>OY829471.1:6956562-8233368 GCA_963691745.1 Ditula angustiorana
CCACAAATGTTAATATTTCTTGGAGCAGTTTTGCCTTAGGCCGTGTTTCAGCGAGATACAAGTTAGGCTAGAAGTGATGGCTATATGTCGCGTGTATCTACGTTACAGTGGATCAAAACGCATTTAAGTGCTGACTGATACCTAACTTTGATTAAGAGCAATGGCCCGGCAAAAGTTAGCAGCCTAAATAAATTGACGAAATAAGGAAATTTTTTTTTTTCGAAAAACGAATGAGAAAAGAGACAAAGGTTCTGTGTAATTTAAAGCTAGAGCATATTAGGCTCAGAGAAAACAATAATCCGGTGTGAAGTCGAGCTTTTTTCAGGAAAGGTAGAGCGAAAACCACAAATGTTAATATTTCTTGGAGCAGTTTTGCCTCAGGCCGTGTTTCAGCGAGATACAAGTTAGGCTAGAAGTGAGGGCTATATGTCCCGTGTACCTACGTTACAGTGGATCAAAACGCATTTGAGTGCTGACTGATACCTAACTTTGATTAAGAGCAATGGCCCGGCAAAAGTTAGCAGCCTAAATAAATTGACGAAATAAAGAAATTATTTTTTTTCGAATAACAAGTGCAAAAAGGAACAATGGTTTTATGTAATTTAAAGCTAGAGCATATTAGGCTCAGAGAAAAGAATAATTCGGTGTGAAATCGAGCTTTTTTTCATGAAAGGTAAAGCGAAAACCACAAATGTTAATATTTCTTGGAGCAGTTTTGCCTTAGGCCGTGTTTCAGCGAGATACAAGTTAGGCTAGAAGTGATGGCTATATGTCGCGTGTATCTACGTTACAGTGGATCAAAACGCATTTGAGTGCTGACTGATACAAAACTTTGATTAAGAGGAATGGCCCGGCAAAAGTTAGCAGCCTAAATAAATTGACGAAATAAGGAAATTATTTTTTTTCGAAAAACGAGTGAGAAAAGAGACAATAATTCTGTGTAATTTAAAGCTAGAGCATATTAGGCTCAGAGAAAACAATAATTCAGTGTGAAATCGAGCTTTTTTCAGGAAAGGTAGAGCGAAAACCACAAATGTTAATATTTCTTGGAGCAGTTTTGCCTCAGGCCGTGTTTCAGCAAGATACAAGTTAGGCTAGAAGTGAGGGCTATATGTCCCGTGTACCTACGTTACAGTGGATCAAAACGCATTTGAGTGCTGACTGATACCTAACTTTGATTAAGAGCAATGGCCCGGCAAAAGTTAGCAGCCTAAATAAATTGACGAAATAAAGAAATTATTTTTTTTCGAATAACAAGTGAAAAAAGAGACAATGGTTTTATGTAATTTAAAGCTAGAGCATACTAGGCTCAGAGAAAAGAATAATTTAGTGTGAAATCGAGCTTTTTTCATGAAAGGTAAAGCGAAAACCACAAATGTTAATATTTCTTGGAGCAGTTTTGCCTTAGGCCGTGTTTCAGCGAGATACAAGTTAGGCTAGAAGTGATGGCTATATGTCGCGTGTATCTACGTTACAGTGGATCAAAACGCATTTAAGTGCTGACTGATACCTAACTTTGATTAAGAGCAATGGCCCGGCAAAAGTTAGCAGCCTAAATAAATTGACGAAATAAGGAAATTTTTTTTTTTCGAAAAACGAATGAGAAAAGAGACAAAGGTTCTGTGTAATTTAAAGCTAGAGCATATTAGGCTCAGAGAAAACAATAATCCGGTGTGAAGTCGAGCTTTTTTCAGGAAAGGTAGAGCGAAAACCACAAATGTTAATATTTCTTGGAGCAGTTTTGCCTCAGGCCGTGTTTCAGCGAGATACAAGTTAGGCTAGAAGTGAGGGCTATATGTCCCGTGTACCTACGTTACAGTGGATCAAAACGCATTTGTGTGCTGACTGATACCTAACTTTGATTAAGAGCAATGGCCCAGCAAAAGTTAGCAGCCTAAATAAATTGACGAAATAAGAAATTATTTTTTTTTGAAAAACAAGTGAGAAAAGAGAGAATGGTTCTTTGTAATTTAAAGCTAGAGCATATTTGGCTCAGAGAAAACAATAATTCGATGTGAAGTCGAGCTTTTTTCAGGAAAGGTAGAGCGAAAACCACAAATGTTAATATTTCTTGGAGCAGTTTTGCCTCAGGCCGTGTTTCAGCGAGATACAAGTTAGGCTAGAAGTGAGGGCTATATGTCGCGTGTACCTACGTTACAGTGGATCAAAACGCATTTGAGTGCTGACTGATACCTAACTTTGGTTAAGAGCAATGGCCCGGCAAAAGTTAGCAGCCTAAATAAATTGACGAAATAAGGAAATTTTTTTTTGAAAAACAACTGAGAAAAGAGACAAAGGTTCTATGTTATTTAAAGCTAGAGCATATTAGGCTCAGAGAAAACAATAATTCAGTGTGAAATCGAGCTTTTTTCAGGAAAGGTAGAGCGAAAACCACAAATGTTAATATTTCTTGGAGCAGTTTTGCCTCAGGCCGTGTTTCAGCAAGATACAAGTTAGGCTAGAAGTGAGGGCTATATGTCCCGTGTACCTACGTTACAGTGGATCAAAACGCATTTGTGTGCTGACTGATACCTAACTTTGATTAAGAGCAATGGCCCAGCAAAAGTTAGCAGCCTAAATAAATTGACGAAATAAGGAATTATTTTTTTTTGAAAAACAAGTGAGAAAAGAGAGAATGGTTCTTTGTAATTTAAAGCTAGAGCATATTTGGCTCAGAGAAAACAATAATTCAGTGTGAAATCGAGCTTTTTTCATGAAAGGTAAAGCGAAAACCACAAATGTTAATATTTCTTGGAGCAGTTTTGCCTTAGGCCGTGTTTCAGCGAGATACAAGTTAGGCTAGAAGTGATGGCTATATGTCGCGTGTATCTACGTTACAGTGGATCAAAACGCATTTGAGTGCTGACTGATACCTAACTTTGATTAAGAGCAATGGCCCGGCAAAAGTTAGCAGCCTAAATAAATTGACGAAATAAAGAAATTATTTTTTTTCGAATAACAAGTGAAAAAAGAGACAATGGTTTTATGTAATTTAAAGCTAGAGCATATTTGGCTCAGAGAAAACAATAATTCAGTGTGAAATCGAGCTTTTTTCATGAAAGGTAAAGCGAAAACCACAAATGTTAATATTTCTTGGAGCAGTTTTGCCTTAGGCCGTGTTTCAGCGAGATACAAGTTAGGCTAGAAGTGATGGCTATATGTCGCGTGTATCTACGTTACAGTGGATCAAAACGCATTTGAGTCCTGACTGATACAAAACTTTGATTAAGAGGAATGGCCCGGCAAAAGTTAGCAGCCTAAATAAATTGACGAAATAAGGAAATTATTTTTTTTCGAAAAACGAGTGAGAAAAGAGACAATGGTTCTGTGTTATTTAAAGCTAGAGCATATTTGGCTCAGAGAAAACAATAATCCGGTGTGAATTCGAGCTTTTTTCAGGAAAGGTAGAGCGAAAACCACAAATGTTAATATTTCTTGGAGCAGTTTTGCCTCAGGCCGTGTTTCAGCAAGATACAAGTTAGGCTAGAAGTGAGGGCTATATGTCCCGTGTACCTACGTTACAGTGGATCAAAACGCATTTGAGTGCTGACTGATACCTAACTTTGATTAAGAGCAATGGCCCGGCAAAAGTTAGCAGCCTAAATAAATTGACGAAATAAAGAAATTATTTTTTTTCGAATAACAAGTGAAAAAAGAGACAATGGTTTTATGTAATTTAAAGCTAGAGCATACTAGGCTCAGAGAAAACAATAATTCAGTGTGAAATCGAGCTTTTTTCATGAAAGGTAAAGCGAAAACCACAAATGTTAATATTTCTTGGAGCAGTTTTGCCTTAGGCCGTGTTTCAGCGAGATACAAGTTAGGCTAGAAGTGATGGCTATATGTCGCGTGTATCTACGTTACAGTGGATCAAAACGCATTTAAGTGCTGACTGATACCTAACTTTGATTAAGAGCAATGGCCCGGAAAAAGTTAGCAGCCTAAATAAATTGACGAAATAAGGAAATTTTTTTTTTCGAAAAACGAATGAGAAAAGAGACAAAGGTTCTGTGTAATTTTAAGCTAGAGCATATTAGGCTCAGAGAAAACAATAATCCGGTGTGAAGTCGAGCTTTTTTCAGGAAAGGTAGAGCGAAAACCACAAATGTTAATATTTCTTGGAGCAGTTTTGCCTCAGGCCGTGTTTCAGCGAGATACAAGTTAGGCTAGAAGTGAGGGCTATATGTCCCGTGTACCTACGTTACAGTGGATCAAAACGCATTTGTGTGCTGACTGATACCTAACTTTGATTAAGAGCAATGGCCCAGCAAAAGTTAGCAGCCTAAATAAATTGACGAAATAAGAAATTATTTTTTTTTGAAAAACAAGTGAGAAAAGAGAGAATGGTTCTTTGTAATTTAAAGCTAGAGCATATTTGGCTCAGAGAAAACAATAATTCGATGTGAAGTCGAGCTTTTTTCAGGAAAGGTAGAGCGAAAACCACAAATGTTAATATTTCTTGGAGCAGTTTTGCCTCAGGCCGTGTTTCAGCGAGATACAAGTTAGGCTAGAAGTGAGGGCTATATGTCGCGTGTACCTACGTTACAGTGGATCAAAACGCATTTGAGTGCTGACTGATACCTAACTTTGGTTAAGAGCAATGGCCCGGCAAAAGTTAGCAGCCTAAATAAATTGACGAAATAAGGAAATTTTTTTTTGAAAAACAACTGAGAAAAGAGACAAAGGTTCTATGTTATTTAAAGCTAGAGCATATTAGGCTCAGAGAAAACAATAATTCAGTGTGAAATCGAGCTTTTTTCAGGAAAGGTAGAGCGAAAACCACAAATGTTAATATTTCTTGGAGCAGTTTTGCCTCAGGCCGTGTTTCAGCAAGATACAAGTTAGGCTAGAAGTGAGGGCTATATGTCCCGTGTACCTACGTTACAGTGGATCAAAACGCATTTGTGTGCTGACTGATACCTAACTTTGATTAAGAGCAATGGCCCAGCAAAAGTGAGCAGCCTAAATAAATTGACGAAATAAGGAATTATTTTTTTTTGAAAAACAAGTGAGAAAAGAGAGAATGGTTCTTTGTAATTTAAAGCTAGAGCATATTTGGCTCAGAGAAAACAATAATTCAGTGTGAAATCGAGCTTTTTTCATGAAAGGTAAAGCGAAAACCACAAATGTTAATATTTCTTGGAGCAGTTTTGCCTCAGGCCGTGTTTCAGCAAGATACAAGTTAGGCTAGAAGTGAGGGCTATATGTCCCGTGTACCTACGTTACAGTGGATCAAAACGCATTTGAGTCCTGACTGATACAAAACTTTGATTAAGAGGAATGGCCCGGCAAAAGTTAGCAGCCTAAATAAATTGACGAAATAAAGAAATTATTTTTTTTCGAATAACAAGTGAAAAAAGAGACAATGGTTTTATGTAATTTAAAGCTAGAGCATACTAGGCTCAGAGAAAACAATAATTCAGTGTGAAATCGAGCTTTTTTCATGAAAGGTAAAGCGAAAACCACAAATGTTAATATTTCTTGGAGCAGTTTTGCCTTAGGCCGTGTTTCAGCGAGATACAAGTTAGGCTAGAAGTGATGGCTATATGTCGCGTGTATCTACGTTACAGTGTATCAAAACGCATTTGAGTGCTGACTGATACCTAACTTTGATTAAGAGCAATGGCCCGGCAAAAGTTAGCAGCCTAAATAAATTGACGAAATAAGGAAATTTTTTTTTTTCGAAAAACGAATGAGAAAAGAGACAAAAGTTCTGTGTAATTTAAAGCTAGAGCATATTTGGCTCGGAGAAAACAATAATTCGATGTGAAGTCGAGCTTTTTTCAGGAAAGGTAGAGCGAAAACCACAAATGTTAATATTTCTTGGAGCAGTTTTGCCTCAGGCCGTGTTTCAGCGAGATACAAGTTAGGCTAGAAGTGAGGGCTATATGTCGCGTGTACCTACGTTACAGTGGATCAAAACGCATTTGAGTGCTGACTGATACCTAACTTTGATTAAGAGCAATGGCCCGGCAAAAGTTAGCAGCCTAAATAAATTGACGAAATAAGGAAATTTTATTTTTGAAAAACAACTGAGAAAAGAGACAAAGGTTCTATGTTATTTAAAGCTAGAGCATATTAGGCTCAGAGAAAACAATAATTCAGTGTGAAATCGAGTTTTTTTCAGGAAAGGTAGAGCGAAAACCACAAATGTTAATATTTCTTGGAGCAGTTTTGCCTCAGGCCGTGTTTCAGCAAGATACAAGTTAGGCTAGAAGTGAGGGCTATATGTCCCGTGTACCTACGTTACAGTGGATCAAAACGCATTTGTGTGCTGACTGATACCTAACTTTGATTAAGAGCAATGGCCCAGCAAAAGTTAGCAGCCTAAATAAATTGACGAAATAAGGAATTATTTTTTTTTGAAAAACAAGTGAGAAAAGAGAGAATGGTTCTTTGTAATTTAAAGCTAGAGCATATTTGGCTCAGAGAAAACAATAATTCAGTGTGAAATCGAGCTTTTTTCATGAAAGGTAAAGCGAAAACCACAAATGTTAATATTTCTTGGAGCAGTTTTGCCTTAGGCCGTGTTTCAGCGAGATACAAGTTAGGCTAGAAGTGATGGCTATATGTCGCGTGTATCTACGTTACAGTGGATCAAAACGCATTTGAGTGCTGACTGATACCTAACTTTGATTAAGAGCAATGGCCCGGCAAAAGTTAGCAGCCTAAATAAATTGACGAAATAAGGAAATTTTTTTTTTTCGAAAAACGAATGAGAAAAGAGACAAAAGTTCTGTGTAATTTAAAGCTAGAGCATATTTGGCTCGGAGAAAACAATAATTCGATGTGAAGTCGAGCTTTTTTCAGGAAAGGTAGAGCGAAAACCACAAATGTTAATATTTCTTGGAGCAGTTTTGCCTCAGGCCGTGTTTCAGCGAGATACAAGTTAGGCTAGAAGTGAGGGCTATATGTCGCGTGTACCTACGTTACAGTGGATCAAAACGCATTTGAGTGCTGACTGATACCTAACTTTGATTAAGAGCAATGGCCCGGCAAAAGTTAGCAGCCTAAATAAATTGACGAAATAAGGAATTTTTTTTTTTCGAAAAACGAATGAGAAAAGAGACAAAGGTTCTGTGTAATTTAAAGCTAGAGCATATTAGGCTCAGAGAAAACAATAATCCGGTGTGAAGTCGAGCTTTTTTCAGGAAAGGTAGAGCGAAAACCACAAATGTTAATATTTCTTGGAGCAGTTTTGCCTCAGGCCGTGTTTCAGCGAGATACAAGTTAGGCTAGAAGTGAGGGCTATATGTCACGTGTACCTACGTTACAGTGGATCAAAACGCATTTGTGTGCTGACTGATACCTAACTTTGATTAAGAGCAATGGCCCAGCAAAAGTTAGCAGCCTAAATAAATTGACGAAATAAGGAAATTTTATTTTTGAAAAACAACTGAGAAAAGAGACAAAGGTTCTATGTTATTTAAAGCTAGAGCATATTAGGCTCAGAGAAAACAATAATTCAGTGTGAAATCGAGTTTTTTTCAGGAAAGGTAGAGCGAAAACCACAAATGTTAATATTTCTTGGAGCAGTTTTGCCTCAGGCCGTGTTTCAGCAAGATACAAGTTAGGCTAGAAGTGAGGGCTATATGTCCCGTGTACCTACGTTACAGTGGATCAAAACGCATTTGTGTGCTGACTGATACCTAACTTTGATTAAGAGCAATGGCCCAGCAAAAGTTAGCAGCCTAAATAAATTGACGAAATAAGGAATTATTTTTTTTTGAAAAACAAGTGAGAAAAGAGAGAATGGTTCTTTGTAATTTAAAGCTAGAGCATATTTGGCTCAGAGAAAACAATAATTCAGTGTGAAATCGAGCTTTTTTCATGAAAGGTAAAGCGAAAACCACAAATGTTAATATTTCTTGGAGCAGTTTTGCCTTAGGCCGTGTTTCAGCGAGATACAAGTTAGGCTAGAAGTGATGACTATATGTCGCGTGTATCTACGTTACAGTGGATCAAAACGCATTTGAGTGCTGACTGATACCTAACTTTGATTAAGAGCAATGGCCCGGCAAAAGTTAGCAGCCTAAATAAATTGACGAAATAAGGAAATTTTTTTTTTTCGAAAAACGAATGAGAAAAGAGACAAAAGTTCTGTGTAATTTAAAGCTAGAGCATATTTGGCTCGGAGAAAACAATAATTCGATGTGAAGTCGAGCTTTTTTCAGGAAAGGTAGAGCGAAAACCACAAATGTTAATATTTCTTGGAGCAGTTTTGCCTCAGGCCGTGTTTCAGCGAGATACAAGTTAGGCTAGAAGTGAGGGCTATATGTCGCGTGTACCTACGTTACAGTGGATCAAAACGCATTTGAGTGCTGACTGATACCTAACTTTGATTAAGAGCAATGGCCCGGCAAAAGTTAGCAGCCTAAATAAATTGACGAAATAAGGAATTTTTTTTTTTTCGAAAAACGAATGAGAAAAGAGACAAAGGTTCTGTGTAATTTAAAGCTAGAGCATATTAGGCTCAGAGAAAACAATAATCCGGTGTGAAGTCGAGCTTTTTTCAGGAAAGGTAGAGCGAAAACCACAAATGTTAATATTTCTTGGAGCAGTTTTGCCTCAGGCCGTGTTTCAGCGAGATACAAGTTAGGCTAGAAGTGAGGGCTATATGTCACGTGTACCTACGTTACAGTGGATCAAAACGCATTTGTGTGCTGACTGATACCTAACTTTGATTAAGAGCAATGGCCCAGCAAAAGTTAGCAGCCTAAATAAATTGACGAAATAAGAAATTATTTTTTTTTGAAAAACAAGTGAGAAAAGAGAGAATGGTTCTTTGTAATTTAAAGCTAGAGCATATTTGGCTCAGAGAAAACAATAATTCAGTGTGAAATCGAGCTTTTTTCATGAAAGGTAAAGCGAAAACCACAAATGTTAATATTTCTTGGAGCAGTTTTGCCTTAGGCCGTGTTTCAGCGAGATACAAGTTAGGCTAGAAGTGATGGCTATATGTCGCGTGTATCTACGTTACAGTGGATCAAAACGCATTTGAGTCCTGACTGATACAAAACTTTGATTAAGAGGAATGGCCCGGCAAAAGTTAGCAGCCTAAATAAAGTGACGAAATAAGGAAAACTTTTTTTTTCGAAAAACGAGTGAGAAAAGAGACAATGGATCTGTGTAATTTAAAGCTAGAGCATATTTGGCTCAGAGAAAACAATAATCCGGTGTGAATTCGAGCTTTTTTCAGGAAAGGTAGAGCGAAAACCACAAATGTTAATATTTCTTGGAGCAGTTTTGCCTCAGGCCGTGTTTCAGCAAGATACAAGTTAGGCTAGAAGTGAGGGCTATATGTCCCGTGTACCTACGTTACAGTGGATCAAAACGCATTTGTGTGCTGACTGATACCTAACTTTGATTAAGAGCAATGGCCCAGCAAAAGTTAGCAGCCTAAATAAATTGACGAAATAAGGAATTATTTTTTTTTGAAAAACAAGTGAGAAAAGAGAGAATGGTTCTTTGTAATTTAAAGCTAGAGCATATTTGGCTCAGAGAAAACAATAATTCAGTGTGAAATCGAGCTTTTTTCATGAAAGGTAAAGCGAAAACCACAAATGTTAATATTTCTTGGAGCAGTTTTGCCTTAGGCCGTGTTTCAGCGAGATACAAGTTAGGCTAGAAGTGATGGCTATATGTCGCGTGTATCTACGTTACAGTGGATCAAAACGCATTTGAGTCCTGACTGATACAAAACTTTGATTAAGAGGAATGGCCCGGCAAAAGTTAGCAGCCTAAATAAATTGACGAAATAAGGAAATTATTTTTTTTCGAAAAACGAGTGAGAAAAGAGACAATGGTTCTGTGTAATTTAAAGCTAGAGCATATTAGGCTCATAGAAAACAATAATTCAGTGTGAAATCGAGCTTTTTTCAGGAAAGGTAGAGCGAAAACCACAAATGTTAATATTTCTTGGAGCAGTTTTGCCTCAGGCCGTGTTTCAGCAAGATACAAGTTAGGCTAGAAGTGAGGGCTATATGTCCCGTGTACCTACGTTACAGTGGATCAAAACGCATTTGAGTGCTGACTGATACCTAACTTTGATTAAGAGCAATGGCCCGGCAAAAGTTAGCAGCCTAAATAAATTGACGAAATAAAGAAATTATTTTTTTTCGAATAACAAGTGAAAAAAGAGACAATGGTTTTATGTAATTTAAAGCTAGAGCATACTAGGCTCAGAGAAAACAATAATTCAGTGTGAAATCGAGCTTTTTTCATGAAAGGTAAAGCGAAAACCACAAATGTTAATATTTCTTGGAGCAGTTTTGCCTTAGGCCGTGTTTCAGCGAGATACAAGTTAGGCTAGAAGTGATGGCTATATGTCGCGTGTATCTACGTTACAGTGGATCAAAACGCATTTGAGTGCTGACTGATACCTAACTTTGATTAAGAGCAATGGCCCGGCAAAAGTTAGCAGCCTAAATAAATTGACGAAATAAGGAATTTTTTTTTTTTCGAAAAACGAATGAGAAAAGAGACAAAGGTTCTGTGTAATTTAAAGCTAGAGCATATTAGGCTCAGAGAAAACAATAATCCGGTGTGAAGTCGAGCTTTTTTCAGGAAAGGTAGAGCGAAAACCACAAATGTTAATATTTCTTGGAGCAGTTTTGCCTCAGGCCGTGTTTCAGCGAGATACAAGTTAGGCTAGAAGTGAGGGCTATATGTCACGTGTACCTACGTTACAGTGGATCAAAACGCATTTGTGTGCTGACTGATACCTAACTTTGATTAAGAGCAATGGCCCAGCAAAAGTTAGCAGCCTAAATAAATTGACGAAATAAGAAATTATTTTTTTTTGAAAAACAAGTGAGAAAAGAGAGAATGGTTCTTTGTAATTTAAAGCTAGAGCATATTTGGCTCAGAGAAAACAATAATTCAGTGTGAAATCGAGCTTTTTTCATGAAAGGTAAAGCGAAAACCACAAATGTTAATATTTCTTGGAGCAGTTTTGCCTTAGGCCGTGTTTCAGCGAGATACAAGTTAGGCTAGAAGTGATGGCTATATGTCGCGTGTATCTACGTTACAGTGGATCAAAACGCATTTGAGTCCTGACTGATACAAAACTTTGATTAAGAGGAATGGCCCGGCAAAAGTTAGCAGCCTAAATAAATTGACGAAATAAGGAAATTTTTTTTTTCGAAAAACGAGTGAGAAAAGAGACAATGGATCTGTGTAATTTAAAGCTAGAGCATATTTGGCTCAGAGAAAACAATAATCCGGTGTGAATTCGAGCTTTTTTCAGGAAAGGTAGAGCGAAAACCACAAATGTTAATATTTCTTGGAGCAGTTTTGCCTCAGGCCGTGTTTCAGCAAGATACAAGTTAGGCTAGAAGTGAGGGCTATATGTCCCGTGTACCTACGTTACAGTGGATCAAAACGCATTTGAGTGCTGACTGATACCTAACTTTGATTAAGAGCAATGGCCCGGCAAAAGTTAGCAGCCTAAATAAATTGACGAAATAAAGAAATTATTTTTTTTCGAATAACAAGTGAAAAAAGAGACAATGGTTTTATGTAATTTAAAGCTAGAGCATACTAGGCTCAGAGAAAACAATAATTCAGTGTGAAATCGAGCTTTTTTCAGGAAAGGTAGAGCGAAAACCACAAATGTTAATATTTCTTGGAGCAGTTTTGCCTTAGGCCGTGTTTCAGCGAGATACAAGTTAGGCTAGAAGTGATGGCTATATGTCGCGTGTATCTACGTTACAGTGGATCAAAACGCATTTGAGTCCTGACTGATACAAAACTTTGATTAAGAGCAATGGCCCGGCAAAAGTTAGCAGCCTAAATAAATTGACGAAATAAGGAAATTATTTTTTTTCGAAAAACGAGTGAGAAAAGAGACAATGGTTCTGTGTAATTTAAAGCTAGAGCATATTAGGCTCAGAGAAAACAATAATTCAGTGTGAAATCGAGCTTTTTTCAGGAAAGGTAGAGCGAAAACCACAAATGTTAATATTTCTTGGAGCAGTTTTGCCTCAGGCCGTGTTTCAGCGAGATACAAGTTAGGCTAGAAGTGAGGGCTATATGTCGCGTGTACCTACGTTACAGTGGATCAAAACGCATTTGAGTGCTGACTGATACCTAACTTTGATTAAGAGCAATGGCCCGGCAAAAGTTAGCAGCCTAAATAAATTGACGAAATAAGGAAATTTTTTTTTTGAAAAACAACTGAGAAAAGAGACAAAGGTTCTATGTTATTTAAAGCTAGAGCATATTAGGCTCAGAGAAAACAATAATTCAGTGTGAAGTCGAGCTTTTTTCAGGAAAGGTAGAGCGAAAACCACAAATGTTAATATTTCTTGGAGCAGTTTTGCCTCAGGCCGTGTTTCAGCGAGATACAAGTTAGGCTAGAAGTGAGGGCTATATGTCCCGTGTACCTACGTTACAGTGGATCAAAACGCATTTGAGTGCTGACTGATACCTAACTTTGATCAAGAGCAATGGCCCGGCAAAAGTTAGCAGCCTAAATAAATTGACGAAATAAAGAAATTATTTTTTTTCGAATAACAAGTGCAAAAAGGAACAATGGTTTTATGTAATTTAAAGCTAGAGCATATTAGGCTCAGAGAAAAGAATAATTCGGTGTGAAATCGAGCTTTTTTTCATGAAAGGTAAAGCGAAAACCACAAATGTTAATATTTCTTGGAGCAGTTTTGCCTTAGGCCGTGTTTCAGCGAGATACAAGTTAGGCTAGAAGTGATGGCTATATGTCGCGTGTATCTACGTTACAGTGGATCAAAACGCATTTGAGTCCTGACTGATACAAAACTTTGATTAAGAGGAATGGCCCGGCAAAAGTTAGCAGCCTAAATAAATTGACGAAATAAGGAAATTATTTTTTTTCGAAAAACGAGTGAGAAAAGAGACAATAATTCTGTGTAATTTAAAGCTAGAGCATATTAGGCTCAGAGAAAACAATAATTCAGTGTGAAATCGAGCTTTTTTCAGGAAAGGTAGAGCGAAAACCACAAATGTTAATATTTCTTGGAGCAGTTTTGCCTCAGGCCGTGTTTCAGCAAGATACAAGTTAGGCTAGAAGTGAGGGCTATATGTCCCGTGTACCTACGTTACAGTGGATCAAAACGCATTTGAGTGCTGACTGATACCTAACTTTGATTAAGAGCAATGGCCCGGCAAAAGTTAGCAGCCTAAATAAATTGACGAAATAAGGAAATTTTTTTTTGAAAAACAACTGAGAAAAGAGACAAAGGTTCTATGTTATTTAAAGCTAGAGCATATTAGGCTCAGAGAAAACAATAATTCAGTGTGAAATCGAGTTTTTTTCAGGAAAGGTAGAGCGAAAACCACAAATGTTAATATTTCTTGGAGCAGTTTTGCCTCAGGCCGTGTTTCAGCAAGATACAAGTTAGGCTAGAAGTGAGGGCTATATGTCCCGTGTACCTACGTTACAGTGGATCAAAACGCATTTGAGTGCTGACTGATACCTAACTTTGATTAAGAGCAATGGCCCGGCAAAAGTTAGCAGCCTAAATAAATTGACGAAATAAAGAAATTATTTTTTTTCGAATAACAAGTGAAAAAAGAGACAATGGTTTTATGTAATTTAAAGCTAGAGCATATTTGGCTCAGAGAAAACAATAATTCAGTGTGAAATCGAGCTTTTTTCATGAAAGGTAAAGCGAAAACCACAAATGTTAATATTTCTTGGAGCAGTTTTGCCTTAGGCCGTGTTTCAGCGAGATACAAGTTAGGCTAGAAGTGATGGCTATATGTCGCGTGTATCTACGTTACAGTGGATCAAAACGCATTTGAGTCCTGACTGATACAAAACTTTGATTAAGAGGAATGGCCCGGCAAAAGTTAGCAGCCTAAATAAATTGACGAAATAAGGAAATTATTTTTTTTCGAAAAACGAGTGAGAAAAGAGACAATGGTTCTGTGTAATTTAAAGCTAGAGCATATTTGGCTCAGAGAAAACAATAATCCGGTGTGAATTCGAGCTTTTTTCAGGAAAGGTAGAGCGAAAACCACAAATGTTAATATATCTTGGAGCAGTTTTGCCTCAGGCCGTGTTTCAGCAAGATACAAGTTAGGCTAGAAGTGAGGGCTATATGTCCCGTGTACCTACGTTACAGTGGATCAAAACGCATTTGTGTGCTGACTGATACCTAACTTTGATTAAGAGCAATGGCCCAGCAAAAGTTAGCAGCCTAAATAAATTGACGAAATAAGGAATTATTTTTTTTTGAAAAACAAGTGAGAAAAGAGAGAATGGTTCTTTGTAATTTAAAGCTAGAGCATATTTGGCTCAGAGAAAACAATAATTCAGTGTGAAATCGAGCTTTTTTCATGAAAGGTAAAGCGAAAACCACAAATGTTAATATTTCTTGGAGCAGTTTTGCCTTAGGCCGTGTTTCAGCGAGATACAAGTTAGGCTAGAAGTGATGGCTATATGTCGCGTGTATCTACGTTACAGTGGATCAAAACGCAATTGAGTCCTGACTGATACAAAACTTTGATTAAGAGGAATGGCCCGGCAAAAGTTAGCAGCCTAAATAAATTTACGAAATAAGGAAATTATTTTTTTTCGAAAAACGAGTGAGAAAAGAGACAATGGTTCTGTGTAATTTAAAGCTAGAGCATATTTGGCTCAAAGAAAACAATAATCCGGTGTGAATTCGAGCTTTTTTCAGGAAAGGTAGAGCGAAAACCACAAATGTTAATATTTCTTGGAGCAGTTTTGCCTCAGGCCGTGTTTCAGCAAGATACAAGTTAGGCTAGAAGTGAGGGCTATATGTCCCGTGTACCTACGTTACAGTGGATCAAAACGCATTTGAGTGCTGACTGATACCTAACTTTGATTAAGAGCAATGGCCCGGCAAAAGTTAGCAGCCTAAATAAATTGACGAAATAAGAAATTATTTTTTTTTGAAAAACAAGTGAGAAAAGAGAGAATGGTTCTTTGTAATTTAAAGCTAGAGCATATTTGGCTCAGAGAAAACAATAATTCGATGTGAAGTCGAGCTTTTTTCAGGAAAGGTAGAGCGAAAACCACAAATGTTAATATTTCTTGGAGCAGTTTTGCCTCAGGCCGTGTTTCAGCGAGATACAAGTTAGGCTAGAAGTGAGGGCTATATGTCGCGTGTACCTACGTTACAGTGGATCAAAACGCATTTGAGTGCTGACTGATACCTAACTTTGGTTAAGAGCAATGGCCCGGCAAAAGTTAGCAGCCTAAATAAATTGACGAAATAAGGAAATTTTTTTTTGAAAAACAACTGAGAAAAGAGACAAAGGTTCTATGTTATTTAAAGCTAGAGCATATTAGGCTCAGAGAAAACAATAATTCAGTGTGAAATCGAGCTTTTTTCAGGAAAGGTAGAGCGAAAACCACAAATGTTAATATTTCTTGGAGCAGTTTTGCCTCAGGCCGTGTTTCAGCAAGATACAAGTTAGGCTAGAAGTGAGGGCTATATGTCCCGTGTACCTACGTTACAGTGGATCAAAACGCATTTGTGTGCTGACTGATACCTAACTTTGATTAAGAGCAATGGCCCAGCAAAAGTTAGCAGCCTAAATAAATTGACGAAATAAGGAATTATTTTTTTTTGAAAAACAAGTGAGAAAAGAGAGAATGGTTCTTTGTAATTTAAAGCTAGAGCATATTTGGCTCAGAGAAAACAATAATTCAGTGTGAAATCGAGCTTTTTTCATGAAAGGTAAAGCGAAAACCACAAATGTTAATATTTCTTGGAGCAGTTTTGCCTTAGGCCGTGTTTCAGCGAGATACAAGTTAGGCTAGAAGTGATGGCTATATGTCGCGTGTATTTACGTTACAGTGGATCAAAACGCATTTGAGTGCTGACTGATACCTAACTTTGATTAAGAGCAATGGCCCGGCAAAAGTTAGCAGCCTAAATAAATTGACGAAATAAAGAAATTATTTTTTTTCGAATAACAAGTGAAAAAAGAGACAATGGTTTTATGTAATTTAAAGCTAGAGCATATTTGGCTCAGAGAAAACAATAATTCAGTGTGAAATCGAGCTTTTTTCATGAAAGGTAAAGCGAAAACCACAAATGTTAATATTTCTTGGAGCAGTTTTGCCTTAGGCCGTGTTTCAGCGAGATACAAGTTAGGCTAGAAGTGATGGCTATATGTCGCGTGTATCTACGTTACAGTGGATCAAAACGCATTTGAGTCCTGACTGATACAAAACTTTGATTAAGAGGAATGGCCCGGCAAAAGTTAGCAGCCTAAATAAATTGACGAAATAAGGAAATTATTTTTTTTCGAAAAACGAGTGAGAAAAGAGACAATGGTTCTGTGTTATTTAAAGCTAGAGCATATTTGGCTCAGAGAAAACAATAATCCGGTGTGAATTCGAGCTTTTTTCAGGAAAGGTAGAGCGAAAACCACAAATGTTAATATTTCTTGGAGCAGTTTTGCCTCAGGCCGTGTTTCAGCAAGATACAAGTTAGGCTAGAAGTGAGGGCTATATGTCCCGTGTACCTACGTTACAGTGGATCAAAACGCATTTGAGTGCTGACTGATACCTAACTTTGATTAAGAGCAATGGCCCGGCAAAAGTTAGCAGCCTAAATAAATTGACGAAATAAAGAAATTATTTTTTTTCGAATAACAAGTGAAAAAAGAGACAATGGTTTTATGTAATTTAAAGCTAGAGCATACTAGGCTCAGAGAAAACAATAATTCAGTGTGAAATCGAGCTTTTTTCATGAAAGGTAAAGCGAAAACCACAAATGTTAATATTTCTTGGAGCAGTTTTGCCTTAGGCCGTGTTTCAGCGAGATACAAGTTAGGCTAGAAGTGATGGCTATATGTCGCGTGTATCTACGTTACAGTGGATCAAAACGCATTTGAGTGCTGACTGATACCTAACTTTGATTAAGAGCAATGGCCCGGCAAAAGTTAGCAGCCTAAATAAATTGACGAAATAAGGAAATTTTTTTTTTCGAAAAACGAATGAGAAAAGAGACAAAGGTTCTGTGTAATTTTAAGCTAGAGCATATTAGGCTCAGAGAAAACAATAATCCGGTGTGAAGTCGAGCTTTTTTCAGGAAAGGTAGAGCGAAAACCACAAATGTTAATATTTCTTGGAGCAGTTTTGCCTCAGGCCGTGTTTCAGCGAGATACAAGTTAGGCTAGAAGTGAGGGCTATATGTCCCGTGTACCTACGTTACAGTGGATCAAAACGCATTTGTGTGCTGACTGATACCTAACTTTGATTAAGAGCAATGGCCCAGCAAAAGTTAGCAGCCTAAATAAATTGACGAAATAAGAAATTATTTTTTTTTGAAAAACAAGTGAGAAAAGAGAGAATGGTTCTTTGTAATTTAAAGCTAGAGCATATTTGGCTCAGAGAAAACAATAATTCGATGTGAAGTCGAGCTTTTTTCAGGAAAGGTAGAGCGAAAACCACAAATGTTAATATTTCTTGGAGCAGTTTTGCCTCAGGCCGTGTTTCAGCGAGATACAAGTTAGGCTAGAAGTGAGGGCTATATGTCCCGTGTACCTACGTTACAGTGGATCAAAACGCATTTGAGTGCTGACTGATACCTAACTTTGATTAAGAGCAATGGCCCGGCAAAAGTTAGCAGCCTAAATAAATTGACGAAATAAAGAAATTATTTTTTTTCGAATAACAAGTGCAAAAAGGAACAATGGTTTTATGTAATTTAAAGCTAGAGCATATTAGGCTCAGAGAAAAGAATAATTCGGTGTGAAATCGAGCTTTTTTTCATGAAAGGTAAAGCGAAAACCACAAATGTTAATATTTCTTGGAGCAGTTTTGCCTTAGGCCGTGTTTCAGCGAGATACAAGTTAGGCTAGAAGTGATGGCTATATGTCGCGTGTATCTACGTTACAGTGGATCAAAACGCATTTAAGTGCTGACTGATACCTAACTTTGATTAAGAGCAATGGCCCGGCAAAAGTTAGCAGCCTAAATAAATTGACGAAATAAGGAAATTTTTTTTTTTCGAAAAACGAATGAGAAAAGAGACAAAGGTTCTGTGTAATTTAAAGCTAGAGCATATTAGGCTCAGAGAAAACAATAATCCGGTGTGAAGTCGAGCTTTTTTCAGGAAAGGTAGAGCGAAAACCACAAATGTTAATATTTCTTGGAGCAGTTTTGCCTCAGGCCGTGTTTCAGCGAGATACAAGTTAGGCTAGAAGTGAGGGCTATATGTCCCGTGTACCTACGTTACAGTGGATCAAAACGCATTTGAGTGCTGACTGATACCTAACTTTGATTAAGAGCAATGGCCCGGCAAAAGTTAGCAGCCTAAATAAATTGACGAAATAAAGAAATTATTTTTTTTCGAATAACAAGTGCAAAAAGGAACAATGGTTTTATGTAATTTAAAGCTAGAGCATATTAGGCTCAGAGAAAAGAATAATTCGGTGTGAAATCGAGCTTTTTTTCATGAAAGGTAAAGCGAAAACCACAAATGTTAATATTTCTTGGAGCAGTTTTGCCTTAGGCCGTGTTTCAGCGAGATACAAGTTAGGCTAGAAGTGATGGCTATATGTCGCGTGTATCTACGTTACAGTGGATCAAAACGCATTTGAGTGCTGACTGATACAAAACTTTGATTAAGAGGAATGGCCCGGCAAAAGTTAGCAGCCTAAATAAATTGACGAAATAAGGAAATTATTTTTTTTCGAAAAACGAGTGAGAAAAGAGACAATAATTCTGTGTAATTTAAAGCTAGAGCATATTAGGCTCAGAGAAAACAATAATTCAGTGTGAAATCGAGCTTTTTTCAGGAAAGGTAGAGCGAAAACCACAAATGTTAATATTTCTTGGAGCAGTTTTGCCTCAGGCCGTGTTTCAGCAAGATACAAGTTAGGCTAGAAGTGAGGGCTATATGTCCCGTGTACCTACGTTACAGTGGATCAAAACGCATTTGAGTGCTGACTGATACCTAACTTTGATTAAGAGCAATGGCCCGGCAAAAGTTAGCAGCCTAAATAAATTGACGAAATAAAGAAATTATTTTTTTTCGAATAACAAGTGAAAAAAGAGACAATGGTTTTATGTAATTTAAAGCTAGAGCATACTAGGCTCAGAGAAAAGAATAATTTAGTGTGAAATCGAGCTTTTTTCATGAAAGGTAAAGCGAAAACCACAAATGTTAATATTTCTTGGAGCAGTTTTGCCTTAGGCCGTGTTTCAGCGAGATACAAGTTAGGCTAGAAGTGATGGCTATATGTCGCGTGTATCTACGTTACAGTGGATCAAAACGCATTTAAGTGCTGACTGATACCTAACTTTGATTAAGAGCAATGGCCCGGCAAAAGTTAGCAGCCTAAATAAATTGACGAAATAAGGAAATTTTTTTTTTTCGAAAAACGAATGAGAAAAGAGACAAAGGTTCTGTGTAATTTAAAGCTAGAGCATATTAGGCTCAGAGAAAACAATAATCCGGTGTGAAGTCGAGCTTTTTTCAGGAAAGGTAGAGCGAAAACCACAAATGTTAATATTTCTTGGAGCAGTTTTGCCTCAGGCCGTGTTTCAGCGAGATACAAGTTAGGCTAGAAGTGAGGGCTATATGTCCCGTGTACCTACGTTACAGTGGATCAAAACGCATTTGTGTGCTGACTGATACCTAACTTTGATTAAGAGCAATGGCCCAGCAAAAGTTAGCAGCCTAAATAAATTGACGAAATAAGAAATTATTTTTTTTTGAAAAACAAGTGAGAAAAGAGAGAATGGTTCTTTGTAATTTAAAGCTAGAGCATATTTGGCTCAGAGAAAACAATAATTCGATGTGAAGTCGAGCTTTTTTCAGGAAAGGTAGAGCGAAAACCACAAATGTTAATATTTCTTGGAGCAGTTTTGCCTCAGGCCGTGTTTCAGCGAGATACAAGTTAGGCTAGAAGTGAGGGCTATATGTCGCGTGTACCTACGTTACAGTGGATCAAAACGCATTTGAGTGCTGACTGATACCTAACTTTGGTTAAGAGCAATGGCCCGGCAAAAGTTAGCAGCCTAAATAAATTGACGAAATAAGGAAATTTTTTTTTGAAAAACAACTGAGAAAAGAGACAAAGGTTCTATGTTATTTAAAGCTAGAGCATATTAGGCTCAGAGAAAACAATAATTCAGTGTGAAATCGAGCTTTTTTCAGGAAAGGTAGAGCGAAAACCACAAATGTTAATATTTCTTGGAGCAGTTTTGCCTCAGGCCGTGTTTCAGCAAGATACAAGTTAGGCTAGAAGTGAGGGCTATATGTCCCGTGTACCTACGTTACAGTGGATCAAAACGCATTTGTGTGCTGACTGATACCTAACTTTGATTAAGAGCAATGGCCCAGCAAAAGTTAGCAGCCTAAATAAATTGACGAAATAAGGAATTATTTTTTTTTGAAAAACAAGTGAGAAAAGAGAGAATGGTTCTTTGTAATTTAAAGCTAGAGCATATTTGGCTCAGAGAAAACAATAATTCAGTGTGAAATCGAGCTTTTTTCATGAAAGGTAAAGCGAAAACCACAAATGTTAATATTTCTTGGAGCAGTTTTGCCTTAGGCCGTGTTTCAGCGAGATACAAGTTAGGCTAGAAGTGATGGCTATATGTCGCGTGTATCTACGTTACAGTGGATCAAAACGCATTTGAGTGCTGACTGATACCTAACTTTGATTAAGAGCAATGGCCCGGCAAAAGTTAGCAGCCTAAATAAATTGACGAAATAAAGAAATTATTTTTTTTCGAATAACAAGTGAAAAAAGAGACAATGGTTTTATGTAATTTAAAGCTAGAGCATATTTGGCTCAGAGAAAACAATAATTCAGTGTGAAATCGAGCTTTTTTCATGAAAGGTAAAGCGAAAACCACAAATGTTAATATTTCTTGGAGCAGTTTTGCCTTAGGCCGTGTTTCAGCGAGATACAAGTTAGGCTAGAAGTGATGGCTATATGTCGCGTGTATCTACGTTACAGTGGATCAAAACGCATTTGAGTCCTGACTGATACAAAACTTTGATTAAGAGGAATGGCCCGGCAAAAGTTAGCAGCCTAAATAAATTGACGAAATAAGGAAATTATTTTTTTTCGAAAAACGAGTGAGAAAAGAGACAATGGTTCTGTGTTATTTAAAGCTAGAGCATATTTGGCTCAGAGAAAACAATAATCCGGTGTGAATTCGAGCTTTTTTCAGGAAAGGTAGAGCGAAAACCACAAATGTTAATATTTCTTGGAGCAGTTTTGCCTCAGGCCGTGTTTCAGCAAGATACAAGTTAGGCTAGAAGTGAGGGCTATATGTCCCGTGTACCTACGTTACAGTGGATCAAAACGCATTTGAGTGCTGACTGATACCTAACTTTGATTAAGAGCAATGGCCCGGCAAAAGTTAGCAGCCTAAATAAATTGACGAAATAAAGAAATTATTTTTTTTCGAATAACAAGTGAAAAAAGAGACAATGGTTTTATGTAATTTAAAGCTAGAGCATACTAGGCTCAGAGAAAACAATAATTCAGTGTGAAATCGAGCTTTTTTCATGAAAGGTAAAGCGAAAACCACAAATGTTAATATTTCTTGGAGCAGTTTTGCCTTAGGCCGTGTTTCAGCGAGATACAAGTTAGGCTAGAAGTGATGGCTATATGTCGCGTGTATCTACGTTACAGTGGATCAAAACGCATTTAAGTGCTGACTGATACCTAACTTTGATTAAGAGCAATGGCCCGGAAAAAGTTAGCAGCCTAAATAAATTGACGAAATAAGGAAATTTTTTTTTTCGAAAAACGAATGAGAAAAGAGACAAAGGTTCTGTGTAATTTTAAGCTAGAGCATATTAGGCTCAGAGAAAACAATAATCCGGTGTGAAGTCGAGCTTTTTTCAGGAAAGGTAGAGCGAAAACCACAAATGTTAATATTTCTTGGAGCAGTTTTGCCTCAGGCCGTGTTTCAGCGAGATACAAGTTAGGCTAGAAGTGAGGGCTATATGTCCCGTGTACCTACGTTACAGTGGATCAAAACGCATTTGTGTGCTGACTGATACCTAACTTTGATTAAGAGCAATGGCCCAGCAAAAGTTAGCAGCCTAAATAAATTGACGAAATAAGAAATTATTTTTTTTTGAAAAACAAGTGAGAAAAGAGAGAATGGTTCTTTGTAATTTAAAGCTAGAGCATATTTGGCTCAGAGAAAACAATAATTCGATGTGAAGTCGAGCTTTTTTCAGGAAAGGTAGAGCGAAAACCACAAATGTTAATATTTCTTGGAGCAGTTTTGCCTCAGGCCGTGTTTCAGCGAGATACAAGTTAGGCTAGAAGTGAGGGCTATATGTCCCGTGTACCTACGTTACAGTGGATCAAAACGCATTTGAGTGCTGACTGATACCTAACTTTGATTAAGAGCAATGGCCCGGCAAAAGTTAGCAGCCTAAATAAATTGACGAAATAAAGAAATTATTTTTTTTCGAATAACAAGTGCAAAAAGGAACAATGGTTTTATGTAATTTAAAGCTAGAGCATATTAGGCTCAGAGAAAAGAATAATTCGGTGCGAAATCGAGCTTTTTTTCATGAAAGGTAAAGCGAAAACCACAAATGTTAATATTTCTTGGAGCAGTTTTGCCTTAGGCCGTGTTTCAGCGAGATACAAGTTAGGCTAGAAGTGATGGCTATATGTCGCGTGTATCTACGTTACAGTGGATCAAAACGCATTTAAGTGCTGACTGATACCTAACTTTGATTAAGAGCAATGGCCCGGCAAAAGTTAGCAGCCTAAATAAATTGACGAAATAAGGAATTTTTTTTTTTTCGAAAAACGAATGAGAAAAGAGACAAAGGTTCTGTGTAATTTAAAGCTAGAGCATATTAGGCTCAGAGAAAACAATAATCCGGTGTGAAGTCGAGCTTTTTTCAGGAAAGGTAGAGCGAAAACCACAAATGTTAATATTTCTTGGAGCAGTTTTGCCTCAGGCCGTGTTTCAGCGAGATACAAGTTAGGCTAGAAGTGAGGGCTATATGTCCCGTGTACCTACGTTACAGTGGATCAAAACGCATTTGAGTGCTGACTGATACCTAACTTTGATTAAGAGCAATGGCCCGGCAAAAGTTAGCAGCCTAAATAAATTGACGAAATAAAGAAATTATTTTTTTTCGAATAACAAGTGCAAAAAGGAACAATGGTTTTATGTAATTTAAAGCTAGAGCATATTAGGCTCAGAGAAAAGAATAATTCGGTGTGAAATCGAGCTTTTTTTCATGAAAGGTAAAGCGAAAACCACAAATGTTAATATTTCTTGGAGCAGTTTTGCCTTAGGCCGTGTTTCAGCGAGATACAAGTTAGGCTAGAAGTGATGGCTATATGTCGCGTGTATCTACGTTACAGTGGATCAAAACGCATTTGAGTCCTGACTGATACAAAACTTTGATTAAGAGGAATGGCCCGGCAAAAGTTAGCAGCCTAAATAAATTGACGAAATAAGGAAATTATTTTTTTTCGAAAAACGAGTGAGAAAAGAGACAATAATTCTGTGTAATTTAAAGCTAGAGCATATTAGGCTCAGAGAAAACAATAATTCAGTGTGAAATCGAGCTTTTTTCAGGAAAGGTAGAGCGAAAACCACAAATGTTAATATTTCTTGGAGCAGTTTTGCCTCAGGCCGTGTTTCAGCAAGATACAAGTTAGGCTAGAAGTGAGGGCTATATGTCCCGTGTACCTACGTTACAGTGGATCAAAACGCATTTGAGTGCTGACTGATACCTAACTTTGATTAAGAGCAATGGCCCGGCAAAAGTTAGCAGCCTAAATAAATTGACGAAATAAAGAAATTATTTTTTTTCGAATAACAAGTGAAAAAAGAGACAATGGTTTTATGTAATTTAAAGCTAGAGCATACTAGGCTCAGAGAAAAGAATAATTTAGTGTGAAATCGAGCTTTTTTCATGAAAGGTAAAGCGAAAACCACAAATGTTAATATTTCTTGGAGCAGTTTTGCCTTAGGCCGTGTTTCAGCGAGATACAAGTTAGGCTAGAAGTGATGGCTATATGTCGCGTGTATCTACGTTACAGTGGATCAAAACGCATTTAAGTGCTGACTGATACCTAACTTTGATTAAGAGCAATGGCCCGGCAAAAGTTAGCAGCCTAAATAAATTGACGAAATAAGGAAATTTTTTTTTTTCGAAAAACGAATGAGAAAAGAGACAAAGGTTCTGTGTAATTTAAAGCTAGAGCATATTAGGCTCAGAGAAAACAATAATCCGGTGTGAAGTCGAGCTTTTTTCAGGAAAGGTAGAGCGAAAACCACAAATGTTAATATTTCTTGGAGCAGTTTTGCCTCAGGCCGTGTTTCAGCGAGATACAAGTTAGGCTAGAAGTGAGGGCTATATGTCCCGTGTACCTACGTTACAGTGGATCAAAACGCATTTGTGTGCTGACTGATACCTAACTTTGATTAAGAGCAATGGCCCAGCAAAAGTTAGCAGCCTAAATAAATTGACGAAATAAGAAATTATTTTTTTTTGAAAAACAAGTGAGAAAAGAGAGAATGGTTCTTTGTAATTTAAAGCTAGAGCATATTTGGCTCAGAGAAAACAATAATTCGATGTGAAGTCGAGCTTTTTTCAGGAAAGGTAGAGCGAAAACCACAAATGTTAATATTTCTTGGAGCAGTTTTGCCTCAGGCCGTGTTTCAGCGAGATACAAGTTAGGCTAGAAGTGAGGGCTATATGTCGCGTGTACCTACGTTACAGTGGATCAAAACGCATTTGAGTGCTGACTGATACCTAACTTTGATTAAGAGCAATGGCCCGGCAAAAGTTAGCAGCCTAAATAAATTGACGAAATAAGGAAATTTTTTTTTGAAAAACAACTGAGAAAAGAGACAAAGGTTCTATGTTATTTAAAGCTAGAGCATATTAGGCTCAGAGAAAACAATAATTCAGTGTGAAATCGAGCTTTTTTCAGGAAAGGTAGAGCGAAAACCACAAATGTTAATATTTCTTGGAGCAGTTTTGCCTCAGGCCGTGTTTCAGCAAGATACAAGTTAGGCTAGAAGTGAGGGCTATATGTCCCGTGTACCTACGTTACAGTGGATCAAAACGCATTTGTGTGCTGACTGATACCTAACTTTGATTAAGAGCAATGGCCCAGCAAAAGTTAGCAGCCTAAATAAATTGACGAAATAAGGAATTATTTTTTTTTGAAAAACAAGTGAAAAAAGAGACAATGGTTTTATGTAATTTAAAGCTAGAGCATATTTGGCTCAGAGAAAACAATAATTCAGTGTGAAATCGAGCTTTTTTCATGAAAGGTAAAGCGAAAACCACAAATGTTAATATTTCTTGGAGCAGTTTTGCCTTAGGCCGTGTTTCAGCGAGATACAAGTTAGGCTAGAAGTGATGGCTATATGTCGCGTGTATCTACGTTACAGTGGATCAAAACGCATTTGAGTCCTGACTGATACAAAACTTTGATTAAGAGGAATGGCCCGGCAAAAGTTAGCAGCCTAAATAAATTGACGAAATAAGGAAATTATTTTTTTTCGAAAAACGAGTGAGAAAAGAGACAATGGTTCTGTGTTATTTAAAGCTAGAGCATATTTGGCTCAGAGAAAACAATAATCCGGTGTGAATTCGAGCTTTTTTCAGGAAAGGTAGAGCGAAAACCACAAATGTTAATATTTCTTGGAGCAGTTTTGCCTCAGGCCGTGTTTCAGCAAGATACAAGTTAGGCTAGAAGTGAGGGCTATATGTCCCGTGTACCTACGTTACAGTGGATCAAAACGCATTTGAGTGCTGACTGATACCTAACTTTGATTAAGAGCAATGGCCCGGCAAAAGTTAGCAGCCTAAATAAATTGACGAAATAAAGAAATTATTTTTTTTCGAATAACAAGTGAAAAAAGAGACAATGGTTTTATGTAATTTAAAGCTAGAGCATACTAGGCTCAGAGAAAACAATAATTCAGTGTGAAATCGAGCTTTTTTCATGAAAGGTAAAGCGAAAACCACAAATGTTAATATTTCTTGGAGCAGTTTTGCCTTAGGCCGTGTTTCAGCGAGATACAAGTTAGGCTAGAAGTGATGGCTATATGTCGCGTGTATCTACGTTACAGTGGATCAAAACGCATTTAAGTGCTGACTGATACCTAACTTTGATTAAGAGCAATGGCCCGGCAAAAGTTAGCAGCCTAAATAAATTGACGAAATAAGGAAATTTTTTTTTTCGAAAAACGAATGAGAAAAGAGACAAAGGTTCTGTGTAATTTTAAGCTAGAGCATATTAGGCTCAGAGAAAACAATAATCCGGTGTGAAGTCGAGCTTTTTTCAGGAAAGGTAGAGCGAAAACCACAAATGTTAATATTTCTTGGAGCAGTTTTGCCTCAGGCCGTGTTTCAGCGAGATACAAGTTAGGCTAGAAGTGAGGGCTATATGTCCCGTGTACCTACGTTACAGTGGATCAAAACGCATTTGTGTGCTGACTGATACCTAACTTTGATTAAGAGCAATGGCCCAGCAAAAGTTAGCAGCCTAAATAAATTGACGAAATAAGAAATTATTTTTTTTTGAAAAACAAGTGAGAAAAGAGAGAATGGTTCTTTGTAATTTAAAGCTAGAGCATATTTGGCTCAGAGAAAACAATAATTCGATGTGAAGTCGAGCTTTTTTCAGGAAAGGTAGAGCGAAAACCACAAATGTTAATATTTCTTGGAGCAGTTTTGCCTCAGGCCGTGTTTCAGCGAGATCCAAGTTAGGCTAGAAGTGAGGGCTATATGTCGCGTGTACCTACGTTACAGTGGATCAAAACGCATTTGAGTGCTGACTGATACCTAACTTTGATTAAGAGCAATGGCCCGGCAAAAGTTAGCAGCCTAAATAAATTGACGAAATAAGGATTTTTTTTTTTGAAAAACAACTGAGAAAAGAGACAAAGGTTCTATGTTATTTAAAGCTAGAGCATATTAGGCTCAGAGAAAACAATAATTCAGTGTGAAATCGAGCTTTTTTCAGGAAAGGTAGAGCGAAAACCACAAATGTTAATATTTCTTGGAGCAGTTTTGCCTCAGGCCGTGTTTCAGCAAGATACAAGTTAGGCTAGAAGTGAGGGCTATATGTCCCGTGTACCTACGTTACAGTGGATCAAAACGCATTTGTGTGCTGACTGATACCTAACTTTGATTAAGAGCAATGGCCCAGCAAAAGTTAGCAGCCTAAATAAATTGACGAAATAAGGAATTATTTTTTTTTGAAAAACAAGTGAGAAAAGAGAGAATGGTTCTTTGTAATTTAAAGCTAGAGCATATTTGGCTCAGAGAAAACAATAATTCAGTGTGAAATCGAGCTTTTTTCATGAAAGGTAAAGCGAAAACCACAAATGTTAATATTTCTTGGAGCAGTTTTGCCTTAGGCCGTGTTTCAGCGAGATACAAGTTAGGCTAGAAGTGATGGCTATATGTCGCGTGTATCTACGTTACAGTGGATCAAAACGCATTTGAGTGCTGACTGATACCTAACTTTGATTAAGAGCAATGGCCCAGCAAAAGTTAGCAGCCTAAATAAATTGACGAAATAAGGAATTATTTTTTTTTGAAAAACAAGTGAGAAAAGAGAGAATGGTTCTTTGTAATTTAAAGCTAGAGCATATTTGGCTCAGAGAAAACAATAATTCAGTGTGAAATCGAGCTTTTTTCATGAAAGGTAAAGCGAAAACCACAAATGTTAATATTTCTTGGAGCAGTTTTGCCTTAGGCCGTGTTTCAGCGAGATACAAGTTAGGCTAGAAGTGATGGCTATATGTCGCGTGTATCTACGTTACAGTGGATCAAAACGCATTTGAGTCCTGACTGATACAAAACTTTGATTAAGAGGAATGGCCCGGCAAAAGTTAGCAGCCTAAATAAATTGACGAAATAAGGAAATTATTTTTTTTCGAAAAACGAGTGAGAAAAGAGACAATGGTTCTGTGTAATTTAAAGCTAGAGCATATTTGGCTCAGAGAAAACAATAATTCAGTGTGAAATCGAGCTTTTTTCATGAAAGGTAAAGCGAAAACCACAAATGTTAATATTTCTTGGAGCAGTTTTGCCTTAGGCCGTGTTTCAGCGAGATACAAGTTAGGCTAGAAGTGATGGCTATATGTCGCGTGTATCTACGTTACAGTGGATCAAAACGCATTTGAGTGCTGACTGATACCTAACTTTGATTAAGAGCAATGGCCCAGCAAAAGTTAGCAGCCTAAATAAATTGACGAAATAAGGAATTATTTTTTTTTGAAAAACAAGTGAGAAAAGAGAGAATGGTTCTTTGTAATTTAAAGCTAGAGCATATTTGGCTCAGAGAAAACAATAATTCAGTGTGAAATCGAGCTTTTTTCATGAAAGGTAAAGCGAAAACCACAAATGTTAATATTTCTTGGAGCAGTTTTGCCTCAGGCCGTGTTTCAGCAAGATACAAGTTAGGCTAGAAGTGAGGGCTATATGTCCCGTGTACCTACGTTACAGTGGATCAAAACGCATTTGTGTGCTGACTGATACCTAACTTTGATTAAGAGCAATGGCCCAGCAAAAGTTAGCAGCCTAAATAAATTGACGAAATAAGGAATTATTTTTTTTTGAAAAACAAGTGAGAAAAGAGAGAATGGTTCTTTGTAATTTAAAGCTAGAGCATATTTGGCTCAGAGAAAACAATAATTCAGTGTGAAATCGAGCTTTTTTCATGAAAGGTAAAGCGAAAACCACAAATGTTAATATTTCTTGGAGCAGTTTTGCCTTAGGCCGTGTTTCAGCAAGATACAAGTTAGGCTAGAAGTGAGGGCTATATGTCCCGTGTACCTACGTTACAGTGGATCAAAACGCATTTGAGTGCTGACTGATACCTAACTTTGATTAAGAGCAATCGCCCGGCAAAAGTTAGCAGCCTAAATAAATTGACGAAATAAGGAAATTATTTTTTTTCGAAAAACGAGTGAGAAAAGAGACAATGGTTCTGTGTAATTTAAAGCTAGAGCATATTTAAATCAGAGAAAACAATAATCCGGTGTGAATTCGAGCTTTTTTCAGGAAAGGTAGAGCGAAAACCACAAATGTTAATATTTCTTGGAGCAGTTTTGCCTCAGGCCGTGTTTCAGCAAGATACAAGTTAGGCTAGAAGTGAGGGCTATATGTCCCGTGTACCTACGTTACAGTGGATCAAAACGCATTTGAGTCCTGACTGATACAAAACTTTGATTAAGAGGAATGGCCCGGCAAAAGTTAGCAGCCTAAATAAATTGACGAAATAAGGAAATTATTTTTTTTCGAAAAACGAGTGAGAAAAGAGACAATGGTTCTGTGTAATTTAAAGCTAGAGCATATTTGGCTCAGAGAAAACAATAATCCGGTGTGAATTCGAGCTTTTTTCAGGAAAGGTAGAGCGAAAACCACAAATGTTAATATTTCTTGGAGCAGTTTTGCCTCAGGCCGTGTTTCAGCAAGATACAAGTTAGGCTAGAAGTGAGGGCTATATGTCCCGTGTACCTACGTTACAGTGGATCAAAACGCATTTGAGTGCTGACTGATACCTAACTTTGATTAAGAGCAATGGCCCGGCAAAAGTTAGCAGCCTAAATAAATTGACGAAATAAAGAAATTATTTTTTTTCGAATAACAAGTGAAAAAAGAGACAATGGTTTTATGTAATTTAAAGCTAGAGCATACTAGGCTCAGAGAAAACAATAATTCAGTGTGAAATCGAGCTTTTTTTCATGAAAGGTAAAGCGAAAACCACAAATGTTAATATTTCTTGGAGCAGTTTTGCCTTAGGCCGTGTTTCAGCGAGATACAAGTTAGGCTAGAAGTGATGGCTATATGTCGCGTGTACCTACGTTACAGTTGATCAAAACGCATTTGAGTCCTGACTGATACAAAACTTTGATTAAGAGGAATGGGCCGGCAAAAGTTAGCAGCCTAAATAAATTGACGAAATAAGGAAATATTTTTTTTTAAAAACAAGTGAGAAAAGAGACAAAGGTTCTATGTTATTTAAAGCTAGAGCATATTAGGCTCAGAGAAAACAATAATTCATTGTGAAATCGAGCTTTTTTCAGGAAACGTAGAGCGAAAACCACAAATGTTAATATTTCTTGGAGCAGTTTTGCCTCAGGCCGTGTTTCAGCAAGATACAAGTTAGGCTAGAAGTGAGGGCTATATGTCCCGTGTACCTACGTTACAGTGGATCAAAACGCATTTGAGTGCTGACTGATACCTAACTTTGATTAAGAGCAATGGCCCGGCAAAAGTTAGCAGCGTAAATAAATTGACGAAATAAGGAAATTATTTTTTTTCGAAAAACGAGTGAGAAAAGAGACAATGGTTCTGTGTAATTTAAAGCTAGAGCATATTTGGCTCAGAGAAAACAATAATCCGGTGTGAATTCGAGCTTTTTTCAGGAAAGGTAGAGCGAAAACCACAAATGTTAATATTTCTTGGAGCAGTTTTGCCTCAGGCCGTGTTTCAGCAAGATACAAGTTAGGCTAGAAGTGAGGGCTATATGTCCCGTGTACCTACGTTACAGTGGATCAAAACGCATTTGAGTGCTGACTGATACCTAACTTTGATTAAGAGCAATGGCCCGGCAAAAGTTAGCAGCCTAAATAAATTGACGAAATAAAGAAATTATTTTTTTTCGAATAACAAGTGAAAAAAGAGACAATGGTTTTATGTAATTTAAAGCTAGAGCATATTAGGCTCAGAGAAAAGAATAATTCAGTGTGAAATCGAGCTTTTTTTCATGAAAGGTAAAGCGAAAACCACAAATGTTAATATTTCTTGGAGCAGTTTTGCCTTAGGCCGTGTTTCAGCGAGATACAAGTTAGGCTAGAAGTGATGGCTATATGTCGCGTGTATCTACGTTACAGTGGATTAAAACGCATTTGAGTCCTGACTGATACAAAACTTTGATTAAGAGGAATGGCCCGGCAAAAGTTAGCAGCCTAAATAAATTGACGAAATAAGGAAATTATTTTTTTTCGAAAAACGAGTGAGAAAAGAGACAATGGTTCTGTGTAATTTAAAGCTAGAGCATATTTGGCTCAGAGAAAACAATAATTCAGTGTGAAATCGAGCTTTTTTCATGAAAGGTAAAGCGAAAACCACAAATGTTAATATTTCTTGGAGCAGTTTTGCCTTAGGCCGTGTTTCAGCGAGATACAAGTTAGGCTAGAAGTGATGGCTATATGTCGCGTGTATCTACGTTACAGTGGATCAAAACGCATTTGAGTGCTGACTGATACCTAACTTTGATTAAGAGCAATGGCCCAGCAAAAGTTAGCAGCCTAAATAAATTGACGAAATAAGGAATTATTTTTTTTTGAAAAACAAGTGAGAAAAGAGAGAATGGTTCTTTGTAATTTAAAGCTAGAGCATATTTGGCTCAGAGAAAACAATAATTCAGTGTGAAATCGAGCTTTTTTCATGAAAGGTAAAGCGAAAACCACAAATGTTAATATTTCTTGGAGCAGTTTTGCCTCAGGCCGTGTTTCAGCAAGATACAAGTTAGGCTAGAAGTGAGGGCTATATGTCCCGTGTACCTACGTTACAGTGGATCAAAACGCATTTGTGTGCTGACTGATACCTAACTTTGATTAAGAGCAATGGCCCAGCAAAAGTTAGCAGCCTAAATAAATTGACGAAATAAGGAATTATTTTTTTTTGAAAAACAAGTGAGAAAAGAGAGAATGGTTCTTTGTAATTTAAAGCTAGAGCATATTTGGCTCAGAGAAAACAATAATTCAGTGTGAAATCGAGCTTTTTTCATGAAAGGTAAAGCGAAAACCACAAATGTTAATATTTCTTGGAGCAGTTTTGCCTTAGGCCGTGTTTCAGCAAGATACAAGTTAGGCTAGAAGTGAGGGCTATATGTCCCGTGTACCTACGTTACAGTGGATCAAAACGCATTTGAGTGCTGACTGATACCTAACTTTGATTAAGAGCAATCGCCCGGCAAAAGTTAGCAGCCTAAATAAATTGACGAAATAAGGAAATTATTTTTTTTCGAAAAACGAGTGAGAAAAGAGACAATGGTTCTGTGTAATTTAAAGCTAGAGCATATTTAAATCAGAGAAAACAATAATCCGGTGTGAATTCGAGCTTTTTTCAGGAAAGGTAGAGCGAAAACCACAAATGTTAATATTTCTTGGAGCAGTTTTGCCTCAGGCCGTGTTTCAGCAAGATACAAGTTAGGCTAGAAGTGAGGGCTATATGTCCCGTGTACCTACGTTACAGTGGATCAAAACGCATTTGAGTCCTGACTGATACAAAACTTTGATTAAGAGGAATGGCCCGGCAAAAGTTAGCAGCCTAAATAAATTGACGAAATAAGGAAATTATTTTTTTTCGAAAAACGAGTGAGAAAAGAGACAATGGTTCTGTGTAATTTAAAGCTAGAGCATATTTGGCTCAGAGAAAACAATAATCCGGTGTGAATTCGAGCTTTTTTCAGGAAAGGTAGAGCGAAAACCACAAATGTTAATATTTCTTGGAGCAGTTTTGCCTCAGGCCGTGTTTCAGCAAGATACAAGTTAGGCTAGAAGTGAGGGCTATATGTCCCGTGTACCTACGTTACAGTGGATCAAAACGCATTTGAGTGCTGACTGATACCTAACTTTGATTAAGAGCAATGGCCCGGCAAAAGTTAGCAGCCTAAATAAATTGACGAAATAAAGAAATTATTTTTTTTCGAATAACAAGTGAAAAAAGAGACAATGGTTTTATGTAATTTAAAGCTAGAGCATACTAGGCTCAGAGAAAACAATAATTCAGTGTGAAATCGAGCTTTTTTTCATGAAAGGTAAAGCGAAAACCACAAATGTTAATATTTCTTGGAGCAGTTTTGCCTTAGGCCGTGTTTCAGCGAGATACAAGTTAGGCTAGAAGTGATGGCTATATGTCGCGTGTACCTACGTTACAGTTGATCAAAACGCATTTGAGTCCTGACTGATACAAAACTTTGATTAAGAGGAATGGGCCGGCAAAAGTTAGCAGCCTAAATAAATTGACGAAATAAGGAAATATTTTTTTTTTAAAACAAGTGAGAAAAGAGACAAAGGTTCTATGTTATTTAAAGCTAGAGCATATTAGGCTCAGAGAAAACAATAATTCATTGTGAAATCGAGCTTTTTTCAGGAAACGTAGAGCGAAAACCACAAATGTTAATATTTCTTGGAGCAGTTTTGCCTCAGGCCGTGTTTCAGCAAGATACAAGTTAGGCTAGAAGTGAGGGCTATATGTCCCGTGTACCTTCTTTACAGTGGATCAAAACGCATTTGAGTGCTGACTGATACCTAACTTTGATTAAGAGCAATGGCCCGGCAAAAGTTAGCAGCGTAAATAAATTGACGAAATAAGGAAATTATTTTTTTTCGAAAAACGAGTGAGAAAAGAGACAATGGTTCTGTGTAATTTAAAGCTAGAGCATATTTGGCTCAGAGAAAACAATAATCCGGTGTGAATTCGAGCTTTTTTCAGGAAAGGTAGAGCGAAAACCACAAATGTTAATATTTCTTGGAGCAGTTTTGCCTCAGGCCGTGTTTCAGCAAGATACAAGTTAGGCTAGAAGTGAGGGCTATATGTCCCGTGTACCTACGTTACAGTGGATCAAAACGCATTTGAGTGCTGACTGATACCTAACTTTGATTAAGAGCAATGGCCCGGCAAAAGTTAGCAGCCTAAATAAATTGACGAAATAAAGAAATTATTTTTTTTCGAATAACAAGTGAAAAAAGAGACAATGGTTTTATGTAATTTAAAGCTAGAGCATATTAGGCTCAGAGAAAAGAATAATTCAGTGTGAAATCGAGCTTTTTTTCATGAAAGGTAAAGCGAAAACCACAAATGTTAATATTTCTTGGAGCAGTTTTGCCTTAGGCCGTGTTTCAGCGAGATACAAGTTAGGCTAGAAGTGATGGCTATATGTCGCGTGTATCTACGTTACAGTGGATTAAAACGCATTTGAGTCCTGACTGATACAAAACTTTGATTAAGAGGAATGGCCCGGCAAAAGTTAGCAGCCTAAATAAATTGACGAAATAAGGAAATTATTTTTTTTCGAAAAACGAGTGAGAAAAGAGACAATGGTTCTGTGTAATTTAAAGCTAGAGCATATTTGGCTCAGAGAAAACAATAATTCAGTGTGAAATCGAGCTTTTTTCATGAAAGGTAAAGCGAAAACCACAAATGTTAATATTTCTTGGAGCAGTTTTGCCTTAGGCCGTGTTTCAGCGAGATACAAGTTAGGCTAGAAGTGATGGCTATATGTCGCGTGTATCTACGTTACAGTGGATCAAAACGCATTTGAGTGCTGACTGATACCTAACTTTGATTAAGAGCAATGGCCCAGCAAAAGTTAGCAGCCTAAATAAATTGACGAAATAAGGAATTATTTTTTTTTGAAAAACAAGTGAGAAAAGAGAGAATGGTTCTTTGTAATTTAAAGCTAGAGCATATTTGGCTCAGAGAAAACAATAATTCAGTGTGAAATCGAGCTTTTTTCATGAAAGGTAAAGCGAAAACCACAAATGTTAATATTTCTTGGAGCAGTTTTGCCTCAGGCCGTGTTTCAGCAAGATACAAGTTAGGCTAGAAGTGAGGGCTATATGTCCCGTGTACCTACGTTACAGTGGATCAAAACGCATTTGAGTGCTGACTGATACCTAACTTTGATTAAGGGCAATCGCCTGGCAAAAGTTAGCAGCCTAAATAAATTGACGAAATAAGGAAATTATTTTTTTTCGAAAAACGAGTGAGAAAAGAGACAATGGTTCTGTGTAATTTAAAGCTAGAGCATATTTAAATCAGAGAAAACAATAATCCGGTGTGAATTCGAGCTTTTTTCAGGAAAGGTAGAGCGAAAACCACAAATGTTAATATTTCTTGGAGCAGTTTTGCCTCAGGCCGTGTTTCAGCAAGATACAAGTTAGGCTAGAAGTGAGGGCTATATGTCCCGTGTACCTACGTTACAGTGGATCAAAACGCATTTGAGTCCTGACTGATACAAAACTTTGATTAAGAGGAATGGCCCGGCAAAAGTTAGCAGCCTAAATAAATTGACGAAATAAGGAAATTATTTTTTTTCGAAAAACGAGTGAGAAAAGAGACAATGGTTCTGTGTAATTTAAAGCTAGAGCATATTTGGCTCAGAGAAAACAATAATCCGGTGTGAATTCGAGCTTTTTTCAGGAAAGGTAGAGCGAAAACCACAAATGTTAATATTTCTTGGAGCAGTTTTGCCTCAGGCCGTGTTTCAGCAAGATACAAGTTAGGCTAGAAGTGAGGGCTATATGTCCCGTGTACCTACGTTACAGTGGATCAAAACGCATTTGAGTGCTGACTGATACCTAACTTTGATTAAGAGCAATGGCCCGGCAAAAGTTAGCAGCCTAAATAAATTGACGAAATAAAGAAATTATTTTTTTTCGAATAACAAGTGAAAAAAGAGACAATGGTTTTATGTAATTTAAAGCTAGAGCATACTAGGCTCAGAGAAAACAATAATTCAGTGTGAAATCGAGCTTTTTTTCATGAAAGGTAAAGCGAAAACCACAAATGTTAATATTTCTTGGAGCAGTTTTGCCTTAGGCCGTGTTTCAGCGAGATACAAGTTAGGCTAGAAGTGATGGCTATATGTCGCGTGTACCTACGTTACAGTTGATCAAAACGCATTTGAGTCCTGACTGATACAAAACTTTGATTAAGAGCAATGGCCCGGCAAAAGTTAGCAGCGTAAATAAATTGACGAAATAAGGAAATTATTTTTTTTCGAAAAACGAGTGAGAAAAGAGACAATGGTTCTGTGTAATTTAAAGCTAGAGCATATTTGGCTCAGAGAAAACAATAATCCGGTGTGAATTCGAGCTTTTTTCAGGAAAGGTAGAGCGAAAACCACAAATGTTAATATTTCTTGGAGCAGTTTTGCCTCAGGCCGTGTTTCAGCAAGATACAAGTTAGGCTAGAAGTGAGGGCTATATGTCCCGTGTACCTACGTTACAGTGGATCAAAACGCATTTGAGTGCTGACTGATACCTAACTTTGATTAAGAGCAATGGCCCGGCAAAAGTTAGCAGCCTAAATAAATTGACGAAATAAAGAAATTATTTTTTTTCGAATAACAAGTGAAAAAAGAGACAATGGTTTTATGTAATTTAAAGCTAGAGCATATTAGGCTCAGAGAAAAGAATAATTCAGTGTGAAATCGAGCTTTTTTTCATGAAAGGTAAAGCGAAAACCACAAATGTTAATATTTCTTGGAGCAGTTTTGCCTTAGGCCGTGTTTCAGCGAGATACAAGTTAGGCTAGAAGTGATGGCTATATGTCGCGTGTACCTACGTTACAGTGGATCAAAACGCATTTGAGTCCTGACTGATACAAAACTTTGATTAAGAGGAATGGGCCGGCAAAAGTTAGCAGCCTAAATAAATTGACGAAATAAGGAAATATTTTTTTTTAAAAACAAGTGAGAAAAGAGACAAAGGTTCTATGTTATTTAAAGCTAGAGCATATTAGGCTCAGAGAAAACAATAATTCATTGTGAAATCGAGCTTTTTTCAGGAAAGGTAGAGCGAAAACCACAAATGTTAATATTTCTTGGAGCAGTTTTGCCTCAGGCCGTGTTTCAGCAAGATACAAGTTAGGCTAGAAGTGAGGGCTATATGTCCCTTTTTTTTTGCAAAGGTTGGTTTTGCGCAGGCTCGATAGATGGCGGACGTGCGCGCGATTTAGCAGGGTAACGCTTGGTTCGAAAATCGTCGCGGAAAGTTTACATTAGCTATGCAAAATTGGAAGTCAAAGTTATTGAAGTTACTTTCGATAGCTGGTATTTTCGCAGTTTTCTCCAGTACTTCTATGTCAACTCTTAGCTCTGAGTATATATTGATATTTCTTTCGTTCTCTTCGTAATTTTGTTTCGTTCTTTTACATTTAATTAAATGGGTATTTTCAGATTGTTAGATTGATTTGTTTTCGTGATTTTTCCATTAGTCGTTTGTAGATTGTTTGTTAGTTTCATATAAATTTGCGCCATTTGTTTTAATTATTTAATTGTGATCATTGTTCACAGATTCCAGTTTTTATTAAAACCCGATAAAGGAAGGCATCTCTTTGGTTAGACGTCTTTTTTTTTCAAAATTATACGTAGAATATTAATGTAACAAGTCGTGTTATCTTAGGTAGACAAGTAGTAGTATTAATCAGTTAAGTTTAATTAGGTTAGCTACTTCTGATTTCGCTTACAATATATGTAAATAGTAGTTTTTTCTTTATTTTTTCGTCCGTAGATTGATTGTTAGTTTCTTATAAGTTTGCGCTATTATTTTTAATTACTTGACTTTAATAATTGTTCACAGATTTTTAGTTGGAGATTTGTTTTTTTTAATGACAGTAGAATATTAATATACCAAATCGTACAATTTTAGGTAGACATTTAGTAATAGGAAGCAGTTAAAGTTAATTAAGTTAGTTGCTTCTGGTTTCGCTTAGAATATAGGTAAGTAGTTTATTAGGTTTGGTATTGTTTAAGTTCATAGTACATTACTTCAGACTAGGTTAAGTTACAATTAACATTTTATAGGTTTTAACTTTGAATACATTAGGTTAGGTTAGTTAGGTAGCTAGCGGTAAACTTAATTGAGTTAGTTCCTTCAGGTTTCAGTTAGAACTTCGGTAGATAGTTCATTAGGTTAGGTTAGGTTAGGGATTATACCAAATCGTATAATCTTAGGTAGACATATAGTAATAGGAAGCAGTTAAAGTTAATTAAGTTAGTTGCTTCTGGTTTAGCTTAGAATATAGGTAAGTAGTTTATTAGGTTTGGCATTGTTTAAGATCATAGTACATTACTTCAGACTAGGTTAGGTTACAATTAACATTTTATAGGTTTTAACTTTGAATAGATTAGGTTAGGTTAGTTAGGTGGCTAGCGATAAAGTTAATTGAGTTAGTTCCTTCAGGTTTCAATTAGGACTTAGGTAGATAGGTCATTAGGTTTGGTATTGTTTAAGGTTATAGTACATTATTTTAGACTAAGTTTAGTTACATTGTAATTTTTATAGATTTAAACGTTGAATAGATTAGTTTAGGTTAGATAGTTAGTTTTATTGTGGCTTAAAGTCATAATAATGGGGAGAAAAAACAAAATATACAAAACAATCCTAAATTATAGGAATTGTAATGGCGAGTATGACATAGACATGATCGTTATTGCGCTCAAGCCATTGAAAGGTGCATATAAAAGCGCAATAAAAAAAATTATTGCAACAAAAAAATTTAAAAAGTTTCTGTCAGTGCAAAATCCACTAGCCGAGATAACAGAAATTTTAAAAGAGGGCCACTGTCCGTCCAAACCGACCTCTTATCGTCAATCAGACCGATATTATAAACATCTTTGCGGAAGGTAAAATAAAACTAATAACTTGCGTAATCGCTTAAAGATTTACAAATACTGGTCAGAAATATACAAATTTTCCTTGGATAAGCAAGTGAACACTGAAGAATTATTCAGCAAAAAAAAACTGGTGTCGCCCGACGCTGACATAATTTCCGAATCAATGTTAACACATTCAGAAGGTTGTAATCTTCTGACTTCGTATACACGCGAGCTGTCTCCGCCATCCAAGTGTCCATTGCTTCCAGACGATTCGAACCACGTTTGCCAGTCTGAACGGCAAGAGACAACTTCAAAGTCTCCAGTACCTCACAGTCTCTTCGACGTGACTGACAGTCTGGTGGATGAGGATCTAAAAGGTCTAGAGCCGAATGAATCCACCAAATGCGTGGATATGAAAAAAAAACTGGTGTCACCTGATAGAGAAATCATTTCAAAAGCAATTTTAAATTTGTCAACTTCTGATATTTCGGAAACACTGCTGCCAATCAGGACTAGAAACGTTAACTCCCTGGATTCGAAATCAGCCGCTTCCCAAGTAAATGAAGGCTGCACGACAATCCCTGAAAGCCTTTGCAATAAGATGTTCGACGGTGATGTTTTAAGGAAAGTATACTATCCCTATATATTAAGGAAATTAATACAAAAAAGTATAAACAATACATGTCAGATAGTTTTCAAATACGTAAAATATTTAAAAGATAAGACAATCATGGTCAGAGGTGTGTGCAATCACAAAAATTGTAAAAAATTTAAAATATACATAAAACCAGACAGGAGTTTAAGTGTGTCGAGCGAGCACAACGATTTTTGCCACAATACAAATGTTACCATGCAGGTAAGAGGGCTAGAGCGAAAATTATACAAAAAATAATCTGTTGCTAGAAAAGGCATTTTCGTTTAAGAAAAAAGCAATTCTTAACATAAACGAAAAAAAATTGTCGGTAACACACGACCTAAAAAACATCAAGTCCGATACCACGCTTCGTAAAATAAGGTCGGAAGCGCTTGCCCTCAATGATAGAGACAAAAATGATATTCTAGATTTGATATCATATCAGCAAGATCACTCTGATTTTGTTAAAGAAGTTTCTTTTCCCCTTAATATTAAATTATATAGCAACGAACAAATACAAACATTGAAGAACGAAGGTCCAACATTATTATATTTAGACGCTACAGGCAGCATTGTAAGAGATGTAAGGCAGGCAGATAAAAATTCAAGGAGGATATTGTTATACTCTGGTATAATCCAACTAAAGTCAACGGAAAGATTGTTCCCAGTATTTTCGATGATATCTGCGTTGCATGATACAAACAGTATTTTCAATATGCTTAACGATTTTAAAGTTTCATGCTCGAGCAAAAAATGCTGGCCTGCTTTTGTAGGAGTCGTGACTGTTTTTAGTTTCGCGCTAATCAACGCCACGTCCTCAGCGTTCAACCAGCGAACACTGGTGGAATATTTAAATTATTGCTATATACATTTGACAGAAGAAAAACGTGGCAATTTTGAACTCATACCCATGTACTTATGTGTTGCACATTTGATGAAATGCATGTGCATGGATGTAGACCGTGCTGAAATAACAAATAAAGTTCCGACTAAGGAAATGCTAGCAAAAATATTTTTATTAACAGACTTAAACGATTTGACGGCGTATTTGACAAACGTTTTCATTCTGTTGAAAACGAGGTGTGAAAATGACGCTGTAATGGAGGCACGTCGTCAAATTTCCAATACCGCCACGGACGCTGATTTGACAGAAAAAATTAGACTTTCGCAAACCAATACGAACGCTATCGCTCAGTCCTTACCAAATTCTACAGAAAGTAACTATAAAAAGAATTTATTCTATCACCACTTCAAAGATATTTATGATAAAACTGGCACAATAACTGACAGTGGCAAACATAGCGTTAATCCATATTATGATTTAAATTTTGCGAATGTTGTATTAAAAAAATACTTACCATATTTGCCTATGTGGACAAACGTTTTGAAAGAAAACAGGGTAAGTAATGCCCCCGTTGAAAATTATTTTGGTCAACTAAAGCGACATGCTTTAGATGGCCGCAAAAAGCTGAAATGTACTCACTTTTTGAGAATATTACGAGCCGAAAATTTAGCCCTGTCAAAGGAACATTTGTTGAGGTTAAAAAAAAAATACCCTTTGCACACAAGAAGACCAAAACCTCGAAGAAGAAACGTGGACCAAAAAAAGAAAAAGACCGTTCAGTCACTTTGAATGTAGATTTTTAAAAAAGATGTGTCCCATTAAAGAAGACATAACGGTCGAAGGCGATGTGCTTAATTGCTTGTATTGTGGTCGAGGAACAAGTACTACAAGTCCTTATACAAACTGGGTGCAGTGTGATGCATGCGACCAGTGGGTGCACCAATCCTGCGCAAAGGATGTGGACAAGTGGGACCCCGATGACATAACCAAATTATATTACTGTAAGCACTGTAATAAAACTGACACAGTTGCGACACATTTTGGGACAGACTCGCAAAAAAAGAAATCAGATTCAGATATGTCACATTGCACTCAACCCCTCTTGGAAAACGGATTAGTGGACGATATAAACTATTATAAAGAAATAGGAAGAGGATATGTCGTCAATTACATGAACGGGTTGCTACATACGAATGCCAAAAGTTTATTAATTGACGACTACGTTTCGCTCAATGGAAAACAATTTTTAATTTGCTGCGTTGTTGACCATTTGTATCATATTATAAACAAGGAAAGATTTCACTTAGTAATGGTTGAGAAATCCCTGTATATATTCGGGGATGGAGTATTGAACGCATCTTTCCTGAGCTCAATACAGATAGATAGCGAAAAAGATACTGTGTTCCCAATATGTAGAGAGGGTCACTACACTATGGTAATTGTTTCTTTAAAAAAGAAAAGTTTAGACATATTCGATCCATACGGGAACGAGCACCTATATCAGAAATTATACATTTGTAAAATAAATAATTTATTAAGGTTGAAATCCATTCCACTACAATTCGACACATTCAACACACGAGAGCATTTTATACAAAAGGACGGTTACAACTGCGGCCCAATAATTATTGATATTTTTTCCCACTTAGTTACAAACAAACAACAACCAAAACGAAAGAATTACGACAAGTATAGGGAGGAACTTAAATTATTATTATTATTAAAAAACAGCGACCCTATCCACCTACGTTGCCTGTTTTGCTGTCGTAAGGTTAAACCAAGGGACAGCATTCAATGCAAAACATGTTTGAGACATATACATATAGACTGCAATACTTCAAAAATCGAAAAATTGGAAATGGTCGACCCAAAAGAAAAACATATTAGAAATAACATGCAGTGTGATCTCTGTATTGCCAATATGCTACACAAAAAATAAAGTCGATTCTCATAAGATTACGGGAGGTCACGACGAATTTGGTAACGATCACCAATGTGTCTGATTCGTCGAAGTTCACAAGATGAAGGGCAACTAGGTGATGCCAAAATATGTCGGTCTACATGCACCAAGTGGTCGCGTTATTGATATGTGGCGCCTGAAAAACCATTTATCGTTGCCGACAAAAAAACGATAAGGTACATATTAGAGTAAATACCTGTTGCACTCATGTGAATCATGCAAAACTGAATAAACATTTGGTCGCGTTTCGAAGCTACGCTCGTTTAAAGGCCCTTGACCATCGTCAGAAAAAGAAAAAAAGGATAAGGGAAATGGCTGAAAATGACGTCGCATTACATTATCAGTATTTACGAACTTAATACTAAAAAAATCTTTTTGGTCGCGTTTCGTAGTTATAGAGCGGTCTAGGTTACAATATGTATGAGAATACCATAGTCAAAGTATTTTATCAAAAGTATTGGTAAAATCAAGTTCAACTGGTTTCCAGGCGCCATATATCAAAAACGCGACCAATTGGTGAAGGCCGACCGACGTATTTCGGCATCACGCATTTGCCCTTTATCTTGTGAACTTCGAATCAGCCACATTGGTGATCGTTGCCAAATTTGTCGTGACCTCCTATTATATAGGCAATAATACATTACAACTTAAATCAAATAAATCTTAAAACAAACCGTTATGGTCTCGCCACGTCGGTCCGCCAGTCCGTACGTCCGTCCACCCGTCCGTCGTAATTTGTATCTCGCTGAAACACGGCCTGAGGCAAAACTGCTCCAAGAAATATTAACATTTGGTGTTTTCGCTCTACCTTTCCTGAAAAAAGCTCGATTTCACACTGAATTATTGTTTTCTCTGAGCCTTATATGCTCTAGCTTTAAATTACATAAAACCATTGTCTCTTTTTTCACTTGTTATTCGAAAAAAAATAATTTCTTTATTTCGTCAATTTATTTAGGCTGCTAACTTTTGCCGGGCCATTGCTCTTAATCAAAGTTAGGTATCAGTCAGCACTCAAATGCGTTTTGATCCACTGTAACGTAGGTACACGGGACATATAGCCCTCACTTCTAGCCTAACTTGTATCTTGCTGAAACACGGCCTGAGGCAAAACTGCTCCAAGAAATATTAACTTTTGTGGTTTTCGCTCTACCTTTCCTGAAAAAAGCTCGAATTCACACCGGATTATTGTTTTCTCTGAGCCTAATATGCTCTAGCTTTAAATTACACAGAACCATTGTCTCTTTTCTCACTCGTTCTTCGAAAAAAAATAATTTCCTTATTTCGTTAATTTATTTAGGCTGCTAACTTTTGCCGGGCCATTGCTCTTAATCAAAGTTAGGTATCAGTCAGCACTCAAATGCGTTTTGATCCACTGTAACGTAGGTACACGCGACATATAGCCCTCACTTCTAGCCTAACTTGTATCTCGCTGAAACACGGCCTGAGGCAAAACTGCTCCAAGAAATATTAACATTTGTGGTTTTCGCTCTACCTTTCCTGAAAAAAGCTCGATTTCACACTGAATATTTGTTTTCTCTGAGCCTAATATGCTCTAGCTTTAAATTACATAAAACCATTGTCTCTTTTTTCCCTTGTTATTCGAAAAAAAATAATTTCTTTATTTCGTCAATTTATTTAGGCTGCTAACTTTTGCCGGGCCATTGCTCTTAATCAAAGTTAGGTATCAGTCAGCACTCAAATGTGTTTTGATCCACTGTAACGTAGGTACACGGGACATTTAGCCCTCACTTCTAGGCTAACTTGTATCTCGCTGAAACAGGGCCTGAGGCAAAACTGCTCCAAGAAATATTAACATTTGTGGTTTTCGCTCTACCTTTCCTGAAAAAAGCTCGATTTCACACCGGGTTATTGTTTTCTCTGAGCCTCAAATGCTCTAGCTTTAAATTACACAGAACCGTTGTCTCTTTTTTCACTTGTTTTTCGAAAAAAATAGTTTCTTTATTTCGTCAATTTATTTAGGCTGCTAACTTTTGCCGGGCCATTGCTCTTAATCAAAGTTAGGTATCAGTCAGCACTCAAATGCGTTTTGATCCACTGTAACGTAGGTACACGCGACATATAGCCCTCACTTCTAGCCTAACTTGTATCTCGCTGAAACACGGCCTGAGGCAAAACTGCTCCAAGAAATATTAACATTTGTGGTTTTCGCTCTACCTTTCCTGAAAAAAGCTCGAATTCACACCGGATTATTGTTTTCTCTGAGCCTAATATGCTCCAGCTTTTAATTACACAGAACCGTTGTCTCTTTTTTTACTTGTTTTTCGAAAAAAATAGTTTCTTTATTTCGTCAATTTATTTAGGCTGCTAACTTTTGCCGGGCCATTGCTCTTAATCAAAGTTAGGTATCAGTCAGCACACAAATGCGTTTTGATCTACTGTAACGTAGGTACACGGGACATATAGCCCTCACTTCTAGCCTAACTTGTATCTCGTTGAAACACGGCCTGAGGCAAAACTGCTCCAAGAAATATTAACATTTGTGGTTTTCGCTCTACCTTTCCTGAAAAAAGCTCGACTTCACATCGGATTATTGTTTTCTCTGAGCCAAATATGCTCTAGCTTTAAATTACATAGAACCATTCTCTCTTTTCTCACTTGTTTTTCAAAAAAAAAAATCCTTATTTCGTCAATTTATTAAGGCTGCTAACTTTTGCCGGGCCATTGCTCTTAATCAAAGTTAGGTATCAGTCAGGACTCAAATGCGTTTTGATCCACTGTAATGTAGGTACACGCGACATATAGCCCTCACTTCTAGCCTAACTTGGATCTCGCTGAAACACGGCCTGAGGCAAAACTGCTCCAAGAAATATTAACATTTGTGGTTTTCGCTCTACCTTTCCTGAAAAAAGCTCGAATTCACACCGGATTATTGTTTTCTCTGAGCCAAATATGCTCTAGCTTTAAATTACATAGAACCATTCTCTCTTTTCTCACTTGTTTTTCAAAAAAAAAATTCCTTATTTCGTCAATTTATTAAGGCTGCTAACTTTTGCCGGGCCATTGCTCTTAATCAAAGTTAGGTATCAGTCAGGACTCAAATGCGTTTTGATCCACTGTAATGTAGGTACACGCGACATATAGTCCTCACTTCTAGCCTAACTTGGATCTCGCTGAAACACGGCCTGAGGCAAAACTGCTCCAAGAAATATTAACATTTGTGGTTTTCGCTCTACCTTTCCTGAAAAAAGCTCGAATTCACACCGGATTATTGTTTTCTCTGAGCCTAATATGCTCTAGCTTTAAATTACACAGAACCATTGTCTCTTTTCTCACTCGTTTTTCGAAAAAAAAAAATTTCCTTATTTCGTCAATTTATTTAGGCTGTTAACTTTTGCCGGGCCATTGCTCTTAATCAAAGTTAGGTATCAGTCAGCACTCAAATGCGTTTTGATCCACTGTAACGTAGGTACACGCGACATATAGCCCTCACTTCTAGCCTAACTTGTATCTCGCTGAAACACGGCCTGAGGCAAAACTGCTCCAAGAAATATTAACATTTGTGGTTTTCGCTTTACCTTTCCTGAAAAAAGCTCGATTTCACACTGAATTATTGTTTTCTCTGAGCGTAATATGCTCTAGCTTTAAATTACACAAAACCATTGTCTCTTTTTTCCCTTGTTATTCGAAAAAAAAAATTTTTCTTTATTTCGTCAATTTATTTAGGCTGCTAACTTTTGCCGGGCCATTGCTCTTAATCAAAGTTAGGTATCAGTCAGCACTCAAATGCGTTTTGATCCACTGTAACGTAGGTACACGGGACATATAGCCCTAACTTCTAGCCTAACTTGTATCTTGCTGAAACACGGCCTGAGGCAAAACTGCTCCAAGAAATATTAACATTTGTGGTTTTCGCTCTACCTTTCCTGAAAAAAGCTCGAATTCACACCGGATTATTGTTTTCTCTGAGCCTAATATGCTCTAGCTTTAAATTACACAGAACCATTGTCTCTTTTCTCACTCGTTTTTCGAAAAAAAAAAATTTCCTTATTTCGTCAATTTATTTAGGCTGTTAACTTTTGCCGGGCCATTGCTCTTAATCAAAGTTAGGTATCAGTCAGCACTCAAATGCGTTTTGATCCACTGTAACGTAGGTACACGCGACATATAGCCCTCACTTCTAGCCTAACTTGTATCTCGCTGAAACACGGCCTGAGGCAAAACTGCTCCAAGAAATATTAACATTTGTGGTTTTCGCTTTACCTTTCCTGAAAAAAGCTCGATTTCACACTGAATTATTGTTTTCTCTGAGCGTAATATGCTCTAGCTTTAAATTACACAAAACCATTGTCTCTTTTTTCCCTTGTTATTCGAAAAAAAAAAAATTCTTTATTTCGTCAATTTATTTAGGCTGCTAACTTTTGCCGGGCCATTGCTCTTAATCAAAGTTAGGTATCAGTCAGCACTCAAATACGTTTTGATCCACTGTAACGTAGGTACACGGGACATATAGCCCTAACTTCTAGCCTAACTTGTATCTTGCTGAAACACGGCCTGAGGCAAAACTGCTCCAAGAAATATTAACATTTGTGGTTTTCGCTCTACCTTTCCTGAAAAAAGCTCGAATTCACACCGGATTATTGTTTTCTCTGAGCCTAATATGCTCTAGCTTTAAATTATTCAGAACCATTGTCTCTTTTCTCACTCGTTTTTCGAAAAAAAAGAATTTCCTTATTTCGTCAATTTATTTAGGCTGCTAACTTTTGCCGGGCCATTGCTCTTAATCAAAGTTAGGTATCAGTCAGCACTCAAATGCGTTTTGATCCACTGTAACGTAGGTACACGCGACATATAGCCCTCACTTCTAGCCTAACTTGTATCTCGCTGAAACAGGGCCTGAGGCAAAACTGCTCCAAGAAATATTAACATTTGTGGTTTTCGCTCTACCTTTCCTGAAAAAAGCTCGACCTCACATCGGATTATTGTTTTCTCTGAGCCAAATATGCTCTAGCTTTAAATTACATAGAACCATTCTCTCTTTTCTCACTTGTTTTTCAAAAAAAAAAATTCCTTATTTCGTCAATTTATTAAGGCTGCTAACTTTTGCCGGGCCATTGCTCTTAATCAAAGTTAGGTATCAATCAGCACTCAAATGCGTTTTAATTCACTGTAACGTAGGTACACGGGACATATAGCCCTCACTTTTAGCCTAACTTGTATCTCGCTGAAACACGGCCTGAGGCAAAACTGCTCCAAGAAATATTAACATTTGTGGTTTTCGCTCTACCTTTCCTGAAAAAAGCTCGATTTCACACCGGGTTATTGTTTTCTCTGAGCCTCAAATGCTCTAGCTTTAAATTACACAGAACCGTTGTCTCTTTTTTCACTTGTTTTTCGAAAAAAATAGTTTCTTTATTTCGTCAATTTATTTAGGCTGCTAACTTTTGCCGGGCCATTGCTCTTAATCAAAGTTAGGTATCAGTCAGCACTCAAATGCGTTTTGATCCACTGTAACGTAGGTACACGCGACATATAGCCCTCACTTCTAGCCTAACTTGTATCTCGCTGAAACACGGCCTGAGGCAAAACTGCTCCAAGAAATATTAACATTTGTGGTTTTCGCTCTACTTTTCCTGAAAAAAGCTCGAATTCACACCGGATTATTGTTTTCTCTGGGCCTAATATGCTATAGCTTTAAATTACACAGAACCATTGTCTCTTTTCTCACTCGTTTTTCGAAAAAAAATCATTTCTTTATATCGTTAATTTATTTAGGCTGCTAACTTTTGCGGGGCTCTTAATCAAAGTTAGGTATCAGTCATCACTCAAATGCGTTTCGATCCACTGTAACGTAGGTATACGCGACATATAGCCCTCACTTCTAGCCTAACTTGGATCTCGCTGAAACACGGCCTGAGGCAAAACTGCTCCAAGAAATATTGACATTTGTTGTTTTCGCTTTACGTTTCCTGAAAAAAGCTCGATTTCACACTGAATTATTGTTTTCTTTGTGCATAATATGCTCTAGCTTTAAATTTCATAAAACCATTGTCTCTTTTCTCACTCGTTTTTCGAAAAAAAATAATTTCCTTATTTCGTCAATTTATTTAGGCTGCTAACTTTTGCCGGGCCATTGCTCTTAACCAAAGTTAGGTATCAGTCAGCACTCAAATGCGTTTTGATCCACTGTAACGTAGGTACACGCGACATATAGCCCTCACTTCTAGCCTAACTTGTATCTCGCTGAAACACGGCCTGAGGCAAAACTGCTCCAAGAAATATTAACATTTGTGGTTTTCGATCTACCTTTCCTGAAAAAAAGCTCGATTTCACACTGAATTATTGTTTTCTCTGAGCGTAATATGCTCTAGCTTTAAATTACATAAAACCATTGTCTCTTTTCTCACTCGTTTTTCGAAAAAAAATAATTTCCTTATTTCGTCAATTTATTTAGGCTGCTAACTTTTGCCGGGCCATTGCTCTTAACCAAAGTTAGGTATCAGTCAGCACTCAAATGTGTTTTGATCCACTGTAACGTAGGTACACGGGACATTTAGCCCTCACTTCTAGCCTAACTTGTATCTCGCTGAAACACGGCCTGAGGCAAAACTGCTCCAAGAAATATTAACATTTGTGGTTTTCGCTCTACTTTTCCTGAAAAAAACTCGAATTCACACCGGATTATTGTTTTCTCTGGGCCTAATATGCTATAGCTTTAAATTACACAAAACCATTGTCTCTTTTCTCACTCGTTTTTCGAAAAAAAATCATTTCTTTATATCGTTAATTTATCTAGGCTGCTAACTTTTGCCGGGCCATTGCTCTTAATCGAAGTTAGGTATCAGTCATCACTCAAATGTGTTTCGATCCACTGTAACGTAGGTATACGCGACATATAGCCCTCACTTCTAGCCTAACTTGGATCTCGCTGAAACACGGCCTGAGGCAAAACTGCTCCAAGAAATATTAACATTTGTGGTTTTCGCTCTACCTTTCCTGAAAAAAAGCTCGATTTCACACTGAATTATTGTTTTCTTTGAGCCTTATATGCTCTAGCTTTAAATTACATAAAACCATTGTCTCTTTTTTCACTCGTTTTTCGAAAAAAATAATTTCTTTATTTCGTCAATTTATTTAGGCTGCTAACTTTTGCCGGGCCATTGCTCTTAATCAAAGTTAGGTATCAGTCAGCACTCAAATGTGTTTTGATCCACTGTAACGTAGGTACACGGGACATTTAGCCCTCACTTCTAGGCTAACTTGTATCTCGCTGAAACACGGCCTGAGGCAAAACTGCTCCAAGAAATATTAACATTTGTGGTTTTCGATCTACCTTTCCTGAAAAAAAGCTCGATTTCACACTGAATTATTGTTTTCTCTGAGCGTAATATGCTCTAGCTTTAAATTACATAAAACCATTGTCTCTTTTCTCACTCGTTTTTCGAAAAAAAATAATTTCCTTATTTCGTCAATTTATTTAGGCTGCTAACTTTTGCCGGGCCATTGCTCTTAACCAAAGTTAGGTATCAGTCAGCACTCAAATGTGTTTTGATCCACTGTAACGTAGGTACACGGGACATTTAGCCCTCACTTCTAGGCTAACTTGTATCTCGCTGAAACAGGGCCTGAGGCAAAACTGCTCCAAGAAATATTAACATTTGTGGTTTTCGCTCTACCTTTCCTGAAAAAAGCTCGATTTCACACCGGGTTATTGTTTTCTCTGAGCCTCAAATGCTCTAGCTTTAAATTACACAGAACCGTTGTCTCTTTTTTCACTTGTTTTTCGAAAAAAATAGTTTCTTTATTTCGTCAATTTATTTAGGCTGCTAACTTTTGCCGGGCCATTGCTCTTAATCAAAGTTAGGTATCAGTCAGCACTCAAATGCGTTTTGATCCACTGTAACGTAGGTACACGCGACATATAGCCCTCACTTCTAGCCTAACTTGTATCTCGCTGAAACACGGCCTGAGGCAAAACTGCTCCAAGAAATATTAACATTTGTGGTTTTCGCTCTACTTTTCCTGAAAAAAGCTCGAATTCACACCGGATTATTGTTTTCTCTGGGCCTAATATGCTATAGCTTTAAATTACACAGAACCATTGTCTCTTTTCTCACTCGTTTTTCGAAAAAAAATCATTTCTTTATATCGTTAATTTATTTAGGCTGCTAACTTTTGCCGGGCCATTGCTCTTAATCAAAGTTAGGTATCAGTCATCACTCAAATGCGTTTCGATCCACTGTAACGTAGGTATACGCGACATATAGCCCTCACTTCTAGCCTAACTTGGATCTCGCTGAAACACGGCCTGAGGCAAAACTGCTCCAAGAAATATTGACATTTGTTGTTTTCGCTTTACGTTTCCTGAAAAAAGCTCGATTTCACACTGAATTATTGTTTTCTTTGTGCCTAATATGCTCTAGCTTTAAATTACATAAAACCATTGTCTCTTTTCTCACTCGTTTTTCGAAAAAAAATAATTTCCTTATTTCGTCAATTTATTTAGGCTGCTAACTTTTGCCGGGCCATTGCTCTTAACCAAAGTTAGGTATCAGTCAGCACTCAAATGCGTTTTGATCCACTGTAACGTAGGTACACGCGACATATAGCCCTCACTTCTAGCCTAACTTGTATCTCGCTGAAACACGGCCTGAGGCAAAACTGCTCCAAGAAATATTAACATTTGTGGTTTTCGCTCTACCTTTCCTGAAAAAAGGTCGACTTCACATCGGATTATTGTTTTCTCTGAGCCAAATATGCTCTAGCTTTAAATTACATAGAACAATTCTCTCTTTTCTCACTTGTTTTTCAAAAAAAAAAATTTCCTTATTTCGTCAATTTATTTAGGCTGCTAACATTTGCTGGGCCATTGCTCTTGATCAAAGTTAGGTATCAGTCAGCACACAAATGCGTTTTGATCCACTGTAACGTAGGTACACGCGACATATAGCCCTCACTTCTAGCCTAACTTGTATCTCGCTGAAACACGGCCTGAGGCAAAACTGCTCCAAGAAATATTAACATTTGTTGTTTTCGCTTTACGTTTCCTGAAAAAAGCTCGATTTCACACTGAATTATTGTTTTCTCTGAGCCTAATATGCTCTAGCTTTAAATTACATAAAACCATTGTCTCTTTTTTCACTTGTTATTCGAAAAAAAAAAATTCTTTATTTCGTCAATTTATTTAGGCTGCTAACTTTTGCCGGGCCATTGCTCTTAATCAAAGTTAGGTATCAGTCAGTACACAAATGCGTTTTGATCCACTGTAACGTAGGTACACGCGACATATAGCCCTCACTTCTAGCCTAACTTGTATCTCGCTGAAACACGGCCTGAGGCAAAACTGCTCCAAGAAATATTAACATTTGTGGTTTTCGCTCTACTTTTCCTGAAAAAAGCTCGAATTCACACCGGATTATTGTTTTCTCTGGGCCTAATATGCTATAGCTTTAAATTACACAAAACCATTGTCTCTTTTCTCACTCGTTTTTCGAAAAAAAATCATTTCTTTATATCGTTAATTTATCTAGGCTGCTAACTTTTGCCGGGCCATTGCTCTTAATCGAAGTTAGGTATCAGTCATCACTCAAATGTGTTTCGATCCACTGTAACGTAGGTATACGCGACATATAGCCCTCACTTCTAGCCTAACTTGGATCTCGCTGAAACACGGCCTGAGGCAAAACTGCTCCAAGAAATATTAACATTTGTGGTTTTCGCTCTACCTTTCCTGAAAAAAAGCTCGATTTCACACTGAATTATTGTTTTCTTTGAGCCTTATATGCTCTAGCTTTAAATTACATAAAACCATTGTCTCTTTTTTCACTCGTTTTTCGAAAAAAATAATTTCTTTATTTCGTCAATTTATTTAGGCTGCTAACTTTTGCCGGGCCATTGCTCTTAATCAAAGTTAGGTATCAGTCAGCACTCAAATGTGTTTTGATCCACTGTAACGTAGGTACACGGGACATTTAGCCCTCACTTCTAGGCTAACTTGTATCTCGCTGAAACAGGGCCTGAGGCAAAACTGCTCCAAGAAATATTAACATTTGTGGTTTTCGCTCTACCTTTCCTGAAAAAAGCTCGATTTCACACCGGGTTATTGTTTTCTCTGAGCCTCAAATGCTCTAGCTTTAAATTACACAGAACCGTTGTCTCTTTTTTCACTTGTTTTTCGAAAAAAATAGTTTCTTTATTTCGTCAATTTATTTAGGCTGCTAACTTTTGCCGGGCCATTGCTCTTAATCAAAGTTAGGTATCAATCAGCACTCAAATGCGTTTTAATCCACTGTAACGTAGGTACACGGGACATATAGCCCTCACTTCTAGCCTAACTTGGATCTCGCTGAAACACGGCCTGAGGCAAAACTGCTCCAAGAAATATTAACATTTGTTGTTTTCGCTTTACGTTTCCTGAAAAAAGCTCGATTTCACACTGAATTATTGTTTTCTTTGTGCCTAATATGCTCTAGCTTTAAATTACATAAAACCATTGTCTCTTTTCTCACTCGTTTTTCGAAAAAAAATAATTTCCTTATTTCGTCAATTTATTTAGGCTGCTAACTTTTGCCGGGCCATTGCTCTTAACCAAAGTTAGGTATCAGTCAGCACTCAAATGCGTTTTGATCGACTGTAACGTAGGTACACGCGACATATAGCCTTCACTTCTAGCCTAACTTGTATCTCGCTGAAACACGGCCTGAGGCAAAACTGCTCCAAGAAATATTAACATTTGTGGTTTTCGCTCTACCTTTCCTGAAAAAAGCTCGACTTCACATCGGATTATTGTTTTCTCTGAGCCAAATATGCTCTAGCTTTAAATTACATAGAACAATTCTCTCTTTTCTCACTTGTTTTTCAAAAAAAAAAATTTTCTTATTTCGTCAATTTATTTAGGCTGCTAACATTTGCTGGGCCATTGCTCTTGATCAAAGTTAGGTATCAGTCAGCACACAAATGCGTTTTGATCCACTGTAACGTAGGTACACGCGACATATAGCCCTCACTTCTAGCCTAACTTGTATCTCGCTGAAACACGGCCTGAGGCAAAACTGCTCCAAGAAATATTAACATTTGTTGTTTTCGCTTTACGTTTCCTGAAAAAAGCTCGATTTCACACTGAATTATTGTTTTCTCTGAGCCTAATATGCTCTAGCTTTAAATGACATAAAACCATTGTCTCTTTTCTCACTTGTTTTTCGAAAAAAAATAATTTCTTTATTTCGTCAATTTATTTAGGCTGCTAACTTTTGCCGGGCCATTGCTCTTAATCAAAGTTAGGTATCAGTCAGCACTCAAATGCGTTTTGATCCACTGTAACGTAGGTACACGGGACATATAGCCCTCACTTCTAGCCTAACTTGTATCTTGCTGAAACACGGCCTGAGGCAAAACTGCTCCAAGAAATATTAACATTTGTGGTTTTCGCTCTACCTTTCCTGAAAAAAGCTCGATTTCACACTGAATTATTGTTTTCTCTGAGCCTAATATGCTCTTGCTTTAAATTACACAGAACCATTGTCTCTTTTCTCACTCGTTTTTCGAAAAAAAATAATTTCCTTATTTCGTCAATTTATTTAGGCTGCTAACTTTTGCCGGGCCATTCCTCTTAATCAAAGTTTTGTATCAGTCAGGACTCAAATGCGTTTTGATCCACTGTAACGTAGATACACGCGACATATAGCCATCACTTCTAGCCTAACTTGTATCTCGCTGAAACACGGCCTAAGGCAAAACTGCTCCAAGAAATATTAACATTTGTGGTTTTCGCTTTACCTTTCATGAAAAAAAGCTCGATTTCACACTAAATTATTCTTTTCTCTGAGCCTAATATGCTCTAGCTTTAAATTACATAAAACCATTGTCTCTTTTCTCACTCGTTTTTCGAAAAAAAATAATTTCCTTATTTCGTCAATTTATTTAGGCTGCTAACTTTTGCCGGGCCATTGCTCTTAACCAAAGTTAGGTATCAGTCAGCACTCAAATGTGTTTTGATCCACTGTAACGTAGGTACACGGGACATTTAGCCCTCACTTCTAGCCTAACTTGTATCTCGCTGAAACACGGCCTGAGGCAAAACTGCTCCAAGAAATATTAACATTTGTGGTTTTCGCTCTACCTTTCCTGAAAAAAGCTCGAATTCACACCGGATTATTGTTTTCTCTGAGCCTAATATGCTCCAGCTTTTAATTACACAGAACCGTTGTCTCTTTTTTTACTTGTTTTTCGAAAAAAATAGTTTCTTTATTTCGTCAATTTATTTAGGCTGCTAACTTTTGCCGGGCCATTGCTCTTAATCAAAGTTAGGTATCAGTCAGCACTCAAATGTGTTTTGATCCACTGTAACGTAGGTACACGGGACATTTAGCCCTCACTTCTAGGCTAACTTGTATCTCGCTGAAACAGGGCCTGAGGCAAAACTGCTCCAAGAAATATTAACATTTGTGGTTTTCGCTCTACCTTTCCTGAAAAAAGCTCGATTTCACACCGGGTTATTGCTTTCTCTGAGCCTCAAATGCTCTAGCTTTAAATTACACAGAACCGTTGTCTCTTTTTTCACTTGTTTTTCGAAAAAAATAGTTTCTTTATTTCGTCAATTTATTTAGGCTGCTAACTTTTGCCGGGCCATTGCTCTTAATCAAAGTTAGGTATCAGTCAGCACTCAAATGCGTTTTGATCCACTGTAACGTAGGTACACGCGACATATAGCCCTCACTTCTAGCCTAACTTGTATCTCGCTGAAACACGGCCTGAGGCAAAACTGCTCCAAGAAATATTAACATTTGTGGTTTTCGCTCTACCTTTCCTGAAAAAAGCTCGAATTCACACCGGATTATTGTTTTCTCTGAGCCTAATATGCTCCAGCTTTTAATTACACAGAACCGTTGTCTCTTTTTTTACTTGTTTTTCGAAAAAAATAGTTTCTTTATTTCGTCAATTTATTTAGGCTGCTAACTTTTGCCGGGCCATTGCTCTTAATCAAAGTTAGGTATCAGTCAGCACACAAATGCGTTTTGATCTACTGTAACGTAGGTACACGGGACATATAGCCCTCACTTCTAGCCTAACTTGTATCTCGTTGAAACACGGCCTGAGGCAAAACTGCTCCAAGAAATATTAACATTTGTGGTTTTCGCTCTACCTTTCCTGAAAAAAGCTCGACTTCACATCGGATTATTGTTTTCTCTGAGCCAAATATGCTCTAGCTTTAAATTACATAGAACCATTCTCTCTTTTCTCACTTGTTTTTCAAAAAAAAAAATCCTTATTTCGTCAATTTATTAAGGCTGCTAACTTTTGCCGGGCCATTGCTCTTAATCAAAGTTAGGTATCAGTCAGGACTCAAATGCGTTTTGATCCACTGTAATGTAGGTACACGCGACATATAGCCCTCACTTCTAGCCTAACTTGGATCTCGCTGAAACACGGCCTGAGGCAAAACTGCTCCAAGAAATATTAACATTTGTGGTTTTCGCTCTACCTTTCCTGAAAAAAGCTCGAATTCACACCGGATTATTGTTTTCTCTGAGCCAAATATGCTCTAGCTTTAAATTACATAGAACCATTCTCTCTTTTCTCACTTGTTTTTCAAAAAAAAAATTCCTTATTTCGTCAATTTATTAAGGCTGCTAACTTTTGCCGGGCCATTGCTCTTAATCAAAGTTAGGTATCAGTCAGGACTCAAATGCGTTTTGATCCACTGTAATGTAGGTACACGCGACATATAGTCCTCACTTCTAGCCTAACTTGGATCTCGCTGAAACACGGCCTGAGGCAAAACTGCTCCAAGAAATATTAACATTTGTGGTTTTCGCTCTACCTTTCCTGAAAAAAGCTCGAATTCACACCGGATTATTGTTTTCTCTGAGCCTAATATGCTCTAGCTTTAAATTACACAGAACCATTGTCTCTTTTCTCACTCGTTTTTCGAAAAAAAAAAATTTCCTTATTTCGTCAATTTATTTAGGCTGTTAACTTTTGCCGGGCCATTGCTCTTAATCAAAGTTAGGTATCAGTCAGCACTCAAATGCGTTTTGATCCACTGTAACGTAGGTACACGCGACATATAGCCCTCACTTCTAGCCTAACTTGTATCTCGCTGAAACACGGCCTGAGGCAAAACTGCTCCAAGAAATATTAACATTTGTGGTTTTCGCTTTACCTTTCCTGAAAAAAGCTCGATTTCACACTGAATTATTGTTTTCTCTGAGCGTAATATGCTCTAGCTTTAAATTACACAAAACCATTGTCTCTTTTTTCCCTTGTTATTCGAAAAAAAAAATTTTTCTTTATTTCGTCAATTTATTTAGGCTGCTAACTTTTGCCGGGCCATTGCTCTTAATCAAAGTTAGGTATCAGTCAGCACTCAAATGCGTTTTGATCCACTGTAACGTAGGTACACGGGACATATAGCCCTAACTTCTAGCCTAACTTGTATCTTGCTGAAACACGGCCTGAGGCAAAACTGCTCCAAGAAATATTAACATTTGTGGTTTTCGCTCTACCTTTCCTGAAAAAAGCTCGAATTCACACCGGATTATTGTTTTCTCTGAGCCTAATATGCTCTAGCTTTAAATTACACAGAACCATTGTCTCTTTTCTCACTCGTTTTTCGAAAAAAAAAAATTTCCTTATTTCGTCAATTTATTTAGGCTGTTAACTTTTGCCGGGCCATTGCTCTTAATCAAAGTTAGGTATCAGTCAGCACTCAAATGCGTTTTGATCCACTGTAACGTAGGTACACGCGACATATAGCCCTCACTTCTAGCCTAACTTGTATCTCGCTGAAACACGGCCTGAGGCAAAACTGCTCCAAGAAATATTAACATTTGTGGTTTTCGCTTTACCTTTCCTGAAAAAAGCTCGATTTCACACTGAATTATTGTTTTCTCTGAGCGTAATATGCTCTAGCTTTAAATTACACAAAACCATTGTCTCTTTTTTCCCTTGTTATTCGAAAAAAAAAAAATTCTTTATTTCGTCAATTTATTTAGGCTGCTAACTTTTGCCGGGCCATTGCTCTTAATCAAAGTTAGGTATCAGTCAGCACTCAAATACGTTTTGATCCACTGTAACGTAGGTACACGGGACATATAGCCCTAACTTCTAGCCTAACTTGTATCTTGCTGAAACACGGCCTGAGGCAAAACTGCTCCAAGAAATATTAACATTTGTGGTTTTCGCTCTACCTTTCCTGAAAAAAGCTCGAATTCACACCGGATTATTGTTTTCTCTGAGCCTAATATGCTCTAGCTTTAAATTATTCAGAACCATTGTCTCTTTTCTCACTCGTTTTTCGAAAAAAAAGAATTTCCTTATTTCGTCAATTTATTTAGGCTGCTAACTTTTGCCGGGCCATTGCTCTTAATCAAAGTTAGGTATCAGTCAGCACTCAAATGCGTTTTGATCCACTGTAACGTAGGTACACGCGACATATAGCCCTCACTTCTAGCCTAACTTGTATCTCGCTGAAACAGGGCCTGAGGCAAAACTGCTGCAAGAAATATTAACATTTGTGGTTTTCGCTCTACCTTTCCTGAAAAAAGCTCGATTTCACACCGGATTATTGTTTTCTCTGAGCCTAATATGCTCCAGCTTTAAATTACACAGAACCGTTGTCTCTTTTTTCACTTGTTTTTCGAAAAAAATAGTTTCTTTATTTCGTCAATTTATTTAGGCTGCTAACTTTTGCCGGGCCATTGCTCTTAATCAAAGTTAGGTATCAGTCAGCACACAAATGCGTTTTGATCCACTGTAACGTAGGTACACGGGACATATAGCCCTCACTTCTAGCCTAAATTGTATCTCGTTGAAACACGGCCTGAGGCAAAACTGCTCCAAGAAATATTACCATTTGTGGTTTTCGCTCTACCTTTCCTGAAAAAAGCTCGACTTCACATCGGATTATTGTTTTCTCTGAGCCAAATATGCTCTAGCTTTAAATTACATAGAACCATTCTCTCTTTTCTCACTTGTTTTTCAAAAAAAAAAATTCCTTATTTCGTCAATTTATTAAGGCTGCTAACTTTTGCCGGGCCATTGCTCTTAATCAAAGATAGGTATCAGTCAGGACTCAAATGCGTTTTGATCCACTGTAATGTAGGTACACGCGACATATAGCCCTCACTTCTAGCCTAACTTGTATCTCGCTGAAACACGGCCTGAGGCAAAACTGCTCCAAGAAATATTAACACTTGTGGTTTTCGCTCTACCTTTCCTGAAAAAAGCTCGAATTCACACCGGATTATTGTTTTCTCTGAGCATAATATGCTCTAGCTTTAAATTACACAGAACCATTGTCTCTTTTCTCACTCGTTTTTCGAAAAAAAATAATTTCCTTATTTCGTCAATTTATTTAGGCTGTTAACTTTTGCCGGGCCATTGCTCTTAATCAAAGTTAGGTATCAGTCAGCACTCAAATGCGTTTTGATTCACTGTAACGTAGGTACACGCGACATATAGCCCTCACTTCTAGCCTAACTTGTATCTCGCTGAAACACGGCCTGAGGCAAAACTGCTCCAAGAAATATTAACATTTGTGGTTTTCGCTTTACCTTTCCTGAAAAAAGCTCGATTTCACACTGAATTATTGTTTTCTCTGAGCGTAATATGCTCTAGCTTTAAATTACATAAAACCATTGTCTCTTTTTTCCCTTGTTATTCGAAAAAAAATAATTACTTTATTTCGTCAATTTATTTAGGCTGCTAACTTTTGCCGGGCCATTGCTCTTAATCAAAGTTAGGTATCAGTCAGCACTCAAATGCGTTTTGATCCACTGTAACGTAGGTACACGCGACATATAGCCCTCACTTCTAGCCTAACTTGTATCTCGCTGAAACAGGGCCTGAGGCAAAACTGCTGCAAGAAATATTAACATTTGTGGTTTTCGCTCTACCTTCCCTGAAAAAAGCTCGATTTCACACCGGATTATTGTTTTCTCTGAGCCTAATATGCTCCAGCTTTCAATTACACAGAACCGTTGTCTCTTTTTTCACTTGTTTTTCGAAAAAAATAGTTTCTTTATTTCGTCAATTTATTTAGGCTGCTAACTTTTGCCGGGCCATTGCTCTTAATCAAAGTTAGGTATCAGTCAGCACACAAATGCGTTTTGATCCAATGTAACGTAGGTACACGGGACATATAGCCCTCACTTCTAGCCTAAATTGTATCTCGTTGAAACACGGCCTGAGGCAAAACTGCTCCAAGAAATATTAACATTTGTGGTTTTCGCTCTACCTTTCCTGAAAAAAGCTCGACCTCACATCGGATTATTGTTTTCTCTGAGCCAAATATGCTCTAGCTTTAAATTACATAGAACCATTCTCTCTTTTCTCACTTGTTTTTCAAAAAAAAAAATTCCTTATTTCGTCAATTTATTAAGGCTGCTAACTTTTGCCGGGCCATTGCTCTTAATCAAAGTTAGGTATCAATCAGCACTCAAATGCGTTTTAATTCACTGTAACGTAGGTACACGGGACATATAGCCCTCACTTTTAGCCTAACTTGTATCTCGCTGAAACACGGCCTGAGGCAAAACTGCTCCAAGAAATATTAACATTTGTGGTTTTCGCTCTACCTTTCCTGAAAAAAGCTCGATTTCACACCGGGTTATTGTTTTCTCTGAGCCTCAAATGCTCTAGCTTTAAATTACACAGAACCGTTGTCTCTTTTTTCACTTGTTTTTCGAAAAAAATAGTTTCTTTATTTCGTCAATTTATTTAGGCTGCTAACTTTTGCCGGGCCATTGCTCTTAATCAAAGTTAGGTATCAGTCAGCACTCAAATGCGTTTTGATCCACTGTAACGTAGGTACACGCGACATATAGCCCTCACTTCTAGCCTAACTTGTATCTCGCTGAAACACGGCCTGAGGCAAAACTGCTCCAAGAAATATTAACATTTGTGGTTTTCGCTCTACTTTTCCTGAAAAAAGCTCGAATTCACACCGGATTATTGTTTTCTCTGGGCCTAATATGCTATAGCTTTAAATTACACAGAACCATTGTCTCTTTTCTCACTCGTTTTTCGAAAAAAAATCATTTCTTTATATCGTTAATTTATTTAGGCTGCTAACTTTTGCGGGGCTCTTAATCAAAGTTAGGTATCAGTCATCACTCAAATGCGTTTCGATCCACTGTAACGTAGGTATACGCGACATATAGCCCTCACTTCTAGCCTAACTTGGATCTCGCTGAAACACGGCCTGAGGCAAAACTGCTCCAAGAAATATTGACATTTGTTGTTTTCGCTTTACGTTTCCTGAAAAAAGCTCGATTTCACACTGAATTATTGTTTTCTTTGTGCATAATATGCTCTAGCTTTAAATTTCATAAAACCATTGTCTCTTTTCTCACTCGTTTTTCGAAAAAAAATAATTTCCTTATTTCGTCAATTTATTTAGGCTGCTAACTTTTGCCGGGCCATTGCTCTTAACCAAAGTTAGGTATCAGTCAGCACTCAAATGCGTTTTGATCCACTGTAACGTAGGTACACGCGACATATAGCCCTCACTTCTAGCCTAACTTGTATCTCGCTGAAACACGGCCTGAGGCAAAACTGCTCCAAGAAATATTAACATTTGTGGTTTTCGATCTACCTTTCCTGAAAAAAAGCTCGATTTCACACTGAATTATTGTTTTCTCTGAGCGTAATATGCTCTAGCTTTAAATTACATAAAACCATTGTCTCTTTTCTCACTCGTTTTTCGAAAAAAAATAATTTCCTTATTTCGTCAATTTATTTAGGCTGCTAACTTTTGCCGGGCCATTGCTCTTAACCAAAGTTAGGTATCAGTCAGCACTCAAATGTGTTTTGATCCACTGTAACGTAGGTACACGGGACATTTAGCCCTCACTTCTAGCCTAACTTGTATCTCGCTGAAACACGGCCTGAGGCAAAACTGCTCCAAGAAATATTAACATTTGTGGTTTTCGCTCTACTTTTCCTGAAAAAAACTCGAATTCACACCGGATTATTGTTTTCTCTGGGCCTAATATGCTATAGCTTTAAATTACACAAAACCATTGTCTCTTTTCTCACTCGTTTTTCGAAAAAAAATCATTTCTTTATATCGTTAATTTATCTAGGCTGCTAACTTTTGCCGGGCCATTGCTCTTAATCGAAGTTAGGTATCAGTCATCACTCAAATGTGTTTCGATCCACTGTAACGTAGGTATACGCGACATATAGCCCTCACTTCTAGCCTAACTTGGATCTCGCTGAAACACGGCCTGAGGCAAAACTGCTCCAAGAAATATTAACATTTGTGGTTTTCGCTCTACCTTTCCTGAAAAAAAGCTCGATTTCACACTGAATTATTGTTTTCTTTGAGCCTTATATGCTCTAGCTTTAAATTACATAAAACCATTGTCTCTTTTTTCACTCGTTTTTCGAAAAAAATAATTTCTTTATTTCGTCAATTTATTTAGGCTGCTAACTTTTGCCGGGCCATTGCTCTTAATCAAAGTTAGGTATCAGTCAGCACTCAAATGTGTTTTGATCCACTGTAACGTAGGTACACGGGACATTTAGCCCTCACTTCTAGGCTAACTTGTATCTCGCTGAAACACGGCCTGAGGCAAAACTGCTCCAAGAAATATTAACATTTGTGGTTTTCGATCTACCTTTCCTGAAAAAAAGCTCGATTTCACACTGAATTATTGTTTTCTCTGAGCGTAATATGCTCTAGCTTTAAATTACATAAAACCATTGTCTCTTTTCTCACTCGTTTTTCGAAAAAAAATAATTTCCTTATTTCGTCAATTTATTTAGGCTGCTAACTTTTGCCGGGCCATTGCTCTTAACCAAAGTTAGGTATCAGTCAGCACTCAAATGTGTTTTGATCCACTGTAACGTAGGTACACGGGACATTTAGCCCTCACTTCTAGGCTAACTTGTATCTCGCTGAAACAGGGCCTGAGGCAAAACTGCTCCAAGAAATATTAACATTTGTGGTTTTCGCTCTACCTTTCCTGAAAAAAGCTCGATTTCACACCGGGTTATTGTTTTCTCTGAGCCTCAAATGCTCTAGCTTTAAATTACACAGAACCGTTGTCTCTTTTTTCACTTGTTTTTCGAAAAAAATAGTTTCTTTATTTCGTCAATTTATTTAGGCTGCTAACTTTTGCCGGGCCATTGCTCTTAATCAAAGTTAGGTATCAGTCAGCACTCAAATGCGTTTTGATCCACTGTAACGTAGGTACACGCGACATATAGCCCTCACTTCTAGCCTAACTTGTATCTCGCTGAAACACGGCCTGAGGCAAAACTGCTCCAAGAAATATTAACATTTGTGGTTTTCGCTCTACTTTTCCTGAAAAAAGCTCGAATTCACACCGGATTATTGTTTTCTCTGGGCCTAATATGCTATAGCTTTAAATTACACAGAACCATTGTCTCTTTTCTCACTCGTTTTTCGAAAAAAAATCATTTCTTTATATCGTTAATTTATTTAGGCTGCTAACTTTTGCCGGGCCATTGCTCTTAATCAAAGTTAGGTATCAGTCATCACTCAAATGCGTTTCGATCCACTGTAACGTAGGTATACGCGACATATAGCCCTCACTTCTAGCCTAACTTGGATCTCGCTGAAACACGGCCTGAGGCAAAACTGCTCCAAGAAATATTGACATTTGTTGTTTTCGCTTTACGTTTCCTGAAAAAAGCTCGATTTCACACTGAATTATTGTTTTCTTTGTGCCTAATATGCTCTAGCTTTAAATTACATAAAACCATTGTCTCTTTTCTCACTCGTTTTTCGAAAAAAAATAATTTCCTTATTTCGTCAATTTATTTAGGCTGCTAACTTTTGCCGGGCCATTGCTCTTAACCAAAGTTAGGTATCAGTCAGCACTCAAATGCGTTTTGATCCACTGTAACGTAGGTACACGCGACATATAGCCCTCACTTCTAGCCTAACTTGTATCTCGCTGAAACACGGCCTGAGGCAAAACTGCTCCAAGAAATATTAACATTTGTGGTTTTCGCTCTACCTTTCCTGAAAAAAGGTCGACTTCACATCGGATTATTGTTTTCTCTGAGCCAAATATGCTCTAGCTTTAAATTACATAGAACAATTCTCTCTTTTCTCACTTGTTTTTCAAAAAAAAAAATTTCCTTATTTCGTCAATTTATTTAGGCTGCTAACATTTGCTGGGCCATTGCTCTTGATCAAAGTTAGGTATCAGTCAGCACACAAATGCGTTTTGATCCACTGTAACGTAGGTACACGCGACATATAGCCCTCACTTCTAGCCTAACTTGTATCTCGCTGAAACACGGCCTGAGGCAAAACTGCTCCAAGAAATATTAACATTTGTTGTTTTCGCTTTACGTTTCCTGAAAAAAGCTCGATTTCACACTGAATTATTGTTTTCTCTGAGCCTAATATGCTCTAGCTTTAAATTACATAAAACCATTGTCTCTTTTTTCACTTGTTATTCGAAAAAAAAAAATTCTTTATTTCGTCAATTTATTTAGGCTGCTAACTTTTGCCGGGCCATTGCTCTTAATCAAAGTTAGGTATCAGTCAGTACACAAATGCGTTTTGATCCACTGTAACGTAGGTACACGCGACATATAGCCCTCACTTCTAGCCTAACTTGTATCTCGCTGAAACACGGCCTGAGGCAAAACTGCTCCAAGAAATATTAACATTTGTGGTTTTCGCTCTACTTTTCCTGAAAAAAGCTCGAATTCACACCGGATTATTGTTTTCTCTGGGCCTAATATGCTATAGCTTTAAATTACACAAAACCATTGTCTCTTTTCTCACTCGTTTTTCGAAAAAAAATCATTTCTTTATATCGTTAATTTATCTAGGCTGCTAACTTTTGCCGGGCCATTGCTCTTAATCGAAGTTAGGTATCAGTCATCACTCAAATGTGTTTCGATCCACTGTAACGTAGGTATACGCGACATATAGCCCTCACTTCTAGCCTAACTTGGATCTCGCTGAAACACGGCCTGAGGCAAAACTGCTCCAAGAAATATTAACATTTGTGGTTTTCGCTCTACCTTTCCTGAAAAAAAGCTCGATTTCACACTGAATTATTGTTTTCTTTGAGCCTTATATGCTCTAGCTTTAAATTACATAAAACCATTGTCTCTTTTTTCACTCGTTTTTCGAAAAAAATAATTTCTTTATTTCGTCAATTTATTTAGGCTGCTAACTTTTGCCGGGCCATTGCTCTTAATCAAAGTTAGGTATCAGTCAGCACTCAAATGTGTTTTGATCCACTGTAACGTAGGTACACGGGACATTTAGCCCTCACTTCTAGGCTAACTTGTATCTCGCTGAAACAGGGCCTGAGGCAAAACTGCTCCAAGAAATATTAACATTTGTGGTTTTCGCTCTACCTTTCCTGAAAAAAGCTCGATTTCACACCGGGTTATTGTTTTCTCTGAGCCTCAAATGCTCTAGCTTTAAATTACACAGAACCGTTGTCTCTTTTTTCACTTGTTTTTCGAAAAAAATAGTTTCTTTATTTCGTCAATTTATTTAGGCTGCTAACTTTTGCCGGGCCATTGCTCTTAATCAAAGTTAGGTATCAATCAGCACTCAAATGCGTTTTAATCCACTGTAACGTAGGTACACGGGACATATAGCCCTCACTTCTAGCCTAACTTGGATCTCGCTGAAACACGGCCTGAGGCAAAACTGCTCCAAGAAATATTAACATTTGTTGTTTTCGCTTTACGTTTCCTGAAAAAAGCTCGATTTCACACTGAATTATTGTTTTCTTTGTGCCTAATATGCTCTAGCTTTAAATTACATAAAACCATTGTCTCTTTTCTCACTCGTTTTTCGAAAAAAAATAATTTCCTTATTTCGTCAATTTATTTAGGCTGCTAACTTTTGCCGGGCCATTGCTCTTAACCAAAGTTAGGTATCAGTCAGCACTCAAATGCGTTTTGATCGACTGTAACGTAGGTACACGCGACATATAGCCTTCACTTCTAGCCTAACTTGTATCTCGCTGAAACACGGCCTGAGGCAAAACTGCTCCAAGAAATATTAACATTTGTGGTTTTCGCTCTACCTTTCCTGAAAAAAGCTCGACTTCACATCGGATTATTGTTTTCTCTGAGCCAAATATGCTCTAGCTTTAAATTACATAGAACAATTCTCTCTTTTCTCACTTGTTTTTCAAAAAAAAAAATTTTCTTATTTCGTCAATTTATTTAGGCTGCTAACATTTGCTGGGCCATTGCTCTTGATCAAAGTTAGGTATCAGTCAGCACACAAATGCGTTTTGATCCACTGTAACGTAGGTACACGCGACATATAGCCCTCACTTCTAGCCTAACTTGTATCTCGCTGAAACACGGCCTGAGGCAAAACTGCTCCAAGAAATATTAACATTTGTTGTTTTCGCTTTACGTTTCCTGAAAAAAGCTCGATTTCACACTGAATTATTGTTTTCTCTGAGCCTAATATGCTCTAGCTTTAAATGACATAAAACCATTGTCTCTTTTCTCACTTGTTTTTCGAAAAAAAATAATTTCTTTATTTCGTCAATTTATTTAGGCTGCTAACTTTTGCCGGGCCATTGCTCTTAATCAAAGTTAGGTATCAGTCAGCACTCAAATGCGTTTTGATCCACTGTAACGTAGGTACACGGGACATATAGCCCTCACTTCTAGCCTAACTTGTATCTTGCTGAAACACGGCCTGAGGCAAAACTGCTCCAAGAAATATTAACATTTGTGGTTTTCGCTCTACCTTTCCTGAAAAAAGCTCGATTTCACACTGAATTATTGTTTTCTCTGAGCCTAATATGCTCTTGCTTTAAATTACACAGAACCATTGTCTCTTTTCTCACTCGTTTTTCGAAAAAAAATAATTTCCTTATTTCGTCAATTTATTTAGGCTGCTAACTTTTGCCGGGCCATTCCTCTTAATCAAAGTTTTGTATCAGTCAGGACTCAAATGCGTTTTGATCCACTGTAACGTAGATACACGCGACATATAGCCATCACTTCTAGCCTAACTTGTATCTCGCTGAAACACGGCCTAAGGCAAAACTGCTCCAAGAAATATTAACATTTGTGGTTTTCGCTTTACCTTTCATGAAAAAAAGCTCGATTTCACACTAAATTATTCTTTTCTCTGAGCCTAATATGCTCTAGCTTTAAATTACATAAAACCATTGTCTCTTTTCTCACTCGTTTTTCGAAAAAAAATAATTTCCTTATTTCGTCAATTTATTTAGGCTGCTAACTTTTGCCGGGCCATTGCTCTTAACCAAAGTTAGGTATCAGTCAGCACTCAAATGTGTTTTGATCCACTGTAACGTAGGTACACGGGACATTTAGCCCTCACTTCTAGCCTAACTTGTATCTCGCTGAAACACGGCCTGAGGCAAAACTGCTCCAAGAAATATTAACATTTGTGGTTTTCGCTCTACTTTTCCTGAAAAAAGCTCGAATTCACACCGGATTATTGTTTTCTCTGGGCCTAATATGCTATAGCTTTAAATTACACAAAACCATTGTCTCTTTTCTCACTCGTTTTTCGAAAAAAAATCATTTCTTTATATCGTTAATTTATCTAGGCTGCTAACTTTTGCCGGGCCATTGCTCTTAATCGAAGTTAGGTATCAGTCATCACTCAAATGTGTTTCGATCCACTGTAACGTAGGTATACGCGACATATAGCCCTCACTTCTAGCCTAACTTGGATCTCGCTGAAACACGGCCTGAGGCAAAACTGCTCCAAGAAATATTAACATTTGTGGTTTTCGCTCTACCTTTCCTGAAAAAAAGCTCGATTTCACACTGAATTATTGTTTTCTTTGAGCCTTATATGCTCTAGCTTTAAATTACATAAAACCATTGTCTCTTTTTTCACTCGTTTTTCGAAAAAAATAATTTCTTTATTTCGTCAATTTATTTAGGCTGCTAACTTTTGCCGGGCCATTGCTCTTAATCAAAGTTAGGTATCAGTCAGCACTCAAATGTGTTTTGATCCACTGTAACGTAGGTACACGGGACATTTAGCCCTCACTTCTAGGCTAACTTGTATCTCGCTGAAACACGGCCTGAGGCAAAACTGCTCCAAGAAATATTAACATTTGTGGTTTTCGATCTACCTTTCCTGAAAAAAAGCTCGATTTCACACTGAATTATTGTTTTCTCTGAGCGTAATATGCTCTAGCTTTAAATTACATAAAACCATTGTCTCTTTTCTCACTCGTTTTTCGAAAAAAAATAATTTCCTTATTTCGTCAATTTATTTAGGCTGCTAACTTTTGCCGGGCCATTGCTCTTAACCAAAGTTAGGTATCAGTCAGCACTCAAATGTGTTTTGATCCACTGTAACGTAGGTACACGGGACATTTAGCCCTCACTTCTAGGCTAACTTGTATCTCGCTGAAACAGGGCCTGAGGCAAAACTGCTCCAAGAAATATTAACATTTGTGGTTTTCGCTCTACCTTTCCTGAAAAAAAGCTCGATTTCACACCGGGTTATTGTTTTCTCTGAGCCTCAAATGCTCTAGCTTTAAATTACACAGAACCGTTGTCTCTTTTTTCACTTGTTTTTCGAAAAAAATAGTTTCTTTATTTCGTCAATTTATTTAGGCTGCTAACTTTTGCCGGGCCATTGCTCTTAATCAAAGTTAGGTATCAGTCAGCACTCAAATGCGTTTTGATCCACTGTAACGTAGGTACACGCGACATATAGCCCTCACTTCTAGCCTAACTTGTATCTCGCTGAAACACGGCCTGAGGCAAAACTGCTCCAAGAAATATTAACATTTGTGGTTTTCGCTCTACTTTTCCTGAAAAAAGCTCGAATTCACACCGGATTATTGTTTTCTCTGGGCCTAATATGCTATAGCTTTAAATTACACAGAACCATTGTCTCTTTTCTCACTCGTTTTTCGAAAAAAAATCATTTCTTTATATCGTTAATTTATTTAGGCTGCTAACTTTTGCCGGGCCATTGCTCTTAATCAAAGTTAGGTATCAGTCATCACTCAAATGCGTTTCGATCCACTGTAACGTAGGTATACGCGACATATAGCCCTCACTTCTAGCCTAACTTGGATCTCGCTGAAACACGGCCTGAGGCAAAACTGCTCCAAGAAATATTGACATTTGTTGTTTTCGCTTTACGTTTCCTGAAAAAAGCTCGATTTCACACTGAATTATTGTTTTCTTTGTGCCTAATATGCTCTAGCTTTAAATTACATAAAACCATTGTCTCTTTTCTCACTCGTTTTTCGAAAAACAATAATTTCCTTATTTCGTCAATTTATTTAGGCTGCTAACTTTTGCCGGGCCATTGCTCTTAACCAAAGTTAGGTATCAGTCAGCACTCAAATGCGTTTTGATCCACTGTAACGTAGGTACACGCGACATATAGCCCTCACTTCTAGCCTAACTTGTATCTCGCTGAAACACGGCCTGAGGCAAAACTGCTCCAAGAAATATTAACATTTGTGGTTTTCGCTCTACCTTTCCTGAAAAAAGGTCGACTTCACATCGGATTATTGTTTTCTCTGAGCCAAATATGCTCTAGCTTTAAATTACATAGAACAATTCTCTCTTTTCTCACTTGTTTTTCAAAAAAAAAAATTTCCTTATTTCGTCAATTTATTTAGGCTGCTAACATTTGCTGGGCCATTGCTCTTGATCAAAGTTAGGTATCAGTCAGCACACAAATGCGTTTTGATCCACTGTAACGTAGGTACACGCGACATATAGCCCTCACTTCTAGCCTAACTTGTATCTCGCTGAAACACGGCCTGAGGCAAAACTGCTCCAAGAAATATTAACATTTGTTGTTTTCGCTTTACGTTTCCTGAAAAAAGCTCGATTTCACACTGAATTATTGTTTTCTCTGAGCCTAATATGCTCTAGCTTTAAATTACATAAAACCATTGTCTCTTTTTTCACTTGTTATTCGAAAAAAAAAAATTCTTTATTTCGTCAATTTATTTAGGCTGCTAACTTTTGCCGGGCCATTGCTCTTAATCAAAGTTAGGTATCAGTCAGTACACAAATGCGTTTTGATCCACTGTAACGTAGGTACACGCGACATATAGCCCTCACTTCTAGCCTAACTTGTATCTCGCTGAAACACGGCCTGAGGCAAAACTGCTCCAAGAAATATTAACATTTGTGGTTTTCGCTCTACTTTTCCTGAAAAAAGCTCGAATTCACACCGGATTATTGTTTTCTCTGGGCCTAATATGCTATAGCTTTAAATTACATAAAACCATTGTCTCTTTTCTCACTCGTTTTTCGAAAAAAAATCATTTCTTTATATCGTTAATTTATCTAGGCTGCTAACTTTTGCCGGGCCATTGCTCTTAATCGAAGTTAGGTATCAGTCATCACTCAAATGTGTTTCGATCCACTGTAACGTAGGTATACGCGACATATAGCCCTCACTTCTAGCCTAACTTGGATCTCGCTGAAACACGGCCTGAGGCAAAACTGCTCCAAGAAATATTAACATTTGTGGTTTTCGCTCTACCTTTCCTGAAAAAAAGCTCGATTTCACACTGAATTATTGTTTTCTTTGAGCCTTATATGCTCTAGCTTTAAATTACATAAAACCATTGTCTCTTTTTTCACTCGTTTTTCGAAAAAAATAATTTCTTTATTTCGTCAATTTATTTAGGCTGCTAACTTTTGCCGGGCCATTGCTCTTAATCAAAGTTAGGTATCAGTCAGCACTCAAATGCGTTTTGATCCACTGTAACGTAGGTACACGGGACATATAGCCCTCACTTCTAGCCTAACTTGGATCTCGCTGAAACACGGCCTGAGGCAAAACTGCTCCAAGAAATATTAACATTTGTTGTTTTCGCTTTACGTTTCCTGAAAAAAGCTCGATTTCACACTGAATTATTGTTTTCTTTGTGCCTAATATGCTCTAGCTTTAAATTACATAAAACCATTGTCTCTTTTCTCACTCGTTTTTCGAAAAAAAATAATTTCCTTATTTCGTCAATTTATTTAGGCTGCTAACTTTTGCCGGGCCATTGCTCTTAACCAAAGTTAGGTATCAGTCAGCACTCAAATGCGTTTTGATCGACTGTAACGTAGGTACACGCGACATATAGCCCTCGCTTCTAGCCTAACTTGTATCTCGCTGAAACACGGCCTGAGGCAAAACTGCTCCAAGAAATATTAACATTTGTGGTTTTCGCTCTACCTTTCCTGAAAAAAGCTCGACTTCACATCGGATTATTGTTTTCTCTGAGCCAAATATGCTCTAGCTTTAAATTACATAGAACAATTCTCTCTTTTCTCACTTGTTTTTCAAAAAAAAAAAATTTCTTATTTCGTCAATTTATTTAGGCTGCTAACATTTGCTGGGCCATTGCTCTTGATCAAAGTTAGGTATCAGTCAGCACACAAATGCGTTTTGATCCACTGTAACGTAGGTACACGCGACATATAGCCCTCACTTCTAGCCTAACTTGTATCTCGCTGAAACACGGCCTGAGGCAAAACTGCTCCAAGAAATATTAACATTTGTTGTTTTCGCTTTACGTTTCCTGAAAAAAGCTCGATTTCACACTGAATTATTGTTTTCTCTGAGCCTAATATGCTCTAGCTTTAAATGACATAAAACCATTGTCTCTTTTCTCACTTGTTTTTCGAAAAAAAATAATTTCTTTATTTCGTCAATTTATTTAGGCTGCTAACTTTTGCCGGGCCATTGCTCTTAATCAAAGTTAGGTATCAGTCAGCACTCAAATGCGTTTTGATCCACTGTAACGTAGGTACACGGGACATATAGCCCTCACTTCTAGCCTAACTTGTATCTTGCTGAAACACGGCCTGAGGCAAAACTGCTCCAAGAAATATTAACATTTGTGGTTTTCGCTCTACCTTTCCTGAAAAAAGCTCGATTTCACACTGAATTATTGTTTTCTCTGAGCCTAATATGCTCTTGCTTTAAATTACACAGAACCATTGTCTCTTTTCTCACTCGTTTTTCGAAAAAAAATAATTTCCTTATTTCGTCAATTTATTTAGGCTGCTAACTTTTGCCGGGCCATTTCTCTTAATCAAAGTTTTGTATCAGTCAGGACTCAAATGCGTTTTGATCCACTGTAACGTAGATACACGCGACATATAGCCATCACTTCTAGCCTAACTTGTATCTCGCTGAAACACGGCCTAAGGCAAAACTGCTCCAAGAAATATTAACATTTGTGGTTTTCGCTTTACCTTTCATGAAAAAAAGCTCGATTTCACACTAAATTATTCTTTTCTCTGAGCCTAATATGCTCTAGCTTTAAATTACATAAAACCATTGTCTCTTTTCTCACTCGTTTTTCGAAAAAAAATAATTTCCTTATTTCGTCAATTTATTTAGGCTGCTAACTTTTGCCGGGCCATTGCTCTTAACCAAAGTTAGGTATCAGTCAGCACTCAAATGCGTTTTGATCCACTGTAACGTAGGTACACGCGACATATAGCCCTCACTTCTAGCCTAACTTGTATCTCGCTGAAACACGGCCTGAGGCAAAACTGCTCCAAGAAATATTAACATTTGTGGTTTTCGATCTACCTTTCCTGAAAAAAAGCTCGATTTCACACTGAATTATTGTTTTCTCTGAGCGTAATATGCTCTAGCTTTAAATTACATAAAACCATTGTCTCTTTTCTCACTCGTTTTTCGAAAAAAAATAATTTCCTTATTTCGTCAATTTATTTAGGCTGCTAACTTTTGCCGGGCCATTGCTCTTAACCAAAGTTAGGTATCAGTCAGCACTCAAATGTGTTTTGATCCACTGTAACGTAGGTACACGGGACATTTAGCCCTCACTTCTAGCCTAACTTGTATCTCGCTGAAACACGGCCTGAGGCAAAACTGCTCCAAGAAATATTAACATTTGTGGTTTTCGCTCTACTTTTCCTGAAAAAAGCTCGAATTCACACCGGATTATTGTTTTCTCTGGGCCTAATATGCTATAGCTTTAAATTACACAAAACCATTGTCTCTTTTCTCACTCGTTTTTCGAAAAAAAATCATTTCTTTATATCGTTAATTTATCTAGGCTGCTAACTTTTGCCGGGCCATTGCTCTTAATCGAAGTTAGGTATCAGTCATCACTCAAATGTGTTTCGATCCACTGTAACGTAGGTATACGCGACATATAGCCCTCACTTCTAGCCTAACTTGGATCTCGCTGAAACACGGCCTGAGGCAAAACTGCTCCAAGAAATATTAACATTTGTGGTTTTCGCTCTACCTTTCCTGAAAAAAAGCTCGATTTCACACTGAATTATTGTTTTCTTTGAGCCTTATATGCTCTAGCTTTAAATTACATAAAACCATTGTCTCTTTTTTCACTCGTTTTTCGAAAAAAATAATTTCTTTATTTCGTCAATTTATTTAGGCTGCTAACTTTTGCCGGGCCATTGCTCTTAATCAAAGTTAGGTATCAGTCAGCACTCAAATGTGTTTTGATCCACTGTAACGTAGGTACACGGGACATTTAGCCCTCACTTCTAGGCTAACTTGTATCTCGCTGAAACACGGCCTGAGGCAAAACTGCTCCAAGAAATATTAACATTTGTGGTTTTCGATCTACCTTTCCTGAAAAAAAGCTCGATTTCACACTGAATTATTGTTTTCTCTGAGCGTAATATGCTCTAGCTTTAAATTACATAAAACCATTGTCTCTTTTCTCACTCGTTTTTCGAAAAAAAATAATTTCCTTATTTCGTCAATTTATTTAGGCTGCTAACTTTTGCCGGGCCATTGCTCTTAACCAAAGTTAGGTATCAGTCAGCACTCAAATGTGTTTTGATCCACTGTAACGTAGGTACACGGGACATTTAGCCCTCACTTCTAGGCTAACTTGTATCTCGCTGAAACAGGGCCTGAGGCAAAACTGCTCCAAGAAATATTAACATTTGTGGTTTTCGCTCTACCTTTCCTGAAAAAAAGCTCGATTTCACACCGGGTTATTGTTTTCTCTGAGCCTCAAATGCTCTAGCTTTAAATTACACAGAACCGTTGTCTCTTTTTTCACTTGTTTTTCGAAAAAAATAGTTTCTTTATTTCGTCAATTTATTTAGGCTGCTAACTTTTGCCGGGCCATTGCTCTTAATCAAAGTTAGGTATCAGTCAGCACTCAAATGCGTTTTGATCCACTGTAACGTAGGTACACGCGACATATAGCCCTCACTTCTAGCCTAACTTGTATCTCGCTGAAACACGGCCTGAGGCAAAACTGCTCCAAGAAATATTAACATTTGTGGTTTTCGCTCTACTTTTCCTGAAAAAAGCTCGAATTCACACCGGATTATTGTTTTCTCTGGGCCTAATATGCTATAGCTTTAAATTACACAGAACCATTGTCTCTTTTCTCACTCGTTTTTCGAAAAAAAATCATTTCTTTATATCGTTAATTTATTTAGGCTGCTAACTTTTGCCGGGCCATTGCTCTTAATCAAAGTTAGGTATCAGTCATCACTCAAATGCGTTTCGATCCACTGTAACGTAGGTATACGCGACATATAGCCCTCACTTCTAGCCTAACTTGGATCTCGCTGAAACACGGCCTGAGGCAAAACTGCTCCAAGAAATATTGACATTTGTTGTTTTCGCTTTACGTTTCCTGAAAAAAGCTCGATTTCACACTGAATTATTGTTTTCTTTGTGCCTAATATGCTCTAGCTTTAAATTACATAAAACCATTGTCTCTTTTCTCACTCGTTTTTCGAAAAAAAATAATTTCCTTATTTCGTCAATTTATTTAGGCTGCTAACTTTTGCCGGGCCATTGCTCTTAACCAAAGTTAGGTATCAGTCAGCACTCAAATGCGTTTTGATCCACTGTAACGTAGGTACACGCGACATATAGCCCTCACTTCTAGCCTAACTTGTATCTCGCTGAAACACGGCCTGAGGCAAAACTGCTCCAAGAAATATTAACATTTGTGGTTTTCGCTCTACCTTTCCTGAAAAAAGGTCGACTTCACATCGGATTATTGTTTTCTCTGAGCCAAATATGCTCTAGCTTTAAATTACATAGAACAATTCTCTCTTTTCTCACTTGTTTTTCAAAAAAAAAAATTTCCTTATTTCGTCAATTTATTTAGGCTGCTAACATTTGCTGGGCCATTGCTCTTGATCAAAGTTAGGTATCAGTCAGCACACAAATGCGTTTTGATCCACTGTAACGTAGGTACACGCGACATATAGCCCTCACTTCTAGCCTAACTTGTATCTCGCTGAAACACGGCCTGAGGCAAAACTGCTCCAAGAAATATTAACATTTGTTGTTTTCGCTTTACGTTTCCTGAAAAAAGCTCGATTTCACACTGAATTATTGTTTTCTCTGAGCCTAATATGCTCTAGCTTTAAATTACACAGAACCATTGTCTCTTTTTTCACTTGTTATTCGAAAAAAAAAAAATTCTTTATTTCGTCAATTTATTTAGGCTGCTAACTTTTGCCGGGCCATTGCTCTTAATCAAAGTTAGGTATCAGTCAGTACACAAATGCGTTTTGATCCACTGTAACGTAGGTACACGCGACATATAGCCCTCACTTCTAGCCTAACTTGTATCTCGCTGAAACACGGCCTGAGGCAAAACTGCTCCAAGAAATATTAACATTTGTGGTTTTCGCTCTACTTTTCCTGAAAAAAGCTCGAATTCACACCGGATTATTGTTTTCTCTGGGCCTAATATGCTATAGCTTTAAATTACACAAAACCATTGTCTCTTTTCTCACTCGTTTTTCGAAAAAAAATCATTTCTTTATATCGTTAATTTATCTAGGCTGCTAACTTTTGCCGGGCCATTGCTCTTAATCGAAGTTAGGTATCAGTCATCACTCAAATGTGTTTCGATCCACTGTAACGTAGGTATACGCGACATATAGCCCTCACTTCTAGCCTAACTTGGATCTCGCTGAAACACGGCCTGAGGCAAAACTGCTCCAAGAAATATTAACATTTGTGGTTTTCGCTCTACCTTTCCTGAAAAAAAGCTCGATTTCACACTGAATTATTGTTTTCTTTGAGCCTTATATGCTCTAGCTTTAAATTACATAAAACCATTGTCTCTTTTTTCACTCGTTTTTCGAAAAAAATAATTTCTTTATTTCGTCAATTTATTTAGGCTGCTAACTTTTGCCGGGCCATTGCTCTTAATCAAAGTTAGGTATCAGTCAGCACTCAAATGTGTTTTGATCCACTGTAACGTAGGTACACGGGACATTTAGCCCTCACTTCTAGGCTAACTTGTATCTCGCTGAAACAGGGCCTGAGGCAAAACTGCTCCAAGAAATATTAACATTTGTGGTTTTCGCTCTACCTTTCCTGAAAAAAGCTCGATTTCACACCGGGTTATTGTTTTCTCTGAGCCTCAAATGCTCTAGCTTTAAATTACACAGAACCGTTGTCTCTTTTTTCACTTGTTTTTCGAAAAAAATAGTTTCTTTATTTCGTCAATTTATTTAGGCTGCTAACTTTTGCCGGGCCATTGCTCTTAATCAAAGTTAGGTATCAATCAGCACTCAAATGCGTTTTAATCCACTGTAACGTAGGTACACGGGACATATAGCCCTCACTTCTAGCCTAACTTGGATCTCGCTGAAACACGGCCTGAGGCAAAACTGCTCCAAGAAATATTAACATTTGTTGTTTTCGCTTTACGTTTCCTGAAAAAAGCTCGATTTCACACTGAATTATTGTTTTCTTTGTGCCTAATATGCTCTAGCTTTAAATTACATAAAACCATTGTCTCTTTTCTCACTCGTTTTTCGAAAAAAAATAATTTCCTTATTTCGTCAATTTATTTAGGCTGCTAACTTTTGCCGGGCCATTGCTCTTAACCAAAGTTAGGTATCAGTCAGCACTCAAATGCGTTTTGATCGACTGTAACGTAGGTACACGCGACATATAGCCTTCACTTCTAGCCTAACTTGTATCTCGCTGAAACACGGCCTGAGGCAAAACTGCTCCAAGAAATATTAACATTTGTGGTTTTCGCTCTACCTTTCCTGAAAAAAGCTCGACTTCACATCGGATTATTGTTTTCTCTGAGCCAAATATGCTCTAGCTTTAAATTACATAGAACAATTCTCTCTTTTCTCACTTGTTTTTCAAAAAAAAAAATTTCCTTATTTCGTCAATTTATTTAGGCTGCTAACATTTGCTGGGCCATTGCTCTTGATCAAAGTTAGGTATCAGTCAGCACACAAATGCGTTTTGATCCACTGTAACGTAGGTACACGCGACATATAGCCCTCACTTCTAGCCTAACTTGTATCTCGCTGAAACACGGCCTGAGGCAAAACTGCTCCAAGAAATATTAACATTTGTTGTTTTCGCTTTACGTTTCCTGAAAAAAGCTCGATTTCACACTGAATTATTGTTTTCTCTGAGCCTAATATGCTCTAGCTTTAAATGACATAAAACCATTGTCTCTTTTCTCACTTGTTTTTCGAAAAAAAATAATTTCTTTATTTCGTCAATTTATTTAGGCTGCTAACTTTTGCCGGGCCATTGCTCTTAATCAAAGTTAGGTATCAGTCAGCACTCAAATGCGTTTTGATCCACTGTAACGTAGGTACACGGGACATATAGCCCTCACTTCTAGCCTAACTTGTATCTTGCTGAAACACGGCCTGAGGCAAAACTGCTCCAAGAAATATTAACATTTGTGGTTTTCGCTCTACCTTTCCTGAAAAAAGCTCGATTTCACACTGAATTATTGTTTTCTCTGAGCCTAATATGCTCTTGCTTTAAATTACACAGAACCATTGTCTCTTTTCTCACTCGTTTTTCGAAAAAAAATAATTTCCTTATTTCGTCAATTTATTTAGGCTGCTAACTTTTGCCGGGCCATTCCTCTTAATCAAAGTTTTGTATCAGTCAGGACTCAAATGCGTTTTGATCCACTGTAACGTAGATACACGCGACATATAGCCATCACTTCTAGCCTAACTTGTATCTCGCTGAAACACGGCCTAAGGCAAAACTGCTCCAAGAAATATTAACATTTGTGGTTTTCGCTTTACCTTTCATGAAAAAAAGCTCGATTTCACACTAAATTATTCTTTTCTCTGAGCCTAATATGCTCTAGCTTTAAATTACATAAAACCATTGTCTCTTTTTTCACTTGTTATTCGAAAAAAAATAATTTCTTTATTTCGTCAATTTATTTAGGCTGCTAACTTTTGCCGGGCCATTGCTCTTAATCAAAGTTAGGTATCAGTCAGCACTCAAATGCGTTTTGATCCACTGTAACGTAGGTACACGGGACATATAGCCCTCACTTCTAGCCTAACTTGTATCTTGCTGAAACACGGCCTGAGGCAAAACTGCTCCAAGAAATATTAACATTTGTTGTTTTCGCTTTACGTTTCCTGAAAAAAGCTCGATTTCACACTGAATTATTGTTTTCTCTGAGCCTAATATGCTCTAGCTTTAAATGACATAAAACCATTGTCTCTTTTCTCACTTGTTTTTCGAAAAAAAATAATTTCTTTATTTCGTCAATTTATTTAGGCTGCTAACTTTTGCCGGGCCATTGCTCTTAATCAAAGTTAGGTATCAGTCAGCACTCAAATGTATTTTGATCCACTGTAACGTAGGTACACGGGACATTTAGCCCTCACTTCTAGGCTAACTTGTATCTCGCTGAAACAGGGCCTGAGGCAAAACTGCTCCAAGAAATATTAACATTTGTGGTTTTCGCTCTACCTTTCCTGAAAAAAGCTCGATTTCACACCGGGTTATTGTTTTCTCTGAGCCTAAAATGCTCTAGCTTTAAATTACACAGAACCGTTGTCTCTTTTTTCACTTGTTTTTCGAAAAAAATAGTTTCTTTATTTCGTCAATTTATTTAGGCTGCTAACTTTTGCCGGGCCATTGCTCTTAATCAAAGTTAGGTATCAGTCAGCACTCAAATGCGTTTTGATCCACTGTAACGTAGGTACACGGGACATATAGCCCTCACTTCTAGCCTAACTTGTATCTCGCTGAAACACGGCCTGAGGCAAAACTGCTCCAAGAAATATTAACATTTGTGGTTTTCGCTCTACTTTTCCTGAAAAAAGCTCGAATTCACACCGGATTATTGTTTTCTCTGGGCCTAATATGCTATAGCTTTAAATTACACAAAACCATTGTCTCTTTTCTCACTCGTTTTTCGAAAAAAAATCATTTCTTTATATCGTTAATTTATCTAGGCTGCTAACTTTTGCCGGGCCATTGCTCTTAATCGAAGTTAGGTATCAGTCATCACTCAAATGTGTTTCGATCCACTGTAACGTAGGTATACGCGACATATAGCCCTCACTTCTAGCCTAACTTGGATCTCGCTGAAACACGGCCTGAGGCAAAACTGCTCCAAGAAATATTAACATTTGTGGTTTTCGCTCTACCTTTCCTGAAAAAAAGCTCGATTTCACACTGAATTATTGTTTTCTTTGAGCCTTATATGCTCTAGCTTTAAATTACATAAAACCATTGTCTCTTTTTTCACTCGTTTTTCGAAAAAAATAATTTCTTTATTTCGTCAATTTATTTAGGCTGCTAACTTTTGCCGGGCCATTGCTCTTAATCAAAGTTAGGTATCAGTCAGCACTCAAATGTGTTTTGATCCACTGTAACGTAGGTACACGGGACATTTAGCCCTCACTTCTAGGCTAACTTGTATCTCGCTGAAACAGGGCCTGAGGCAAAACTGCTCCAAGAAATATTAACATTTGTGGTTTTCGCTCTACCTTTCCTGAAAAAAGCTCGATTTCACACCGGGTTATTGTTTTCTCTGAGCCTCAAATGCTCTAGCTTTAAATTACACAGAACCGTTGTCTCTTTTTTCACTTGTTTTTCGAAAAAAATAGTTTCTTTATTTCGTCAATTTATTTAGGCTGCTAACTTTTGCCGGGCCATTGCTCTTAATCAAAGTTAGGTATCAATCAGCACTCAAATGCGTTTTAATCCACTGTAACGTAGGTACACGGGACATATAGCCCTCACTTCTAGCCTAACTTGGATCTCGCTGAAACACGGCCTGAGGCAAAACTGCTCCAAGAAATATTAACATTTGTTGTTTTCGCTTTACGTTTCCTGAAAAAAGCTCGATTTCACACTGAATTATTGTTTTCTTTGTGCCTAATATGCTCTAGCTTTAAATTACATAAAACCATTGTCTCTTTTCTCACTCGTTTTTCGAAAAAAAATAATTTCCTTATTTCGTCAATTTATTTAGGCTGCTAACTTTTGCCGGGCCATTGCTCTTAACCAAAGTTAGGTATCAGTCAGCACTCAAATGCGTTTTGATCGACTGTAACGTAGGTACACGCGACATATAGCCTTCACTTCTAGCCTAACTTGTATCTCGCTGAAACACGGCCTGAGGCAAAACTGCTCCAAGAAATATTAACATTTGTGGTTTTCGCTCTACCTTTCCTGAAAAAAGCTCGACTTCACATCGGATTATTGTTTTCTCTGAGCCAAATATGCTCTAGCTTTAAATTACATAGAACAATTCTCTCTTTTCTCACTTGTTTTTCAAAAAAAAAAATTTCCTTATTTCGTCAATTTATTTAGGCTGCTAACATTTGCTGGGCCATTGCTCTTGATCAAAGTTAGGTATCAGTCAGCACACAAATGCGTTTTGATCCACTGTAACGTAGGTACACGCGACATATAGCCCTCACTTCTAGCCTAACTTGTATCTCGCTGAAACACGGCCTGAGGCAAAACTGCTCCAAGAAATATTAACATTTGTTGTTTTCGCTTTACGTTTCCTGAAAAAAGCTCGATTTCACACTGAATTATTGTTTTCTCTGAGCCTAATATGCTCTAGCTTTAAATGACATAAAACCATTGTCTCTTTTCTCACTTGTTTTTCGAAAAAAAATAATTTCTTTATTTCGTCAATTTATTTAGGCTGCTAACTTTTGCCGGGCCATTGCTCTTAATCAAAGTTAGGTATCAGTCAGCACTCAAATGCGTTTTGATCCACTGTAACGTAGGTACACGGGACATATAGCCCTCACTTCTAGCCTAACTTGTATCTTGCTGAAACACGGCCTGAGGCAAAACTGCTCCAAGAAATATTAACATTTGTGGTTTTCGCTCTACCTTTCCTGAAAAAAGCTCGATTTCACACTGAATTATTGTTTTCTCTGAGCCTAATATGCTCTTGCTTTAAATTACACAGAACCATTGTCTCTTTTCTCACTCGTTTTTCGAAAAAAAATAATTTCCTTATTTCGTCAATTTATTTAGGCTGCTAACTTTTGCCGGGCCATTCCTCTTAATCAAAGTTTTGTATCAGTCAGGACTCAAATGCGTTTTGATCCACTGTAACGTAGATACACGCGACATATAGCCATCACTTCTAGCCTAACTTGTATCTCGCTGAAACACGGCCTAAGGCAAAACTGCTCCAAGAAATATTAACATTTGTGGTTTTCGCTTTACCTTTCATGAAAAAAAGCTCGATTTCACACTAAATTATTCTTTTCTCTGAGCCTAATATGCTCTAGCTTTAAATTACATAAAACCATTGTCTCTTTTTTCACTTGTTATTCGAAAAAAAATAATTTCTTTATTTCGTCAATTTATTTAGGCTGCTAACTTTTGCCGGGCCATTGCTCTTAATCAAAGTTAGGTATCAGTCAGCACTCAAATGCGTTTTGATCCACTGTAACGTAGGTACACGGGACATATAGCCCTCACTTCTAGCCTAACTTGTATCTTGCTGAAACACGGCCTGAGGCAAAACTGCTCCAAGAAATATTAACATTTGTTGTTTTCGCTTTACGTTTCCTGAAAAAAGCTCGATTTCACACTGAATTATTGTTTTCTCTGAGCCTAATATGCTCTAGCTTTAAATGACATAAAACCATTGTCTCTTTTCTCACTTGTTTTTCGAAAAAAAATAATTTCTTTATTTCGTCAATTTATTTAGGCTGCTAACTTTTGCCGGGCCATTGCTCTTAATCAAAGTTAGGTATCAGTCAGCACTCAAATGTATTTTGATCCACTGTAACGTAGGTACACGGGACATTTAGCCCTCACTTCTAGGCTAACTTGTATCTCGCTGAAACAGGGCCTGAGGCAAAACTGCTCCAAGAAATATTAACATTTGTGGTTTTCGCTCTACCTTTCCTGAAAAAAGCTCGATTTCACACCGGGTTATTGTTTTCTCTGAGCCTAAAATGCTCTAGCTTTAAATTACACAGAACCGTTGTCTCTTTTTTCACTTGTTTTTCGAAAAAAATAGTTTCTTTATTTCGTCAATTTATTTAGGCTGCTAACTTTTGCCGGGCCATTGCTCTTAATCAAAGTTAGGTATCAATCAGCACTCAAATGCGTTTTAATTCACTGTAACGTAGGTACACGGGACATATAGCCCTCACTTCTAGCCTAACTTGTATCTCGCTGAAACACGGCCTGAGGCAAAACTGCTCCAAGAAATATTAACATTTGTGGTTTTCGCTCTACCTTTCCTGAAAAAAGCTCGACTTCACATCGGATTATTGTTTTCTCTGAGCCAAATATGCTCTAGCTTTAAATTACATAGAACAATTCTTTTTTTTCTCACTTGTTTTTCAAAAAAATAAATTTCCTTATTTCGTCAATTTATTTAGGCTGCTAACATTTGCTGGGCCATTGCTCTTAATCAAAGTTAGGTATCAGTCAGCACTCAAATGCGTTTTATTCCACTGTAACGTAGGTACACGCGACATATAGCCCTCACTTCTAGCCTAACTTGTATCTCGCTGAAACACGGCCTGAGGCAAAACTGCTCGAAGAAATATTAACATTTGTTGTTTTCGCTTTACGTTTCCTGAAAAAAGCTCGATTTCACACTGAATTATTGTTTTCTCTGAGCCTAATATGCTCTAGCTTTAAATGACATAAAACCATTGTCTCTTTTTTCACTTGTTATTCGAAAAAAAATAATTTCTTTATTTCGTCAATTTATTTAGGCTGCTAACTTTTGCCGGGCCATTGCTCTTAATCAAAGTTAGGTATCAGTCAGCACTCAAATGCGTTTTATTCCACTGTAACGTAGGTACACGGGACATATAGCCCTCACTTCTAGCCTAACTTGTATCTCGCTGAAACACGGCCTGAGGCAAAACTGCTCCAAGAAATATTAACATTTGTGGTTTTCGCTCTACCTTTCCTGAAAAAAGCTCGAATTCACACCGGATTATTGTTTTCTCTGAGCCTAATATGCTCTAGCTTTAAATTACACAGAACCATTGTCTCTTTTCTCACTCGTTTTTCGAAAAAAAATAATTTCCTTATTTCGTCAATTTATTTAGGCTGCTAACTTTTGCCGGGCCATTGCTCTTAATCAAAGTTAGGTATCAGTCAGCACTCAAATGTGTTTTGATCCACTGTAACGTAGGTACACGGGACATTTAGCCCTCACTTCTAGGCTAACTTGTATCTCGCTGAAACAGGGCCTGAGGCAAAACTGCTCCAAGAAATATTAACATTTGTGGTTTTCGCTCTACCTTTCCTGAAAAAAGCTCGATTTCACACCGGGTTATTGTTTTCTCTGAGCCTAAAATGCTCTAGCTTTAAATTACACAGAACCGTTGTCTCTTTTTTCACTTGTTTTTCGAAAAAAATAGTTTCTTTATTTCGTCAATTTATTTAGGCTGCTAACTTTTGCCGGGCCATTGCTCTTAATCAAAGTTAGGTATCAGTCAGCACTCAAATGCATTTTGATCCACTGTAACGTAGGTACACGGGACATATAGCCCTCACTTCTAGGCTAACTTGTATCTTGCTGAAACACGGCCTGAGGCAAAACTGCTCCAAGAAATATTAACATTTGTGGTTTTCGCTCTACCTTTCCTGAAAAAGCTCGAATTCACACCGGATTATTGTTTTCTCTGAGCCTAATATGCTCTAGCTTTAAATTATTCAGAACCATTGTCTCTTTTCTCACTCGTTTTTCGAAAAAAAATAATTTCCTTATTTCGTCAATTTATTTAGGCTGCTAACTTTTGCCGGGCCATTGCTCTTAATCAAAGTTAGGTATCAGTCAGCACACAAATGCGTTTTAATCCACTGTAACGTAGGTACACGCGACATATAGCCCTCACTTCTAGCCTAACTTGTATCTCGCTGAAACACGGCCTGAGGCAAAACTGCTCCAAGAAATATTAACATTTGTGGTTTTCGCTCTACTTTTCCTGAAAAAAGCTCGAATTCACACCGGATTATTGTTTTCTCTGGGCCTAATATGCTATAGCTTTAAATTACACAAAACCATTGTCTCTTTTCTCACTCGTTTTTCGAAAAAAAATCATTTCTTTATATCGTTAATTTATCTAGGCTGCTAACTTTTGCCGGGCCATTGCTCTTAATCAAAGTTAGGTATCAGTCATCACTCAAATGCGTTTCGATCCACTGTAACGTAGGTATACGCGACATATAGCCCTCACTTCTAGCCTAACTTGGATCTCGCTGAAACACGGCCTGAGGCAAAACTGCTCCAAGAAATATTAACATTTGTGGTTTTCGCTCTACCTTTCCTGAAAAAAGCTCGATTTCACACTGAATTATTGTTTTCTCTGAGCCTAATATGCTCTTGCTTTAAATTACACAGAACCATTGTCTCTTTTCTCACTCGTTTTTCGAAAAAAAATAATTTCCTTATTTCGTCAATTTATTTAGGCTGCTAACTTTTGCCGGGCCATTCCTCTTAATCAAAGTTTTGTATCAGTCAGGACTCAAATGCGTTTTGATCCACTGTAACGTAGATACACGCGACATATAGCCATCACTTCTAGCCTAACTTGTATCTCGCTGAAACACGGCCTAAGGCAAAACTGCTCCAAGAAATATTAACATTTGTGGTTTTCGCTTTACCTTTCATGAAAAAAAGCTCGATTTCACACTAAATTATTCTTTTCTCTGAGCCTAATATGCTCTAGCTTTAAATTACATAAAACCATTGTCTCTTTTTTCACTTGTTATTCGAAAAAAAATAATTTCTTTATTTCGTCAATTTATTTAGGCTGCTAACTTTTGCCGGGCCATTGCTCTTAATCAAAGTTAGGTATCAGTCAGCACTCAAATGCGTTTTGATCCACTGTAACGTAGGTACACGGGACATATAGCCCTCACTTCTAGCCTAACTTGTATCTTGCTGAAACACGGCCTGAGGCAAAACTGCTCCAAGAAATATTAACATTTGTTGTTTTCGCTTTACGTTTCCTGAAAAAAGCTCGATTTCACACTGAATTATTGTTTTCTCTGAGCCTAATATGCTCTAGCTTTAAATGACATAAAACCATTGTCTCTTTTCTCACTTGTTTTTCGAAAAAAAATAATTTCTTTATTTCGTCAATTTATTTAGGCTGCTAACTTTTGCCGGGCCATTGCTCTTAATCAAAGTTAGGTATCAGTCAGCACTCAAATGTATTTTGATCCACTGTAACGTAGGTACACGGGACATTTAGCCCTCACTTCTAGGCTAACTTGTATCTCGCTGAAACAGGGCCTGAGGCAAAACTGCTCCAAGAAATATTAACATTTGTGGTTTTCGCTCTACCTTTCCTGAAAAAAGCTCGATTTCACACCGGGTTATTGTTTTCTCTGAGCCTAAAATGCTCTAGCTTTAAATTACACAGAACCGTTGTCTCTTTTTTCACTTGTTTTTCGAAAAAAATAGTTTCTTTATTTCGTCAATTTATTTAGGCTGCTAACTTTTGCCGGGCCATTGCTCTTAATCAAAGTTAGGTATCAATCAGCACTCAAATGCGTTTTAATTCACTGTAACGTAGGTACACGGGACATATAGCCCTCACTTCTAGCCTAACTTGTATCTCGCTGAAACACGGCCTGAGGCAAAACTGCTCCAAGAAATATTAACATTTGTGGTTTTCGCTCTACCTTTCCTGAAAAAAGCTCGACTTCACATCGGATTATTGTTTTCTCTGAGCCAAATATGCTCTAGCTTTAAATTACATAGAACAATTCTTTTTTTTCTCACTTGTTTTTCAAAAAAATAAATTTCCTTATTTCGTCAATTTATTTAGGCTGCTAACATTTGCTGGGCCATTGCTCTTAATCAAAGTTAGGTATCAATCAGCACTCAAATGCGTTTTAATCCACTGTAACGTAGGTACACGGGACATATAGCCCTCACTTCTAGCCTAACTTGGATCTCGCTGAAACACGGCCTGAGGCAAAACTGCTCCAAGAAATATTAACATTTGTTGTTTTCGCTTTACGTTTCCTGAAAAAAGCTCGATTTCACACTGAATTATTGTTTTCTTTGTGCCTAATATGCTCTAGCTTTAAATTACATAAAACCATTGTCTCTTTTCTCACTCGTTTTTCGAAAAAAAATAATTTCCTTATTTCGTCAATTTATTTAGGCTGCTAACTTTTGCCGGGCCATTGCTCTTAACCAAAGTTAGGTATCAGTCAGCACTCAAATGCGTTTTGATCGACTGTAACGTAGGTACACGCGACATATAGCCTTCACTTCTAGCCTAACTTGTATCTCGCTGAAACACGGCCTGAGGCAAAACTGCTCCAAGAAATATTAACATTTGTGGTTTTCGCTCTACCTTTCCTGAAAAAAGCTCGACTTCACATCGGATTATTGTTTTCTCTGAGCCAAATATGCTCTAGCTTTAAATTACATAGAACAATTCTCTCTTTTCTCACTTGTTTTTCAAAAAAAAAAATTTCCTTATTTCGTCAATTTATTTAGGCTGCTAACATTTGCTGGGCCATTGCTCTTGATCAAAGTTAGGTATCAGTCAGCACACAAATGCGTTTTGATCCACTGTAACGTAGGTACACGCGACATATAGCCCTCACTTCTAGCCTAACTTGTATCTCGCTGAAACACGGCCTGAGGCAAAACTGCTCCAAGAAATATTAACATTTGTTGTTTTCGCTTTACGTTTCCTGAAAAAAGCTCGATTTCACACTGAATTATTGTTTTCTCTGAGCCTAATATGCTCTAGCTTTAAATGACATAAAACCATTGTCTCTTTTCTCACTTGTTTTTCGAAAAAAAATAATTTCTTTATTTCGTCAATTTATTTAGGCTGCTAACTTTTGCCGGGCCATTGCTCTTAATCAAAGTTAGGTATCAGTCAGCACTCAAATGCGTTTTGATCCACTGTAACGTAGGTACACGGGACATATAGCCCTCACTTCTAGCCTAACTTGTATCTTGCTGAAACACGGCCTGAGGCAAAACTGCTCCAAGAAATATTAACATTTGTGGTTTTCGCTCTACCTTTCCTGAAAAAAGCTCGATTTCACACTGAATTATTGTTTTCTCTGAGCCTAATATGCTCTTGCTTTAAATTACACAGAACCATTGTCTCTTTTCTCACTCGTTTTTCGAAAAAAAATAATTTCCTTATTTCGTCAATTTATTTAGGCTGCTAACTTTTGCCGGGCCATTCCTCTTAATCAAAGTTTTGTATCAGTCAGGACTCAAATGCGTTTTGATCCACTGTAACGTAGATACACGCGACATATAGCCATCACTTCTAGCCTAACTTGTATCTCGCTGAAACACGGCCTAAGGCAAAACTGCTCCAAGAAATATTAACATTTGTGGTTTTCGCTTTACCTTTCATGAAAAAAAGCTCGATTTCACACTAAATTATTCTTTTCTCTGAGCCTAATATGCTCTAGCTTTAAATTACATAAAACCATTGTCTCTTTTTTCACTTGTTATTCGAAAAAAAATAATTTCTTTATTTCGTCAATTTATTTAGGCTGCTAACTTTTGCCGGGCCATTGCTCTTAATCAAAGTTAGGTATCAGTCAGCACTCAAATGCGTTTTGATCCACTGTAACGTAGGTACACGGGACATATAGCCCTCACTTCTAGCCTAACTTGTATCTTGCTGAAACACGGCCTGAGGCAAAACTGCTCCAAGAAATATTAACATTTGTTGTTTTCGCTTTACGTTTCCTGAAAAAAGCTCGATTTCACACTGAATTATTGTTTTCTCTGAGCCTAATATGCTCTAGCTTTAAATGACATAAAACCATTGTCTCTTTTCTCACTTGTTTTTCGAAAAAAAATAATTTCTTTATTTCGTCAATTTATTTAGGCTGCTAACTTTTGCCGGGCCATTGCTCTTAATCAAAGTTAGGTATCAGTCAGCACTCAAATGTATTTTGATCCACTGTAACGTAGGTACACGGGACATTTAGCCCTCACTTCTAGGCTAACTTGTATCTCGCTGAAACAGGGCCTGAGGCAAAACTGCTCCAAGAAATATTAACATTTGTGGTTTTCGCTCTACCTTTCCTGAAAAAAGCTCGATTTCACACCGGGTTATTGTTTTCTCTGAGCCTAAAATGCTCTAGCTTTAAATTACACAGAACCGTTGTCTCTTTTTTCACTTGTTTTTCGAAAAAAATAGTTTCTTTATTTCGTCAATTTATTTAGGCTGCTAACTTTTGCCGGGCCATTGCTCTTAATCAAAGTTAGGTATCAATCAGCACTCAAATGCGTTTTAATTCACTGTAACGTAGGTACACGGGACATATAGCCCTCACTTCTAGCCTAACTTGTATCTCGCTGAAACACGGCCTGAGGCAAAACTGCTCCAAGAAATATTAACATTTGTGGTTTTCGCTCTACCTTTCCTGAAAAAAGCTCGACTTCACATCGGATTATTGTTTTCTCTGAGCCAAATATGCTCTAGCTTTAAATTACATAGAACAATTCTTTTTTTTCTCACTTGTTTTTCAAAAAAATAAATTTCCTTATTTCGTCAATTTATTTAGGCTGCTAACATTTGCTGGGCCATTGCTCTTAATCAAAGTTAGGTATCAGTCAGCACTCAAATGCGTTTTATTCCACTGTAACGTAGGTACACGCGACATATAGCCCTCACTTCTAGCCTAACTTGTATCTCGCTGAAACACGGCCTGAGGCAAAACTGCTCGAAGAAATATTAACATTTGTTGTTTTCGCTTTACGTTTCCTGAAAAAAGCTCGATTTCACACTGAATTATTGTTTTCTCTGAGCCTAATATGCTCTAGCTTTAAATGACATAAAACCATTGTCTCTTTTTTCACTTGTTATTCGAAAAAAAATAATTTCTTTATTTCGTCAATTTATTTAGGCTGCTAACTTTTGCCGGGCCATTGCTCTTAATCAAAGTTAGGTATCAGTCAGCACTCAAATGCGTTTTATTCCACTGTAACGTAGGTACACGGGACATATAGCCCTCACTTCTAGCCTAACTTGTATCTCGCTGAAACACGGCCTGAGGCAAAACTGCTCCAAGAAATATTAACATTTGTGGTTTTCGCTCTACCTTTCCTGAAAAAAGCTCGAATTCACACCGGATTATTGTTTTCTCTGAGCCTAATATGCTCTAGCTTTAAATTACACAGAACCATTGTCTCTTTTCTCACTCGTTTTTCGAAAAAAAATAATTTCCTTATTTCGTCAATTTATTTAGGCTGCTAACTTTTGCCGGGCCATTGCTCTTAATCAAAGTTAGGTATCAGTCAGCACTCAAATGTGTTTTGATCCACTGTAACGTAGGTACACGGGACATTTAGCCCTCACTTCTAGGCTAACTTGTATCTCGCTGAAACAGGGCCTGAGGCAAAACTGCTCCAAGAAATATTAACATTTGTGGTTTTCGCTCTACCTTTCCTGAAAAAAGCTCGATTTCACACCGGGTTATTGTTTTCTCTGAGCCTAAAATGCTCTAGCTTTAAATTACACAGAACCGTTGTCTCTTTTTTCACTTGTTTTTCGAAAAAAATAGTTTCTTTATTTCGTCAATTTATTTAGGCTGCTAACTTTTGCCGGGCCATTGCTCTTAATCAAAGTTAGGTATCAGTCAGCACTCAAATGCATTTTGATCCACTGTAACGTAGGTACACGGGACATATAGCCCTCACTTCTAGGCTAACTTGTATCTTGCTGAAACACGGCCTGAGGCAAAACTGCTCCAAGAAATATTAACATTTGTGGTTTTCGCTCTACCTTTCCTGAAAAAGCTCGAATTCACACCGGATTATTGTTTTCTCTGAGCCTAATATGCTCTAGCTTTAAATTATTCAGAACCATTGTCTCTTTTCTCACTCGTTTTTCGAAAAAAAATAATTTCCTTATTTCGTCAATTTATTTAGGCTGCTAACTTTTGCCGGGCCATTGCTCTTAATCAAAGTTAGGTATCAGTCAGCACACAAATGCGTTTTAATCCACTGTAACGTAGGTACACGCGACATATAGCCCTCACTTCTAGCCTAACTTGTATCTCGCTGAAACACGGCCTGAGGCAAAACTGCTCCAAGAAATATTAACATTTGTGGTTTTCGCTCTACTTTTCCTGAAAAAAGCTCGAATTCACACCGGATTATTGTTTTCTCTGGGCCTAATATGCTATAGCTTTAAATTACACAAAACCATTGTCTCTTTTCTCACTCGTTTTTCGAAAAAAAATCATTTCTTTATATCGTTAATTTATCTAGGCTGCTAACTTTTGCCGGGCCATTGCTCTTAATCAAAGTTAGGTATCAGTCATCACTCAAATGCGTTTCGATCCACTGTAACGTAGGTATACGCGACATATAGCCCTCACTTCTAGCCTAACTTGGATCTCGCTGAAACACGGCCTGAGGCAAAACTGCTCCAAGAAATATTAACATTTGTGGTTTTCGCTCTACCTTTCCTGAAAAAAGCTCGATTTCACACTGAATTATTGTTTTCTCTGAGCCTAATATGCTCTTGCTTTAAATTACACAGAACCATTGTCTCTTTTCTCACTCGTTTTTCGAAAAAAAATAATTTCCTTATTTCGTCAATTTATTTAGGCTGCTAACTTTTGCCGGGCCATTCCTCTTAATCAAAGTTTTGTATCAGTCAGGACTCAAATGCGTTTTGATCCACTGTAACGTAGATACACGCGACATATAGCCATCACTTCTAGCCTAACTTGTATCTCGCTGAAACACGGCCTAAGGCAAAACTGCTCCAAGAAATATTAACATTTGTGGTTTTCGCTTTACCTTTCATGAAAAAAAGCTCGATTTCACACTAAATTATTCTTTTCTCTGAGCCTAATATGCTCTAGCTTTAAATTACATAAAACCATTGTCTCTTTTTTCACTTGTTATTCGAAAAAAAATAATTTCTTTATTTCGTCAATTTATTTAGGCTGCTAACTTTTGCCGGGCCATTGCTCTTAATCAAAGTTAGGTATCAGTCAGCACTCAAATGCGTTTTGATCCACTGTAACGTAGGTACACGGGACATATAGCCCTCACTTCTAGCCTAACTTGTATCTTGCTGAAACACGGCCTGAGGCAAAACTGCTCCAAGAAATATTAACATTTGTTGTTTTCGCTTTACGTTTCCTGAAAAAAGCTCGATTTCACACTGAATTATTGTTTTCTCTGAGCCTAATATGCTCTAGCTTTAAATGACATAAAACCATTGTCTCTTTTCTCACTTGTTTTTCGAAAAAAAATAATTTCTTTATTTCGTCAATTTATTTAGGCTGCTAACTTTTGCCGGGCCATTGCTCTTAATCAAAGTTAGGTATCAGTCAGCACTCAAATGTATTTTGATCCACTGTAACGTAGGTACACGGGACATTTAGCCCTCACTTCTAGGCTAACTTGTATCTCGCTGAAACAGGGCCTGAGGCAAAACTGCTCCAAGAAATATTAACATTTGTGGTTTTCGCTCTACCTTTCCTGAAAAAAGCTCGATTTCACACCGGGTTATTGTTTTCTCTGAGCCTAAAATGCTCTAGCTTTAAATTACACAGAACCGTTGTCTCTTTTTTCACTTGTTTTTCGAAAAAAATAGTTTCTTTATTTCGTCAATTTATTTAGGCTGCTAACTTTTGCCGGGCCATTGCTCTTAATCAAAGTTAGGTATCAATCAGCACTCAAATGCGTTTTAATTCACTGTAACGTAGGTACACGGGACATATAGCCCTCACTTCTAGCCTAACTTGTATCTCGCTGAAACACGGCCTGAGGCAAAACTGCTCCAAGAAATATTAACATTTGTGGTTTTCGCTCTACCTTTCCTGAAAAAAGCTCGACTTCACATCGGATTATTGTTTTCTCTGAGCCAAATATGCTCTAGCTTTAAATTACATAGAACAATTCTTTTTTTTCTCACTTGTTTTTCAAAAAAATAAATTTCCTTATTTCGTCAATTTATTTAGGCTGCTAACATTTGCTGGGCCATTGCTCTTAATCAAAGTTAGGTATCAGTCAGCACTCAAATGCGTTTTATTCCACTGTAACGTAGGTACACGCGACATATAGCCCTCACTTCTAGCCTAACTTGTATCTCGCTGAAACACGGCCTGAGGCAAAACTGCTCGAAGAAATATTAACATTTGTTGTTTTCGCTTTACGTTTCCTGAAAAAAGCTCGATTTCACACTGAATTATTGTTTTCTCTGAGCCTAATATGCTCTAGCTTTAAATGACATAAAACCATTGTCTCTTTTTTCACTTGTTATTCGAAAAAAAATAATTTCTTTATTTCGTCAATTTATTTAGGCTGCTAACTTTTGCCGGGCCATTGCTCTTAATCAAAGTTAGGTATCAGTCAGCACTCAAATGCGTTTTATTCCACTGTAACGTAGGTACACGGGACATATAGCCCTCACTTCTAGCCTAACTTGTATCTCGCTGAAACACGGCCTGAGGCAAAACTGCTCCAAGAAATATTAACATTTGTGGTTTTCGCTCTACCTTTCCTGAAAAAAGCTCGAATTCACACCGGATTATTGTTTTCTCTGAGCCTAATATGCTCTAGCTTTAAATTACACAGAACCATTGTCTCTTTTCTCACTCGTTTTTCGAAAAAAAATAATTTCCTTATTTCGTCAATTTATTTAGGCTGCTAACTTTTGCCGGGCCATTGCTCTTAATCAAAGTTAGGTATCAGTCAGCACTCAAATGTGTTTTGATCCACTGTAACGTAGGTACACGGGACATTTAGCCCTCACTTCTAGGCTAACTTGTATCTCGCTGAAACAGGGCCTGAGGCAAAACTGCTCCAAGAAATATTAACATTTGTGGTTTTCGCTCTACCTTTCCTGAAAAAAGCTCGATTTCACACCGGGTTATTGTTTTCTCTGAGCCTAAAATGCTCTAGCTTTAAATTACACAGAACCGTTGTCTCTTTTTTCACTTGTTTTTCGAAAAAAATAGTTTCTTTATTTCGTCAATTTATTTAGGCTGCTAACTTTTGCCGGGCCATTGCTCTTAATCAAAGTTAGGTATCAGTCAGCACTCAAATGCATTTTGATCCACTGTAACGTAGGTACACGGGACATATAGCCCTCACTTCTAGGCTAACTTGTATCTTGCTGAAACACGGCCTGAGGCAAAACTGCTCCAAGAAATATTAACATTTGTGGTTTTCGCTCTACCTTTCCTGAAAAAGCTCGAATTCACACCGGATTATTGTTTTCTCTGAGCCTAATATGCTCTAGCTTTAAATTATTCAGAACCATTGTCTCTTTTCTCACTCGTTTTTCGAAAAAAAATAATTTCCTTATTTCGTCAATTTATTTAGGCTGCTAACTTTTGCCGGGCCATTGCTCTTAATCAAAGTTAGGTATCAGTCAGCACACAAATGCGTTTTAATCCACTGTAACGTAGGTACACGCGACATATAGCCCTCACTTCTAGCCTAACTTGTATCTCGCTGAAACACGGCCTGAGGCAAAACTGCTCCAAGAAATATTAACATTTGTGGTTTTCGCTCTACTTTTCCTGAAAAAAGCTCGAATTCACACCGGATTATTGTTTTCTCTGGGCCTAATATGCTATAGCTTTAAATTACACAAAACCATTGTCTCTTTTCTCACTCGTTTTTCGAAAAAAAATCATTTCTTTATATCGTTAATTTATCTAGGCTGCTAACTTTTGCCGGGCCATTGCTCTTAATCAAAGTTAGGTATCAGTCATCACTCAAATGCGTTTCGATCCACTGTAACGTAGGTATACGCGACATATAGCCCTCACTTCTAGCCTAACTTGGATCTCGCTGAAACACGGCCTGAGGCAAAACTGCTCCAAGAAATATTAACATTTGTTGTTTTCGCTTTACGTTTCCTGAAAAAAGCTCGATTTCACACTGAATTATTGTTTTCTTTGTGCCTAATATGCTCTAGCTTTAAATTACATAAAACCATTGTCTCTTTTCTCACTCGTTTTTCGAAAAAAAATAATTTCCTTATTTCGTCAATTTATTTAGGCTGCTAACTTTTGCCGGGCCATTGCTCTTAACCAAAGTTAGGTATCAGTCAGCACTCAAATGCGTTTTGATCCACTGTAACGTAGGTACACGCGACATATAGCCCTCACTTCTAGCCTAACTTGTATCTCGCTGAAACACGGCCTGAGGCAAAACTGCTCCAAGAAATATTAACATTTTTGGTTTTCGCTCTACCTTTCCTGAAAAAAGCTCGAATTCACACCGGATTATTGTTTTCTCTGAGCCTAATATGCTCTAGCTTTAAATTACACAGAACCATTGTCTCTTTTCTCACTCGTTTTTCGAAAAAAAATCATTTCTTTATATCGTTAATTTATCTAGGCTGCTAACTTTTGCCGGGCCATTGCTCTTAATCAAAGTTAGGTATCAGTCATCACTCAAATGCGTTTCGATCCACTGTAACGTAGGTATACGCGACATATAGCCCTCACTTCTAGCCTAACTTGGATCTCGCTGAAACACGGCCTGAGGCAAAACTGCTCCAAGAAATATTAACATTTGTTGTTTTCGCTTTACGTTTCCTGAAAAAAGCTCGATTTCACACTAAATTATTGTTTTCTTTGTGCCTAATATGCTCTAGCTTTAAATTACATAAAACCATTGTCTCTTTTCTCACTCAATTTTCGAAAAAAAATAATTTCCTTATTTCGTCAATTTATTTAGGCTGCTAACTTTTGCCGGGCCATTGCTCTTAACCAAAGTTAGGTATCAGTCAACACTCAAATGCGTTTTGATCCACTGTAACGTAGGTACACGCGACATATAGCCCTAACTTCTAGCCTAACTTGTATCTCGCTGAAACACGGCCTGAGGCAAAACTGCTCCAAGAAATATTAACATTTGTGGTTTTCGCTCTAACTTTCCTGAAAAAAAGCTCGATTTCACACTGAATTATTGTTTTCTTTGAGCCTTATATGCTCTAGCTTTAAATTACATAAAACCATTGTCTCTTTTTTCACTTGTTTTTCGAAAAAAAATAATTTCCTTATTTCGTCAATTTATTTAGGCTGCTAACTTTTGCCGGGCCATTGCTCTTAATCAAAGTTAGGTATCAGTCAGCACACAAATGCGTTTTGATCCACTGTAACGTAGGTACACGCGACATATAGCCCTCACTTCTAGCCTAACTTGTATCTCGCTGAAACACGGCCTGAGGCAAAACTGCTCCAAGAAATATTAACATTTGTGGTTTTCGCTCTACTTTTCCTGAAAAAAGCTCGAATTCACACCGGATTATTGTTTTCTCTGGGCCTAATATGCTATAGCTTTAAATTACACAAAACCATTGTCTCTTTTCTCACTCGTTTTTCGAAAAAAAATCATTTCTTTATATCGTTAATTTATCTAGGCTGCTAACTTTTGCCGGGCCATTGCTCTTAATCAAAGTTAGGTATCAGTCATCACTCAAATGCGTTTCGATCCACTGTAACGTAGGTATACGCGACATATAGCCCTCACTTCTAGCCTAACTTGGATCTCGCTGAAACACGGCCTGAGGCAAAACTGCTCCAAGAAATATTAACATTTGTTGTTTTCGCTTTACGTTTCCTGAAAAAAGCTCGATTTCACACTAAATTATTGTTTTCTTTGTGCCTAATATGCTCTAGCTTTAAATTACATAAAACCATTGTCTCTTTTCTCACTCAATTTTCGAAAAAAAATAATTTCCTTATTTCGTCAATTTATTTAGGCTGCTAACTTTTGCCGGGCCATTGCTCTTAACCAAAGTTAGGTATCAGTCAGCACTCAAATGCGTTTTGATCCACTGTAACGTAGGTACACGCGACATATAGCCCTAACTTCTAGCCTAACTTGTATCTCGCTGAAACACGGCCTGAGGCAAAACTGCTCCAAGAAATATTAACATTTGTGGTTTTCGCTCTAACTTTCCTGAATAAAAGCTCGATTTCACACTGAATTATTGTTTTCTTTGAGCCTTATATGCTCTAGCTTTAAATTACATAAAACCATTGTCTCTTTTTTCACTTGTTTTTCGAAAAAAAAAAATTTCTTTATTTCGTCAATTTATTTAGGCTGCTAACTTTTGCCGGGCCATTGCTCTTAATCAAAGTTAGGTATCAGTCAGCACTCAAATGTGTTTTGATCCACTGTAACGTAGGAACACGGGACATTTAGCCCTCACTTCTAGCCTAACTTGTATCTCGCTGAAACACGGCCTGAGGCAAAACTGCTCCAAGAAATATTAACATTTGTGGTTTTCGCTCTACCTTTCCTGAAAAAAGCTCGATTTCACACCGGGTTATTGTTTTCTCTGAGCCTAATATGCTCTAGCTTTAAATTACACAGAACCGTTGTCTCTTTTTTCACTTGTTTTTCGAAAAAAATAGTTTCTTTATTTCGTCAATTTATTTAGGCTGTTAACATTTGCCGGGCCATTGCTCTTAATCAAAGTTAGGTATCAGTCAGCACTCAAATGCGTTTTGATCCACTGTAACGTAGGTACACGCGACATATAGCCTTCACTTCTAGCCTAACTTGTATCTCGCTGAAACACGGCCTGAGGCAAAACTGCTCCAAGAAATATTAACATTTGTGGTTTTCGCTTTACCTTTCCTGAAAAAAGCTCGATTTCACACTGAATTATTGTTTTCTCTGAGCCTAATATGCTCTAGCTTTAAATTACATAAAACCATTGTCTCTTTTCTCACTCGTTTTTCGAAAAAAAATAATTTCCTTATTTCGTCAATTTATTTAGGCTGCTAACTTTTGCCGGGCCATTGCTCTTAACCAAAGTTAGGTGTCAGTCAGCACTCAAATGCGTTTTGATCCACTGTAACGTAGGTACACGCGACATATAGCCCTCACTTCTAGCCTAACTTGTATCTCGCTGAAACACGGCCTGAGGCAAAACTGCTCCAAGAAATATTAACATTTGTGGTTTTCGCTCTACCTTTCCTGAAAAAAGCTCGATTTCACACCGGGTTATTGTTTTCTCTGAGCCTAAAATGCTCTAGCTTCAAATTACACAGAACCGTTGTCTCTTTTTTCACTTGTTTTTCGAAAAAAATAGTTTCTTTATTTCGTCAATTTATTTAGGCTGCTAACTTTTGCCGGGCCATTGCTCTTAATCAAAGTTAGGTATCAGTCAGCACTCAAATGCGTTTTGATCCACTGTAACGTAGGTACACGCGACATATAGCCCTCACTTCTAGCCTAACTTGGATCTCGCTGAAACACGGCCTGAGGCAAAACTGCTCCAAGAAATATTAACATTTGTTGTTTTCGCTTTACGTTTCCTGAAAAAAGCTCGATTTCACACTGAATTATTGTTTTCTTTGTGCCTAATATGCTCTAGCTTTAAATTACATAAAACCATTGTCTCTTTTCTCACTCGTTTTTCGAAAAAAAATAATTTCCTTATTTCGTCAATTTATTTAGGCTGCTAACTTTTGCCGGGCCATTGCTCTTAACCAAAGTTAGGTATCAGTCAGCACTCAAATGCGTTTTGATCCACTGTAACGTAGGTACACGCGACATATAGCCTTCACTTCTAGCCTAACTTGTATCTCGCTGAAACACGGCCTGAGGCAAAACTGCTCCAAGAAATATTAACATTTGTGGTTTTCGCTCTACCTTTCCTGAAAAAAAGCTCGATTTCACACTGAATTATTGTTTTCTTTGAGCCTTATATGCTCTAGCTTTAAATTACATAAAACCATTGTCTCTTTTTTCACTTGTTTTTCGAAAAAAAAATAATTTCTTTATTTCGTCAATTTATTTAGGCTGCTAACTTTTGCCGGGCCATTGCTCTTAATCAAAGTTAGGTATCAATCAGCACTCAAATGCGTTTTAATTCACTGTAACGTAGGTACACGGGACATATAGCCCTCACTTCTAGCCTAACTTGTATCTCGCTGAAACACGGCCTGAGGCAAAACTGCTCCAAGAAATATTAACATTTGTGGTTTTCGCTCTACCTTTCCTGAAAAAAGCTCGACTTCACATCGGATTATTGTTTTCTCTGAGCCAAATATGCTCTAGCTTTAAATTACATAGAACAATTCTCTCTTTTCTCACTTGTTTTTCAAAAAAAAAAATTTCCTTATTTCGTCAATTTATTTAGGCTGCTAACATTTGCTGGGCCATTGCTCTTGATCAAAGTTAGGTATCAGTCAGCACACAAATGCGTTTTGATCCACTGTAACGTAGGTACACGCGACATATAGCCCTCACTTCTAGCCTAACTTGTATCTCGCTGAAACACGGCCTGAGGCAAAACTGCTCCAAGAAATATTAACATTTGTTGTTTTCGCTTTACGTTTCCTGAAAAAAGCTCGATTTCACACTGAATTATTGTTTTCTCTGAGCCTAATATGCTCTAGCTTTAAATTACATAAAACCATTGTCTCTTTTTTCACTTGTTATTCGAAAAAAAAAAATCTTTATTTCGTCAATTTATTTAGGCTGCTAACTTTTGCCGGGCCATTGCTCTTAATCAAAGTTAGGTATCAGTCAGTACACAAATGCGTTTTGATCCACTGTAACGTAGGTACACGCGACATATAGCCCTCACTTCTAGCTTAACTTGTATCTCGCTGAAACACGGCCTGAGGCAAAACTGCTCCAAGAATTATTAACATTTGTGGTTTTCGCTCTACTTTTCCTGAAAAAAGCTCGAATTCACACCGGATTATTGTTTTCTCTGGGCCTAATATGCTATAGCTTTAAATTACACAAAACCATTGTCTCTTTTCTCACTCGTTTTTCGAAAAAAAATCATTTCTTTATATCGTTAATTTATCTAGGCTGCTAACTTTTGCCGGGCCATTGCTCTTAATCAAAGTTAGGTATCAGTCATCACTCAAATGTGTTTCGATCCACTGTAACGTAGGTATACGCGACATATAGCCCTCACTTCTAGCCTAACTTGGATCTCGCTGAAACACGGCCTGAGGCAAAACTGCTCCAAGAAATATTAACACTTGTGGTTTTCGCTCTACCTTTCCTGAAAAAAAGCTCGATTTCACACTGAATTATTGTTTTCTTTGAGCCTTATATGCTCTAGCTTTAAATTACATAAAACCATTGTCTCTTTTTTCACTCGTTTTTCGAAAAAAAAATAATTTCTTTATTTCGTCAATTTATTTAGGCTGCTAACTTTTGCCGGGCCATTGCTCTTAATCAAAGTTAGGTATCAGTCAGCACTCAAATGTGTTTTGATCCACTGTAACGTAGGTACACGGGACATTTAGCCCTCACTTCTAGGCTAACTTGTATCTCGCTGAAACAGGGCCTGAGGCAAAACTGCTCCAAGAAATATTAACATTTGTGGTTTTCGCTCTACCTTTCCTGAAAAAAGCTCGATTTCACACCGGGTTATTGTTTTCTCTGAGCCTCAAATGCTCTAGCTTTAAATTACACAGAACCGTTGTCTCTTTTTTCACTTGTTTTTCGAAAAAAATAGTTTCTTTATTTCGTCAATTTATTTAGGCTGCTAACTTTTGCCGGGCCATTGCTCTTAATCAAAGTTAGGTATCAATCAGCACTCAAATGCGTTTTAATCCACTGTAACGTAGGTACACGGGACATATAGCCCTCACTTCTAGCCTAACTTGGATCTCGCTGAAACACGGCCTGAGGCAAAACTGCTCCAAGAAATATTAACATTTGTTGTTTTCGCTTTACGTTTCCTGAAAAAAGCTCGATTTCACACTGAATTATTGTTTTCTTTGTGCCTAATATGCTCTAGCTTTAAATTACATACAACCATTGTCTCTTTTCTCACTCGTTTTACGAAAAAAAAAATTTCCTTATTTCGTCAATTTATTTAGGCTGCTAACTTTTGCCGGGCCATTGCTCTTAACCAAAGTTAGGTATCAGTCAGCACTCAAATGCGTTTTGATCCACTGTAACGTAGGTACACGCGACATATAGCCTTCACTTCTAGCCTAACTTGTATCTCGCTGAAACACGGCCTGAGGCAAAACTGCTCCAAGAAATATTAACATTTGTTGTTTTCGCTTTACGTTTCCTGAAAAAAGCTCGATTTCACACTGAATTATTGTTTTCTCTGAGCCTAATATGCTCTAGCTTTAAATGACATAAAACCATTGTCTCTTTTTTCACTTGTTTTTCGAAAAAAAATAATTTCTTTATTTCGTCAATTTATTTAGGCTGCTAACTTTTACCGGGCCATTGCTCTTAATCAAAGTTAGGTATCAGTCAGCACTCAAATGTGTTTTGATCCACTGTAACGTAGGTACACGGGACATTTAGCCCTCACTTCTAGGCTAACTTGTATCTCGCTGAAACAGGGCCTGAGGCAAAACTGCTCCAAGAAATATTAACATTTGTGGTTTTCGCTCTACCTTTCCTGAAAAAAGCTCGATTTCACACCGGGTTATTGTTTTCTCTGAGCCTAAAATGCTCTAGCTTTAAATTACACAGAACCGTTGTCTCTTTTTTCACTTGTTTTTCGAAAAAAATAGTTTCTTTATTTCGTCAATTTATTTAGGCTGCTAACTTTTGCCGGGCCATTGCTCTTAATCAAAGTTAGGTATCAGTCAGCACTCAAATGCGTTTTGATCCACTGTAACGTAGGTACACGCGACATATAGCCCTCACTTCTAGCCTAACTTGGATCTCGCTGAAACACGGCCTGAGGCAAAACTGCTCCAAGAAATATTAACATTTGTTGTTTTCGCTTTACGTTTCCTGAAAAAAGCTCGATTTCACACTGAATTATTGTTTTCTTTGTGCCTAATATGCTCTAGCTTTAAATTACATAAAACCATTGTCTCTTTTCTCACTCGTTTTTCGAAAAAAAATAATTTCCTTATTTCGTCAATTTATTTAGGCTGCTAACTTTTGCCGGGCCATTGCTCTTAACCAAAGTTAGGTATCAGTCAGCACTCAAATGCGTTTTGATCCACTGTAACGTAGGTATACGCGACATATAGCCCTCACTTCTAGCCTAACTTGGATCTCGCTGAAACACGGCCTGAGGCAAAACTGCTCCAAGAAATATTAACATTTGTGGTTTTCGCTCTACCTTTCCTGAAAAAAAGCTCGATATCACACTGAATTATTGTTTTCTTTGAGCCTTATATGCTCTAGCTTTAAATTACATAAAACCATTGTCTCTTTTTTCACTTGTTTTTCGAAAAAAAATAATTTCTTTATTTCGTCAATTTATTTAGGCTGCTAACTTTTGCCGGGCCATTGCTCTTAATCAAAGTTAGGTATCAATCAGCACTCAAATGCGTTTTAATTCACTGTAACGTAGGTACACGGGACATATAGCCCTCACTTCTAGCCTAACTTGTATCTCGCTGAAACACGGCCTGAGGCAAAACTGCTCCAAGAAATATTAACATTTGTGGTTTTCGCTCTACCTTTCCTGAAAAAAGGTCGACTTCACATCGGATTATTGTTTTCTCTGAGCCAAATATGCTCTAGCTTTAAATTACATAGAACAATTCTCTCTTTTCTCACTTGTTTTTCAAAAAAAAAAATTTCCTTATTTCGTCAATTTATTTAGGCTGCTAACATTTGCTGGGCCATTGCTCTTGATCAAAGTTAGGTATCAGTCAGCACACAAATGCGTTTTGATCCACTGTAACGTAGGTACACGCGACATATAGCCCTCACTTCTAGCCTAACTTGTATCTCGCTGAAACACGGCCTGAGGCAAAACTGCTCCAAGAAATATTAACATTTGTTGTTTTCGCTTTACGTTTCCTGAAAAAAGCTCGATTTCACACTGAATTATTGTTTTCTCTGAGCCTAATATGCTCTAGCTTTAAATGACATAAAACCATTGTCTCTTTTTTCACTTGTTATTCGAAAAAAAATAATTTCTTTATTTCGTCAATTTATTTAGGCTGCTAACTTTTGCCGGGCCATTGCTCTTAATCAAAGTTAGGTATCAGTCAGCACTCAAATGCGTTTTATTCCACTGTAACGTAGGTACACGGGACATATAGCCCTCACTTCTAGCCTAACTTGTATCTCGCTGAAACACGGCCTGAGGCAAAACTGCTCCAAGAAATATTAACATTTGTGGTTTTCGCTCTACCTTTCCTGAAAAAAGCTCGAATTCACACCGGATTATTGTTTTCTCTGAGCCTAATATGCTCTAGCTTTAAATTACACAGAACCATTGTCTCTTTTCTCACTCGTTTTTCGAAAAAAAATAATTTCCTTATTTCGTCAATTTATTTAGGCTGCTAACTTTTGCCGGGCCATTGCTCTTAATCAAAGTTAGGTATCAGTCAGCACTCAAATGTGTTTTGATCCACTGTAACGTAGGTACACGGGACATTTAGCCCTCACTTCTAGGCTAACTTGTATCTCGCTGAAACAGGGCCTGAGGCAAAACTGCTCCAAGAAATATTAACATTTGTGGTTTTCGCTCTACCTTTCCTGAAAAAAGCTCGATTTCACACCGGGTTATTGTTTTCTCTGAGCCTAAAATGCTATAGCTTTAAATTACACAGAACCGTTGTCTCTTTTTTCACTTGTTTTTCGAAAAAAATAGTTTCTTTATTTCGTCAATTTATTTAGGCTGCTAACTTTTGCCGGGCCATTGCTCTTAATCAAAGTTAGGTATCAGTCAGCACTCAAATGCATTTTGATCCACTGTAACGTAGGTACACGGGACATATAGCCCTCACTTCTAGCCTAACTTGTATCTTGCTGAAACACGGCCTGAGGCAAAACTGCTCCAAGAAATATTAACATTTGTGGTTTTCGCTCTACCTTTCCTGAAAAAGCTCGAATTCACACCGGATTATTGTTTTCTCTGAGCCTAATATGCTCTAGCTTTAAATTATTCAGAACCATTGTCTCTTTTCTCACTCGTTTTTCGAAAAAAAATAATTTCCTTATTTCGTCAATTTATTTAGGCTGCTAACTTTTGCCGGGCCATTGCTCTTAATCAAAGTTAGGTATCAGTCAGCACACAAATGCGTTTTGATCCACTGTAACGTAGGTACACGCGACATTTAGCCCTCACTTCTAGCCTAACTTGTATCTCGCTGAAACACGGCCTGAGGCAAAACTGCTCCAAGAAATATTAACATTTGTGGTTTTCGCTCTACTTTTCCTGAAAAAAGCTCGAATTCACACCGGATTATTGTTTTCTCTGGGCCTAATATGCTATAGCTTTAAATTACACAAAACCATTGTCTCTTTTCTCACTCGTTTTTCGAAAAAAAATCATTTCTTTATATCGTTAATTTATCTAGGCTGCTAACTTTTGCCGGGCCATTCCTCTTAATCAAAGTTAGGTATCAGTCATCACTCAAATGCGTTTCGATCCACTGTAACGTAGGTATACGCGACATATAGCCCTCACTTCTAGCCTAACTTGGATCTCGCTGAAACAGGGCCTGAGGCAAAACTGCTCCAAGAAATATTAACATTTGTTGTTTTCGCTTTACGTTTCCTGAAAAAAGCTCGATTTCACACTAAATTATTGTTTTCTTTGTGCCTAATATGCTCTAGCTTTAAATTACATAAAACCATTGTCTCTTTTCTCACTCAATTTTCGAAAAAAAATAATTTCCTTATTTCGTCAATTTATTTAGGCTGCTAACTTTTGCCGGTCCATTGCTCTTAACCAAAGTTAGGTATCAGTCAGCACTCAAATGCGTTTTGATCCACTGTAACGTAGGTACACGCGACATATAGCCCTAACTTCTAGCCTAACTTGTATCTCGCTGAAACACGGCCTGAGGCAAAACTGCTCCAAGAAATATTAACATTTGTGGTTTTCGCTCTAACTTTCCTGAAAAAAAGCTCGATTTCACACTGAATTATTGTTTTCTTTGAGCCTTATATGCTCTAGCTTTAAATTACATAAAACCATTGTCTCTTTTTTCACTTGTTTTTCGAAGAAAAATAATTTCCTTATTTCGTCAATTTATTTAGGCTGCTAACTTTTGCCGGGCCATTGCTCTTAATCAAAGTTAGGTATCAGTCAGCACACAAATGCGTTTTGATCCACTGTAACGTAGGTACACGCGACATATAGCCCTCACTTCTAGCCTAACTTGTATCTCGCTGAAACACGGCCTGAGGCAAAACTGCTCCAAGAAATATTAACATATGTGGTTTTCGCTCTACTTTTCCTGAAAAAAGCTCGAATTCACACCGGATTATTGTTTTTTCTGGGCCTAATATGCTATAGCTTTAAATTACACAAAACCATTGTCTCTTTTCTCACTCGTTTTTCGAAAAAAAATCATTTCTTTATATCGTTAATTTATCTAGGCTGCTAACTTTTGCCGGGCCATTGCTCTTAATCAAAGTTAGGTATCAGTCATCACTCAAATGCGTTTCGATCCACTGTAACGTAGGTATACGCGACATATAGCCCTCACTTCTAGCCTAACTTGGATCTCGCTGAAACACGGCCTGAGGCAAAACTGCTCCAAGAAATATTAACATTTGTTGTTTTCGCTTTACGTTTCCTGAAAAAAGCTCGATTTCACACTAAATTATTGTTTTCTTTGTGCCTAATATGCTCTAGCTTTAAATTACATAAAACCATTGTCTCTTTTCTCACTCAATTTTCGAAAAAAAATAATTTCCTTATTTCGTCAATTTATTTAGGCTGCTAACTTTTGCCGGGCCATTGCTCTTAACCAAAGTTAGGTATCAGTCAGCACTCAAATGCGTTTTGATCCACTGTAACGTAGGTACACGCGACATATAGCCCTAACTTCTAGCCTAACTTGTATCTCGCTGAAACACGGCCTGAGGCAAAACTGCTCCAAGAAATATTAACATTTGTGGTTTTCGCTCTAACTTTCCTGAATAAAAGCTCGATTTCACAGCGGGTTATTGTTTTCTCTGAGCCTAATATGCTCTAGCTTTAAATTACACAGAACCGTTGTCTCTTTTTTCACTTGTTTTTCGAAAAAAATAGTTTCTTTATTTCGTCAATTTATTTAGGCTGTTAACATTTGCCGGGCCATTGCTCTTAATCAAAGTTAGGTATCAGTCAGCACTCAAATGCGTTTTGATCCACTGTAACGTAGGTACACGCGACATATAGCCTTCACTTCTAGCCTAACTTGTATCTCGCTGAAACACGGCCTGAGGCAAAACTGCTCCAAGAAATATTAACATTTGTGGTTTTCGCTTTACCTTTCCTGAAAAAAGCTCGATTTCACACTGAATTATTGTTTTCTCTGAGCCTAATATGCTCTAGCTTTAAATTACATAAAACCATTGTCTCTTTTCTCACTCGTTTTTCGAAAAAAAAATAATTTCCTTATTTCGTCAATTTATATAGGCTGCTAACTTTTGCCGGGCCATTGCTCTTAACCAAAGTTAGGTGTCAGTCAGCACTCAAATGCGTTTTGATCCACTGTAACGTAGGTACACGCGACATATAGCCCTCACTTCTAGCCTAACTTGTATCTCGCTGAAACACGGCCTGAGGCAAAACTGCTCCAAGAAATATTAACATTTGTGGTTTTCGCTCTACCTTTCCTGAAAAAAGCTCGATTTCACACCGGGTTATTGTTTTCTCTGAGCCTAAAATGCTCTAGCTTCAAATTACACAGAACCGTTGTCTCTTTTTTCACTTGTTTTTCGAAAAAAATAGTTTCTTTATTTCGTCAATTTATTTAGGCTGCTAACTTTTGCCGGGCCATTGCTCTTAATCAAAGTTAGGTATCAGTCAGCACTCAAATGCGTTTTGATCCACTGTAACGTAGGTACACGCGACATATAGCCCTCACTTCTAGCCTAACTTGGATCTCGCTGAAACACGGCCTGAGGCAAAACTGCTCCAAGAAATATTAACATTTGTTGTTTTCGCTTTACGTTTCCTGAAAAAAGCTCGATTTCACACTGAATTATTGTTTTCTTTGTGCCTAATATGCTCTAGCTTTAAATTACATAAAACCATTGTCTCTTTTATCACTCGTTTTTCGAAAAAAAATAATTTCCTTATTTCGTCAATTTATTTAGGCTGCTAACTTTTGCCGGGCCATTGCTCTTAACCAAAGTTAGGTATCAGTCAGCACTCAAATGCGTTTTGATCCACTGTAACGTAGGTACACGCGACATATAGCCTTCACTTCTAGCCTAACTTGTATCTCGCTGAAACACGGCCTGAGGCAAAACTGCTCCAAGAAATATTAACATTTGTGGTTTTCGCTCTACCTTTCCTGAAAAAAAGCTCGATTTCACACTGAATTATTGTTTTCTTTGAGCCTTATATGCTCTAGCTTTAAATTACATAAAACCATTGTCTCTTTTTTCACTTGTTTTTCGAAAAAAAATAATTTCTTTATTTCGTCAATTTATTTAGGCTGCTAACTTTTGCCGGGCCATTGCTCTTAATCAAAGTTAGGTATCAATCAGCACTCAAATGCGTTTTAATTCACTGTAACGTAGGTACACGGGACATATAGCCCTCACTTCTAGCCTAACTTGTATCTCGCTGAAACACGGCCTGAGGCAAAACTGCTCCAAGAAATATTAACATTTGTGGTTTTCGCTCTACCTTTCCTGAAAAAAGCTCGACTTCACATCGGATTATTGTTTTCTCTGAGCCAAATATGCTCTAGCTTTAAATTACATAGAACAATTCTCTCTTTTCTCACTTGTTTTTCAAAAAAAAAAATTTCCTTATTTCGTCAATTTATTTAGGCTGCTAACATTTGCTGGGCCATTGCTCTTGATCAAAGTTAGGTATCAGTCAGCACACAAATGCGTTTTGATCCACTGTAACGTAGGTACACGCGACATATAGCCCTCACTTCTAGCCTAACTTGTATCTCGCTGAAACGCGGCCTGAGGCAAAACTGCTCCAAGAAATATTAACATTTGTTGTTTTCGCTTTACGTTTCCTGAAAAAAGCTCGATTTCACACTGAATTATTGTTTTCTCTGAGCCTAATATGCTCTAGCTTTAAATTACATAAAACCATTGTCTCTTTTTTCACTTGTTATTCGAAAAAAAAAAAAATCTTTATTTCGTCAATTTATTTAGGCTGCTAACTTTTGCCGGGCCATTGCTCTTAATCAAAGTTAGGTATCAGTCAGTACACAAATGCGTTTTGATCCACTGTAACGTAGGTACACGCGACATATAGCCCTCACTTCTAGCTTAACTTGTATCTCGCTGAAACACGGCCTGAGGCAAAACTGCTCCAAGAAATATTAACATTTGTGGTTTTCGCTCTACTTTTCCTGAAAAAAGCTCGAATTCACACCGGATTATTGTTTTCTCTGGGCCTAATATGCTATAGCTTTAAATTACACAAAACCATTGTCTCTTTTCTCACTCGTTTTTCGAAAAAAAATCATTTCTTTATATCGTTAATTTATCTAGGCTGCTAACTTTTGCCGGGCCATTGCTCTTAATCAAAGTTAGGTATCAGTCATCACTCAAATGTGTTTCGATCCACTGTAACGTAGGTATACGCGACATATAGCCCTCACTTCTAGCCTAACTTGGATCTCGCTGAAACACGGCCTGAGGCAAAACTGCTCCAAGAAATATTAACATTTGTGGTTTTCGCTCTACCTTTCCTGAAAAAAAGCTCGATTTCACACTGAATTATTGTTTTCTTTGAGCCTTATATGCTCTAGCTTTAAATTACATAAAACCATTGTCTCTTTTTTCACTTGTTTTTCGAAAAAAAATAATTTCTTTATTTCGTCAATTTATTTAGGCTGCTAACTTTTGCCGGGCCATTGCTCTTAATCAAAGTTAGGTATCAATCAGCACTCAAATGCGTTTTAATTCACTGTAACGTAGGTACACGGGACATATAGCCCTCACTTCTAGCCTAACTTGTATCTCGCTGAAACACGGCCTGAGGCAAAACTGCTCCAAGAAATATTAACATTTGTGGTTTTCGCTCTACCTTTCCTGAAAAAAGCTCGACTTCACATCGGATTATTGTTTTCTCTGAGCCAAATATGCTCTAGCTTTAAATTACATAGAACAATTCTCTCTTTTCTCACTTGTTTTTCAAAAAAAAAAATTTCCTTATTTCGTCAATTTATTTAGGCTGCTAACATTTGCTGGGCCATTGCTCTTGATCAAAGTTAGGTATCAGTCAGCACACAAATGCGTTTTGATCCACTGTAACGTAGGTACACGCGACATATAGCCCTCACTTCTAGCCTAACTTGTATCTCGCTGAAACACGGCCTGAGGCAAAACTGCTCCAAGAAATATTAACATTTGTTGTTTTCGCTTTACGTTTCCTGAAAAAAGCTCGATTTCACACTGAATTATTGTTTTCTCTGAGCCTAATATGCTCTAGCTTTAAATTACATAAAACCATTGTCTCTTTTTTCACTTGTTATTCGAAAAAAAAAAAATCTTTATTTCGTCAATTTATTTAGGCTGCTAACTTTTGCCGGGCCATTGCTCTTAATCAAAGTTAGGTATCAGTCAGTACACAAATGCGTTTTGATCCACTGTAACGTAGGTACACGCGACATATAGCCCTCACTTCTAGCTTAACTTGTATCTCGCTGAAACACGGCCTGAGGCAAAACTGCTCCAAGAAATATTAACATTTGTGGTTTTCGCTCTACTTTTCCTGAAAAAAGCTCGAATTCACACCGGATTATTGTTTTCTCTGGGGCTAATATGCTATAGCTTTAAATTACACAAAACCATTGTCTCTTTTCTCACTCGTTTTTCGAAAAAAAATCATTTCTTTATATCGTTAATTTATCTAGGCTGCTAACTTTTGCCGGGCCATTGCTCTTAATCAAAGTTAGGTATCAGTCATCACTCAAATGTGTTTCGATCCACTGTAACGTAGGTATACGCGACATATAGCCCTCACTTCTAGCCTAACTTGGATCTCGCTGAAACACGGCCTGAGGCAAAACTGCTCCAAGAAATATTAACACTTGTGGTTTTCGCTCTACCTTTCCTGAAAAAAAGCTCGATTTCACACTGAATTATTGTTTTCTTTGAGCCTTATATGCTCTAGCTTTAAATTACATAAAACCATTGTCTCTTTTTTCACTCGTTTTTCGAAAAAAAATAATTTCTTTATTTCGTCAATTTATTTAGGCTGCTAACTTTTGCCGGGCCATTGCTCTTAATCAAAGTTAGGTATCAGTCAGCACTCAAATGTGTTTTGATCCACTGTAACGTAGGTACACGGGACATTTAGCCCTCACTTCTAGGCTAACTTGTATCTCGCTGAAACAGGGCCTGAGGCAAAACTGCTCCAAGAAATATTAACATTTGTGGTTTTCGCTCTACCTTTCCTGAAAAAAGCTCGATTTCACACCGGGTTATTGTTTTCTCTGAGCCTCAAATGCTCTAGCTTTAAATTACACAGAACCGTTGTCTCTTTTTTCACTTGTTTTTCGAAAAAAATAGTTTCTTTATTTCGTCAATTTATTTAGGCTGCTAACTTTTGCCGGGCCATTGCTCTTAATCAAAGTTAGGTATCAATCAGCACTCAAATGCGTTTTAATCCACTGTAACGTAGGTACACGGGACATATAGCCCTCACTTCTAGCCTAACTTGGATCTCGCTGAAACACGGCCTGAGGCAAAACTGCTCCAAGAAATATTAACATTTGTTGTTTTCGCTTTACGTTTCCTGAAAAAAGCTCGATTTCACACTGAATTATTGTTTTCTTTGTGCCTAATATGCTCTAGCTTTAAATTACATAAAACCATTGTCTCTTTTCTCACTCGTTTTACGAAAAAAAATAATTTCCTTATTTCGTCAATTTATTTAGGCTGCTAACTTTTGCCGGGCCATTGCTCTTAACCAAAGTTAGGTATCAGTCAGCACTCAAATGCGTTTTGATCCACTGTAACGTAGGTACACGCGACATATAGCCTTCACTTCTAGCCTAACTTGTATCTCGCTGAAACACGGCCTGAGGCAAAACTGCTCCAAGAAATATTAACATTTGTTGTTTTCGCTTTACGTTTCCTGAAAAAAGCTCGATTTCACACTGAATTATTGTTTTCTCTGAGCCTAATATGCTCTAGCTTTAAATGACATAAAACCATTGTCTCTTTTTTCACTTGTTTTTCGAAAAAAAATAATTTCTTTATTTCGTCAATTTATTTAGGCTGCTAACTTTTACCGGGCCATTGCTCTTAATCAAAGTTAGGTATCAGTCAGCACTCAAATGTGTTTTGATCCACTGTAACGTAGGTACACGGGACATTTAGCCCTCACTTCTAGGCTAACTTGTATCTCGCTGAAACAGGGCCTGAGGCAAAACTGCTCCAAGAAATATTAACATTTGTGGTTTTCGCTCTACCTTTCCTGAAAAAAGCTCGATTTCACACCGGGTTATTGTTTTCTCTGAGCCTAAAATGCTCTAGCTTTAAATTACACAGAACCGTTGTCTCTTTTTTCACTTGTTTTTCGAAAAAAATAGTTTCTTTATTTCGTCAATTTATTTAGGCTGCTAACTTTTGCCGGGCCATTGCTCTTAATCAAAGTTAGGTATCAGTCAGCACTCAAATGCGTTTTGATCCACTGTAACGTAGGTACACGCGACATATAGCCCTCACTTCTAGCCTAACTTGGATCTCGCTGAAACACGGCCTGAGGCAAAACTGCTCCAAGAAATATTAACATTTGTTGTTTTCGCTTTACGTTTCCTGAAAAAAGCTCGATTTCACACTGAATTATTGTTTTCTTTGTGCCTAATATGCTCTAGCTTTAAATTACATAAAACCATTGTCTCTTTTCTCACTCGTTTTTCGAAAAAAAATAATTTCCTTATTTCGTCAATTTATTTAGGCTGCTAACTTTTGCCGGGCCATTGCTCTTAACCAAAGTTAGGTATCAGTCAGCACTCAAATGCGTTTTGATCCACTGTAACGTAGGTACACGCGACATATAGCCTTCACTTCTAGCCTAACTTGTATCTCGCTGAAACACGGCCTGAGGCAAAACTGCTCCAAGAAATATTAACATTTGTGGTTTTCGCTCTACCTTTCCTGAAAAAAAGCTCGATATCACACTGAATTATTGTTTTCTTTGAGCCTTATATGCTCTAGCTTTAAATTACATAAAACCATTGTCTCTTTTTTCACTTGTTTTTCGAAAAAAAATAATTTCTTTATTTCGTCAATTTATTTAGGCTGCTAACTTTTGCCGGGCCATTGCTCTTAATCAAAGTTAGGTATCAATCAGCACTCAAATGCGTTTTAATTCACTGTAACGTAGGTACACGGGACATATAGCCCTCACTTCTAGCCTAACTTGTATCTCGCTGAAACACGGCCTGAGGCAAAACTGCTCCAAGAAATATTAACATTTGTGGTTTTCGCTCTACCTTTCCTGAAAAAAGGTCGACTTCACATCGGATTATTGTTTTCTCTGAGCCAAATATGCTCTAGCTTTAAATTACATAGAACAATTCTCTCTTTTCTCACTTGATTTTCAAAAAAAAAAATTTCCTTATTTCGTCAATTTATTTAGGCTGCTAACATTTGCTGGGCCATTGCTCTTGATCAAAGTTAGGTATCAGTCAGCACACAAATGCGTTTTGATCCACTGTAACGTAGGTACACGCGACATATAGCCCTCACTTCTAGCCTAACTTGTATCTCGCTGAAACACGGCCTGAGGCAAAACTGCTCCAAGAAATATTAACATTTGTTGTTTTCGCTTTACGTTTCCTGAAAAAAGCTCGATTTCACACTGAATTATTGTTTTCTCTGAGCCTAATATGCTCAAGCTTTAAATGACATAAAACCATTGTCTCTTTTTTCACTTGTTATTCGAAAAAAAAAAATTCTTTATTTCGTCAATTTATTTAGGCTGCTAACTTTTGCCGGGCCATTGCTCTTAATCAAAGTTAGGTATCAGTCAGTACACAAATGCGTTTTGATCCACTGTAACGTAGGTACACGCGACATATAGCCCTCACTTCTAGCCTAACTTGTATCTCGCTGAAACACGGCCTGAGGCAAAACTGCTCCAAGAAATATTAACATTTGTGGTTTTCGCTCTACTTTTCCTGAAAAAAGCTCGAATTCACACCGGATTATTGTTTTCTCTGGGCCTAATATGCTATAGCTTTAAATTACACAAAACCATTGTCTCTTTTCTCACTCGTTTTTCGAAAAAAAATCATTTCTTTATATCGTTAATTTATCTAGGCTGCTAACTTTTGCCGGGCCATTGCTCTTAATCAAAGTTAGGTATCAGTCATCACTCAAATGTGTTTCGATCCACTGTAACGTAGGTATACGCGACATATAGCCCTCACTTCTAGCCTAACTTGGATCTCGCTGAAACACGGCCTGAGGCAAAACTGCTCCAAGAAATATTAACATTTGTGGTTTTCGCTCTACCTTTCCTGAAAAAAAGCTCGATTTCACACTGAATTATTGTTTTCTTTGAGCCTTATATGCTCTAGCTTTAAATTACATAAAACCATTGTCTCTTTTTTCACTCGTTTTTCGAAAAAAAATAATTTCTTTATTTCGTCAATTTATTTAGGCTGCTAACTTTTGCCGGGCCATTGCTCTTAATCAAAGTTAGGTATCAGTCAGCACTCAAATGTGTTTTGATCCACTGTAACGTAGGTACACGGGACATTTAGCCCTCACTTCTAGGCTAACTTGTATCTCGCTGAAACAGGGCCTGAGGCAAAACTGCTCCAAGAAATATTAACATTTGTGGTTTTCGCTCTACCTTTCCTGAAAAAAGCTCGATTTCACACCGGGTTATTGTTTTCTCTGAGCCTCAAATGCTCTAGCTTTAAATTACACAGAACCGTTGTCTCTTTTTTCACTTGTTTTTCGAAAAAAATAGTTTCTTTATTTCGTCAATTTATTTAGGCTGCTAACTTTTGCCGGGCCATTGCTCTTAATCAAAGTTAGGTATCAATCAGCACTCAAATGCGTTTTAATCCACTGTAACGTAGGTACACGGGACATATAGCCCTCACTTCTAGCCTAACTTGGATCTCGCTGAAACACGGCCTGAGGCAAAACTGCTCCAAGAAATATTAACATTTGTTGTTTTCGCTTTACGTTTCCTGAAAAAAGCTCGATTTCACACTGAATTATTGTTTTCTTTGTGCCTAATATGCTCTAGCTTTAAATTACATAAAACCATTGTCTCTTTTCTCACTCGTTTTTCGAAAAAAAATAATTTCCTTATTTCGTCAATTTATTTAGGCTGCTAACTTTTGCCGGGCCATTGCTCTTAACCAAAGTTAGGTATCAGTCAGCACTCAAATGCGTTTTGATCCACTGTAACGTAGGTACACGCGACATATAGCCTTCACTTCTAGCCTAACTTGTATCTCGCTGAAACACGGCCTGAGGCAAAACTGCTCCAAGAAATATTAACATTTGTTGTTTTCGCTTTACGTTTCCTGAAAAAAGCTCGATTTCACACTGAATTATTGTTTTCTCTGAGCCTAATATGCTCTAGCTTTAAATGACATAAAACCATTGTCTCTTTTTTCACTTGTTTTTCGAAAAAAAATAATTTCTTTATTTCGTCAATTTATTTAGGCTGCTAACTTTTGCCGGGCCATTGCTCTTAATCAAAGTTAGGTATCAGTCAGCACTCAAATGTGTTTTGATCCACTGTAACGTAGGTACACGGGACATTTAGCCCTCACTTCTAGGCTAACTTGTATCTCGCTGAAACAGGGCCTGAGGCAAAACTGCTCCAAGAAATATTAACATTTGTGGTTTTCGCTCTACCTTTCCTGAAAAAAGCTCGATTTCACACCGGGTTATTGTTTTCTCTGAGCCTAAAATGCTCTAGCTTTAAATTACACAGAACCGTTGTCTCTTTTTTCACTTGTTTTTCGAAAAAAATCATTTCTTTATTTCGTCAATTTATTTAGGCTGCTAACTTTTGCCGGGCCATTGCTCTTAATCAAAGTTAGGTATCAGTCAGCACTCAAATGCGTTTTGATCCACTGTAACGTAGGTACACGCGACATATAGCCCTCACTTCTAGCCTAACTTGGATCTCGCTGAAACACGGCCTGAGGCAAAACTGCTCCAAGAAATATTAACATTTGTTGTTTTCGCTTTACGTTTCCTGAAAAAAGCTCGATTTCACACTGAATTATTGTTTTCTTTGTGCCTAATATGCTCTAGCTTTAAATTACATAAAACCATTGTCTCTTTTCTCACTCGTTTTTCGAAAAAAAATAATTTCCTTATTTCGTCAATTTATTTAGGCTGCTAACTTTTGCCGGGCCATTGCTCTTAACCAAAGTTAGGTATCAGTCAGCACACAAATGCGTTTTGATCCACTGTAACGTAGGTACACGCGACATATAGCCCTCACTTCTAGCCTAACTTGTATCTCGCTGAAACACGGCCTGAGGCAAAACTGCTCCAAGAAATATTAACATTTGTTGTTTTCGCTTTACGTTTCCTGAAAAAAGCTCGATTTCACACTGAATTATTGTTTTCTCTGAGCCTAATATGCTCTAGCTTTAAATGACATAAAACCATTGTCTCTTTTTTCACTTGTTATTCGAAAAAAAAAAATTCTTTATTTCGTCAATTTATTTAGGCTGCTAACTTTTGCCGGGCCATTGCTCTTAATCAAAGTTAGGTATCAGTCAGTACACAAATGCGTTTTGATCCACTGTAACGTAGGTACACGCGACATATAGCCCTCACTTCTAGCCTAACTTGTATCTCGCTGAAACACGGCCTGAGGCAAAACTGCTCCAAGAAATATTAACATTTGTGGTTTTCGCTCTACTTTTCCTGAAAAAAGCTCGAATTCACACCGGATTATTGTTTTCTCTGGGCCTAATATGCTATAGCTTTAAATTACACAAAACCATTGTCTCTTTTCTCACTCGTTTTTCGAAAAAAAATCATTTCTTTATATCGTTAATTTATCTAGGCTGCTAACTTTTGCCGGGCCATTGCTCTTAATCAAAGTTAGGTATCAGTCATCACTCAAATGTGTTTCGATCCACTGTAACGTAGGTATACGCGACATATAGCCCTCACTTCTAGCCTAACTTGGATCTCGCTGAAACACGGCCTGAGGCAAAACTGCTCCAAGAAATATTAACATTTGTGGTTTTCGCTCTACCTTTCCTGAAAAAAAGCTCGATTTCACACTGAATTATTGTTTTCTTTGAGCCTTATATGCTCTAGCTTTAAATTACATAAAACCATTGTCTCTTTTTTCACTCGTTTTTCGAAAAAAAATAATTTCCTTATTTCGTCAATTTATTTAGGCTGCTAACTTTTGCCGGGCCATTGCTCTTAATCAAAGTTAGGTATCAGTCAGCACTCAAATGTGTTTTGATCCACTGTAACGTAGGTACACGGGACATTTAGCCCTCACTTCTAGGCTAACTTGTATCTCGCTGAAACAGGGCCTGAGGCAAAACTGCTCCAAGAAATATTAACATTTGTGGTTTTCGCTCTACCTTTCCTGAAAAAAAGCTCGATTTCACACTGAATTATTGTTTTCTTTGAGCCTTATATGCTCTAGCTTTAAATTACATAAAACCATTGTCTCTTTTTTCACTTGTTTTTCGAAAAAAAATAATTTCTTTATTTCGTCAATTTATTTAGGCTGCTAACTTTTGCCGGGCCATTGCTCTTAATCAAAGTTAGGTATCAATCAGCACTCAAATGCGTTTTAATTCACTGTAACGTAGGTACACGGGACATATAGCCCTCACTTCTAGCCTAACTTGTATCTCGCTGAAACACGGCCTGAGGCAAAACTGCTCCAAGAAATATTAACATTTGTGGTTTTCGCTCTACCTTTCCTGAAAAAAGCTCGACTTCACATCGGATTATTGTTTTCTCTGAGCCAAATATGCTCTAGCTTTAAATTACATAGAACAATTCTCTCTTTTCTCACTTGTTTTTCAAAAAAAAAAATTTCCTTATTTCGTCAATTTATTTAGGCTGCTAACATTTGCTGGGCCATTGCTCTTGATCAAAGTTAGGTATCAGTCAGCACACAAATGCGTTTTGATCCACTGTAACGTAGGTACACGCGACATATAGCCCTCACTTCTAGCCTAACTTGTATCTCGCTGAAACACGGCCTGAGGCAAAACTGCTCCAAGAAATATTAACATTTGTTGTTTTCGCTTTACGTTTTCTGAAAAAAGCTCGATTTCACACTGAATTATTGTTTTCTCTGAGCCTAATATGCTCTAGCTTTAAATTACATAAAACCATTGTCTCTTTTTTCACTTGTTATTCGAAAAAAAAAAAATCTTTATTTCGTCAATTTATTTAGGCTGCTAACTTTTGCCGGGCCATTGCTCTTAATCAAAGTTAGGTATCAGTCAGTACACAAATGCATTTTGATCCACTGTAACGTAGGTACACGCGACATATAGCCCTCACTTCTAGCTTAACTTGTATCTCGCTGAAACACGGCCTGAGGCAAAACTGCTCCAAGAAATATTAACATTTGTGGTTTTCGCTCTACTTTTCCTGAAAAAAGCTCGAATTCACACCGGATTATTGTTTTCTCTGGGCCTAATATGCTATAGCTTTAAATTACACAAAACCATTGTCTCTTTTCTCACTCGTTTTTCGAAAAAAAATCATTTCTTTATATCGTTAATTTATCTAGGCTGCTAACTTTTGCCGGGCCATTGCTCTTAATCAAAGTTAGGTATCAGTCATCACTCAAATGTGTTTCGATCCACTGTAACGTAGGTATACGCGACATATAGCCCTCACTTCTAGCCTAACTTGGATCTCGCTGAAACACGGCCTGAGGCAAAACTGCTCCAAGAAATATTAACACTTGTGGTTTTCGCTCTACCTTTCCTGAAAAAAAGCTCGATTTCACACTGAATTATTGTTTTCTTTGAGCCTTATATGCTCTAGCTTTAAATTACATAAAACCATTGTCTCTTTTTTCACTCGTTTTTCGAAAAAAAATAATTTCTTTATTTCGTCAATTTATTTAGGCTGCTAACTTTTGCCGGGCCATTGCTCTTAATCAAAGTTAGGTATCAGTCAGCACTCAAATGTGTTTTGATCCACTGTAACGTAGGTACACGGGACATTTAGCCCTCACTTCTAGGCTAACTTGTATCTCGCTGAAACAGGGCCTGAGGCAAAACTGCTCCAAGAAATATTAACATTTGTGGTTTTCGCTCTACCTTTCCTGAAAAAAAGCTCGATTTCACACTGAATTATTGTTTTCTTTGAGCCTTATATGCTCTAGCTTTAAATTACATAAAACCATTGTCTCTTTTTTCACTTGTTTTTCGAAAAAAAATAATTTCTTTATTTCGTCAATTTATTTAGGCTGCTAACTTTTGCCGGGCCATTGCTCTTAATCAAAGTTAGGTATCAATCAGCACTCAAATGCGTTTTAATTCACTGTAACGTAGGTACACGGGACATATAGCCCTCACTTCTAGCCTAACTTGTATCTCGCTGAAACACGGCCTGAGGCAAAACTGCTCCAAGAAATATTAACATTTGTGGTTTTCGCTCTACCTTTCCTGAAAAAAGCTCGACTTCACATCGGATTATTGTTTTCTCTGAGCCAAATATGCTCTAGCTTTAAATTACATAGAACAATTCTCTCTTTTCTCACTTGTTTTTCAAAAAAAAAAATTTCCTTATTTCGTCAATTTATTTAGGCTGCTAACATTTGCTGGGCCATTGCTCTTGATCAAAGTTAGGTATCAGTCAGCACACAAATGCGTTTTGATCCACTGTAACGTAGGTACACGCGACATATAGCCCTCACTTCTAGCCTAACTTGTATCTCGCTGAAACACGGCCTGAGGCAAAACTGCTCCAAGAAATATTAACATTTGTTGTTTTCGCTTTACGTTTTCTGAAAAAAGCTCGATTTCACACTGAATTATTGTTTTCTCTGAGCCTAATATGCTCTAGCTTTAAATTACATAAAACCATTGTCTCTTTTTTCACTTGTTATTCGAAAAAAAAAAAATCTTTATTTCGTCAATTTATTTAGGCTGCTAACTTTTGCCGGGCCATTGCTCTTAATCAAAGTTAGGTATCAGTCAGTACACAAATGCGTTTTGATCCACTGTAACGTAGGTACACGCGACATATAGCCCTCACTTCTAGCTTAACTTGTATCTCGCTGAAACACGGCCTGAGGCAAAACTGCTCCAAGAAATATTAACATTTGTGGTTTTCGCTCTACTTTTCCTGAAAAAAGCTCGAATTCACACCGGATTATTGTTTTCTCTGGGCCTAATATGCTATAGCTTTAAATTACACAAAACCATTGTCTCTTTTCTCACTCGTTTTTCGAAAAAAAATCATTTCTTTATATCGTTAATTTATCTAGGCTGCTAACTTTTGCCGGGCCATTGCTCTTAATCAAAGTTAGGTATCAGTCATCACTCAAATGTGTTTCGATCCACTGTAACGTAGGTATACGCGACATATAGCCTTCACTTCTAGCCTAACTTGGATCTCGCTGAAACACGGCCTGAGGCAAAACTGCTCCAAGAAATATTAACACTTGTGGTTTTCGCTCTACCTTTCCTGAAAAAAAGCTCGATTTCACACTGAATTATTGTTTTCTTTGAGCCTTATATGCTCTAGCTTTAAATTACATAAAACCATTGTCTCTTTTTTCACTCGTTTTTCGAAAAAAAATAATTTCTTTATTTCGTCAATTTATTTAGGCTGCTAACTTTTGCCGGGCCATTGCTCTTAATCAAAGTTAGGTATCAGTCAGCACTCAAATGTGTTTTGATCCACTGTAACGTAGGTACACGGGACATTTAGCCCTCACTTCTAGGCTAACTTGTATCTCGCTGAAACAGGGCCTGAGGCAAAACTGCTCCAAGAAATATTAACATTTGTGGTTTTCGCTCTACCTTTCCTGAAAAAAGCTCGATTTCACACCGGGTTATTGTTTTCTCTGAGCCTCAAATGCTCTAGCTTTAAATTACACAGAACCGTTGTCTCTTTTTTCACTTGTTTTTCGAAAAAAATAGTTTCTTTATTTCGTCAATTTATTTAGGCTGCTAACTTTTGCCGGGCCATTGCTCTTAATCAAAGTTAGGTATCAATCAGCACTCAAATGCGTTTTAATCCACTGTAACGTAGGTACACGGGACATATAGCCCTCACTTCTAGCCTAACTTGGATCTCGCTGAAACACGGCCTGAGGCAAAACTGCTCCAAGAAATATTAACATTTGTTGTTTTCGCTTTACGTTTCCTGAAAAAAGCTCGATTTCACACTGAATTATTGTTTTCTTTGTGCCTAATATGCTCTAGCTTTAAATTACATAAAACCATTGTCTCTTTTCTCACTCGTTTTACGAAAAAAAATAATTTCCTTATTTCGTCAATTTATTTAGGCTGCTAACTTTTGCCGGGCCATTGCTCTTAACCAAAGTTAGGTATCAGTCAGCACTCAAATGCGTTTTGATCCACTGTAACGTAGGTACACGCGACATATAGCCTTCACTTCTAGCCTAACTTGTATCTCGCTGAAACACGGCCTGAGGCAAAACTGCTCCAAGAAATATTAACATTTGTTGTTTTCGCTTTACGTTTCCTGAAAAAAGCTCGATTTCACACTGAATTATTGTTTTCTCTGAGCCTAATATGCTCTAGCTTTAAATGACATAAAACCATTGTCTCTTTTTTCACTTGTTTTTCGAAAAAAAATAATTTCTTTATTTCGTCAATTTATTTAGGCTGCTAACTTTTGCCGGGCCATTGCTCTTAATCAAAGTTAGGTATCAGTCAGCACTCAAATGTGTTTTGATCCACTGTAACGTAGGTACACGGGACATTTAGCCCTCACTTCTAGGCTAACTTGTATCTCGCTGAAACAGGGCCTGAGGCAAAACTGCTCCAAGAAATATTAACATTTGTGGTTTTCGCTCTACCTTTCCTGAAAAAAGCTCGATTTCACACCGGGTTATTGTTTTCTCTGAGCCTAAAATGCTCTAGCTTTAAATTACACAGAACCGTTGTCTCTTTTTTCACTTGTTTTTCGAAAAAAATAGTTTCTTTATTTCGTCAATTTATTTAGGCTGCTAACTTTTGCCGGGCCATTGCTCTTAATCAAAGTTAGGTATCAGTCAGCACTCAAATGCGTTTTGATCCACTGTAACGTAGGTACACGCGACATATAGCCCTCACTTCTAGCCTAACTTGGATCTCGCTGAAACACGGCCTGAGGCAAAACTGCTCCAAGAAATATTAACATTTGTTGTTTTCGCTTTACGTTTCCTGAAAAAAGCTCGATTTCACACTGAATTATTGTTTTCTTTGTGCCTAATATGCTCTAGCTTTAAATTACATAAAACCATTGTCTCTTTTCTCACTCGTTTTTCGAAAAAAAATAATTTCCTTATTTCGTCAATTTATTTAGGCTGCTAACTTTTGCCGGGCCATTGCTCTTAACCAAAGTTAGGTATCAGTCAGCACTCAAATGCGTTTTGATCCACTGTAACGTAGGTACACGCGACATATAGCCTTCACTTCTAGCCTAACTTGTATCTCGCTGAAACAGGGCCTGAGGCAAAACTGCTCCAAGAAATATTAACATTTGTGGTTTTCGCTCTACCTTTCCTGAAAAAAAGCTCGATTTCACACTGAATTATTGTTTTCTTTGAGCCTTATATGCTCTAGCTTTAAATTACATAAAACCATTGTCTCTTTTTTCACTTGTTTTTCGAAAAAAAATAATTTCTTTATTTCGTCAATTTATTTAGGCTGCTAACTTTTGCCGGGCCATTGCTCTTAATCAAAGTTAGGTATCAATCAGCACTCAAATGCGTTTTAATTCACTGTAACGTAGGTACACGGGACATATAGCCCTCACTTCTAGCCTAACTTGTATCTCGCTGAAACACGGCCTGAGGCAAAACTGCTCCAAGAAATATTAACATTTGTGGTTTTCGCTCTACCTTTCCTGAAAAAAGCTCGACTTCACATCGGATTATTGTTTTCTCTGAGCCAAATATGCTCTAGCTTTAAATTACATAGAACAATTCTCTCTTTTCTCACTTGTTTTTCAAAAAAAAAAATTTCCTTATTTCGTCAATTTATTTAGGCTGCTAACATTTGCTGGGCCATTGCTCTTGATCAAAGTTAGGTATCAGTCAGCACACAAATGCGTTTTGATCCACTGTAACGTAGGTACACGCGACATATAGCCCTCACTTCTAGCCTAACTTGTATCTCGCTGAAACACGGCCTGAGGCAAAACTGCTCCAAGAAATATTAACATTTGTTGTTTTCGCTTTACGTTTTCTGAAAAAAGCTCGATTTCACACTGAATTATTGTTTTCTCTGAGCCTAATATGCTCTAGCTTTAAATTACATAAAACCATTGTCTCTTTTTTCACTTGTTATTCGAAAAAAAAAAAATCTTTATTTCGTCAATTTATTTAGGCTGCTAACTTTTGCCGGGCCATTGCTCTTAATCAAAGTTAGGTATCAGTCAGTACACAAATGCGTTTTGATCCACTGTAACGTAGGTACACGCGACATATAGCCCTCACTTCTAGCTTAACTTGTATCTCGCTGAAACACGGCCTGAGGCAAAACTGCTCCAAGAAATATTAACATTTGTGGTTTTCGCTCTACTTTTCCTGAAAAAAGCTCGAATTCACACCGGATTATTGTTTTCTCTGGGCCTAATATGCTATAGCTTTAAATTACACAAAACCATTGTCTCTTTTCTCACTCGTTTTTCGAAAAAAAATCATTTCTTTATATCGTTAATTTATCTAGGCTGCTAACTTTTGCCGGGCCATTGCTCTTAATCAAAGTTAGGTATCAGTCATCACTCAAATGTGTTTCGATCCACTGTAACGTAGGTATACGCGACATATAGCCCTCACTTCTAGCCTAACTTGGATCTCGCTGAAACACGGCCTGAGGCAAAACTGCTCCAAGAAATATTAACACTTGTGGTTTTCGCTCTACCTTTCCTGAAAAAAAGCTCGATTTCACACTGAATTATTGTTTTCTTTGAGCCTTATATGCTCTAGCTTTAAATTACATAAAACCATTGTCTCTTTTTTCACTCGTTTTTCGAAAAAAAAAAATTTCTTTATTTCGTCAATTTATTTAGGCTGCTAACTTTTGCCGGGCCATTGCTCTTAATCAAAGTTAGGTATCAGTCAGCACTCAAATGTGTTTTGATCCACTGTAACGTAGGTACACGGGACATTTAGCCCTCACTTCTAGGCTAACTTGTATCTCGCTGAAACAGGGCCTGAGGCAAAACTGCTCCAAGAAATATTAACATTTGTGGTTTTCGCTCTACCTTTCCTGAAAAAAGCTCGATTTCACACCGGGTTATTGTTTTCTCTGAGCCTCAAATGCTCTAGCTTTAAATTACACAGAACCGTTGTCTCTTTTTTCACTTGTTTTTCGAAAAAAATAGTTTCTTTATTTCGTCAATTTATTTAGGCTGCTAACTTTTGCCGGGCCATTGCTCTTAATCAAAGTTAGGTATCAATCAGCACTCAAATGCGTTTTAATCCACTGTAACGTAGGTACACGGGACATATAGCCCTCACTTCTAGCCTAACTTGGATCTCGCTGAAACACGGCCTGAGGCAAAACTGCTCCAAGAAATATTAACATTTGTTGTTTTCGCTTTACGTTTCCTGAAAAAAGCTCGATTTCACACTGAATTATTGTTTTCTTTGTGCCTAATATGCTCTAGCTTTAAATTACATAAAACCATTGTCTCTTTTCTCACTCGTTTTACGAAAAAAAATAATTTCCTTATTTCGTCAATTTATTTAGGCTGCTAACTTTTGCCGGGCCATTGCTCTTAACCAAAGTTAGGTATCAGTCAGCACTCAAATGCGTTTTGATCCACTGTAACGTAGGTACACGCGACATATAGCCTTCACTTCTAGCCTAACTTGTATCTCGCTGAAACACGGCCTGAGGCAAAACTGCTCCAAGAAATATTAACATTTGTTGTTTTCGCTTTACGTTTCCTGAAAAAAGCTCGATTTCACACTGAATTATTGTTTTCTCTGAGCCTAATATGCTCTAGCTTTAAATGACATAAAACCATTGTCTCTTTTTTCACTTGTTTTTCGAAAAAAAATAATTTCTTTATTTCGTCAATTTATTTAGGCTGCTAACTTTTACCGGGCCATTGCTCTTAATCAAAGTTAGGTATCAGTCAGCACTCAAATGTGTTTTGATCCACTGTAACGTAGGTACACGGGACATTTAGCCCTCACTTCTAGGCTAACTTGTATCTCGCTGAAACAGGGCCTGAGGCAAAACTGCTCCAAGAAATATTAACATTTGTGGTTTTCGCTCTACCTTTCCTGAAAAAAGCTCGATTTCACACCGGGTTATTGTTTTCTCTGAGCCTAAAATGCTCTAGCTTTAAATTACACAGAACCGTTGTCTCTTTTTTCACTTGTTTTTCGAAAAATATAGTTTCTTTATTTCGTCAATTTATTTAGGCTGCTAACTTTTGCCGGGCCATTGCTCTTAATCAAAGTTAGGTATCAGTCAGCACTCAAATGCGTTTTGATCCACTGTAACGTAGGTACACGCGACATATAGCCCTCACTTCTAGCCTAACTTGGATCTCGCTGAAACACGGCCTGAGGCAAAACTGCTCCAAGAAATATTAACATTTGTTGTTTTCGCTTTACGTTTCCTGAAAAAAGCTCGATTTCACACTGAATTATTGTTTTCTTTGTGCCTAATATGCTCTAGCTTTAAATTACATAAAACCAATGTCTCTTTTCTCACTCGTTTTTCGAAAAAAAATAATTTCCTTATTTCGTCAATTTATTTAGGCTGCTAACTTTTGCCGGGCCATTGCTCTTAACCAAAGTTAGGTATCAGTCAGCACTCAAATGCGTTTTGATCCACTGTAACGTAGGTACACGCGACATATAGCCTTCACTTCTAGCCTAACTTGTATCTCGCTGAAACACGGCCTGAGGCAAAACTGCTCCAAGAAATATTAACATTTGTGGTTTTCGCTCTACCTTTCCTGAAAAAAAGCTCGATATCACACTGAATTATTGTTTTCTTTGAGCCTTATATGCTCTAGCTTTAAATTACATAAAACCATTGTCTCTTTTTTCACTTGTTTTTCGAAAAAAAATAATTTCTTTATTTCGTCAATTTATTTAGGCTGCTAACTTTTGCCGGGCCATTGCTCTTAATCAAAGTTAGGTATCAATCAGCACTCAAATGCGTTTTAATTCACTGTAACGTAGGTACACGGGACATATAGCCCTCACTTCTAGCCTAACTTGTATCTCGCTGAAACACGGCCTGAGGCAAAACTGCTCCAAGAAATATTAACATTTGTGGTTTTCGCTCTACCTTTCCTGAAAAAAGGTCGACTTCACATCGGATTATTGTTTTCTCTGAGCCAAATATGCTCTAGCTTTAAATTACATAGAACAATTCTCTCTTTTCTCACTTGTTTTTCAAAAAAAAAAATTTCCTTATTTCGTCAATTTATTTAGGCTGCTAACTTTTGCTGGGCCATTGCTCTTGATCAAAGTTAGGTATCAGTCAGCACACAAATGCGTTTTGATCCACTGTAACGTAGGTACACGCGACATATAGCCCTCACTTCTAGCCTAACTTGTATCTCGCTGAAACACGGCCTGAGGCAAAACTGCTCCAAGAAATATTAACATTTGTTGTTTTCGCTTTACGTTTCCTGAAAAAAGCTCGATTTCACACTGAATTATTGTTTTCTCTGAGCCTAATATGCTCAAGCTTTAAATGACATAAAACCATTGTCTCTTTTTTCACTTGTTATTCGAAAAAAAAAAATTCTTTATTTCGTCAATTTATTTAGGCTGCTAACTTTTGCCGGGCCATTGCTCTTAATCAAAGTTAGGTATCAGTCAGTACACAAATGCGTTTTGATCCACTGTAACGTAGGTACACGCGACATATAGCCCTCACTTCTAGCCTAACTTGTATCTCGCTGAAACACGGCCTGAGGCAAAACTGCTCCAAGAAATATTAACATTTGTGGTTTTCGCTCTACTTTTCCTGAAAAAAGCTCGAATTCACACCGGATTATTGTTTTCTCTGGGCCTAATATGCTATAGCTTTAAATTACACAAAACCATTGTCTCTTTTCTCACTCGTTTTTCGAAAAAAAATCATTTCTTTATATCGTTAATTTATCTAGGCTGCTAACTTTTGCCGGGCCATTGCTCTTAATCAAAGTTAGGTATCAGTCATCACTCAAATGTGTTTCGATCCACTGTAACGTAGGTATACGCGACATATAGCCCTCACTTCTAGCCTAACTTGGATCTCGCTGAAACACGGCCTGAGGCAAAACTGCTCCAAGAAATATTAACATTTGTGGTTTTCGCTCTACCTTTCCTGAAAAAAAGCTCGATTTCACACTGAATTATTGTTTTCTTTGAGCCTTATATGCTCTAGCTTTAAATTACATAAAACCATTGTCTCTTTTTTCACTCGTTTTTCGAAAAAAAATAATTTCTTTATTTCGTCAATTTATTTAGGCTGCTAACTTTTGCCGGGCCATTGCTCTTAATCAAAGTTAGGTATCAGTCAGCACTCAAATGTGTTTTGATCCACTGTAACGTAGGTACACGGGACATTTAGCCCTCACTTCTAGGCTAACTTGTATCTCGCTGAAACAGGGCCTGAGGCAAAACTGCTCCAAGAAATATTAACATTTGTGGTTTTCGCTCTACCTTTCCTGAAAAAAGCTCGATTTCACACCGGGTTATTGTTTTCTCTGAGCCTCAAATGCTCTAGCTTTAAATTACACAGAACCGTTGTCTCTTTTTTCACTTGTTTTTCGAAAAAAATAGTTTCTTTATTTCGTCAATTTATTTAGGCTGCTAACTTTTGCCGGGCCATTGCTCTTAATCAAAGTTAGGTATCAATCAGCACTCAAATGCGTTTTAATCCACTGTAACGTAGGTACACGGGACATATAGCCCTCACTTCTAGCCTAACTTGGATCTCGCTGAAACACGGCCTGAGGCAAAACTGCTCCAAGAAATATTAACATTTGTTGTTTTCGCTTTACGTTTCCTGAAAAAAGCTCGATTTCACACTGAATTATTGTTTTCTTTGTGCCTAATATGCTCTAGCTTTAAATTACATAAAACCATTGTCTCTTTTCTCACTCGTTTTTCGAAAAAAAATAATTTCCTTATTTCGTCAATTTATTTAGGCTGCTAACTTTTGCCGGGCCATTGCTCTTAACCAAAGTTAGGTATCAGTCAGCACTCAAATGCGTTTTGATCCACTGTAACGTAGGTACACGCGACATATAGCCTTCACTTCTAGCCTAACTTGTATCTCGCTGAAACACGGCCTGAGGCAAAACTGCTCCAAGAAATATTAACATTTGTTGTTTTCGCTTTACGTTTCCTGAAAAAGCTCGATTTCACACTGAATTATTGTTTTCTCTGAGCCTAATATGCTCTAGCTTTAAATGACATAAAACCATTGTCTCTTTTTTCACTTGTTTTTCGAAAAAAAATAATTTCTTTATTTCGTCAATTTATTTAGGCTGCTAACTTTTGCCGGGCCATTGCTCTTAATCAAAGTTAGGTATCAGTCAGCACTCAAATGTGTTTTGATCCACTGTAACGTAGGTACACGGGACATTTAGCCCTCACTTCTAGGCTAACTTGTATCTCGCTGAAACAGGGCCTGAGGCAAAACTGCTCCAAGAAATATTAACATTTGTGGTTTTCGCTCTACCTTTCCTGAAAAAAGCTCGATTTCACACCGGGTTATTGTTTTCTCTGAGCCTAAAATGCTCTAGCTTTAAATTACACAGAACCGTTGTCTCTTTTTTCACTTGTTTTTCGAAAAAAATAGTTTCTTTATTTCGTCAATTTATTTAGGCTGCTAACTTTTGCCGGGCCATTGCTCTTAATCAAAGTTAGGTATCAGTCAGCACTCAAATGCGTTTTGATCCACTGTAACGTAGGTACACGCGACATATAGCCCTCACTTCTAGCCTAACTTGGATCTCGCTGAAACACGGCCTGAGGCAAAACTGCTCCAAGAAATATTAACATTTGTTGTTTTCGCTTTACGTTTCCTGAAAAAAGCTCGATTTCACACTGAATTATTGTTTTCTTTGTGCCTAATATGCTCTAGCTTTAAATTACATAAAACCATTGTCTCTTTTCTCACTCGTTTTTCGAAAAAAAATAATTTCCTTATTTCGTCAATTTATTTAGGCTGCTAACTTTTGCCGGGCCATTGCTCTTAACCAAAGTTAGGTATCAGTCAGCACTCAAATGCGTTTTGATCCACTGTAACGTAGGTACACGCGACATATAGCCCTAACTTCTAGCCTAACTTGTATCTCGCTGAAACACGGCCTGAGGCAAAACTGCTCCAAGAAATATTAACATTTGTGGTTTTCGCTCTACCTTTCCTGAAAAAAAGCTCGATATCACACTGAATTATTGTTTTCTTTGAGCCTTATATGCTCTAGCTTTAAATTACATAAAACCATTGTCTCTTTTTTCACTTGTTTTTCGAAAAAAAATAATTTCTTTATTTCGTCAATTTATTTAGGCTGCTAACTTTTGCCGGGCCATTGCTCTTAATCAAAGTTAGGTATCAATCAGCACTCAAATGCGTTTTAATTCACTGTAACGTAGGTACACGGGACATATAGCCCTCACTTCTAGCCTAACTTGTATCTCGCTGAAACACGGCCTGAGGCAAAACTGCTCCAAGAAATATTAACATTTGTGGTTTTCGCTCTACCTTTCCAGAAAAAAGGTCGACTTCACATCGGATTATTGTTTTCTCTGAGCCAAATATGCTCTAGCTTTAAATTACATAGAACAATTCTCTCTTTTCTCACTTGTTTTTCAAAAAAAAAAATTCCTTATTTCGTCAATTTATTTAGGCTGCTAACATTTGCTGGGCCATTGCTCTTGATCAAAGTTAGGTATCAGTCAGCACACAAATGCGTTTTGATCCACTGTAACGTAGGTACACGCGACATATAGCCCTCACTTCTAGCCTAACTTGTATCTCGCTGAAACACGGCCTGAGGCAAAACTGCTCCAAGAAATATTAACATTTGTTGTTTTCGCTTTACGTTTCCTGAAAAAAGCTCGATTTCACACTGAATTATTGTTTTCTCTGAGCCTAATATGCTCTAGCTTTAAATGACATAAAACCATTGTCTCTTTTTTCACTTGTTATTCGAAAAAAAAAAATTCTTTATTTCGTCAATTTATTTAGGCTGCTAACTTTTGCCGGGCCATTGCTCTTAATCAAAGTTAGGTATCAGTCAGTACACAAATGCGTTTTGATCCACTGTAACGTAGGTACACGCGACATATAGCCCTCACTTCTAGCCTAACTTGTATCTCGCTGAAACACGGCCTGAGGCAAAACTGCTCCAAGAAATATTAACATTTGTGGTTTTCGCTCTACTTTTCCTGAAAAAAGCTCGAATTCACACCGGATTATTGTTTTCTCTGGGCCTAATATGCTATAGCTTTAAATTACACAAAACCATTGTCTCTTTTCTCACTCGTTTTTCGAAAAAAAATCATTTCTTTATATCGTTAATTTATCTAGGCTGCTAACTTTTGCCGGGCCATTGCTCTTAATCAAAGTTAGGTATCAGTCATCACTCAAATGTGTTTCGATCCACTGTAACGTAGGTATACGCGACATATAGCCCTCACTTCTAGCCTAACTTGGATCTCGCTGAAACACGGCCTGAGGCAAAACTGCTCCAAGAAATATTAACATTTGTGGTTTTCGCTCTACCTTTCCTGAAAAAAAGCTCGATTTCACACTGAATTATTGTTTTCTTTGAGCCTTATATGCTCTAGCTTTAAATTACATAAAACCATTGTCTCTTTTTTCACTCGTTTTTCGAAAAAAAATAATTTCTTTATTTCGTCAATTTATTTAGGCTGCTAACTTTTGCCGGGCCATTGCTCTTAATCAAAGTTAGGTATCAATCAGCACTCAAATGCGTTTTAATCCACTGTAACGTAGGTACACGGGACATATAGCCCTCACTTCTAGCCTAACTTGGATCTCGCTGAAACACGGCCTGAGGCAAAACTGCTCCAAGAAATATTAACATTTGTTGTTTTCGCTTTACGTTTCCTGAAAAAAGCTCGATTTCACACTGAATTATTGTTTTCTTTGTGCCTAATATGCTCTAGCTTTAAATTACATAAAACCATTGTCTCTTTTTTCACTCGTTTTTCGAAAAAAAATAATTTCCTTATTTCGTCAATTTATTTAGGCTGCTAACTTTTGCCGGGCCATTGCTCTTAACCAAAGTTAGGTATCAGTCAGCACTCAAATGCGTTTTGATCCACTGTAACGTAGGTACACGCGACATATAGCCTTCACTTCTAGCCTAACTTGTATCTCGCTGAAACACGGCCTGAGGCAAAACTGCTCCAAGAAATATTAACATTTGTGGTTTTCGCTCTACCTTTCCTGAAAAAAGCTCGAATTCACACCGGATTATTGTTTTCTCTGGGCCTAATATGCTATAGCTTTAAATTACACAGAACCATTGTCTCTTTTCTCACTCGTTTTTCGAAAAAAAATCATTTCTTTATATCGTTAATTTATTTAGGCTGCTAACTTTTGCCGGGCCATTGCTCTTAATCAAAGTTAGGTATCAGTCATCACTCAAATGCGTTTCGATCCACTGTAACGTAGGTATACGCGACATATAGCCCTCACTTCTAGCCTAACTTGGATCTCGCTGAAACACGGCCTGAGGCAAAACTGCTCCAAGAAATATTGACATTTGTTGTTTTCGCTTTACGTTTCCTGAAAAAAGCTCGATTTCACACTGAATTATTGTTTTCTCTGAGCCTAATATGCTCTAGCTTTAAATGACATAAAACCATTGTCTCTTTTTTCACTTGTTTTTCGAAAAAAAATAATTTCTTTATTTCGTCAATTTATTTAGGCTGCTAACTTTTGCCGGGCCATTGCTCTTAATCAAAGTTAGGTATCAGTCAGCACTCAAATGTGTTTTGATCCTCTGTAACGTAGGTACACGGGACATTTAGCCCTCACTTCTAGGCTAACTTGTATCTCGCTGAAACACGGCCTGAGGCAAAACTGCTCCAAGAAATATTAACATTTGTGGTTTTCGCTCTACTTTTCCTGAAAAAAGCTCGAATTCACACCGGATTATTGTTTTCTCTGGGCCTAATATGCTATAGCTTTAAATTACACAAAATCATTGTCTCTTTTCTCACTCGTTTTTCGAAAAAAATAGTTTCTTTATTTCGTCAATTTATTTAGGCTGCTAACTTTTGCCGGGCCATTGCTCTTCATCAAAGTTAGGTATCAGTCAGCACTCAAATGCGTTTTGATCCACTGTAACGTAGGTACACGCAACATATAGCCCTCACTTCTAGCCTAACTTGTATCTCGCTGAAACACGGCCTGAGGCAAAACTGCTCCAAGAAATATTAACATTTGTGGTTTTCGCTCTACTTTTCCTGAAAAAAGCTCGAATTCACACCGGATTATTGTTTTCTCTGGGCCTAATATGCTATAGCTTTAAATTACACAAAACCATTGTCTCTTTTCTCACTCGTTTTTCGAAAAAAAATCATTTCTTTATATCGTTAATTTATCTAGGCTGCTAACTTTTGCCGGGCCATTGCTCTTAATCAAAGTTAGGTATCAGTCATCACTCAAATGCGTTTCGATCCACTGTAACGTAGGTATACGCGACATATAGCCCTCACTTCTAGCCTAACTTGGATCTCGCTGAAACACGGCCTGAGGCAAAACTGCTCCAAGAAATATTAACATTTGTGGTTTTCGCTCTACCTTTCCTGAAAAAATCTCGATTTCACACCGGGTTATTGTTTTCTCTGAGCCTAAAATGCTCTAGCTTTAAATTACACAGAACCGTTGTCTCTTTTTTCACTTGTTTTTCGAAAAAAATAGTTTCTTTATTTCGTCAATTTATTTAGGCTGCTAACTTTTGCCGGGCCATTGCTCTTAATCAAAGTTAGGTATCAATCAGCACTCAAATGCGTTTTAATTCACTGTAACGTAGGTACACGGGACATATAGCCCTCACTTCAAGCCTAACTTGTATCTCGCTGAAACACGGCCTGAGGCAAAACTGCTCCAAGAAATATTAACATTTGTGGTTTTCGCTCTACCTTTCCTGAAAAAAGCTCGACTTCACATCGGATTATTGTTTTCTCTGAGCCAAATATGCTCTAGCTTTAAATTACATAGAACAATTCTCTCTTTTCTCACTTGTTTTTCAAAAAAAAAAATTTCCTTATTTCGTCAATTTATTTAGGCTGCTAACTTTTGCTGGGCCATTGCTCTTGATCAAAGTTAGGTATCAGTCAGCACACAAATGCGTTTTGATCCACTGTAACGTAGGTACACGCGACATATAGCCCTCACTTCTAGCCTAACTTGTATCTCGCTGAAACACGGCCTGAGGCAAAACTGCTCCAAGAAATATTAACATTTGTTGTTTTCGCTTTACGTTTCCTGAAAAAAGCTCGATTTCACACTGAATTATTGTTTTCTCTGAGCCTAATATGCTCTAGCTTTAAATGACATAAAACCATTGTCTCTTTTTTCACTTGTTTTTCGAAAAAAAATAATTTCTTTATTTCGTCAATTTATTTAGGCTGCTAACTTTTGCCGGGCCATTGCTCTTAATCAAAGTTAGGTATCAGTCAGCACTCAAATGTGTTTTGATCCACTGTAACGTAGGTACACGGGACATTTAGCCCTCACTTCTAGGCTAACTTGTATCTCGCTGAAACAGGGCCTGAGGCAAAACTGCTCCAAGAAATATTAACATTTGTGGTTTTCGCTCTACCTTTCCTGAAAAAAGCTCGATTTCACACCGGGTTATTGTTTTCTCTGAGCCTAAAATGCTCTAGCTTTAAATTACACAGAACCGTTGTCTCTTTTTTCACTTGTTTTTCGAAAAAAATAGTTTCTTTATTTCGTCAATTTATTTAGGCTGCTAACTTTTGCCGGGCCATTGCTCTTAATCAAAGTTAGGTATCAGTCAGCACTCAAATGCGTTTTGATCCACTGTAACGTAGGTACACGCGACATATAGCCCTCACTTCTAGCCTAACTTGGATCTCGCTGAAACACGGCCTGAGGCAAAACTGCTCCAAGAAATATTAACATTTGTTGTTTTCGCTTTACGTTTCCTGAAAAAAGCTCGATTTCACACTGAATTATTGTTTTCTTTGTGCCTAATATGCTCTAGCTTTAAATTACATAAAACCATTGTCTCTTTTCTCACTCGTTTTTCGAAAAAAAATAATTTCCTTATTTCGTCAATTTATTTAGGCTGCTAACTTTTGCCGGGCCATTGCTCTTAACCAAAGTTAGGTATCAGTCAGCACTCAAATGCGTTTTGATCCACTGTAACGTAGGTACACGCGACATATAGCCTTCACTTCTAGCCTAACTTGTATCTCGCTGAAACACGGCCTGAGGCAAAACTGCTCCAAGAAATATTAACATTTGTGGTTTTCGCTCTACCTTTCCTGAAAAAAAGCTCGATTTCACACTGAATTATTGTTTTCTTTGAGCCTTATATGCTCTAGCTTTAAATTACATAAAACCATTGTCTCTTTTCTCACTCGTTTTTCGAAAAAAAATAATTTCCTTATTTCGTCAATTTATTTAGGCTGCTAACTTTTGCCGGGCCATTGCTCTTAACCAAAGTTAGGTATCAGTCAGCACTCAAATGCGTTTTGATCCACTGTAACGTAGGTACACGCGACATATAGCCTTCACTTCTAGCCTAACTTGTATCTCGCTGAAACACGGCCTGAGGCAAAACTGCTCCAAGAAATATTAACATTTGTGGTTTTCGCTCTACCTTTCCTGAAAAAAAGCTCGATTTCACACTGAATTATTGTTTTCTTTGAGCCTTATATGCTCTAGCTTTAAATTACATAAAACCATTGTCTCTTTTTTCACTTGTTTTTCGAAAAAAAATAATTTCTTTATTTCGTCAATTTATTTAGGCTGCTAACTTTTGCCGGGCCATTGCTCTTAATCAAAGTTAGGTATCAATCAGCACTCAAATGCGTTTTAATTCACTGTAACGTAGGTACACGGGACATATAGCCCTCACTTCTAGCCTAACTTGTATCTCGCTGAAACACGGCCTGAGGCAAAACTGCTCCAAGAAATATTAACATTTGTGGTTTTCGCTCTACCTTTCCTGAAAAAAGGTCGACTTCACATCGGATTATTGTTTTCTCTGAGCCAAATATGCTCTAGCTTTAAATTACATAGAACAATTCTCTCTTTTCTCACTTGTTTTTCAAAAAAAAAAATTTCCTTATTTCGTCAATTTATTTAGGCTGCTAACATTTGCTGGGCCATTGCTCTTGATCAAAGTTAGGTATCAGTCAGCACACAAATGCGTTTTGATCCACTGTAACGTAGGTACACGCGACATATAGCCCTCACTTCTAGCCTAACTTGTATCTCGCTGAAACACGGCCTGAGGCAAAACTGCTCCAAGAAATATTAACATTTGTTGTTTTCGCTTTACGTTTCCTGAAAAAAGCTCGATTTCACACTGAATTATTGTTTTCTCTGAGCCTAATATGCTCTAGCTTTAAATGACATAAAACCATTGTCTCTTTTTTCACTTGTTATTCGAAAAAAAAAAATTCTTTATTTCGTCAATTTATTTAGGCTGCTAACTTTTGCCGGGCCATTGCTCTTAATCAAAGTTAGGTATCAGTCAGTACACAAATGCGTTTTGATCCACTGTAACGTAGGTACACGCGACATATAGCCCTCACTTCTAGCCTAACTTGTATCTCGCTGAAACACGGCCTGAGGCAAAACTGCTCCAAGAAATATTAACATTTGTGGTTTTCGCTCTACTTTTCCTGAAAAAAGCTCGAATTCACACCGGATTATTGTTTTCTCTGGGCCTAATATGCTATAGCTTTAAATTACACAAAACCATTGTCTCTTTTCTCACTCGTTTTTCGAAAAAAAATCATTTCTTTATATCGTTAATTTATCTAGGCTGCTAACTTTTGCCGGGCCATTGCTCTTAATCAAAGTTAGGTATCAGTCAGCACACAAATGCGTTTTGATCCACTGTAACGTAGGTACACGCAACATATAGCCCTCACTTCTAGCCTAACTTGTATCTCGCTGAAACACGGCCTGAGGCAAAACTGCTCCAAGAAATATTAACATTTGTGGTTTTCGCTCTACTTTTCCTGAAAAAAGCTCGAATTCACACCGGATTATTGTTTTCTCTGGGCCTAATATGCTATAGCTTTAATTTACACAAAACCATTGTCTCTTTTCTCACTCGTTTTTCGAAAAAAAATCATTTCTTTATATCGTTAATTTATCTAGGCTGCTAACTTTTGCCGGGCCATTGCTCTTAATCAAAGTTAGGTATCAGTCATCACTCAAATGCGTTTCGATCCACTGTAACGTAGGTATACGCGACATATAGCCCTCACTTCTAGCCTAACTTGGATCTCGCTGAAACACGGCCTGAGGCAAAACTGCTCCAAGAAATATTAACATTTGTGGTTTTCGCTCTACCTTTCCTGAAAAAATCTCGATTTCACACCGGGTTATTGTTTTCTCTGAGCCTAAAATGCTCTAGCTTTAAATTACACAGAACCGTTGTCTCTTTTTTCACTTGTTTTTCGAAAAAAATAGTTTCTTTATTTCGTCAATTTATTTAGGCTGCTAACTTTTGCCGGGCCATTGCTCTTAATCAAAGTTAGGTATCAATCAGCACTCAAATGCGTTTTAATTCACTGTAACGTAGGTACACGGGACATATAGCCCTCACTTCAAGCCTAACTTGTATCTCGCTGAAACACGGCCTGAGGCAAAACTGCTCCAAGAAATATTAACATTTGTGGTTTTCGCTCTACCTTTCCTGAAAAAAGCTCGACTTCACATCGGATTATTGTTTTCTCTGAGCCAAATATGCTCTAGCTTTAAATTACATAGAACAATTCTCTCTTTTCTCACTTGTTTTTCAAAAAAAAAAATTTCCTTATTTCGTCAATTTATTTAGGCTGCTAACTTTTGCTGGGCCATTGCTCTTGATCAAAGTTAGGTATCAGTCAGCACTCAAATGTGTTTTGATCCACTGTAACGTAGGTACACGGGACATTTAGCCCTCACTTCTAGGCTAACTTGTATCTCGCTGAAACAGGGCCTGAGGCAAAACTGCTCCAAGAAATATTAACATTTGTGGTTTTCGCTCTACCTTTCCTGAAAAAAGCTCGATTTCACACCGGGTTATTGTTTTCTCTGAGCCTAAAATGCTCTAGCTTTAAATTACACAGAACCGTTGTCTCTTTTTTCACTTGTTTTTCGAAAAAAATAGTTTCTTTATTTCGTCAATTTATTTAGGCTGCTAACTTTTGCCGGGCCATTGCTCTTAATCAAAGTTAGGTATCAGTCAGCACTCAAATGCGTTTTGATCCACTGTAACGTAGGTACACGCGACATATAGCCCTCACTTCTAGCCTAACTTGGATCTCGCTGAAACACGGCCTGAGGCAAAACTGCTCCAAGAAATATTAACATTTGTTGTTTTCGCTTTACGTTTCCTGAAAAAAGCTCGATTTCACACTGAATTATTGTTTTCATTGTGCCTAATATGCTCTAGCTTTAAATTACATAAAACCATTGTCTCTTTTCTCACTCGTTTTTCGAAAAAAAATAATTTCCTTATTTCGTCAATTTATTTAGGCTGCTAACTTTTGCCGGGCCATTGCTCTTAACCAAAGTTAGGTATCAGTCAGCACTCAAATGCGTTTTGATCCACTGTAACGTAGGTACACGCGACATATAGCCTTCACTTCTAGCCTAACTTGTATCTCGCTGAAACACGGCCTGAGGCAAAACTGCTCCAAGAAATATTAACATTTGTGGTTTTCGCTCTACCTTTCCTGAAAAAAAGCTCGATTTCACACTGAATTATTGTTTTCTTTGAGCCTTATATGCTCTAGCTTTAAATTACATAAAACCATTGTCTCTTTTTTCACTTGTTTTTCGAAAAAAAATAATTTCTTTATTTCGTCAATTTATTTAGGCTGCTAACTTTTGCCGGGCCATTGCTCTTAATCAAAGTTAGGTATCAATCAGCACTCAAATGCGTTTTAATTCACTGTAACGTAGGTACACGGGACATATAGCCCTCACTTCTAGCCTAACTTGTATCTCGCTGAAACACGGCCTGAGGCAAAACTGCTCCAAGAAATATTAACATTTGTGGTTTTCGCTCTACCTTTCCTGAAAAAAGGTCGACTTCACATCGGATTATTGTTTTCTCTGAGCCAAATATGCTCTAGCTTTAAATTACATAGAACAATTCTCTCTTTTCTCACTTGTTTTTCAAAAAAAAAAATTTCCTTATTTCGTCAATTTATTTAGGCTGCTAACATTTGCTGGGCCATTGCTCTTGATCAAAGTTAGGTATCAGTCAGCACACAAATGCGTTTTGATCCACTGTAACGTAGGTACACGCGACATATAGCCCTCACTTCTAGCCTAACTTGTATCTCGCTGAAACACGGCCTGAGGCAAAACTGCTCCAAGAAATATTAACATTTGTTGTTTTCGCTTTACGTTTCCTGAAAAAAGCTCGATTTCACACTGAATTATTGTTTTCTCTGAGCCTAATATGCTCTAGCTTTAAATGACATAAAACCATTGTCTCTTTTTTCACTTGTTATTCGAAAAAAAAAAATTCTTTATTTCGTCAATTTATTTAGGCTGCTAACTTTTGCCGGGCCATTGCTCTTAATCAAAGTTAGGTATCAGTCAGTACACAAATGCGTTTTGATCCACTGTAACGTAGGTACACGCGACATATAGCCCTCACTTCTAGCCTAACTTGTATCTCGCTGAAACACGGCCTGAGGCAAAACTGCTCCAAGAAATATTAACATTTGTGGTTTTCGCTCTACTTTTCCTGAAAAAAGCTCGAATTCACACCGGATTATTGTTTTCTCTGGGCCTAATATGCTATAGCTTTAAATTACACAAAACCATTGTCTCTTTTCTCACTCGTTTTTCGAAAAAAAATCATTTCTTTATATCGTTAATTTATCTAGGCTGCTAACTTTTGCCGGGCCATTGCTCTTAATCAAAGTTAGGTATCAGTCAGCACACAAATGCGTTTTGATCCACTGTAACGTAGGTACACGCAACATATAGCCCTCACTTCTAGCCTAACTTGTATCTCGCTGAAACACGGCCTGAGGCAAAACTGCTCCAAGAAATATTAACATTTGTGGTTTTCGCTCTACTTTTCCTGAAAAAAGCTCGAATTCACACCGGATTATTGTTTTCTCTGGGCCTAATATGCTATAGCTTTAATTTACACAAAACCATTGTCTCTTTTCTCACTCGTTTTTCGAAAAAAAATCATTTCTTTATATCGTTAATTTATCTAGGCTGCTAACTTTTGCCGGGCCATTGCTCTTAATCAAAGTTAGGTATCAGTCATCACTCAAATGCGTTTCGATCCACTGTAACGTAGGTATACGCGACATATAGCCCTCACTTCTAGCCTAACTTGGATCTCGCTGAAACACGGCCTGAGGCAAAACTGCTCCAAGAAATATTAACATTTGTGGTTTTCGCTCTACCTTTCCTGAAAAAATCTCGATTTCACACCGGGTTATTGTTTTCTCTGAGCCTAAAATGCTCTAGCTTTAAATTACACAGAACCGTTGTCTCTTTTTTCACTTGTTTTTCGAAAAAAATAGTTTCTTTATTTCGTCAATTTATTTAGGCTGCTAACTTTTGCCGGGCCATTGCTCTTAATCAAAGTTAGGTATCAATCAGCACTCAAATGCGTTTTAATTCACTGTAACGTAGGTACACGGGACATATAGCCCTCACTTCAAGCCTAACTTGTATCTCGCTGAAACACGGCCTGAGGCAAAACTGCTCCAAGAAATATTAACATTTGTGGTTTTCGCTCTACCTTTCCTGAAAAAAGCTCGACTTCACATCGGATTATTGTTTTCTCTGAGCCAAATATGCTCTAGCTTTAAATTACATAGAACAATTCTCTCTTTTCTCACTTGTTTTTCAAAAAAAAAAATTTCCTTATTTCGTCAATTTATTTAGGCTGCTAACTTTTGCTGGGCCATTGCTCTTGATCAAAGTTAGGTATCAGTCAGCACACAAATGCGTTTTGATCCACTGTAACGTAGGTACACGCGACATATAGCCCTCACTTCTAGCCTAACTTGTATCTCGCTGAAACACGGCCTGAGGCAAAACTGCTCCAAGAAATATTAACATTTGTTGTTTTCGCTTTACGTTTCCTGAAAAAAGCTCGATTTCACACTGAATTATTGTTTTCTCTGAGCCTAATATGCTCTAGCTTTAAATGACATAAAACCATTGTCTCTTTTTTCACTTGTTTTTCGAAAAAAAATAATTTCTTTATTTCGTCAATTTATTTAGGCTGCTAACTTTTGCCGGGCCATTGCTCTTAATCAAAGTTAGGTATCAGTCAGCACTCAAATGTGTTTTGATCCACTGTAACGTAGGTACACGGGACATTTAGCCCTCACTTCTAGGCTAACTTGTATCTCGCTGAAACAGGGCCTGAGGCAAAACTGCTCCAAGAAATATTAACATTTGTGGTTTTCGCTCTACCTTTCCTGAAAAAAGCTCGATTTCACACCGGGTTATTGTTTTCTCTGAGCCTAAAATGCTCTAGATTTAAATTACACAGAACCGTTGTCTCTTTTTTCACTTGTTTTTCGAAAAAAATAGTTTCTTTATTTCGTCAATTTATTTAGGCTGCTAACTTTTGCCGGGCCATTGCTCTTAATCAAAGTTAGGTATCAGTCAGCACTCAAATGCGTTTTGATCCACTGTAACGTAGGTACACGCGACATATAGCCCTCACTTCTAGCCTAACTTGGATCTCGCTGAAACACGGCCTGAGGCAAAACTGCTCCAAGAAATATTAACATTTGTTGTTTTCGCTTTACGTTTCCTGAAAAAAGCTCGATTTCACACTGAATTATTGTTTTCTTTGTGCCTAATATGCTCTAGCTTTAAATTACATAAAACCATTGTCTCTTTTCTCACTCGTTTTTCGAAAAAAAATAATTTCCTTATTTCGTCAATTTATTTAGGCTGCTAACTTTTGCCGGGCCATTGCTCTTAACCAAAGTTAGGTATCAGTCAGCACTCAAATGCGTTTTGATCCACTGTAACGTAGGTACACGCGACATATAGCCTTCACTTCTAGCCTAACTTGTATCTCGCTGAAACACGGCCTGAGGCAAAACTGCTCCAAGAAATATTAACATTTGTGGTTTTCGCTCTACCTTTCCTGAAAAAAAGCTCGATTTCACACTGAATTATTGTTTTCTTTGAGCCTTATATGCTCTAGCTTTAAATTACATAAAACCATTGTCTCTTTTTTCACTTGTTTTTCGAAAAAAAATAATTTCTTTATTTCGTCAATTTATTTAGGCTGCTAACTTTTGCCGGGCCATTGCTCTTAATCAAAGTTAGGTATCAATCAGCACTCAAATGCGTTTTAATTCACTGTAACGTAGGTACACGGGACATATAGCCCTCACTTCTAGCCTAACTTGTATCTCGCTGAAACACGGCCTGAGGCAAAACTGCTCCAAGAAATATTAACATTTGTGGTTTTCGCTCTACCTTTCCTGAAAAAAGGTCGACTTCACATCGGATTATTGTTTTCTCTGAGCCAAATATGCTCTAGCTTTAAATTACATAGAACAATTCTCTCTTTTCTCACTTGTTTTTCAAAAAAAAAAATTTCCTTATTTCGTCAATTTATTTAGGCTGCTAACATTTGCTGGGCCATTGCTCTTGATCAAAGTTAGGTATCAGTCAGCACACAAATGCGTTTTGATCCACTGTAACGTAGGTACACGCGACATATAGCCCTCACTTCTAGCCTAACTTGTATCTCGCTGAAACACGGCCTGAGGCAAAACTGCTCCAAGAAATATTAACATTTGTTGTTTTCGCTTTACGTTTCCTGAAAAAAGCTCGATTTCACACTGAATTATTGTTTTCTCTGAGCCTAATATGCTCTAGCTTTAAATGACATAAAACCATTGTCTCTTTTTTCACTTGTTATTCGAAAAAAAAAAATTCTTTATTTCGTCAATTTATTTAGGCTGCTAACTTTTGCCGGGCCATTGCTCTTAATCAAAGTTAGGTATCAGTCAGTACACAAATGCGTTTTGATCCACTGTAACGTAGGTACACGCGACATATAGCCCTCACTTCTAGCCTAACTTGTATCTCGCTGAAACACGGCCTGAGGCAAAACTGCTCCAAGAAATATTAACATTTGTGGTTTTCGCTCTACTTTTCCTGAAAAAAGCTCGAATTCACACCGGATTATTGTTTTCTCTGGGCCTAATATGCTATAGCTTTAAATTACACAAAACCATTGTCTCTTTTCTCACTCGTTTTTCGAAAAAAAATCATTTCTTTATATCGTTAATTTATCTAGGCTGCTAACTTTTGCCGGGCCATTGCTCTTAATCAAAGTTAGGTATCAGTCATCACTCAAATGTGTTTCGATCCACTGTAACGTAGGTATACGCGACATATAGCCCTCACTTCTAGCCTAACTTGGATCTCGCTGAAACACGGCCTGAGGCAAAACTGCTCCAAGAAATATTAACATTTGTGGTTTTCGCTCTACCTTTCCTGAAAAAAAGCTCGATTTCACACTGAATTATTGTTTTCTTTGAGCCTTATATGCTCTAGCTTTAAATTACATAAAACCATTGTCTCTTTTTTCACTCGTTTTTCGAAAAAAATAATTTCTTTATTTCGTCAATTTATTTAGGCTGCTAACTTTTGCCGGGCCATTGCTCTTAATCAAAGTTAGGTATCAGTCAGCACTCAAATGTGTTTTGATCCACTGTAACGTAGGTACACGGGACATTTAGCCCTCACTTCTAGGCTAACTTGTATCTCGCTGAAACAGGGCCTGAGGCAAAACTGCTCCAAGAAATATTAACATTTGTGGTTTTCGCTCTACCTTTCCTGAAAAAAGCTCGATTTCACACCGGGTTATTGTTTTCTCCGAGCCTCAAATGCTCTAGCTTTAAATTACACAGAACCGTTGTCTTTTTTTTCACTTGTTTTTCGAAAAAAATAGTTTCTATATTTCGTCAATTTATTTAGGCTGCTAACTTTTGCCGGGCCATTGCTCTTAATCAAAGTTAGGTATCAATCAGCACTCAAATGCGTTTTAATCCACTGTAACGTAGGTACACGGGACATATAGCCCTCACTTCTAGCCTAACTTGGATCTCGCTGAAACACGGCCTGAGGCAAAACTGCTCCAAGAAATATTAACATTTGTTGTTTTCGCTTTACGTTTCCTGAAAAAAGCTCGATTTCACACTGAATTATTGTTTTCTTTGTGCCTAATATGCTCTAGCTTTAAATTACATAAAACCATTGTCTCTTTTCTCACTCGTTTTTCGAAAAAAAATAATTTCCTTATTTCGTCAATTTATTTAGGCTGCTAACTTTTGCCGGGCCATTGCTCTTAACCAAAGTTAGGTATCAGTCAGCACTCAAATGCGTTTTGATCGACTGTAACGTAGGTACACGCGACATATAGCCTTCACTTCTAGCCTAACTTGTATCTCGCTGAAACACGGCCTGAGGCAAAACTGCTCCAAGAAATATTAACATTTGTGGTTTTCGCTCTACCTTTCCTGAAAAAAGCTCGATTTCACACCGGGTTATTGTTTTCTCTGAGCCTAAAATGCTCTAGCTTTAAATTACACAGAACCGTTGTCTCTTTTTTCACTTGTTTTTCGAAAAAAAATAATTTCCTTATTTCTTCAATTTATTTAGGCTGCTAACTTTTGCCGGGCCATTGCTCTTAATCAAAGTTAGGTATCAGTCAGCACACAAATGCGTTTTGATCCACTGTAACGTAGGTACACGCAACATATAGCCCTCACTTCTAGCCTAACTTGTATCTCGCTGAAACACGGCCTGAGGCAAAACTGCTCCAAGAAATATTAACATTTGTGGTTTTCGCTCTACTTTTCCTGAAAAAAGCTCGAATTCACACCGGATTATTGTTTTCTCTGGGCCTAATATGCTATAGCTTTAATTTACACAAAACCATTGTCTCTTTTCTCACTCGTTTTTCGAAAAAAAATCATTTCTTTATATCGTTAATTTATCTAGGCTGCTAACTTTTGCCGGGCCATTGCTCTTAATCAAAGTTAGGTATCAGTCATCACTCAAATGCGTTTCGATCCACTGTAACGTAGGTATACGCGACATATAGCCCTCACTTCTAGCCTAACTTGGATCTCGCTGAAACACGGCCTGAGGCAAAACTGCTCCAAGAAATATTAACATTTGTGGTTTTCGCTCTACCTTTCCTGAAAAAATCTCGATTTCACACCGGGTTATTGTTTTCTCTGAGCCTAAAATGCTCTAGCTTTAAATTACACAGAACCGTTGTCTCTTTTTTCACTTGTTTTTCGAAAAAAATAGTTTCTTTATTTCGTCAATTTATTTAGGCTGCTAACTTTTGCCGGGCCATTGCTCTTAATCAAAGTTAGGTATCAATCAGCACTCAAATGCGTTTTAATTCACTGTAACGTAGGTACACGGGACATATAGCCCTCACTTCAAGCCTAACTTGTATCTCGCTGAAACACGGCCTGAGGCAAAACTGCTCCAAGAAATATTAACATTTGTGGTTTTCGCTCTACCTTTCCTGAAAAAAGCTCGACTTCACATCGGATTATTGTTTTCTCTGAGCCAAATATGCTCTAGCTTTAAATTACATAGAACAATTCTCTCTTTTCTCACTTGTTTTTCAAAAAAAAAAATTTCCTTATTTCGTCAATTTATTTAGGCTGCTAACTTTTGCTGGGCCATTGCTCTTGATCAAAGTTAGGTATCAGTCAGCACACAAATGCGTTTTGATCCACTGTAACGTAGGTACACGCGACATATAGCCCTCACTTCTAGCCTAACTTGTATCTCGCTGAAACACGGCCTGAGGCAAAACTGCTCCAAGAAATATTAACATTTGTTGTTTTCGCTTTACGTTTCCTGAAAAAAGCTCGATTTCACACTGAATTATTGTTTTCTCTGAGCCTAATATGCTCTAGCTTTAAATGACATAAAACCATTGTCTCTTTTTTCACTTGTTATTCGAAAAAAAATAATTTCTTTATTTCGTCAATTTATTTAGGCTGCTAACTTTTGCCGGGCCATTGCTCTTAATCAAAGTTAGGTATCAGTCAGCACTCAAATGCGTTTTATTCCACTGTAACGTAGGTACACGCGACATATAGCCCTCACTTCTAGCCTAACTTGTATCTCGCTGAAACACGGCCTGAGGCAAAACTGCTCCAAGAAATATTAACATTTGTGGTTTTCGCTCTACCTTTCCTGAAAAAAGCTCGAATTCACACCGGATTATTGTTTTCTCTGAGCCTAATATGCTCTAGCTTTAAATTACACAGAACCATTGTCTCTTTTCTCACTCGTTTTTCGAAAAAAAATAATTTCCTTATTTCGTCAATTTATTTAGGCTGCTAACTTTTGCCGGGCCATTGCTCTTAATCAAAGTTAGGTATCAGTCAGCACTCAAATGTGTTTTGATCCACTGTAACGTAGGTACACGGGACATTTAGCCCTCACTTCTAGGCTAACTTGTATCTCGCTGAAACACGGCCTGAGGCAAAACTGCTCCAAGAAATATTAACATTTGTTGTTTTCGCTTTACGTTTCCTGAAAAAAGCTCGATTTCACACTGAATTATTGTTTTCTCTGAGCCTAATATGCTCTAGCTTTAAATGACATAAAACCATTGTCTCTTTTCTCACTTGTTTTTCGAAAAAAAATAATTTCTTTATTTCGTCAATTTATTTAGGCTGCTAACTTTTGCCGGGCCATTGCTCTTAATCAAAGTTAGGTATCAGTCAGCACTCAAATGTGTTTTGATCCACTGTAACGTAGGTACACGGGACATTTAGCCCTCACTTCTAGGCTAACTTGTATCTCGCTGAAACAGGGCCTGAGGCAAAACTGCTCCAAGAAATATTAACATTTGTGGTTTTCGCTCTACCTTTCCTGAAAAAAGCTCGATTTCACACCGGGTTATTGTTTTCTCTGAGCCTAAAATGCTCTAGCTTTAAATTACACAGAACCGTTGTCTCTTTTTTCACTTGTTTTTCGAAAAAAATAGTTTCTTTATTTCGTCAATTTATTTAGGCTGCTAACTTTTGCCGGGCCATTGCTCTTAATCAAAGTTAGGTATCAATCAGCACTCAAATGCGTTTTATTCCACTGTAACGTAGGTACACGCGACATATAGCCCTCACTTCTAGCCTAACTTGTATCTCGCTGAAACACGGCCTGAGGCAAAACTGCTCGAAGAAATATTAACATTTGTTGTTTTCGCTTTACGTTTCCTGAAAAAAGCTCGATTTCACACTGAATTATTGTTTTCTCTGAGCCTAATATGCTCTAGCTTTAAATGACATAAAACCATTGTCTCTTTTTTCACTTGTTATTCGAAAAAAAATAATTTCTTTATTTCGTCAATTTATTTAGGCTGCTAACTTTTGCCGGGCCATTGCTCTTAATCAAAGTTAGGTATCAGTCAGCACACAAATGCGTTTTGATCCACTGTAACGTAGGTACACGCGACATATAGCCCTCACTTCTAGCCTAACTTGTATCTCGCTGAAACACGGCCTGAGGCAAAACTGCTCCAAGAAATATTAACATTTGTGGTTTTCGCTCTACTTTTCCTGAAAAAAGCTCGAATTCACACCGGATTATTGTTTTCTCTGGGCCTAATATGCTATAGCTTTAAATTACACAAAACCATTGTCTCTTTTCTCACTCGTTTTTCGAAAAAAAATCATTTCTTTATATCGTTAATTTATCTAGGCTGCTAACTTTTGCCGGGCCATTGCTCTTAATCAAAGTTAGGTATCAGTCATCACTCAAATGCGTTTCGATCCACTGTAACGTAGGTATACGCGACATATAGCCCTCACTTCTAGCCTAACTTGGATCTCGCTGAAACACGGCCTGAGGCAAAACTGCTCCAAGAAATATTAACATTTGTTGTTTTCGCTTTACGTTTCCTGAAAAAAGCTCGATTTCACAATAAATTATTGTTTTCTTTGTGCCTAATATGCTCTAGCTTTAAATTACATAAAACCATTGTCTCTTTTCTCACTCAATTTTCGAAAAAAAATAATTTCCTTATTTCGTCAATTTATTTAGGCTGCTAACTTTTGCCGGGCCATTGCTCTTAACCAAAGTTAGGTATCAGTCAGCACTCAAATGCGTTTTGATCCACTGTAACGTAGGTACACGCGACATATAGCCCTAACTTCTAGCCTAACTTGTATCTCGCTGAAACACGGCCTGAGGCAAAACTGCTCCAAGAAATATTAACATTTGTGGTTTTCGCTCTAACTTTCCTGAAAAAAAGCTCGATTTCACACTGAATTATTGTTTTCTTTGAGCCTTATATGCTCTAGCTTTAAATTACATAAAACCATTGTCTCTTTTTTCACTTGTTTTTCGAAAAAAAATAATTTCCTTATTTCGTCAATTTATTTAGGCTGCTAACTTTTGCCGGGCCATTGCTCTTAATCAAAGTTAGGTATCAGTCAGCACACAAATGCGTTTTGATCCACTGTAACGTAGGTACACGCGACATATAGCCCTCACTTCTAGCCTAACTTGTATCTCGCTGAAACACGGCCTGAGGCAAAACTGCTCCAAGAAATATTAACATTTGTGGTTTTCGCTCTACTTTTCCTGAAAAAAGCTCGAATTCACACCGGATTATTGTTTTCTCTGGGCCTAATATGCTATAGCTTTAAATTACACAAAACCATTGTCTCTTTTCTCACTCGTTTTTCGAAAAAAAATCATTTCTTTATATCGTTAATTTATCTAGGCTGCTAACTTTTGCCGGGCCATTGCTCTTAATCAAAGTTAGGTATCAGTCATCACTCAAATGCGTTTCGATCCACTGTAACGTAGGTATACGCGACATATAGCGCTCACTTCTAGCCTAACTTGGATCTCGCTGAAACACGGCCTGAGGCAAAACTGCTCCAAGAAATATTAACATTTGTTGTTTTCGCTTTACGTTTCCTGAAAAAAGCTCGATTTCACACTAAATTATTGTTTTCTTTGTGCCTAATATGCTCTAGCTTTAAATTACATAAAACCATTGTCTCTTTTCTCACTCAATTTTCGAAAAAAAATAATTTCCTTATTTCGTCAATTTATTTAGGCTGCTAACTTTTGCCGGGCCATTGCTCTTAACCAAAGTTAGGTATCAGTCAGCACTCAAATGCGTTTTGATCCACTGTAACGTAGGTACACGCGACATATAGCCCTAACTTCTAGCCTAACTTGTATCTCGCTGAAAAACGGCCTGAGGCAAAACTGCTCCAAGAAATATTAACATTTGTGGTTTTCGCTCTAACTTTCCTGAAAAAAAGCTCGATTTCACACTGAATTATTGTTTTCTCTGAGCCTAATATGCTCTAGCTTTAAATGACATAAAACCATTGTCTCTTTTTTCACTTGTTTTTCGAAAAAAAATAATTTCTTTATTTCGTCAATTTATTTAGGCTGCTAACTTTTGCCGGGCCATTGCTCTTAATCAAAGTTAGGTATCAGTCAGCACTCAAATGTGTTTTGATCCACTGTAACGTAGGTACACGGGACATTTAGCCCTCACTTCTAGGCTAACTTGTATCTCGCTGAAACAGGGCCTGAGGCAAAACTGCTCCAAGAAATATTAACATTTGTGGTTTTCGCTCTACCTTTCCTGAAAAAAGCTCGATTTCACACCGGGTTATTGTTTTCTCTGAGCCTAAAATGCTCTAGCTTTAAATTACACAGAACCGTTGTCTCTTTTTTCACTTGTTTTTCGAAAAAAATAGTTTCTTTATTTCGTCAATTTATTTAGGCTGCTAACTTTTGCCGGGCCATTGCTCTTAATCAAAGTTAGGTATCAGTCAGCACTCAAATGCGTTTTGATCCACTGTAACGTAGGTACACGCGACATATAGCCCTCACTTCTAGCCTAACTTGGATCTCGCTGAAACACGGCCTGAGGCAAAACTGCTCCAAGAAATATTAACATTTGTTGTTTTCGCTTTACGTTTCCTGAAAAAAGCTCGATTTCACACTGAATTATTGTTTTCTTTGTGCCTAATATGCTCTAGCTTTAAATTACATAAAACCATTGTCTCTTTTCTCACTCGTTTTTCGAAAAAAAATAATTTCCTTATTTCGTCAATTTATTTAGGCTGCTAACTTTTGCCGGGCCATTGCTCTTAACCAAAGTTAGGTATCAGTCAGCACTCAAATGCGTTTTGATCCACTGTAACGTAGGTACACGCGACATATAGCCTTCACTTCTAGCCTAACTTGTATCTCGCTGAAACACGGCCTGAGGCAAAACTGCTCCAAGAAATATTAACATTTGTGGTTTTCGCTCTACCTTTCCTGAAAAAAAGCTCGATTTCACACTGAATTATTGTTTTCTTTGAGCCTTATATGCTCTAGCTTTAAATTACATAAAACCATTGTCTCTTTTTTCACTTGTTTTTCGAAAAAAAATAATTTCTTTATTTCGTCAATTTATTTAGGCTGCTAACTTTTGCCGGGCCATTGCTCTTAATCAAAGTTAGGTATCAATCAGCACTCAAATGCGTTTTAATTCACTGTAACGTAGGTACACGGGACATATAGCCCTCACTTCTAGCCTAACTTGTATCTCGCTGAAACACGGCCTGAGGCAAAACTGCTCCAAGAAATATTAACATTTGTGGTTTTCGCTCTACCTTTCCTGAAAAAAGGTCGACTTCACATCGGATTATTGTTTTCTCTGAGCCAAATATGCTCTAGCTTTAAATTACATAGAACAATTCTCTCTTTTCTCACTTGTTTTTCAAAAAAAAAAATTTCCTTATTTCGTCAATTTATTTAGGCTGCTAACATTTGCTGGGCCATTGCTCTTGATCAAAGTTAGGTATCAGTCAGCACACAAATGCGTTTTGATCCACTGTAACGTAGGTACACGCGACATATAGCCCTCACTTCTAGCCTAACTTGTATCTCGCTGAAACACGGCCTGAGGCAAAACTGCTCCAAGAAATATTAACATTTGTTGTTTTCGCTTTACGTTTCCTGAAAAAAGCTCGATTTCACACTGAATTATTGTTTTCTCTGAGCCTAATATGCTCTAGCTTTAAATGACATAAAACCATTGTCTCTTTTTTCACTTGTTATTCGAAAAAAAAAAATTCTTTATTTCGTCAATTTATTTAGGCTGCTAACTTTTGCCGGGCCATTGCTCTTAATCAAAGTTAGGTATCAGTCAGTACACAAATGCGTTTTGATCCACTGTAACGTAGGTACACGCGACATATAGCCCTCACTTCTAGCCTAACTTGTATCTCGCTGAAACACGGCCTGAGGCAAAACTGCTCCAAGAAATATTAACATTTGTGGTTTTCGCTCTACTTTTCCTGAAAAAAGCTCGAATTCACACCGGATTATTGTTTTCTCTGGGCCTAATATGCTATAGCTTTAAATTACACAAAACCATTGTCTCTTTTCTCACTCGTTTTTCGAAAAAAAATCATTTCTTTATATCGTTAATTTATCTAGGCTGCTAACTTTTGCCGGGCCATTGCTCTTAATCAAAGTTAGGTATCAGTCATCACTCAAATGTGTTTCGATCCACTGTAACGTAGGTATACGCGACATATAGCCCTCACTTCTAGCCTAACTTGGATCTCGCTGAAACACGGCCTGAGGCAAAACTGCTCCAAGAAATATTAACATTTGTGGTTTTCGCTCTACCTTTCCTGAAAAAAAGCTCGATTTCACACTGAATTATTGTTTTCTTTGAGCCTTATATGCTCTAGCTTTAAATTACATAAAACCATTGTCTCTTTTTTCACTCGTTTTTCGAAAAAAATAATTTCTTTATTTCGTCAATTTATTTAGGCTGCTAACTTTTGCCGGGCCATTGCTCTTAATCAAAGTTAGGTATCAGTCAGCACTCAAATGTGTTTTGATCCACTGTAACGTAGGTACACGGGACATTTAGCCCTCACTTCTAGGCTAACTTGTATCTCGCTGAAACAGGGCCTGAGGCAAAACTGCTCCAAGAAATATTAACATTTGTGGTTTTCGCTCTACCTTTCCTGAAAAAAGCTCGATTTCACACCGGGTTATTGTTTTCTCCGAGCCTCAAATGCTCTAGCTTTAAATTACACAGAACCGTTGTCTTTTTTTTCACTTGTTTTTCGAAAAAAATAGTTTCTATATTTCGTCAATTTATTTAGGCTGCTAACTTTTGCCGGGCCATTGCTCTTAATCAAAGTTAGGTATCAATCAGCACTCAAATGCGTTTTAATCCACTGTAACGTAGGTACACGGGACATATAGCCCTCACTTCTAGCCTAACTTGGATCTCGCTGAAACACGGCCTGAGGCAAAACTGCTCCAAGAAATATTAACATTTGTTGTTTTCGCTTTACGTTTCCTGAAAAAAGCTCGATTTCACACTGAATTATTGTTTTCTTTGTGCCTAATATGCTCTAGCTTTAAATTACATAAAACCATTGTCTCTTTTCTCACTCGTTTTTCGAAAAAAAATAATTTCCTTATTTCGTCAATTTATTTAGGCTGCTAACTTTTGCCGGGCCATTGCTCTTAACCAAAGTTAGGTATCAGTCAGCACTCAAATGCGTTTTGATCGACTGTAACGTAGGTACACGCGACATATAGCCTTCACTTCTAGCCTAACTTGTATCTCGCTGAAACACGGCCTGAGGCAAAACTGCTCCAAGAAATATTAACATTTGTGGTTTTCGCTCTACCTTTCCTGAAAAAAGCTCGATTTCACACCGGGTTATTGTTTTCTCTGAGCCTAAAATGCTCTAGCTTTAAATTACACAGAACCGTTGTCTCTTTTTTCACTTGTTTTTCGAAAAAAAATAATTTCCTTATTTCTTCAATTTATTTAGGCTGCTAACTTTTGCCGGGCCATTGCTCTTAATCAAAGTTAGGTATCAGTCAGCACACAAATGCGTTTTGATCCACTGTAACGTAGGTACACGCAACATATAGCCCTCACTTCTAGCCTAACTTGTATCTCGCTGAAACACGGCCTGAGGCAAAACTGCTCCAAGAAATATTAACATTTGTGGTTTTCGCTCTACTTTTCCTGAAAAAAGCTCGAATTCACACCGGATTATTGTTTTCTCTGGGCCTAATATGCTATAGCTTTAATTTACACAAAACCATTGTCTCTTTTCTCACTCGTTTTTCGAAAAAAAATCATTTCTTTATATCGTTAATTTATCTAGGCTGCTAACTTTTGCCGGGCCATTGCTCTTAATCAAAGTTAGGTATCAGTCATCACTCAAATGCGTTTCGATCCACTGTAACGTAGGTATACGCGACATATAGCCCTCACTTCTAGCCTAACTTGGATCTCGCTGAAACACGGCCTGAGGCAAAACTGCTCCAAGAAATATTAACATTTGTGGTTTTCGCTCTACCTTTCCTGAAAAAATCTCGATTTCACACCGGGTTATTGTTTTCTCTGAGCCTAAAATGCTCTAGCTTTAAATTACACAGAACCGTTGTCTCTTTTTTCACTTGTTTTTCGAAAAAAATAGTTTCTTTATTTCGTCAATTTATTTAGGCTGCTAACTTTTGCCGGGCCATTGCTCTTAATCAAAGTTAGGTATCAATCAGCACTCAAATGCGTTTTAATTCACTGTAACGTAGGTACACGGGACATATAGCCCTCACTTCAAGCCTAACTTGTATCTCGCTGAAACACGGCCTGAGGCAAAACTGCTCCAAGAAATATTAACATTTGTGGTTTTCGCTCTACCTTTCCTGAAAAAAGCTCGACTTCACATCGGATTATTGTTTTCTCTGAGCCAAATATGCTCTAGCTTTAAATTACATAGAACAATTCTCTCTTTTCTCACTTGTTTTTCAAAAAAAAAAATTTCCTTATTTCGTCAATTTATTTAGGCTGCTAACTTTTGCTGGGCCATTGCTCTTGATCAAAGTTAGGTATCAGTCAGCACACAAATGCGTTTTGATCCACTGTAACGTAGGTACACGCGACATATAGCCCTCACTTCTAGCCTAACTTGTATCTCGCTGAAACACGGCCTGAGGCAAAACTGCTCCAAGAAATATTAACATTTGTTGTTTTCGCTTTACGTTTCCTGAAAAAAGCTCGATTTCACACTGAATTATTGTTTTCTCTGAGCCTAATATGCTCTAGCTTTAAATGACATAAAACCATTGTCTCTTTTTTCACTTGTTATTCGAAAAAAAATAATTTCTTTATTTCGTCAATTTATTTAGGCTGCTAACTTTTGCCGGGCCATTGCTCTTAATCAAAGTTAGGTATCAGTCAGCACTCAAATGCGTTTTATTCCACTGTAACGTAGGTACACGCGACATATAGCCCTCACTTCTAGCCTAACTTGTATCTCGCTGAAACACGGCCTGAGGCAAAACTGCTCCAAGAAATATTAACATTTGTGGTTTTCGCTCTACCTTTCCTGAAAAAAGCTCGAATTCACACCGGATTATTGTTTTCTCTGAGCCTAATATGCTCTAGCTTTAAATTACACAGAACCATTGTCTCTTTTCTCACTCGTTTTTCGAAAAAAAATAATTTCCTTATTTCGTCAATTTATTTAGGCTGCTAACTTTTGCCGGGCCATTGCTCTTAATCAAAGTTAGGTATCAGTCAGCACTCAAATGTGTTTTGATCCACTGTAACGTAGGTACACGGGACATTTAGCCCTCACTTCTAGGCTAACTTGTATCTCGCTGAAACACGGCCTGAGGCAAAACTGCTCCAAGAAATATTAACATTTGTTGTTTTCGCTTTACGTTTCCTGAAAAAAGCTCGATTTCACACTGAATTATTGTTTTCTCTGAGCCTAATATGCTCTAGCTTTAAATGACATAAAACCATTGTCTCTTTTCTCACTTGTTTTTCGAAAAAAAATAATTTCTTTATTTCGTCAATTTATTTAGGCTGCTAACTTTTGCCGGGCCATTGCTCTTAATCAAAGTTAGGTATCAGTCAGCACTCAAATGTGTTTTGATCCACTGTAACGTAGGTACACGGGACATTTAGCCCTCACTTCTAGGCTAACTTGTATCTCGCTGAAACAGGGCCTGAGGCAAAACTGCTCCAAGAAATATTAACATTTGTGGTTTTCGCTCTACCTTTCCTGAAAAAAGCTCGATTTCACACCGGGTTATTGTTTTCTCTGAGCCTAAAATGCTCTAGCTTTAAATTACACAGAACCGTTGTCTCTTTTTTCACTTGTTTTTCGAAAAAAATAGTTTCTTTATTTCGTCAATTTATTTAGGCTGCTAACTTTTGCCGGGCCATTGCTCTTAATCAAAGTTAGGTATCAATCAGCACTCAAATGCGTTTTATTCCACTGTAACGTAGGTACACGCGACATATAGCCCTCACTTCTAGCCTAACTTGTATCTCGCTGAAACACGGCCTGAGGCAAAACTGCTCGAAGAAATATTAACATTTGTTGTTTTCGCTTTACGTTTCCTGAAAAAAGCTCGATTTCACACTGAATTATTGTTTTCTCTGAGCCTAATATGCTCTAGCTTTAAATGACATAAAACCATTGTCTCTTTTTTCACTTGTTATTCGAAAAAAAATAATTTCTTTATTTCGTCAATTTATTTAGGCTGCTAACTTTTGCCGGGCCATTGCTCTTAATCAAAGTTAGGTATCAGTCAGCACACAAATGCGTTTTGATCCACTGTAACGTAGGTACACGCGACATATAGCCCTCACTTCTAGCCTAACTTGTATCTCGCTGAAACACGGCCTGAGGCAAAACTGCTCCAAGAAATATTAACATTTGTGGTTTTCGCTCTACTTTTCCTGAAAAAAGCTCGAATTCACACCGGATTATTGTTTTCTCTGGGCCTAATATGCTATAGCTTTAAATTACACAAAACCATTGTCTCTTTTCTCACTCGTTTTTCGAAAAAAAATCATTTCTTTATATCGTTAATTTATCTAGGCTGCTAACTTTTGCCGGGCCATTGCTCTTAATCAAAGTTAGGTATCAGTCATCACTCAAATGCGTTTCGATCCACTGTAACGTAGGTATACGCGACATATAGCCCTCACTTCTAGCCTAACTTGGATCTCGCTGAAACACGGCCTGAGGCAAAACTGCTCCAAGAAATATTAACATTTGTGGTTTTCGCTCTACCTTTCCTGAAAAAATCTCGATTTCACACCGGGTTATTGTTTTCTCTGAGCCTAAAATGCTCTAGCTTTAAATTACACAGAACCGTTGTCTCTTTTTTCACTTGTTTTTCGAAAAAAATAGTTTCTTTATTTCGTCAATTTATTTAGGCTGCTAACTTTTGCCGGGCCATTGCTCTTAATCAAAGTTAGGTATCAATCAGCACTCAAATGCGTTTTAATTCACTGTAACGTAGGTACACGGGACATATAGCCCTCACTTCAAGCCTAACTTGTATCTCGCTGAAACACGGCCTGAGGCAAAACTGCTCCAAGAAATATTAACATTTGTGGTTTTCGCTCTACCTTTCCTGAAAAAAGCTCGACTTCACATCGGATTATTGTTTTCTCTGAGCCAAATATGCTCTAGCTTTAAATTACATAGAACAATTCTCTCTTTTCTCACTTGTTTTTCAAAAAAAAAAATTTCCTTATTTCGTCAATTTATTTAGGCTGCTAACTTTTGCTGGGCCATTGCTCTTGATCAAAGTTAGGTATCAGTCAGCACACAAATGCGTTTTGATCCACTGTAACGTAGGTACACGCGACATATAGCCCTCACTTCTAGCCTAACTTGTATCTCGCTGAAACACGGCCTGAGGCAAAACTGCTCCAAGAAATATTAACATTTGTTGTTTTCGCTTTACGTTTCCTGAAAAAAGCTCGATTTCACACTGAATTATTGTTTTCTCTGAGCCTAATATGCTCTAGCTTTAAATGACATAAAACCATTGTCTCTTTTTTCACTTGTTATTCGAAAAAAAATAATTTCTTTATTTCGTCAATTTATTTAGGCTGCTAACTTTTGCCGGGCCATTGCTCTTAATCAAAGTTAGGTATCAGTCAGCACTCAAATGCGTTTTATTCCACTGTAACGTAGGTACACGCGACATATAGCCCTCACTTCTAGCCTAACTTGTATCTCGCTGAAACACGGCCTGAGGCAAAACTGCTCCAAGAAATATTAACATTTGTGGTTTTCGCTCTACCTTTCCTGAAAAAAGCTCGAATTCACACCGGATTATTGTTTTCTCTGAGCCTAATATGCTCTAGCTTTAAATTACACAGAACCATTGTCTCTTTTCTCACTCGTTTTTCGAAAAAAAATAATTTCCTTATTTCGTCAATTTATTTAGGCTGCTAACTTTTGCCGGGCCATTGCTCTTAATCAAAGTTAGGTATCAGTCAGCACTCAAATGTGTTTTGATCCACTGTAACGTAGGTACACGGGACATTTAGCCCTCACTTCTAGGCTAACTTGTATCTCGCTGAAACACGGCCTGAGGCAAAACTGCTCCAAGAAATATTAACATTTGTTGTTTTCGCTTTACGTTTCCTGAAAAAAGCTCGATTTCACACTGAATTATTGTTTTCTCTGAGCCTAATATGCTCTAGCTTTAAATGACATAAAACCATTGTCTCTTTTCTCACTTGTTTTTCGAAAAAAAATAATTTCTTTATTTCGTCAATTTATTTAGGCTGCTAACTTTTGCCGGGCCATTGCTCTTAATCAAAGTTAGGTATCAGTCAGCACTCAAATGTGTTTTGATCCACTGTAACGTAGGTACACGGGACATTTAGCCCTCACTTCTAGGCTAACTTGTATCTCGCTGAAACAGGGCCTGAGGCAAAACTGCTCCAAGAAATATTAACATTTGTGGTTTTCGCTCTACCTTTCCTGAAAAAAGCTCGATTTCACACCGGGTTATTGTTTTCTCTGAGCCTAAAATGCTCTAGCTTTAAATTACACAGAACCGTTGTCTCTTTTTTCACTTGTTTTTCGAAAAAAATAGTTTCTTTATTTCGTCAATTTATTTAGGCTGCTAACTTTTGCCGGGCCATTGCTCTTAATCAAAGTTAGGTATCAATCAGCACTCAAATGCGTTTTATTCCACTGTAACGTAGGTACACGCGACATATAGCCCTCACTTCTAGCCTAACTTGTATCTCGCTGAAACACGGCCTGAGGCAAAACTGCTCGAAGAAATATTAACATTTGTTGTTTTCGCTTTACGTTTCCTGAAAAAAGCTCGATTTCACACTGAATTATTGTTTTCTCTGAGCCTAATATGCTCTAGCTTTAAATGACATAAAACCATTGTCTCTTTTTTCACTTGTTATTCGAAAAAAAATAATTTCTTTATTTCGTCAATTTATTTAGGCTGCTAACTTTTGCCGGGCCATTGCTCTTAATCAAAGTTAGGTATCAGTCAGCACACAAATGCGTTTTGATCCACTGTAACGTAGGTACACGCGACATATAGCCCTCACTTCTAGCCTAACTTGTATCTCGCTGAAACACGGCCTGAGGCAAAACTGCTCCAAGAAATATTAACATTTGTGGTTTTCGCTCTACTTTTCCTGAAAAAAGCTCGAATTCACACCGGATTATTGTTTTCTCTGGGCCTAATATGCTATAGCTTTAAATTACACAAAACCATTGTCTCTTTTCTCACTCGTTTTTCGAAAAAAAATCATTTCTTTATATCGTTAATTTATCTAGGCTGCTAACTTTTGCCGGGCCATTGCTCTTAATCAAAGTTAGGTATCAGTCATCACTCAAATGCGTTTCGATCCACTGTAACGTAGGTATACGCGACATATAGCCCTCACTTCTAGCCTAACTTGGATCTCGCTGAAACACGGCCTGAGGCAAAACTGCTCCAAGAAATATTAACATTTGTTGTTTTCGCTTTACGTTTCCTGAAAAAAGCTCGATTTCACAATAAATTATTGTTTTCTTTGTGCCTAATATGCTCTAGCTTTAAATTACATAAAACCATTGTCTCTTTTCTCACTCAATTTTCGAAAAAAAATAATTTCCTTATTTCGTCAATTTATTTAGGCTGCTAACTTTTGCCGGGCCATTGCTCTTAACCAAAGTTAGGTATCAGTCAGCACTCAAATGCGTTTTGATCCACTGTAACGTAGGTACACGCGACATATAGCCCTAACTTCTAGCCTAACTTGTATCTCGCTGAAACACGGCCTGAGGCAAAACTGCTCCAAGAAATATTAACATTTGTGGTTTTCGCTCTAACTTTCCTGAAAAAAAGCTCGATTTCACACTGAATTATTGTTTTCTTTGAGCCTTATATGCTCTAGCTTTAAATTACATAAAACCATTGTCTCTTTTTTCACTTGTTTTTCGAAAAAAAATAATTTCCTTATTTCGTCAATTTATTTAGGCTGCTAACTTTTGCCGGGCCATTGCTCTTAATCAAAGTTAGGTATCAGTCAGCACACAAATGCGTTTTGATCCACTGTAACGTAGGTACACGCGACATATAGCCCTCACTTCTAGCCTAACTTGTATCTCGCTGAAACACGGCCTGAGGCAAAACTGCTCCAAGAAATATTAACATTTGTGGTTTTCGCTCTACTTTTCCTGAAAAAAGCTCGAATTCACACCGGATTATTGTTTTCTCTGGGCCTAATATGCTATAGCTTTAAATTACACAAAACCATTGTCTCTTTTCTCACTCGTTTTTCGAAAAAAAATCATTTCTTTATATCGTTAATTTATCTAGGCTGCTAACTTTTGCCGGGCCATTGCTCTTAATCAAAGTTAGGTATCAGTCATCACTCAAATGCGTTTCGATCCACTGTAACGTAGGTATACGCGACATATAGCGCTCACTTCTAGCCTAACTTGGATCTCGCTGAAACACGGCCTGAGGCAAAACTGCTCCAAGAAATATTAACATTTGTTGTTTTCGCTTTACGTTTCCTGAAAAAAGCTCGATTTCACACTAAATTATTGTTTTCTTTGTGCCTAATATGCTCTAGCTTTAAATTACATAAAACCATTGTCTCTTTTCTCACTCAATTTTCGAAAAAAAATAATTTCCTTATTTCGTCAATTTATTTAGGCTGCTAACTTTTGCCGGGCCATTGCTCTTAACCAAAGTTAGGTATCAGTCAGCACTCAAATGCGTTTTGATCCACTGTAACGTAGGTACACGCGACATATAGCCCTAACTTCTAGCCTAACTTGTATCTCGCTGAAAAACGGCCTGAGGCAAAACTGCTCCAAGAAATATTAACATTTGTGGTTTTCGCTCTAACTTTCCTGAAAAAAAGCTCGATTTCACACTGAATTATTGTTTTCTTTGAGCCTTATATGCTCTAGCTTTAAATTACATAAAACCATTGTCTCTTTTTTCACTTGTTTTTCGAAAAAAAATAATTTCCTTATTTCGTCAATTTATTTAGGCTGCTAACTTTTGCCGGGCCATTGCTCTTAATCAAAGTTAGGTATCAGTCAGCACACAAATGCGTTTTGATCCACTGTAACGTAGGTACACGCGACATATAGCCCTCACTTCTAGCCTAACTTGTATCTCGCTGAAACACGGCCTGAGGCAAAACTGCTCCAAGAAATATTAACATTTGTGGTTTTCGCTCTACTTTTCCTGAAAAAAGCTCGAATTCACACCGGATTATTGTTTTCTCTGGGCCTAATATGCTATAGCTTTAAATTACATAAAACCATTGTCTCTTTTCTCACTCGTTTTTCGAAAAAAAATCATTTCTTTATATCGTTAATTTATCTAGGCTGCTAACTTTTGCCGGGCCATTGCTCTTAATCAAAGTTAGGTATCAGTCATCACTCAAATGCGTTTCGATCCACTGTAACGTAGGTATACGCGACATATAGCCCTCACTTCTAGCCTAACTTGGATCTCGCTGAAACACGGCCTGAGGCAAAACTGCTCCAAGAAATATTAACATTTGTTGTTTTCGCTTTACGTTTCCTGAAAAAAGCTCGATTTCACAATAAATTATTGTTTTCTTTGTGCCTAATATGCTCTAGCTTTAAATTACATAAAACCATTGTCTCTTTTCTCACTCAATTTTCGAAAAAAAATAATTTCCTTATTTCGTCAATTTATTTAGGCTGCTAACTTTTGCCGGGCCATTGCTCTTAACCAAAGTTAGGTATCAGTCAGCACTCAAATGCGTTTTGATCCACTGTAACGTAGGTACACGCGACATATAGCCCTAACTTCTAGCCTAACTTGTATCTCGCTGAAACACGGCCTGAGGCAAAACTGCTCCAAGAAATATTAACATTTGTGGTTTTCGCTCTAACTTTCCTGAAAAAAAGCTCGATTTCACACTGAATTATTGTTTTCTTTGAGCCTTATATGCTCTAGCTTTAAATTACATAAAACCATTGTCACTTTTTTCACTTGTTTTTCGAAAAAAAATAATTTCCTTATTTCGTCAATTTATTTAGGCTGCTAACTTTTGCCGGGCCATTGCTCTTAATCAAAGTTAGGTATCAGTCAGCACACAAATGCGTTTTGATCCACTGTAACGTAGGTACACGCGACATATAGCCCTCACTTCTAGCCTAACTTGTATCTCGCTGAAACACGGCCTGAGGCAAAACTGCTCCAAGAAATATTAACATTTGTGGTTTTCGCTCTACTTTTCCTGAAAAAAGCTCGAATTCACACCGGATTATTGTTTTCTCTGGGCCTAATATGCTATAGCTTTAAATTACACAAAACCATTGTCTCTTTTCTCACTCGTTTTTCGAAAAAAAATCATTTCTTTATATCGTTAATTTATCTAGGCTGCTAACTTTTGCCGGGCCATTGCTCTTAATCAAAGTTAGGTATCAGTCATCACTCAAATGCGTTTCGATCCACTGTAACGTAGGTATACGCGACATATAGCCCTCACTTCTAGCCTAACTTGGATCTCGCTGAAACACGGCCTGAGGCAAAACTGCTCCAAGAAATATTAACATTTGTTGTTTTCGCTTTACGTTTCCTGAAAAAAGCTCGATTTCACACTAAATTATTGTTTTCTTTGTGCCTAATATGCTCTAGCTTTAAATTACATAAAACCATTGTCTCTTTTCTCACTCAATTTTCGAAAAAAAATAATTTCCTTATTTCGTCAATTTATTTAGGCTGCTAACTTTTGCCGGGCCATTGCTCTTAATCAAAGTTAGGTATCAGTCAGCACTCAAATGCGTTTTGATCCACTGTAACGTAGGTACACGCGACATATAGCCCTAACTTCTAGCCTAACTTGTATCTCGCTGAAACACGGCCTGAGGCAAAACTGCTCCAAGAAATATTAACATTTGTGGTTTTCGCTCTAACTTTCCTGAATAAAAGCTCGATTTCACACTGAATTATTGTTTTCTTTGAGCCTTATATGCTCTAGCTTTAAATTACATAAAACCATTGTCTCTTTTTTCACTTGTTTTTCGAAAAAAAAAATTTCTTTATTTCGTCAATTTATTTAGGCTGCTAACTTTTGCCGGGCCATTGCTCTTAATCAAAGTTAGGTATCAGTCAGCACTCAAATGTGTTTTGATCCACTGTAACGTAGGTACACGGGACATTTAGCCCTCACTTCTAGCCTAACTTGTATCTCGCTGAAACACGGCCTGAGGCAAAACTGCTCCAAGAAATATTAACATTTGTGGTTTTCGCTCTACCTTTCCTGAAAAAAGCTCGATTTCACACCGGGTTATTGTTTTCTCTGAGCCTAATATGCTCTAGCTTTAAATTACATAGAACCGTTGTCTCTTTTTTCACTTGTTTTTCGAAAAAAATAGTTTCTTTATTTCGTCAATTTATTTAGGCTGTTAACTTTTGCCGGGCCATTGCTCTTAATCAAAGTTAGGTATCAGTCAGCACTCAAATGCGTTTTGATCCACTGTAACGTAGGTACACGCGACATATAGCCTTCACTTCTAGCCTAACTTGTATCTCGCTGAAACACGGCCTGAGGCAAAACTGCTCCAAGAAATATTAACATTTGTGGTTTTCGCTTTACCTTTCCTGAAAAAAGCTCGATTTCACACTGAATTATTGTTTTCTCTGAGCTTAATATGCTCTAGCTTTAAATTACATAAAACCATTGTCTCTTTTCTCACTCGTTTTTCGAAAAAAAATAATTTCCTTATTTCGTCAATTTATTTAGGCTGCTAACTTTTGCCGGGCCATTGCTCTTAACCAAAGTTAGGTGTCAGTCAGCACTCAAATGCGTTTTGATCCACTGTAACGTAGGTACACGCGACATATAGCCCTCACTTCTAGCCTAACTTGTATCTCGCTGAAACACGGCCTGAGGCAAAACTGCTCCAAGAAATATTAACATTTGTGGTTTTCGCTCTACCTTTCCTGAAAAAAGCTCGATTTCACACCGGGTTATTGTTTTCTCTGAGCCTAAAATGCTCTAGCTTCAAATTACACAGAACCGTTGTCTCTTTTTTCACTTGTTTTTCGAAAAAAATAGTTTCTTTATTTCGTCAATTTATTTAGGCTGCTAACTTTTGCCGGGCCATTGCTCTTAATCAAAGTTAGGTATCAGTCAGCACTCAAATGCGTTTTGATTCACTGTAACGTAGGTACACGCGACATATAGCCCTCACTTCTAGCCTAACTTGGATCTCGCTGAAACACGGCCTGAGGCAAAACTGCTCCAAGAAATATTAACATTTGTTGTTTTCGCTTTACGTTTCCTGAAAAAAGCTCGATTTCACACTGAATTATTGTTTTCTTTGTGCCTAATATGCTCTAGCTTTAAATTACATAAAACCATTGTCTCTTTTCTCACTCGTTTTTCGAAAAAAAATAATTTCCTTATTTCGTCAATTTATTTAGGCTGCTAACTTTTGCCGGGCCATTGCTCTTAACCAAAGTTAGGTATCAGTCAGCACTCAAATGCGTTTTGATCCACTGTAACGTAGGTACACGCGACATATAGCCTTCACTTCTAGCCTAACTTGTATCTCGCTGAAACACGGCCTGAGGCAAAACTGCTCCAAGAAATATTAACATTTGTGGTTTTCGCTCTACCTTTCCTGAAAAAAAGCTCGATTTCACACTGAATTATTGTTTTCTTTGAGCCTTATATGCTCTAGCTTTAAATTACATAAAACCATTGTCTCTTTTTTCACTTGTTTTTCGAAAAAAAATAATTTCTTTATTTCGTCAATTTATTTAGGCTGCTAACTTTTGCCGGGCCATTGCTCTTAATCAAAGTTAGGTATCAATCAGCACTCAAATGCGTTTTAATTCACTGTAACGTAGGTACACGGGACATATAGCCCTCACTTCTAGCCTAACTTGTATCTCGCTGAAACACGGCCTGAGGCAAAACTGCTCCAAGAAATATTAACATTTGTGGTTTTCGCTCTACCTTTCCTGAAAAAAGGTCGACTTCACATCGGATTATTGTTTTCTCTGAGCCAAATATGCTCTAGCTTTAAATTACATAGAACAATTCTCTCTTTTCTCACTTGTTTTTCAAAAAAAAAAATTTCCTTATTTCGTCAATTTATTTAGGCTGCTAACATTTGCTGGGCCATTGCTCTTGATCAAAGTTAGGTATCAGTCAGCACACAAATGCGTTTTGATCCACTGTAACGTAGGTACACGCGACATATAGCCCTCACTTCTAGCCTAACTTGTATCTCGCTGAAACACGGCCTGAGGCAAAACTGCTCCAAGAAATATTAACATTTGTGGTTTTCGCTCTACTTTTCCTGAAAAAAGCTCGAATTCACACCGGATTATTGTTTTCTCTGGGCCTAATATGCTATAGCTTTAAATTACACAAAACCATTGTCTCTTTTCTCACTCGTTTTTCGAAAAAAAATCATTTCTTTATATCGTTAATTTATCTAGGCTGCTAACTTTTGCCGGGCCATTGCTCTTAATCAAAGTTAGGTATCAGTCATCACTCAAATGCGTTTCGATCCACTGTAACGTAGGTATACGCGACATATAGCCCTCACTTCTAGCCTAACTTGGATCTCGCTGAAACACGGCCTGAGGCAAAACTGCTCCAAGAAATATTAACATTTGTTGTTTTCGCTTTACGTTTCCTGAAAAAAGCTCGATTTCACACTAAATTATTGTTTTCTTTGTGCCTAATATGCTCTAGCTTTAAATTACATAAAACCATTGTCTCTTTTCTCACTCAATTTTCGAAAAAAAATAATTTCCTTATTTCGTCAATTTATTTAGGCTGCTAACTTTTGCCGGGCCATTGCTCTTAATCAAAGTTAGGTATCAGTCAGCACTCAAATGCGTTTTGATCCACTGTAACGTAGGTACACGCGACATATAGCCCTAACTTCTAGCCTAACTTGTATCTCGCTGAAACACGGCCTGAGGCAAAACTGCTCCAAGAAATATTAACATTTGTGGTTTTCGCTCTAACTTTCCTGAATAAAAGCTCGATTTCACACTGAATTATTGTTTTCTTTGAGCCTTATATGCTCTAGCTTTAAATTACATAAAACCATTGTCTCTTTTTTCACTTGTTTTTCGAAAAAAAAAATTTCTTTATTTCGTCAATTTATTTAGGCTGCTAACTTTTGCCGGGCCATTGCTCTTAATCAAAGTTAGGTATCAGTCAGCACTCAAATGTGTTTTGATCCACTGTAACGTAGGTACACGGGACATTTAGCCCTCACTTCTAGCCTAACTTGTATCTCGCTGAAACACGGCCTGAGGCAAAACTGCTCCAAGAAATATTAACATTTGTGGTTTTCGCTCTACCTTTCCTGAAAAAAGCTCGATTTCACACCGGGTTATTGTTTTCTCTGAGCCTAATATGCTCTAGCTTTAAATTACATAGAACCGTTGTCTCTTTTTTCACTTGTTTTTCGAAAAAAATAGTTTCTTTATTTCGTCAATTTATTTAGGCTGTTAACTTTTGCCGGGCCATTGCTCTTAATCAAAGTTAGGTATCAGTCAGCACTCAAATGCGTTTTGATCCACTGTAACGTAGGTACACGCGACATATAGCCTTCACTTCTAGCCTAACTTGTATCTCGCTGAAACACGGCCTGAGGCAAAACTGCTCCAAGAAATATTAACATTTGTGGTTTTCGCTTTACCTTTCCTGAAAAAAGCTCGATTTCACACTGAATTATTGTTTTCTCTGAGCTTAATATGCTCTAGCTTTAAATTACATAAAACCATTGTCTCTTTTCTCACTCGTTTTTCGAAAAAAAATAATTTCCTTATTTCGTCAATTTATTTAGGCTGCTAACTTTTGCCGGGCCATTGCTCTTAACCAAAGTTAGGTGTCAGTCAGCACTCAAATGCGTTTTGATCCACTGTAACGTAGGTACACGCGACATATAGCCCTCACTTCTAGCCTAACTTGTATCTCGCTGAAACACGGCCTGAGGCAAAACTGCTCCAAGAAATATTAACATTTGTGGTTTTCGCTCTACCTTTCCTGAAAAAAGCTCGATTTCACACCGGGTTATTGTTTTCTCTGAGCCTAAAATGCTCTAGCTTCAAATTACACAGAACCGTTGTCTCTTTTTTCACTTGTTTTTCGAAAAAAATAGTTTCTTTATTTCGTCAATTTATTTAGGCTGCTAACTTTTGCCGGGCCATTGCTCTTAATCAAAGTTAGGTATCAGTCAGCACTCAAATGCGTTTTGATTCACTGTAACGTAGGTACACGCGACATATAGCCCTCACTTCTAGCCTAACTTGGATCTCGCTGAAACACGGCCTGAGGCAAAACTGCTCCAAGAAATATTAACATTTGTTGTTTTCGCTTTACGTTTCCTGAAAAAAGCTCGATTTCACACTGAATTATTGTTTTCTTTGTGCCTAATATGCTCTAGCTTTAAATTACATAAAACCATTGTCTCTTTTCTCACTCGTTTTTCGAAAAAAAATAATTTCCTTATTTCGTCAATTTATTTAGGCTGCTAACTTTTGCCGGGCCATTGCTCTTAACCAAAGTTAGGTATCAGTCAGCACTCAAATGCGTTTTGATCCACTGTAACGTAGGTACACGCGACATATAGCCTTCACTTCTAGCCTAACTTGTATCTCGCTGAAACACGGCCTGAGGCAAAACTGCTCCAAGAAATATTAACATTTGTGGTTTTCGCTCTACCTTTCCTGAAAAAAAGCTCGATTTCACACTGAATTATTGTTTTCTTTGAGCCTTATATGCTCTAGCTTTAAATTACATAAAACCATTGTCTCTTTTTTCACTTGTTTTTCGAAAAAAAATAATTTCTTTATTTCGTCAATTTATTTAGGCTGCTAACTTTTGCCGGGCCATTGCTCTTAATCAAAGTTAGGTATCAATCAGCACTCAAATGCGTTTTAATTCACTGTAACGTAGGTACACGGGACATATAGCCCTCACTTCTAGCCTAACTTGTATCTCGCTGAAACACGGCCTGAGGCAAAACTGCTCCAAGAAATATTAACATTTGTGGTTTTCGCTCTACCTTTCCTGAAAAAAGGTCGACTTCACATCGGATTATTGTTTTCTCTGAGCCAAATATGCTCTAGCTTTAAATTACATAGAACAATTCTCTCTTTTCTCACTTGTTTTTCAAAAAAAAAAATTTCCTTATTTCGTCAATTTATTTAGGCTGCTAACATTTGCTGGGCCATTGCTCTTGATCAAAGTTAGGTATCAGTCAGCACACAAATGCGTTTTGATCCACTGTAACGTAGGTACACGCGACATATAGCCCTCACTTCTAGCCTAACTTGTATCTCGCTGAAACACGGCCTGAGGCAAAACTGCTCCAAGAAATATTAACATTTGTTGTTTTCGCTTTACGTTTCCTGAAAAAAGCTCGATTTCACACTGAATTATTGTTTTCTCTGAGCCTAATATGCTCTAGCTTTAAATGACATAAAACCATTGTCTCTTTTTTCACTTGTTATTCGAAAAAAAAAAATTCTTTATTTCGTCAATTTATTTAGGCTGCTAACTTTTGCCGGGCCATTGCTCTTAATCAAAGTTAGGTATCAGTCAGTACACAAATGCGTTTTGATCCACTGTAACGTAGGTACACGCGACATATAGCCCTCACTTCTAGCCTAACTTGTATCTCGCTGAAACACGGCCTGAGGCAAAACTGCTCCAAGAAATATTAACATTTGTGGTTTTCGCTCTACTTTTCCTGAAAAAAGCTCGAATTCACACCGGATTATTGTTTTCTCTGGGCCTAATATGCTATAGCTTTAAATTACACAAAACCATTGTCTCTTTTCTCACTCGTTTTTCGAAAAAAAATCATTTCTTTATATCGTTAATTTATCTAGGCTGCTAACTTTTGCCGGGCCATTGCTCTTAATCAAAGTTAGGTATCAGTCATCACTCAAATGTGTTTCGATCCACTGTAACGTAGGTATACGCGACATATAGCCCTCACTTCTAGCCTAACTTGGATCTCGCTGAAACACGGCCTGAGGCAAAACTGCTCCAAGAAATATTAACATTTGTGGTTTTCGCTCTACCTTTCCTGAAAAAAAGCTCGATTTCACACTGAATTATTGTTTTCTTTGAGCCTTATATGCTCTAGCTTTAAATTACATAAAACCATTGTCTCTTTTTTCACTCGTTTTTCGAAAAAAATAATTTCTTTATTTCGTCAATTTATTTAGGCTGCTAACTTTTGCCGGGCCATTGCTCTTAATCAAAGTTAGGTATCAGTCAGCACTCAAATGTGTTTTGATCCACTGTAACGTAGGTACACGGGACATTTAGCCCTCACTTCTAGGCTAACTTGTATCTCGCTGAAACAGGGCCTGAGGCAAAACTGCTCCAAGAAATATTAACATTTGTGGTTTTCGCTCTACCTTTCCTGAAAAAAGCTCGATTTCACACCGGGTTATTGTTTTCTCCGAGCCTCAAATGCTCTAGCTTTAAATTACACAGAACCGTTGTCTTTTTTTTCACTTGTTTTTCGAAAAAAATAGTTTCTATATTTCGTCAATTTATTTAGGCTGCTAACTTTTGCCGGGCCATTGCTCTTAATCAAAGTTAGGTATCAATCAGCACTCAAATGCGTTTTAATCCACTGTAACGTAGGTACACGGGACATATAGCCCTCACTTCTAGCCTAACTTGGATCTCGCTGAAACACGGCCTGAGGCAAAACTGCTCCAAGAAATATTAACATTTGTTGTTTTCGCTTTACGTTTCCTGAAAAAAGCTCGATTTCACACTGAATTATTGTTTTCTTTGTGCCTAATATGCTCTAGCTTTAAATTACATAAAACCATTGTCTCTTTTCTCACTCGTTTTTCGAAAAAAAATAATTTCCTTATTTCGTCAATTTATTTAGGCTGCTAACTTTTGCCGGGCCATTGCTCTTAACCAAAGTTAGGTATCAGTCAGCACTCAAATGCGTTTTGATCGACTGTAACGTAGGTACACGCGACATATAGCCTTCACTTCTAGCCTAACTTGTATCTCGCTGAAACACGGCCTGAGGCAAAACTGCTCCAAGAAATATTAACATTTGTGGTTTTCGCTCTACCTTTCCTGAAAAAAGCTCGACTTCACATCGGATTATTGTTTTCTCTGAGCCAAATATGCTCTAGCTTTAAATTACATAGAACAATTCTCTCTTTTCTCACTTGTTTTTCAAAAAAAAAAATTTCCTTATTTCGTCAATTTATTTAGGCTGCTAACATTTGCTGGGCCATTGCTCTTGATCAAAGTTAGGTATCAGTCAGCACACAAATGCGTTTTGATCCACTGTAACGTAGGTACACGCGACATATAGCCCTCACTTCTAGCCTAACTTGTATCTCGCTGAAACACGGCCTGAGGCAAAACTGCTCCAAGAAATATTAACATTTGTGGTTTTCGCTCTACTTTTCCTGAAAAAAGCTCGAATTCACACCGGATTATTGTTTTCTCTGGGCCTAATATGCTATAGCTTTAAATTACACAAAACCATTGTCTCTTTTCTCACTCGTTTTTCGAAAAAAAATCATTTCTTTATATCGTTAATTTATCTAGGCTGCTAACTTTTGCCGGGCCATTGCTCTTAATCAAAGTTAGGTATCAGTCATCACTCAAATGCGTTTCGATCCACTGTAACGTAGGTATACGCGACATATAGCCCTCACTTCTAGCCTAACTTGGATCTCGCTGAAACACGGCCTGAGGCAAAACTGCTCCAAGAAATATTAACATTTGTTGTTTTCGCTTTACGTTTCCTGAAAAAAGCTCGATTTCACACTAAATTATTGTTTTCTTTGTGCCTAATATGCTCTAGCTTTAAATTACATAAAACCATTGTCTCTTTTCTCACTCAATTTTCGAAAAAAAATAATTTCCTTATTTCGTCAATTTATTTAGGCTGCTAACTTTTGCCGGGCCATTGCTCTTAACCAAAGTTAGGTATCAGTCAGCACTCAAATGCGTTTTGATCCACTGTAACGTAGGTACACGCGACATATAGCCCTAACTTCTAGCCTAACTTGTATCTCGCTGAAACACGGCCTGAGGCAAAACTGCTCCAAGAAATATTAACATTTGTGGTTTTCGCTCTATCTTTCCTGAATAAAAGCTCGATTTCACACTGAATTATTGTTTTCTTTGAGCCTTATATGCTCTAGCTTTAAATTACATAAAACCATTGTCTCTTTTTTCACTTGTTTTTCGAAAAAAAAAATTTCTTTATTTCGTCAATTTATTTAGGCTGCTAACTTTTGCCGGGCCATTGCTCTTAATCAAAGTTAGGTATCAGTCAGCACTCAAATTTGTTTTGATCCACTGTAACGTAGGTACACGGGACATTTAGCCCTCACTTCTAGCCTAACTTGTATCTCGCTGAAACACGGCCTGAGGCAAAACTGCTCCAAGAAATATTAACATTTGTGGTTTTCGCTCTACCTTTCCTGAAAAAAGCTCGATTTCACACCGGGTTATTGTTTTCTCTGAGCCTAATATGCTCTAGCTTTAAATTACACAGAACCGTTGTCTCTTTTTTCACTTGTTTTTCGAAAAAAATAGTTTCTTTATTTCGTCAATTTATTTAGGCTGTTAACTTTTGCCGGGCCATTGCTCTTAATCAAAGTTAGGTATCAGTCAGCACTCAAATGCGTTTTGATCCACTGTAACGTAGGTACACGCCACATATAGCCTTCACTTCTAGCCTAACTTGTATCTCGCTGAAACACGGCCTGAGGCAAAACTGCTCCAAGAAATATTAACATTTGTGGTTTTCGCTTTACCTTTCCTGAAAAAAGCTCGATTTCACACTGAATTATTGTTTTCTCTGAGCTTAATATGCTCTAGCTTTAAATTACATAAAACCATTGTCTCTTTTCTCACTCGTTTTTCGAAAAAAAATAATTTCCTTATTTCGTCAATTTATTTAGGCTGCTAACTTTTGCCGGGCCATTGCTCTTAACCAAAGTTAGGTGTCAGTCAGCACTCAAATGCGTTTTGATCCACTGTAACGTAGGTACACGCGACATATAGCCCTCACTTCTAGCCTAACTTGTATCTCGCTGAAACACGGCCTGAGGCAAAACTGCTCCAAGAAATATTAACATTTGTGGTTTTCGCTCTACCTTTCCTGAAAAAAGCTCGATTTCACACCGGGTTATTGTTTTCTCTGAGCCTAAAATGCTCTAGCTTCAAATTACACAGAACCGTTGTCTCTTTTTTCACTTGTTTTTCGAAAAAAATAGTTTCTTTATTTCGTCAATTTATTTAGGCTGCTAACTTTTGCCGGGCCATTGCTCTTAATCAAAGTTAGGTATCAGTCAGCACTCAAATGCGTTTTGATTCACTGTAACGTAGGTACACGCGACATATAGCCCTCACTTCTAGCCTAACTTGGATCTCGCTGAAACACGGCCTGAGGCAAAACTGCTCCAAGAAATATTAACATTTGTTGTTTTCGCTTTACGTTTCCTGAAAAAAGCTCGATTTCACACTGAATTATTGTTTTCTTTGTGCCTAATATGCTCTAGCTTTAAATTACATAAAACCATTGTCTCTTTTCTCACTCGTTTTTCGAAAAAAAATAATTTCCTTATTTCGTCAATTTATTTAGGCTGCTAACTTTTGCCGGGCCATTGCTCTTAACCAAAGTTAGGTATCAGTCAGCACTCAAATGCGTTTTGATCCACTGTAACGTAGGTACACGCGACATATAGCCTTCACTTCTAGCCTAACTTGTATCTCGCTGAAACACGGCCTGAGGCAAAACTGCTCCAAGAAATATTAACATTTGTGGTTTTCGCTCTACCTTTCCTGAAAAAAAGCTCGATTTCACACTGAATTATTGTTTTCTTTGAGCCTTATATGCTCTAGCTTTAAATTACATAAAACCATTGTCTCTTTTTTCACTTGTTTTTCGAAAAAAAATAATTTCTTTATTTCGTCAATTTATTTAGGCTGCTAACTTTTGCCGGGCCATTGCTCTTAATCAAAGTTAGGTATCAATCAGCACTCAAATGCGTTTTGATCCACTGTAACGTAGGTACACGCGACATATAGCCCTCACTTCTAGCCTAACTTGTATCTCGCTGAAACACGGCCTGAGGCAAAACTGCTCCAAGAAATATTAACATTTGTGGTTTTCGCTCTACTTTTCCTGAAAAAAGCTCGAATTCACACCGGATTATTGTTTTCTCTGGGCCTAATATGCTATAGCTTTAAATTACACAAAACCATTGTCTCTTTTCTCACTCGTTTTTCGAAAAAAAATCATTTCTTTATATCGTTAATTTATCTAGGCTGCTAACTTTTGCCGGGCCATTGCTCTTAATCAAAGTTAGGTATCAGTCATCACTCAAATGCGTTTCGATCCACTGTAACGTAGGTATACGCGACATATAGCCCTCACTTCTAGCCTAACTTGGATCTCGCTGAAACACGGCCTGAGGCAAAACTGCTCCAAGAAATATTAACATTTGTTGTTTTCGCTTTACGTTTCCTGAAAAAAGCTCGATTTCACACTAAATTATTGTTTTCTTTGTGCCTAATATGCTCTAGCTTTAAATTACATAAAACCATTGTCTCTTTTCTCACTCAATTTTCGAAAAAAAATAATTTCCTTATTTCGTCAATTTATTTAGGCTGCTAACTTTTGCCGGGCCATTGCTCTTAACCAAAGTTAGGTATCAGTCAGCACTCAAATGCGTTTTGATCCACTGCAACGTAGGTACACGCGACATATAGCCCTAACTTCTAGCCTAACTTGTATCTCGCTGAAACACGGCCTGAGGCAAAACTGCTCCAAGAAATATTAACATTTGTGGTTTTCGCTCTAACTTTCCTGAATAAAAGCTCGATTTCACACTGAATTATTGTTTTCTTTGAGCCTTATATGCTCTAGCTTTAAATTACATAAAACCATTGTCTCTTTTTTCACTTGTTTTTCGAAAAAAAAAATTTCTTTATTTCGTCAATTTATTTAGGCTGCTAACTTTTGCCGGGCCATTGCTCTTAATCAAAGTTAGGTATCAGTCAGCACTCAAATTTGTTTTGATCCACTGTAACGTAGGTACACGGGACATTTAGCCCTCACTTCTAGCCTAACTTGTATCTCGCTGAAACACGGCCTGAGGCAAAACTGCTCCAAGAAATATTAACATTTGAGGTTTTCGCTCTACCTTTCCTGAAAAAAGCTCGATTTCACACCGGGTTATTGTTTTCTCTGAGCCTAATATGCTCTAGCTTTAAATTACACAGAACCGTTGTCTCTTTTTTCACTTGTTTTTCGAAAAAAATAGTTTCTTTATTTCGTCAATTTATTTAGGCTGTTAACTTTTGCCGGGCCATTGCTCTTAATCAAAGTTAGGTATCAGTCAGCACTCAAATGCGTTTTGATCCACTGTAACGTAGGTACACGCGACATATAGCCTTCACTTCTAGCCTAACTTGTATCTCGCTGAAACACGGCCTGAGGCAAAACTGCTCCAAGAAATATTAACATTTGTGGTTTTCGCTTTACCTTTCCTGAAAAAAGCTCGATTTCACACTGAATTATTGTTTTCTCTGAGCTTAATATGCTCTAGCTTTAAATTACATAAAACCATTGTCTCTTTTCTCACTCGTTTTTCGAAAAAAAATAATTTCCTTATTTCGTCAATTTATTTAGGCTGCTAACTTTTGCCGGGCCATTGCTCTTAACCAAAGTTAGGTGTCAGTCAGCACTCAAATGCGTTTTGATCCACTGTAACGTAGGTACACGCGACATATAGCCCTCACTTCTAGCCTAACTTGTATCTCGCTGAAACACGGCCTGAGGCAAAACTGCTCCAAGAAATATTAACATTTGTGGTTTTCGCTCTACCTTTCCTGAAAAAAGCTCGATTTCACACCGGGTTATTGTTTTCTCTGAGCCTAAAATGCTCTAGCTTCAAATTACACAGAACCGTTGTCTCTTTTTTCACTTGTTTTTCGAAAAAAATAGTTTCTTTATTTCGTCAATTTATTTAGGCTGCTAACTTTTGCCGGGCCATTGCTCTTAATCAAAGTTAGGTATCAGTCAGCACTCAAATGCGTTTTGATCCACTGTAACGTAGGTACACGCGACATATAGCCCTCACTTCTAGCCTAACTTGGATCTCGCTGAAACACGGCCTGAGGCAAAACTGCTCCAAGAAATATTAACATTTGTTGTTTTCGCTTTACGTTTCCTGAAAAAAGCTCGATTTCACACTGAATTATTGTTTTCTTTGTGCCTAATATGCTCTAGCTTTAAATTACATAAAACCATTGTCTCTTTTCTCACTCGTTTTTCGAAAAAAAATAATTTCCTTATTTCGTCAATTTATTTAGGCTGCTAACTTTTGCCGGGCCATTGCTCTTAACCAAAGTTAGGTATCAGTCAGCACTCAAATGCGTTTTGATCCACTGTAACGTAGGTACACGCGACATATAGCCTTCACTTCTAGCCTAACTTGTATCTCGCTGAAACACGGCCTGAGGCAAAACTGCTCCAAGAAATATTAACATTTGTGGTTTTCGCTCTACCTTTCCTGAAAAAAAGCTCGATTTCACACTGAATTATTGTTTTCTTTGAGCCTTATATGCTCTAGCTTTAAATTACATAAAACCATTGTCTCTTTTTTCACTTGTTTTTCGAAAAAAAATAATTTCTTTATTTCGTCAATTTATTTAGGCTGCTAACTTTTGCCGGGCCATTGCTCTTAATCAAAGTTAGGTATCAATCAGCACTCAAATGCGTTTTGATCCACTGTAACGTAGGTACACGCGACATATAGCCCTCACTTCTAGCCTAACTTGTATCTCGCTGAAACACGGCCTGAGGCAAAACTGCTCCAAGAAATATTAACATTTGTGGTTTTCGCTCTACCTTTCCTGAAAAAAGCTCGACTTCACATCGGATTATTGTTTTCTCTGAGCCAAATATGCTCTAGCTTTAAATTACATAGAACAATTCTCTCTTTTCTCACTTGTTTTTAAAAAAAAAAATTTCCTTATTTCGTCAATTTATTTAGGCTGCTAACATTTGCTGGGCCATTGCTCTTGATCAAAGTTAGGTATCAGTCAGCACACAAATGCGTTTTGATCCACTGTAACGTAGGTACACGCGACATATAGCCCTCACTTCTAGCCTAACTTGTATCTCGCTGAAACACGGCCTGAGGCAAAACTGCTCCAAGAAATATTAACATTTGTTGTTTTCGCTTTACGTTTCCTGAAAAAAGCTCGATTTCACACTGAATTATTGTTTTCTCTGAGCCTAATATGCTCTAGCTTTAAATTACATAAAACCATTGTCTCTTTTTTCACTTGTTATTCGAAAAAAAAAAATTCTTTATTTCGTCAATTTATTTAGGCTGCTAACTTTTGCCGGGCCATTGCTCTTAATCAAAGTTAGGTATCAGTCAGTACACAAATAAGTTTTGATCCACTGTAACGTAGGTACACGCGACATATAGCCCTCACTTCTAGCCTAACTTGTATCTCGCTGAAACACGGCCTGAGGCAAAACTGCTCCAAGAAATATTAACATTTGTGGTTTTCGCTCTACTTTTCCTGAAAAAAGCTCGAATTCACACCGGATTATTGTTTTCTCTGGGCCTAATATGCTATAGCTTTAAATTACACAAAACCATTGTCTCTTTTCTCACTCGTTTTTCGAAAAAAAATCATTTCTTTATATCGTTAATTTATCTAGGCTGCTAACTTTTGCCGGGCCATTGCTCTTAATCAAAGTTAGGTATCAGTCATCACTCAAATGTGTTTCGATCCACTGTAACGTAGGTATACGCGACATATAGCCCCCACTTCTAGCCTAACTTGGATCTCGCTGAAACACGGCCTGAGGCAAAACTGCTCCAAGAAATATTAACACTTGTGGTTTTCGCTCTACCTTTCCTGAAAAAAAGCTCGATTTCACACTGAATTATTGTTTTCTTTGAGCCTTATATGCTCTAGCTTTAAATTACATAAAACCATTGTCTCTTTTTTCACTCGTTTTTCGAAAAAAAATAATTTCTTTATTTCGTCAATTTATTTAGGCTGCTAACTTTTGCCGGGCCATTGCTCTTAATCAAAGTTAGGTATCAGTCAGCACTCAAATGTGTTTTGATCCACTGTAACGTAGGTACACGGGACATTTAGCCCTCACTTCTAGGCTAACTTGTATCTCGCTGAAACAGGGCCTGAGGCAAAACTGCTCCAAGAAATATTAACATTTGTGGTTTTCGCTCTACCTTTCCTGAAAAAAGCTCGATTTCACACCGGGTTATTGTTTTCTCTGAGCCTCAAATGCTCTAGCTTTAAATTACACAGAACCGTTGTCTCTTTTTTCACTTGTTTTTCGAAAAAAATAGTTTCTTTATTTCGTCAATTTATTTAGGCTGCTAACTTTTGCCGGTTCATTGCTCTTAATCAAAGTTAGGTATCAATCAGCACTCAAATGCGTTTTATTCCACTGTAACGTAGGTACACGGGACATATAGCCCTCACTTCTAGCCTAACTTGGATCTCGCTGAAACACGGCCTGAGGCAAAACTGCTCCAAGAAATATTAACATTTGTTGTTTTCGCTTTACGTTTCCTGAAAAAAGCTCGATTTCACACTGAATTATTGTTTTCTTTGTGCCTAATATGCTCTAGCTTTAAATTACATAAAACCATTGTCTCTTTTCTCACTCGTTTTTCGAAAAAAAATAATTTCCTTATTTCGTCAATTTATTTAGGCTGCTAACTTTTGCCGGGCCATTGCTCTTAATCAAAGTTAGGTATCAATCAGCACTCAAATGCGTTTTATTCCACTGTAACGTAGGTACACGGGACATATAGCCCTCACTTCTAGCCTAACTTGGATCTCGCTGAAACACGGCCTGAGGCAAAACTGCTCCAAGAAATATTAACATTTGTTGTTTTCGCTTTACGTTTCCTGAAAAAAGCTCGATTTCACACTGAATTATTGTTTTCTTTGTGCCTAATATGCTCTAGCTTTAAATTACATAAAACCATTGTCTCTTTTCTCACTCGTTTTTCGAAAAAAAATAATTTCCTTATTTCGTCAATTTATTTAGGCTGCTAACTTTTGCCGGGCCATTGCTCTTAACCAAAGTTAGGTATCAGTCAGCACTCAAATGCGTTTTGATCCACTGTAACGTAGGTACACGCGACATATAGCCTTCACTTCTAGCCTAACTTGTATCTCGCTGAAACACGGCCTGAGGCAAAACTGCTCCAAGAAATATTAACATTTGTGGTTTTCGCTCTACCTTTCCTGAAAAAAGCTCGACTTCACATCGGATTATTGTTTTCTCTGAGCCAAATATGCTCTAGCTTTAAATTACATAGAACAATTCTCTCTTTTCTCACTTGTTTTTCAAAAAAAAAAATTTCCTTATTTCGTCAATTTATTTAGGCTGCTAACATTTGCTGGGCCATTGCTCTTGATCAAAGTTAGGTATCAGTCAGCACACAAATGCGTTTTGATCCACTGTAACGTAGGTACACGCGACATATAGCCCTCACTTCTAGCCTAACTTGTATCTCGCTGAAACACGGCCTGAGGCAAAACTGCTCCAAGAAATATTAACATTTGTGGTTTTCGCTCTACCTTTCCTGAAAAAAGCTCGATTTCACACCGGGTTATTGTTTTCTCTGAGCCTAATATGCTCTAGCTTTAAATTACACAGAACCGTTGTCTCTTTTTTCACTTGTTTTTCGAAAAAAATAGTTTCTTTATTTCGTCAATTTATTTAGGCTGTTAACTTTTGCCGGGCCATTGCTCTTAATCAAAGTTAGGTATCAGTCAGCACTCAAATGCGTTTTGATCCACTGTAACGTAGGTACACGCGACATATAGCCTTCACTTCTAGCCTAACTTGTATCTCGCTGAAACACGGCCTGAGGCAAAACTGCTCCAAGAAATATTAACATTTGTGGTTTTCGCTTTACCTTTCCTGAAAAAAGCTCGATTTCACACTGAATTATTGTTTTCTCTGAGCTTAATATGCTCTAGCTTTAAATTACATAAAACCATTGTCTCTTTTCTCACTCGTTTTTCGAAAAAAAATAATTTCCTTATTTCGTCAATTTATTTAGGCTGCTAACTTTTGCCGGGCCATTGCTCTTAACCAAAGTTAGGTGTCAGTCAGCACTCAAATGCGTTTTGATCCACTGTAACGTAGGTACACGCGACATATAGCCCTCACTTCTAGCCTAACTTGTATCTCGCTGAAACACGGCCTGAGGCAAAACTGCTCCAAGAAATATTAACATTTGTGGTTTTCGCTCTACCTTTCCTGAAAAAAGCTCGATTTCACACCGGGTTATTGTTTTCTCTGAGCCTAAAATGCTCTAGCTTCAAATTACACAGAACCGTTGTCTCTTTTTTCACTTGTTTTTCGAAAAAAATAGTTTCTTTATTTCGTCAATTTATTTAGGCTGCTAACTTTTGCCGGGCCATTGCTCTTAATCAAAGTTAGGTATCAGTCAGCACTCAAATGCGTTTCGATCCACTGTAACGTAGGTACACGCGACATATAGCCCTCACTTCTAGCCTAACTTGGATCTCGCTGAAACACGGCCTGAGGCAAAACTGCTCCAAGAAATATTAACATTTGTTGTTTTCGCTTTACGTTTCCTGAAAAAAGCTCGATTTCACACTGAATTATTGTTTTCTTTGTGCCTAATATGCTCTAGCTTTAAATTACATAAAACCATTGTCTCTTTTCTCACTCGTTTTTCGAAAAAAAATAATTTCCTTATTTCGTCAATTTATTTAGGCTGCTAACTTTTGCCGGGCCATTGCTCTTAACCAAAGTTAGGTATCAGTCAGCACTCAAATGCGTTTTGATCCACTGTAACGTAGGTACACGCGACATATAGCCTTCACTTCTAGCCTAACTTGTATCTCGCTGAAACACGGCCTGAGGCAAAACTGCTCCAAGAAATATTAACATTTGTGGTTTTCGCTCTACCTTTCCTGAAAAAAAGCTCGATTTCACACTGAATTATTGTTTTCTTTGAGCCTTATATGCTCTAGCTTTAAATTACATAAAACCATTGTCTCTTTTTTCACTTGTTTTTCGAAAAAAAATAATTTCTTTATTTCGTCAATTTATTTAGGCTGCTAACTTTTGCCGGGCCATTGCTCTTAATCAAAGTTAGGTATCAATCAGCACTCAAATGCGTTTTGATCCACTGTAACGTAGGTACACGCGACATATAGCCCTCACTTCTAGCCTAACTTGTATCTCGCTGAAACACGGCCTGAGGCAAAACTGCTCCAAGAAATATTAACATTTGTGGTTTTCGCTCTACCTTTCCTGAAAAAAGCTCGACTTCACATCGGATTATTGTTTTCTCTGAGCCAAATATGCTCTAGCTTTAAATTACATAGAACAATTCTCTCTTTTCTCACTTGTTTTTAAAAAAAAAAATTTCCTTATTTCGTCAATTTATTTAGGCTGCTAACATTTGCTGGGCCATTGCTCTTGATCAAAGTTAGGTATCAGTCAGCACACAAATGCGTTTTGATCCACTGTAACGTAGGTACACGCGACATATAGCCCTCACTTCTAGCCTAACTTGTATCTCGCTGAAACACGGCCTGAGGCAAAACTGCTCCAAGAAATATTAACATTTGTTGTTTTCGCTTTACGTTTCCTGAAAAAAGCTCGATTTCACACTGAATTATTGTTTTCTCTGAGCCTAATATGCTCTAGCTTTAAATTACATAAAACCATTGTCTCTTTTTTCACTTGTTATTCGAAAAAAAAAATTCTTTATTTCGTCAATTTATTTAGGCTGCTAACTTTTGCCGGGCCATTGCTCTTAATCAAAGTTAGGTATCAGTCAGTACACAAATAAGTTTTGATCCACTGTAACGTAGGTACACGCGACATATAGCCCTCACTTCTAGCCTAACTTGTATCTCGCTGAAACACGGCCTGAGGCAAAACTGCTCCAAGAAATATTAACATTTGTGGTTTTCGCTCTACTTTTCCTGAAAAAAGCTCGAATTCACACCGGATTATTGTTTTCTCTGGGCCTAATATGCTATAGCTTTAAATTACACAAAACCATTGTCTCTTTTCTCACTCGTTTTTCGAAAAAAAATCATTTCTTTATATCGTTAATTTATCTAGGCTGCTAACTTTTGCCGGGCCATTGCTCTTAATCAAAGTTAGGTATCAGTCATCACTCAAATGTGTTTCGATCCACTGTAACGTAGGTATACGCGACATATAGCCCCCACTTCTAGCCTAACTTGGATCTCGCTGAAACACGGCCTGAGGCAAAACTGCTCCAAGAAATATTAACACTTGTGGTTTTCGCTCTACCTTTCCTGAAAAAAAGCTCGATTTCACACTGAATTATTGTTTTCTTTGAGCCTTATATGCTCTAGCTTTAAATTACATAAAACCATTGTCTCTTTTTTCACTCGTTTTTCGAAAAAAAATAATTTCTTTATTTCGTCAATTTATTTAGGCTGCTAACTTTTGCCGGGCCATTGCTCTTAATCAAAGTTAGGTATCAGTCAGCACTCAAATGTGTTTTGATCCACTGTAACGTAGGTACACGGGACATTTAGCCCTCACTTCTAGGCTAACTTGTATCTCGCTGAAACAGGGCCTGAGGCAAAACTGCTCCAAGAAATATTAACATTTGTGGTTTTCGCTCTACCTTTCCTGAAAAAAGCTCGATTTCACACCGGGTTATTGTTTTCTCTGAGCCTCAAATGCTCTAGCTTTAAATTACACAGAACCGTTGTCTCTTTTTTCACTTGTTTTTCGAAAAAAATAGTTTCTTTATTTCGTCAATTTATTTAGGCTGCTAACTTTTGCCGGTTCATTGCTCTTAATCAAAGTTAGGTATCAATCAGCACTCAAATGCGTTTTATTCCACTGTAACGTAGGTACACGGGACATATAGCCCTCACTTCTAGCCTAACTTGGATCTCGCTGAAACACGGCCTGAGGCAAAACTGCTCCAAGAAATATTAACATTTGTTGTTTTCGCTTTACGTTTCCTGAAAAAAGCTCGATTTCACACTGAATTATTGTTTTCTTTGTGCCTAATATGCTCTAGCTTTAAATTACATAAAACCATTGTCTCTTTTCTCACTCGTTTTTCGAAAAAAAATAATTTCCTTATTTCGTCAATTTATTTAGGCTGCTAACTTTTGCCGGGCCATTGCTCTTAATCAAAGTTAGGTATCAATCAGCACTCAAATGCGTTTTATTCCACTGTAACGTAGGTACACGGGACATATAGCCCTCACTTCTAGCCTAACTTGGATCTCGCTGAAACACGGCCTGAGGCAAAACTGCTCCAAGAAATATTAACATTTGTTGTTTTCGCTTTACGTTTCCTGAAAAAAGCTCGATTTCACACTGAATTATTGTTTTCTTTGTGCCTAATATGCTCTAGCTTTAAATTACATAAAACCATTGTCTCTTTTCTCACTCGTTTTTCGAAAAAAAATAATTTCCTTATTTCGTCAATTTATTTAGGCTGCTAACTTTTGCCGGGCCATTGCTCTTAACCAAAGTTAGGTATCAGTCAGCACTCAAATGCGTTTTGATCCACTGTAACGTAGGTACACGCGACATATAGCCTTCACTTCTAGCCTAACTTGTATCTCGCTGAAACACGGCCTGAGGCAAAACTGCTCCAAGAAATATTAACATTTGTGGTTTTCGCTCTACCTTTCCTGAAAAAAGCTCGACTTCACATCGGATTATTGTTTTCTCTGAGCCAAATATGCTCTAGCTTTAAATTACATAGAACAATTCTCTCTTTTCTCACTTGTTTTTCAAAAAAAAAAAATTTCCTTATTTCGTCAATTTATTTAGGCTGCTAACATTTGCTGGGCCATTGCTCTTGATCAAAGTTAGGTATCAGTCAGCACACAAATGCGTTTTGATCCACTGTAACGTAGGTACACGCGACATATAGCCCTCACTTCTAGCCTAACTTGTATCTCGCTGAAACACGGCCTGAGGCAAAACTGCTCCAAGAAATATTAACATTTGTTGTTTTCGCTTTACGTTTCCTGAAAAAAGCTCGATTTCACACTGAATTATTGTTTTCTCTGAGCCTAATATGCTCTAGCTTTAAATGACATAAAACCATTGTCTCTTTTCTCACTTGTTTTTCGAAAAAAAATAATTTCTTTATTTCGTCAATTTATTTAGGCTGCTAACATTTGCTGGGCCATTGCTCTTAATCAAAGTTAGGTATCAGTCAGCACTCAAATGCGTTTTATTCCACTGTAACGTAGATACACGCGACATATAGCCCTCACTTCTAGCCTAACTTGTATCTCGCTGAAACACGGCCTGAGGCAAAACTGCTCGAAGAAATATTAACATTTGTTGTTTTCGCTTTACGTTTCCTGAAAAAAGCTCGATTTCACACTGAATTATTGTTTTCTCTGAGCCTAATATGCTCTAGCTTTAAATGACATAAAACCATTGTCTCTTTTTTCACTTGTTATTCGAAAAAAAATAATTTCTTTATTTCGTCAATTTATTTAGGCTGCTAACTTTTGCCGGGCCATTGCTCTTAATCAAAGTTAGGTATCAGTCAGCACTCAAATGCGTTTTATTTAACTGTAACGTAGGTACACGGGACATATAGCCCTCACTTCTAGCCTAACTTGTATCTCGCTGAAACACGGCCTGAGGCAAAACTGCTCCAAGAAATATTAACATTTGTGGTTTTCGCTCTACCTTTCCTGAAAAAAGCTCGAATTCACACCGGATTATTGTTTTCTCTGAGCCTAATATGCTCTAGCTTTAAATTACACAGAACCATTGTCTCTTTTCTCACTCGTTTTTCGAAAAAAAATAATTTCCTTATTTCGTCAATTTATTTAGGCTGCTAACTTTTGCCGGGCCATTGCTCTTAATCAAAGTTAGGTATCAATCAGCACTCAAATGCGTTTTAATTCACTGTAACGTAGGTACACGGGACATATAGCCCTCACTTCTAGCCTAACTTGTATCTCGCTGAAACACGGCCTGAGGCAAAACTGCTCCAAGAAATATTAACATTTGTGGTTTTCGCTCTACCTTTCCTGAAAAAAGGTCGACTTCACATCGGATTATTGTTTTCTCTGAGCCAAATATGCTCTAGCTTTAAATTACATAGAACAATTCTCTCTTTTCTCACTTGTTTTTCAAAAAAAAAAATTTCCTTATTTCGTCAATTTATTTAGGCTGCTAACTTTTGCTGGGCCATTGCTCTTGATCAAAGTTAGGTATCAGTCAGCACACAAATGCGTTTTGATCCACTGTAACGTAGGTACACGCGACATATAGCCCTCACTTCTAGCCTAACTTGTATCTCGCTGAAACACGGCCTGAGGCAAAACTGCTCCAAGAAATATTAACATTTGTTGTTTTCGCTTTACGTTTCCTGAAAAAAGCTCGATTTCACACTGAATTATTGTTTTCTCTGAGCCTAATATGCTCAAGCTTTAAATGACATAAAACCATTGTCTCTTTTTTCACTTGTTATTCGAAAAAAAAAAATTCTTTATTTCGTCAATTTATTTAGGCTGCTAACTTTTGCCGGGCCATTGCTCTTAATCAAAGTTAGGTATCAGTCAGTACACAAATGCGTTTTGATCCACTGTAACGTAGGTACACGCGACATATAGCCCTCACTTCTAGCCTAACTTGTATCTCGCTGAAACACGGCCTGAGGCAAAACTGCTCCAAGAAATATTAACATTTGTGGTTTTCGCTCTACTTTTCCTGAAAAAAGCTCGAATTCACACCGGATTATTGTTTTCTCTGGGCCTAATATGCTATAGCTTTAAATTACACAAAACCATTGTCTCTTTTCTCACTCGTTTTTCGAAAAAAAATCATTTCTTTATATCGTTAATTTATCTAGGCTGCTAACTTTTGCCGGGCCATTGCTCTTAATCAAAGTTAGGTATCAGTCATCACTCAAATGTGTTTCGATCCACTGTAACGTAGGTATACGCGACATATAGCCCTCACTTCTAGCCTAACTTGGATCTCGCTGAAACAGGGCCTGAGGCAAAACTGCTCCAAGAAATATTAACATTTGTGGTTTTCGCTCTACCTTTCCTGAAAAAAGCTCGATTTCACACCGGGTTATTGTTTTCTCTGAGCCTAAAATGCTCTAGCTTTAAATTACACAAAACCATTGTCTCTTTTTTCACTTGTTTTTCGAAAAAAATAGTTTCTTTATTTCGTCAATTTATTTAGGCTGCTAACTTTTGCCGGGCCATTGCTCTTAATCAAAGTTAGGTATCAGTCAGCACACAAATGCGTTTTGATCCACTGTAACGTAGGTACACGCGACATATAGCCCTCACTTCTAGCCTAACTTGTATCTCGCTGAAACACGGCCTGAGGCAAAACTGCTCCAAGAAATATTAACATTTGTGGTTTTCGCTCTACTTTTCCTGAAAAAAGCTCGAATTCACACCGGATTATTGTTTTCTCTGGGCCTAATATGCTATAGCTTTAAATTACACAAAACCATTGTCTCTTTTCTCACTCGTTTTTCGCAAAAAAAATCATTTCTTTATATCGTTAATTTATCTAGGCTGCTAACTTTTGCCGGGCCATTGCTCTTAATCAAAGTTAGGTATCAGTCATCACTCAAATGCGTTTCGATCCACTCTAACGTAGGTATACGCGACATATAGCCCTCACTTCTAGCCTAACTTGGATCTCGCTGAAACACGGCCTGAGGCAAAACTGCTCCAAGAAATATTAACATTTGTGGTTTTCGCTCTACCTTTCCTGAAAAAAGCTCGATTTCACACCGGGTTATTGTTTTCTCTGAGCCTAAAATGCTCTAGCTTTAAATTACATAGAACCGTTGTCTCTTTTTTCACTTGTTTTTCGAAAAAAATAGTTTCTTTATTTCGTCAATTTATTTAGGCTGCTAACATTTGCTGGGCCATTGCTCTTGATCAAAGTTAGGTATCAGTCAGCACACAAATGCGTTTTGATCCACTGTAACGTAGGTACACGCGACATATAGCCCTCACTTCTAGCCTAACTTGTATCTCGCTGAAACACGGCCTGAGGCAAAACTGCTCCAAGAAATATTAACATTTGTTGTTTTCGCTTTACGTTTCCTGAAAAAAGCTCGATTTCACACTGAATTATTGTTTTCTCTGAGCCTAATATGCTCTAGCTTTAAATGACATAAAACCATTGTCTCTTTTTTCACTTGTTATTCGAAAAAAAAAATTTCTTTATTTCGTCAATTTATTTAGGCTGCTAACTTTTGCCGGGCCATTGCTCTTAATCAAAGTTAGGTATCAGTCAGCACTCAAATGCGTTTTATTCCACTGTAACGTAGGTACACGGGACATATAGCCCTCACTTCTAGTCTAACTTGTATCTCGCTGAAACACGGCCTGAGGCAAAACTGCTCCAAGAAATATTAACATTTGTGGTTTTCGCTCTACCTTTCCTGAAAAAAGCTCGAATTCACACCGGATTATTGTTTTCTCTGAGCCTAATATGCTCTAGCTTTAAATTACACAGAACCATTGTCTCTTTTCTCACTCGTTTTTCGAAAAAAAATAATTTCCTTATTTCGTCAATTTATTTAGGCTGCTAACTTTTGCCGGGCCATTGCTCTTAATCAAAGTTAGGTATCAGTCAGCACTCAAATGCGTTTTGATCCACTGTAACGTAGGTACACGGGACATATAGCCCTCACTTCTAGCCTAACTTGTATCTTGCTGAAACACGGCCTGAGGCAAAACTGCTCCAAGAAATATTAACATTTGTGGTTTTCGCTCTACCTTTCCTGAAAAAAGCTCGAATTCACACCGGATTATTGTTTTCTCTGGGCCTAATATGCTATAGCTTTAAATTACACAAAACCATTGTCTCTTTTCTCACTCGTTTTTCGAAAAAAAATCATTTCTTTATATCGTTAATTTATCTAGGCTGCTAACTTTTGCCGGGCCATTGCTCTTAATCAAAGTTAGGTATCAGTCATCACTCAAATGCGTTTCGATCCACTGTAACGTAGGTATACGCGACATATAGCCCTCACTTCTAGCCTAACTTGGATCTCGCTGAAACACGGCCTGAGGCAAAACTGCTCCAAGAAATATTAACATTTGTTGTTTTCGCTTTACGTTTCCTGAAAAAAGCTCGATTTCACACTGAATTATTGTTTTCTTTGTGCCTAATATGCTCTAGCTTTAAATTACATAAAACCATTGTCTCTTTTCTCACTCGTTTTTCGAAAAAAAATAATTTCTTTATTTCGTCAATTTATTTAGGCTGCTAACTTTTGCCGGGCCATTGCTCTTAATCAAAGTTAGGTATCAGTCAGCACACAAATGCGTTTTGATCCACTGTAACGTAGGTACACGCGACATATAGCCCTCACTTCTAGCCTAACTTGTATCTCGCTGAAACACGGCCTGAGGCAAAACTGCTCCAAGAAATATTAACATTTGTTGTTTTCGCTTTACGTTTCCTGAAAAAAGCTCGATTTCACACTGAATTATTGTTTTCTCTGAGCCTAATATGCTCTAGCTTTAAATGACATAAAACCATTGTCTCTTTTTTCACTTGTTATTCGAAAAAAAAAATTTCTTTATTTCGTCAATTTATTTAGGCTGCTAACTTTTGCCGGGCCATTGCTCTTAATCAAAGTTAGGTATCAGTCAGCACTCAAATGCGTTTTATTCCACTGTAACGTAGGTACACGGGACATATAGCCCTCACTTCTAGCCTAACTTGTATCTCGCTGAAACACGGCCTGAGGCAAAACTGCTCCAAGAAATATTAACATTTGTGGTTTTCGCTCTACCTTTCCTGAAAAAAGCTCGAATTCACACCGGATTATTGTTTTCTCTGAGCCTAATATGCTCTAGCTTTAAATTACACAGAACCATTGTCTCTTTTCTCACTCGTTTTTCGAAAAAAAATAATTTCCTTATTTCGTCAATTTATTTAGGCTGCTAACTTTTGCCGGGCCATTGCTCTTAATCAAAGTTAGGTATCAGTCAGCACTCAAATGCGTTTTGATCCACTGTAACGTAGGTACACGGGACATATAGCCCTCACTTCTAGCCTAACTTGTATCTTGCTGAAACACGGCCTGAGGCAAAACTGCTCCAAGAAATATTAACATTTGTGGTTTTCGCTCTACCTTTCCTGAAAAAAGCTCGAATTCACACCGGATTATTGTTTTCTCTGGGCCTAATATGCTATAGCTTTAAATTACACAAAACCATTGTCTCTTTTCTCACTCGTTTTTCGAAAAAAAATCATTTCTTTATATCGTTAATTTATCTAGGCTGCTAACTTTTGCCGGGCCATTGCTCTTAATCAAAGTTAGGTATCAGTCATCACTCAAATGCGTTTCGATCCACTGTAACGTAGGTATACGCGACATATAGCCCTCACTTCTAGCCTAACTTGGATCTCGCTGAAACACGGCCTGAGGCAAAACTGCTCCAAGAAATATTAACATTTGTTGTTTTCGCTTTACGTTTCCTGAAAAAAAGCTCGATTTCACACTGAATTATTGTTTTCTTTGTGCCTAATATGCTCTAGCTTAAAATTACATAAAACCATTGTCTCTTTTCTCACTCGTTTTTCGAAAAAAAATAATTTCCTTATTTCGTCAATTTATTTAGGCTGCTAACTTTTGCCGGGCCATTGCTCTTAATCAAAGTTAGGTATCAGTCAGCACACAAATGCGTTTTGATCCACTGTAACGTAGGTACACGCGACATATAGCCCTCACTTCTAGCCTAACTTGTATCTCGCTGAAACACGGCCTGAGGCAAAACTGCTCCAAGAAATATTAACATTTGTGGTTTTCGCTCTACTTTTCCTGAAAAAAGCTCGAATTCACACCGGATTATTGTTTTCTCTGGGCCTAATATGCTATAGCTTTAAATTACACAAAACCATTGTCTCTTTTCTCACTCGTTTTTCGCAAAAAAAATCATTTCTTTATATCGTTAATTTATCTAGGCTGCTAACTTTTGCCGGGCCATTGCTCTTAATCAAAGTTAGGTATCAGTCATCACTCAAATGCGTTTCGATCCACTCTAACGTAGGTATACGCGACATATAGCCCTCACTTCTAGCCTAACTTGGATCTCGCTGAAACACGGCCTGAGGCAAAACTGCTCCAAGAAATATTAACATTTGTGGTTTTCGCTCTACCTTTCCTGAAAAAAGCTCGATTTCACACCGGGTTATTGTTTTCTCTGAGCCTAAAATGCTCTAGCTTTAAATTACATAGAACCGTTGTCTCTTTTTTCACTTGTTTTTCGAAAAAAATAGTTTCTTTATTTCGTCAATTTATTTAGGCTGCTAACATTTGCTGGGCCATTGCTCTTGATCAAAGTTAGGTATCAGTCAGCACACAAATGCGTTTTGATCCACTGTAACGTAGGTACACGCGACATATAGCCCTCACTTCTAGCCTAACTTGTATCTCGCTGAAACACGGCCTGAGGCAAAACTGCTCCAAGAAATATTAACATTTGTTGTTTTCGCTTTACGTTTCCTGAAAAAAGCTCGATTTCACACTGAATTATTGTTTTCTCTGAGCCTAATATGCTCTAGCTTTAAATGACATAAAACCATTGTCTCTTTTTTCACTTGTTATTCGAAAAAAAAAATTTCTTTATTTCGTCAATTTATTTAGGCTGCTAACTTTTGCCGGGCCATTGCTCTTAATCAAAGTTAGGTATCAGTCAGCACTCAAATGCGTTTTATTCCACTGTAACGTAGGTACACGGGACATATAGCCCTCACTTCTAGTCTAACTTGTATCTCGCTGAAACACGGCCTGAGGCAAAACTGCTCCAAGAAATATTAACATTTGTGGTTTTCGCTCTACCTTTCCTGAAAAAAGCTCGAATTCACACCGGATTATTGTTTTCTCTGAGCCTAATATGCTCTAGCTTTAAATTACACAGAACCATTGTCTCTTTTCTCACTCGTTTTTCGAAAAAAAATAATTTCCTTATTTCGTCAATTTATTTAGGCTGCTAACTTTTGCCGGGCCATTGCTCTTAATCAAAGTTAGGTATCAGTCAGCACTCAAATGCGTTTTGATCCACTGTAACGTAGGTACACGGGACATATAGCCCTCACTTCTAGCCTAACTTGTATCTTGCTGAAACACGGCCTGAGGCAAAACTGCTCCAAGAAATATTAACATTTGTGGTTTTCGCTCTACCTTTCCTGAAAAAAGCTCGAATTCACACCGGATTATTGTTTTCTCTGGGCCTAATATGCTATAGCTTTAAATTACACAAAACCATTGTCTCTTTTCTCACTCGTTTTTCGAAAAAAAATCATTTCTTTATATCGTTAATTTATCTAGGCTGCTAACTTTTGCCGGGCCATTGCTCTTAATCAAAGTTAGGTATCAGTCATCACTCAAATGCGTTTCGATCCACTGTAACGTAGGTATACGCGACATATAGCCCTCACTTCTAGCCTAACTTGGATCTCGCTGAAACACGGCCTGAGGCAAAACTGCTCCAAGAAATATTAACATTTGTGGTTTTCGCTCTACCTTTCCTGAAAAAAGCTCGATTTCACACCGGGTTATTGTTTTCTCTGAGCCTAAAATGCTCTAGCTTTAAATTACACAGAACCGTTGTCTCTTTTTTCACTTGTTTTTCGAAAAAAATGGTTTCTTTATTTCGTCAATTTATTTAGACTGCTAACATTTGCTGGGCCATTGCTCTTGATCAAAGTTAGGTATCAGTCAGCACACAAATGCGTTTTGATCCACTGTAACGTAGGTACACGCGACATATAGCCCTCACTTCTAGCCTAACTTGTATCTCGCTGAAACACGGCCTGAGGCAAAACTGCTCCAAGAAATATTAACATTTGTTGTTTTCGCTTTACGTTTCCTGAAAAAAGCTCGATTTCACACTGAATTATTGTTTTCTCTGAGCCTAATATGCTCTAGCTTTAAATGACATAAAACCATTGTCTCTTTTTTCACTTGTTATTCGAAAAAAAAAATTTCTTTATTTCGTCAATTTATTTAGGCTGCTAACTTTTGCCGGGCCATTGCTCTTAATCAAAGTTAGGTATCAGTCAGCACTCAAATGCGTTTTATTCCACTGTAACGTAGGTACACGGGACATATAGCCCTCACTTCTAGCCTAACTTGTATCTCGCTGAAACACGGCCTGAGGCAAAACTGCTCCAAGAAATATTAACATTTGTGGTTTTCGCTCTACCTTTCCTGAAAAAAGCTCGAATTCACACCGGATTATTGTTTTCTCTGAGCCTAATATGCTCTAGCTTTAAATTACACAGAACCATTGTCTCTTTTCTCACTCGTTTTTCGAAAAAAAATAATTTCCTTATTTCGTCAATTTATTTAGGCTGCTAACTTTTGCCGGGCCATTGCTCTTAATCAAAGTTAGGTATCAGTCAGCACTCAAATGCGTTTTGATCCACTGTAACGTAGGTACACGGGATATATAGCCCTCACTGCTAGCCTAACTTGTATCTTGCTGAAACACGGCCTGAGGCAAAACTGCTCCAAGAAATATTAACATTTGTGGTTTTCGCTCTACCTTTCCTGAAAAAAGCTCGAATTCACACCGGATTATTGTTTTCTCTGGGCCTAATATGCTATAGCTTTAAATTACACAAAACCATTGTCTCTTTTCTCACTCGTTTTTCGAAAAAAAATCATTTCTTTATATCGTTAATTTATCTAGGCTGCTAACTTTTGCCGGGCCATTGCTCTTAATCAAAGTTAGGTATCAGTCATCACTCAAATGCGTTTCGATCCACTGTAACGTAGGTATACGCGACATATAGCCCTCACTTCTAGCCTAACTTGGATCTCGCTGAAACACGGCCTGAGGCAAAACTGCTCCAAGAAATATTAACATTTGTTGTTTTCGCTTTACGTTTCCTGAAAAAAGCTCGATTTCACACTGAATTATTGTTTTCTTTGTGCCTAATATGCTCTAGCTTTAAATTACATAAAACCATTGTCTCTTTTCTCACTCGTTTTTCGAAAAAAAATAATTTCCTTATTTCGTCAATTTATTTAGGCTGCTAACTTTTGCCGGGCCATTGCTCTTAATCAAAGTTAGGTATCAGTCAGCACACAAATGCGTTTTGATCCACTGTAACGTAGGTACACGCGACATATAGCCCTCACTTCTAGCCTAACTTGTATCTCGCTGAAACACGGCCTGAGGCAAAACTGCTCCAAGAAATATTAACATTTGTGGTTTTCGCTCTACTTTTCCTGAAAAAAGCTCGAATTCACACCGGATTATTGTTTTCTCTGGGCCTAATATGCTATAGCTTTAAATTACACAAAACCATTGTCTCTTTTCTCACTCGTTTTTCGCAAAAAAAATCATTTCTTTATATCGTTAATTTATCTAGGCTGCTAACTTTTGCCGGGCCATTGCTCTTAATCAAAGTTAGGTATCAGTCATCACTCAAATGCGTTTCGATCCACTCTAACGTAGGTATACGCGACATATAGCCCTCACTTCTAGCCTAACTTGGATCTCGCTGAAACACGGCCTGAGGCAAAACTGCTCCAAGAAATATTAACATTTGTGGTTTTCGCTCTACCTTTCCTGAAAAAAGCTCGATTTCACACCGGGTTATTGTTTTCTCTGAGCCTAAAATGCTCTAGCTTTAAATTACATAGAACCGTTGTCTCTTTTTTCACTTGTTTTTCGAAAAAAATAGTTTCTTTATTTCGTCAATTTATTTAGGCTGCTAACATTTGCTGGGCCATTGCTCTTGATCAAAGTTAGGTATCAGTCAGCACACAAATGCGTTTTGATCCACTGTAACGTAGGTACACGCGACATATAGCCCTCACTTCTAGCCTAACTTGGATCTCGCTGAAACACGGCCTGAGGCAAAACTGCTCCAAGAAATATTAACATTTGTTGTTTTCGCTTTACGTTTCCTGAAAAAAGCTCGATTTCACACTGAATTATTGTTTTCTTTGTGCCTAATATGCTCTAGCTTTAAATTACATAAAACCATTGTCTCTTTTCTCACTCGTTTTTCGAAAAAAAATAATTTCCTTATTTCGTCAATTTATTTAGGCTGCTAACTTTTGCCGGGCCATTGCTCTTAATCAAAGTTAGGTATCAGTCAGCACACAAATGCGTTTTGATCCACTGTAACGTAGGTACACGCGACATATAGCCCTCACTTCTAGCCTAACTTGTATCTCGCTGAAACACGGCCTGAGGCAAAACTGCTCCAAGAAATATTAACATTTGTGGTTTTCGCTCTACTTTTCCTGAAAAAAGCTCGAATTCACACCGGATTATTGTTTTCTCTGGGCCTAATATGCTATAGCTTTAAATGACATAAAACCATTGTCTCTTTTTTCACTTGTTATTCGAAAAAAAAAATTTCTTTATTTCGTCAATTTATTTAGGCTGCTAACTTTTGCCGGGCCATTGCTCTTAATCAAAGTTAGGTATCAGTCAGCACTCAAATGCGTTTTATTCCACTGTAACGTAGGTACACGGGACATATAGCCCTCACTTCTAGCCTAACTTGTATCTCGCTGAAACACGGCCTGAGGCAAAACTGCTCCAAGAAATATTAACATTTGTGGTTTTCGCTCTACCTTTCCTGAAAAAAGCTCGAATTCACACCGGATTATTGTTTTCTCTGAGCCTAATATGCTCTAGCTTTAAATTACACAGAACCATTGTCTCTTTTCTCACTCGTTTTTCGAAAAAAAATAATTTCCTTATTTCGTCAATTTATTTAGGCTGCTAACTTTTGCCGGGCCATTGCTCTTAATCAAAGTTAGGTATCAGTCAGCACTCAAATGCGTTTTGATCCACTGTAACGTAGGTACACGGGACATATAGCCCTCACTGCTAGCCTAACTTGTATCTTGCTGAAACACGGCCTGAGGCAAAACTGCTCCAAGAAATATTAACATTTGTGGTTTTCGCTCTACCTTTCCTGAAAAAAGCTCGAATTCACACCGGATTATTGTTTTCTCTGGGCCTAATATGCTATAGCTTTAAATTACACAAAACCATTGTCTCTTTTCTCACTCGTTTTTCGAAAAAAAATCATTTCTTTATATCGTTAATTTATCTAGGCTGCTAACTTTTGCCGGGCCATTGCTCTTAATCAAAGTTAGGTATCAGTCATCACTCAAATGCGTTTCGATCCACTGTAACGTAGGTATACGCGACATATAGCCCTCACTTCTAGCCTAACTTGGATCTCGCTGAAACACGGCCTGAGGCAAAACTGCTCCAAGAAATATTAACATTTGTTGTTTTCGCTTTACGTTTCCTGAAAAAAGCTCGATTTCACACTGAATTATTGTTTTCTTTGTGCCTAATATGCTCTAGCTTTAAATTACATAAAACCATTGTCTCTTTTCTCACTCGTTTTTCGAAAAAAAATAATTTCCTTATTTCGTCAATTTATTTAGGCTGCTAACTTTTGCCGGGCCATTGCTCTTAATCAAAGTTAGGTATCAGTCAGCACACAAATGCGTTTTGATCCACTGTAACGTAGGTACACGCGACATATAGCCCTCACTTCTAGCCTAACTTGTATCTCGCTGAAACACGGCCTGAGGCAAAACTGCTCCAAGAAATATTAACATTTGTGGTTTTCGCTCTACTTTTCCTGAAAAAAGCTCGAATTCACACCGGATTATTGTTTTCTCTGGGCCTAATATGCTATAGCTTTAAATTACACAAAACCATTGTCTCTTTTCTCACTCGTTTTTCGCAAAAAAAATCATTTCTTTATATCGTTAATTTATCTAGGCTGCTAACTTTTGCCGGGCCATTGCTCTTAATCAAAGTTAGGTATCAGTCATCACTCAAATGCGTTTCGATCCACTCTAACGTAGGTATACGCGACATATAGCCCTCACTTCTAGCCTAACTTGGATCTCGCTGAAACACGGCCTGAGGCAAAACTGCTCCAAGAAATATTAACATTTGTGGTTTTCGCTCTACCTTTCCTGAAAAAAGCTCGATTTCACACCGGGTTATTGTTTTCTCTGAGCCTAAAATGCTCTAGCTTTAAATTACATAGAACCGTTGTCTCTTTTTTCACTTGTTTTTCGAAAAAAATAGTTTCTTTATTTCGTCAATTTATTTAGGCTGCTAACATTTGCTGGGCCATTGCTCTTGATCAAAGTTAGGTATCAGTCAGCACACAAATGCGTTTTGATCCACTGTAACGTAGGTACACGCGACATATAGCCCTCACTTCTAGCCTAACTTGGATCTCGCTGAAACACGGCCTGAGGCAAAACTGCTCCAAGAAATATTAACATTTGTTGTTTTCGCTTTACGTTTCCTGAAAAAAGCTCGATTTCACACTGAATTATTGTTTTCTTTGTGCCTAATATGCTCTAGCTTTAAATTACATAAAACCATTGTCTCTTTTCTCACTCGTTTTTCGAAAAAAAATAATTTCCTTATTTCGTCAATTTATTTAGGCTGCTAACTTTTGCCGGGCCATTGCTCTTAATCAAAGTTAGGTATCAGTCAGCACACAAATGCGTTTTGATCCACTGTAACGTAGGTACACGCGACATATAGCCCTCACTTCTAGCCTAACTTGTATCTCGCTGAAACACGGCCTGAGGCAAAACTGCTCCAAGAAATATTAACATTTGTGGTTTTCGCTCTACTTTTCCTGAAAAAAGCTCGAATTCACACCGGATTATTGTTTTCTCTGGGCCTAATATGCTATAGCTTTAAATTACACAAAACCATTGTCTCTTTTCTCACTCGTTTTTCGCAAAAAAAATCATTTCTTTATATCGTTAATTTATCTAGGCTGCTAACTTTTGCCGGGCCATTGCTCTTAATCAAAGTTAGGTATCAGTCATCACTCAAATGCGTTTCGATCCACTCTAACGTAGGTATACGCGACATATAGCCCTTACTTCTAGCCTAACTTGGATCTCGCTGAAACACGGCCTGAGGCAAAACTGCTCCAAGAAATATTAACATTTGTGGTTTTCGCTCTACCTTTCCTGAAAAAAGCTCGATTTCACACCGGGTTATTGTTTTCTCTGAGCCTAATATGCTCTAGCTTTAAATTACATAGAACCGTTGTCTCTTTTTTCACTTGTTTTTCGAAAAAAATAGTTTCTTTATTTCGTCAATTTATTTAGGCTGCTAACATTTGCTGGGCCATTGCTCTTGATCAAAGTTAGGTATCAGTCAGCACACAAATGCGTTTTGATCCACTGTAACGTAGGTACACGCGACATATAGCCCTCACTTCTAGCCTAACTTGTATCTCGCTGAAACACGGCCTGAGGCAAAACTGCTCCAAGAAATATTAACATTTGTTGTTTTCGCTTTACGTTTCCTGAAAAAAGCTCGATTTCACACTGAATTATTGTTTTCTCTGAGCCTAATATGCTCTAGCTTTAAATGACATAAAACCATTGTCTCTTTTTTCACTTGTTATTCGAAAAAAAAAATTTCTTTATTTCGTCAATTTATTTAGGCTGCTAACTTTTGCCGGGCCATTGCTCTTAATCAAAGTTAGGTATCAGTCAGCACTCAAATGCGTTTTATTCCACTGTAACGTAGGTACACGGGACATATAGCCCTCACTTCTAGTCTAACTTGTATCTCGCTGAAACACGGCCTGAGGCAAAACTGCTCCAAGAAATATTAACATTTGTGGTTTTCGCTCTACCTTTCCTGAAAAAAGCTCGAATTCACACCGGATTATTGTTTTCTCTGAGCCTAATATGCTCTAGCTTTAAATTACACAGAACCATTGTCTCTTTTCTCACTCGTTTTTCGAAAAAAAATAATTTCCTTATTTCGTCAATTTATTTAGGCTGCTAACTTTTGCCGGGCCATTGCTCTTAATCAAAGTTAGGTATCAGTCAGCACTCAAATGCGTTTTGATCCACTGTAACGTAGGTACACGGGACATATAGCCCTCACTTCTAGCCTAACTTGTATCTTGCTGAAACACGGCCTGAGGCAAAACTGCTCCAAGAAATATTAACATTTGTGGTTTTCGCTCTACCTTTCCTGAAAAAAGCTCGAATTCACACCGGATTATTGTTTTCTCTGGGCCTAATATGCTATAGCTTTAAATTACACAAAACCATTGTCTCTTTTCTCACTCGTTTTTCGAAAAAAAATCATTTCTTTATATCGTTAATTTATCTAGGCTGCTAACTTTTGCCGGGCCATTGCTCTTAATCAAAGTTAGGTATCAGTCATCACTCAAATGCGTTTCGATCCACTGTAACGTAGGTATACGCGACATATAGCCCTCACTTCTAGCCTAACTTGGATCTCGCTGAAACACGGCCTGAGGCAAAACTGCTCCAAGAAATATTAACATTTGTTGTTTTCGCTTTACGTTTCCTGAAAAAAGCTCGATTTCACACTGAATTATTGTTTTCTTTGTGCCTAATATGCTCTAGCTTTAAATTACATAAAACCATTGTCTCTTTTCTCACTCGTTTTTCGAAAAAAAATAATTTCCTTATTTCGTCAATTTATTTAGGCTGCTAACTTTTGCCGGGCCATTGCTCTTAATCAAAGTTAGGTATCAGTCAGCACACAAATGCGTTTTGATCCACTGTAACGTAGGTACACGCGACATATAGCCCTCACTTCTAGCCTAACATATGTCTAGCGTATGTTTTACAAGTAAACGATTCTTATTCTTATTCTTATTCTTATTCTAACTTGTATCTCGCTGAAACACGGCCTGAGGCAAAACTGCTCCAAGAAATATTAACATTTGTGGTTTTCGCTCTACTTTTCCTGAAAAAAGCTCGAATTCACACCGGATTATTGTTTTCTCTGGGCTTAATATGCTATAGCTTTAAATTACACAAAACCATTGTCTCTTTTCTCACTCGTTTTTCGAAAAAAAATCATTTCTTTATATCGTTAATTTATCTAGGCTGCTAACTTTTGCCGGGCCATTGCTCTTAATCAAAGTTAGGTATCAGTCATCACTCAAATGCGTTTCGATCCACTGTAACGTAGGTATACGCGACATATAGCCCTCACTTCTAGCCTAACTTGGATCTCGCTGAAACACGGCCTGAGGCAAAACTGCTCCAAGAAATATTAACATTTGTGGTTTTCGCTCTACCTTTCCTGAAAAAAGCTCGATTTCACACCGGGTTATTGTTTTCTCTGAGCCTAAAATGCTCTAGCTTTAAATTACACAGAACCGTTGTCTCTTTTTTCACTTGTTTTTCGAAAAAAATGGTTTCTTTATTTCGTCAATTTATTTAGACTGCTAACTTTTGCCGGGCCATTGCTCTTAATCAAAGTTAGGTATCAGTCAGCACTCAAATGCGTTTTGATCCACTGTAACGTAGGTACACGGGACATATAGCCCTCACTTCTAGCCTAACTTGTATCTTGCTGAAACACGGCCTGAGGCAAAACTGCTCCAAGAAATATTAACATTTGTGGTTTTCGCTCTACCTTTCCTGAAAAAAGCTCGAATTCACACCGGATTATTGTTTTCTCTGAGCCTAATATGCTCTAGCTTTAAATTATTCAGAACCATTGTCTCTTTTCTCACTCGTTTTTCGAAAAAAAATAATTTCCTTATTTCGTCAATTTATTTAGGCTGCTAACTTTTGCCGGGCCATTGCTCTTAATCAAAGTTAGGTATCAGTCAGCACACAAATGCGTTTTGATCCACTGTAACGTAGGTACACGCGACATATAGCCCTCACTTCTAGCCTAACTTGTATCTCGCTGAAACACGGCCTGAGGCAAAACTGCTCCAAGAAATATTAACATTTGTGGTTTTCGCTCTACTTTTCCTGAAAAAAGCTCGAATTCACACCGGATTATTGTTTTCTCTGGGCCTAATATGCTATAGCTTTAAATTACACAAAACCATTGTCTCTTTTCTCACTCGTTTTTCAAAAAAAATAAAATCCTTATTTCGTCAATTTATTTAGGCTGCTAACTTTTGCCGGGCCATTGCTCTTAACCAAAGTTAGGTATCAGTCAGCACTCAAATGCGTTTTGATCCACTGTAACGTAGGTACACGCGACATATAGCCCTCACTTCTAGCCTAACTTGTATCTTGCTGAAACACGGCCTGAGGCAAAACTGCTCCAAGAAATATTAACATTTGTTGTTTTCGCTTTACGTTTCCTGAAAAAAGCTCGATTTCACACTGAATTATTGTTTTCTTTGTGCCTAATATGCTCTAGCTTTAAATAACATAAAACCATTGTCTCTTTTCTCACTCGTTTTTCGAAAAAAAAATAATTTCTTTATTTCGTCAATTTATTTAGGCTGCTAACTTTTGCCGGGCCATTGCTCTTAATCAAAGTTAGGTATCAGTCAGCACTCAAATGTGTTTTGATCCACTGTAACGTAGGTACACGGGACATTTAGCCCTCACTTCTAGGCTAACTTGTATCTCGCTGAAACAGGGCCTGAAGCAAAACTGCTCCAAGAAATATTAACATTTGTGGTTTTCGCTCTACCTTTCCTGAAAAAAGCTCGATTTCACACCGGGTTATTGTTTTCTCTGAGCCTAAAATGCTCTAGCTTTAAATTACACAGAACCGTTGTCTCTTTTTTCACTTGTTTTTGGAAAAAAATAGTTTCTTTATTTCGTCAATTTATTTAGGCTGCTAACTTTTGCCGGGCCATTGCTCTTAATCAAAGTTAGGTATCAATCAGCACTCAAATGCGTTTTAATTCACTGTAACGTAGGTACACGGGACATATAGCCCTCACTTCTAGCCTAACTTGTATCTCGCTGAAACACGGCCTGAGGCAAAACTGCTCCAAGAAATATTAACATTTGTGGTTTTCGCTCTACCTTTCCTGAAAAAAGCTCGACTTCACATCGGATTATTGTTTTCTCTGAGCCAAATATGCTCTAGCTTTAAATTACATAGAACAATTCTCTCTTTTCTCACTTGTTTTTCAAAAAAAAAATTTCCTTATTTCGTCAATTTATTTAGGCTGCTAACATTTGCCGGGCCATTGCTCTTAACCAAAGTTAGGTGTCAGTCAGCACTCAAATGCGTTTTATTCCACTGTAACGTAGGTACACGGGACATATAGCCCTCACTTCTAGCCTAACTTGTATCTCGCTGAAACACGGCCTGAGGCAAAACTGCTCCAAGAAATATTAACATTTGTTGTTTTCGCTTTACGTTTCCTGAAAAAAGCTCGATTTCACACTGAATTATTGTTTTCTTTGTGCCTAATATGCTCTAGCTTTAAATTACATAAAACCATTGTCTCTTTTCTCACTTGTTTTTCGAAAAACATAGTTTTTTTATTTCGTCAATTTATTTAGGCTGCTAACATTTGCTGGGCCATTGCTCTTGATCAAAGTTAGGTATCAGTCAGCACACAAATGCGTTTTGATCCACTGTAACGTAGGTACACGCGACATATAGCCCTCACTTCTAGCCTAACTTGTATCTCGCTGAAACACGGCCTGAGGCAAAACTGCTCCAAGAAATATTAACATTTGTTGTTTTCGCTTTACGTTTCCTGAAAAAAGCTCGATTTCACACCGGGTTATTGTTTTCTCTGAGCCTAAAATGCTCTAGCTTTAAATTACACAGAACCGTTGTCTCTTTTTTCACTTGTTTTTCGAAAAAAATAGTTTCTTTATTTCGTCAATTTATTTAGGCTGCTAACTTTTGCCGGGCCATTGCTCTTAATCAAAGTTAGGTATCAATCAGCACTCAAATGCGTTTTAATTCACTGTAACGTAGGTACACGGGACATATAGCCCTCACTTCTAGCCTAACTTGTATCTCGCTGAAACACGGCCTGAGGCAAAACTGCTCCAAGAAATATTAACATTTGTGGTTTTCGCTCTACCTTTCCTGAAAAAAGCTCGAATTCACACCGGATTATTGTTTTCTCTGAGCCTAATATGCTCTAGCTTTAAATTACACAGAACCATTGTCTCTTTTCTCACTCGTTTTTCGAAAAAAAATAATTTCCTTATTTCGTCAATTTATTTAGGCTGCTAACTTTTGCCGGGCCATTGCTCTTAATCAAAGTTAGGTATCAGTCAGCACTCAAATGCGTTTTGATCCACTGTAACGTAGGTACACGGGACATATAGCCCTCACTTCTAGCCTAACTTGTATCTTGCTGAAACACGGCCTGAGGCAAAACTGCTCCAAGAAATATTAACATTTGTGGTTTTCGCTCTACCTTTCCTGAAAAAAGCTCGAATTCACACCGGATTATTGTTTTCTCTGGGCCTAATATGCTATAGCTTTAAATTACACTAAACCATTGTCTCTTTTCTCACTCGTTTTTCGAAAAAAAATCATTTCTTTATATCGTTAATTTATCTAGGCTGCTAACTTTTGCCGGGCCATTGCTCTTAATCAAAGTTAGGTATCAGTCATCACTCAAATGCGTTTCGATCCACTGTAACGTAGGTATACGCGACATATAGCCCTCACTTCTAGCCTAACTTGGATCTCGCTGAAACACGGCCTGAGGCAAAACTGCTCCAAGAAATATTAACATTTGTTGTTTTCGCTTTACGTTTCCTGAAAAAAGCTCGATTTCACACTGAATTATTGTTTTCTTTGTGCCTAATATGCTCTAGCTTTAAATTACATAAAACCATTGTCTCTTTTCTCACTCGTTTTTCGAAAAAAAATAATTTCCTTATTTCGTCAATTTATTTAGGCTGCTAACTTTTGCCGGGCCATTGCTCTTAATCAAAGTTAGGTATCAGTCAGCACACAAATGCGTTTTGATCCACTGTAACGTAGGTACACGCGACATATAGCCCTCACTTCTAGCCTAACTTGTATCTCGCTGAAACACGGCCTGAGGCAAAACTGCTCCAAGAAATATTAACATTTGTGGTTTTCGCTCTACTTTTCCTGAAAAAAGCTCGAATTCACACCGGATTATTGTTTTCTCTGGGCCTAATATGCTATAGCTTTAAATTACACAAAACCATTGTCTCTTTTCTCACTCGTTTTTCGAAAAAAAATAATTTCTTTATATCGTTAATTTATCTAGGCTGCTAACTTTTGCCGGGCCATTGCTCTTAATCAAAGTTAGGTATCAGTCATCACTCAAATGCGTTTCGATCCACTGTAACGTAGGTATACGCGACATATAGCCCTCACTTCTAGCCTAACTTGGATCTCGCTGAAACACGGCCTGAGGCAAAACTGCTCCAAGAAATATTAACATTTGTGGTTTTCGCTCTACCTTTCCTGAAAAAAGCTCGATTTCACACCGGGTTATTGTTTTCTCTGAGCCTAAAATGCTCTAGCTTTAAATTACACAGAACCGTTGTCTCTTTTTTTACTTGTTTTTCGAAAAAAATGGTTTCTTTATTTCGTCAATTTATTTAGGCTGCTAACTTTTGCCGGGCCATTGCTCTTAATCAAAGTTAGGTATCAGTCAGCACTCAAATGCGTTTTGATCCACTGTAACGTAGGTACACGGGACATATAGCCCTCACTTCTAGCCTAACTTGTATCTTGCTGAAACACGGCCTGAGGCAAAACTGCTCCAAGAAATATTAACATTTGTGGTTTTCGCTCTACCTTTCCTGAAAAAAGCTCGAATTCACACCGGATTATTGTTTTCTCTGAGCCTAATATGCTCTAGCTTTAAATTATTCAGAACCATTGTCTCTTTTCTCACTCGTTTTTCGAAAAAAAATAATTTCCTTATTTCGTCAATTTATTTAGGCTGCTAACTTTTGCCGGGCCATTGCTCTTAATCAAAGTTAGGTATCAGTCAGCACACAAATGCGTTTTGATCCACTGTAACGTAGGTACACGCGACATATAGCCCTCATTTCTAGCCTAACTTGTATCTCGCTGAAACACGGCCTGAGGCAAAACTGCTCCAAGAAATATTAACATTTGTGGTTTTCGCTCTACTTTTCCTGAAAAAAGCTCGAATTCACACCGGATTATTGTTTTCTCTGGGCCTAATATGCTCTAGCTTTAAATTACACAAAACCATTGTCTCTTTTCTCACTCGTTTTTCAAAAAAAATAAAATCCTTATTTCGTCAATTTATTTAGGCTGCTAACTTTTGCCGGGCCATTGCTCTTAACCAAAGTTAGGTATCAGTCAGCACTCAAATGCGTTTTGATCCACTGTAACGTAGGTACACGCGACATATAGCCCTCACTTCTAGCCTAACTTGTATCTTGCTGAAACACGGCCTGAGGCAAAACTGCTCCAAGAAATATTAACATTTGTTGTTTTCGCTTTACGTTTCCTGAAAAAAGCTCGATTTCACACTGAATTATTGTTTTCTTTGTGCCTAATATGCTCTAGCTTTAAATTACATAAAACCATTGTCTCTTTTCTCACTCGTTTTTCGAAAAAAAATAATTTCCTTATTTCGTCAATTTATTTAGGCTGCTAACTTTTGCCGGGCCATTGCTCTTAATCAAAGTTAGGTATCAGTCAGCACTCAAATGTGTTTTGATCCACTGTAACGTAGGTACACGGGACATTTAGCCCTCACTTCTAGGCTAACTTGTATCTCGCTGAAACAGGGCCTGAAGCAAAACTGCTCCAAGAAATATTAACATTTGTGGTTTTCGCTCTACCTTTCCTGAAAAAAGCTCGATTTCACACCGGGTTATTGTTTTCTCTGAGCCTAAAATGCTCTAGCTTTAAATTACACAGAACCGTTGTCTCTTTTTTCACTTGTTTTTCGAAAAAAATAGTTTCTTTATTTCGTCAATTTATTTAGGCTGCTAACTTTTGCCGGGCCATTGCTCTTAATCAAAGTTAGGTATCAATCAGCACTCAAATGCGTTTTAATTCACTGTAACGAAGGTACACGGGACATATAGCCCTCACTTCTAGCCTAACTTGTATCTCGCTGAAACACGGCCTGAGGCAAAACTGCTCCAAGAAATATTAACATTTGTGGTTTTCGCTCTACCTTTCCTGAAAAAAGCTCGACTTCACATCGGATTATTGTTTTCTCTGAGCCAAATATGCTCTAGCTTTAAATTACATAGAACAATTCTCTCTTTTCTCACTTGTTTTTCAAAAAAAAAATTTCCTTATTTCGTCAATTTATTTAGGCTGCTAACATTTGCCGGGCCATTGCTCTTGATCAAAGTTAGGTATCAGTCATCACTCAAATGCGTTTCGATCCACTGTAACGTTGGTATACGCGACATATAGCCCTCACTTCTAGCCTAACTTGGATCTCGCTGAAACACGGCCTGAGGCAAAACTGCTCCAAGAAATATTAACATTTGTGGTTTTCGCTCTACCTTTCCTGAAAAAAGCTCGATTTCACACCGGGTTATTGTTTTCTCTGAGCCTAAAATGCTCTAGCTTTAAATTACACAGAACCGTTGTCTCTTTTTTCACTTGTTTTTCGAAAAAAATGGTTTCTTTATTTCGTCAATTTATTTAGACTGCTAACTTTTGCCGGGCCATTGCTCTTGATCAAAGTTAGGTATCAGTCAGCACTCAAATGCGTTTTGATCCACTGTAACGTAGGTACACGGGACATATAGCCCTCACTTCTAGCCTAACTTGTATCTTGCTGAAACACGGCCTGAGGCAAAACTGCTCCAAGAAATATTAACATTTGTGGTTTTCGCTCTACCTTTCCTGAAAAAAGCTCGAATTCACACCGGATTATTGTTTTCTCTGAGCCTAATATGCTCTAGCTTTAAATTATTCAGAACCATTGTCTCTTTTCTCACTCGTTTTTCGAAAAAAAATAATTTCCTTATTTCGTCAATTTATTTAGGCTGCTAACTTTTGCCGGGCCATTGCTCTTAATCAAAGTTAGGTATCAGTCAGCACACAAATGCGTTTTGATCCACTGTAACGTAGGTACACGCGACATATAGCCCTCACTTCTAGCCTAACTTGTATCTCGCTGAAACACGGCCTGAGGCAAAACTGCTCCAAGAAATATTAACATTTGTGGTTTTCGCTCTACTTTTCCTGAAAAAAGCTCGAATTCACACCGGATTATTGTTTTCTCTGGGCCTAATATGCTATAGCTTTAAATTACACAAAACCATTGTCTCTTTTCTCACTCGTTTTTCAAAAAAAATAAAATCCTTATTTCGTCAATTTATTTAGGCTGCTAACTTTTGCCGGGCCATTGCTCTTAACCAAAGTTAGGTATCAGTCAGCACTCAAATGCGTTTTGATCCACTGTAACGTAGGTACACGCGACATATAGCCCTCACTTCTAGCCTAACTTGTATCTTGCTGAAACACGGCCTGAGGCAAAACTGCTCCAAGAAATATTAACATTTGTTGTTTTCGCTTTACGTTTCCTGAAAAAAGCTCGATTTCACACTGAATTATTGTTTTCTTTGTGCCTAATATGCTCTAGCTTTAAATTACATAAAACCATTGTCTCTTTTCTCACTCGTTTTTCGAAAAAAAATAATTTCTTTATTTCGTCAATTTATTTAGGCTGCTAACTTTTGCCGGGCCATTGCTCTTAATCAAAGTTAGGTATCAGTCAGCACTCAAATGTGTTTTGATCCACTGTAACGTAGGTACACGGGACATTTAGCCCTCACTTCTAGGCTAACTTGTATCTCGCTGAAACAGGGCCTGAAGCAAAACTGCTCCAAGAAATATTAACATTTGTGGTTTTCGCTCTACCTTTCCTGAAAAAAGCTCGATTTCACACCGGGTTATTGTTTTCTCTGAGCCTAAAATGCTCTAGCTTTAAATTACACAGAACCGTTGTCTCTTTTTTCACTTGTTTTTCGAAAAAAATAGTTTCTTTATTTCGTCAATTTATTTAGGCTGCTAACTTTTGCCGGGCCATTGCTCTTAATCAAAGTTAGGTATCAATCAGCACTCAAATGCGTTTTAATTCACTGTAACGTAGGTACACGGGACATATAGCCCTCACTTCTAGCCTAACTTGTATCTCGCTGAAACACGGCCTGAGGCAAAACTGCTCCAAGAAATATTAACATTTGTGGTTTTCGCTCTACCTTTCCTGAAAAAAGCTCGACTTCACATCGGATTATTGTTTTCTCTGAGCCAAATATGCTCTAGCTTTAAATTACATAGAACAATTCTCTCTTTTCTCACTTGTTTTTCAAAAAAAAAATTTCCTTATTTCGTCAATTTATTTAGGCTGCTAACATTTGCTGGGCCATTGCTCTTGATCAAAGTTAGGTATCAGTCAGCACACAAATGCGTTTTGATCCACTGTAACGTAGGTACACGCGACATATAGCCCTCACTTCTAGCCTAACTTGTATCTCGCTGAAACACGGCCTGAGGCAAAACTGCTCCAAGAAATATTAACATTTGTTGTTTTCGCTTTACGTTTCCTGAAAAAAGCTCGATTTCACACCGGGTTATTGTTTTCTTTGAGCCTAAAATGCTCTAGCTTTAAATTACACAGAACCGTTGTCTCTTTTTTCACTTGTTTTTCGAAAAAAATAGTTTCTTTATTTCGTCAATTTATTTAGGCTGCTAACTTTTGCCGGGCCATTGCTCTTAATCAAAGTTAGGTATCAATCAGCACTCAAATGCGTTTTAATTCACTGTAACGTAGGTACACGGGACATATAGCCCTCACTTCTAGCCTAACTTGTATCTCGCTGAAACACGGCCTGAGGCAAAACTGCTCCAAGAAATATTAACATTTGTGGTTTTCGCTCTACCTTTCCTGAAAAAAGCTCGAATTCACACCGGATTATTGTTTTCTCTGAGCCTAATATGCTCTAGCTTTAAATTACACAGAACCATTGTCTCTTTTCTCACTCGTTTTTCGAAAAAAAATAATTTCCTTATTTCGTCAATTTATTTAGGCTGCTAACTTTTGCCGGGCCATTGCTCTTAATCAAAGTTAGGTATCAGTCAGCACTCAAATGCGTTTTGATCCACTGTAACGTAGGTACACGGGACATATAGCCCTCACTTCTAGCCTAACTTGTATCTTGCTGAAACACGGCCTGAGGCAAAACTGCTCCAAGAAATATTAACATTTGTGGTTTTCGCTCTACCTTTCCTGAAAAAAGCTCGAATTCACACCGGATTATTGTTTTCTCTGGGCCTAATATGCTATAGCTTTAAATTACACAAAACCATTGTCTCTTTTCTCACTCGTTTTTCGAAAAAAAATCATTTCTTTATATCGTTAATTTATCTAGGCTGCTAACTTTTGCCGGGCCATTGCTCTTAATCAAAGTTAGGTATCAGTCATCACTCAAATGCGTTTCGATCCACTGTAACGTAGGTATACGCGACATATAGCCCTCACTTCTAGCCTAACTTGGATCTCGCTGAAACACGGCCTGAGGCAAAACTGCTCCAAGAAATATTAACATTTGTTGTTTTCGCTTTACGTTTCCTGAAAAAAGCTCGATTTCACACTGAATTATTGTTTTCTTTGTGCCTAATATGCTCTAGCTTTAAATTACATAAAACCATTGTCTCTTTTCTCACTCGTTTTTCGAAAAAAAATAATTTCCTTATTTCGTCAATTTATTTAGGCTGCTAACTTTTGCCGGGCCATTGCTCTTAATCAAAGTTAGGTATCAGTCAGCACACAAATGCGTTTTGATCCACTGTAACGTAGGTACACGCGACATATAGCCCTCACTTCTAGCCTAACTTGTATCTCGCTGAAACACGGCCTGAGGCAAAACTGCTCCAAGAAATATTAACATTTGTGGTTTTCGCTCTACTTTTCCTGAAAAAAGCTCGAATTCACACCGGATTATTGTTTTCTCTGGGCCTAATATGCTATAGCTTTAAATTACACAAAACCATTGTCTCTTTTCTCACTCGTTTTTCGAAAAAAAATCATTTCTTTATATCGTTAATTTATCTAGGCTGCTAACTTTTGCCGGGCCATTGCTCTTAATCAAAGTTAGGTATCAGTCATCACTCAAATGCGTTTCGATCCACTGTAACGTAGGTATACGCGACATATAGCCCTCACTTCTAGCCTAACTTGGATCTCGCTGAAACACGGCCTGAGGCAAAACTGCTCCAAGAAATATTAACATTTGTGGTTTTCGCTCTACCTTTCCTGAAAAAAGCTCGATTTCACACCGGGTTATTGTTTTCTCTGAGCCTAAAATGCTCTAGCTTTAAATTACACAGAACCGTTGTCTCTTTTTTCACTTGTTTTTCGAAAAAAATGGTTTCTTTATTTCGTCAATTTATTTAGACTGCTAACTTTTGCCGGGCCATTGCTCTTAATCAAAGTTAGGTATCAGTCAGCACTCAAATGCGTTTTGATCCACTGTAACGTAGGTACACGGGACATATAGCCCTCACTTCTAGCCTAACTTGTATCTTGCTGAAACACGGCCTGAGGCAAAACTGCTCCAAGAAATATTAACATTTGTGGTTTTCGCTCTACCTTTCCTGAAAAAAGCTCGAATTCACACCGGATTATTGTTTTCTCTGAGCCTAATATGCTCTAGCTTTAAATTATTCAGAACCATTGTCTCTTTTCTCACTCGTTTTTCGAAAAAAAATAATTTCCTTATTTCGTCAATTTATTTAGGCTGCTAACTTTTGCCGGGCCATTGCTCTTAATCAAAGTTAGGTATCAGTCAGCACTCAAATGCGTTTTGATCCACTGTAACGTAGGTACACGGGACATATAGCCCTCACTTCTAGCCTAACTTGTATCTTGCTGAAACACGGCCTGAGGCAAAACTGCTCCAAGAAATATTAACATTTGTGGTTTTCGCTCTACCTTTCCTGAAAAAAGCTCGAATTCACACCGGATTATTGTTTTCTCTGAGCCTAATATGCTCTAGCTTTAAATTATTCAGAACCATTGTCTCTTTTCTCACTCGTTTTTCGAAAAAAAATAATTTCCTTATTTCGTCAATTTATTTAGGCTGCTAACTTTTGCCGGGCCATTGCTCTTAATCAAAGTTAGGTATCAGTCAGCACTCAAATGCGTTTTGATCCACTGTAACGTAGGTACACGGGACATATAGCCCTCACTTCTAGCCTAACTTGTATCTTGCTGAAACACGGCCTGAGGCAAAACTGCTCCAAGAAATATTAACATTTGTGGTTTTCGCTCTACCTTTCCTGAAAAAAGCTCGAATTCACACCGGATTATTGTTTTCTCTGGGCCTAATATGCTATAGCTTTAAATTACACAAAACCATTGTCTCTTTTCTCACTCGTTTTTCGAAAAAAAATCATTTCTTTATATCGTTAATTTATCTAGGCTGCTAACTTTTGCCGGGCCATTGCTCTTAATCAAAGTTAGGTATCAGTCATCACTCAAATGCGTTTCGATCCACTGTAACGTAGGTATACGCGACATATAGCCCTCACTTCTAGCCTAACTTGGATCTCGCTGAAACACGGCCTGAGGCAAAACTGCTCCAAGAAATATTAACATTTGTTGTTTTCGCTTTACGTTTCCTGAAAAAAGCTCGATTTCACACTGAATTATTGTTTTCTTTGTGCCTAATATGCTCTAGCTTTAAATTACATAAAACCATTGTCTCTTTTCTCACTCGTTTTTCGAAAAAAAATAATTTCCTTATTTCGTCAATTTATTTAGGCTGCTAACTTTTGCCGGGCCATTGCTCTTAATCAAAGTTAGGTATCAGTCAGCACACAAATGCGTTTTGATCCACTGTAACGTAGGTACACGCGACATATAGCCCTCACTTCTAGCCTAACTTGTATCTCGCTGAAACACGGCCTGAGGCAAAACTGCTCCAAGAAATATTAACATTTGTGGTTTTCGCTCTACTTTTCCTGAAAAAAGCTCGAATTCACACCGGATTATTGTTTTCTCTGGGCCTAATATGCTATAGCTTTAAATTACACAAAACCATTGTCTCTTTTCTCACTCGTTTTTCGAAAAAAAATCATTTCTTTATATCGTTAATTTATCTAGGCTGCTAACTTTTGCCGGGCCATTGCTCTTAATCAAAGTTAGGTATCAGTCAGCACACAAATGCGTTTTGATCCACTGTAACGTAGGTACACGCGACATATAGCCCTCACTTCTAGCCTAACTTGTATCTCGCTGAAACACGGCCTGAGGCAAAACTGCTCCAAGAAATATTAACATTTGTGGTTTTCGCTCTACTTTTCCTGAAAAAAGCTCGAATTCACACCGGATTATTGTTTTCTCTGGGCCTAATATGCTATAGCTTTAAATTACACAAAACCATTGTCTCTTTTCTCACTCGTTTTTCGAAAAAAAATCATTTCTTTATATCGTTAATTTATCTAGGCTGCTAACTTTTGCCGGGCCATTGCTCTTAATCAAAGTTAGGTATCAGTCATCACTCAAATGCGTTTCGATCCACTGTAACGTAGGTATACGCGACATATAGCCCTCACTTCTAGCCTAACTTGGATCTCGCTGAAACACGGCCTGAGGCAAAACTGCTCCAAGAAATATTAACATTTGTGGTTTTCGCTCTACCTTTCCTGAAAAAAGCTCGACTTCACATCGGATTATTGTTTTCTCTGAGCCAAATATGCTCTAGCTTTAAATTACATAGAACAATTCTCTCTTTTCTCACTTGTTTTTCAAAAAAAAAATTTCCTTATTTCGTCAATTTATTTAGGCTGCTAACATTTGCCGGGCCATTGCTCTTGATCAAAGTTAGGTATCAGTCATCACTCAAATGCGTTTCGATCCACTGTAACGTTGGTATACGCGACATATAGCCCTCACTTCTAGCCTAACTTGGATCTCGCTGAAACACGGCCTGAGGCAAAACTGCTCCAAGAAATATTAACATTTGTGGTTTTCGCTCTACCTTTCCTGAAAAAAGCTCGATTTCACACCGGGTTATTGTTTTCTCTGAGCCTAAAATGCTCTAGCTTTAAATTACACAGAACCGTTGTCTCTTTTTTCACTTGTTTTTCGAAAAAAATGGTTTCTTTATTTCGTCAATTTATTTAGACTGCTAACTTTTGCCGGGCCATTGCTCTTGATCAAAGTTAGGTATCAGTCAGCACTCAAATGCGTTTTGATCCACTGTAACGTAGGTACACGGGACATATAGCCCTCACTTCTAGCCTAACTTGTATCTTGCTGAAACACGGCCTGAGGCAAAACTGCTCCAAGAAATATTAACATTTGTGGTTTTCGCTCTACCTTTCCTGAAAAAAGCTCGAATTCACACCGGATTATTGTTTTCTCTGAGCCTAATATGCTCTAGCTTTAAATTATTCAGAACCATTGTCTCTTTTCTCACTCGTTTTTCGAAAAAAAATAATTTCCTTATTTCGTCAATTTATTTAGGCTGCTAACTTTTGCCGGGCCATTGCTCTTAATCAAAGTTAGGTATCAGTCAGCACACAAATGCGTTTTGATCCACTGTAACGTAGGTACACGCGACATATAGCCCTCACTTCTAGCCTAACTTGTATCTCGCTGAAACACGGCCTGAGGCAAAACTGCTCCAAGAAATATTAACATTTGTGGTTTTCGCTCTACTTTTCCTGAAAAAAGCTCGAATTCACACCGGATTATTGTTTTCTCTGGGCCTAATATGCTATAGCTTTAAATTACACAAAACCATTGTCTCTTTTCTCACTCGTTTTTCAAAAAAAATAAAATCCTTATTTCGTCAATTTATTTAGGCTGCTAACTTTTGCCGGGCCATTGCTCTTAACCAAAGTTAGGTATCAGTCAGCACTCAAATGCGTTTTGATCCACTGTAACGTAGGTACACGCGACATATAGCCCTCACTTCTAGCCTAACTTGTATCTTGCTGAAACACGGCCTGAGGCAAAACTGCTCCAAGAAATATTAACATTTGTTGTTTTCGCTTTACGTTTCCTGAAAAAAGCTCGATTTCACACTGAATTATTGTTTTCTTTGTGCCTAATATGCTCTAGCTTTAAATTACATAAAACCATTGTCTCTTTTCTCACTCGTTTTTCGAAAAAAAATAATTTCTTTATTTCGTCAATTTATTTAGGCTGCTAACTTTTGCCGGGCCATTGCTCTTAATCAAAGTTAGGTATCAGTCAGCACTCAAATGTGTTTTGATCCACTGTAACGTAGGTACACGGGACATTTAGCCCTCACTTCTAGGCTAACTTGTATCTCGCTGAAACAGGGCCTGAAGCAAAACTGCTCCAAGAAATATTAACATTTGTGGTTTTCGCTCTACCTTTCCTGAAAAAAGCTCGATTTCACACCGGGTTATTGTTTTCTCTGAGCCTAAAATGCTCTAGCTTTAAATTACACAGAACCGTTGTCTCTTTTTTCACTTGTTTTTCGAAAAAAATAGTTTCTTTATTTCGTCAATTTATTTAGGCTGCTAACTTTTGCCGGGCCATTGCTCTTAATCAAAGTTAGGTATCAATCAGCACTCAAATGCGTTTTAATTCACTGTAACGTAGGTACACGGGACATATAGCCCTCACTTCTAGCCTAACTTGTATCTCGCTGAAACACGGCCTGAGGCAAAACTGCTCCAAGAAATATTAACATTTGTGGTTTTCGCTCTACCTTTCCTGAAAAAAGCTCGACTTCACATCGGATTATTGTTTTCTCTGAGCCAAATATGCTCTAGCTTTAAATTACATAGAACAATTCTCTCTTTTCTCACTTGTTTTTCAAAAAAAAAATTTCCTTATTTCGTCAATTTATTTAGGCTGCTAACATTTGCTGGGCCATTGCTCTTGATCAAAGTTAGGTATCAGTCAGCACACAAATGCGTTTTGATCCACTGTAACGTAGGTACACGCGACATATAGCCCTCACTTCTAGCCTAACTTGTATCTCGCTGAAACACGGCCTGAGGCAAAACTGCTCCAAGAAATATTAACATTTGTTGTTTTCGCTTTACGTTTCCTGAAAAAAGCTCGATTTCACACCGGGTTATTGTTTTCTTTGAGCCTAAAATGCTCTAGCTTTAAATTACACAGAACCGTTGTCTCTTTTTTCACTTGTTTTTCGAAAAAAATAGTTTCTTTATTTCGTCAATTTATTTAGGCTGCTAACTTTTGCCGGGCCATTGCTCTTAATCAAAGTTAGGTATCAATCAGCACTCAAATGCGTTTTAATTCACTGTAACGTAGGTACACGGGACATATAGCCCTCACTTCTAGCCTAACTTGTATCTCGCTGAAACACGGCCTGAGGCAAAACTGCTCCAAGAAATATTAACATTTGTGGTTTTCGCTCTACCTTTCCTGAAAAAAGCTCGAATTCACACCGGATTATTGTTTTCTCTGAGCCTAATATGCTCTAGCTTTAAATTACACAGAACCATTGTCTCTTTTCTCACTCGTTTTTCGAAAAAAAATAATTTCCTTATTTCGTCAATTTATTTAGGCTGCTAACTTTTGCCGGGCCATTGCTCTTAATCAAAGTTAGGTATCAGTCAGCACTCAAATGCGTTTTGATCCACTGTAACGTAGGTACACGGGACATATAGCCCTCACTTCTAGCCTAACTTGTATCTTGCTGAAACACGGCCTGAGGCAAAACTGCTCCAAGAAATATTAACATTTGTGGTTTTCGCTCTACCTTTCCTGAAAAAAGCTCGAATTCACACCGGATTATTGTTTTCTCTGGGCCTAATATGCTATAGCTTTAAATTACACAAAACCATTGTCTCTTTTCTCACTCGTTTTTCGAAAAAAAATCATTTCTTTATATCGTTAATTTATCTAGGCTGCTAACTTTTGCCGGGCCATTGCTCTTAATCAAAGTTAGGTATCAGTCATCACTCAAATGCGTTTCGATCCACTGTAACGTAGGTATACGCGACATATAGCCCTCACTTCTAGCCTAACTTGGATCTCGCTGAAACACGGCCTGAGGCAAAACTGCTCCAAGAAATATTAACATTTGTTGTTTTCGCTTTACGTTTCCTGAAAAAAGCTCGATTTCACACTGAATTATTGTTTTCTTTGTGCCTAATATGCTCTAGCTTTAAATTACATAAAACCATTGTCTCTTTTCTCACTCGTTTTTCGAAAAAAAATAATTTCCTTATTTCGTCAATTTATTTAGGCTGCTAACTTTTGCCGGGCCATTGCTCTTAATCAAAGTTAGGTATCAGTCAGCACACAAATGCGTTTTGATCCACTGTAACGTAGGTACACGCGACATATAGCCCTCACTTCTAGCCTAACTTGTATCTCGCTGAAACACGGCCTGAGGCAAAACTGCTCCAAGAAATATTAACATTTGTGGTTTTCGCTCTACTTTTCCTGAAAAAAGCTCGAATTCACACCGGATTATTGTTTTCTCTGGGCCTAATATGCTATAGCTTTAAATTACACAAAACCATTGTCTCTTTTCTCACTCGTTTTTCGAAAAAAAATCATTTCTTTATATCGTTAATTTATCTAGGCTGCTAACTTTTGCCGGGCCATTGCTCTTAATCAAAGTTAGGTATCAGTCATCACTCAAATGCGTTTCGATCCACTGTAACGTAGGTATACGCGACATATAGCCCTCACTTCTAGCCTAACTTGGATCTCGCTGAAACACGGCCTGAGGCAAAACTGCTCCAAGAAATATTAACATTTGTGGTTTTCGCTCTACCTTTCCTGAAAAAAGCTCGATTTCACACCGGGTTATTGTTTTCTCTGAGCCTAAAATGCTCTAGCTTTAAATTACACAGAACCGTTGTCTCTTTTTTCACTTGTTTTTCGAAAAAAATGGTTTCTTTATTTCGTCAATTTATTTAGACTGCTAACTTTTGCCGGGCCATTGCTCTTAATCAAAGTTAGGTATCAGTCAGCACTCAAATGCGTTTTGATCCACTGTAACGTAGGTACACGGGACATATAGCCCTCACTTCTAGCCTAACTTGTATCTTGCTGAAACACGGCCTGAGGCAAAACTGCTCCAAGAAATATTAACATTTGTGGTTTTCGCTCTACCTTTCCTGAAAAAAGCTCGAATTCACACCGGATTATTGTTTTCTCTGAGCCTAATATGCTCTAGCTTTAAATTATTCAGAACCATTGTCTCTTTTCTCACTCGTTTTTCGAAAAAAAATAATTTCCTTATTTCGTCAATTTATTTAGGCTGCTAACTTTTGCCGGGCCATTGCTCTTAATCAAAGTTAGGTATCAGTCAGCACTCAAATGCGTTTTGATCCACTGTAACGTAGGTACACGGGACATATAGCCCTCACTTCTAGCCTAACTTGTATCTTGCTGAAACACGGCCTGAGGCAAAACTGCTCCAAGAAATATTAACATTTGTGGTTTTCGCTCTACCTTTCCTGAAAAAAGCTCGAATTCACACCGGATTATTGTTTTCTCTGAGCCTAATATGCTCTAGCTTTAAATTATTCAGAACCATTGTCTCTTTTCTCACTCGTTTTTCGAAAAAAAATAATTTCCTTATTTCGTCAATTTATTTAGGCTGCTAACTTTTGCCGGGCCATTGCTCTTAATCAAAGTTAGGTATCAGTCAGCACTCAAATGCGTTTTGATCCACTGTAACGTAGGTACACGGGACATATAGCCCTCACTTCTAGCCTAACTTGTATCTTGCTGAAACACGGCCTGAGGCAAAACTGCTCCAAGAAATATTAACATTTGTGGTTTTCGCTCTACCTTTCCTGAAAAAAGCTCGAATTCACACCGGATTATTGTTTTCTCTGGGCCTAATATGCTATAGCTTTAAATTACACAAAACCATTGTCTCTTTTCTCACTCGTTTTTCGAAAAAAAATCATTTCTTTATATCGTTAATTTATCTAGGCTGCTAACTTTTGCCGGGCCATTGCTCTTAATCAAAGTTAGGTATCAGTCATCACTCAAATGCGTTTCGATCCACTGTAACGTAGGTATACGCGACATATAGCCCTCACTTCTAGCCTAACTTGGATCTCGCTGAAACACGGCCTGAGGCAAAACTGCTCCAAGAAATATTAACATTTGTTGTTTTCGCTTTACGTTTCCTGAAAAAAGCTCGATTTCACACTGAATTATTGTTTTCTTTGTGCCTAATATGCTCTAGCTTTAAATTACATAAAACCATTGTCTCTTTTCTCACTCGTTTTTCGAAAAAAAATAATTTCCTTATTTCGTCAATTTATTTAGGCTGCTAACTTTTGCCGGGCCATTGCTCTTAATCAAAGTTAGGTATCAGTCAGCACACAAATGCGTTTTGATCCACTGTAACGTAGGTACACGCGACATATAGCCCTCACTTCTAGCCTAACTTGTATCTCGCTGAAACACGGCCTGAGGCAAAACTGCTCCAAGAAATATTAACATTTGTGGTTTTCGCTCTACTTTTCCTGAAAAAAGCTCGAATTCACACCGGATTATTGTTTTCTCTGGGCCTAATATGCTATAGCTTTAAATTACACAAAACCATTGTCTCTTTTCTCACTCGTTTTTCGAAAAAAAATCATTTCTTTATATCGTTAATTTATCTAGGCTGCTAACTTTTGCCGGGCCATTGCTCTTAATCAAAGTTAGGTATCAGTCATCACTCAAATGCGTTTCGATCCACTGTAACGTAGGTATACGCGACATATAGCCCTCACTTCTAGCCTAACTTGGATCTCGCTGAAACACGGCCTGAGGCAAAACTGCTCCAAGAAATATTAACATTTGTGGTTTTCGCTCTACCTTTCCTGAAAAAAGCTCGATTTCACACCGGGTTATTGTTTTCTCTGAGCCTAAAATGCTCTAGCTTTAAATTACACAGAACCGTTGTCTCTTTTTTTACTTGTTTTTCGAAAAAAATGGTTTCTTTATTTCGTCAATTTATTTAGGCTGCTAACTTTTGCCGGGCCATTGCTCTTAATCAAAGTTAGGTATCAGTCAGCACTCAAATGCGTTTTGATCCACTGTAACGTAGGTACACGGGACATATAGCCCTCACTTCTAGCCTAACTTGTATCTTGCTGAAACACGGCCTGAGGCAAAACTGCTCCAAGAAATATTAACATTTGTGGTTTTCGCTCTACCTTTCCTGAAAAAAGCTCGAATTCACACCGGATTATTGTCATCTCTGAGCCTAATATGCTCTAGCTTTAAATTATTCAGAACCATTGTCTCTTTTCTCACTCGTTTTTCGAAAAAAAATAATTTCCTTATTTCGTCAATTTATTTAGGCTGCTAACTTTTGCCGGGCCATTGCTCTTAATCAAAGTTAGGTATCAGTCAGCACACAAATGCGTTTTGATCCACTGTAACGTAGGTACACGCGACATATAGCCCTCATTTCTAGCCTAACTTGTATCTCGCTGAAACACGGCCTGAGGCAAAACTGCTCCAAGAAATATTAACATTTGTGGTTTTCGCTCTACTTTTCCTGAAAAAAGCTCGAATTCACACCGGATTATTGTTTTCTCTGGGCCTAATATGCTATAGCTTTAAATTACACAAAACCATTGTCTCTTTTCTCACTCGTTTTTCAAAAAAAATAAAATCCTTATTTCGTCAATTTATTTAGGCTGCTAACTTTTGCCGGGCCATTGCTCTTAACCAAAGTTAGGTATCAGTCAGCACTCAAATGCGTTTTGATCCACTGTAACGTAGGTACACGCGACATATAGCCCTCACTTCTAGCCTAACTTGTATCTTGCTGAAACACGGCCTGAGGCAAAACTGCTCCAAGAAATATTAACATTTGTTGTTTTCGCTTTACGTTTCCTGAAAAAAGCTCGATTTCACACTGAATTATTGTTTTCTTTGTGCCTAATATGCTCTAGCTTTAAATTACATAAAACCATTGTCTCTTTTCTCACTCGTTTTTCGAAAAAAAATAATTTCCTTATTTCGTCAATTTATTTAGGCTGCTAACTTTTGCCGGGCCATTGCTCTTAATCAAAGTTAGGTATCAGTCAGCACTCAAATGTGTTTTGATCCACTGTAACGTAGGTACACGGGACATTTAGCCCTCACTTCTAGGCTAACTTGTATCTCGCTGAAACAGGGCCTGAAGCAAAACTGCTCCAAGAAATATTAACATTTGTGGTTTTCGCTCTACCTTTCCTGAAAAAAGCTCGATTTCACACCGGGTTATTGTTTTCTCTGAGCCTAAAATGCTCTAGCTTTAAATTACACAGAACCGTTGTCTCTTTTTTCACTTGTTTTTCGAAAAAAATAGTTTCTTTATTTCGTCAATTTATTTAGGCTGCTAACTTTTGCCGGGCCATTGCTCTTAATCAAAGTTAGGTATCAATCAGCACTCAAATGCGTTTTAATTCACTGTAACGAAGGTACACGGGACATATAGCCCTCACTTCTAGCCTAACTTGTATCTCGCTGAAACACGGCCTGAGGCAAAACTGCTCCAAGAAATATTAACATTTGTGGTTTTCGCTCTACCTTTCCTGAAAAAAGCTCGACTTCACATCGGATTATTGTTTTCTCTGAGCCAAATATGCTCTAGCTTTAAATTACATAGAACAATTCTCTCTTTTCTCACTTGTTTTTCAAAAAAAAAATTTCCTTATTTCGTCAATTTATTTAGGCTGCTAACATTTGCCGGGCCATTGCTCTTGATCAAAGTTAGGTATCAGTCATCACTCAAATGCGTTTCGATCCACTGTAACGTTGGTATACGCGACATATAGCCCTCACTTCTAGCCTAACTTGGATCTCGCTGAAACACGGCCTGAGGCAAAACTGCTCCAAGAAATATTAACATTTGTGGTTTTCGCTCTACCTTTCCTGAAAAAAGCTCGATTTCACACCGGGTTATTGTTTTCTCTGAGCCTAAAATGCTCTAGCTTTAAATTACACAGAACCGTTGTCTCTTTTTTCACTTGTTTTTCGAAAAAAATGGTTTCTTTATTTCGTCAATTTATTTAGACTGCTAACTTTTGCCGGGCCATTGCTCTTAATCAAAGTTAGGTATCAGTCAGCACTCAAATGCGTTTTGATCCACTGTAACGTAGGTACACGGGACATATAGCCCTCACTTCTAGCCTAACTTGGATCTCGCTGAAACACGGCCTGAGGCAAAACTGCTCCAAGAAATATTAACATTTGTGGTTTTCGCTCTACCTTTCCTGAAAAAAGCTCGATTTCACACCGGGTTATTGTTTTCTCTGAGCCTAAAATGCTCTAGCTTTAAATTACACAGAACCGTTGTCTCTTTTTTCACTTGTTTTTCGAAAAAAATGGTTTCTTTATTTCGTCAATTTATTTAGACTGCTAACTTTTGCCGGGCCATTGCTCTTAATCAAAGTTAGGTATCAGTCAGCACTCAAATGCGTTTTGATCCACTGTAACGTAGGTACACGGGACATATAGCCCTCACTTCTAGCCTAACTTGTATCTTGCTGAAACACGGCCTGAGGCAAAACTGCTCCAAGAAATATTAACATTTGTGGTTTTCGCTCTACCTTTCCTGAAAAAAGCTCGAATTCACACCGGATTATTGTTTTCTCTGAGCCTAATATGCTCTAGCTTTAAATTATTCAGAACCATTGTCTCTTTTCTCACTCGTTTTTCGAAAAAAAATAATTTCCTTATTTCGTCAATTTATTTAGGCTGCTAACTTTTGCCGGGCCATTGCTCTTAATCAAAGTTAGGTATCAGTCAGCACACAAATGCGTTTTGATCCACTGTAACGTAGGTACACGCGACATATAGCCCTCACTTCTAGCCTAACTTGTATCTCGCTGAAACACGGCCTGAGGCAAAACTGCTCCAAGAAATATTAACATTTGTGGTTTTCGCTCTACTTTTCCTGAAAAAAGCTCGAATTCACACCGGATTATTGTTTTCTCTGGGCCTAATATGCTATAGCTTTAAATTACACAAAACCATTGTCTCTTTTCTCACTCGTTTTTCAAAAAAAATAAAATCCTTATTTCGTCAATTTATTTAGGCTGCTAACTTTTGCCGGGCCATTGCTCTTAACCAAAGTTAGGTATCAGTCAGCACTCAAATGCGTTTTGATCCACTGTAACGTAGGTACACGCGACATATAGCCCTCACTTCTAGCCTAACTTGTATCTTGCTGAAACACGGCCTGAGGCAAAACTGCTCCAAGAAATATTAACATTTGTTGTTTTCGCTTTACGTTTCCTGAAAAAAGCTCGATTTCACACTGAATTATTGTTTTCTTTGTGCCTAATATGCTCTAGCTTTAAATTACATAAAACCATTGTCTCTTTTCTCACTCGTTTTTCGAAAAAAAATAATTTCCTTATTTCGTCAATTTATTTAGGCTGCTAACTTTTGCCGGGCCATTGCTCTTAATCAAAGTTAGGTATCAGTCAGCACTCAAATGTGTTTTGATCCACTGTAACGTAGGTACACGGGACATTTAGCCCTCACTTCTAGGCTAACTTGTATCTCGCTGAAACAGGGCCTGAAGCAAAACTGCTCCAAGAAATATTAACATTTGTGGTTTTCGCTCTACCTTTCCTGAAAAAAGCTCGATTTCACACCGGGTTATTGTTTTCTCTGAGCCTAAAATGCTCTAGCTTTAAATTACACAGAACCGTTGTCTCTTTTTTCACTTGTTTTTCGAAAAAAATAGTTTCTTTATTTCGTCAATTTATTTAGGCTGCTAACTTTTGCCGGGCCATTGCTCTTAATCAAAGTTAGGTATCAATCAGCACTCAAATGCGTTTTAATTCACTGTAACGTAGGTACACGGGACATATAGCCCTCACTTCTAGCCTAACTTGTATCTCGCTGAAACACAGCCTGAGGCAAAACTGCTCCAAGAAATATTAACATTTGTGGTTTTCGCTCTACCTTTCCTGAAAAAAGCTCGACTTCACATCGGATTATTGTTTTCTCTGAGCCAAATATGCTCTAGCTTTAAATTACATAGAACAATTCTCTCTTTTCTCACTTGTTTTTCAAAAAAAAAATTTCCTTATTTCGTCAATTTATTTAGGCTGCTAACATTTGCTGGGCCATTGCTCTTGATCAAAGTTAGGTATCAGTCAGCACACAAATGCGTTTTGATCCACTGTAACGTAGGTACACGCGACATATAGCCCTCACTTCTAGCCTAACTTGTATCTCGCTGAAACACGGCCTGAGGCAAAACTGCTCCAAGAAATATTAACATTTGTTGTTTTCGCTTTACGTTTCCTGAAAAAAGCTCGATTTCACACCGGGTTATTGTTTTCTTTGAGCCTAAAATGCTCTAGCTTTAAATTACACAGAACCGTTGTCTCTTTTTTCACTTGTTTTTCGAAAAAAATAGTTTCTTTATTTCGTCAATTTATTTAGGCTGCTAACTTTTGCCGGGCCATTGCTCTTAATCAAAGTTAGGTATCAATCAGCACTCAAATGCGTTTTAATTCACTGTAACGTAGGTACACGGGACATATAGCCCTCACTTCTAGCCTAACTTGTATCTCGCTGAAACACGGCCTGAGGCAAAACTGCTCCAAGAAATATTAACATTTGTGGTTTTCGCTCTACCTTTCCTGAAAAAAGCTCGAATTCACACCGGATTATTGTTTTCTCTGAGCCTAATATGCTCTAGCTTTAAATTACACAGAACCATTGTCTCTTTTCTCACTCGTTTTTCGAAAAAAAATAATTTCCTTATTTCGTCAATTTATTTAGGCTGCTAACTTTTGCCGGGCCATTGCTCTTAATCAAAGTTAGGTATCAGTCAGCACTCAAATGCGTTTTGATCCACTGTAACGTAGGTACACGGGACATATAGCCCTCACTTCTAGCCTAACTTGTATCTTGCTGAAACACGGCCTGAGGCAAAACTGCTCCAAGAAATATTAACATTTGTGGTTTTCGCTCTACCTTTCCTGAAAAAAGCTCGAATTCACACCGGATTATTGTTTTCTCTGGGCCTAATATGCTATAGCTTTAAATTACACAAAACCATTGTCTCTTTTCTCACTCGTTTTTCGAAAAAAAATCATTTCTTTATATCGTTAATTTATCTAGGCTGCTAACTTTTGCCGGGCCATTGCTCTTAATCAAAGTTAGGTATCAGTCATCACTCAAATGCGTTTCGATCCACTGTAACGTAGGTATACGCGACATATAGCCCTCACTTCTAGCCTAACTTGGATCTCGCTGAAACACGGCCTGAGGCAAAACTGCTCCAAGAAATATTAACATTTGTTGTTTTCGCTTTACGTTTCCTGAAAAAAGCTCGATTTCACACTGAATTATTGTTTTCTTTGTGCCTAATATGCTCTAGCTTTAAATTACATAAAACCATTGTCTCTTTTCTCACTCGTTTTTCGAAAAAAAATAATTTCCTTATTTCGTCAATTTATTTAGGCTGCTAACTTTTGCCGGGCCATTGCTCTTAATCAAAGTTAGGTATCAGTCAGCACACAAATGCGTTTTGATCCACTGTAACGTAGGTACACGCGACATATAGCCCTCACTTCTAGCCTAACTTGTATCTCGCTGAAACACGGCCTGAGGCAAAACTGCTCCAAGAAATATTAACATTTGTGGTTTTCGCTCTACTTTTCCTGAAAAAAGCTCGAATTCACACCGGATTATTGTTTTCTCTGGGCCTAATATGCTATAGCTTTAAATTACACAAAACCATTGTCTCTTTTCTCACTCGTTTTTCGAAAAAAAATCATTTCTTTATATCGTTAATTTATCTAGGCTGCTAACTTTTGCCGGGCCATTGCTCTTAATCAAAGTTAGGTATCAGTCATCACTCAAATGCGTTTCGATCCACTGTAACGTAGGTATACGCGACATATAGCCCTCACTTCTAGCCTAACTTGGATCTCGCTGAAACACGGCCTGAGGCAAAACTGCTCCAAGAAATATTAACATTTGTGGTTTTCGCTCTACCTTTCCTGAAAAAAGCTCGATTTCACACCGGGTTATTGTTTTCTCTGAGCCTAAAATGCTCTAGCTTTAAATTACACAGAACCGTTGTCTCTTTTTTCACTTGTTTTTCGAAAAAAATGGTTTCTTTATTTCGTCAATTTATTTAGACTGCTAACTTTTGCCGGGCCATTGCTCTTAATCAAAGTTAGGTATCAGTCAGCACTCAAATGCGTTTTGATCCACTGTAACGTAGGTACACGGGACATATAGCCCTCACTTCTAGCCTAACTTGTATCTTGCTGAAACACGGCCTGAGGCAAAACTGCTCCAAGAAATATTAACATTTGTGGTTTTCGCTCTACCTTTCCTGAAAAAAGCTCGAATTCACACCGGATTATTGTTTTCTCTGAGCCTAATATGCTCTAGCTTTAAATTATTCAGAACCATTGTCTCTTTTCTCACTCGTTTTTCGAAAAAAAATAATTTCCTTATTTCGTCAATTTATTTAGGCTGCTAACTTTTGCCGGGCCATTGCTCTTAATCAAAGTTAGGTATCAGTCAGCACTCAAATGCGTTTTGATCCACTGTAACGTAGGTACACGGGACATATAGCCCTCACTTCTAGCCTAACTTGTATCTTGCTGAAACACGGCCTGAGGCAAAACTGCTCCAAGAAATATTAACATTTGTGGTTTTCGCTCTACCTTTCCTGAAAAAAGCTCGAATTCACACCGGATTATTGTTTTCTCTGAGCCTAATATGCTCTAGCTTTAAATTATTCAGAACCATTGTCTCTTTTCTCACTCGTTTTTCGAAAAAAAATAATTTCCTTATTTCGTCAATTTATTTAGGCTGCTAACTTTTGCCGGGCCATTGCTCTTAATCAAAGTTAGGTATCAGTCAGCACTCAAATGCGTTTTGATCCACTGTAACGTAGGTACACGGGACATATAGCCCTCACTTCTAGCCTAACTTGTATCTTGCTGAAACACGGCCTGAGGCAAAACTGCTCCAAGAAATATTAACATTTGTGGTTTTCGCTCTACCTTTCCTGAAAAAAGCTCGAATTCACACCGGATTATTGTTTTCTCTGGGCCTAATATGCTATAGCTTTAAATTACACAAAACCATTGTCTCTTTTCTCACTCGTTTTTCGAAAAAAAATCATTTCTTTATATCGTTAATTTATCTAGGCTGCTAACTTTTGCCGGGCCATTGCTCTTAATCAAAGTTAGGTATCAGTCATCACTCAAATGCGTTTCGATCCACTGTAACGTAGGTATACGCGACATATAGCCCTCACTTCTAGCCTAACTTGGATCTCGCTGAAACACGGCCTGAGGCAAAACTGCTCCAAGAAATATTAACATTTGTTGTTTTCGCTTTACGTTTCCTGAAAAAAGCTCGATTTCACACTGAATTATTGTTTTCTTTGTGCCTAATATGCTCTAGCTTTAAATTACATAAAACCATTGTCTCTTTTCTCACTCGTTTTTCGAAAAAAAATAATTTCCTTATTTCGTCAATTTATTTAGGCTGCTAACTTTTGCCGGGCCATTGCTCTTAATCAAAGTTAGGTATCAGTCAGCACACAAATGCGTTTTGATCCACTGTAACGTAGGTACACGCGACATATAGCCCTCACTTCTAGCCTAACTTGTATCTCGCTGAAACACGGCCTGAGGCAAAACTGCTCCAAGAAATATTAACATTTGTGGTTTTCGCTCTACTTTTCCTGAAAAAAGCTCGAATTCACACCGGATTATTGTTTTCTCTGGGCCTAATATGCTATAGCTTTAAATTACACAAAACCATTGTCTCTTTTCTCACTCGTTTTTCGAAAAAAAATCATTTCTTTATATCGTTAATTTATCTAGGCTGCTAACTTTTGCCGGGCCATTGCTCTTAATCAAAGTTAGGTATCAGTCATCACTCAAATGCGTTTCGATCCACTGTAACGTAGGTATACGCGACATATAGCCCTCACTTCTAGCCTAACTTGGATCTCGCTGAAACACGGCCTGAGGCAAAACTGCTCCAAGAAATATTAACATTTGTGGTTTTCGCTCTACCTTTCCTGAAAAAAGCTCGATTTCACACCGGGTTATTGTTTTCTCTGAGCCTAAAATGCTCTAGCTTTAAATTACACAGAACCGTTGTCTCTTTTTTTACTTGTTTTTCGAAAAAAATGGTTTCTTTATTTCGTCAATTTATTTAGGCTGCTAACTTTTGCCGGGCCATTGCTCTTAATCAAAGTTAGGTATCAGTCAGCACTCAAATGCGTTTTGATCCACTGTAACGTAGGTACACGGGACATATAGCCCTCACTTCTAGCCTAACTTGTATCTTGCTGAAACACGGCCTGAGGCAAAACTGCTCCAAGAAATATTAACATTTGTGGTTTTCGCTCTACCTTTCCTGAAAAAAGCTCGAATTCACACCGGATTATTGTCATCTCTGAGCCTAATATGCTCTAGCTTTAAATTATTCAGAACCATTGTCTCTTTTCTCACTCGTTTTTCGAAAAAAAATAATTTCCTTATTTCGTCAATTTATTTAGGCTGCTAACTTTTGCCGGGCCATTGCTCTTAATCAAAGTTAGGTATCAGTCAGCACACAAATGCGTTTTGATCCACTGTAACGTAGGTACACGCGACATATAGCCCTCATTTCTAGCCTAACTTGTATCTCGCTGAAACACGGCCTGAGGCAAAACTGCTCCAAGAAATATTAACATTTGTGGTTTTCGCTCTACTTTTCCTGAAAAAAGCTCGAATTCACACCGGATTATTGTTTTCTCTGGGCCTAATATGCTATAGCTTTAAATTACACAAAACCATTGTCTCTTTTCTCACTCGTTTTTCAAAAAAAATAAAATCCTTATTTCGTCAATTTATTTAGGCTGCTAACTTTTGCCGGGCCATTGCTCTTAACCAAAGTTAGGTATCAGTCAGCACTCAAATGCGTTTTGATCCACTGTAACGTAGGTACACGCGACATATAGCCCTCACTTCTAGCCTAACTTGTATCTTGCTGAAACACGGCCTGAGGCAAAACTGCTCCAAGAAATATTAACATTTGTTGTTTTCGCTTTACGTTTCCTGAAAAAAGCTCGATTTCACACTGAATTATTGTTTTCTTTGTGCCTAATATGCTCTAGCTTTAAATTACATAAAACCATTGTCTCTTTTCTCACTCGTTTTTCGAAAAAAAATAATTTCCTTATTTCGTCAATTTATTTAGGCTGCTAACTTTTGCCGGGCCATTGCTCTTAATCAAAGTTAGGTATCAGTCAGCACTCAAATGTGTTTTGATCCACTGTAACGTAGGTACACGGGACATTTAGCCCTCACTTCTAGGCTAACTTGTATCTCGCTGAAACAGGGCCTGAAGCAAAACTGCTCCAAGAAATATTAACATTTGTGGTTTTCGCTCTACCTTTCCTGAAAAAAGCTCGATTTCACACCGGGTTATTGTTTTCTCTGAGCCTAAAATGCTCTAGCTTTAAATTACACAGAACCGTTGTCTCTTTTTTCACTTGTTTTTCGAAAAAAATAGTTTCTTTATTTCGTCAATTTATTTAGGCTGCTAACTTTTGCCGGGCCATTGCTCTTAATCAAAGTTAGGTATCAATCAGCACTCAAATGCGTTTTAATTCACTGTAACGAAGGTACACGGGACATATAGCCCTCACTTCTAGCCTAACTTGTATCTCGCTGAAACACGGCCTGAGGCAAAACTGCTCCAAGAAATATTAACATTTGTGGTTTTCGCTCTACCTTTCCTGAAAAAAGCTCGACTTCACATCGGATTATTGTTTTCTCTGAGCCAAATATGCTCTAGCTTTAAATTACATAGAACAATTCTCTCTTTTCTCACTTGTTTTTCAAAAAAAAAATTTCCTTATTTCGTCAATTTATTTAGGCTGCTAACATTTGCCGGGCCATTGCTCTTGATCAAAGTTAGGTATCAGTCATCACTCAAATGCGTTTCGATCCACTGTAACGTTGGTATACGCGACATATAGCCCTCACTTCTAGCCTAACTTGGATCTCGCTGAAACACGGCCTGAGGCAAAACTGCTCCAAGAAATATTAACATTTGTGGTTTTCGCTCTACCTTTCCTGAAAAAAGCTCGATTTCACACCGGGTTATTGTTTTCTCTGAGCCTAAAATGCTCTAGCTTTAAATTACACAGAACCGTTGTCTCTTTTTTCACTTGTTTTTCGAAAAAAATGGTTTCTTTATTTCGTCAATTTATTTAGACTGCTAACTTTTGCCGGGCCATTGCTCTTAATCAAAGTTAGGTATCAGTCAGCACTCAAATGCGTTTTGATCCACTGTAACGTAGGTACACGGGACATATAGCCCTCACTTCTAGCCTAACTTGGATCTCGCTGAAACACGGCCTGAGGCAAAACTGCTCCAAGAAATATTAACATTTGTGGTTTTCGCTCTACCTTTCCTGAAAAAAGCTCGATTTCACACCGGGTTATTGTTTTCTCTGAGCCTAAAATGCTCTAGCTTTAAATTACACAGAACCGTTGGTCTCTTTTTTCACTTGTTTTTCGAAAAAAATGGTTTCTTTATTTCGTCAATTTATTTAGACTGCTAACTTTTGCCGGGCCATTGCTCTTAATCAAAGTTAGGTATCAGTCAGCACTCAAATGCGTTTTGATCCACTGTAACGTAGGTACACGGGACATATAGCCCTCACTTCTAGCCTAACTTGTATCTTGCTGAAACACGGCCTGAGGCAAAACTGCTCCAAGAAATATAACATTTGTGGTTTTCGCTCTACCTTTCCTGAAAAAAGCTCGAATTCACACCGGATTATTGTTTTCTCTGAGCCTAATATGCTCTAGCTTTAAATTATTCAGAACCATTGTCTCTTTTCTCACTCGTTTTTCGAAAAAAAATAATTTCCTTATTTCGTCAATTTATTTAGGCTGCTAACTTTTGCCGGGCCATTGCTCTTAATCAAAGTTAGGTATCAGTCAGCACACAAATGCGTTTTGATCCACTGTAACGTAGGTACACGCGACATATAGCCCTCACTTCTAGCCTAACTTGTATCTCGCTGAAACACGGCCTGAGGCAAAACTGCTCCAAGAAATATTAACATTTGTGGTTTTCGCTCTACTTTTCCTGAAAAAAGCTCGAATTCACACCGGATTATTGTTTTCTCTGGGCCTAATATGCTATAGCTTTAAATTACACAAAACCATTGTCTCTTTTCTCACTCGTTTTTCAAAAAAAATAAAATCCTTATTTCGTCAATTTATTTAGGCTGCTAACTTTTGCCGGGCCATTGCTCTTAACCAAAGTTAGGTATCAGTCAGCACTCAAATGCGTTTTGATCCACTGTAACGTAGGTACACGCGACATATAGCCCTCACTTCTAGCCTAACTTGTATCTTGCTGAAACACGGCCTGAGGCAAAACTGCTCCAAGAAATATTAACATTTGTTGTTTTCGCTTTACGTTTCCTGAAAAAAGCTCGATTTCACACTGAATTATTGTTTTCTTTGTGCCTAATATGCTCTAGCTTTAAATTACATAAAACCATTGTCTCTTTTCTCACTCGTTTTTCGAAAAAAAATAATTTCCTTATTTCGTCAATTTATTTAGGCTGCTAACTTTTGCCGGGCCATTGCTCTTAATCAAAGTTAGGTATCAGTCAGCACTCAAATGTGTTTTGATCCACTGTAACGTAGGTACACGGGACATTTAGCCCTCACTTCTAGGCTAACTTGTATCTCGCTGAAACAGGGCCTGAAGCAAAACTGCTCCAAGAAATATTAACATTTGTGGTTTTCGCTCTACCTTTCCTGAAAAAAGCTCGATTTCACACCGGGTTATTGTTTTCTCTGAGCCTAAAATGCTCTAGCTTTAAATTACACAGAACCGTTGTCTCTTTTTTCACTTGTTTTTCGAAAAAAATAGTTTCTTTATTTCGTCAATTTATTTAGGCTGCTAACTTTTGCCGGGCCATTGCTCTTAATCAAAGTTAGGTATCAATCAGCACTCAAATGCGTTTTAATTCACTGTAACGTAGGTACACGGGACATATAGCCCTCACTTCTAGCCTAACTTGTATCTCGCTGAAACACAGCCTGAGGCAAAACTGCTCCAAGAAATATTAACATTTGTGGTTTTCGCTCTACCTTTCCTGAAAAAAGCTCGACTTCACATCGGATTATTGTTTTCTCTGAGCCAAATATGCTCTAGCTTTAAATTACATAGAACAATTCTCTCTTTTCTCACTTGTTTTTCAAAAAAAAAATTTCCTTATTTCGTCAATTTATTTAGGCTGCTAACATTTGCTGGGCCATTGCTCTTGATCAAAGTTAGGTATCAGTCAGCACACAAATGCGTTTTGATCCACTGTAACGTAGGTACACGCGACATATAGCCCTCACTTCTAGCCTAACTTGTATCTCGCTGAAACACGGCCTGAGGCAAAACTGCTCCAAGAAATATTAACATTTGTTGTTTTCGCTTTACGTTTCCTGAAAAAAGCTCGATTTCACACCGGGTTATTGTTTTCTCTGAGCCTAAAATGCTCTAGCTTTAAATTACACAGAACCGTTGTCTCTTTTTTCACTTGTTTTTCGAAAAAAATAGTTTCTTTATTTCGTCAATTTATTTAGGCTGCTAACTTTTGCCGGGCCATTGCTCTTAATCAAAGTTAGGTATCAATCAGCACTCAAATGCGTTTTAATTCACTGTAACGTAGGTACACGGGACATATAGCCCTCACTTCTAGCCTAACTTGTATCTCGCTGAAACACGGCCTGAGGCAAAACTGCTCCAAGAAATATTAACATTTGTGGTTTTCGCTCTACCTTTCCTGAAAAAAGCTCGAATTCACACCGGATTATTGTTTTCTCTGAGCCTAATATGCTCTAGCTTTAAATTACACAGAACCATTGTCTCTTTTCTCACTCGTTTTTCGAAAAAAAATAATTTCCTTATTTCGTCAATTTATTTAGGCTGCTAACTTTTGCCGGGCCATTGCTCTTAATCAAAGTTAGGTATCAGTCAGCACTCAAATGCGTTTTGATCCACTGTAACGTAGGTACACGGGACATATAGCCCTCACTTCTAGCCTAACTTGTATCTTGCTGAAACACGGCCTGAGGCAAAACTGCTCCAAGAAATATTAACATTTGTGGTTTTCGCTCTACCTTTCCTGAAAAAAGCTCGAATTCACACCGGATTATTGTTTTCTCTGGGCCTAATATGCTATAGCTTTAAATAACACAAAACCATTGTCTCTTTTCTCACTCGTTTTTCGAAAAAAAATCATTTCTTTATATCGTTAATTTATCTAGGCTGCTAACTTTTGCCGGGCCATTGCTCTTAATCAAAGTTAGGTATCAGTCATCACTCAAATGCGTTTCGATCCACTGTAACGTAGGTATACGCGACATATAGCCCTCACTTCTAGCCTAACTTCTAGCCTAACTTGTATCTCGCTGAAACACGGCCTGAGGCAAAACTGCTCCAAGAAATATTAACATTTGTGGTTTTCGCTCTACCTTTCCTGAAAAAAAGCTCGATTTCACACTGAATTATTGTTTTCTTTGAGCCTTATATGCTCTAGCTTTAAATTACATAAAACCATTGTCTCTTTTTTCACTTGTTTTTCGAAAAAAAATAATTTCTTTATTTCGTCAATTTATTTAGGCTGCTAACTTTTGCCGGGCCATTGCTCTTAATCAAAGTTAGGTATCAGTCAGCACTCAAATGTGTTTTGATCCACTGTAACGTAGGTACACGGGACATTTAGCCCTCACTTCTAGGCTAACTTGTATCTCGCTGAAACAGGGCCTGAGGCAAAACTGCTCCAAGAAATATTAACATTTGTGGTTTTCGCTCTACCTTTCCTGAAAAAAGCTCGATTTCACACCGGGTTATTGTTTTCTCTGAGCCTAATATGCTCTAGCTTTAAATTACACAGAACCGTTGTCTCTTTTTTCACTTGTTTTTCGAAAAAAATAGTTTCTTTATTTCGTCAATTTATTTAGGCTGTTAACTTTTGCCGGGCCATTGCTCTTAATCAAAGTTAGGTATCAGTCAGCACTCAAATGCGTTTTGATCCACTGTAACGTAGGTACACGCGACATATAGCCTTCACTTCTAGCCTAACTTGTATCTCGCTGAAACACGGCCTGAGGCAAAACTGCTCCAAGAAATATTAACATTTGTGGTTTTCGCTCTACCTTTCCTGAAAAAAAGCTCGATTTCACACTGAATTATTGTTTTCTTTGAGCCTTATATGCTCTAGCTTTAAATTACATAAAACCATTGTCTCTTTTTTCACTCGTTTTTCGAAAAAAAATAATTTCTTTATTTCGTCAATTTATTTAGGCTGCTAACTTTTGCCGGGCCATTGCTCTTAATCAAAGTTAGGTATCAGTCAGCACTCAAATGTGTTTTGATCCACTGTAACGTAGGTACACGGGACATTTAGCCCTCACTTCTAGGCTAACTTGTATCTCGCTGAAACAGGGCCTGAGGCAAAACTGCTCCAAGAAATATTAACATTTGTGGTTTTCGCTCTACCTTTCCTGAAAAAAGCTCGATTTCACACCGGGTTATTGTTTTCTCTGAGCCTCAAATGCTCTAGCTTTAAATTACACAGAACCGTTGTCTCTTTTTTCACTTGTTTTTCGAAAAAAATAGTTTCTTTATTTCGTCAATTTATTTAGGCTGTTAACTTTTGCCGGGCCATTGCTCTTAATCAAAGTTAGGTATCAGTCAGCACTCAAATGCGTTTTGATCCACTGTAACGTAGGTACACGCGACATATAGCCTTCACTTCTAGCCTAACTTGTATCTCGCTGAAACACGGCCTGAGGCAAAACTGCTCCAAGAAATATTAACATTTGTGGTTTTCGCTTTACCTTTCCTGAAAAAAGCTCGATTTCACACTGAATTATTGTTTTCTCTGAGCCTAATATGCTCTAGCTTTAAATTACATAAAACCATTGTCTCTTTTCTCACTCGTTTTTCGAAAAAAAATAATTTCCTTATTTCGTCAATTTATTTAGGCTGCTAACTTTTGCCGGGCCATTGCTCTTAACCAAAGTTAGGTGTCAGTCAGCACTCAAATGCGTTTTGATCCACTGTAACGTAGGTACACGCGACATATAGCCCTCACTTCTAGCCTAACTTGTATCTCGCTGAAACACGGCCTGAGGCAAAACTGCTCCAAGAAATATTAACATTTTTGGTTTTCGCTCTACCTTTCCTGAAAAAAGCTCGAATTCACACCGGATTATTGTTTTCTCTGAGCCTAATATGCTCTAGCTTTAAATTACACAGAACCATTGTCTCTTTTCTCACTCGTTTTTCGAAAAAAAATCATTTCTTTATATCGTTAATTTATCTAGGCTGCTAACTTTTGCCGGGCCATTGCTCTTAATCAAAGTTAGGTATCAGTCAGCACACAAATGCGTTTTGATCCACTGTAACGTAGGTACACGCGACATATAGCCCTCACTTCTAGCCTAACTTGTATCTCGCTGAAACACGGCCTGAGGCAAAACTGCTCCAAGAAATATTAACATTTGTGGTTTTCGCTCTACTTTTCCTGAAAAAAGCTCGAATTCACACCGGATTATTGTTTTCTCTGGGCCTAATATGCTATAGCTTTAAATTACACAAAACCATTGTCTCTTTTCTCACTCGTTTTTCGAAAAAAAATCATTTCTTTATATCGTTAATTTATCTAGGCTGCTAACTTTTGCCGGGCCATTGCTCTTAATCAAAGTTAGGTATCAGTCATCACTCAAATGCGTTTCGATCCACTGTAACGTAGGTATACGCGACATATAGCCCTCACTTCTAGCCTAACTTGGATCTCGCTGAAACACGGCCTGAGGCAAAACTGCTCCAAGAAATATTAACATTTGTTGTTTTCGCTTTACGTTTCCTGAAAAAAGCTCGATTTCACACTGAATTATTGTTTTCTTTGTGCCTAATATGCTCTAGTTTTAAATTACATAAAACCATTGTCTCTTTTCTCACTCGTTTTTCGAAAAAAAATAATTTCCTTATTTCGTCAATTTATTTAGGCTGCTAACTTTTGCCGGGCCATTGCTCTTAACCAAAGTTAGGTATCAGTCAGCACTCAAATGCGTTTTGATCCACTGTAACGTAGGTACACGCGACATATAGCCCTCACTTCTAGCCTAACTTGTATCTCGCTGAAACACGGCCTGAGGCAAAACTGCTCCAAGAAATATTAACATTTGTGGTTTTCGCTCTACCTTTCCTGAAAAAAGCTCGAATTCACACCGGATTATTGTTTTCTCTGAGCCTAATATGCTCTAGCTTTAAATTACACAGAACCATTGTCTCTTTTCTCACTCGTTTTTCGAAAAAAAATCATTTCTTTATATCGTTAATTTATCTAGGCTGCTAACTTTTGCCGGGCCATTGCTCTTAATCAAAGTTAGGTATCAGTCAGCACTCAAATGCGTTTTGATCCACTGTAACGTAGGTACACGCGACATATAGCCCTCACTTCTAGCCTAACTTGTATCTCGCTGAAACACGGCCTGAGGCAAAACTGCTCCAAGAAATATTAACATTTGTGGTTTTCGCTCTACCTTTCCTGAAAAAAAGCTCGATTTCACACTGAATTATTGTTTTCTTTGAGCCTTATATGCTCTAGCTTTAAATTACATAAAAACATTGTCTCTTTTTTCACTTGTTTTTCGAAAAAAAATAATTTCTTTATTTCGTCAATTTATTTAGGCTGCTAACTTTTGCCGGGCCATTGCTCTTAACCAAAGTTAGATATCAGTCAGCACTCAAATGCGTTTTGATCCACTGTAACGTAGGTACACGCGACATATAGCCCTCACTTCTAGCCTAACTTGTATCTCGCTGAAACACGGCCTGAGGCAAAACTGCTCCAAGAAATATTAACATTTGTGGTTTTCGCTCTACCTTTCCTGAAAAAAAGCTCGATTTCACACTGAATTATTGTTTTCTTTGAGCCTTATATGCTCTAGCTTTAAATTACATAAAACCATTGTCTCTTTTTTCACTTGTTTTTCGAAAAAAAATAATTTCTTTATTTCGTCAATTTATTTAGGCTGCTAACTTTTGCCGGGCCATTGCTCTTAATCAAAGTTAGGTATCAGTCAGCACTCAAATGTGTTTTGATCCACTGTAACGTAGGTACACGGGACATTTAGCCCTCACTTCTAGGCTAACTTGTATCTCGCTGAAACAGGGCCTGAGGCAAAACTGCTCCAAGAAATATTAACATTTGTGGTTTTCGCTCTACCTTTCCTGAAAAAAGCTCGATTTCACACCGGGTTATTGTTTTCTCTGAGCCTAATATGCTCTAGCTTTAAATTACACAGAACCGTTGTCTCTTTTTTCACTTGTTTTTCGAAAAAAATAGTTTCTTTATTTCGTCAATTTATTTAGGCTGTTAACTTTTGCCGGGCCATTGCTCTTAATCAAAGTTAGGTATCAGTCAGCACTCAAATGCGTTTTGATCCACTGTAACGTAGGTACACGCGACATATAGCCCTCACTTCTAGCCTAACTTGTATCTCGCTGAAACACGGCCTGAGGCAAAACTGCTCCAAGAAATATTAACATTTGTGGTTTTCGCTCTACCTTTCCTGAAAAAAAGCTCGATTTCACACTGAATTATTGTTTTCTTTGAGCCTTATATGCTCTAGCTTTAAATTACATAAAACCATTGTCTCTTTTTTCACTCGTTTTTCGAAAAAAAATAATTTCTTTATTTCGTCAATTTATTTAGGCTGCTAACTTTTGCCGGGCCATTGCTCTTAATCAAAGTTAGGTATCAGTCAGCACTCAAATGTGTTTTGATCCACTGTAACGTAGGTACACGGGACATTTAGCCCTCACTTCTAGGCTAACTTGTATCTCGCTGAAACAGGGCCTGAGGCAAAACTGCTCCAAGAAATATTAACATTTGTGGTTTTCGCTCTACCTTTCCTGAAAAAAGCTCGATTTCACACCGGGTTATTGTTTTCTCTGAGCCTCAAATGCTCTAGCTTTAAATTACACAGAACCGTTGTCTCTTTTTTCACTTGTTTTTCGAAAAAAATAGTTTCTTTATTTCGTCAATTTATTTAGGCTGTTAACTTTTGCCGGGCCATTGCTCTTAATCAAAGTTAGGTATCAGTCAGCACTCAAATGCGTTTTGATCCACTGTAACGTAGGTACACGCGACATATAGCCTTCACTTCTAGCCTAACTTGTATCTCGCTGAAACACGGCCTGAGGCAAAACTGCTCCAAGAAATATTAACATTTGTGGTTTTCGCTTTACCTTTCCTGAAAAAAGCTCGATTTCACACTGAATTATTGTTTTCTCTGAGCCTAATATGCTCTAGCTTTAAATTACATAAAACCATTGTCTCTTTTCTCACTCGTTTTTCGAAAAAAAATAATTTCCTTATTTCGTCAATTTATTTAGGCTGCTAACTTTTGCCGGGCCATTGCTCTTAACCAAAGTTAGGTGTCAGTCAGCACTCAAATGCGTTTTGATCCACTGTAACGTAGGTACACGCGACATATAGCCCTCACTTCTAGCCTAACTTGTATCTCGCTGAAACACGGCCTGAGGCAAAACTGCTCCAAGAAATATTAACATTTGTGGTTTTCGCTCTACCTTTCCTGAAAAGAGCTCGATTTCACACCGGGTTATTGTTTTCTCTGAGCCTAAAATGCTCTAGCTTTAAATTACACAGAACCGTTGTCTCTTTTTTCACTTGTTTTTCGAAAAAAATGGTTTCTTTATTTCGTCAATTTATTTAGGCTGCTAACTTTTGCCGGGCCATTGCTCTTAATCAAAGTTAGGTATCAGTCAGCACTCAAATGCGTTTTGATCCACTGTAACGTAGGTACACGGGACATATAGCCCTCACTTCTAGCCTAACTTGTATCTTGCTGAAACACGGCCTGAGGCAAAACTGCTCCAAGAAATATTAACATTTGTGGTTTTCGCTCTACCTTTCCTGAAAAAAGCTCGAATTCACACCGGATTATTGTTTTCTCTGAGCCTAATATGCTCTAGCTTTAAATTACACAGAACCATTGTCTCTTTTCTCACTCGTTTTTCGAAAAAAAATAATTTCCTTATTTCGTCAATTTATTTAGGCTGCTAACTTTTGCCGGGCCATTGCTCTTAATCAAAGTTAGGTATCAGTCATCACTCAAATGCGTTTCGATCCACTGTAACGTAGGTATACGCGACATATAGCCCTCACTTCTAGCCTAACTTGGATCTCGCTGAAACACGGCCTGAGGCAAAACTGCTCCAAGAAATATTAACATTTGTGGTTTTCGCTCTACCTTTCCTGAAAAAAGCTCGATTTCACACCGGGTTATTGTTTTCTCTGAGCCTAAAATGCTCTAGCTTTAAATTACACAGAACCGTTGTCTCTTTTTTCACTTGTTTTTCGAAAAAAATAGTTTCTTTATTTCGTCAATTTATTTAGGCTGCTAACTTTTGCCGGGCCATTGCTCTTAATCAAAGTTAGGTATCAGTCAGCACTCAAATGCGTTTTATTCCACTGTAACGTAGGTACACGGGACATATAGCCCTCACTTCTAGCCTAACTTGTATCTCGCTGAAACACGGCCTGAGGCAAAACTGCTCCAAGAAATATTAACATTTGTGGTTTTCGCTCTACCTTTCCTGAAAAAAGCTCGACTTCACATCGGATTATTGTTTTCTCTGAGCCAAATATGCTCTAGCTTTAAATTACATAGAACAATTCTCTCTTTTCTCACTTGTTTTTCAAAAAAAAAATTCCTTATTTCGTCAATTTATTTAGGCTGCTAACATTTGCTGGGCCATTGCTCTTGATCAAAGTTAGGTATCAGTCAGCACACAAATGCGTTTTGATCCACTGTAACGTAGGTACACGCGACATATAGCCCTCACTTCTAGCCTAACTTGTATCTCGCTGAAACACGGCCTGAGGCAAAACTGCTCCAAGAAATATTAACATTTGTGGTTTTCGCTCTACCTTTCCTGAAAAAAGCTCGATTTCACACCGGGTTATTGTTTTCTCTGAGCCTAAAATGCTCTAGCTTTAAATTACACAGAACCGTTGTCTCTTTTTTCACTTGTTTTTCGAAAAAAATGGTTTCTTTATTTCGTCAATTTATTTAGGCTGCTAACTTTTGCCGGGCCATTGCTCTTAATCAAAGTTAGGTATCAGTCATCACTCAAATGCGTTTCGATCCACTGTAACGTAGGTATACGCGACATATAGCCCTCACTTCTAGCCTAACTTGGATCTCGCTGAAACACGGCCTGAGGCAAAACTGCTCCAAGAAATATTAACATTTGTGGTTTTCGCTCTACCTTTCCTGAAAAAAGCTCGATTTCACACCGGGTTATTGTTTTCTCTGAGCCTAAAATGCTCTAGCTTTAAATTACACAGAACCGTTGTCTCTTTTTTCACTTGTTTTTCGAAAAAAATAGTTTCTTTATTTCGTCAATTTATTTAGGCTGCTAACTTTTGCCGGGCCATTGCTCTTAATCAAAGTTAGGTATCAGTCAGCACTCAAATGCGTTTTATTCCACTGTAACGTAGGTACACGGGACATATAGCCCTCACTTCTAGCCTAACTTGTATCTCGCTGAAACACGACCTGAGGCAAAACTGCTCCAAGAAATATTAACATTTGTGGTTTTCGCTCTACCTTTCCTGAAAAAAGCTCGACTTCACATCGGATTATTGTTTTCTCTGAGCCAAATATGCTCTAGCTTTAAATTACATAGAACAATTCTCTCTTTTCTCACTTGTTTTTCAAAAAAAAAATTCCTTATTTCGTCAATTTATTTAGGCTGCTAACATTTGCTGGGCCATTGCTCTTGATCAAAGTTAGGTATCAGTCAGCACTCAAATGCGTTTTATTCCACTGTAACGTAGGTACACGGGACATATAGCCCTCACTTCTAGCCTAACTTGTATCTCGCTGAAACACGGCCTGAGGCAAAACTGCTCCAAGAAATATTAACATTTGTGGTTTTCGCTCTACCTTTCCTGAAAAAAGCTCGAATTCACACCGGATTATTGTTTTCTCTGAGCCTAATATGCTCTAGCTTTAAATTACACAGAACCATTGTCTCTTTTCTCACTCGTTTTTCGAAAAAAAATAATTTCCTTATTTCGTCAATTTATTTAGGCTGCTAACTTTTGCCGGGCCATTGCTTTTAATCAAAGTTAGGTATCAGTCAGCACTCAAATGCGTTTTGATCCACTGTAACGTAGGTACACGGGACATATAGCCCTCACTTCTAGCCTAACTTGTATCTTGCTGAAACACGGCCTGAGGCAAAACTGCTCCAAGAAATATTAACATTTGTGGTTTTCGCTCTACCTTTCCTGAAAAAAGCTCGAATTCACACCGGATTATTGTTTTCTCTGGGCCTAATATGCTATAGCTTTAAATTACACAAAACCATTGTCTCTTTTCTCACTCGTTTTTTGAAAAAAAATCATTTCTTTATATCGTTAATTTATCTAGGCTGCTAACTTTTGCCGGGCCATTGCTCTTAATCAAAGTTAGGTATCAGTCATCACTCAAATGCGTTTCGATCCACTGTAACGTAGGTATACGCGACATATAGCCCTCACTTCTAGCCTAACTTGGATCTCGCTGAAACACGGCCTGAGGCAAAACTGCTCCAAGAAATATTAACATTTGTTGTTTTCGCTTTACGTTTCCTGAAAAAAGCTCGATTTCACACTGAATTATTGTTTTCTTTGTGCCTAATATGCTCTAGCTTTAAATTACATAAAACCATTGTCTCTTTTCTCACTCGTTTTTCGAAAAAAAATAATTTCCTTATTTCGTCAATTTATTTAGGCTGCTAACATTTGCCGGGCCATTGCTCTTAATCAAAGTTAGGTATCAGTCAGCACACAAATGCGTTTTGATCCACTGTAACGTAGGTACACGCGACACATAGCCCTCACTTCTAGCCTAACATATGTCTAGCGTATGTTTTACAAATAAACGATTCTTATTCTTAGTCTTATTCTTATTCTAACTTGTATCTCGCTGAAACACGGCCTGAGGCAAAACTGCTCCAAGAAATATTAACATTTGTGGTTTTCGCTCTACTTTTCCTGAAAAAAGCTCGAATTCACACCGGATTATTGTTTTCTCTGGGCTTAATATGCTATAGCTTTAAATTACACAAAACCATTGTCTCTTTTCTCACTCGTTTTTCGAAAAAAAATCATTTCTTTATATCGTTAATTTATCTAGGCTGCTAACTTTTGCCGGGCCATTGCTCTTAATCAAAGTTAGGTATCAGTCAGCACACAAATGCGTTTTGATCCACTGTAACGTAGGTACACGCAACATATAGCCCTCACTTCTAGCCTAACTTGTATCTCGCTGAAACACGGCCTGAGGCAAAACTGCTCCAAGAAATATTAACATTTGTGGTTTTCGCTCTACTTTTCCTGAAAAAAGCTCGAATTCACACCGGATTATTGTTTTCTCTGGGCCTAATATGCTATAGCTTTAATTTACACAAAACCATTGTCTCTTTTCTCACTCGTTTTTCGAAAAAAAATCATTTCTTTATATCGTTAATTTATCTAGGCTGCTAACTTTTGCCGGGCCATTGCTCTTAATCAAAGTTAGGTATCAGTCATCACTCAAATGCGTTTCGATCCACTGTAACGTAGGTATACGCGACATATAGCCCTCACTTCTAGCCTAACTTGGATCTCGCTGAAACACGGCCTGAGGCAAAACTGCTCCAAGAAATATTAACATTTGTGGTTTTCGCTCTACCTTTCCTGAAAAAAGCTCGAATTCACACCGGATTATTGTTTTCTCTGAGCCTAATATGCTCTAGCTTTAAATTATTCAGAACCATTGTCTCTTTTCTCACTCGTTTTTCGAAAAAAAATAATTTCCTTATTTCGTCAATTTATTTAGGCTGCTAACTTTTGCCGGGCCATTGCTCTTAATCAAAGTTAGGTATCAGTCAGCACACAAATGCGTTTTGATCCACTGTAACGTAGGTACACGCGACATATAGCCCTCACTTCTAGCCTAACTTGTATCTCGCTGAAACACGGCCTGAGGCAAAACTGCTCCAAGAAATATTAACATTTGTGGTTTTCGCTCTACTTTTCCTGAAAAAAGCTCGAATTCACACCGGATTATTGTTTTCTCTGGGCCTAATATGCTATAGCTTTAAATTACACAAAACCATTGTCTCTTTTCTCACTCGTTTTTCGAAAAAAAATCATTTCTTTATATCGTTAATTTATCTAGGCTGCTAACTTTTGCCGGGCCATTGCTCTTAATCAAAGTTAGGTATCAGTCATCACTCAAATGCGTTTCGATCCACTGTAACGTAGGTATACGCGACATATAGCCCTCACTTCTAGCCTAACTTGGATCTCGCTGAAACACGGCCTGAGGCAAAACTGCTCCAAGAAATATTAACATTTGTTGTTTTCGCTTTACGTTTCCTGAAAAAAGCTCGATTTCACACTGAATTATTGTTTTCTTTGTGCCTAATATGCTCTAGCTTTAAATTACATAAAACCATTGTCTCTTTTCTCACTCGTTTTTCGAAAAAAAATAATTTCCTTATTTCGTCAATTTATTTAGGCTGCTAACTTTTGCCGGGCCATTGCTCTTAACCAAAGTTAGGTATCAGTCAGCACTCAAATGCGTTTTGATCCACTGTAACGTAGGTACACGCGACATATAGCCCTCACTTCTAGCCTAACTTGTATCTCGCTGAAACACGGCCTGAGGCAAAACTGCTCCAAGAAATATTAACATTTTTGGTTTTCGCTCTACCTTTCCTGAAAAAAGCTCGAATTCACACCGGATTATTGTTTTCTCTGAGCCTAATATGCTCTAGCTTTAAATTACACAGAACCATTGTCTCTTTTCTCACTCGTTTTTCAAAAAAAAATCATTTCTTTATATCGTTAATTTATCTAGGCTGCTAACTTTTGCCGGGCCATTGCTCTTAATCAAAGTTAGGTATCAGTCAGCACACAAATGCGTTTTGATCCACTGTAACGTAGGTACACGCGACATATAGCCCTCACTTCTAGCCTAACTTGTATCTCGCTGAAACACGGCCTGAGGCAAAACTGCTCCAAGAAATATTAACATTTGTGGTTTTCGCTCTACTTTTCCTGAAAAAAGCTCGAATTCACACCGGATTATTGTTTTCTCTGGGCCTAATATGCTATAGCTTTAAATTACACAAAACCATTGTCTCTTTTCTCACTCGTTTTTCGAAAAAAAATCATTTCTTTATATCGTTAATTTATCTAGGCTGCTAACTTTTGCCGGGCCATTGCTCTTAATCAAAGTTAGGTATCAGTCATCACTCAAATGCGTTTCGATCCACTGTAACGTAGGTATACGCGACATATAGCCCTCACTTCTAGCCTAACTTGGATCTCGCTGAAACACGGCCTGAGGCAAAACTGCTCCAAGAAATATTAACATTTGTTGTTTTCGCTTTACGTTTCCTGAAAAAAGCTCGATTTCACACTGAATTATTGTTTTCTTTGTGCCTAATATGCTCTAGCTTTAAATTACATAAAACCATTGTCTCTTTTCTCACTCGTTTTTCGAAAAAAAATAATTTCCTTATTTCGTCAATTTATTTAGGCTGCTAACTTTTGCCGGGCCATTGCTCTTAACCAAAGTTAGGTATCAGTCAGCACTCAAATGCGTTTTGATCCACTGTAACGTAGGTACACGCGACATATAGCCCTCACTTCTAGCCTAACTTGTATCTCGCTGAAACACGGCCTGAGGCAAAACTGCTCCAAGAAATATTAACATTTTTGGTTTTCGCTCTACCTTTCCTGAAAAAAGCTCGAATTCACACCGGATTATTGTTTTCTCTGAGCCTAATATGCTCTAGCTTTAAATTACACAGAACCATTGTCTCTTTTCTCACTCGTTTTTCGAAAAAAAATCATTTCTTTATATCGTTAATTTATCTAGGCTGCTAACTTTTGCCGGGCCATTGCTCTTAATCAAAGTTAGGTATCAGTCATCACTCAAATGCGTTTCGATCCACTGTAACGTAGGTATACGCGACATATAGCCCTCACTTCTAGCCTAACTTGGATCTCGCTGAAACACGGCCTGAGGCAAAACTGCTCCAAGAAATATTACCATTTGTTGTTTTCGCTTTACGTTTCCTGAAAAAAGCTCGATTTCACACTGAATTATTGTTTTCTTTGTGCCTAATATGCTCTAGCTTTAAATTACATAAAACCATTGTCTCTTTTCTCACTCGTTTTTCGAAAAAAAAATAATTTCCTTATTTCGTCAATTTATTTAGGCTGCTAACTTTTGCCGGGCCATTGCTCTTAACCAAAGTTAGGTATCAGTCAGCACTCAAATGCGTTTTGATCCACTGTAACGTAGGTACACGCGACATATAGCCCTCGCTTCTAGCCTAACTTGTATCTCGCTGAAACACGGCCTGAGGCAAAACTGCTCCAAGAAATATTAACATTTGTGGTTTTCGCTCTACCTTTCCTGAAAAAAGCTCGATTTCACACCGGGTTATTGTTTTCTCTGAGCCTAATATGCTCTAGCTTTAAATTACACAGAACCATTGTCTCTTTTCTCACTCGTTTTTCGAAAAAAAATAATTTCCTTATTTCGTCAATTTATTTAGGCTGCTAACTTTTGCCGGGCCATTGCTTTTAATCAAAGTTAGGTATCAGTCAGCACTCAAATGCGTTTTGATCCACTGTAACGTAGGTACACGGGACATATAGCCCTCACTTCTAGCCTAACTTGTATCTTGCTGAAACACGGCCTGAGGCAAAACTGCTCCAAGAAATATTAACATTTGTGGTTTTCGCTCTACCTTTCCTGAAAAAAGCTCGAATTCACACCGGATTATTGTTTTCTCTGGGCCTAATATGCTATAGCTTTAAATTACACAAAACCATTGTCTCTTTTCTCACTCGTTTTTTGAAAAAAAATCATTTCTTTATATCGTTAATTTATCTAGGCTGCTAACTTTTGCCGGGCCATTGCTCTTAATCAAAGTTAGGTATCAGTCATCACTCAAATGCGTTTCGATCCACTGTAACGTAGGTATACGCGACATATAGCCCTCACTTCTAGCCTAACTTGGATCTCGCTGAAACACGGCCTGAGGCAAAACTGCTCCAAGAAATATTACCATTTGTTGTTTTCGCTTTACGTTTCCTGAAAAAAGCTCGATTTCACACTGAATTATTGTTTTCTTTGTGCCTAATATGCTCTAGCTTTAAATTACATAAAACCATTGTCTCTTTTCTCACTCGTTTTTCGAAAAAAAAATAATTTCCTTATTTCGTCAATTTATTTAGGCTGCTAACTTTTGCCGGGCCATTGCTCTTAACCAAAGTTAGGTATCAGTCAGCACTCAAATGCGTTTTGATCCACTGTAACGTAGGTACACGCGACATATAGCCCTCGCTTCTAGCCTAACTTGTATCTCGCTGAAACACGGCCTGAGGCAAAACTGCTCCAAGAAATATTAACATTTGTGGTTTTCGCTCTACCTTTCCTGAAAAAAGCTCGATTTCACACCGGGTTATTGTTTTCTCTGAGCCTAATATGCTCTAGCTTTAAATTACACAGAACCATTGTCTCTTTTCTCACTCGTTTTTCGAAAAAAAATAATTTCCTTATTTCGTCAATTTATTTAGGCTGCTAACTTTTGCCGGGCCATTGCTTTTAATCAAAGTTAGGTATCAGTCAGCACTCAAATGCGTTTTGATCCACTGTAACGTAGGTACACGGGACATATAGCCCTCACTTCTAGCCTAACTTGTATCTTGCTGAAACACGGCCTGAGGCAAAACTGCTCCAAGAAATATTAACATTTGTGGTTTTCGCTCTACCTTTCCTGAAAAAAGCTCGAATTCACACCGGATTATTGTTTTCTCTGGGCCTAATATGCTATAGCTTTAAATTACACAAAACCATTGTCTCTTTTCTCACTCGTTTTTTGAAAAAAAATCATTTCTTTATATCGTTAATTTATCTAGGCTGCTAACTTTTGCCGGGCCATTGCTCTTAATCAAAGTTAGGTATCAGTCATCACTCAAATGCGTTTCGATCCACTGTAACGTAGGTATACGCGACATATAGCCCTCACTTCTAGCCTAACTTGGATCTCGCTGAAACACGGCCTGAGGCAAAACTGCTCCAAGAAATATTAACATTTGTTGTTTTCGCTTTACGTTTCCTGAAAAAAGCTCGATTTCACACTGAATTATTGTTTTCTTTGTGCCTAATATGCTCTAGCTTTAAATTACATAAAACCATTGTCTCTTTTCTCACTCGTTTTTCGAAAAAAAATAATTTCCTTATTTCGTCAATTTATTTAGGCTGCTAACTTTTGCCGGGCCATTGCTCTTAATCAAAGTTAGGTATCAGTCAGCACACATATGCGTTTTGATCCACTGTAACGTAGGTACACGCGACACATAGCCCTCACTTCTAGCCTAACATATGTCTAGCGTATGTTTTACAAATAAACGATTCTTATTCTTATTCTTATTCTTATTCTAACTTGTATCTCGCTGAAACACGGCCTGAGGCAAAACTGCTCCAAGAAATATTAACATTTGTGGTTTTCGCTCTACTTTTCCTGAAAAAAGCTCGATTTCACACTGAATTATTGTTTTCTTTGTGCCTAATATGCTCTAGCTTTAAATTACATAAAACCATTGTCTCTTTTCTCACTCGTTTTTCGAAAAAAAATAATTTCCTTATTTCGTCAATTTATTTAGGCTGCTAACTTTTGCCGGGCCATTGCTCTTAATCAAAGTTAGGTATCAGTCATCACTCAAATGCGTTTCGATCCACTGTAACGTAGGTATACGCGACATATAGCCCTCACTTCTAGCCTAACTTGGATCTCGCTGAAACACGGCCTGAGGCAAAACTGCTCCAAGAAATATTAACATTTGTGGTTTTCGCTCTACCTTTCCTGAAAAAAGCTCGATTTCACACCGGGTTATTGTTTTCTCTGAGCCTAAAATGCTCTAGCTTTAAATTACACAGAACCGTTGTCTCTTTTTTCACTTGTTTTTCGAAAAAAATAGTTTCTTTATTTCGTCAATTTATTTAGGCTGCTAACTTTTGCCGGGCCATTGCTCTTAATCAAAGTTAGGTATCAGTCATCACTCAAATGCGTTTCGATCCACTGTAACGTAGGTATACGCGACATATAGCCCTCACTTCTAGCCTAACTTGGATCTCGCTGAAACACGGCCTGAGGCAAAACTGCTCCAAGAAATATTAACATTTGTTGTTTTCGCTTTACGTTTCCTGAAAAAAGCTCGATTTCACACTGAATTATTGTTTTCTTTGTGCCTAATATGCTCTAGCTTTAAATTACATAAAACCATTGTCTCTTTTCTCACTCGTTTTTCGAAAAAAAATAATTTCCTTATTTCGTCAATTTATTTAGGCTGCTAACTTTTGCCGGGCCATTGCTCTTAACCAAAGTTAGGTATCAGTCAGCACTCAAATGCGTTTTGATCCACTGTAACGTAGGTACACGCGACATATAGCCCTCACTTCTAGCCTAACTTGTATCTCGCTGAAACACGGCCTGAGGCAAAACTGCTCCAAGAAATATTAACATTTTTGGTTTTCGCTCTACCTTTCCTGAAAAAAGCTCGAATTCACACCGGATTATTGTTTTCTCTGAGCCTAATATGCTCTAGCTTTAAATTACACAGAACCATTGTCTCTTTTCTCACTCGTTTTTCGAAAAAAAATCATTTCTTTATATCGTTAATTTATCTAGGCTGCTAACTTTTGCCGGGCCATTGCTCTTAATCAAAGTTAGGTATCAGTCAGCACACAAATGCGTTTTGATCCACTGTAACGTAGGTACACGCGACATATAGCCCTCACTTCTAGCCTAACTTGTATCTCGCTGAAACACGGCCTGAGGCAAAACTGCTCCAAGAAATATTAACATTTTTGGTTTTCGCTCTACCTTTCCTGAAAAAAGCTCGAATTCACACCGGATTATTGTTTTCTCTGAGCCTCATATGCTTTAGCTTTAAATTACACAGAACCATTGTCTCTTTTCTCACTCGTTTTTCGAAAAAAAATCATTTCTTTATATCGTTAATTTATCTAGGCTGCTAACTTTTGCCGGGCCATTGCTCTTAATCAAAGTTAGGTATCAGTCAGCACACAAATGCGTTTTGATCCACTGTAACGTAGGTACACGGGACATATAGCCCTCACTTCTAGCCTAACTTGTATCTTGCTGAAACACGGCCTGAGGCAAAACTGCTCCAAGAAATATTAACATTTGTGGTTTTCGCTCTACCTTTCCTGAAAAAAGCTCGAATTCACACCGGATTATTGTTTTCTCTGAGCCTAATATGCTCTAGCTTTAAATTATTCAGAACCATTGTCTCTTTTCTCACTCGTTTTTCGAAAAAAAATAATTTCCTTATTTCGTCAATTTATTTAGGCTGCTAACTTTTGCCGGGCCATTGCTCTTAATCAAAGTTAGGTATCAGTCAGCACACAAATGCGTTTTGATCCACTGTAACGTAGGTACACGCGACATATAGCCCTCACTTCTAGCCTAACTTGTATCTCGCTGAAACACGGCCTGAGGCAAAACTGCTCCAAGAAATATTAACATTTGTGGTTTTCGCTCTACTTTTCCTGAAAAAAGCTCGAATTCACACCGGATTATTGTTTTCTCTGGGCCTAATATGCTATAGCTTTAAATTACACAAAACCATTGTCTCTTTTCTCACTCGTTTTTCGAAAAAAAATCATTTCTTTATATCGTTAATTTATCTAGGCTGCTAACTTTTGCCGGGCCATTGCTCTTAATCAAAGTTAGGTATCAGTCATCACTCAAATGCGTTTCGATCCACTGTAACGTAGGTATACGCGACATATAGCCCTCACTTCTAGCCTAACTTGGATCTCGCTGAAACACGGCCTGAGGCAAAACTGCTCCAAGAAATATTAACATTTGTTGTTTTCGCTTTACGTTTCCTGAAAAAAGCTCGATTTCACACTGAATTATTGTTTTCTTTGTGCCTAATATGCTCTAGCTTTAAATTACATAAAACCATTGTCTCTTTTCTCACTCGTTTTTCGAAAAAAAATAATTTCCTTATTTCGTCAATTTATTTAGGCTGCTAACTTTTGCCGGGCCATTGCTCTTAACCAAAGTTAGGTATCAGTCAGCACTCAAATGCGTTTTGATCCACTGTAACGTAGGTACACGCGACATATAGCCCTCACTTCTAGCCTAACTTGTATCTCGCTGAAACACGGCCTGAGGCAAAACTGCTCCAAGAAATATTAACATTTTTGGTTTTCGCTCTACCTTTCCTGAAAAAAGCTCGAATTCACACCGGATTATTGTTTTCTCTGAGCCTAATATGCTCTAGCTTTAAATTACACAGAACCATTGTCTCTTTTCTCACTCGTTTTTCGAAAAAAAATCATTTCTTTATATCGTTAATTTATCTAGGCTGCTAACTTTTGCCGGGCCATTGCTCTTAATCAAAGTTAGGTATCAGTCAGCACACAAATGCGTTTTGATCCACTGTAACGTAGGTACACGCGACATATAGCCCTCACTTCTAGCCTAACTTGTATCTCGCTGAAACACGGCCTGAGGCAAAACTGCTCCAAGAAATATTAACATTTGTGGTTTTCGCTCTACTTTTCCTGAAAAAAGCTCGAATTCACACCGGATTATTGTTTTCTCTGGGCCTAATATGCTATAGCTTTAAATTACACAAAACCATTGTCTCTTTTCTCACTCGTTTTTCAAAAAAAATCATTTCTTTATATCGTTAATTTATCTAGGCTGCTAACTTTTGCCGGGCCATTGCTCTTAATCAAAGTTAGGTATCAGTCATCACTCAAATGCGTTTCGATCCACTGTAACGTAGGTATACGCGACATATAGCCCTCACTTCTAGCCTAACTTGGATCTCGCTGAAACACGGCCTGAGGCAAAACTGCTCCAAGAAATATTAACATTTGTTGTTTTCGCTTTACGTTTCCTGAAAAAAGCTCGATTTCACACTGAATTATTGTTTTCTTTGTGCCTAATATGCTCTAGCTTTAAATTACATAAAACCATTGTCTCTTTTCTCACTCGTTTTTCGAAAAAAAATAATTTCCTTATTTCGTCAATTTATTTAGGCTGCTAACTTTTGCCGGGCCATTGCTCTTAACCAAAGTTAGGTATCAGTCAGCACTCAAATGCGTTTTGATCCACTGTAACGTAGGTACACGCGACATATAGCCCTCACTTCTAGCCTAACTTGTATCTCGCTGAAACACGGCCTGAGGCAAAACTGCTCCAAGAAATATTAACATTTTTGGTTTTCGCTCTACCTTTCCTGAAAAAAGCTCGAATTCACACCGGATTATTGTTTTCTCTGAGCCTAATATGCTCTAGCTTTAAATTACACAGAACCATTGTCTCTTTTCTCACTCGTTTTTCGAAAAAAAATCATTTCTTTATATCGTTAATTTATCTAGGCTGCTAACTTTTGCCGGGCCATTGCTCTTAATCAAAGTTAGGTATCAGTCATCACTCAAATGCGTTTCGATCCACTGTAACGTAGGTATACGCGACATATAGCCCTCACTTCTAGCCTAACTTGGATCTCGCTGAAACACGGCCTGAGGCAAAACTGCTCCAAGAAATATTAACATTTGTTGTTTTCGCTTTACGTTTCCTGAAAAAAGCTCGATTTCACACTGAATTATTGTTTTCTTTGTGCCTAATATGCTCTAGCTTTAAATTACATAAAACCATTGTCTCTTTTCTCACTCGTTTTTCGAAAAAAAAATAATTTCCTTATTTCGTCAATTTATTTAGGCTGCTAACTTTTGCCGGGCCATTGCTCTTAACCAAAGTTAGGTATCAGTCAGCACTCAAATGCGTTTTGATCCACTGTAACGTAGGTACACGCGACATATAGCCCTCGCTTCTAGCCTAACTTGTATCTCGCTGAAACACGGCCTGAGGCAAAACTGCTCCAAGAAATATTAACATTTGTGGTTTTCGCTCTACCTTTCCTGAAAAAAGCTCGATTTCACACCGGGTTATTGTTTTCTTTGAGCCTAAAATGCTCTAGCTTTAAATTACACAGAACCGTTGTCTCTTTTTTCACTTGTTTTTCGAAAAAAATAGTTTCTTTATTTCGTCAATTTATTTAGGCTGCTAACTTTTGCCGGGCCATTGCTCTTAATCAAAGTTAGGTATCAATCAGCACTCAAATGCGTTTTAATCCACTGTAACGTAGGTACACGGGACATATAGCCCTCACTTCTAGCCTAACTTGTATCTCGCTGAAACACGGCCTGAGGCAAAACTGCTCCAAGAAATATTAACATTTGTGGTTTTCGCTCTACCTTTCCTGAAAAAAGCTCCACTTCACATTGGATTATTGTTTTCTCTGAGCCAAATATGCTCTAGCTTTAAATTACATAGAACAATTCTCTCTTTTCTCACTTGTTTTTCAAAAAAAAAAAAATCCTTATTTCGTCAATTTATTTAGGCTGCTAACTTTTGCTGGGCCATTGCTCTTGATCAAAGTTAGGTATCAGTCAGCACACAAATGCGTTTTGATCCATTGTAACGTAGGTACACGCGACATATAGCCCTCACTTCTAGCCTAACTTGTATCTCGCTGAAACACGGCCTGAGGCAAAACTGCTCCAAGAAATATTAACATTTGTTGTTTTCGCTTTACGTTTCCTAAAAAAGCTCGATTTCACACTGAATTATTGTTTTCTCTGAGCCTTATATGCTCTAGCTTTAAATGACATAAAACCATTGTCTCTTTTTTCACTTGTTTTTCGAAAAAAAATAATTTCTTTATTTCGTCAATTTATTTAGGCTGCTAACTTTTGCCGGGCCATTCCTCTTAATCAAAGTTTTGTATCAGTCAGGACGCAATTGCGTTTTGATCCACTGTAATGTAGGTACACGCGACATATAGCCCTCACTTCTAGCCTAACTTGGATCTCGCTGAAACACGGCCTGAGGCAAAACTGCCCAAAGAAATTTTAACATTTGTGGTTTTCGCTCTACCTTTCCTGAAAAAAGCTCGATTTGACTCTGAATTATTAATTTCTTCGAGCTTTAGAAGCTAAGCTTTAATTTAACGTCATTCGTCATCTCAATCGTCACTCGTTTTTCGTACAAAAATAATTGCTTTATTTCGTCAATTTATTTAGGCTACGTTTGGTGAAAAAAGGTTGCCCGGGAAATTCAGAACAAACAAAGTTTTTCTGGAAATCCATTCATTTAGCCAGAGGAAAAACTCAGACTTCTGAGGTAAACACAATCCGTGACAAGAAGGGAAGGTTAGTAAATAAAGAAGAATGCATATTAACGAGATGGAAGGAGTATTTTGAAAAGAAACACCAAAGTCTAGTGAATGCAGTGCAAATGAGAGCGATGAGAAGTATGTGTGGTGTGACTTTGAGAGATAGAGTGAGGAATGAAGTGACAGAGAAATGGGGAGTGAAGGAAGATGTAGTAACAAAAATTGAGAATGGTATGTTAAGATGGTTTGGGCATGTAAGAAATGATGTATGAAGGGAGAGTGGATGGAAAAATGGGAAGAGGAAAACCGCGGCGAACGTTCTCTGACCAAACTGGAGACATTCTGGAGAAAGGCCAGGTCAGGAGTACCTTAAACCGACGAGCATGCATAAAAAATGTTATGAGAGTAAGTGAAGCGAAAGTTGTATGTCAGGATCTTAGCAAATGGAAATCCGTGGTCTCTGCTGCCTACCCCTCCGGGACACAGGCGTGACTTTATATATGTACATGGCATTGACTTAGAAACGCTACAAACGTGTCCAGTGAAGACATCAAAGAACTGATACCAGTAATAGACCCAAACTGATGAGATGACTCAGGGTTCGAAATTTTCGTAGCACGATAAGACGTCGGCAAGATATAGAGTCGAATTATTATTAAAATGCACTACATTATGTAGTGCATTTTAATTCCATCTCGTTAATATGCATTCTTCCTTATTTACTAACCTTCCATTTTTGTCACGGATTGTGTTTACCTCAGAAGTCTGGGTCGTTCCTCTGGCTAAGCGAATGGATTTCCAGAAAAACTTTGTTTGTTCTGAATTCCCCGGACAACCTTTTTTCACCAAACGTTTCAACCTTCTATACTAATTTTTCACTTCATTTGCAACTTGAAACGCGGCCCTTTGCATTATTTGGTTGGCTCTTAACCAAAGAATGCAAAAGGCCTAACCTAACCATTCCAACGACGCTTTTTTCTTCTTACATACTGCCTTTTGTACTTCTACATCCCACCAAACATTCTTCTCGTTTTTCTTTTTCGTCCTCTTACTTACTCCACCTACTTTTCTAGCTACACCCACTACTTCCTCTTTGAATCCGTCCCACAATTCATTAATCTTACAAATACCATCTTACCTTTAAAATCTATCTTTTAGTTTACATAATTACTCATTCCGCACTCTTTCTTGCAGATTTTCTATTTTTATTCTTTCAAGAACACTAGTCTTAGGACGCGGGCGGTGTCGCCATTATTTGAACAGACCACTTATTCGGCTCATGACCAGAAAGTGGTCAGAATGGATACCCGATCCGCGATACGCCCTAGTGTCAACAACCTTCTTTTTCATTCTCTCACCCACTGCAGCGTTGCTGAACTATCGATAGTTTGACTATCGATAGTTGTTCTCAAAAAATAGTCACAATATCGATAGGCCTATCGATAGTCTCGATAGTATCGGTACTATCGATACTATCGATAGTCATTAAAATCCAATACTATCGATAGGCATCAATACTATTGCTAATATCGATAGTATTGCTTTTCGATAGTATCGATACTATTGATAGTATTGATAGTTTTTAACCAGAAACAGATCATTGTATGTCTTAATACAATGATCTGTTTCTAGGACCCATGTCATCGATTTTAGTGACACGAAAAACTACTACTATTCTTTTACTCTTACTCGGTTCGAGAACCAAACCCAGTCCTATTGAAAATCTAAAAAATCTTTACATTACATTAAGTAATCGTCGAAATATAAATTTCGATATCGATTGTTAAGGTCATAATCGGTAAATATTACTATTAAACCTGATATCTAAAATGAATAAAATGCATTGTATTTTATAAATTTTTATATAATTAAGTAGTTGTTCGAAATTACCATAATTTTTTTGGTCAATACAACGTTGAACTCGTTTAGGTAACGTTTTGTATCTTCAGTGGCCCTAACATGACTGACCAAGTTTAGTTTATCTCTATCTGCGGCCCTTTCTTATGACTCTAGTTAGACAGAAACACAGGTAGGGGTTTAACTAAACCTGGGCTGTCATGATAGGGCTGCAGGTCGTTAAAGTTGACTCTAAGGCTGCTTTTAGGTCTTTTGTGGTGTCCTAGCTTGACCCACACAATCGATATCGAAATAAAAATAATGCTTATTTTTTTTCTTTAATAGAACCTGGTTCGATTCCCGAACTAAGTAAGAGCTTAATAAATCTTTGAATGCAGTTTTTATTGTCACTAAAATCGATGTTGTGGTTCCTGAGAACAGATTTTTGTATGTGTTAAAGTTTCAAATTTGCCCATACTGACCCATCGAAATGGCTCACCCTGTATACATTTCATAAATTACAACCAACGTATGCACGCGGCTGTCTCCGGAGTCGCGCTGCATACGCAGCCGGTGCGTCCCGACCTTAAAACATATTAATGAGCGTTAAGAGCGTACAAACAGAGATTTGGCAACGTCGCCTATAGCTGCCAAATATTTAGCTGTTTTCATTGATTTATTCCGTATCTTAATTCATAAATTTTGATAAATCAATGAAAACATCTGAAAATTTAACAGCCATAGGCGACGTTACCAAATCTCTGTTTGCACGCTCTTAAGGCTGACGGTGATGACCGTCATGTTATATATAAATTCTTCAGTTTTGGCGCGCGTTGCTATATGTATGACACGAGCTTGTAAATTCAGCGTTGATTTCTGTGTACACGCACGGGGCAGCTTTCGGAGTTCGGACGATAGTTTCCCCGTCACTCACACAAATCAAATTGTGTATTTGCAATCTCACGCATACAGCGCCGCGCGCCAAAATATGTTGTAATTTAATATTATAATATTGAATTTTGTACTGCGAGATTTTAATGAAATAAAATAAATTAAGTATTAAACAAATGACTCTTTTTATTTTTAGTTTTTTCCGCAACTAAAAATATTTCAGGATTTTTAAAAAACTTGTTTAGTAATCAGTAGCTGTACTTGTTTAGTAATTGATAGCCTAAATGTAAATCTATCAATGTTTGTGTTTTTTTCCACTGTATTTTTTGTACTGATTTTATTCTATAAAGATTACATTTGAAAATGAAAATGAAAATAGGATTTTGCAAGTAGGCCATATAGGCTCTTTTACACGTCTGAATCTACTAGCGCTTCGGAAAATGGAAGATACTACTGAGAAGAAACGCTGCAAGAAACTCAGCAGTTTATTTATTTTTTCTTCTCTTTTCAAAACAGATTACAGTGCAATATACATGATTATCACAATAGTACATGGCATACACAAGTTACAAAAAAAAAAAAAACAGTAAATAGTCTAAATAGCACAGCAAGCTTTAAGCATATTGAACGTACTGGCACTAGTAAAGAATGATCAGGAGATTTATAGGGTCCCCAGATCAAAGAAATTAGATGGGGATGTATATGGTCCCTGAAATAATAATAATCGTATACTTAGTCTAAATAACTTGGAGATGTATAGTCTCTAAGGGTCAAAAAACAAATTAATTACCTTAATCTATGCTTAGCAGAGGTGTAAAACGCCTCCACGGTTAAATTGTGCAATATTACTTGGAGATGTATTGTCTCCGCATGTCAAAATAAAATAAGAATAAAAATATTCATGTCAAATAAGAAGAAAATAGTACATAAATATTAAGCTTGTGGATTCAAAATAGGCATAGCTAAATATTTAAAATAAAAATAAAAAACACCGATTACTAAGTAAACCGTTTATAACGACCGCATACTGCAAGTATGCAAAATGAGGTAAATTATTAAAATCCAACAAAAACCAGAACTATAACAATAAGAACTTAATATATACATTTAGTTATTTACATAAATATAATTAAATAGAGAACACGATGAAGTCTCCCACACCAAGTCGCATTTTAGAGTACCTACATATTAGGCTTTTTTTGAGAGTTACAGTCTTTGCAGCATGAATAGTCCGGACCCCACAAACAGCACCCGATCACGAGTATGACATGTATCTCAGCCATCGTCTCCCTCAACCATATTGCAGGGAAGGTGGCGACCCGATCAACGACGCCACCGTAAGCAATGCCCTTTAAGCGAGCATGACATACTCAAGCTGTACGACTACAAAAGAGAAATTTAATACGGCTCGTTTGGCGAGAAACATCACAATGTGCTCTAAGATAAGAATTACACTGTGATGTCATTAATGTGATGTCATAATTGATTGCAATACAAATTAAGTGTTAATACTTAGAAATGTCACAAACATACAATTATTTATTAAAGTCATATTTAAATTAAAAAGTGAACAGCCGATAACGGCAGCATAAAGCTAAAATATTCATGTCGTCTTGTGTGCCTTTAGAACTGGCCAAGTCAAATCGTCGCATATATATTCCTAGACTTTGTAGTGAGCTTTCTTCAATAACGTGTTTTTAATGTACATTTTGAATGTATTTGAAGGTAATTCCCATGCATCCGTAGGCACTTTATTATAAAATGTCACGCAGTTCTCTAGAAAGGATTTGCTAACTTCTTTTAAATGGAATTTGGGTACAGAAAGCTTATTTTTATTTCGTGTGTTGAAATGATGGACATCACATACTTTTTTGAAGGAATTAAAGTTCCTATGCGTATATACAATTACATCATATATCGCACCTTTAGAATTAAAGCGACTCAATTCTGAATATGACAATGTCCAAAATTAAACCCTATGTCTTTTAATTTACGTGAAATTTTGAGACGTGTATAATTCAGAAATGGGTCGCTTTAATTCTAAAGGTGCGATATATACCGTGAAGCTACAGTAAGGATGTCTATTTCTTTAAAGCGTTCTCTCAGTGAATCACGGGAGCCAAGGTTGTAAATGGACCGAACTGCCCTCTTCTGCAGAACAAAGATTGTTTCGATGTCGGCTGCCTTACCCCAAATCAGAATGCCATAGGACATAAGGCTGTGAAAATAACTGAAATAAACGAGACGCGCATTTTCCACGCTGGGGTACTGTCTGATTCTTCGTACGGCATACGCTGCAGAACTCAATTTATCAGCAAGATTCGAAATATGTGGACTCCATTGTAAATTTCGATCCAAGGTAAGACCAAGAAAAACAGTTTCATGCACTAGGTTTAGTCTCTCCATTTAAAGAAATAATTGTGTCAACTTGTCTTACATTTGGCAGTGAAAACTTAACGCATTTAGTTTTTGCAGCGTTCAGCAGAAGGTTGCTAGTTGTGAACCATTTTTACACATCTATAAGAGTCTCATTGATGTGATTTTGGTCTTCTTGTTGCCTGTTTATTTTAAAAATTAGTGAGGTATTATCAGCAAATAGAACTATGTCACATTTATTTCTTATTAGGCTAGGTAGTTCATTTATGTAGACCAGAAAGAGAAACGGTCCCAAAATCGATCCTTGTGGCACTCCAAGCTTCACTGGTGCTCCACATGACTGCACTCTATTTACGACCACCTTCTGGATTCTCTGGCTAAGATAGGATAAAACAAGATTCAGTGCTTCAGCTGAGAGCCCGTAGTGCCAAAGCTTGCGCAGGAGTGTCTCATGTTCCACGCAATCAAATGTTTTGGAGAGAAGGCAGAAGATGCCTATTGCATCTTGCGAATGTTCCCATGCATCGTAAATATACTTCATGAGTATTACAGCCGCATCTGTGGTCGAACGGCCTTTTGTAAACCCAAACTGCTTGCTATGTAGTGATTTATTAATATTAAAATGATGAAGCATTTGGTTGAGCATGATCTTCCCAAATACTTTACTAAGCACTGGAAGTATAGAAATTGGTCGAAAATTGCCAGGATCAGATTTGCTCCCAGATTTAAATAAAGGAATAACCTTACTATAACTTCATCAGGTCGGGAACACACTTGTCCACGCAGTTGTTAAATATAATGGCCAGATACGGCGCCACAATATGAATGACAGATTGGATTACTTTAACAGAAGTACCCCAAAGATCCTCAGTATTATTCAGCTTCAAGGATTTCAATATTTTGATGATCTCGTGTGGGTCAGTATAATGAAAATCAAAGTTTAGATTTCTTACATTAGCAACCCTGTTTAAGTAAGAACCAGCCCTCACACTACGAGTAGTACTTGAAGCTATGTTCGAGAAAAATTGTTCAAAAGTGTCCGCTACATCTAAGTCTGACGTTACAATCTTATTGTAACTTTTGAGTTTAAAATCGCCATCACGGGGCTTTGATTTACCTGTCTCTGAATTGATAACTTTTCAAACTGCCTTCACTTTATTATCTGCAGATTTCACTTTCTTACTTAAAAAGTCTGCCTTGGCGGCAGAACAAACCTTTTTAAATAATTTATGTTATTTTTTACATAATCAATGAAACTAGCGTCTTGGCTGTAGCTCTTCATTTCATACAACTCATACAGCTTGGTCCTACTCTTATGTATACCGACTGTGGCCCAATCACTAAATCTTGGTTTGTTAGAGCCGTTCTTGACAATCTTGAATTTGAAAATGTTCTCAGACTCATGATTTATAACACTAGATAAATCGTTATATAATATGTTGGGATCACTTGTCCCTATGGTAGGCACACGAATTTTACAAAGAACATTCTCTTTAAACTTTTCTATTCGACCTACAGTTAGAAGCCTGTAGGTTATATCTAGTTTAGGATTTTGACTGGTGATTTTAAAAGAGGCTTTCCGGCCACTGTGATCAGAGTTAAATCAGTTAAAAATTGCCACTTCCATAGCTTCACACATGCAGAAAATATTGTCTAAACATGTCGCCGTGCTAGAGGTCACTCTAGTGGGCTCATTAAAAAGATGAAACAAGTTAAAAGATTTAAATAGGTTCAATAGTCTGACCGAGTTTGAGTTTGTGGAGTCCAGTAAGTTTACATTGAAGTCACCACATACTATGATCAATTTACTACTTTCAAAAACCTGTTTCAGAGCATCTTCCATTACGGCTTCGAACTGGCTAAAGTCTGAAGACGGTGGCCTGTATACGCACAGGATAATGTGGTTTGCTAATTCCACACACGAAATTTCGATAACTCGCTCAATAGAAAACTGAACTATATTTTTGCGTTCTTTACATTTATAATCGTTTTTTATAATAATCGTGGAGCCTCCGTGAATTGCAGACTTTCTAGTGAAGGAGCTACCGATTTTGTAAGTATTAAAGTTTAGTAATAATTCATGTTGTTTCAGCCAGTGTTCAGTAATGCACATTACATCTACATTCAAAGCATCTAAGAATAAACCAATTTCTGTTATTTTGCTGGAAAAGCCTTGTATATTTTGATGGTTACGTTGCTTTTCCGCTGTCCCACGCATTAGTTTAAAGTCGACTGGCGGGCCGCGGGGGGGAGGGGGGGGACCGCGCGCTCGGCGGCTCCGACTCCGCCGCCGCCGCACTATGAGAAAGCCCCATACAAAGCCGTCTCAAAACCTCTTAACATGAAAGTCGATGTTACGGGATATAAATAGTAAATTATAATAGCATAATATATGAAGTTTTTATTTTAATACTTTTATTTTATTTTGAGTGTTTAATATAGACATAATCAGACATCAAACTGGAACAAATTACCTTGCTACTCCACGAAACCAACGAACGTTTCTTTTATTCAGAACGTTTGGTTCAATCAACGATGTAAACATTTAAATGTTGTACCTAACTATATTCATGTTCGTTGCAATAATACTAGTAGGGCAGCTAGGATTGCCATCAATAGGGCACAAAGAATTTTGGTTTCGCGGAGTAGCAAGGTAATTTGTTCCAGTTTGTTGATATGGACCTCCGCAAAGTAACGCCTGAATCTATTAATTATAATCAGACATCAAACCTAACTCATGTATAATTAACTGATTTTGACGCAAGACGTTACTAAGATTCAATGCCAATTTACTCTTTCTCTTTTCTTACGTTTTTTGTCCGCATATAATATTATATGTATACTAAAATAAATAACTGTAGTTTGAGATGTTTTATTTTTTGGGTTATTATTTTTTTGATTAGAGATTTAGCTGTTGCCGATGCTTCCCGATGTCGAGATATTTATTGCATTATGATTTCTAAGCATTATTATATCTAGGGAAAAAACCTTTTTTGCACATATTTGCCCCTTTTCTAATACGATTCCAAATTGTCTCGAGAGATAAAAGGCACTGTTTTTGAGATTTTTTACAATTATTTTAAATTTGTCATAAAATGACAAGAATAGTTGAATTTTTACTTGACTTTCGTATATTTTATTGAACAGAAAGTAATGAGTCCCTGTTTTCAGAGCCTAATTTAAATATGATCAAAAAATTAGCTTGTAATAAAATTAAAACCACACAAACAATTAGGTGAGGAAAAAGTCTGAATTTCTTATTTAATAAGGTCAAGTTACACAACACGAGACAAGGAAGGGTGTTTTTAACAGTTTTAATGGGGTTGACCACAAAACTTGATAAAATTTTCCCTCCCATCTATTGAGGTTTTTAAGGGTAGAGTGCAAAGTATTAGTTTCTTATTATTTTGCACAAAACAGCGTTTCTTTGCCTTGTATAACAACTTAAAGATTATTTTAAGAATTACTCTTGCTCCGCAGTCATTATGGGTGTAGACGTAGGATTTATAAAACAAATATAAATAATGTCATCTAGAATGGCTGCTGATTAAAAAAAATCAGTGAGTATGCATTAGTACCAATGCCTACAGCTCAACTACACGTGAATATTTGTAATTAGTATTATATGCCTTCCTCCGCACATATAAGACTTATTTACGGAGAAAAAAAAATGAACAGATAGTCATCTTTTTACCTATCGGATAATTGTCAGAAAACGCGCACGAAGCCCAAAACGAGGATGAAATAAATAAACCGAATTCATCATTCTAGAAAGTGTTTAAGACCTACCCACTAATGAAGACGTGTTCTATATCTTCTTATATACTTCAGATCCATATATATCAAATTTGATAAGAACTTCAAACACAAAATAAAAGTAACTTCTTGAAGAAGTCAAGGCACTTCCTATTATGAATGAAAATCTGGAAGAACTTGCCAAATGTTGTGTTTATTAATTTGGATTGGATTTTATTTTTTAGTCTGTTTTATGCAAATAAAATAAAATTAAAATAATATTATATATTTTTTTACATAAAATGGATATTTTTTTTGTTTTTTTTTTTTTATTGAATAATAATACTCGAATTCAAAATAAAATTTTTGTCATTCAGAGCCTATATATCCAAGTATATGTGTGCAAAATTACAGCTCATATCATTTTGAAACAACTGAGATATGTAGTTTTGAGACGAAAAATACGCGATTTTCCCACTGTGCGCCGGCCGCTGCGTGCAAGTGCCCGGGATCAATATTATATGCTAGCAGCTTCGCTGTTGCTATTTTACATTTTTTGGGTAAGTAACATTTGTCTCTGCTTAACTGAAAACGTTTTACAAATTTGTTGCTGTCAAAAAATGTATAAGTACTATTAAAACATGTCAAATTACTATTATATAAATAATTACTAGCTTCTAATTTACTGCTACTTAATTTTAATTTGTTAACTAAATTACGACGTTCTTTTATTAATTGTACATTTTTTTGTAGACTGTACTTAGAATTTGGAAGCTTTTGAGTACGCCTCATAAACTTTTTTATTTTAATATATTTTTTAAATGTATTATTACTTACAAAATAACAAGATGCAGTTGAGTCATCTTTTGTCATTTAACTAAATATAATAAAATCAGTGCAAATAATATAGTGTAAAAAACAAACATTGATAGATTTACATTTAGGCTATCAATTACAAAACAAGTGCAGCTACTGATTACTAAACAAGTTTAGCTACTGATTATTAAACAAGTTTAGGTACTGATTACTTACAAGTTTAGCTACTGATTACTAAACGGTTTAGTTACTAGTTAACAAACCAATCACGTTAGTAACAAACAAAATGTTTTTATAGCAGTATAGAAAAAAGTTTTTTTACTGAGTACTAAACGGTTTAGTTATCATTTAATAAACCAGTTACGTTAGTAACAAACCAAATGTTTTTATATCAGTATTGAAAACAGTTTTGTTACTGGTACTAAACGGTTTAGTCACTACATAACAAACCAATTACATTAATAACAACCAAAAGGTTTTTGTATCAGTATAGAAAATCATTTGTTATAAGTAGATAACTTACGGTCTTATTCATAAAAAAAACACTAACAAAGGGTTCAACGGCTTGCCAGCTAACAACTTTTTAAAAGTTTGTTAAGTTTTTTTAAAATGTGTATTCATAATCGATTTTTAACCTCTTGTCAACCAACAACTCGTTATTTCAAAAATTGGTTTTTGTAAGTTGTCTTTTGTAAAATTGGCTAAAAACCTAGATCTCAAACGTGTAATCCGGGGCATTAACTTTTTTTTTGTATTTCTGACTGACAACTCTTTAATAAAAGTCACCATGACACATATGCCGACACTTAATTTACAACGATGTTATGATTTAAAATATTAAAATTTAGCTTCTTTACGAAGTATAGCTTGTTATCAAAGCACTAACAGGTATAGAATGGAGTATACAGCAGTGATATTTCCCCAGGATGTCTAGCAAACCAGAGGACAAAGTAAGTTTTAACTGCTTTTGTTTTTATTATATTAATACTTAAAAAAATTTAATTGTAATGACAACACAAAGAAAAGTTAGGGCAATAGCAGGACTTGAACCTGCAACATCAGCATTCCGTACCTTGCGTTTTCCAGTTTCGCCACACTGCCGCTGCCCTACCCTGCGAATTTTTCAATGTGCTTCGTCTTACGGTCATTACATTATTGATTTTAAGAGTACAACTACCCTCGGTGTCACCAACATTTTAAATAAAAATCGAAAGAAATTTAGGTTACAAACTTTATATTAATACTTGTTTACTCGCGCAAAAGAATGTTTATAAACATTACTTAATCGAGCATCTACATTGATGGGCTAAATTACAAGATAGAAACTTGTTTCTTGTCTTACCATCCGAAATAATACATTACCTGTTGCAAACTATCTTATAATAGTATTAGGCATAGAATACAAATTACCTTGCTACTCCGCGAAACCAGTGCCGGGCTCGTGCAAAATAGCTGCGTCTGTGCGACATATATATGTTCATGCAAAACCCCACCCTCCTCCGCTTCCACACGAAACAACATATTTCACAGAGACTCAACTACACACCACCACCACTAAACACTAAAACTACACGATCGACGCGCGTTTCGCCTCTATACGAGGCATCATCACAATCTAACAGTACGCCCGTTCGCTACTTGAACGAATGGCGTACTGACAAACAAAAACATTTTTCTTTGATCCCACCTACCGCCAACATTTTTGCACAACTACCCTTGTTATTTTTCTCAAAGCCTACCCTCAAAATTTAAAAATAAAACAAAAGTACCCCCGTATATTATTACAAATTACCCACATAATTTATCTCAATCTCAGCTACCCCCATTGTTAACGACAGAATTTAAGCATACCCGCAATAAAGGAGAAGAAGGAAAATTAACCTGTTCATTGACAATGGATCCCGCGTTGTTGTACCTAACTATTTCCAAATGCTCCAAAACATTCAGACGGAATCCCTTTTTGCAAAAGTGTAATATTTCATAAGTATGTGCATCTGATAATGTATGATCTGTGTCTATCAAATGTTTTGCAAAATTGGACTTCTCCGCGTGCTTATGCCTAAACGATGAAACATCCTCCTTATATCTAATATCAAAACAACGACCGGTTTGTCGTATATAAACGCTTCTACAATCGTCACAAGTGAGCTTATATACTCCTGATCTACTCCCTCTTTCTACTTTATCCTTACCATTACATAGTCTAGAATACAAAGAATTATTAGTCTTAAAAGCAACATTAATTTCCTTTGATATTAAAATATTATAAATTTTATCTGACAAAGGGCCGACGTAACTAATACTTGCTTTATATTTGTTAGTAGGTTCGGTAGACGGGCCGCTATATAACATGCTATCAGCTATACGCCTCTGTTTCTTTTGAACCAGACTAATTACCATTGTCTCAGTGTAGCCATTTGAATTTGCAATCATATATATGGTCTTCAACTCTACTCTCAATCTATGTATGTAAGAAGAGAAAGCAGTCAGTTTATGTTGCCAAGGGTGATTAGAAGAAGCCGGAATAACTGTATCGGTTTGCGTAGGCTTACGGTAAATATGGAACTGATGCTTATTATTTACCTCAGTTATAGTCAAGTCTAAGAAGTTAAGTGAATTGAGTTGAAATGAAGAAAGGAACATTTAAAACAGCTGTCTTCTTGCGTGACAAATTGTGCAGCGCGTCTGGACGAATATGACGCTAAATTAGCCAGCTCGGACACTAGAATACGCGCCTTGGAAAGATTGGAATTGGAAAACGCGTTACTTCACCAAAAAGTCACCCAACTGGAAGAGAGAATTAATGCTCAGGCGCAACACATGGTACGTAACGAAATTGAAATCCAAGGTATCAATCAACACGCTAATGAGAATTTATTTCATATCATGAAAGTAGCTGCAACTAAAATTGGAGTAGAGCTGGCCGATTATGACATAGACGACGTCATGCGTGTTGGCCCCCGTCGTTCTTCGTCGGAGTCCCTGATCACGGAGCCTTCCTTTCAACGGCCCATAGTCCTTCGCTTCGTGAGGCACATAAAGCGCCAAGAATTTTTAAAAGCTGCTAAATCCAGGCGCAACATTACTACTGCCGACATTGACGTGGACGGCCGGAGTAATAAGCTTTTCTTTAACGAGAGGCTTACTAAAGAGAACAGGCGTTTGTTTCGTCAAGCAAGGCAGGAAAAGTCAACTCAGGGCTACAAATATTGTTGGACGGCCGACGGTCACATTTTTATTCGTAAGAGACAGGGGGACCCGCCATCGCAGTGCGAGGAGCTGCGGATCTCGACAGAGTCCGGGAAATGGTCCACGTCTTGCCTTCCACCGCCCCGGTCTCTCCAGTACCTGCCGATCCTACCACCCTGCATTACAGTCTACCTACTGCGGATTCCTCGGACAGCGAGTCGACGCGAGATGACGTTTGGTGTTACAGTTTTAGATTGTTTTTTCTGATAACTTATTTTTTTATGGATTTCTACTTAGCTATGTATGTAATAATCTCAGTCAATATTGACACAACCAGCACCCACACTCACACTTACAACATACCAACACACATTTTTACTCAGACACCAATTACACATGCTGTTGCAGGAACTGTTCACCCATCTTTAACTAATCCTTTTGCGGGAGCACTGACTTTGTGGTTAAGTCAACAAGGTATATACATGTATATCATTGTTTCGAATATTGGTAATGGCGTCACATGACATAGGAATTGATATAGACCAAACTGTTGCCATAAAATGCCAAAAGCTCGAAGCAATGGAGCAATGTAGGCCTTTTTTTGGAAGCGGTGCCTCATTTAAGTGTATGACGCTCAATATTAGAAGCTTACAACGAAATTTTGACGCATTTGAAGTCGCGTTAAAGCGAATGGATACCGATTTTGAAGCTATTATACTAACCGAATGCTGGCTAAGCGAGTACTCTGTAATCAACCGTCTGCCGGGATATAATGTTTTCTCCTCATCCAAGTGTATTAATAAAAATGGAGGAGTAGTCATTTATTCGATGATGCAAATTGTCTCTCGGTCGCTATATCTGATCAATTTAAAATTTATGGGATCTACCGTTCCCCATCATTTCATAACAAAGATAAATTCCTCAGCTCTCTAGAGGTGGTTCTTAGTGAATCCAAGAGGTTTCGCAACGTGCTGGTAGTCGGTGACATAAACATCGACATAATGGATTCCTCTAACAACCATTAGACTAGTGTTTAAGATACAGGCTCTGCCTAGCTTAAACACTAGTGCCCACATGGTACTTTGTATTTTTCCGTCACCTAACTTACGCATTACTGGAAAATGTTCATAGTTTTAGTGGTCAAACTCGGCATGATGTTGCCAAGCGCTGTCGTCTTACCCTCTTTAAAACGTAAATTCCTAATCACCGTAAAAATGTACTTTTTATAATTACCGAAGTTGTTATCCTTTAAAATCAAATAAGGGTTGGAATATTTCGGCGATAACTTACTTGCATAAGTATTCTTTTGGTGAGGGTAAACGTACAGATATCTCGAATTGTACCACTAACCAGTTTGTATTTAAAATCTAAGGTTAATTTACTTTACGTTAATTTGTAAAAATACTTTTTAGAGACAAATAAATTTTATTTTATTTATTTTTTATTTATTTATTATTCATTCCTCTGACTACTTGCACCTTCTGGCGATTAATGAATTTCTTCCGGCAATTGCTACACCAACAAGAAACGGATCGTGTCTGGATCACATCTTTGTTAGATCTAAGTTCCGTTCCGATGGTGCGGTTTGCCAGTGCTCTATCACTGACCACGACATTGGAATGGCTTCAATCACTATTCCCAATAACAGAGCTAACCAGCGGTCGCGCTGGACTTCAAGAATTGATTTGGTAGCTGCCTCTCTGGAATTACGAGAAGCAGACTGGTCCAAAGTAACGTAGCTCGACAAACGTGAATGAGGCGGTTACTTACTTTGACTAAATTATTTCCACTGCTATAAATAATAACACCCGCCGGGTCAAAGTTAGCCGCTCCAAATTAAATCTCAAACCCTGGATCACACCCGGTCTAATCAAGTGCATGAGGCATAGAGATAAACTACACAGCAGAGCAAGAGCGGCTCCAAATGATCAGGTCCTTCAAACTATTTACAAACGATATAGAAATTTCTTTGACAACTTACTGTACAACCTAAAAAATGAATTCCAAAGTGAACTATTAATACAGGGCAAGGACAATCCAAAGAAATTATGGAAATCAGTCAAAAATATCTGCAATAGCCACAGTACTACAAATCCCACAAATGAGCTGATATCCCTGTCCGATTCTCCGAAAGATTCCCTTAACATATGTAATCAGCATTTTGCTACATTTTCCAAACTTAAATCGGATAGTGCGCCTGGTCCGGATTCTGTCAAGCCCCTCTTCATTAGGGAAATCAAAGACATTGTTCTGGAGCCTCTTATTTTCATTTGTAATTTGAGTCTAGCTTCCGGTTGCTTCCCTGATCCCTGGAAGCTGGCACTAGTGTCTCCCATTTTTAAAAATGGTTCTATTGATCCTAACAATTACCGTTCAATTTCACTTCTCAGCGTCTTCTCCAAAATCCTGGAGAAGATAGTGAATTCTCGTCTTACGGCTTACCTTGACAAAAATAAAATCCTTTCAGATAATCAGTTCGGTTTCAGGAAAGGGAAGTCTACCAAAGACGCAGCCATTTATCTTTCAAATAAAATCTCTGGTTCTCTTAACGCGGGTGGTAAATGTATCGGGGTATCTTTGGACCTCTGCAAAGCCTTCGATACTGTATCGAAAATGAAAATGAATGAAAATGAAAAATTTATTTTGCAAGTAGGCCATATAGGCTCTTTTACATGTCTGAATCTACTAGCGCTTCGGAAAATGGAAGAATCTGCTGAGAAGAAACGCCGCAAGAAACTCAGCAGTTGATCTTTTTTTTTCTTCTCTTTTGAAAACAAGATTACAGAGCAATATACACAATCATAACAATAGTTCACATAAAGTGTGAAAAAAAAAAAAAAAAGATAATAAATAGCACAGCAAGCTTTAAGCATATTGAACGAACTGGCACTAGTACAGATTGACCAAGAGATGTATAGGGTCCCCAGGTCAAAGAAATTAGAATCGGGATGTACGTGGTCCCTGATCAAATACTTAGTCTAAATAACTTAGAGATGTATAGTCTCTAAGGGTCAAAACAAATTAATTACCTTAATCTATGCTTAGCAGAGGTGAAAAACGCCTCCACGGTCAAATTGTACAATATTACTTGGAGATGTATAGTCTCCGAATGTCAAAAGAATATAAGAATAAAAATATTCATGTCAAAAAAAAAATTGGTGAAAATCCAACAAAATCAGTAATATAACAATAACAACTCAATATATGTCTATATTTAGTTATATATATAAATATAAATAAATAGACAACACGATGAAGTCTCCCACATCAAACCGCATTTAAGTACCTACATTTTAGGCTTTTTGAGAATTACATTAGTCTTTGCAGCATGAATAGTCCGGACCCCACAAACAGCACCCGATCACGAGTATGACGCGTATCTCAGCCATCGTCTCCCTCAACCATATTGCAGGGAAGGTGGCGACCCGATCAACGACGCCACCGTAAGCAATGCCCTTTAAGCGAGCATGACATACTCAAGCAGTACGACTACAAAAGAGAAATTGAATACGGCTCGTCTGGCGAGAAACATCACAATGTGCTCCAAAATAAAAATTACACTTTAATAGGATGTCATACATAATTAATAGGAATAAAATTAAGTGATAAAAAAAAAAAAGATTAATGCTTAGAAATGTCACAAACATACAATTATTTATTAAAGTCAAAGATATTTAAATTAAATAGTGAACAGCCGATATTTAAATTAAATATTCACGCCTTTAGAACTGGCCAAGTCAAATCGTCGCATATATATTCGTCGACTTTGTAATAAGCTTTTTTCAATAGCGTGTTTTTAATATACCTCTTGAATGCATTTAGAGGTAATTCCCATACATCCACAGGCACTTTATTATAGAACCTCACGCAGTTCCCTAGAAAGGATTTGCTAACTTTTTTTAAGCGGAATTTGGGTACAAAAAGCTTATTTTTATTTCGTGTGTTGAAATGATGGACATCACACAGTTTCTTGAAGGAATTAAAGTTCCTATGCGTATATACAATTACATCATAGATATATTGTGAAGCTACTGTAAGGATGTCTATGTCTTTAAAGCGTTCTCTCAGTGAATCACGAGAGCCAAGGTTGTAGATGGACCGAACTGCCCTCTTCTGCAGAACAAAAATGGTTTCAATGTCGGCTGCCTTACCCCAAATCAGAATGCCATAGGACATAAGGCTGTGAAAATAACTGAAATAAACGAGACGCGCAGTTTCCACGCTGGTGTACTGTCTGATTCTTCGTACGGCATATGCTGCAGAACTCAATTTATCAGCAAGATTCGAAATATGTGGACTCCATTGTAAATTTCGATCCAAAGTAAGTCCAAGGAAAACAGTTTCGTCTACTAAGTCTAGTCTCTCTCCATTTAAAGTAATCATTGTATCAACTTGTCTTACATTTGGTAGTGAAAATTTAACACATTTAGTTTTAGCAGCGTTCAGCAGAAGGTTGTTAGCTGTGAACCATTTTAAAACATCTATTAGGGTCTCATTGATGTGACTGTGGTCTTCTTGTTGCCTGTTAACTTTAAAAATTAGCGAGGTGTCATCAGCAAATAGAACTATGTCACATTTATTTCGTACTAGGCTAGGTAGGTCGTTTATATAGACCAGAAAGAGAAACGGTCCCAAAATCGATCCCTGTGGCACTCCAAGCTTCACCGGTGCTCCACGTGACTGCACTCTATTTACGACCACCTTCTGGATTCTCTGGCTAAGATAGGAAAAAACAAGATTCAGTGCCTCAGCTGAGAGCCCGTAGTGCCGTAGCTTGCGCAGGAGTGTCTCATGTTCCACACAATCAAACGCTTTGGAGAGATCGCAGAAGATGCCTATTGCATCCTGCGAATGTTCCCATGCATCGTAAATATGCTTCATGAGTGTTGCAGCTGCATCTGTGGTCGAACGCCCTCTTGTAAATCCGAATTGCTTGCTATGTAGTAATTTATTAATGTTAAAATGATGAAGCATTTGGTTGAGCATGATCTTCTCAAACACTTTACTTAGCACTGGAAGTATAGAAATCGGTCGAAAATTTCCAGGGTCGGATTTGCTGCCAGATTTAAATAAAAGAATAACCTTACTATACTTCATAAGGTCGGGAAACATACACTCGTCTACGCAGTTATTAAATGTAATGGCCAGATACGGTGCCACAATATGAATGACAGATTGGATAACTTTAACGGAAGTACCCCAAAGATCCTCAGTATTCTTAAGCTTCAAGGATTTAAATGTTTTGATGATCTCGTGTGGGTCGGTATAATGAAAATCAAAGTTTAGATTTCTTACATTAGCAACCTCGTTTAAGTAAGCACCAGCCCTCACACTACATGAATTCAGGCCACGAGTAGTAGTTGAAGCTATGTTCGAGAAAAAAAATTCAAAAGTGTCCGCCACATCTAAATCTGACGTCAGTATCTTATTGTTAAGTTTGAGTTTAAAATGGCCATCACGGGGCTTTGATTTACCTGTCTCTGAATTGATAACATTCCAAACTGCCTTGACTTTATTATCAGCAGATTTAACTTTATTACTTATATAGTCTGCCTTGGCGGCAGAACAAACCTTTTTAAATAATTTAGAATATTTTTTTTACATAATCAATGAAACTAGCATCTTGGCTGTAGCTCTTCATTTCATACAACTCGTACAGTTTGGTCCTACTCTTATGTATTCCAACTGTGGCCCAATCACTAAATTTTGGTTTGTTTGAGCCGTTCTTGACAGTCTTTAATTTGAAAATGTTTTCAAACTCATTATTTGTAACACTAGTTAAATCCTTATATAATATGTTGGGATCACTCGTCCCTATGGTAGGCACAGGAACTTTACAGAGAATATTCTGTTTGAACTTTTCTATTCGACCTACAGTTATAGGCCTGTAGGTTAATTCTAGTTTAGGATTCTGATTGGTGATTTTAAAAGTGGCTTTCTGGCCACTGTGATCCGAGTTAAAACATTTAAATATTGCCACTTCCGTAGCTTCACTCATGCAGAAAATATTGTCTAAACATGTCGCCGTGCTGGCGGTCACTCTAGTGGGCTCATTAAACAGATGAAACAAGTTAAAAGATTTAAATAGGTTCAATAGTCTGACCGAGTTTGTATTTGTTGAGTCTAGTAAGTTAACATTGAAGTCGCCACATACCATGATGAATTTACTACTTTAAAAAATCTGTTTCAGGGCATCTTCCATTACGGCTTCAAACTGGCTAAAGTCTGAAGACAGTGGCCTGTATACGCACAGTATAATGTGGTTTTCTAATTCCACACATGAAATTTCGATAACTCGCTCAATAGAAAGCTGAACTATATTTTTACGTTCTTTACATTTAAAATCGTTTTTTAAAATAATCATGGAGCCTCCGTGAATTGCCGACTTTCTAGTGAAGGAGCTACCGATTTTGTAATTATTAAAGTTCAATAATAATTCATGTCGTTTCAGCCAGTGTTCAGTAATGCACATTACATCTACATTAAAAACATCTAAGAATAAACCAATTTCTATTATTTTGCTGGAAAAGCCTTGTATATTTTGATGAACCAAAATAAGGTTACGTTGCTTTTCCGCTGTCTCACGCATTAGTTTAAAGCCGGCTGGCGGGCCGCGGGGGAGGCCGCGCGCTAGGCGGCTCCGGCCCCGCCGCCGCTGTCTGCTGCGTGCAAGTGCCCAGGTTCAATATTGTATGCTAGCAGCTTCGCTGTTGCTATTTTACATTTTTTTGGTAAATAACATTTGTCTCTATTTAACTGAAAACGTTTTACAAATTTGTTGCTGTCAAAAAATGTATAAGTACTATTAAAACATGTCAAATTATACAGCATAGCATTCAAATTTGAAATTTTGATGTTTTGCTCATAGGATACAGAACCCGAATACGGGAGCGCACATAAAATTATTTTATGAATACCGCGTTGCTCGACTATTGACAGTGCTCGTAGTAAGCATTCAAAGTGAGGTTTCGACAAGTCTAGACTATTACCTAACATAATAATTAGCGTCGACTATCGACTGACATTGTAGGTAAGCTTGGCGCGGTGGGCGTAAGGGGAGTAGCTCTCGAGTGGTTCCGCAGTTACCTGACTAATAGGCGTCAGGCTGTTAAGGTTGACGATTTCAGAAGCGATCAGTTGCCAATCTCTTTTGGAGTTCCGCAGGGAAGCATCCTTGGACCCACTCTGTTTCTCATCTATGTTGATGATGTCCTTAGACTTGAGATGGAGGGAGCAGATATAGTCTGTTACGCAGATGACACTGTGGTGCTGTTTCACGGAAAGATGTGAGGACGTATTTGGCCTCGCAGAGCGCGGTTTATCAACGATTGGGCTGTGGCTGGATAATAATTTGCTCACCCTTAACGTGAGTAAGTCTAACTTTTTGGCATTTTCTAAAACTTCGGTATCGTCGGCTCCCCGAAACAGAGATCTAACAATACACACAAATACTTGTCGCAACTCAGTCAATGGTTCTTCTACTTGCTCTTGTAGCAAGATAACAAGATCAGAAAAAGTTAAATACCTGGGACTGACAATTGACGATAAACTTTCTTTTAAGCAGCACATCTCTGCACTAGCTAACAGAGTAAGAAAATGCATATACATAATTAAGAAACTTCGATGCTGCACCACTGAACCGGTGCTTCGCATTGTATACTATTTCCTGTGCCAATCGTTACTTCAATACGGTATAACAGTGTGGGGCAGCGCAAAGCACTCTACTGTTGATGGAGCGAGCGCAGCGCGCTGTAAACAAGGTGATGTTTCGTAAACCTTTTCTTTTTCCGACTAATGATCTATATCGGTAGTCGAAACTTTTGAGTGTAAGGCGGCTTTACGTTTTGAGAGCAACATTTCGTGCTCATGCGGTAATAACTAAGTTGCCGAATTACACCCAATTGATGGCCAAACGTACGTTAAGAGTCCCATTACCTCGATGTAGATCAAGTCTCGCCAAGCGTTCTCCAGACTATACGCACACACGTGTTTATAATAACATCTGCAAAGTACTTAGGATTCAAGATTGCACCATTGGAAAAGTTAAGTCAATGGTGGCAAAGTGGCTTGTTTCTTTGTCATATTTTGACACGGAAACCTTGCTTACCAGCTAATTCTTACTCCTGCCAGCACTCATATGCACACACACACACACAAACTTACACACACACACACACACACATACGCACGCGCGCGCGCGCGCACACACACACACACACACACACACACACACACACACGCATGTGCGCTTGCTCCTGTGTCTTTCTGTAGTATTTTATAATGTTAGTGTAAGGTATTTTTACATGTTTAAGTTTTTATAAGAATTGTATTCTCATAACGCACTCCTGGACCTCAAGATACAGGTTCAGCCTAGTTTGAGGTCCGCCAAATATCCCATTTTGTGTATAATTCTTTTTTTGTGTTTCTTAAGCAATAAAAAAAATTCTGTTCTAATTCCTTCTTAAATTTTATTTTCGGATGTTTGTTATTAAGACTACTAACGAATAAATCCAATTTTCTCATACTACCCCTCCAGCATAAAATCAAATCATCTACATACCTATAATAATATAACAAATTTGTATTTCGCACTATGTACTGAGTCTTAAAACTACGCGTAAAAATATCTGCCATTAGCGGACTAAGAGGAGAACCCATAGCCTACCCATCACCTTGTAAATAATATTGTCCATTAAACCTAAACAACGACAACAACAACAATAAATACTCTTTATTGATTCACACAAGGAAACAAAAATAAAGAAACACAAACAGGGAAATTTTACATGGGATACAACAGGCGGTCTTATCGCTTATTTTTAAAGTAATTTTGCTTCATACAGATAGTTGTTAAATCTATAAGCTCACAAACCTCTCCTGGATGTAGTCGCTGTCTTTCCAAATGATCTTGAAGTATATCTAACGTTTCAGTATAAGGTACATTGGTAAATAAACTATCTACATCCAAAGAAAGTAATGTTGCGTTTGGCGGTATGCTGATGTCTTTGACTTTTTCTATTAAATCTAAACTATTTTTCAGACAATAAAGTGGTTTGAAGGAAGATTTCTCTCGAATGATAAAATTTAAATTTTTAGCTAATTTATATGCTGGAGCCTCTATGTATGAAACAACCGGAGGAATAGGAATATTGTCCTTGTGAATTTTCGGTAGGCCATAAAGAATTGGTGCTAGCGGATTCATAGGTATAACACTATTCTTCTTTGTTTCGGTTTCAAAAACAAACAGAGTTTTTGATGACGGTTTATGAATCTTTATGAAACCCGCCAGTAGGGTCTTTAAGTAAGACCGAAAAACCCTCACCTTGAACTACATCCAAAACTTTTTCATTATATTCGTTTCTTTACAAAATCACGACGCAATTACCTTTATCGGCCTTTGAAACCACCGAATCATTATCATTCACTTTTTGTTGAATGGAACGCAGTAAAAACGTGTCTCCACCAGCAGAAATACATCCAGTTGAAGGAGTGTTCTTGAGTATGTTAGCAACTAATGCCTTGGTATCGACTATTACCATTGCGAACAATTGCAACCTCAGAATCCACCGCTAAGTTTTCTTACACCTTTTGATTAATTTTAGAGGGTAGATTATATTTTAAATCTTTCTGTAATAAACCGACTTCACCTTCCGAAAATTCAACCTCTGTTAGATTTTTTACACGAGGGTAGAAACAATGACCGTTGTCGTTTCCCAAATCAGTATTGTTTAAAAAGGAACATGAACTATTTTCTATCAACCTTTGCAACTTTTTAGATTGGGTAACATACATTTTATGAGCCACCCGTGACGCAAAGTACCTCACTTTTTGGTCCAAAATATCAAATTCAATGTTGTGTAATTTAAAGGATAGTTCTGAGTGTAGTATCTTTAGATGTAATTTCAAATTATCTCTAACTCTAAACCAATAACGAGATTCCTCAGTTAACCAAATTCTTTGTGCCCTATTGATGGCAATCCTAGCTGCCCTACTAGTATTATTGCAACGAACATGAATATAGTTAGGTACAACATTTAAATGTTTACATCGTTGATTAAACCAAACGTTCTGAATAGCTACCCGGTGTTGCTTTATAAGTTTTAAATAATAACATGCCTATACGGCTACGCATGCCGACAGAACACCTGACATTGACAGAGTGGTAAGAGCCGATATTCCCAGTTCCTCGGAAGCTGGCGGTAGATTGAGAGAGGTAGTTTTAAAATACATGATCCACGGTCCGTGTGGTCCACCAGATCGATCAAATTTACCGTGTTGAGATAGGGTAAACGGGAAAAGCAAAAATGCACGAATTTTTTTCCGAAACGCGATACCCAAGTCACATTCGTTGACGACAAAGGATTTGTTAATTTGCGCCGCGACAGCAAAAACGAGGCGACGATAAGTCACAATAGGCGCGAAGTCACTGTCAGCGATTTATGGGTCGTGCCCTATAATGCAGCCCTCCTGTTAAAATATGACGCCCATATGAACTTGAAGGTTTCGTCACAAAGCGCGGTGATCAAATACCTGTTCAAATATATGACCAAAGGTCCGGATGAGTCCCGAGTAACCGTCGTACCCGAGGAACATTTGAATGACGAAGTAGAGCAGTACGTCACGAAAAAGTATATATGCTCGGGCGAAGCGGCGTGGAGGGTGTTGGAGTTTGACGTTACGGGCCGCCAACCTAACCTCAAACAATTGACCGTGCATCTCGAAGACCATCACAATGTTTTCTTTAGGCCAGGCACTGAGGCAGAGTCCGCGCAACGATCCACGTCTGACCTCATAACTTACTTCAATCGTCCCACCGGTGAGGAGTTCGACCGTTTAACATATTGTCAGTTCTATGAACAGTATATTGTACACGCGTCACGGCCAAACACTAAAAACACCCAAATCTATGAGACGACAAATAATAAGTTTGTAACGAGACGACAACGCGGTGAACTCGTAGCGCGTCTGTTTTGGGTCGCGCCTAATAGAGGTGAACAATTCTACCTAAGAATTCTACTAAAATCTTATCCGGCTCGAAGTTTCGCGGAACTTGTTAGTCTTGGTGGCCCTAATTCTGAAACTTACCAGGAATCTGCAAGGGCTATTGGCCTTGTCAACGACGAAGTTGAGTACGAGAATGCTATGCTAGAAGCTTCTAGATTTTATACAGGGCGTGCTCTTAGAAGTTTTCTCGTGCTCTTGGCTTGTAACGGTGCCCCGGTAGCGTTACTGTGGGACAAACTGGAACAAATTACCTTGCTACTCCGCGAAACCAGTGCCGGGCTCGTGCAAAATAGCTGCGTCTGTGCGATACATATATGTTCATGCAAAAACCCACCCTCCTCCGCTTCCACACGAAACAACATATATCACACAGACTCAACTACACACCACCACCACTAAACACTAAAACTACACGATCGACGCGCGTTTCGCCTCTATACGAGGCATCATCAAGATCAAAGAAACAGTACGACCGTTCGCTACTTGAACGAATGGCGTACTGACAAACTAAAACATTTTTCTTTAATCCCGCCTACCGCCAACATTTTTGCACAACTACCCTTATTATTTTTCTCAAAGCCTACCCTCAAAATTTAAAAATAAAACAAAAGTACCCCCGTATATTATCACAAACTACCCACATAATTTATCTCAATCTCAGCTACCCCCATTGTTAAAGACAGAATTTAAGCATACCCGCAATAAAGGAGAAGAAGGAAAATTAACCTGTTCATTGACAATGGATCCCGCGTTGTTGTACCTAACTATTTCCAAATGCTCCAAAACATTCAGACGAAATCACTTTTTGCAAAAGTGTAATATTTCATAAGAATGAGCATCTGATAATGTATGATCTGTGTCTATCAAATGTTTTGCAAAATTGGACTTCTCTGCGTGCTTATGCCTAAAAGATGAAACATGCTCCTTATATCTAGTATTAAAACTACGACCGGTTTGTCCTATATAAACGCTACTACAATCGTCACAAGTGAGCTTATATACTCCTGATCTACTCCCTCTTTCTACTTTATCCTTACCATTACATAGTCTAGAATACAAAGAATTATTAGTCTTAAAAGCAACATTTATTTCCTTTGATTTTAAAATATTATAAATTTTATCTGACAAAGGGCCAACGTAATTAATACTTGCTTTATATTTGTTAGTATGTTCAGTAGACGGGCCGCTATATAACATGCTATCAGCTATACGCCTCTGTTTCTTTTTAACCAGACTATTTACCATTGTCTCAGTGTAGCCATTTGAATTTGCAATCATATGTATGGTCTTCAACTCTAAATCAAAATCTTCCCTAGAAAGAGGTACTGTTAACAATCTATGTATGTAACAATGGAAAGCAGCCAGTTTATGTTGCCAAGGGTGATTAGAAGAAGCTGGAATAACTGTATCGGTCTGCGTAGGCTTACGATAAATGTGGAACTGATGCTTATTATTTACCTTAGTTATAGTCAAGTCTAAGAAGTTAAGTGAATTATTCTGTTCTAATTCCTTCTTAAATTTTATTTTCGGATGTTTGTTATTAAGACTACTCACAAATAAATCCAATTGTCTCATACTACCCCTCCAGCATAAAATCAAATCATCTACATACCTATAATAATATAACAAATTTGTATTTCCCACTATGTACTGAGTCTCAAAACTATCCATAAAAATATCTGCCATTAGCGGACTGAGAGGAGAACCCATAGCCAACCCATCACCTTGTAAATAATATTGTCCGTTAAACCTAAAATAATTTTGTTTCATACAGATAGTTGTTAAATCTATTAGCTCACAAACCTCTCCCGGATGTAGTCAAAATTTATAATATTTTAAAATCAAAGGAAATAAATGTTGCTTTTAAGACTAATAATTCTTTGTATTCTAGACTATGTAATGGTAAGGATAAAGTAAAAAGAGGGAGTAGATCAGGAGTATATAAGCTCACTTGTGACGATTGTAGTAGCGTTTATATAGGACAAACCGGTCGTAGTTTTAATACTAGATATAAGGAGCATGTTTCATCTTTTAGGCATAAGCACGCAGAGAAGTCCAATTTTGCAAAACATTTGATAGACACAGATCATACATTATCAGATGCTCATTCTTATGAAATATTACACTTTTGCAAAAAGGGATTTCGTCTGAATGTTTTGGAGCATTTGGAAATAGTTAGGTACAACAACGCGGGATCCATTGTCAATGAACAGGTTAATTTTCCTTCTTCTCCTTTATTGCGGGTATGCTTAAATTCTGTCTTTAACAATGGGGGTAGCTGAGATTGAGATAAATTATGTGGGTAGTTTGTGATAATATACGGGGGTACTTTTGTTTTATTTTTAAATTTTGAGGGTAGGCTTTGAGAAAAATAATAAGGGTAGTTGTGCAAAAATGTTGGCGGTAGGCGGGATTAAAGAAAAATGTTTTAGTTTGTCAGTACGCCATTCGTTCAAGTAGCGAACGGTCGTACTGTTTCTTTGATCTTGATGATGCCTCGTATAGAGGCGAAACGCGCGTCGATCGTGTAGTTTTAGTGTTTAGTGGTGGTGGTGTGTAGTTGAGTCTGTGTGATATATGTTGTTTCGTGTGGAAGCGGAGGAGGGTGGGTTTTTGCATGAACATATATGTGTCGCACAGACGCAGCTATTTTGCACGAGCCCGGCACTGGTTTCGCGGAGTAGCAAGGTAATTTGTTCCAGTTTGTTGATATGGACCTCCGCAAAGTAACGCCTGAATCTATTAATTATTTACTGTGGGACACATTTAAAAATCAACTCAGCGAAGATTACCTCCACAGACATCCAGACAACGTCGACGCGGCACACAACTTGTCACTGATAGATATCAATAGGATGCTTCGTAAGCACGGAACTTCTCTCGCACAACACGGTTTGCCGCAAGTCCTTGGTCAAACAACAGAGTTGGGTCGCGAACGCGTCGAATACAGTGCGAACCGTCTCCAAGCGTACGTCGACGAGTGGCTACCGCAGTTATCGCCCGACCAACGCGTTGTTTTCGATCACGTCAATAGGCTCTGCGTCGACGATGAGTCTTTATGCGATATAGAGAATCCCGCGATATTCATCGATGGTCCCGCGGAAACCAGAAAAACCCAACTGCTAAACGTCATCGCAGCGCACGTGCGAGGTGTCTTGAAGAGCATAGTATTATGTACCGCGAGTTTTGATATCGCCGCTCAGAACTACGAGGGGGGGACTGTATACGCGCCTCAAGTTATAGTGATGTACTAAACCAAGGGAGCGGCGCCCGCGCCGCTCGCCCCGCCAGTCCGTAACCACTGCTCGCGCTCGGCTCACGTCGGTTGGAGCCTCAAATTCAATTTATTGTTAATTTATTTAATTTTTCAAATATACATTTAGAAGAGCCAAGTGTATTTTATTGTCCGGCCTGGACAATAGTAGCGACCGTCGGATACAAATACTGCAAGCTTTGTTCGGTTCGAATATTTACCGTTACGACACGTCGAGCAGACTACGAGAATAACGGACTCATTTGCTGTACTTACAACAAACAAAAGAATTGTGTTTTGCTGCTTCTGGGGCCTGCAGAGGACTACAACTGTGATTTGTCTGGAGGTCTAGCCCGAGGGAAGTACGCCTAATTTTTCCAACCCTAAATCTTATTCCGTTTTCGAGAATTTATGATTCGTATTTGTGTGACGGCTTTCTTGCATCTTAAGCGTTAGGTCTTTCCTAATCTAGCTTCCAAAAGACAAGTCTATTTATGCTGCACGCATCTGTAATCATCTCACTTAATCATTTATATCAAATGAAACAAAGCTAAGCAAAATTTCTTCGCTTAACGGTGCTTAATCTTACCTTCTACTTATTATTCGGGGGTTTTAAACTGTAACGATTTTCGTTTTTATAAACGTTTCACTTCATCATTCTGCATGGAACTTGCGTGTCTAAATTAAAAAAAATAGCTTACCTAAGGCTTTTTAAAATAGTGAATAAATAATAAATCTCCTGTTTTGATTAACTAGGTACAATTAACGTACTTACAAATAAGGTACACTAGCCTATTGTATATACAAAGCTATTTGCTTATAATTCCTATACCGTCTGCAAGTGATATTAGTGCGGCGCGGCGCAGTGCTTGACGCTGCTTAGCCGGCTCGCTGCACCACTACCGCGCACAGCTTGCTGGCTTGTGCTGGGTGCTCAGCCGGAGCAACTTAACCTGCTGTCAAGCTATTGCGACGCCTGGATCTGATACTCTCCGCTGCATACGGACTTGAGTGTAACTAAGTGTTTAATTATTTGTTAGTGCCTAAATGATTACTAAGTACCTATATTTTCAAAAAATGGATAAAGAAGAGATGGCTGAATTGCTGTCTAAATATGTTAAACAACGCGGTATTATTAAGGGGCGTTTAACTAAATTCTCTGATTACCTCAATAATTTGCAGAAAACTGACCCCTCCGAAATGACGTCTGCTAAATATAGGCAGTTAGAATTAAAAATAAATAACCTGCAACCGTTGTTGAATGAATTTGACGAACTGCAAAATAAGATTGATTTGTTGCATAACGACTCTGTGGAGCAAGTAAGGGAAAGGGATGACATTGAAAACCAATTTCTTTCCTTTATAGCAATTGGACAGGAAATGTTAGAATCATGGTCGTCAAATAAAAAAGCTGCAGTGATCCCAGAGGATCAGACTTCTATGGCCAGCTGTCAGTCAAATTCATACAACACAATAAAACTCCCAACCATTAAATTGCCTTCTTTTGACGGAAACTACTTGCATTGGATCGAGTTTCGAGACAGCTTCGAGTCAATGATAAACGACAACAACGATATCCCCCCTATTAACAAGTTCCACTATTTACGATCTTCACTAGAAGGAGCTGCAAGTGTGGTCATAAAATCCATAGAATTTAGTTCCAAAAATTATAAAATCGCATGGGAACTGCTATGCAACCGATATAACAATAAAAACATTCTAATTAATAACCACCTTAGGGCTTTGTTTTCCTTTGAATGCATTTCAAAGGAATCATTCAAAGCCTTGCGGTTTGTTGTTGACCATTTTGCTAAGCATTTGCGAGCACTAGAAAGTCTCGGTCAACCAACTGACAGGTGGGATTCACTAATTATTTTTATGGTCTCGTCTACATTGGACACGAACACGAGTAGAAAGTGGGAAGAATATAAAAGTAACCTCAATGACTTACCTACTTTAAGCGAATTCTATTCTTTCTTGCGAAGTCGTGCTGACGTGTTAGAAACGTCCTATAATAGCTACTCGGACAAGGGTGACTACAAATTTGGGACACGGGAATATAAACCGAAGTTTGTCAATAATAATAACCAATATAAGAGTTTTATGGTTTCTATCAACAAAAAGAATATTAATTGTGAGGTATGTAATCAAGGCCATCGGTTATATGAGTGCTCTAAATTTAAAGAAATGAATGTAGATGACAGAATTAATGAAATATCTAAATTGAAGTTATGTAAAAACTGTTTCCGTGGAGGTCACAGTTCATTCCATTGCCAATTGAGAGGCTGTTGTCGTGTTTGCAAGAAAAAACATAACACGTTGCTGCACAAACAGTCAGTTAGCACGGGTGATCCCCAACCCTCCACTTCATCTGCACCAGTGTCGTTATCAGTGATTAGTGCGAATCAGGTTTTGTTATGCACAGCCTTAGTGGACATTGTTCATCAAGGCACTATTTATACAGCTCGGGCACTTCTAGATTCCGGAAGTCAATCATCATTCATCACCCACAATTTAAAGAGGAGGTTGGGGTTAATTGGAGACGCCATAAATCCTATAAATATTTGTGGCATAAATAACATAGCATGTAACATATCCGAAAGCTGTACTCTTAAGATATCTTCACGAGTCAATAGCTACACTACGAAAGTAAATCGTCTTATAATTCCGAAGATTACTGGTATGTTGCCTAATTCGCAAATAAAAACTCATGAGTTAAATATATCCCCGGATATCAAATTAGCTGATCCCACGTTTTGTTCTCCTTCTGAGATAGATATTCTTCTGGGAGCGAACGTCTATTGGGAAATTGTTGAGGCTAATATTATAAAATTAGGCGCTAATAAGCCTGTTTTACAGAGTTCAGCACTAGGATGGTTGGTGGCTGGGCCCGTTTCAAATTTCCATGTAGCGCCCGCACCCGATGTGAATTGTAATTTTACCCAGGAAATCCGCGACTCTTTGGAGAAGTTTTGGGCCATTGACGAGTTTTCCCTAACTGCTGCAAAAACGTATTCTCCGGAAGAGCAACTGTGCGAACAACACTTGACGCACAATTTTACTCGCTTGTCTTCTGGTCAATTTTCAGTTAAAATTCCTATGAAAGAAGTACCAGAAGAGGCACTTGGGGAAAGTTACTACATAGCTAAAAAATGTTTAGAAAATATGGAAAAGAAATTTTGTAAGCATCCCAATCTTAAACAAAAGTATCGTGATTTCTTAAAAGAATACGCTGATCTAGGGCACCTTACTAAAATTGAACGACCTAAGTTCGGATACTTTATGCCGCATCACGCCGTAATTAGGGAAAAAAGTGAAACAACTAAGCTCAGAATTGTTTTAACGCGTCTTGTAAAACTTCTTCTCGAAAATCACTAAACGACATTCAGAGAATTGGTCCAATTGTGCAAAGTGATCTTATGTCTTTGTTGTTGCGATTCCGTCAGCATAAATTCGTTTTGATTGCGGACATCGAGAAAATGTACCGTCAAATAAAAATACACCCAGATCAGCGCCATCTACAGTTAATTTTGTGGCGTGATGAAACAGATCAGCCTATAGAAGTATTACAGTTAAATACTGTCACCTATGGCACTGCTTCGGCACCCTTTTTGAGTACGCGATGTCTTCTAGAACTAGCGCTCGAGTGCCCTGATAGCATCGTAGCTAATGTCATTAAAAACGACTTTTATGTCGATGACCTAAATACAGGTGCAGACTCTGTTACTGACTTAAAACATATTGCCGAAGGAGTCGTGCGAGTCTTAGAGTCTGCCTGTTTGCCGCTGCGCAAAATGCGCAGTAACTATCCTCAGTTATTCAAAAACGATGTAGAAAAGTCAGCATCCATTGACATAAGCAAGGATTCTAGCGTTTTAGGTCTTAACTATTCACCCAGATCAGAAACGTTACAATTTTCAAGAGACTTAGAACCCACTACGTTATGCATCAAGAGGTCTATCATTTCCATGACATGCAAGATTTTTGATCCACTTGGATTGTTATGTCCTTGTGTAATTATAGCGAAAATATTGCTTCAAAAGTTATGGAGCGCCAAACTTGATTGGGACGAACCTGTTCCAGACGATTTCGTCAAGAAATGGTCAAAGCTTATTACGGAATTTTCATTTTTATCGGAAATAAAGGTACCACGACGAATTTTATCTGAAGATTGTACCACTATTGACCTGCATTGTTTTGTCGATGCCTCTCAGCAGGCCTATGCCACGTGTGTTTACTTGAGGTCGGAAAGTAGTGCTGATGTTGTTGCCGTCAACTTATTGTGCGCTAAGGCACGTGTAGCACCTATAAAACCGACTACTATCCCTCGCTTGGAGTTGTGTGGCGCGCTGTTAGGCGCTAGCTTGTGCGAAAAGGTTTGTCAGTCATTGCGATGTAAAATTAGAAGTAAATTTATATGGACAGATTCAACGGTAGTCTTAGGATGGCTCAAAACGCCGCCTAAAGAACTAAAAGCTTTCGTTTGTAATCGTGTAAACGAAATTAACGAACTGGCGTCAGCATATACTTTCAATCATGTACCTACTGACCAAAATCCAGCGGATATGGCGTCCAGAGGCGTCGATCCCAAAAACTTATATTCGAGTTCTATTTGGTGGGAAGGACCGTCGTTCCTCAAGTTAGATTCTCGCGAATGGCCCAAACAAAAGCATATCAATATAGCCAATGATTGTCCTGAAAGGAAACCTAGTATGCATTCTAATATCACTCAATGTCATGTCGAAGTAAGCGACAACAATATTGTAAAATTTGATAAATACTCAAACTTTAACAAACTTATAAGAATTTATGGCTATGTATTACGATTCATAAATAACTGTCGAAAAAATAATGAAAAGCTTACTGATCCATTAGACGTCATTGAATTGGATAAATCTTTAAATGTACTTATTAAAGTATGTCAATCAGAATCGTTTGGTGACGAAATCCAGACTATTCTAGATAAGAAACCCTTGCACCGTAAATCTAAATTATTGTCACTTACTCCATTTATGGATTCATTTGGAATACTTAGAGTTTCAGGTCGAATAAAAAACTCAGAATTCGAATATGACAAAAAGCACCCCGCAATTTTAGATGCAAACTACCATCTTATGAAGTTAATATTTAGACACGAACACATACGCTTATTTCATGCCGGTCCTCAACTGGTCCTAGCTTCTGTCAGAGAACGATTTTGGCCTATAGGAGGTAGAAATCTGGCACGCAGCACGTCTAAAAAATGCACCGTGTGTACCCGTTTACGTGGGAAAACTATTCAACCTATAATGGGTAACTTGCCTGCTGAGAGAAGTAACCCATCTTACGCTTTTTACTCGTGTGGGGTCGACATGGCCGGTCCATTCATGATTTCTAGTAAGAAGGGAAAGGGAAATCGTATAACTAAATGTTATTTGTGTCTCTTTGTGTGTCTCACTTCCAAAGCTGTACATCTAGAACTTGTAAGTGATCTAAGTACAGAGGCATTTATTTTGTCACTACGCCGTTTTGTATCGCGCAGAGGCAAGCCTTCAGTCATCTTTTCTGATAATGGTTCTAACTTTAAAGGCGCTAACAATGAATTAAATAAATTACTAAGATCCAGTCGTCAGTCTATATCTGAGTTCGCAAGCGATGAAGGAATAAAGTTTAAGTTTAGTCCAGCCTATTCACCTCATTTTGGAGGTATTTAGGAAGCTGGTATCAAATCAGCAAAATACCACCTCCGTCGTATTGCTGGAAATGCGTCCCTAACGTTTAAGGAGCTAGCAACGCTGATCGCACAGATCGAAGCCATTTTAAATTCTCGTCCGCTCACTCCTCTCTCGTCGGATCCTGCTGACCCTGCTCATTTAACTCCAGGCCACTTCCTCATAGGGCGGCCTATAACTTCAGTGCCGTCTCTGCCTGTTACAACTAAGCACCTCAACAGATATGAACGCATAGAGCAACTGCGCCAGCACTTTTGGGTGTTACCCGGTCAGGTACAGAAGTCTAAGCCCGGTAGCCCGGTAAGGCTTTAGTTTTTAACATAATGGAGTTTTGGTGCATTAATTATTTTTTAAATAATCAAATTGAGTGGTAGTAGTTAGTTAGATTTAAAAAAGTTCGATTAATAAAAATAGTTAAGAGTATTTACGTATTATAAAAGTTAAAGATGATATTACATAGTATTGAAGTTATTTTTAGTTGATGTTTTTTTTTTAAACGTTAAAATTGAGTGCTAGTTGTTACGGTAAGGAATGTATATTAATTAAATTAGTCACAAGTATAAAATATTTTCTAAGTTTAAGGAAATAATTCCAAGTATTGAAGTTAGTCATTTTATTTTTTAGTTATGAGAGTTTATAGTTGCTGTAGGATAGGGATTGTTTATCTATTAACTTCCATTTTATATTCGTTTGTGTTCTGTTATAGAACAACCGTTTTTTTTTTGCAAAGATAAGTATTTAATATTGTTAAGTTCCATGACGAACAGAAGTTAATTTTACCCACAGAAGTTAAGTTGTATACTTAAAGTAAGTCTGAGTTAACGGCGCGACTTTAAGATTTACCCGCTTTAAGGAATTACTAGCGGTAGCGTATAGTGATCCTTAGGCGCGCGCGATAAGGTCTTCGTACAATAGAAGAGTGCCTGTGGCCGGAATGCAGGTGGTTGTTGAACACCTATGTGTTCAGTTAAAATGTTTAGTGAGACGCGTTCACAAGGGAAGAGATGACTTAGGATGTAGAACTCTCTCTGCTAACACTGGATGCTAGACCGTATGAGTACAATAGAAAGTGAAGTATAATTCCAGAGTTACAATGTTCTGGATTGGAAATCGCAGTAATAGTGCAGTGTTATAAAATAAAAGTGAAGTTACGTTACAGAGGTTAAAATTTAAAATAATTAAAAAAAAGTGAAGCTACTAGATGTTTAATAAAATTTAGTGGTTTTGCCGAATAAGTCCAAACAAATTTTGATGAAATGTCGATATTCAGTGGTTGTTGTTTCAAGATAGAAGAGTAATTTTAAAGCAAGTTGTAGTGTTAATTATAAATATATACCGTCGGTTTTTAAGGATCATTAAATAGGTACACTTCTGTGCAAGTCGTCTTTTTAGAAGAGCGAAGTGAGTTGTACAGAGTGAGATAGCTGTAAGAGAATCGTTGTAGTTAATTTAGTTAACTACAGCTGATTCTTAGGCGCTTAGTGGCAGTTGAGTTTTTTTTTAATTCGAACCCGCGGTTAATTGTAGTTGACGGTTACTAAGTAAATTTAAATTAACAGTTACGCCGTTAGGATTTAAATTGATCGCGATAGTGCGATAATTCAAATTAAGTATGTACGTTGTGTTGTTAATTTAAATTGTTTTATGTAGAATAGTTAAGACAAATTTGGAGTATTAGCGATTAAAATTTAGAAAAATAGACGTTAAAATTTGACAAAAAAAACCGTTAGAATTTTAACAACAACCCTGATTTTCGGCAAAAACGCCGTTCATTCGCCTTTTACGAATACCAGGCCGGTTTTGCGGTATTCTTGGCCCGCCACAAAACGGGTGTACAAGTGAATTTAGAATTACTGCGGTATCCAAGACAAGAAGAAAAATTATAGAAAAATCACCAACACCAACAACTTTAGCGTAGCTAGCTGACTCAAGCAAGAACTATAGCACAAGAAAACCCATTGGCGCCACTGTTATCCGGTCAGGTACAGAAGTTCGCCCTAGGGGATTTTCGAGTGAAACAAGAATAAAATTATAACAATAGGTTTTTATTGATTAAATAAAAGCTCCCTAGGACGACTAGAGACTCTAGGTCGTAAGTTCGTAATTATTGTGCCTAATTCCTAACTTGAGTCAATTAACGTGATCGCTCGCACTCCCCTGGCCGTGACCCGACGTGTAGTAGCGTAGGCTTGAGGTTCGGCAGGTCTCCGTAGGCTGCAAGGGCGTAGAAGGCTCGGCAAGGGTACGGTTGTCCAAGTAACCGGCTGGTAGCAGCTCGGTCAGGGTACAGTGTCCAAGTAACCGGCAAGAGGTGCCCTGCAGGTGGCTCGAGGATATGCGAAGCTTGGGGAACGTGAGCCCGTAGGTAGTTAAGTAGTCCGAAGGTAATTAGGTAGCCCGTAGGTAGATGGGTAGCCCATAGGAAGTTTGGTAGCCCGTAGGAAGTTGCCCTGTAAAGATTTAGTGCTTTACAGGCTGGCCACTAGCGGGAACTGATGCCATACTGAAGCTCGAGGAGACGGGAGTCCAACCAGGGAGCTAGAGCTCGCCAAGTAGTGGTGTGGCATCAGTTCAAAGGTTTACAGGTGGCAAGGTAAGGAAGAAAAAGCTAAGTTACATTTAGAAAGAAAGAAATAGTGAAGTTAAAGCTCAGTGACGGTTACGGTTTGAAAATACAATGTGCGACCGTTGAGCAAGTAGATTTAAATTAATAATTATTACAAAGACTTAGAAATTTACAGAAAGAAGTTAAAGAAACGGTCGCAGGATTTAAGTTAGAACAAATTAAGATAGAAATAAAATAAATACAATCTGAAAGAAACACATACAAGAAAAATACAATTTTATAAGAACAATTTAGAACAGTTATTAGCAGAGAGAGAGCTTACCAGTTGGGCAGAGGTTTCACCGTTTAGAGGTGGTTGTAGTGATGTAGAAAATATGAGGGGCTTTTATAGCCCATTTCCTGAGCTTCCCTTCCAGAGGAAAGGGGTCGTAACTAATTCAAACAAACCCCGCCCCTAACGATTCTAAATGTTGCCAGCGCTTATTTATACCGATTGGTAAAGTAAACGCTGGCTTTAGCAGCGCCCTCTAGTGTGGCTCGAAGTGATATAGCACAGCGTAACATGGGAGAGATGGCGCCGGGAGTTCGTAGCAGAGCTTCAGCAACGCACAAAGTGGAAAACCCGTCAACAAGAGCTTCGAGTTGGAGACCTCGTGATCCTGAAAGAGGATCAACTGCCTTCACTTCAATGGCGACTAGCTCATGTTAGTCGCTTATACCCTGGACCTGATGGTGTAAGCCGAGTTGCTGACGTCCTCACCAATCGAGGCACTATAAGAAGAGCTATCAACAAAATGTGTATAATTCCTACCGCTACAGACGTTGTCGAAGGGACGAATACGTAATGTATACCCATTAGGACAGCAATCAATGAATTATGTAGAAGAAATCAAAGAGAGCTTCTTACTGCTAATCGAAAACCTTCGTCAACCAAGATGAAGATCACCTAATTGCAGGTTGCCGAAGGGACGAATAATCCTATCATATACCCATTAATGGCAACTCTTAAGAATGTCTGCAATCCCTGTTTGAAAGCCAGGCTTTCAACGCCGGGAGGATGTATACGCGCCTCAAGTTATAGTGATGTACTAAACCAAGGGAGCGGTGCCCGCGCCGCTCGCCCCGCCAGTCCGTAACCACTGCTCGCGCTCGGCTCGCGTCGGTTGGAGCCTCAAATTCAATTTATTGTTAATTTATTTAATTTTTCAAATATACATTTAGAAGAGCCAAGTGTATTTTATTGTCCGGCCTGGACAGGACTAATGCGCATAGTATGTTTAGATTCCCGATAGACATTGTCGACGACCTCGGCTACTGGAACATCACGAATGGCACTCAAAGAGCTTGTAGCGGCACCCCTCACGTGTTGTCACGTCAGCATTCGAGGAAACAGGACAGGCGTCGCCCGCGCTAACCTATTTAGCACAAAATAAGCTCGGTTCGGGTAACCGATACACAGATACCGCGACACGCGCCTCGCCTGGTTCTCCGTCTTAATTTTAACATTTATTTTATTTTATTAACTGTTGTGTGTTGACCTTCTGATTAAATTATAACTTTTATACGTATATCGGACTTTCATTGTTGACGAATAGTTATCCCAGCACAAGAACAGTTAAATTGGTGACCCCGACGTGATTCGATAAAGAAGCGCGTTAATTATACAAACCAGGCGAGCGCAAGACGAACTTTCGCGTTAAGTGGTGTTCATACTCGTAAATTCAGTGTCATGGTGGGTCAACCAGGCAGCATGTTGCCCGGGGCATCCGGCGCCGGGCAGCAACCAGCGCCAACGCCGGGGATCGGTAGCCCAGTTTATGTCACGGCTACACCCGGACAAAACGACCTTGCGACGATCGGAGTATCCTCGCGAATCGCACCTTTTTGGCGGGATATGCCGAAGATGTGGTTCGCTCAGTTCGAGGCGATAATGAACCCACAGAAGGTAGGTCAGGACGCAAAGTTCGACCTCGTGATCAGCAAGCTCGGCAAGGAGGAGTTGAACACAGTGAGCGACCTAATAGAAAAACCGGCAGCGGAGAGAAGCTACGGTATGCTGAAGGAGAGGCTCATAGCAGCCTTTCAAGAGAGCGCCGACTCACAGTTCAACCGGCTGGTCAAGGAGCTAGAGCTGGGGGACCAGAAGCCATCGCAACTACACAGGAAAATGGCAGAGGCCGCCAGGAATTCGGGCGTAACGGAGGACACGCTGAAAAGGCTGTGGATCCAACGCCTTCCTGCAGCGGTCAGGGCGGTCCTCATAGTAAGCGAAGACGTCAAGCTGGAAAACCTCGCCGCCATGGCAGACAAGATAATGGAAACGGTAAGGCACGGCGTCATAGCGGAAATAGCAACGCCGGCGCCAACCTCATCGCATGTGTCAGATGGCAACGCCCTGCTAATTCAGGAGATCAGGAACATGGCCCTGGAGCTAAAACAGCTACGAGTCGAGCTCAACGCGATTAAGGCACAACAGGGGCGCAGAGATGCGCACCGTGACCGTGGGCGGCAATCACGTTCCAGATCCAGAGGAGCAACTCCCAACCCGAACAGGCTCTGCAAACCCCATTTCCGGTACCGTGAGAACGCCCGGACCTGCCACCAACCATGCGCATGGGGACGACAGCAGACTCCGACAGCGGCACCTCCATTCGCGGGACAACCAACGCAGGGAGCATCGCAGGCCTGGCAGCCGACGCAGGGAACAGCGCAGGCCTGGCAGCCGACGCAGGGAACAGCGCAGACCTGGCAGCCAGCGCAGGGAAACTGAGCGCGGTACACCCTGGAGCGGCAGGGGGGAGCGAAGTACCGTCGGACAACCACCGCCTATGTGTAATGGACCAAAAAACCGGTATGACTTTTTTGATAGACACGGGAGCCAACGTTTCGGTCGTCCCGGCTAACCGGGTAAGTGCTAGCAACCGTCGCGAGTGCAATTACAAGTTATTCGCAGCCAACAATTCCGAAATAAAGACATATGGTGTAACACGTTTAGAACTCAATTTAGGCTTACGAAGAGCATTCAACTGGACATTTGTGATTTGTGACGTACAACAGCCTATTCTCGGAGCGGATTTCCTAAAGACTCATAAGCTAGTAGTAGACCTATATAATAAGAAATTAATAGACAACGTTACTGAATTGTGTTCGTATGGGTCCATCGTACGTTACGATCAACCGTCCGTTAAAAGCATCCAGGATGATAACCCTTACCGTGACATCCTGGAGCAATACGCGGATATTACGAAGCTCGTTTCATTTAAAGAGCCTGCAAAACATACAGTTAAGCATTATATTGAAACCTCGGGTCCTCCGGTATACGCACGAGCCAGGCCATTACCGCGGGATAGGTACGAAAAGGTAAAACAGGAATTCCGTAGCATGCAAGAACTAGATATTTGCAGGCCCAGCAAAAGCCCGTGGGCCAGCCCTCTCCATGTGGTCCCCAAGAAGGATGGACAACTGAGACCTTGCGGTGACTACAGACGGCTCAACGCGGTAACGAAACCAGACCGCTACCCCATCCCACGGCTGCAGGATTTCACATACGGCTTAGCAGGTAAGAAGTTGTTTTCCACCTTAGATATTAATCGCGCCTATCACGTCATAGAGGTAGCCCCCGAAGACGTCGAAAAAACGGCCATCATTACCCCTTTCGGATTATTTGAATTCCCGCGAATGTGTTTTGGACTCAGAAATGCGGCTCAAACGTTTCAGCGTTTTATGAACGCGACTTTACAGGACCTAGAGTCATTCACAGATGAACACAGAGCCCATTCGCATTTATTTTGCTACTTGGACGACATAATTATAGCGTCAGATAGTGAAAACGCTCACAAGGAGCACCTTAAGCTAATTTTCGAAAAATTCAGCAAAAACGGTTTAACAATAAATCTAAGTAAGTGTCAATTTGGACGCACCCAAGTAGAATTTTTAGGCTATATTGTTTCCGCAGACGGTTTGAGACCACGCGACGAAAAAGTAAAGGCCATTTCAGATTTCCCGCGACCGGAAACAGTAGAACAATTAAGACGTTTCCTAGGCATGGTTAACTTTTACAGGTTACACATAAATAAGGCCGCGGACGAACTGATTGCCAACGCGCAAGTGCTCATTTACGACGAAGCCCCTATGGCTCATAAATTTTTGATTAACCTGTTAGACCGATCGTTGCGCGATCTGTTGAGAAAAGATAGAGATTTTGGTGGAAAAATTATCATCTTTACCGGTGACTTTCGCCAAATTCCGCCTGTCGTTGTTAACGCGAGATCCAACTCTGACATACTAAATTGTTCTGTGAAAACGTCTCCCGTGTGGCAACGTCTAAAATTATTCTCTTTAATCACTTCACAAAGGTGTAGAGTAGATTCAGAATTTGCGGATTTTTTGTCCAAATTAGGCTCCAACCAGTTAACTTCTTACTCGGACGCTGTAACTAATGTAAAAAATTTAATAGATTTAGGATTGATCGAACGCGTTACCGAACTGACACGTTTAATTAACTTTGTCTTCCCATCAGAGATCATTGATAGGCCCGACGAATGCGCGCCTAGAGCGATTCTCTGCACTCGCAATGACTCTGTGCAAGAGATCAACGACGCCATCTTGGAGCAGGTCACGGAAGACGTTTTGCATTTCTATTCCTGCGACAAATTAGATAGCGATAACGTGGACCCGGTAGTTTTTGGCATTGATGCATTAAATAGAATAAGGATCAATGGTGTTCCAGATCACGTGTTAAAACTAAAGGTAGGATGCGTGTGCATGAATTTGCGAAACCTCAGTTTTGAAGATGGGTTAGTAAACGGGACCAAAGTAATAGTCATTAGGAGCTCGACTCGGTTAATAACGGTACGTAAGCCCGGAGGCACAGACAAATTTTTAATTCCGCGTATTCTTTTTAAAAATCAAATAGATCCGCGAAGTCCGTACGGATTGTGTCGCCGTCAATTCCCGTTACGTTTGTGCTACGCGATGACCGTTCACAAAAGTCAGGGCCAGACTATCAGTCGCGTCGGAGTAGACTTGAGATCGAACATTTTCAGTCACGGGCAGTTGTACGTCGCGCTGTGTAGGGTACGAGAACGGAGTAACATAAAAATTTTAGTCCACCGCGATCACATAATCCACGAAAAACCTTGCGCTATAAATATTGTAATTCCGGAATTGTTGCAACTTTACATTACAACAACACGCTGTATATAAAATCAAATTTAATCAATCAAATTTAAATCAAATCTTCTGGCGCTTCCTGCTACGTTGAATTGTAAGTCTCTGTTATATGGAATGGCAATTACAATCAATCTATTAACTTATTCCAAAAAATCATGTTGACATGACTATTCATGCGAGTTTTTATTTACCTTTTTTGTAGTATAGAATACAGTAGGACACTTGTTTCATACTAGACACGGACAAAGTGGAATTTTAATTCTCAGTTTATTGTCACGATACAATTGAATTTTTCAAAGGCATGTCATAATTTAGGTGATTAAATATTGTGTCACAGATGGGTGATGAAACAGATATCGCGTAGGCGTGTGTTTAGTGTATATTTTTCATTGACATGAACGTTTCTTTATCGTTGACAAAGAGAGAACTGTTGTGGCAGTTGGATATCTATATCGTCGCTTCCAAGGCAAAGTAGCTTATCTCCATAGGGGCTACTTTACAGGAGAGCATTTTAAAGTTTTTATTTTTAGAAAAAAAATCGTAACATCGCTCTCCATTGATCGATTTTGAATCAACCAAGACCTGTTTATAGCTTGATTTATTTGCTATTTTTAAACGTAACCAGTAATCGAATTATCCTGTTAGTTTGGAAAATAAGTGTCACTTAAGCGAATTTGCGTCCTTACCTTCAAAATATGAAGCCGGGCAAAATAGCTTATCTCCAAAAAATTTAATGGATACGAAATTCCATATTGCTAAACCACCATCCGTCACGTGTCATATTTGCTAATCGTCTCATAGTTAGTTGTTATCAGTCAGTCAAATTGTCTTACGGTAAGACTGTGAAAATGGCTGTGTGAATGTGAAAATTTTTAATGGATAAAATTTATTTTTTACTGGGTTTCAAAAGAACATAAAAGGGACAACGGGATAAAAATGAACACTATTACTATTTATGACTTGTGGGTAGAATTTATACACATGAAATCATGTTATTTTAAGAAAAGATATGAAGTAGTATTTTTTTGGTTCTCTTCTGTAATCTGTATCTTGCAAGGTGTCTTGTATTTTATCAGAACGCAATATTGTTTTATAATCGTTTTGATAATATTCAGGAATTATTCATAAAGTGCACATTTTTCTGAGATCTTGATATTTAATAGATTCAGGCGTTACTTTGCGAAGGTCCATATCAACAAACTGGAACAAATTACCTTGCTACTCCGCGAAACCAGTGCCGGGCTCGTGCAAAATAAAATAAAAAACGAAAATTCACAAGGACAATATTCCTATTCGTCCGGTTGTTTCATATATAGGGGCTCCAGCATATAAATTAGCTAAAAAGTTAAATTTTATCATTCGAGAGAAATCTTCCTTCAAACCACGTTATTGTCTGAAAAATAGTTTAGATTTAATAGAAAAAGTCAAAGACATCAGCATACCGCCAAACGCAACATTACTTTCTTTGGATGTGGATAGTTTATTTACCAATGTACCGTATACTGAAACGTTAAATATACTTCAAAATCATTTGTATTTTAATTAATTTAATTATAATTATAATTTGTATATTAATTTATTAAATTATACGAAAAATGTATATACAGTAATAAAATAATTAAATATGCTAATATAATAATCATTGGGACGAAAGAGTTGAAATTTTCGAACGTCGTATTTTGACACTTGTAGTCTTGTACTCAAAACATAAATAAAGTTCGAACGGAATTTATTAGTTGTCGTTATTTAGATAGTAAATAAAAAGGAAAAGTGAATAATTTGTATTGGAAAATGAAACCAAGAAACATTTTCTCGCAGTTGGCCATAATGGCAGATTTCATGGAGAGGTAAGCTGTTAAATTAGTTCTTACAACTATGATAGAACTACAATCAAGGACTAGCTCCTGATCTTCTAATTAATTAAATATTTGTTGATACGTTCATACTTTACAATATAGAAATTGATGTAAGTAAGTAGTTCCTCAGTCTCTCAGTAAACATTCATTGTAATTTGGTTTTATGAACGATACTTTAATTAACTTCCATTCTCGTCTAGTAACAAACAATAAATATAATAAAATAATAGAATGTACCAGCTGCTTCACTTATTGCACAGATCGTAAAAGCCAACCCCAGGCTTGGACAAATTTCTCAGAAATCATGTCATAGGCAGTAATACTAGCCAATCTTAAATGCCATTGACACCTAATAATATGACTAATGTGGCTTTTCGTTACCTTTACTCTGTAAATGTTAAAAACGTGATTAATTTACTTAATTTGCGGGTAGTAGGACCTTGTGCAAGGTCCGTCCGGATCGCTACCACCATCTTGCACGCTAATCCTGCCGCTAAGCAGCAGTGCTTGCACTGTTGTGTTCCAGGGTGGAGAGCAAGACAGCCGGTGTAATTACTGGCATAAGAGGTATTCCATCTTAGCCCTCTGGGTTGGCAACGCATCTGCACTCCCTTTGTTGTTGCAGGTGTCTATAGGCCGTGGTGATCACTTACCATCAGGTGGCCCACTTGCGTGTTTGTCTTTCTATGTTGTATAAAAAAAAAATATATAAATGAATAAACTTAATTTCAGGTCCTCACGTGATTCCTACGGAGATAATGCTGTCACCTACATACAAGTTCAAAATTGTGTACTGTGAAGTGTAAAATATGCCCAGAGCATAAAGTTCATGCTCAGTTATATAGATGCGCACTCATTTTAGACGAAGAGGAAGAAAAGATTTTCTCTGTGAGGTGCGAAGACTGTGTAGCTTTACAGGGGGATGTAAACATGCCGTTGCATCACAGAAGTGAGGAACCTTCCTGCACTTATGTTGAGTGAATGAAAAGACCTACAATAATTACCTATGTAAAGAATGGAGAGCCTACAGGAAAATACAATCCCCAAGTGCAGCTTCAAATGTTTTTATCACCAAAGAAAAACTTATTATTGTGTAGCTGACCCAGACTATCCCAAAAATAAAAAAAGTGAATATAATAAATGTATCATTCAACCTTGCATATGTTGAAGATTTAATTAACCATAAGTTATAAACTTTTGGAAAACAAATATCACATAATATATCCTTTATTATATCATATATATTATTATTATATCAAAGTGTAGAGTGAGTGTGCTTATGTGTAAATGAGTGTTTATTTAAATAAAAAACCTATTTTTAAATTACATACTATTTTTATTTTATTAAGGCATTGCTATTATCGGATGACCTCATACAGGTGGAACGAAGGCGCTGGTTGCATGCTGCTTGCAACCGGTCACTTTGGAAATCCATGGAGGAGGCCTATGTTCAACAGTGGACTTCTTGTGGCTGACATGACGATGATGATGATGACTGCTATTATCTCCAGTCTTTGTTTTTTTTTATCATGTATGGTCGTTCTGAGCTGCTGCATGTCCGTTTTCTTCTGTCTTCTTGACATTCAAATTTACTTCGAGTACCTACATCCTGGTTTCAAGCGCACTTCTGATACTTTTCCCATAATATGATACTCAGTATAATTGAGCATATCATTTGGTAACTAAAAAGAAACAAAAACCTAACCTCAAACAATATTTACAATAGCCAAGTAAAATTCATCAGTTTTGTTATAATGATGTATTTCCTAAATTACATTTTGTTAAATACTTACATAGAAATGACCTTTATATAAATACATTCTTGAATATGTTGATAAACAATGTACATCATTTTTCCTTGCAAGTGTTAGCCACTTTTTCCGTATTTCTTGTTTACTTGGGACAAATATAAATAGTTTGTTTGGTGTTTAAATGTTTGTGCTTTCACACTGGGGCAGCATACAGTACTTGTAATACGAAGGATTAATTTTTAATCACAAAACATTTACAATCTCGATACACAAACAGAAGCCCGAGCAAGAATATTGGAGTCATGTCATACCTACGTAACTTTTTAGTATCGCCTTTACTACTCGATAACCTAACGTTTACTTTACTTTTACGAAAGCTATCGGTAGCACGAATCTCAATAACTAACTCACGTTAGCTCGATACGTAAACGCGACGATAGTCAAATAAAGTCATGAATCTACTAGCTAGGTATGTTCAGAAACCTAACACTAATCATAGTAAGTTACTATGGATCATTTTAAATAAGTTAGAAATACAGGAAACAGCATGAATATTACGGAAACCTATGTAATTTGTATATTTATTTATACAATAATACGAAATGTTGAAATATGGCAAGAAAATAATTAAATATGTTGATATTTAATCATTGGGCCGAAAGAATTTAAATTTTCGAACATTGTATTTTGACACTTGTACTTTAATTATAAAGATCGAACCGTTCGATCGAAATGTATCAGTTTTCATAATTTAAATTAAAGTAAGGATGAAAAGTGAATAATTTATGTTGGAAAATGAAATCAACAAACAGTTTCTCGCAGTTGGCAGATTTTATGGAGAGGTAAGCGGTTAAATTCATTCTTACAACTGATAGAACTACACTCAAGGACTAGGTCCTTATTAATTTAACATCCATTTTCATACTTTACAATATAGAAATTAATGTAGTTCCTTAGTCCCTCAGTAAACATTCATTGTGATTTGGCTTTATTTTCCTAGACTTTCTACCTACGGATATCCATATTGTGAATATTTGTTTAAGACACGAAAATTTATCTAAATCCTCCCGGGGCTGCAGAGACGCCACTGGTGCACATCACCAAGTGTAGCTAGCCGACAGGCTAGGCTGTGACGAGACAGGCGATATCCGAACTGAAGAAAACAAGTAAAAGGTAAGCACTATATGTATAGTAAATGCGCCCAACCTTTTTATAACGTACCACATATTAATGTCATAAAAATGTACCTACTTACTGTACAGTTCGATTAAAGTTTGAATGTCTGCATTACTTGACAAGGTCCTGTTTGATTTACACTGTTTTTTGAGTAAATATCTGTCCAGATATACCAGATTACCACCTTTTTAAGGATCTTATGCCTTAGTTTAATATGACAAAACGAATTGTAAAACCAGCCTTTTTATACTTTTCACTGTATTATTTAGTGATTTGACTGGTCAAATGCAAAAAGCTGGACAGGCGTAACACCATCTAACTTGCCTGAAGACACCTCCATAAAGCCTAATTATGCCCGGCTTTATCAGGATGCCTAGTACCATTAAATGTACTTGTTTGAATGTTCAATATAAATGTTTGTACCAGTGACATGGATGTTATATGTATTTAAGTATGTATTCACACCATATTTTTGTGTTGTTTGTGTTAACTTTGACATATTGGTTAGAACACTCACAGAAGCACAGATTAGTTCAATTTGTGTACATCGTCCCAAGATATTTATTTATTACCAGAGATTACCCCCTACATACAAACAAACTAACAAACAAAAAACACACAAAGTTTACCTCTTTATTATATTAGTGTAGATTGAGAATAATTATTGTGCATTTTACAAGTCTTTCGCTAAATCTCAATTTTGCTGCAGGGTGTTAGATTTTTGGGGTAAAATGTAGCTTATATTCATCCTAAAAGAAGGACAAGTTATCTCCATCATGCTATATATTATGGTTAACGGATTTGGATTCTTGGTCATTTAGAACCCTGTCGCATTGAGTTATTGTTGTGAGATGGCATTTTGTACTGATGCAGCGCACACAGACAATAAGTACTCATCTAATTTGTTACCTTTCGTTTTTTTTCTTCTCAATTATTTGTAAATTTGATTGTGTGTGCTTGCAGTAACAAATAATTATCTGTCTACCTATCTGAAGTGTCAAAATTAAATTTATTGTGAAAAGAATCTCCGTAGTCAGAAATCAATTTAGTTGACTGTACCTATAATGGAAAAAACAAGGTTATAATTATTTTTTAATCATATTTTAATTACTTGCCATTCTTATATACAGATTGAAGAATGCCATTAGCTATGTCTGAAGACAACGACACACAGCCACAACAAATGGAGAAGCAAGACATCACTTGGTAAGCATTTTTAAAGTTGGATCGAGTGGCTTAGGTATGAAATTAAAATTTGTAGTCTTTACGTTTCTATATCCTAAGCACAAAACCACATTTCTGTCACCCTGCTGTCTGTCTGTGACTCACGCACGAGTCACTAGCTTGTGAACGGAATTTTGTATATTTTGTTTCAAATTTCTACTCAAAGCTGAATACTGATTTACAAATTAAATTTTATGCAGGGCATACTATGAAATATTATTATTTTATGTTACCCTAGCATTTACGGTCAGTCTCAGAAGTAGCTGAACATTTTAGTACCTTGTTGCTGTCAGTGATGTGAGCTATTTTATTTTTTATTTATTTATTTTTTACTAGCTGACCCGGCGAACTTCGTACCGCCTAATTATTGGAGGCATATTTGCTCACCGTTTAGACCTACCCTGGACTACGACAAACATTTTAAAACCAAAATCAGCTCAATCGGCCCAGCCGTTCTCGAGTTTTAATCAGACTAACGAACAACAATTCATTTTTATTTATATAGATTTTATTTAGCTACTTCTGAGGCTGACGGTAATAGGGTGATCATTATCATTTTTAAAACTTGAAAGGTTTTATGAAATAACTAGCGGCTCGCCTCGGCTTTGCACGGGTACAATTTGGATTCAATACACGTAAAAACTTTTTGAAAAAAAATCTTAAAATGAAACAGTGAAAACCGTATCAAAATCCGTCGCGTGGTCTAGAAGGAGTAAGCGGCCGCAAATATGAGAACAGACATTTTATACTATGTAAAGATAATAAATTATTTCTATAAATTTTAGATGCAGATACATGGAACAGCCCGCCGCCAGACCGAGCAGCCCGGCTATGAGGCAGTGCCGGATTAAGCCAGCGCGGGGCCTGTACCAAATTCTGTCAAGAGGCCCTTAGTTTGCTTTAGGTTCTCAAGTTTAGGGTATTAAATAATTTTTTATTGCGGTCAGACAGGCGTAGGAGCGCGGCGCCCGTAGCATTAGCTACTCTCGCTATGTGGCTAATCCGGCACTGTGAGAAGGAGACTGACTGCAGAAGAACAATTTTTAAGACCTGAGAAGAATGCGAGGGAGTCTCAGAGAGAGGGATTAAATGTTCGTCGTGCTGGAAAGAGCGAGGATTCGGCAGAGAGACATGGAGCTCCAGCTTTGAGTTCGATCGATGGCTTGAATTAATGAAAGAGGCGATGTATATTATTACGAGTTTCTTAGATGTGAATAATTGAGATTATGAATGAACGCAAAATGTAAGTCTGTATGTGAGATGAGCGCTCAGGTTAGATCGCGAGTAGATTAGAATTAGCATGATGACTAGTAAAGAAGAAAAATTGTATTTTTAGTTATTGTCAGTAGTGTATTATTGGGGTTTTCAGAACAGTTTCTGTTCTGAAAACCCCAATAGGGTTTCTGTTCTGAAAACCCCAATAGGGTTTTGTTGTTTCACACACAAACTGTTCTGAAAGCCCCATAACAGTTTTGCTGTTTCGTTTCTCGATTCTGAAAGCCCCATAACAGTTTCGCTGTTTCGCTTGTCGATTTTCAGAACACAAACTGTTCTGAAAGCCCCATAGCACTTTGTCCAAATCCGTTTTGGACTAGGGTTTTAAAACAAGTCTTTTAGAACTCTTATTAATTTTCATCGGTTTTGCTCATTATGATATTCTGTTTACTTAGAAAATTACCAGACGCTGGTCGCAAAGTTTAAGTTACGATTTGAAACAGCAAAAGCTTGAACACAACACACATTCTAAGGCGGCCAACTCTCAGATTGCATGCAAGGGTCCCAGGAAGCGAATGCCTGGCATAAACCCTCATAGCGCACCACTTGGGTTAACTATGGCGTTTACAGCACAACACGTCAGGCAAATTGATCAAGTTTGCACTGGCGTGATCGCAACCCCCAGGAAGCAGATTCCTGGCAGAAGGCTGCGGTTTTACGTGCTTGGGGTATGGGTATCTATACGCTATCGACCGCGTAGGTATAGTACCCCCAGATTCGCAATTCACAGTCAACACTACACGCAGTCCTCGGGTGGCCAATCCGTGGTGCATGATTTACGTGTTGGGGTCGTCCGGTCGTCAACTTCCCAGCAAACTATAGAACAGTACTTTTATTTATACTAACCATTTGAAAAACTTCATTACCGCGATGTAGACCTGGCACTCTGATTGGCTAATTCATGTGACGTCGATGTGACGCGCTATATAATTACGATTTCACTTTGAAAGCTTAAAATGTACGAGTTAACATAACTCATAAAAGTTGTGCAATTTCATTTTAATCTTAAGTTGATCGTATTTAAGTTCAAAGTAAGAGCCGTGTACATATTACTTAAAACTTAAAGGATTGCACCTGAGACTCACTAAGATGAAACATGAAACCCAACATTGCAAGTTTTATTGCTTTATTTGCACGCGTGCCATTTAGAGTTCCGTATGCGTTTTATATAAAACTCTAGTTGACTAATTATTATTTGGTTCTCGTATCAAACTAACTTATTGGTATATTAAATAAAATAAATGAATGATTATTTTTATTTACGGTTTATTTTTACGCCAGGTATTTTATACATAATAATGTATTATTTCTAAATGTTTAAGAAACCTACTAATTAACATTGCTTAAGATTTTTACAATTTATTATAAAAAAATTATGTTATTCTATATTTACTGGTATATAGTATATTTTATGTTACATAATATTAATAATACAACATATTTAAAGTTAAACTAATCTAATAATTAACATTACTTAATCTTTTTACAATTTTATCAACTAGTCCTTCCGTGGCATTTAAGATTTCATCATAATCATCTTCTACAATGTATTGCACAGCAACCTCTTGAGACTCGTTGTCCAGTTCAAGATTTGATATACTTATTTTAATTATTCGCCGGCCTTTCTTCATTTTTTTAATGATGTAGGAATTCAATCCGCTGTCGATGTTTTTATTGCATGCCTTCTTCGAGGTTTCTTTTGATCGTTTCGGAATCTTTGGTATGGAAACATCTGGAACTCGATTTAAATATTCAGTTTGGTACTTCAAGTATGCGTCTATATCTTGAGAGCAGCGTAGCGTATCATCAAATGTAGCTTGAGAATAAAAGGTGTGCAGTGTCGGCTCATCAGCATCTTTAGAAATGATAATCGGTTGTGAACTGGAGTTACTCTGTAAAGAAACATTTAAAATTATTTATTGATAAAACTTATAAAAAGTAAATAAATAGCAAATCGATGATTTCCAATAATGATTTCAATTTAGGAAGGGACTTACCATTTTTACTGAAGAATGGATGCAAACACTGGCGGTCACAAACTACGTGTGTTCGTCTAAAGGTTTCCAGTACGAATGATTATCTACAAATCTATCTACTTGTTAGGTATGTAACCCGATAAATCAGCACGTGGATGCAATCAACACAAGTTATAACATGATTTTATGTCTATGACATCATAAATTAACTTCATGTATAGGTATGCTTCCGTTGCAGGTTAAGTAAGTTATGCTTAAAATAAAATAAAAAGAAAATATTACTTCTTTACAAATCATCGCATTCAGTATGGTCAATCTTAATAGTATTCCATTGACAAGGTTATTCCGTACTCGTTTAATACATTCGACAACACGTTTTTCTACCGCTCGCTCAAGTGTAATTCAATATGTTTGAATGAGACGGATGATAGTATTTGATTTGTGATCATGCATTTGGCGGGTGCAGAATCACCACGTTCTTTCATAACAGTCGATTATAGCGGCGGTTTCTTTGATATCGGCGCATGCCTTTTGTGACAACGATCTGTTTAACACGATACTTTTGTTTGTTACACATTTGCTTATTTTGCAAATCGGAAACTGAGGTGTTAAACCTTTTAAAAACCTCCTTTTTTTCGATATTTGTTGCTGTACTGTTATTAGAAAATACATGTAATACATTTTTAAAGGTTGAGAACTACTGTAAGTGATGTTTACGCAGAAACAGCTTTTTATGGTTTAACGTTTATTACATTCCCTTATTTCAACAAGGAAGCACCACTGCATTTAAATCATGTTCGTAAGTTTTTATAAATTTAAATAAATTATTATTCAATGTTACTTAGTATTACTTTGTGTTACTTAGTGTTACTAAAAGAAACTGTAATTTTAAAATCCTCGTTCTTTTTACAGGCCTGATACGGTGTATTTCGTTGATGAAAAAAATTTCAAAAAACCTAACTCAAATTCGGAGCTTGAGAAACCAGCTCCAAGTTCAGGGTAAGTAGTTATTTAATGTCTAAGTTTTACTTAGGCAATAATTTAACTTTTATACACTTATTCGCTCTACATATTCATCAAAATAAATAACAGATAATCATACCTTTTTCTTTTTAATGTTACAGGTCTAAAAAAGTCAAGAATTTAAAAAATAAAATCGCACTCTCGGAATCCGGTGACGAGGTTCCTGTAGTATGGTAAGTAGTATATTTGTTGTATTTTTAAACAGTTTGAAATTCGTATCCTAAAAATGTACTTTACTAAATATAGCAATTCTTTGTTATAGGCCTAAGAAGCAAAAGGTATCTAAAAAGAGAATCCCGTTCTCTGAATCTGACGACGAAGTGCCTGTACCGAGGTAAGTAGTATATATTTTAATTTCTAACGAGTTTCAAATTCATGTCCTTTAAATGTGCTTTACTAAATATAGCAATTCTTTGTTATAGGCCTAAGAAGCAAAAGGTATCTAAAAAGAGAATCCCATTCTCTGAATCTGACGACGAAGTGCCTGTACCGAGGTAAGTAGTATATATTTTAATTTCTAACGAGTTTCAAATTCATGTCCTTTAAATGTGCTTTACTAAATGTAACATGTCTTTCTTATAGGTCTAAGAAGCAGAAGGTGTCTAAAAAGAGAGTTCCACTTTCTGAATCCGATGACGCAACTCCTGTACCACGGTAAAAAAAATAAATATTTTTTTAAGTTTTTTAAATAATTAGATGACCTTTCCGATATAAGTATGTATTATTTTTTTCTTTATAGCTCTAAAAACGAAGTCTAAAATCTAGCTCTGATAAATCTGAAGACGAACTATTTTATTGAGCCAATACTGTATTTTATTTTATATTTTATAATCATACTTATATGTTTGTGGTTTGCAGGTCAAAAAATATATCGCAGGCGCGTCAACAAGTCCGAAGCGACGACTCTTCCGGCTGGGCTTATTGGCAGCGATAGCGAGGACGAAAGCTTCCATGCCGAGCGCAATAAGGTTCAGTCTGCGCTGATGCGACAAGTTCCTGGAGGGAAGGTGCGTCGAACTAGCCAACTGTCCGGTGATCTTTTCGTCGAGTTGAAATTATATAATGTTGCTGACATAAAATCCATTGCACCGAAAGATAGATGGGAGAAAGCTCTTGTTAATTTAAAAATTCAGGTAGACTCAAATTCGCCAGAGGTTTCGAATATAAATAAAGCCTTAAAATTATGTAGGGAGCATTTTATCGAAGACGGAGTATTTTATCGTGATTTCAAATAATCATAATTCTTACTTAGTATATCTTTATTTGTAATATTTGACCTTAGTCTAAATTAATTATTTAATAATGAGTAGTAGATCAATATTTTGTTCAGTTTGCGAAACATCTGTTCCTAGTCGTGCATTTTCTGCGCATTTACGAAGTACCACGCACAAGAATAATAACTCTATCGATAACGGCGATGGTATTCAAAAAATTGCAAGCGCTTTTCGAAGTAGAATAGCGTCATACCGCGTGCGCGGGCACAATGACAACCTTGATCATGCAAGTCCTCCTGCCGAGTTTATGCGCAGCCTTCGCACTCGCGTTTATCAAATTTTGGAAGCAAGACAATCCGTTTTCGGTAATATCAAAGTTAATTTTGAATTATTCGCAGAATTTTCTTTACTAAAAAACGATACATGTGAAACAAAGTCATTTGCAACGCAAAATATAGTTATACATCAGAATTATGATTTCAATGATATATTTTCAAACCTTTTACATACGATTTCTCGGAAAATTGATGAATTTCAAGAGAGAGATAGTGGTTGGGCTTTTATGCGAAATTTATACCTAGAGGTAAACATCAGTAAATATAACCCACTGAAAGCGTCAGGATTCATAGATTTACCTAAAAATATAAAACTAAAACGAGCGTGTATTAATATACAAAATAATGATTCGTTTTGCTTTTTATGGTGCGTGATGGCTTCTTTATTTCTCGCTAAAAATAATGTTCATAGGGTATCTTCGTACCCTCACTACGAGAACGTTCTCAATATTGAAAACATGACTTTTCCTGTGGGATTAAATGACATCAAAATATTTGAAAAAAACAACCTACATATAAGTGTTAATGTGTATGCACTAAAAAATAAAACTGAAATCGTTGGTCCGCTGTATAAAACCGCATGCCGCAAGCAATATCATGTTAATTTATTAATGTTAGAAAACGGTCTACAAACTCATTATTGTCTTATTAAAAACTTAAGCAGCCTGCTTAAAAACCAATTAACAAAACACAAGGGATCATTAATGTATGATATTTTTTAATAGTGAAAAAAAAATTGATGCTCACGTATGTGGAGGTGTAAAGACAATTTTACCCAGTCAGAATGAACAAATAGAATTTAAAAATTTTGAACGTCTGCAAGACATGCCTTTTGTAATATATGCTGACTTTGAATCTTTATTGGTACCAAATACGAATGAAAAAAAGAGTTCACAATGTACTATTAAATTACAGGAACATGTGCCAGCTGCATTTGCGTACTATGTTCATACGACAGTTCTCTCAACAAATTCGTATCATATCGTGGAAAAGACTGTGTAGGTAAATTCCTTGAATATCTGCAGAAGGATATATGTACAATAAGCAATATTTATTCGAGCCCAAAGCCAATGGCTATTACTGAAAAGCAAGAAAATGATTTTTTGAATGCTCGATATTGTTTTCTTTGCAGCAAGTTGTTGCTCGGTGACTCAGTAAGAGATCATTGTCATTTAACAGGACGTTATAGGGGGGCAGCTCATTCTTATTGCAATATCCGCTATCGTTTACCTGTATTTGTGCCCGTATTTTTTCATAACCTTTCAGGATACGACAGTCATTTATTTATACGTCAGTTGGGGGAAATGCCAGGACAAATTAAAGTTATAGCGAAAAATAAAGAAAATTATATTTCGTTTACAAAATACTTCATCAATAATCGAAATGAATTTATGCCTGTTCGCTTTGTGGATTCATTCAAATTTTTAAGCGCTAGTTTGGAAGAACTTGTAAGCACTTTAAACAAAGAAGACTTTGTTCATCTTTCGCATTTTTATTCGTTAACAGAGCATTTCGACCTACTGAAACGTAAGGGTGTCTATCCATACGAGTATATGAATAGTTGGACTCGGTACGAAGAGCAATGCTTACCACAGCAACATTATTTTTACAACTCGTTAACCAATGACATCATATCAAAATATGATTACGAGCACGCTAAACTTGTCTGGAAATCATTCAAACTTAAGAATTTAGGGGAATACACTGATCTTTACCTTAAGTCTGATGTACTGTTATTGGCTGACATATTCGAAAAGTTTCGTCAAACTTGTAAAGTTAACTATAGACTAGATCCTGCTTTTTATCTGACTGCTCCAAGTTTAAGCTTCGATGCTATGTTACTTATAACAAATGTAAAATTACAGCTTATTAATGACCTTGAAATAATTAGAATGATTCAGAAGGGTATTCGTGGGGGTATATGTTTATGTTCTAATCGATATGCGATTGCAAATAATAAATACATGCCTAATTATGATCCGAGTATTCCAAACAATTTTTTATTATATATAGACTGTAATAATTTATACGGTTATGCCATGTGTGGCAGTTTACCTTATGCTGATTTCAAATTGTTACAACAGGATGAAATTGAACATCTTGATATCCGTTTAGTACCAGATAATTCAGATTATGGTTATATTTTAGAAGTGGATTTAGAATATCCTGAATATTTGCACGACTTGCATAATGACATTCCATTCTGCCCGCAGAAATTCATACCTCCTGGTTCGAAGCAACCTAAACTTATCCCTAATTTATATGATAAATATGAGTACGTAATTCATTACATACATTTAAAAACATGTTTAAATCATGGTTTGATCCTTAAAAAAAATCATAAAGTAATAAAATTTAAGCAAAGTCAATTTTTAAAACAATATATAGATCTAAACACGCAATTGAGACAAAAAGCTACATCTGCATTTGAGCAAAATTTATGTAAACTATTTAACAATGCTATTTTTGGTAAGACGTTGGAAGACCCCGAGAAAAGATTAAATGTTATGTTAGTTAATGTATGGCATGATAATAAAAATAAAACGAAAAAGAAGTACGGAGCCGAGTGTCTAATAGGCAGACCTAATTATCATAGTTCAACCATTTTTACTGAAAATTTCGTAGCCATACAAATGAAACCAGAATCCATAAAACTTGATCGACCGATTTATATCGGATTTACTGTTTTGGAAATATCCAAATCTCATATGTATGATTTTCATTATTCTTATATGAAACCTTTTTACGGGTCTAATTTAAGTTTGTGCTATACTGATACAGACTCTTTTTTGTATTCCATAAACACTGAAGATTTATATGCAGATATTAAATTAAATTTTCAGCCTTATTTTGATACCAGCAATTATTCTGTAAGTAACACCTATGGCATAACACGTCAAAATAAAAAAGTACCAGGCTTGTTTAAAGACGAACTCGGTGGCGAAATAATAAGTGAGTTTGTAGGTCTCAGGTCTAAATTGTATTGTATCAAAACAGAAAAGAAACAATTGAAAAAAGCTAAAGGGACAAAAAAACATGTTTTGCGAGATTTGGATTTTGAAAAGTATAAAAGTGTATTATTAAATAATGAAAGATTAAGAAAGACAAATATTGTATTTAAATCATTGAAACATATTATTTTTACGCAATCTGTGCAAAAAGTAGCATTATCATCAAATGATGATAAACGCATTATACTAAAAAACCAAATCTCCACGTTATCTTGGGGTCATAAATCTATGTTTTAATAATAGCCTTAAGACAGTTAAATGTTTAAGTTAGATGTAAGGTGTTTGTTATGAATAAAAGGTGTACATGTCTTGTTTTAGTTTCTGTAATAAAAAATTTTTCCTTCAATATATGTTTTATTTAATTTTTCAGACCCGTCCTGAATCAATAAATTCTAAAATATTGCTTTTGTGTTAAGGTGGACGAACTTTATAAATAAAATAAAAATGCATTGCTTAACAATACTATAATTTATTTTAACTTTAATATTATTTGTCACATTTCCTATACCAATTTCTAATACAAATTACATTTTTCAAAGCACATTTTTTTAAATGTTTAATACAGTAAAAGTTCGTGTTACCGTCATCAGCTACCATTTTATACAATTCTTCAAAATTTGGACATCCCATTTCTCCTATTTCGGTAACATCACAATCAGAACATAATTCTTGTACCCATCTTACTTTTTCTAAGCCTTTCACTAAAATGGTCTTATTTTTTAAGAATGGTTGTACGTATCTTATAAATTCTCTATAATCAATAATTCCTTCACTCCATGTTATACCATACGTTTTTTCTATCCACCGCACTTGACGTCGTTCTTTATCAGTTAAATTAGAATAAGGGAACGGCGGTTTTATTAAATAAACTTGTGTAAAATTTTCGGTAGCCACTGCTAACTCCTTCATGATAAAATTATTATCCTTGTCTTTGAAGCCTTGCACATCGATTATATAAATATTTGAATTCATGATATTTTCTTTACAATTGAGGTTAGCGGCTTATATTCTATTACGCACTCGTTCAGTATAAGACAGTAAGCGGACGTATTGTCAGGAATTTCCGAATCGCACTCAATTTCTATTCTAACGTCAATAGGTCCTGTCTTTAATCTTTCGTTCTGTCGAGAACAGTCAATTAAAAACAAAGGACAACTTTTAAAATCATGTATGGTTAACAACGGTTCAGCACGACGACCGTGATATAACTGTTGAAATCTAGCATATTGTTCATATAATAAAGCATAATTGTTAGATTCAAAGTTTATGTTCAGGCCTTCATATGGAAAATAAATAGAATTTAAAAACACTTTAACTTCTCTCAAACGACAGTGATCAAAACGAGAATAGTCGGCATTTGATAAGTTTTTCCTATTCGTAGACAGAGATAGAATAACGAAACGTGGTTTTTCTATTTGGGTTGATGTCTTTACTGACCATGTGTGTTTTGTGGTTTTAGGCAAATATGGGTATTCATAAAGATCCCAGTTTCTAAATGCTAACCTTAATGTGCGATCTTTTTCCAACAACTTGAGCATGTTAATTCTTTGACGGTCGGAAACTTTAATATGAGGCATTCGCCAAACAATTTTATGGATTTCAATCTCATTCAAGACCTCATTAGTACTAAGTGTTACTGCATTTAAGTTGGTATTGCTACGAAGCAGAATTAATTCATGTTTACAGTTAATAATTACTTTGCTGAAGTCTTCAGCAAATCGTAAGATTTTTTTTAAAGGAATAGAAACTGCGAAACGTCCTTCTTCTATATTTTTTGTGCCATTTAAATCCCAGCCCCAAGCTTTCGACATTCTTGCTTCATTTTCATTCATAGACAATAAGGATTTAATAGTCGTAGTCACACCTGCATTTTACACTCTGTCTATTTCAACCCCATTTAATTCATATCGAATATCTTGAAATAGAAAAAGAAATGGGTTATTCGTAAATTGCACACTTTTTACTTTTTCTTTTGTTTCACGGTTCTGAACATTTACGATCCCTTCCAAATACAATGTGCTCTCAGAGGGTAACACATACAAGTCTTGCTGATTAATAGGTATTCTGATTTCATCGTTTCTGTTGAACGTAGTAACATATGGCTTATATGAATGAATTTCGAAGCCTTCGATACTATTGTCTTCAACAAAGCTATCTGTCACGTTTAAATATTCACTCATTTTAGTAATCCAATCAATTTAAGAAACTTGATATTCTCCTTAGTCAATTTAATTTTGATAGATGTTCTTCTTTTGAAGATGTTAGCTGGACTAATTGGTGCAGGTTGGTGTGTACAGCTTTTATTAAAATTTATCATTATTTTTACTTCTTTTTATATGTAAGTATAACTGAAGTTCTTCACCGCGTAAATTTACAAGTTGATTATTTGCATCAAGTATACGTATATTAATTGAGCTAATATTACTTTGGTTAATTGGAAAGTAAATAACGTTTTTAGGGACCTCAATTATACGATATCCTGGCGGAACGTTAGGAACAAATTCGTGTATTATATGACTGGGTTTTCCGTTTACAAAAGAACCACTTATAAAATCACATTCGATCCTGATGACTGTTGTGGATAGAATGTTAATAGGATCGCGAGAATGGTGCATTATATTAGCTTTTAATGTTTTATTTTCAAAACCCAACATTTTGCCAATAGAATTGCTTTTTTCAAAGTGAATATCCTTTGAACATAAAATATTTGTTCGCAATGTATTATTATTACAAGATAATTTAATCGTACAATCCTTTATATTATCTTGTAAGTAATCGCTAATATCTTCAAGTTCATATGAACCTTCAGGTATTTCAAGTACTTCTTTCTCGCCATAAGAAAATTGATTGTTTCTGAAGTCAATATTAGGTATAGAATTAAAAGTTGAAAAATATAATAGCCCGCATTCATACTCTTCATCTAGTTGTAATGGTGGAGATTAATTAGTTGTAAGCGTAGCAGAAAACCCCGTAATGGATAGGGTGAAAGACATCTTTGAAATGATACCATAAAAGGAATGTGTTATACTTTATTGTGTTTTTTCCAAAACTTTCTAAGATATTTTAAGCACAAATGACCGCAATTTACGGTGTTAAATTTTTGATAATTTTCATAGTTATAAAATACATCATAATCTTTTAAATATTCTAACAACTCTTGAGGAGGTTTCAAGTCTCCGTAACTATCAAAATATTCACAATACGTATTACATTTTACATAGGCTACCCAGTGTGTTCCTGCATTGTCAGTACTATCTTAGTTTACTGAAGAACAGGGTGCGAGTCGATGCAGGGTGAACGGCGGATTTTTTGAGAGAGTAATGCAAGAGTTCAAAATGACACGACTTTTAATAAAAAAAATATAAATGTAACAATAATATTGCGTGTGCGTCGGTCGACTGAGTTCGAAGAAGTAGTAAGCGCCGGAGAACCGCGGGGGTGGCGCGAGGGGTGCAACGCAGACACGTCGTGTGCATGTGTGCAGGCGCGCAACACATACAAGGCGTCAACATGTTGCCGCCCTAGGAATGAGCTTCTGGTCGGTAACTGGTAGCGGGCACAAGCGGTTGTAGGCACGTCGGAGAGTCCCCGCAGTGGTGAGGACGTCGGCCACGCGGGTCACACCGTCGGAGCCGGGGTAGAGGCGCGTCACGCGCCCCAGCAGCCATTGGTTGGGAGGCACCCGGTCGTCTTTGACCAGGACCATTTCGCCAAGCTGAAGTTGTCCTTTATTCTTGTTCCATTTCTGGCGCTTTTGGAGTTCTGAGATGTATTCGGTATAAAATCTATTCCAGAAATGGGTCTTCACTTGCTGAGTCCGCAGGTAACGTGAGAGCGTATGAGCAGCAGCTGTTTCCTTGGTCGGAGGCGTTGGGAGCAACGTTAAGGTCCGTCCAAGTAAAAAATGGGATGGAGTTAGGGCTGTAAGATCTGAGGGATTTGAAGATAAGGGAGTGAGAGGTCTGGAGTTTAAGATGGCCTCTATCTGTACGAGAACGGTGTTAAGCTCTTCGTAAGTTAAGTTAGCGGTAGAAACTACGCGTTTTAAATGATATTTAACTGATTTGACTGCACCCTCAGCTAAACCGTTGAAATGCGGACTGTATGCTGGCGAGAACTTAAAGTTGATTGAAAGTTTTGAAGCTTGATCACTAATATAGTTTGACCTTTGTTTTAAAAATTTAGATAATTCATTGCACGCGCCTACAAAGCAACGCCCGTTATCCGAGAAGATGTTGGTAGGTTTTCCTCTGCGAGCTATGAATCTGTGTAATGCAGATAAAAAAGTTTTACTGCTCAGGTCGGTCACAAGTTCGATATGTACTGCTTTCACGGCTAAGCAAATAAATATACAAAGGTAGGCCTTGATTAACGTACTACCTCTACCTTTTCGGTTCAATATCATGACCGGTCCGGCATAATCTACTGCAACATTTGAGAAAGGAAAGTCAGCATGCAGTCGTTCCGGAAGATTACCCATTATAGGTTGATTGCTTTTTCCGGAAAACCGACAACATTTAACACAATTGTGCACTATTTTTCTGGTTAGATTCCGGCCACCGATCACCCAAAACTTATGACGTGAGGTGGCTAAAAGCAGTTGCGGTCCAGCATGCATTAGTATGATGTGATAATAATTGTACAGTAGTGTTGTGATGTGATGGGACGAATGCAGTAAAATTGGATGTTTTGTATCAAAGTCATAGAATGAGTTAGACAGTCTACCTCCTACTCTTAGTAGGCTATCTGTGCTATTATAGAATGGATTTAAATTATTTAATTGATTTTTAGCTACCAAAGACTTGTTATTTTTAAAGGCTTGGTATTCGTCTAAGAAGTTTTCTTGTTGTGCGAATCTACACAAAGAGTTTAGAGACAAATTAAGCTCTTGAATTGTTAAGTGACCAGTGCGCTTATGATTTGGGAAAAAATAATTATTAATAAAGCGTTGAACATAAGCTACGACGCGTTGCAACTTAGTGAAATTAGAGAAACGCTTTATAAAATTGGAGATATGAGTAACATGATCATTTTGTTTTGTACAGATGTTACACTGAGCTTTAAATTCTGGTAAATCGGCTTCTTTACAGGTTTTTGGTTGCACAGGCCATGCTGTTTCATCATGCAACAAAAACGATGGCCCCGTCCACCATAAAGCGCAATTTTGTAGGTACTTGGCGTCTGCGCCGCGCGAGCCAATATCAGCGGGATTTAAGTTAGTAGGTACATAGCGCCATTCAGATGATTCTGACCTTTCAAGAATTTCCTGAATCCTATTGAACGCATAGGGCTTAAGTAAATGATTTTTGGATGACTTAATCCAGCCCAGGACGATCGTAGAATCGCACCAGTATGTGCAGCGTGCTATCTGTAACCTAAAGGACGATTTAACTTTTTCTACCAACTGTGCAGCGAGAAGTGCGCCACACAACTCTAAACGTGGCACTGTGTGTGGCTTTAACGGCGCTACACGACTTTTTGCTGTCACTAAGTGAACTGACACGCTATTATCACGTGACACAGACTTGACGTAAATACAACCGGAATATGCATCCAAAGAAGCATCACTAAAGGAATGGATCTCGATTATGGCGCGAGAATCATAAAGCACATACCTGGGAATTTTAATATTATTAAGGTACAATAAGGAAGTAACAAATTTTCTCCAGGTATTCTGTATATCTAAAGGAACGGCCTCATCCCATGTTATTTTCGAAGCCCATAATTTTTGTAAAATTAATTTGGCTGTAAGTATGCAAGGATTAATTAATCCTAGAGGGTCAAAAATTTGTGACGTAATAGATAATATAACACGCTTACTAACATGGGCACTTTCTTGAATAGAAACTTTGAACATTAAATTATCCTCCTTGCATGCCCAGAGCAAACCTAAAGTTTTAGAATAATCTTTGTTACTGAGGTCGAGTAGTCCGTCGCTACTATTATGATTTATGATTTTATTAATAATATGCGGGCGGTTTGAATGCCATTTTCTTAAATAAAATTGACCGCATTTTAATTGTTCTATTACGCCTTTACAAATATTAATTAATTCTTTTTCAGACGAAGCACCCGTTATGAGGTCATCGACATAAAAATCGTGTTGTATAACTTCTGATACCGTTTTATCAGCGCATTCTATGCCTAACTGCTTTAAGCATCTAGTGGCAAGGTAAGGGGCGGAGGCGGTACCATAGGTAACCGTTTTGAGCTTATATAACTTTAATTTTTCGTGTGGCTCAAAACGCCATAGTATTTGTTGCAGCTGATGTTGACCTTCGCTGATGTTGATCATGCGGTACATCTTTTCAACATCGGCGGTGGCTACAAACTTATGTTGCCGTAGCCTAATTAAGATACTTATCAGGTCGTCCTGCACGGTTGGACCAACCATTTGAATGCTGTTAAACGACAGGCCTGTTGTTGTGGCTGCAGAACCGTCAAAAACGACACGTAGTTTCATGGTAAGGCTGGTCTCCCGAAGGACTCCGTGATGCGGTAAAACGTAAGTATTCGTATCCTTTTCAGGATTTATGTTTTCAGACATATGCCCTAAGGTAATGTATTCCTTAATAAAATTACAGTATTCGGCTTTAAATACAGGATCTTTATTGAACCTACGTTCTAACGATAAAAACCTGTACATCGCCTGATCATATGAATTACCCAGTTTATTAGGAGATTCTTTTAAAGGAATGACAACTATGAATCGCCCATCTGATTGTCGAATCGTATTATCAATAAAGCTTTGTTCGCATAGTTGTTCTTCCTTTGAAATCCGTTCATGTACAGGAACATTTTCATGTTCAAAAAAATGCTGTAATTGATCATTAAGCTGTTCGTCTTGAGTAATAATTGCATGATTGCAGTGGACTGTATTTGAGTTTTTATTGAATTGCACAAGACCGGAAATAAGCCAGCCGAACTTGGTTTTACTTAAAGTAGGCATGTTTTTTCCTAAGGATATATTTTGAGAACCTAGAGCACTCCAGAATATATCAGCTCCTAGAAGCATATCCACCTCAGAAGGTACATTGAAGGTCGGATCGGCTAACGTAATATTTATTGGTATTTTTAATAGCGAATAATCAATGTGCACTGTGGGCAGCGGTTGCGTAATGCGCGGCACCACGAAGCATTCTGTATTTAATTGGTATGTATCTATGAGTGACGAAATAACGACATTACACTGCTTGGATAATCGTGATGTCTGTGCATTCAACCCTTCAACTAAAGACGAGGTCAAAACGGTTGATAATTTAAGTTTATGTGCTAATTTTTCAGTAATGAAACTTGCAGTGCTTCCGTTATCTAGTAAGGCTCGAACTGTGTGCTTCTGACCGCTACAATCCTGCACTTGGATTAAAGTAGTAGACAAAAGCACACAGTTGTTATGGACAGCTGATAGCGCAACGTTATGTTGAGACATATTGTTTAATTGTGTTTGAATTTCAGGTATCTGCGGCTCCGGCTGAGGCGGCGGCGCAGCGCAGAGAACAACATTGTTTTGAGAAGTAGATGCGGTCGTGGCCGATGCATCATGATAATGCAGTAAGCTGTTTAGCGGTTTATTGCATAAGCGACACGGTCCGAGTCTGCATGAACTTGCACTGTGACCTTGACGCAAGCAGTTTAGGCACAGTTTGAGCGATTTTGCCTTTTGATTTCTGACCTCTATTGAGAACGATCTAAATTTAGTGCAACGGTAAATCGCGTGATTATTTTTGCACAACGGGCAAACATACTGTCGCTCTAAAGGAGGCGACTGAGGGCTGACCACTAACGATTTGTGGCGGTTGCGTGTTACGTCACTATGCCTACGTTTCGCATGAACGTCTTCCATGGTTTCTAACAAGTCAGATCGATTCTTTAGAAACTTTAAAAAATCATCGAGTGAAGGTATATCGGTAAGTGTGCTGCGATAAGTTTCCCATTCGCGAGTACTTGTGGAGTCTAATTTGCTCGAAATAATATATATTATGAGAATATCCCAATGCTCGGTTGGCAATTTTAGGGTTTTAAGTGCTCTAAGGTTTCTGTTGACAGTGTCTATAATGTTTCGTAACGATTTAGAAGACTCTTTTGTCAAAGTTTCAATGTTAAAAATTGCTTGGACATGATTATTGATAAGAAGCCTTTTATTATTAAACCTATCGCAAAGCAATTCCCACGCCACGTCATAATTACTTGCAGAAAAATCAAGCGACCGGACAATTAACGCGGCACTATCCTTTAAAGCTGCGCGCAGGTAATGAAATTTGTTTATTTTAGGTATGGAATCGTCTAAATGTATAAGCGAACTGAACGTGTCATGAAATTCTAACCAGTTCTGATATTGACCCGAAAAGGTAGGCAGATGAATAGTTGGAAGCTTAAGTTTTGGCCCACCTTGATGCGCAGTACTCGAACCTGAGACAGACCCGCTGCAGTCCAGGTCCGCGGGCGCGGCTGTCTCGTTCCTCTCCAACACCTCTCGCGCGAGCGCGACCAGGCCGAAGTACCTCGACTCGAAGTCTTCGCGGTCCTTATATTGCTCATCTGGAAGTTCGCAGGCATTTTCTATATCAGATTGAATGTTATCATAATCTGAATACAGTTGCTCCATCTTTGATAACCTTATGTTCAGTTCGTTAATTTGAAGTCGACTTAACTTCGGACAACTGTTAAGAGCATCTAAATAAGTTTTAAACTGCGTTACTTTAGTTTTATATGTAGCTCTTTGTTTCGTTAATGTTTTAAGATCCATTATGTATCGGTAATTAATTTAAATAGGTACACCAGTGAATTACTTACGGACAGTCTGTAACGGTTAAAGAATTAAAAAGCGAAGTTAAAAAGAAATAGATAAAAATATGAAGAAAAAATACTTAAATTTTATTTATGCAGTGAAGTGAGGGTGCATCGAGAATGTGCAAGCGCAAAGCAAGCGGCTAGCAATACGAGTTACCGGGCGGCCGAGCGCTTCAAGGTCGCGGCCGGCGATCACCCAGTTGGAATATGCACAAACAGCGGCGTTAGCAGTCACTTAACACAGTTAATGCACAGATGATTAGGTCTTAAACTCCGAAAGTACGGGAAAAAATAGGTATCTTTAAACTAACCAATTAATATTTGAGAAAGTAAATAAGTAATTACTAATTACGGCTAGCTATGTAATCGAAACGTTGTAAAGGAATGTAATTGTAACTAAACGATTTAATTCAACCTTTAAAGATGTAGGTATATAATATTAAATTAGCAAGTTATATTTGCAACTATTAATTTTAATTCACTGATTAAGTGAGGTAAGAAGGTACAAAAAGTACCTAGAAATAATGATAGGTAGTATTAGGTATGATTAAAGGTTCGCTTTTAAAGTGCGAAGTAATGAAGGCAAGTATAAGAAATGAAATAAATTGATGTTTGAAAAAGGTTCGCGTTTAAAGTGCGAAGATGAATAAATTAGGAATAAAACTTGGAACGGACTCACAATAACGCCACTTTCTCAGATCCTCACGCTGATTAGGTATGCTGATTCCCGTTGAAAGTAGGTGTGATTTTTCCAGATCCAATGCAGTTAGGTAATGTGTAGGTGCGTAGGCACTGTCGACGACGTTGAACTCCTTTTCTCGAGTTATCCACGTAACGGTCCGTCCTGCGCAGCGCGTTGCCTTTGTTCTTTTCAGGTTCGTTTCTCTTTCTTCCTTCCGGCTCGTAGGATCAAAATGAAGAACAGGGTGCGAGTCGATGCAGGGTGAACGGCGGATTTTTTGAGAGAGTAATGCAAGAGTTCAAAATGACACGACTTTTAATAAAAAAAATATAAATGTAACAATAATATTGCGTGTGCGTCGGTCGACTGAGTTCGAAGAAGTAGTAAGCGCCGGAGAACCGCGGGGGTGGCGCGAGGGGTGCAACGCAGACACGTCGTGTGCATGTGTGCAGGCGCGCAACACATGCAAGGCGTCAACATTTACAATTGCACATTCTAAAAGATTAGGTTTCTTCGGTAAGTTGTCGCGCATAAAAACTCCCCTAAAATGAGGTATGTCGGAACTGTAATTTAAGATGTCTATATTAGTCAGAGCTCTCCTCGGTAGCCTTCTATTTAGTTTTTTGTATTTAAATATAAACCGCTTCCTTTTTTATAAGGTTTTACGTATAATCCATTTCCCAAAGCAATGGATTCCATCATTTTATTATGACGTTCTGATTCTTGAAGATTTTTCTGAGCAGATTTATAATCATTTACTGCCTTAGCAATACCTGCCGCTCCCCCTGCTAAAGATCCGAGAGCAGACAGCCCGGCAAAAATTGGAATCAGTGGCAAAATACCACCGGTTTTTGGTATCGGTATTACGCGCGGCAAACGTATTTGTCCATTTTGTGCTAATAACTTCTTTGCCGCTTTATATGCACACATTATTGTTGAATCACGGTTTTTCGGTTTATGTTTTTTAATACGCGATCGGATTTTGGAAACTATTGTTTTAAATGATTTTATTCCAGCACCAGCTTTTATTTTGCTGTTCATAACTTTGCTAACAAGCCATGATGAAATTTTTTCTCCTTTGCTGGAATCTTTAGATTTGATTCTGCGTTTTGCCATTTGAAGTAACTTTAAATCTGCTTGATGTCGTCGTTTTAAATCTGGATAGTTAGTATAAGCTATGTCGTGTTCCATACAAGCGTCATCAAGTTTGTTGATACCTCGATCACCTCGTTGTATTCTTTTTGATAGCTTTGTTCCAGGCCCGCAATAATTATAACCAGGTAAGTGTAGCTCAAAAGGCAAGTTATTAATCAAATTATTAAGGAGTCCACTTCCTTGCATTGCTTTGCGATAAATGAAGAGAAGACAGAATATACATAAGTTATAAGTCAAATAACATCCTCTTTACTTATCCAGCTATTTTCTTTTTCACTGAGACCTAACCATTTAACAAACAGCTTTTTTCCTTTCTTTTTTATGACTTTTTCAACTAAATATATATTTGGAAACTGAGTTTTTTGAAGCTCCGGTTCATAAAATGAACCTAGTATTTTGTTATGATGCGAATCTTCTATTTGGTATGTAACTGGATTTGTGTTTTTAATGTTTGTTATCGTAAATAGCTCTGTGGACCAGTTTGGTGTATACCCTTTTCTAAAAGTGCTTTTGAACTTGCTTATTCGAACTATGTCTCCAATTTTAAACTTTTTTCTTTTAGAAACTGAGCGATAATGCGTTTTCTCTATATTGCTTCGTATAATGTGCTCATTAGAAAGATTTACATTGGATGGAGCACATTTAATAGTTCGATGAACTGAGCTATTGTATGCTCTAACAACGTCGTCTAATGGTTTACCAATCCATTTATAATTGCCGATGAAACTAAAGTATTTGTAGAGTTTGTTCTTTAAAGTCCTGATTAATCTTTCCACGATCGATGCTTTCTTTGTAGAATATGTAGAGTAATGATTAATACGATTTGTTTTTAATAATTTTTCAAATTCATCATTGTAAAATTCTTTGCCTAAATCTGTTTGCAAATTGTCCGGGACTCGTCCTAAATCGAGTATTTTTTTAAACGCTTGCGTAATTTCATGCTTTGATTTTGTTTTCACTGAAACAGTCCATGCGTATTTTGATAAGCAGTCTATTACTACCAATATGTACTTATATCCCTTATTTACTTGTTTATATTTTTGAATGTCAATCAAATCAGCTTGCCACAAATCATCAATGCTTTTAAGTTTCACCGGACATCGTAAAAATTTTTTTCGGGCGCCCCTGTGAATCTCGTTTACGATATCTTGCTTACTCATTTAAATGCTTTACCTAGGAAGGTTGCTTTACAATTTTTATAATGTCGTCTTTTGTGCAATATTTTTCATCGAATTCTTTTAGAATAGAATCTATATGTCGCAGCTTAAGTAAAATGTTTCCAATATTAGTTTGAATAACTTTATTGATATGGTCAACATACTCTTTATTGACAGCTTCGTCGTTTAAAAGCGGAAGTTTTAAACCTTTTAACCGTGATAATCGTAAATCGAAGTCACCGTTTTCTGTTTTTTGCAATATTTCGTTACGATTTATAAAGTTTTCAGCAAAACGAAGTCGTTTATGAACGTGATGTCCGAATTTGTCTATATTCATAACCGGTGACCGTCTTTGATTAAGACTTACGTTGAACTGTTATGCTGGTAAGAATTCTTTTTTATTTATTAGATTATATTGCTTTCGCGCAACTCTTCTATTATGGATATAATTTCGTTGTCTAGTCCGGTGTTACCAGCTTCTCGAGAAGCAATCAACAACTTCAAACGATCAACTAGCTCGTTTGGATCATCCCAATAAACATAATCAACGGAAGGTTTCACTTTTTTCAAAATCCCTAATCCATGACCGTGGGCAAGATTGTCCGAACTATTATAGTTTCTATTCAATTTAAATAAAGGTTTAATTATTTGCAAGTATTTAGACCCTCTATTACTTTTAATAGGTTTCTCGGGATTAAAGTCCCTTCGGTGAGCATTAGTTTGATTTAGTATTAGTTTATAATTTTCTTTATCTTCTGCAGTAATTAAATTCAGTTGGGGTGCTTTCTTAAATATCAATTCTACCATTCCTGGTGTTTTTTTGTATGAAGTCGCGTTAATCGTTATCTTATTTTCTGAAACATAAACTCTCTGGCTTCCCATCATAAGTTTACCTCTTTCAAATCTTACTCCGTATGGAATAGCTTCAAATGTTTTTGGAGAAAATGAAAGTGGAGACAAATAGTTTTGATCCAAACTGGAGACAGACTCGAACGCATCGTCATCAGCTACATCACAATATTCTTCTTCACATTCGATTTCATTATTTTGATCAGAAGATGTATCAGAATTTTCGCTATCACTATCAATGTTTTCTTCATAATCATCGGTTTTTTCTTCTTTTTTATCAGGATTTAGTGCTAACACAGTATCGTTGGACGATAGAACACGTTTTATGTTGTTGTGGTCTAGCTTAATTTTTTTCGGTGTACTGTGATAATTTGGGCTTAAATAATCATTCTGATTTTGTAACTTAGTTTGATCAACCATCTGATTAAGAGAGTTAGAAATAGGTTTGAAAACTGTATCCAACATTTTTTCATTTTCACTTGTAATGTCACGTATCCTTTTTACTTTTCTTTTAACGGCTTCTGCAGCTGCAACAATTTGTTGCTTCATCGCTTTTTCTGTGTTCATTTTAAAGATGTGCTATTGATGATGTCAGTTTTTGCAATGAAGCCTAGTATAAACAAATACTCATTATATTTACTCGAAGACTACAAATGTGTCAAACTTTTTTCTGTAACACCCCTTATTTTTTTCGCAGTCTTTGTTAATTACTAAATAACTAAAAGGAGTTTGCCAAATATTTGCACACATTTCTCTAAACTGTTTCCAAGACATATCTGTATTAACATGTTCGTCATACACGAGACGAAGATTGTGATCGTCTTGTTTAAATAGAATAATAAGGTTTGCATTATCTCTAATTAACTGCTTAAGGATCTTAGTATAGGTCTGATTGATGTAAAAACAATCTATTTTGCTATGTCGACCCATAGAAAAATAATCTCTGACGTTGTTTTGTTTTTCGCATGCGATGTCATCAAATATAATTATAGAGTTTGGTTTTGCTTCTGTAGGGCTTAAAACTAACTCATTTTCACTGTATTTTTCAAAATGGATTTCTGGTACTTCAGATAATACATTCTCTAAAAATACATATTTGGGCTGAAATAATGATTTCGAGTAGATATAGACGTTTTGAAACACTAATCCCTTTTTATGAAGGAGAAGACCTATCACCAAATTCGTTTTGCCGCAATTCGATGGACCACAGATGAGGCATCGGTAAAAGTTTACCATGTTTCGAGTAAATATTCTTACGATCTGAACAAATGTTTTCTAACTGTAATGTTTGTAGTTGTTTGACAAACTTCATTTTAATTATTAAAACTTTTAAGTGTGTCCCTCGTCTGCATAGGCCGACCCACTTTTACGTTATAAGGTTTGAAACAGGTAATTTTATTTATAATGTCATCTCCAAAATGATCTCCGTGATCTCCTGTTTTGTGTGAGTTCCAGAAGATGTGTTCAAAACACCAAAACGGATTTGAACAAAACTCATATGGGGCTTTCAGAACAGTTTGTGTTCCGAAAATCGCCAAAACGAAACAGCGAAACTGTTATGGGGCTTTCAGAACAGTTTGTGTGTGAAACAACAAAACCCTATTGGGGTTTTCAGAACAGAAACCCTATTGGGGTTTTCAGAACAGAAACTGTTCTGAAAACCCCAATAATACACTACTATTGTCTACTATCACTATTGGGTGAAATATCGCCCCATGCAAACACTATACAAAATTATATATGTAGTTATTTTAAATAAAAAAAACAACGAATAAATATAAAATAACAAAGCCTTTATTTATTTACAAACATAGGTGCTCCTTTTAACTTACCTACCCCTTACTTCTAAACCACATAACGGATTTTGATATGGTTATCACTCTCATTTAGAGCTTTTTTAAGGAAGGTTTTTAAGTAATAAATAAGATTAACCTTATCCATACAAGTTTGCCAACCTCTCTTAACTACATAACGTAACTTATGTTTCGTCTCTTTCATTCGAGGGCAATTGTGAAGACAACACACGTTTATGAATCAGGGGGTTAGTTTTTGTAGTGGTAGAGGCGCACTGTGAAGCCAGTATATATTTGCAGTACGAATGAACGGGTTCGACCAGGGCAGTACCACACTCGCAGTACATCAGCGTGATGTAGTAGCTTGCTACTGCGTTTCGTACAGTGGGTGATCGATCCGGAGGCCTAAGGGCTTACAACACATTAGTGGTTCTCTTGTGTCCCGCATTGCCTACCTAATAAATAAATAATATTGCATAAAACAAAAAATAAAACTGAAATCAAAATCTTTAATAATAAATTAATAATTAAGCAATTATTTTACAATTAAGATAGTGCCTATTAGTTAGTAAAATAAATTAACTACATGGAGTCCTTACAACTTTTACATATTCAATGAGTGAAAGTGTTTTCTACAATAGTAAGCAGGAGTTAATGTTTAACACCTTTATTTGGAAGTGTGATTCATCTATACAGACACAAACACCCGATATTCCATATTTTGCGTAAAATATGATAAGATAATATTGATATTAAGACAAGCAATAAGTAGTACCAATAATAATGGTAAAATAAACTAAGAAAATTTAATCTATAATATATAAGTTAAAGTTAAATGAAATCTTCAGCAGTGTACTCAATGGTACTTAGTAATTTAGATGAGAAATATATTTTTTAGGAAAAAAAGTGCGCTTGAGATGGGCAACTGTTGATGCTTTTACCACAAAAGATAATATTTGTACTGAACACAGTTTACAAATAATTAATCTTAAGAGGAGTGTGAACCCAGCGCTGTCCATACAAACTGCGATAACGTTTTCCACCCTCTAAACCTTAACCTATAACCATGATTTTTTTGTATGTTATTATTATGCCCTAGAACTAGGTTCGTATGTTTTGATTTTTTAAATATTCTTAAAAGTTTCAAAAATATTAACGCATTTGTGTTTTGTACAAAACACCAAACTAAATATTGCAATATTGTCAGCACCAATGCAAATATTGTCTAATCTATGAAGAATATTGAAAAAATCAAAACATACAAACCTAGTTCTAAGGCATTATGACAACATACCAAAAACCATTGCCATAGGTTAGGGTTTAGACGGTGGGAACTATTATCACTGTTTGTATGGGGAGCGCTTTTTTGGCTTGGGTTCACACTCCTCTTAAGACAACTTGGAACACTTTTCCTTGCTTAATCAAATCCCTTTCTGCCCTTGTATTAGGGAACTTTTTGAAAGTTTCAGCAATGGGTGATCTGCAGAGAACATCCATCACTTCTCTAACATTTGCTGACACTAGTAACGCTAATGTGATTGTTAGTCTTTAAGGTATTTATCTATGGGCCTATGCAGCTTGAAATATTCTATTCTATTCTATTATATTCCTGCCCACATTGTTCTGGTATGAGCTAGTAGCCAAGAACGACAAGGCACATAAAACCCAATATAAAGACAAATAACATAAAATTTGTTTCAATATTCATACCTTATTCAAATTGAAAACTAGGTACCTATTAAATAAAATACCTTGGGAATTCTATTACTCGACTTTAAACTTGTTTCGTTGCGGAGTTCTTCGCACAGGAACGCAAATGCCTCTTTATTTGCATCTGACAAAATGCAATTTCACTGGCATCTAATATATCCAGAGGATGTGTTGTTTTTCTCATCGTAACTCGTTGACTCATTCCCCTTTAAAGAAAGATACCTATTTATAAATGTAATTTAATTATTTTACTTTAAAAAAAATAAAAAGTAGAAGTAATGTTCTTATATTAGTTACCTCGTTTCTCGTTCTTCATTTCTGGATTATTTGATTAAACCCAGGTAAAATAATAGCGCAAAGCACTAGTATGCGAATTTTTACGCAATCTTATGATTTTTTCCGGTGATATTTTGAAAGAATAACACCAAAAACTAACCGCAACTTGTTCTCGCAAATTGTGTCACCATCAAAAGTACATTGAGAAAGTTTGCGTGTTTCTCGATAGCCAGCCTTCGTAAGTTTACTTTACCTTACGTCAAAAAAATATTCGTGCTACCACTTTTTGACTAATACTTTACGCAAACTTCACGTTTACTACTCGATGACGATACGAAAGTGAATGTCAAAGTTAGTGCTATCAAATTTTAGTTCCAAAAACGCCCATGGGGGCGCTGCTCCAAACCTCATACAAATCTTCTCGATGGCGATACGATAACGTAACTACTCGATAGAAGGAAAAAATATTCGTGCTACCACTTCCATACATTCTGTGACGAATACTTCACGCAAACTTCACGTTTACTATTCGATGACGATACGAAAATGAACTTCAAAGTTCGTGCTACCAAATTTTAGTTCTAATTACGCCCACGGGGGCGCTGCTCCAATCTTCATACAAACCTTCTCGATGGCGATACGATAACGTAACTACTCGATAGAAGGAAAATATTCGTGCTCGAGCTACAGGCCCCTGTCGACAGGGATCTTGGACAAGTCTCTAAAAAATCTCGGCTGTCTGACCAGCCGGCCGTTTTCCTTATTACGTCCAATGGTACCCCAGATCGTTTAGCAGAGGATGTCGCTGCATGGCGTGTACTATGGGTAGTGAATATTTCAGTATAAATCCCACTTTCCTTCATAACCTCCTTTATCCATCTGCTAATTGTTTGCTTAGATGCTCTTTTATATGGCCGTCTGCTAGTGAGTAATAAGTATGCTTCATTACCCCTGATAGTCAATGTGCTTTTAAGATATGTTTGCAAAACTCTAGCAGGGCAAACGCTGAGGTTTTGATTGAAGAATGGTAGCTTAATTACAGTTTCAGTTTTTGAAGATATTGATGTCTTTATGAGATCTGTTATATTAATAGTAATTATATCTTGTGAAAGAGATATGTCTTTTACTTTAATGACTGACAATGTCTGCACCCGCTGAGCAGTAGCAAGGGCTAACAATGTGACCAGCTTCTTGCTTAATTTTTCAAAATTTAATTGAGCATTATCACCCCATCTGGTCAATAAGCTTAAGACTGCAGGAGGATCGGCATATCTGCGCAAGGCAGGTTTGATTCTATAAAACCCCCTGAAAAAACGTTTGACCTGGTTATCACTGCCTATATTTTCATTGACTAAAAGGGAAAGTGCTGATCTAGCTGTATTTAGTGAACTGTAGCCGACATTAGTTTCATGTTTCTTTGTAAGATATAGTATCACGTCTGGTATTGAAGCTTCATATATATCAATACCGTTTTCTTGGCAGAATGACCACCACGTCTTATAGGTGGTATTATATTGCTTGAGCGTACCTTGTGAAACAGATGACAGCATAATATTTAATGAGCTTGCTGGCAAACCTCCGCGTCTGAATGCTTCCCGCAGAAGATGCTCGCTGCCAGGGTAAGCTGACTGCTCAACGGATGTTTTGTGCTGAAAGGAGATAGTAATAAATTACTATTAGGTGTAAATATCAATGGTTTTGTAACCATTACATTTTTGCTAATGGGTACCAGGGTTGTGCAGTCCATAGTGGGAATACTAAGATTCCCTTAGCTTTATCACTTTTAATCTTTTGAAGACATTTGGTCATTAGAGCAAAAGGGGGAAATGCATAAAAGAATTAGTTGTTTCAATCTAACGTGAAGGCATCTATTTCAAATGCATATGGGTCTCTATGCCATGAGACATAATCTTTACGTTTTGCGTTAATCCTGCTCGCAAATAAATCAATAGTTGGCTTTCCTAGCCGGCTTTCAATCTTCTGAAAAGCATGTTCTGAAAGCTCCCATTCAGTGTCAATGTTGATATTTCTTGATTCTTCATCTGCCAAATTTTCCTTCGATTTTATATAAGATGCTAGAACATTAATTGATCTCTCTTCACACCAGTCCCATATCTTTCTACTAATGGCATTCAGATGAGGAAATTGGACACTACCCATTTTGTTAATGCTTGCTATGGCGGTAGTGTTGTCAATTCAGAGTAAAATGTCACAGTTGTTTTTAAATTTCGCAAAGCATTTTAAACCAAAATAAGCTGCTATTAACTCTAATTGGTTTATGTGATATTTTTGCTCCAATTGTGACCATAGTCTCCCAACACTTTCACCATTGCAATGCACCCCCCAACCAGTTAACGATGAGTCAGTATAAATCTCTAGATTTATTTTCCTAGGCCTAAATTGTTTGCATTTGTGCATTATGTTGTTGTGCCACCACTTAAGATCTGGGTGTATTTCCACTGCCAATGTCATATGAGCATCATAATTATCCCCTGATTTTAAAAGAGCTTCATATTTATTTTTCTTCATAATCTTTGTATGTACCATGCCATATGGTATGGCTGGGCAAGCTGCTATTAATGTGCCCAGTAATTTTGCAAATTCTCTTATTTTGCAATATTTTAGTTTGAGAAATTTTTCAGTCATTATCTTTATACCAATTCTTTTTTCTTGAGGTAACTCTAGACACATAGATTCAGAATTAATCATGAAACCAAGAAATTTGCAGGACTTACTGGGCACCATATTACTCTTTTGGAAATTAATTATGAACCCCAAGCACTTCAAAATTTTAATTGTAGCTTCCATATTTTTTAAACACTCATTATAAGTATGCCCAATACATAAGTAATCATCTATGTATATTGTAGAAAGGAAGCCCAAGCTTCTTAAGTAACTGACAACAGGTTTTAATATCTTTGTAAAAACACTAGGTGCTGTACATAAACCATATGGCAAAGCTGTAAACTCATATAATGTATCCTCAAACTCAAAGCGCAAGTACTTTCTGTGCTCACTAGCTATAGGCACTAATAGGTATGATTCTTTGAGATCTATTGAACACATCTAATAGTTATGATCAACTAATCTGATTGCTGTTCTAATATCTTCCATTTTAAAATGGTCTATTTTTATAAACTTATTTAAAGGCTTTAAGTTTAAAATGAACCTTTGTTTGCCATTAGGTTTAGGTATAAGGAATATTTTCGAGATAAATTCACCCTGTGTGTGGTGGCATGGTGTAATTGCACCTAATTGTAAAAGGTTATTTATGGCATCCCTCATAAGGATGTTTTCACTAGCTGACAAATTATTTTTAGGTACTATATGTTGAACAGGATAATTTAGGAAAGGAATTTGATATCCCTTAACCCACTGTAGTATAATTGGGTCACTAGTTAGTGACTCCCAACATGCATAATAGTTTTTCAAATTGCCTGCATGTACCTGATTGTTTATCTTCTGGTGTAAGAGCTGCTGCTGTGAGCACCCCGGGTTCTCTCGGAACGTGGTTGGTTGTAGGAATATGTTTGTTTGCGCTGCGATGGCTGTGCAGTTCGGTTCTGTGGCCCGCCTCGTGCCATCGCTTTCGCTGGCTGTCGTTGGAATGTCTGTCGAGGTGGACCGCTGCGGTTTACCGTATATTTATTCTTGGGAGGGGCTGAGCTGGCCAGTTTTGTGGGAACAACTTTCTTTATTGAGTTGATACTTTGTTGTATCTGCTTACTTTGTTTAATTTTCTCTCCCAAATTTTCTCCAAATAAAAATTGGTTTCTGGTGGTTGTTCCCATCATCTGTAAAAACTTCTTGTCAAGTTGAGGTGCTACTAGCACCTTTCTTGTCTTGGTGAGTTGAAAATGCAGATCAGTTAATAATTTTGTTGCCTCGCTTAAAGATTTCAGCATGACTACCTTATCAAGCGAGTCTTCCATAATACTTGACATCACTTTGCCAATTATTGTTAGGGCGGTCCCAATTTGCCGTTGCTGGAGCACAATACTCTTATCCCTGTTTTTCCCACTTTCAGAGATACCTGCCGCCACTTCTTCATTAAGAATGGAGCGTCTAACAATTTGCAATTCTCTGGCAACATAATTTTTTTGACAATTTCCTCTTTTTCTACTTTACTCAATCCATGAGTTAGAATATGATTCCATCTCTTGCATATATTCTCATTTATTTGGCCTTCAAATGATTTATTCTCATCATACTCCTGTCCAAGTGCTTGCAGTAACTCCGCACTTGGTCCGGGTGGTACTGTCAATGATCCCGATTCCTCCACTTGTTGGTCTAACTTTTCCTTCCCAGGGGTATCTTGGGTGTCCATATGAAGCTGAACAGGATCTTCAGGGTCCGTATTTTGGCAGATGACGTAATCTGAAATAAGGAGACAGGCGTTTATAAACGTGTCACCATATCTCGTATGGAGTTATTTAATAGGATCAGTATCTTGTACCGATATCATTGTTTTATATCAAAGTTGGTATCGCGTACCAAAGTTGACCTTCGTGTTTAAAGTATCTCGTACCAACACGGAAAATACTCGGGGCCGCAGTCGTCGTCTTCTTCAAAATTTTGAGGTTAAGTTTTTTCACAATAACACTTTATGCACCATATACTTACTTTCTTTATCTGGATCCTGCTCGGGGCTTCGGAGCCTGCGCTGTCGCGAGCGAGTGCGACTGCGAGTACTGCGACTGCGCCCACGGCTCCGACTACGATCGCGACTGCGCACATTGCTCCGACTACGATCGTGACTGCCTCCGCGAGTTTTATTGCGTTTATTTTTGCGCCGGTGCCTTTCAATCTTTCCAGAATAGTATTCTAGCTTCCTCAATAACTTTTCCTCGGTATCCATGTCTTTTTTACATTTTATTTTACAAATTATGAAATACTACGATGTCATACATTTATGCGCGAAAAAGAAGTGTCAAATCGGGGTGACCAGGACATAGACAAATATATATATATATACATATTTTTTTAATAATGTTTATAGACCCTCTAAACTGCGATGTCAACGAATAGCGAAAAGGGAACTACACTGTTATCAATTATATTTCAGATCACCGTGAAATAAAATTGATAATATTTTAAAATCAAAGGAAATAAATGTTGCTTTTAAAACTAATAATTCTTTGTATTCTAGACTATGTAATGGTAAGGATAAAGTAGAAAGAGGGAGTAGATCAGGAGTATATAAGCTCACTTGTGACGATTGTTGTAGTGTTTATATAGGACAAACCGGTCGTAGTTTTAATATTAGATATAAGAAGCATGTTTCATCTTATAGGCATAAGCACGCAGAGAAGTCCAATTTTGCAAAACATTTGATAGACACAGATCATACATTATCAGATGCTCATTCTTATGAAATATTACATTTTTGCAAAAAGGGATTTCGTCTGAATGTTTTAGAGCATTTGCAAATAGTTAGGTACAACAACGCGGGATCCATTGTCAATGAACAGGTTAATTTTCCTTCTTCTCCTTTATTGCGGGTATGCTTAAATTCTGTCTTTAACAATGGGGGTAGCTGAGATTGAGATAAATTATGTGGGTAGTTTGTGGTAATACAAGGTAGGCTTTGAGAAAAATAATAAGGGTAGTAGTGCAAAAATGTTGGCGGTAGGCGGGATTAAAGAAAAATGTTTTATTTTGTCAGTACGCCATTCGTTCAAGTAGCGAACGGTCGTACGGGTCGATCTTGATAATGCTTCGTATAGAGGCGAAACGCGCGCCGATCGTGTAGTTTTAGTGTTTAGTGGTGGTGGTGTGTAGTTAAGTCTGTGTGATATATGTTGTTTCGTGTGGAAGCGGAGGAGGGTGGGTTTTGCATGAACATATATGTGTCGCACAGACGCAGCTATTTTGCACGAGCCCGGCACTGGTTTCGCGGAGTAGCAAGGTAATTTGTTCCAGTTTGTTGATCTTGATATTTCTTGTATAAAATAATTAGGTAAGCTAGCCTTATAAGCTCGATTTGGTTCAATTGTTTTCAATTTAAAAACATTTATTTCCTCTTCTTTGACATTGGAACTCATTGAATACTTAACATTTTTTTTTAGTATATAATATATAGTTAGTATTTTATAGGGTTACTACACGCAATTAACTGACCTTTTCAGTTAAGTTTTTAACATATTTGTTAAATGTAACATCCCATGGTAAGAAATCTTTGTAATTAAAAACAATCACGTTATATGGCTTAGGATGCTTTATGGTCATACTAAACCCTCCATGCCACTGTGACGGAGTCCAAATTAATGTATTTTGTGTGCTTTTCTCAATAACTGAATGCATTGAGTCCACATTATACGTACCTACATATACGTGTGACCAGCCTCATCATCTCAGTCACAAAAAGTCCACTGTTGAACATAGACCTCTTCCATGGCATGCAACCACCGCCTTCCTGCCACCTGTATGAGGTCATCGGACCATCTTGTGGCTGGTCGTCTTACGCTGCGCTTGCCAATACGCAGCTGCCATTCGAGAACTTTTCGACCCTACTGGCCATCAGTTCACCGTGCTATGTGCCCTGCCCACTGTCAATTCAACTTGCTAATCTGCTGGGGTACGTCGGTTACTTAGGTTGATCTGCGAATCTCCTCATTTCTGATTCGACCAGGCAGAGAAACTCCAAGCATAGCCCTCTCCATAGCTCGTTGCGTAACTTTGAGCTTTCTTATAAGGCCCATAATAAGTGGCCACGTTTCAGTGCCATAACTCATCACTGGTAACACACATTGATTATTCACTCTCAATTTCAGACACGGAGGTTATAACGTTACAGTTACATACTAACTTAAATATAATTTAATTAAACTTATCCTGTAATTAAACATTTAAACCATACACAATAAAATGAAATTATAATCATAAAATAATATTTTACTTCATAAATATATGTAAATAAATAAATAAATAACTAATCTATTATTTACACTCAATTAAAACACCTAAAAGAAATTAATATCTAAAAAACTAAAAATAACTAATAATTATAAAATAACGAGTTATAACGAATTATGTTAAATCTGTATCGGCGCAGTGCTCCATTTTTGCTTGCTACGAAGATCTTTTGTTCTCGCTTCGTGTAGCAAGATATGGTGGCGTGCGTGTGCGCTGCTGCTGGACGATCATTCCACTACCAAGCGCGTTGAAAAACGAAGTACGGTCATCGGCAGTGCACTGGCGATTGACTATTTCTAGTCTTCTCGTGAGTCTACGTAATAGGCAGTTAAACCGAGCGACTTTTATTGATATTTGCTTCCCTTACGGCAGTGGAACCTTTTATCGGAACTTTATTGAAGTCCACGTCTGGTGCCTACGTGCAATAGCTCACCACCGCCAGTTTTATAACGAAGTAAACGTACTTCTCGCACCCCGTTCGGGTAAGTGTTGAACGATATTGTTTTACATTCGTAGATTTAGAAATATAGCTAGTTAAGTAGGTAGTAAATAATTAAGTGCTTAATATCAGTGAATTTTAATTTATTATAGTCAAGTATGTATGGATGAAATTGTGTCTTAAATAATAATGTTATGGAGTTAGTTGATTATTTAAATTTATTATTAATACATCGTGATGAATTTTATTATTATAAAAATAATCAATTACTAAAATTATGAATTGAGTCGTATCTACCTTCAGTTAAAAAGAATTGCGGGAACTATTCAAATAATGCTATAAATGTTTTTATGAATTTTATAATGATTAATTTAATGTAACACTTAGCGCACTTTAGCCGACTGCGGCGTTGAAGGTTGGGTTATTGTTTTACCCTGAACCTAATTATTTAAATTGCTTGTCTATCAGTTTTCTTATCGTTTTTTTTAACTCCGTTCTGATCGTGAGCACCTTCACCAACTACTGCTCGGTTTCCCCTAGTTCTTTGCTGAAAGGGGTGCTCACAATCGACGGCGAGTTGAGATGTATTTTAATGCGGGTCGTCCGTTCACAGGGTGTTACGTTTGGGCGTAACTCGCTACCCACTTATTCCAACGGATGGGAATCCTCGGCCTATACCCTCCCCCCCCCCCTATGTATATATACTACCTAAATTTTTTCGAACTACTGAATTAACCTACCTAGACTAAATTAAAGACAGGTGAAATACGTAAATTTGGCCATGTGATCGTCTAGTGTCCTACGTTGTGTCCGCTATAAATAACCCATGAACTTTTAATAACAAGCAAAGATTAGTCCACCAAACTACCTATTTACCCTATTACCTAAAATATGCTGACTTTAATTAACCTAAAATCCTAACCTAGACAAAAGCCTTAGATGTTAGTATATAAAGCAAGTACATGTTAAATAAAGATTAGAAATGTTTAAAATACTCATTCTGTTAGAGCGTCTGACACACCATCGAAGCTTAACTAGGTACCTACTGAATTAAATAAAAGCTATCTTGAAACTAAACATTCTAGGTATAGTATAGACACAGACATACCATACTTTATGTTTACAAACAAACAACATATATTTATTCCTAGCATTGTTTATATTGATTTCATACTGGTCACTATACTACTGCAGCAGGACTCGAACCCGCTATTACTATTTTATTTACACCCCCCCAACTATTAAACCTGAACCCTGCCTGAAACCATTATTACTATAGATTACTCTATACTATGTTAAAATATCTAAGTAGCTTCTGTTAAACTGACTTAAAATAAATAGAAAGTTTCACCCCCCAGTCTTTACAACCTTATTCTATCTAAGAATTGAAATCACCCCCCCCCCCCCCGCATATAAAATTCTAAACTAGATTATATGTGAAACTTTCTAGATAGATATGTACATTTTAATAAATGAACTATTTGTATAATTTCGCTCAACAGATTTTTACAACGAATTAAAGTATTTATTACGACTATTCAGAACTACCAACATTACGACGCTATATTAGTATATTATCCTGCCTAATGCGTACAACGGAACTTCGTATGTCACGAGTTGACAGCGCTGCAATTGGCATTATCTGTGGCTGTTTGTTTATTTTTTCATAATGGCGTACGCGCACTTTATTTACAGTGATAAAATGATAACATTATTGTTTATTTCTGCATTTTATAGAATAAAAAAGTATTAAAGCTTAATTGAAAGTTCTAATAATCAAGTGATAATTCTACAAAAGACAATTTCATCCCGAACGGACGCTTATAACGTTGTAAAATCGTCCTGAACGAGTTTTCAAATGGAAAAAAGATTACCGAATGTTTTTGAAAATGCTATTTGTGAAGTGAAATATCAAGTTTTTATAAGTGAAAGGACACTAAGACAATACCTACCTAACCTGAATTCATTATGAAATTATGTGAAAGTCAATAGTGAAATCATACCATAAATGTGTAACTTTTATTTACCTATTTCCGATCCTGATATAAATTAACCTATTCAATTAATTGGTGGACGTTTCTCTTTGCTGTTATTCTCCACTCTCACAGCAACACTTTTGACTGTTTTTCGCAAAACAGTCATTGAATCTAAATTAAATAACACCTGTCACAAGAAATTAACAAAACTAACTTAAAGAAAAATTAAATATGAACAGAAATTATAACTAAAACCAAACCAAATCCGATCCTGGCTAAGGCACCCACTTTTTTACCCTCCCCCCCCCCCCCCCCTATGTATATATACTACCTAAATTTTTTCGAACTACTGAATTAACCTACCTAGACTAAATTAAAGACAGGTGAAATACGTAAATTTGGCCATGTGATCGTCTAGTGTCCTACGTTGTGTCCGCTATAAATAACCCATGAACTTTTAATAACAAGCAAAGATTAGTCCACCAAACTACCTATTTACCCTATTACCTAAAATATGCTGACTTTAATTAACCTAAAATCCTAACCTAGACAAAAGCCTTAGATGTTAGTATATAAAGCAAGTACATGTTAAATAAAGATTAGAAATGGTTGACTACTATAATTTTAATTGATTTTAGTGCTTAAAATAAGTAAGTCATCATAGTCAAGTCTCGGAAAGTAAAATGAAAGATATATATTTTTTCGGCTAAGGCTAGGGCTCCTCCATCCGCCCAGAAGTTGCTACTTCCTGGTATTTACCATAGCAGTGGATCTCGTCCCAGACTGGACAATCCCCCTCCGATTTAGTTCTTTTTAAGAGGAAGTGATCAATTAATGTCTTATATAGTCAGTCGGTAGGATATGTTATACAAAGGTCAAGAGGAAAGCAAAAATACCAGGCTTTTATTTTTTTCAAAGTCTTTTATCATTTTAGCATGTCTAGGAAACTAGATATTTAGTAAACAATGGTTTGGTATTAATCAGAACACTGTTATTTTAAAACTGTATTTTATCAAATAGCTCCTGGTTGCAGTTAATATAATGCAGATAGTAAGTATACTAAGTTTCAATGATGAAAAGTAAATAGGAAGTTAGTACTTCAGTCAATTATATCTTACAGTAAGATTCAGTCAGTCCTGTTGATAGTAGGTAATTTTATGTTACTTTTATAAAGTAAAATATAAGCTTTCTAGCCAATGTAAGACTTTCTTCTATCTTACAAGTATTATCACGTCTATGGTTTTAGAACTTGAACACTAGCCATGTGTTAGGACTAGCAAAGAGGCATATCTGATAGACATTTGATAATTAATATATTTGGTCATACCTTAAATATAGTACTCCTCCCCGTTTGGTAGTAGGAATGCTAAAGCTTGCTTATGCTTCGCTAGGCATGATCAAACCTTCATTATATTGAATGGTTTTGTTTAATTTTTTAACAATTCCAACCAGGTTATTACTTTAATTATAAAAATAGCTCTTTGTTATTGCTACAACTTCAAATAATAAAATCTTGCCATAGGCCAGAAATGCTCAAATAAATTAGAATATATTTATAGTAGTTAATGTTAAAACAGAATCCTTAGGAACCCTAAGAATCCTAACAGGTCATTGACGAGCCTACACCCTATGCCTACACTTAGAGAAGGTTCCTATTTCCCTATGTTAACTAAATGTGTTAAAAGAAAAACTAGAGGTCTAGTTGTATTTACCTTTTAATTGCGTGGTGTGTAATGGTGTTTATCCCCGGTTTAAGGGATAAACACCTAACTCTAACCCATCCTCGGTGTAAAGAATGGATTACTAATCTGTTCTAAAACCCTATACGATGCGAGGTTCGGGAAGACCTCTATAGACCTATACCTAAATCCCGGTGTTACGTCTGAGTTTGGTCCCCACACAGCCGTGAGGCTGGGAGAGGAGAGAGGCCGCGGATACCCCTACACAACCGTGTGAATATATACATATATAGATCGGAAGGGTCCACAGCACGCTGGACCGCATGAGAACCTCACTGTCTAGACATCCTCATGGTGTACCAACATTACCGTGGGTGGCAAAACACAGGAAGTTAGACATGATAATTGTTAAGTTATCATGAATGAAAACCCATGCCCAAAAGAGGCCACATTTTGGGGAATCCACCCGCGTGGATTTTAAACCCAGTGGACTTCGTTGTCACCATGTTAGGTATCCGTCCAAAGGATCGCTCCGAACGAGCCATGAAGTTAACACCAAGGCAACAGCAAAATGCAAGTTTCATTTTGCCAAGACATTTATTTTAACACAAATTGAAGTTAATTCTTAAACATGTGAAACAAATTGTTTGAAAACCACCAAACGGTAGAGAATAATAAAAAAACCTAGCAAACACTGTCACTAAATTTAAACTAATTAATTAAATTAAATATTTCAACTAATTAACCCAAAACACACAATCAAGCACAATTAAAAATTAAACTGAATAAAAACACTAGAAAAGTAAAATTCGAACCGTACTAGAGAGAATGCGTGCGTACCCCATAATAAACTTATTTGTAATAATTTATTAATTAAAGCACTGATTTCACTTAAATTCCAAAATAACAAACAACTGCGAACCGAATTCGCTTAACACAAAATTGAGCTAGAACAAATTCCAAACACGAACGCGTTCGTAACGAGCGAAAGCCTAAACCGTAATTAATTCACCATAATAAACTTACTTGTATTAATTTCAAGTACTAAAATCACTTAAATTCGAACTTAATAAACAACTGCGAACCGCACTCGCTTAATACAAGATCGAACTAGAAGAAAACACAAACGCGTGCGTAACGAGCGAAAACCTAAGCCAGAGTGACCCCATCAAAATAAACTTACTCGTATTAATTTAAAGTACTAATTTCACTTAAATTTGAACTAATAAACAGCTGCGAACCGAACTCGCTTAATACAAAATCCGAACACGACCGCGTGCGTAACGAGCGAAAGCCTAAACAAAAGTGAGCCCCCTCCAAAAGTTGGCACCGCTTTTATAGTCTAATTCGGCGACAACGGCGACTTCGGCAACACCGGCTACTTCGGCGACAACGGCGACAATGGCTACATTGACGACAACGGCTACACCGGCGACAACGGCGACAGCTGCTACATCGGCGACAACAGCTACATCGGCGACAAAGGCTACATCGGCGACAACGACTACATCGGCGACATCGGCTACATCGGCGACAACAGCTACATCGACGACAACGGCTACATCGGCGACAACAGCTACATCGACGACAACGGCTACATCGGCGACGGCTGCTACATCGGCGACAACGGCTACACCGGTGACAACGGCGACAGCTGCTACATCGGCGACAACGGCGACATTGTTACTAAGAAAAAAGCGCGGACGTCGATGGGGACATCGCAAACAGTGGGGATATCAGCGACTCCGGCTACATCGGCGACAGCGGCTACATCGACGACAACGGCTACATCTGCTACATCGGCGACAACGACTACATCGCCGACAACGGCTACGTCGGCGACAACTGCTACATCGGCGACAACTGCTACATCGGCGACAACTGCTACATCGGCGACAACTGCTACATCGGCGACAACTGCTACATCGACTACATCGACGACAACTGCTACATCGGCGACAACTGCTACATCGGCGTCAACTGCTACATCGGCGACAACTGCTACATCGACTACATCGACGACAACGACTACATCAGCGACAACTGCTACATCGGCGACAACTGCTACATCGGCGACAACTGCTACATCGACTACATCGACGACAACGACTACATCAGCGACAACTGCTACATCGGCGACAACTGCTACATCGGCGACAACTGCTACATCGGCTACATCGCCGACAACGGCTACATCGGCGACAACGGCTACATCGGCGACAACTGCTACATCGGCGACAACGGCGACAACGGCGACAACGGCGAATGAATTGTTATATTCTAAGTTAGGATCCTATTTCTAGGTAATAAGGTTCATTGTATTAGCCTGTATGGTTTGCTGTTTATTTAATATAAACTTTATTGTATTGTGATAGGGTTCATAATGGTTTGGTACGAAAGTGTTTATTAGACTTTTTGCTTTGTTTAATATTTCCTTATACGTGCCGCGCGTAGGCTTTGAGATTGCTGATGGCGTATTTTGTGTATATTTAAAGGTTTGTATTAGTTTATTAGCAACGAACAGCTGATCGGATATAAATGAAATTTGGAATATAAATATGTTATGCGTTTGTTTATTAATTTGAATAGTCTTTATCACGATTATTATCGTGTAGAATATTTAATTATGATTTTCTGATTAGATTAATTATTTGAAATAATCGAATAATATATTAAGTAAAGACCTATTCTTGACATATATTTGTGAAGTGACAGGCATGAGAGGCATGTCCTGTTACAGGCCTTTCTTGCTGGCTCCAACCATCGTCGTTTAAGGTGTGCCCGAATACTCCAGCTGCCCGTCACCAGCGCAGCCCACAAGAAACCGTCCAGGGGAGTACCGGACTGCGGAAGCGATTTCTAGACGGGCCTAATTCGAACCACGACCAAAATAAATGTATTTATGTTGACCATTGGTTTATTTATTCATCTCCGTAAATCCAAGCCAAGCCAAGCCAAGTGGAGGTCACAAGGTATATTGGACGGCAAGACATTTCGCAGTTTCCCGAACGTTGCCCAGCCGAGTTGGATTCGACGATTAACCTCTTTCACAAAGTTGGACCTGTCTAGTCGGACTGTTTGTCCTAGGTAGACGTATTCGTCAACAACTTTGATAGTTGAGTTTCCTACTGCTATTGGGATGGGCACCACATGGACATTCGACATGACTTTCGTTTTATCCATGTTGAGGTTGAAACCCGATTGAAGTTTTCGAGCATCGTGCTAAGGTCTTCCATCAATTAGCCATGACTACTATATCGTCGTCAAACCGAAAGTGAGTGATGTACTCGCCGTTGATATTGATGCCGAATCCTTTCCACTACAGAAGTTTAAAGGCATCTTCCATTGTGTCGGTGAACAGTTTCGGAGAGATAACATCTCCCTGTCTCACACCTCTTTGCAATAGAATTGCCTCTGTCCTCTGATCTTGTATTCGTACCGACATGGTGGCGTTATTGTACAAACAATGCAACACTTCGATATACCGATATTCAATACGGCATCGCTAGAGAGATTCAAGCACCGCCCACGTCTCGATCGAATCAAAGGTCTTCTCGTAGTCCATAAACGCTAAGCATAATAGAATATAATAGAACCATTTATTTCAGGCTGCATAGGCCCATAGAAAAAATACTTTAAAGACTAACATGCATATTTATAAAACAAAATATTAAAATTAACGGCATGTTATACTCCTCGGTCTTCTGTATAACTTGCCGCAGCGTGTGGATGTGGTCTATGGCACTGAAGCCTTTTCGGAAACCGACTTGTTCGGGAGAATCGGGAGGCTCGAAGTCATCAAACCTGCCTTCGAGACGATTCATGATGACCCTGGAAAACAGCTTATAAACAAGGCTCAGAAGCGAGATGGGTCTATAGTTCTTCAAAAAAGTATTATCCCCTTTTTTGAAGAACAGCGCCACCACGCCTCTGTTCCATGATTCTGACGTTGTACCTCCGAGCACCACGGAATTAAAGAGATTCTGAAGGACTTTAAGTACCGGTGTTCCACCCGCTTTCAGAAGCTCTGATATGATTCCGTCTTCGCCCGGCGCTTTGTTGTTTTTAGTCTGTTTTAGGGCCATCCAACTCTCGTACAGGCGGATGTCCGGGATATCTTCGGTATAGTGTCGGGTCAGCTTGCCTCTTGAATCTTTGGCTAGGCTGCTAACAGGTTTTGAGACAGAGGTGTATAACTGTCCCTAGAACCTCTCAACCTCTCTCAGCACCTCTGCTTTGGTCGACGCTATACTACCGTCCTCCCTCTTCAGGTTTCTCAGCTGGCTCTGCCCAATAGACAAGTCTTTTGCGAACATTTTGTTAACAAATACATAGTTAACCTTAATCGTAGTCTATCTGTCCGTCCGTCTGTCACAGCCAATTTGCTCCGAATCTACTGGACCAAATTTGGTAGGATGATGTAATCCTATGACCCAAAAACAGATATGCAAAGTATTTTTTTTTAAATAAGGGTCGTTTTCGGAGGAAAAATTAGGATAAAAAAATATAAAAAAAAGTTTTGTAAACCTTACTGTTTCACATATCAAATGAAAGGGCTTATTATGAGGATCACACATATATTTTTATTATTATTGTAAAAAAAAATGTATTGATTTTATTAATGAAAGACGAAAATGTACCATTACCCCCCCCCCCCCCTTACCCCTGATCTCCGAAACTACTGAGCCTAAAATTTTGAATAAAAATACAAAATATAGTTCATTGCTTGTAGATTACAGGAAAACGTCACTGACCTATAAGTACTATGGACTTCTAGTCAGTGTTTAAAAAATGGCGTATCAAAGGAGGCTAAAAAGAAGACAAAATCGATAACCGCTCGCGCTGTCAGTCTGTCGGACCGACGGCGCTGCTGTCAATACTATTATTTTGTAAAAAACCTATTTGCAACGAAACTCAATAAACTATTATTTTATGCAGTTAGACGTAAAGTTGTAAATTCAATGACTATAAATGGTAAACTAATAATTTGCATCTGTAACACCGGCGTCAACCTGTATTCTTATGTCTTGCCGTTTTTCTGCTGTCATTTAGTATGAAACTGTACATCCATGCATTATAATATCATTGGAAAACGTACAAAAATTCTATCAATTGCAAATAAAGTGGTAAACTCAATATAATACGTTAACTGTTTTTTTCTAAACAACCATTGGAAGCATGAGTTTACTCTTCAAATTTGGCTATAGTCCTAAAGTAATACTCAATTGTTACGTTTCATTTTACTAAACTCACAGATATTTCGGCCCAATTTTACTAAGATGACATTTTACGGTACAAAACATTATTTCAAAATGTCTAAAATACCAGAAAAAATAATAGCGGCATAAGTAATAATTACTGAAATACATTAATTGGATCTTATCAGTCAATCCAATTGACTAAATTACGTTTTATAATTAATAGATTCAGGCGTTACTTTGCGGAGGTCCATATCAACAAACTGGAACAAATTACCTTGCTACTCCGCGAAACCAGTGCCGGGCTCGTGCAAAATAGCTGCGTCTGTGCGACACATATATGTTCATGCAAAAACCCACCCTCCTCCGCTTCCACACGAAACAACATATATCACACAGACTCAACTACACACCACCACCACTAAACACTAAAACTACACGATCGACGCGCGTTTCGCCTCTATACGAGGCATCATCAAGATCAAAGAAACAGTACGACCGTTCGCTACTTGAACGAATGGCGTACTAACAAACTAAAACATTTTTCTTTAATCCCGCCTACCGCCAACATTTTTGCACAAATACCCTTATTATTTATCTCAAAGCCTACCCTCAAAATTTAAAAATAAAACAAAAGTACTCCCGTATATTATCACAAACTACCCACATAATTTATCTCAATCTCAGCTACCCCCATTGTTAAAGACAGAATTTAAGCATACCCGCAATAAAGGAGAAGAAGGAAAATTAACCTGTTCATTGACAATGGATCCCGCGTTGTTGTACCTAACTATTTCCAAATGCTCCAAAACATTCAGACGAAATCCCTTTTTGCAAAAGTGTAATATTTCATAAGTATGTGCATCTGATAATGTATGATCTGTGTCTATCAAATGTTTTGCAAAATTGGACTTCTCTGCGTGCTTATGCCTATAAGATGAAACATGCTCCTTATATCTAATATTAAAACTACGACCGGTTTGTCCTATATAAACACTACTACAATATAAGCTCACTTGTGACGATTTTAAATTTGATCGTAAGCTAAAACTGCTAAAGCGCCGCTGGTACTTCAGAAAGCAAATGGAAATACAGCTAACGTCCTTTTTAGATCCAAATTAATTACGGCAAAATGTCTAAAGCGACATAGTTGCGAAAAAGGCGGGTTTTAGTGTCTTTCAGACAAAAGGTTTCAAAAATTTCGCCAAATTTTGCTTCGCTGAAGAGCCAAAAAAATGCTCAGATTGCTTTGAAACCTAGACAGATCGACGCAGAAAAATCAGCTGATTCCAAATATACCAATAACTCAATTTCGCCAAAATGGCGCTTCACCGACTTTGCCTTTGTTACCCGGTCAGGTACAGAAGTTCGCCCTAGGGGATTTTCGAGTGAAACAAGAATTATATTATAACAATAGGTTTTTATTGAAATAAAAGCTCCCTAGGACGACTAGAGACTCTAGGTCGTAAGTTCGTAATTCTTGTGCCTAATTCCTAACTTGAGTCAATTAACGTGATCGCTCGCACTCCCCTGGCCGTGACCCGACGTGTAGTAGCGTAGGCTTGAGGTTCGGCAGGTCTCCGTAGGCTGCAAGGGCGTAGAAGGCTCGGCAAGGGTACGGTTGTCCAAGTAACCGGCTGGTAGCAGCTCGGTCAGGGTACAGTGTCCAAGTAACCGGCAAGAGGTGCCCTGCAGGTGGCTCGAGGATATGCGAAGCTTGGGGAACGTGAGCCCGTAGGTAGTTAAGTAGTCCGAAGGTAATTGGGTAGCCCGTAGGTAGATGGGTAGCCCGTAGGAAGTTTGGTAACCCGTAGGTAGTTTGGTAGCCCGTAGGAAGTTTGGTAACCCGTAGGTAGTTGCCCTGTAAAGATTTAGTGCTTTACAGGCTGGCCACTAGCGGGAACTGATGCCATACTGAAGCTCGAGGAGACGAGAGTCCAACCAGGGAGCTAGAGCTCGCCAAGTAGTGGTGTGGCATCAGTTCAAAGGTTTACAGGTGGCAAGGTAAGGAAGAAAAAGCTAAGTTACATTTGGAAGAAAGAAATAGTGAAGTTAAAACTCAGTGACGGTTACGGTTTGAAAATACAATGTGCGACCGTTGAGCAAGTAGATTCAAATTAATAATTATTACAAAGACTTAGAAATTTACAGAAAGAAGTTAAATAAACGGTCGCAGGATTTAAGTTAGAACAAATTAAGATAGAAATAAATTAAATACAATCTGAAAGAAACACATACACGAAAAATACAATTTTATAAGAACAATTTAGAACAGTTATAGCAGAGAGAGAGCTTACCAGTTGGGTAGAGGTTTCACCTTTTAGAGGTGGTTGTAGTGATGTAGAAAATATGAGCTCTCTGAGAGCTGCAGGGGCTTTTATAGCCCAAAACCTAGGCAGCCCTTCCAAAGGAAAGGGGTTGTAACTAATTCAAACAAACCCCGCCCCTAACGATTCTAAATGTTGCCAGCGCTTATTTATACCGATTGGTAAAGTAAACGCTGGCTTTAGCAGCGCCCTCTAGTGTGGCTCGAAGTGATATAGCACAGCGTAACAGTTCCCCTTTTCCCCGGTAAAGAAAATTAAAACTCATTTTAATTTTCGCTAAAGGTCTTACGACGTCGCAGCATTCATCAATCGCCTTTCTTACTATCCACATATATACATCATTCTTTCAGAGTAGGTCCGGCTATAGGGCTAGTCTGACCTTCGCGTCTGGTAGCAGAAGGCGCGGGGCGTGCTCGTAATATATTTAATTTGTCGCGAAAGTCCAAGGATTACCATCCGTCCTTGATAGGTTAACATCCAGATAGGACATGGCTTTTATTTAACGGGTTCCAAGACCGCCCGATGCCTGGATGCTAACATTAGGGCATTTTTAAGAGCAGGCGCGACCCTACTGGTATTTAGGCTTTTAATTTTAACTATTTGCGACTATTTTTAATATGAGCAACGATCTGTGGTACTATGTTTTACTTATGTGTTGTGTTGCAATATTAACGTGCAGCATAGGTTAAACTGGCGGTTTAACGCAGTTTATTATTTTATAATTACGTATTGCGGAGAATGCGCGCGCGCATTTGCTGCATGAATGAATTAACTTAACATGGCGCGCGTGCAACTCGCTCGAACGCGTCGGCCGACTGAACTATCGAGGTCACTGGGTCATCGCAGGAGACGGCCAGCGTGTTACGTAATTAATAAGAATGCTAACGCTTAAGAATTAATGCGACAGGGTTGTAGAACCTCGCCGTAGAAACTTGAATTTTGATTTGTATTTAATTGAAATCATTTAGGATTGTTTTTACGTTAATTAAAAGTACTCAATTTGCATGACCGTACTTCATTATGTCGTAGGGTTACTATCCGCCCTACATAAGTTAACAACATTACAAAGTAGTAAGGGCTTATTTTTACGAGTTACTATCCGCTCGGAGTAGGTATGCATGCTGTTAGGGTAGGTGAATTTAGGCTTATTTAACCAGTCTTCAGAACCGCTGGAGTAAAAGGCTTTAGTTTTTAACATAATGGAGTTTTGGTGCATTAATTATTTATTAAATAATCAAATTGAGTGGTAGTAGTTAGTTAGATTTTAAAAAATCGATTAATAAAAATAGTTAAGAGTATTTACGTATTATAAAAGTTAAAGATGATATTAGCAAGTATTGAAGTTAGATGTTTTAAATTATTATTTTTTAAACGTTAAAATTGAGTGCTAGTTGTTAGGGTCAGAAATGTAGATTAGTTAAATTAGTCACAAGTATAAAATATTTTCTAAGTTTAAGGAAATATTTCCAAGTATTGAAGTTAGTCATTTTTTTTTGTTATGAGAGTTTATAGTTGCTTTAGGCAGGAATCGTTTATTTATTAACTTCCATTTTATATTCGTTTGTGTTCTGTTATAGAACAACCTTTTTTTTTGCAAATATAAGTATTTAATATTGTTAAGTTCCATGACGAACGGTAGATCATTTTACCCACAGAAGTTAAGTTGTATACTTTAAGTAAGTCTGAGTTATCGGCGCGACTTTAAGATTTACCCGCTTTAAAGAATTACTAGCGATAGCGTATAGTGATCCTTAGGCGCGCGCGATAAGGTCTTCGTACAGTAGAATAGTGTCTGTTGCCGGAATGCAGGTGGTTGTTGAACACCTATGTGTTCATTTAAAATGTTTAGTGAGACGCGCTCACAAGGAAGGTGATAACTTAGTATGTAGAACTCTCTCTGCTAACACTGGATGCTAGACCGTATGAGTACAATATGAAAGTGAAGTATAGTTACAGAGTTACAATGTTCTGGATTGGATATCGCAGTAATTAAGTGAAGTGTTATAAAATAAAAGTGAAGTTACGTTACAGTGGTTAAAATTTAAAATAATTAAAAAAAAGTGAAGCTACTAGATGTTAATAAAATTTTATCTACAAACATATCATAAAGGCTAAATAACGCGTTCAAAAACCCTAGGAAATGACCAGCATTATTACAACCAATGTTATTATAAGAATTTTCTTGTCTGTGGTAGTAGGTAAATCTGTTCTTTATTGGTCATCACATTACCGATATCTCGTGACGGCTCGTGACGTTATGAATTTAAATTTGGAATAGCTGTCAAAATTAAAGTTGGTCTCTATTCTAGTATCCACAGATATTAAAACAGTTATCGATACGAAACGTCAACTCAGTATGTTTTTTTAATTTAAACGCACGACATTTGATCTCGAGTGACATGAAAATAGCGACTTCAGTCGTTCGTCTATGGTTTAAAAAAAACATTCGTCTTGACGGATAGATCGAATCACAGAGTACCTTTTTAATATACATGGCCGCCATTAGTTGTCATACGTTTGTTGGTTTTTTGCTGTTACGGTTTTTTGCAGTTATGATATGTGTGTAGATAAAGTAATGTATGCAACTGTATATAATTAGGCCTTAAAACACTCGTGTGATCCTATTATGAAACTCGCTGACGCTCGTTTCATAAAACCACACTCGTGTTTTAAGGCCTCTCATTATATAGCAGTTGCATAAAATACTATAGTGGTTTTGCCGAATAAATTCAAACTAATTTTGATGAAATGTCGATATTCAGTGGTTGTTGTTTCTAGATAGAAGAGTAATTTTCAAGCAAATTGTAGTGTTAATTAAAAAAATATAAGCCGTCGGTTTTTAAGGATTATTAAATAGTTAGGTACACTTCTGTGCAAGTCGTCTTTTTAGAAGAGCGAAGTTAGCTGTACCGAGTGAGATAGCTGTAAGAGAATCGTTGTAGTTAATTTAGTTAACTACAGCTGATTTTTAGGCGCTTAGTGGCAGTTGAGTTTTTTAAATTCGAACCCGCGGTTAATTGTAGTTGACGGTTACTGAGTAATTAAAATTAACAGTTACGCCGTTAGGATTTAAATTGATCGCGATAGTGCGATAATTTAAATTTAGTATGTACGTTGTGTTGTTAATTAAAATTGTTTTATGTAGAATAGTTAAGACAAATTTGGAGTATTAGCGATAAAAATTTGGAAAAATAGACGTTAAAATTTGAAAAAAAAAACCGTTAGAATTTGAACAACAACCCTGATTTTCGGCAAAAACGCCGTTCATTCGCCTTTTACGAATACCAGGCCGGTTTTGCGGTATTCTTGGCCCGCCACAAAACGGGTGGACAAGTGAATTTAGAATTACTGCGGTATCCAAGACAAGAAGAAAAATTATAGAAAAATCACCAACACCAACAACTTTAGCGTAGCTAGCTGACTCAAGCAAGAACTATAGCACAAGAAAACCCGTTGGCGCCACTGTTACCCGGTCAGGTACAGAAGTTCGCCCTAGGGGATTTTCGAGTGAAACAAGAATTATATTATAACAATAGGTTTTTATTGAAATAAAAGCTCCCTAGGACGACTAGAGACTCTAGGTCGTAAGTTCGTAATTCTTGTGCCTAATTCCTAACTTGAGTCAATTAATGTGATCGCTCGCACTCCCCTGGCCGTGACCCGACGTGTAGTAGCGTAGGCTTGAGGTTCGGCAGGTCTTCGTAGGCTGCAAGGGCGTAGAAGGCTCGGCAAGGGTACGGTTGTCCAAGTAACCGGCTGGTAGCAGCTCGGTCAGGGTACAGTGTCCAAGTAACCGGCAAGAGGTGCCCTGCAGGTGGCTCGAGGATATGCGAAGCTTGGGGAACGTGAGCCCGTAGGTAGTTAAGTAGTCCGAAGGTAATTGGGTAGCCCGTAGGTAGATGGGTAGCCCGTAGGAAGTTTGGTAACCCGTAGGTAGTTTGGTAGCCCGTAGGAAGTTTGGTAACCCGTAGGTAGTTGCCCTGTAAAGATTTAGTGCTTTACAGGCTGGCCACTAGCGGGAACTGATGCCATACTGAAGCTCGAGGAGACGAGAGTCCAACCAGGGAGCTAGAGCTCGCCAAGTAGTGGTGTGGCATCAGTTCAAAGGTTTACAGGTGGCAAGGTAAGGAAGAAAAAGCTAAGTTACATTTGGAAGAAAGAAATAGTGAAGTTAAAACTCAGTGACGGTTACGGTTTGAAAATACAATGTGCGACCGTTGAGCAAGTAGATTTCAATTAATAATTATTACAAAGACTTAGAAATTTACAGAAAGAAGTTAAATAAACGGTCGCAGGATTTAAGTTAGAACAAATTAAGATAGAAATAAATTAAATACAATCTGAAAGAAACACATACACGAAAAATACAATTTTATAAGAACAATTTAGAACAGTTATAGCAGAGAGAGAGCTTACCAGTTGGGCAGAGGTTTCACCTTTTAGAGGTGGTTGTAGTGATGTAGAAAATATGAGCTCTCTGAGAGCTGCAGGGGCTTTTATAGCCCAAAACCTAGGCAGCCCTTCCAAAGGAAAGGGGGTTGTAACTAATTCAAACAAACCCCGCCCCTAACGATTCTAAATGTTGCCAGCGCTTATTTATACCGATTGGTAAAGTAAACGCTGGCTTTAGCAGCGCCCTCTAGTGTGGCTCGAAGTGATATAGCACAGCGTAACACCTTGGAAGCGACGATATATACAAAATTCAAAGTCCTGACTGACTGACTGACTGATATATCAGCGTACAGCCCAAACCGCTGAACCAAGAGACTTGACATTTTGTACATAGATACCTTATATAGTGTAGGCATCCACTAAAAAAGGATTTTTGGAAATTCTAACCCTAAGGGGTTAAATTAGGGGATGAAAGTTTGTATGAAAGTCCGTCAGTTTTGATGTTAGGATCTTGAAATTTTGTTGTTAGGCTTACGTAAAAAAAATATTTATACGGGTCTCAGTGTTTTTGATAATTCAACCCCTGAAGGGGTGAAAAGGGGGAGAAAGTTGTGTATGGAAAGGTCTCCATTTTCACAGCAATAATCACTACATTTATTATTTAGGCTTATAACGCAACGTGTACATCGGGTGTTATTGGAATTCCAACCCTTAAGGGGGTGAAAAGGGGGATGATATTTTGTATTTGAGTTGTTCGTTCACAATTCTTTTGTATTCAAGTTAAAATAACGTACGTCGTAACATGTTATTACTAAGCCTCTATTGCCACCCGTCTATCCGTCTGTCTGTCTGTCTGCCACGCGCAAATAAGTCCTGACTGATTGGCGATCATCCTCCAATCGAAACTATTGAATCAAGAAAGCTGAATTTTGGAATGTAGGTTTATTTTATAACGTAGGCATCCGCTAAGAAACCATTTTTGGTATTTTTACCTTCAAGGGGAAAACGGGGGTGGGGGTTGAACTTTGTATGCAAGTCTTTGTTGATTGGAGTTATAAACATGAAATTTTGAATTAGAACTACTGATCATAAATAGATTATAAGTATTATAACGTGTTTCAGGATTTTTGCATTTTTACATTTAAAGCGGGACAAGCGGGAGTGAACGTTTGTAAGGACGTATTGTTTTTTTTTTTTAAATAGGAGCTTGTAATTTTGAAATACAGCTTCTTATCATAAATAAATAATGACGTGTCACAGGGTTTTTGGATTTTCAAATTTGTAGGGGGAAACGGGGAGTAAAAGTTTGTATGGAGGTGTCGGGTTTTTAATAGGAACTTGGAATTTTGAATTTTAGATACTTATCATAAATAAATATTTATGTGTTTCAGGGTTTTACGACTGTCGAATTTTAGGGGTGGGAAACGGGGGTGAAACTTTGTATGGAGGGGAGGTATCGGTTTATTCAAAAATAGGAACTTCAAAATGTTTGTTTCAGGGTATTTGGATTTTTACATTGGAAGGGGGTAAAACGGACGGTGAAAATATTAGAGGGAGTGAGAGCCCTTATAAGTTTTTTTAATTCTTAAAAAAAGTCATTTGTTTTTTTTAGGCCACGCGGGCGAAGCCGCGGGCAGAAGCTAGTGTCATGAAAGATCGTATAATTCATCCATCGTATAAACTCTTCAAATTGAATGGTTGGGGGGCTAGATGGAGGTTGCGGGGGCTGTAGCGTCAGGGTGCTTGCGTTATGGCAAGCGATATAACGGTTGGGTTTTTCCAGGCTGACGTATGTCAGGTAGCACTGGTGACGATCTGGCTGCCGGGATGACAGACAAGCCGGCGGTCTGGTTGGCTCGGTTGAGGTTAGTTGGCACTTGAAGTTGCCACTACCAACTTTATCCGCATGGGAAGCAAAGGTTGATTCGGTTTTAGGGATGATTGCGAACGTTGACTTCCGCACTGTACTCTGCGCTCACTAAACGTGTGTGGCATTGGAAACAATGGATAAAATTAGGCGAATGTGTATGTGACACGATTTTTCCTCTTTTTTTGTTTTTTTTTCTCTTTTTTCTTTTGTCTGCTTTTTCTTATTAATTGACTTCAAAAATATGAGGCGCTTCTCAATTCGTCGGGATATTTTTTTATGTATGCTCTCCCATTACTCGAAGACGGCTGGACCGATTTGAAAAAAGTTTTTTTTGTTAGAAAAGGTATACTTTCAAGTTGGTCCCATTGTCATTGTCTTTAGATACTCGGAAACTCTTGCATATGCACACACCATTTGGTAAATATCATTGGGTAAAATGGAACTGATGAAGAAGACCACAAAAGGCCATCGAAACTATTCGTTAATAAGTATTTCAAGCGTTGCGACACATTACTCAAAAAATGTTACTAAGTACGAAGGTGATCCCAGAAGTAGCCGGCCTAACAAAGATAACACAAAATAATTGGAAAAAAAATTTCTCAATATAACCTTCTTTTAACACTTCACTTTTCCCAGGGATGTTCAATAGCTTCGATACCCTGTTTATAGTGATGAGTATCAAACTCCTCCAAATAGCCATCATCAGCAGACTACCACTTCATTATTGGCAAATGTTTACCGCCGAGCCATTTTTTCAAGTTAGGAAACAGAATAAAGTTCCGAGGTTAAGGTACATGAGGAAGCAATTCGAACTTCAGCTCAATAATTTTAGCCATTGCAATAGTGGACGTGGTGCATTGTCTTGATGGAACAACACTTTCTTTTTCCCTAAATGCGGCCGGTTTTTCTTAATTTCGTCACTCAAACGCTGCAATAGTTTTGCGTAGTGCTCGCCGTTACTGACTTTAACTGACTTTGCCTTCTTTGGAACTGGTTCTCCGTTTTCAGTCCCCATGTTTCGTTTAACGCAATAAAGCAGAGTTTTTACTACAATTCATCAATTGTTGTAAAAATGCTTTATTGCGTTAAAATTTCACCAAACTCTGGATTGAACAATCGCAGCACCCATTTTGCGCACATCCAAATTCTCATATCCAAATTACCAGTCAATATGCACGTCTACTAACTCCCGCATTTTTAGTCTACTGTCTTCCAATTCTCATTTGTAGATTTTTTTTTACTATTTCTGGCTTTCTGCTTTCTTTGCAGGTCATGCGACCTCTTTTAAACTCAGCAACCCAATATTTTACAGTTGTAAATGAACGAGTAGACTCTCCCAGAGTAGAATCCAGCTCGACTGGAAGTATTGTATTACATATCGCAGACCAATTTTGTCCTTGTTTTCGAATCAAGAATGAAACATCTTCTTTTTTAGTTTTCGGAGGTCGGATATTTTTGGGACCACTCTCGTAATTTATGCTCGTCAGAATGCATTTGGTGAAGTGGAGCTGAAGGTGAAGTATCAGGAGAACCCATCGCATTCGCGTCGCATTTCACGTCCCTGCATTAGGAAAAGCAATATTTTGTTACGCTATCTTAATGCTACAGTAATATCCCTTCTTTATACATACGATTTCATAAATTGTAATCACTTTTAAGAGTCTGAGTTGATTTAAATTTTCCTCCCTCCCCCCTTTTTCAGTGTTTTTTTTTTAAGATGATCTGTATATTTTAGTAAACTGCAAACAACAACAACTAGATCTTTGTCCCAGCACTCACTCACTTGGCTGTTTTTTTTAAATAATAATGTAATTTTAACGATCTCAATATAAAAACGTGTAACACATTCTTGCAAATTCATAATGTAATTCTATATTGACTGAATAAATAAACGAAAATAAAGTGTTGTAAATAATTGTAATTATAATTGCTGAACAAGTTTAAGAAGGATTGAAGAAGCGAAAACTGAACAAGCAGCTATTTCGCACAGTTCAAGATTTTATCCACAAGCCTAAAGTTTCTGGTAACAAACTGTCAGCTTGCCAGTGTGAACGCTACATGCCTTCGTATCTTTTACTTCAGAGGACCTAATAATAATAAACATTATATACAGTGTGCGCGAGCTGCTGTATATGCCCAGCATTAAAGTGGCAGCCTAGCGAGGCAAGAAGGGCCCCGCCCAGTGCCACAGATGCCAGGCATTCAGGCACTCGTCCGCCTGTTGCCAGCGCCGGATCGCCTGCGTGCGCTGCGGGGAGGACCACGCGGCGAACGAGTGCCCCCGACTCAGGGACCAGCCTGCGACCTGCGCCAACTGCGGGGGGCCGCACCCCGCAAACTACTCTAGCTGCCCGGTGTTCCTGCGGGAGCTAAGGAACAAGCGGGCAGGCACAACGGCTCGCACGACCGTCAATACCCGCCGAGGCCCAGAAACTAGAGCCGCCGTCCCCATGCCCACGGTGGAGGAGTCGGCGTCATCATCCCTGATGGCGCCGGCAAACACCCCCAGCACAACGGGGGTAAAGGGGCCAGCGCCCGGGCCTTTTTTTTTGCGTGGTGGGAAAGCTTTATGGCTTCCTCCTGCCTGGAGCGGCTCGGGGGATATGTGGGACTCTCCCCCCAAAGTGGAGGGCATACTCTAACTAAAACCCACCACGGCGTCACCCTCAAACCGGCTTGCTAGCAGGCGTCGTGGGACCTGGACCATGCTCCACTACGACGCCTGACCGGCGCCCCAGCTTAGGTGCTGGGGCTAACCCGCGCCAAAGGAGGGGGAGGTCAGGGACGCCGAACCTCCCCCCCAGACGTGTGGGCCTCGCCTACGGCGGGCAGGGGTGCTCCATCCCCTGCCCGCAGGCCTCACTAGAGAAGTTGGCGGGCGGCGAACTGCCTCCGCCGCCTCCTCCATCGTCTGCGCCGGAGCGGATGTGCGTCGACGGTTTCTTCACGCACCCGCTCCGCGGCCTCTTTCTGGGACATTACGTCTTCGCAGAAAGAGGCTACTCCCTCCCACGACCTTTCGCTGTCCAGCATGGCGGCTGCCACGCTGGGTAGGGAGAGGTCGCCCCCTATCGTCGCCACCAGAGCGCGGCGCTGGGAATCCCAGGCGCTGCATACCTCGAGGGTGTGTTGCGCCGTATCATCCCCCGCGCCGCACTCATGGCACGCCGGGGTCGGCTCTCTCCTCGCAACTCTGTACAGATAATGACCGATGCAGCCATGCCCGGTCAATATCTGCGTGAGTCGGAAGGAGAGGGACCCGTGCCGTCTCAGGGATCACTCGGTCAGCAGCGGGCGGACAGCCTCTATGGTGCGGACATTATAGGAGGGGTCCACCAGGCTTGCTTTCCAGCGGTCCCTCATCCTTTCAGTGGCCACGCGACGTGCGTGGGCCACCTCCTCCGGGGCCAGGTGTTCGCCTCTCGCCCGGCCCTCGACCCTCTTCTCGTGCGCTTCCGCCCACATCCTCGCCTCGAGCTCCCAGGGGGGGTGTCCCGGCGAGGACGCATGCCACCCCGAACGCCACCGTCACATAGGCCCTGCACATGCGATTGGCGACCACTCTTTGTGGCCGCCGCAGCAGGGCCTTGGTCGACTCTTTTAGTGAGTCGACCCATATTGGTGCCCCGTAAAGCGCCATGCTCCTCGCGACCCCTGCGAAGAGCCGTTTGCATGGCGCACTCGGGCCCCTCACATTCGGGAGCAGCCTTCCGAGGGCCGCCGCCGCCTTCACCACCCGAGGAGCCAACGCCCTGAAGTGGCCTTCAAACGACCACCTTCGGTCGAGGATCAGACCCAGATACTTGATCTGGGCCTTCACCTCTACTATTTCCCCCCTGACACGGATCCCCGCTCGGGCGGGAATCCTCCATTCTTGCCCTCGCCCCCCAAAAACGATGGCCTCTGTTTTTGGAAGGGCCATCCGCAACCCCAACATGCGGATACGGTCGACCACCATTGTGGTAGCCACCGTCGCCTGCCGCGCCGTCTCATCATAACTGCCCCTCCGGACGACCACCATCGTGTCGTCTGCATAGCAGACGACCGCCATTCGGGGGAGCAGTGTAAGGCGGATGACCCAGTCGAAGCCTATGTTCCATAGCAGGGGTCCTAGTATAGACCCCTGCGGAACACACTACCCTACCCTTCAGGTATTGTCCTATCACCCGCCTCAGATAGAGGGGCACCCTGTGATAGCGGAGTGCCTCCTCTATCACACCGTAGGGGAGGGTGCCAAAGGCGCTGGCGATGTCGAGTGACACCGCCATGACCCCCTCCCCCCTTTCCGCCGCGTACTGGCAGAACTGCCTCAGGGCGGTGACACACAGTATTTTATAATGCCTCAAAAACGGACATCCTCAGTTTTAGTCAGAAATCGACAGATAATATTATTTAAAACACGAGAGTAGAACACCCGTGTGCCAGTTTTGATTTGTTTCTGAGAAAATAATTTTTAAAGTTTGCAATTTATTTTGGCCGAAAATAGGGAAAATAATTACAGTCCAAAAACGGTTACAAATATCTAAGATTTTATTAAATCAGTTCATAGAAGTACCAAAGTGCAAACAGCAATCCAATCCCCAATCTTGTAGATCCAATAGAATAGGAAATATTAATAATTAAAAAAAAACTATTTTTTTTTTCTCCGATGTCCAGTCGTATGTGCAACTGAATTTAATATCAAATTAAAGCCGTTACTTTAAGCTATGCACACAAAAAAAATCATTTGCTTATCTTGCTGGACTCGGAAGATATCTTGAATTGAATCCTTTACTCAGGGTTGTCACAGGTTAGGCCAAAAACTAAAGCCGAAAATTTGATATATTTTTAAAGTATTTTTTTATATGTTTCATCTTTTTCAGGGTTCTGGAACTAAATAGCTAAACTGTAAATAGCCGGTATGATTACAATTACTAATTAGCCGAAAGCCACATTAGTTGGATAATCGTAGAATGAGTTGGTAGCGAAATATCTGGAAATGACATATAGTTATGACAATAATCGTAGAGGACTTATGAGTTGAAGAGTAGGGGTAGAGGGTAGATGGCGCTTTTGTCAAGTTAACATTGACTCAGATTAAATAAGTATTTAAAAATAGTTATGTTGCGAATTATGGTTTTCAAACAAAGTTATAATAAAGACAATGCTTAAATTGAGAAGTGATATTAAAGTCAAAGGTGTTTACTTCGGACATAGTGACAAAAATAGTGACGATATTTAGTGACTGAACCCAAGTAAAACTATTCAGTTAAACAAAAAGAAAATGTTTTAGTGCTACAACTTTAGTCTACATGTGGGTGAAAACTTATATTACTGCAATAATCAAACATTTGTCTGCCGTCTTAAAGTGCGGACGTGTTTTGTCTTTTAGTGGAATCCGTATTTATTTATTCTCAAAGTTGAATAGTGATTGGTCTATTAGTGTAATTTCTATTCCTTGTTCCTCTTGTGGCACTGTTACGGGTCGGCTCCGCCCAGTGGGCGGTCTAAGAAAGGGACGCTAAATTTTTGCAAGTTCCTTGGTTTCGAACCGGCGCCGCCGGATTGAGAAGCCACCCTGTTTACCACTGGACCAAATATTGTTTCTCCGCAAGCGACGAAATAGCTGACTGCTACGTGTGTGCGCTGACGTCATTACTGCCGAGGCACTGACTACGTCGAACCTCTACGACGTGCTACGACTGCTACGAGATTCGCATAGTGCTACGCTGCGTGTGCTACGCTGCTGTTACTCCCCTTCACCTTTCCGGCTGATACAAACGAACGCTAGCACGATGAACAGAGCAGAAAGTGCGGAGTTGGTGTGCCACGGGTGCACGCAAGAGCTTAAGCTTGGTGAGGAGTACTTGCAATGCATGGTGAAAGTTTGCGGTAAACTGTATCATCTATTGTGTACTAATAAAAAGCTTACACCCGAAGAGAGGGATACATGGGTGTGCCCTGAGTGCTGTAACACATTCAAAAAGCGTGGACGCAACTGTGACACTCCTGTCGGCACGCCGGTCACCCTCAGGAATATTACTGTCAGGAGCAAGAGTGAAAACACTGTTGCGCAGCCGCAGTCTTCAGGCGACGTCGCGTCAATGGTCCTTGAAGTACAGTTAATTCGTGACCAAATGACCATGCTGGCGGAGCGGTTGGCTGATGCCGTCTCTGCTGTTGCACAGTACCATGTTGCGCTTACTGATTGCTCCAAGAAGTTTGAAATAGTCAGTGAGAGATTGGTTCAACTGGAGAGATCGTCAACGTTGGTATGCCATTGTGGGCGTAGTCAATCTGAGTCACCTGAGTCTGGTAACACCACCATAGTTAATGAGCCAAAACGCAAGAAGATAACTAAGGCTCGGAAGTTGGTAAAAGCTACCACAGTTGCTAAACCACATGCTGAAGATGTCGACGATACTGGTCGCCTTGAACTTGAAGAGACACTTGTCGCTAAGCCGTCTTCGGCATTGCCTGGGCGGGACGCGCTACAGACTGAGGCTGCTCAAGTGGATGACGAGGGGTCTGTGTCAGGGGTCTGGCAGCAGGCTTCGGGACGGAAAAAACGCTTCCCTTCTGTGCGTTGCACTGCTGGTCCAGAGGTTACGTCGCTGAAGGCAGTTGAACAGCGCAGCTATATTCACCTCTGGAATATGGTGTCAGATGCAGAGGATGTACGTGCATATTTACAGATTTTGAGCCCTGAGAAAACCTGTACAGTGGAAGAGCTCAAGCCTAGGGGTGAATATAAGTCATATAAAATTGATGTCCCGCAGGAACTATATCATAGGTGCCTGTCTGCTGAAGTCTGGCCTGAAAATGCACGTGTTAAGGCCTGGTTATTTCGAAGACCGCAAAACAATGGCACAGCCTCGGCGCGTTCCGAGCGTCAAACGTAAACCTACATTGACAATGGACATTGTGTATCAGAATGTGAGAGGCCTTAACACGAGGCTTAATTATTTCAGGCAGAACCTCCTGTCTCTTGGGAGTGATGTCGTTGCGGTGACCGAGTCTTTTCTCACTGACGCCGTCGATGACTTGGAGCTATCGTGTGGTGGGTGGAGCGTACTGCGTCGAGACCGCGCCACTGGTGCGCGGGGAGTTGGTGTGCTGTTCGCTGCGCGGCCTGGTATTGTGCTGTATCGCCTTCGGAACTTGGAGACGCTTGCTGGCGAGGACTTATGGGTATCGTTTTCTGTGGATCAGGTGACCTGCTATCTGTGCGTGGTATATATTCCCCCTAGTGCTTCAGACGAAATCTATATGAGGTGGTTTCAATCAGTGGAATCAATTATTGGCACTTTAAAGGGTGTAGTTATTATAGTTGGGGACTTGAACTTAAACCCAGTTTATACATCGCAAAATATTTTAAATTACTATTGTTACTTTTTAACTGTATGTGGTCTAAGTGAGAGGAATGAGGTGATGAATGTACATGGTGGAAAATTAGATGTCGTGCTGGTGTCGGAGTGCGTCCTTGATACCGTAGTCTTAGAGATGGCGGGTAGTGGACTGGTCCCGAGGTCTGATGCGTATCATCCGCCTTTGGAGATTTTGGTTCCATTGGATTCTGGCAGGCGAAGATCCCCTGCTGAACGAATGGATCCCAGCAATGTGGACATGCGACGCGACTGGAACTTCACTAAAGGCAATTATGAGCTCTTGTACAGGTTGATCTCTGAAGTAAGCTGGCAGGAGGTTCTAGGTGCGGCGGATGTCGACATTGCTGTGGACAGCTTTTACAAAATCATGTACGACTTTTTTGACCTATGTATACCTAAAAGGGTTCGATCAAGGGGGCGCACTAGATGTTATCCTGTATGGTTCACTGCAGACGTGATCAGAGACCTAAAGCACAAAGGTGACCTTCATCGAAAATGGAAGTCCACTAGGGATACAACCGTTTACAGTGAGTTTGCTAAACTGAGGTCTGAGGTGAAGGCACGGTTATCAGCTGCTTATGATAGCTACCTTGATCGAGTTCAAACAGAATTGAAAGTCAATCCCCGCGCATTTTGGCAGCACTTAGCCAATCTAAAAGCGAAGAGTGGGTTCGTGTCCCGTGTAACTTTTGATGGGAAACAGTTTGCTGGAAAAGAGGTGGCTACTGCATTTTCGAGTTTTTTCTCTGGGGTATTCCTCTCTGATGTTCCGCGCCTCGATTCGAACCATCTAAAGGACGGTGGTCAAAGTCATGGTGCCAACCATGTTAATATAACATTTATACCTGTGGAGGAGGTTGAGGCTGGCATTGGGCGTCTTAAACCCAATTGCTCTTCAGGACCTGACAATATGCCGGCGTATATTGTAAGGGGATGCATGGAGTACCTGAAAGTCCCCATACAATATATTTTCAATTTGTCACTTACCTCTGGGACATACCCGCGCCTCTGGAAGATTTCTAGGGTAAAACCTATTCCGAAGGCGGGTGATACTACTCTTGTGGAGAACTATAGGCCCATAGCTGTTCTTTCTACTCTGGCTAAATTGTTTGAGTCCATTCTCCACCGGTCATTATCTGCACAGGTTAAACCATTTTTGTGTGACTCGCAGCATAGTTTCAGACCAAAGCGTTCTGTCAACACAAATCTCCTGGTCTTGGTCGACACAATCTCGGAACATCTTGATAGGGGTATTCAGGTTAATGTCCTCTATTTCGATTTTAGGAAAGCTTTCGATCGCGTGGATAACGATGTGTTGTTAAATAAACTTGATCGTATTGGCTTTTCTCCAAAATTGTAAATTTTTTTGCTAGTTATCTGCGTGATCGAAGGCAGTTTGTTCAACATGGATGTTTTGTTTCTGACCCTTATCATACTCGATCTGGCGTCAGTCAGGGCTCCATATTAGGACCGTTCTTGTTCGGGATAATGGTAAATGATCTCAGGTCGGTTCTTAAGTCTGCTCAATGTCTTGTTTATGCTGATGACCTGAAATTAATCTACGGTGTGGAGCAGGGAGAGGACTGTGGGTCTCTGCAGGAGGATGTCAACTTGGTTTTCCGGTGGAGTGTGGAGAATAAGCTTCTCTTTAACCCAGCAAAGTGTTCTGTCTGCACTTTTAGCCGTGCACGTGCCCCAATACATGTTGAAATGTTCCGTAGTAGGAATATTAAGAAATATATTAAGTAGTGCTCGGCTACAAAGAAAGAGACTAGTTTACAGGGTGTAGTTCGGCTTATTCCAAGAGCAATAAAAGTATCGAATTTATTTATCTAGGCGCCAGATACTTTCATCGACAAACGAATGATGTGGTTGAAATCAAATACATATTACATTTAGTAACAACAGCTTTATTTTAAAAGTCCACCACTAATTTACAAGATTACCGTAGTTCTTATATTAATACATATGCACTTTGTGTTAATATTCCTCAATTCCTATCAAAATACAGTGTAGTTAGGCAATTCTATATTTTTAAACAGGTATTTGAAGGTCAGCTTCCAGAAAGTAAAACTACCCTTCCTATTTTTTAACAGTAAAAGTCAGTAGTATTTAACAGCTATTAGGTGAAGCAGAAAGGCTAATTCACTCCATTTAAATGTAATAATTAAAAGGGCTAGCAGATTATCAGCAAAGAAAGAATGCTTCTAGAAGTGAAATTATTACAGGTAGTGATACTAGGTAAAAGTCATCAAACAAGCTTATTAGTAACACATTTCAAAAATGGCTTTCTTGAGAAATAACTGGGTAGGCACAAATAGTGAAACAGAGCGTTTACCCTAGTGCAAATTAGCTAAAATCACAGTGAACGCTTTAAAATTATAAATTGTTCTGCCTTACTTGTAATGAGTTCCATATGAAGTTACCATGCGAACGGTAGTGGTTCCAAGGTTAAGATAATATTAAGTTATTGGAAGCCGGTTCAAACCAAGGCCGTTCCAAACTCAAACCGCTTTACACTCGCGAAGAGTACATTTGGTAGGACGTTCTAAACTCGAGGAAAGTAAATTCTACAATCAGACCGCTCTAAACTCAGACCGCTCTAAACTTAGACCGCTCTAAACTCAGACCGCTCTAAACTCCCCTGTGAACAAGAGATTCACAGTATTAGAGTTTAGCATGAAGAAAGTGAAAGTGACGGTGAGTTCAAATGTAGAAAAAAAAATATGGAAACTTACCCGTAATTGGGGGTTTAGACAGCAAGATGCGGAGCGGCAGCGTATTACGGCATTAGTAAACCGGGTAGGACATTAAAGTTGATTTGTGTAGATTGGTGCTAAAAAATCACAACACAATTTAGAAAAAAAATCCGACTAAACTAAACATTGAGGCTGTATAGCTCATTGGCGAAGAAACACCAAGGTATGCTTACCGGTGGATGAATGTGTGGGAAGCGTCGTCTTAAGTCTTAACTAATTAATGATTCTAAGTTCAAACAAGGTTGGTGCGGAGCACTGAAAAGAAACACTTCGGTTAGCGCGGAAACGTAAGATCAACAGCAATTAAGCAACGGCGAAGGTTCTTACCCATCCTGGCATTTAATAAGACCGAAAGGATGTTGTTCGGTGTTCACATAATGGGACCGTGACCGTGAAGTGAATAACCTTAGGAAGTCATCGAACTTGCTTGATCATGGCGCGTTCGAAACACTATCTCCGTCACATAGGACAGGGAAAGTCAAGTGAAAAGATGAAATTAAAATTAATTTAATTCCATAAGAAGATGGACCTTATTCAACGAAAAGACGAAACCGCTCCTTTTCCTCAATTTAGGGAATACTAGTATGTATTAAGATTAATTTTCCATATAAACAAACCACACTCGCTGACAGGCGTAGGCAAATCGACGAAGTATTGGAACGTGTTTTGTTTATGCTAAATATAACAAGAGATGAATTTATTATTTAAATTTAATACCTTTCAGGGTGTAACAATGTCTAGTTAGACTGGAGAGGACTATACTTTTGTCAAATATAAGCTTTTCGTAGTTAAAATACTAAATTTTAATTATTTAATGCCGAGAAACTACACAGATACAAGGTTGTGCAGCAGGAACGAAACGTACCGTAGCTGTCAGTGTCACAATGCCAAACAATCAATCAATTATAGATCGAATTGGGTCAACAGTTTCTCCATTCGAACTAATATTAAGTTTTACTAAGCAACTAAGTTACTTAAAAGATATATGTGTGTAAATACTGAAATAACAAGTATGGAAACATAAGTATTAAGGCTGATATTGTCCGTACGTCATGGGAAAAGACCAAACAATATGTATGAGATGTCTCCGTTAATGTTATGCCGGAACTTATTATTCAAGAAACAAGGTGAGTGCTAGACATGTACACTGCCAAGTGTTACAATGTCCAATATGTGCTTGGATCAGAGCCCATTAATCGTGTGTTCTCGATCAAGGATCTCGGTGTTGTCTTTGATTCTCGCCTCACTTTCCACGAGCATATTGGGTCGCTTGCTGCCAACTGCTTTCGAAAGTTGGGCTTTGTGGTACGTAACGTGAGAGACTTTTGTGACCCTGGGGCCATAAAATTAGTTTATAATGCTTTGGTGAGGAGCAAGCCGGAGGCGTCGTCTCTTGTGTGGCACCCGCATGAAGCTTCGTACGCCTTATTTCTAGAGAAGGTCCAAAAAGCCTTTCTGAGGTTTTTATACAAAAAAACTTATGGGTATTATCCGTTCCTATACCCAACAAAATATCTCCTTGGGACCCTCGGTTACAACTCTCTGGAGGTGCGACGGAACAATAGTTTGTTGGTCTCTGCTTGTAGGGCTATGCGTGATCAGTCGGACTGTTTGGAGCTGGTGGGACAACTTGTGAGACTGTCAGCCCCAGATATCCCAAGAATACCCCTCAGGGAACGGCGACGTGACCTGTTCGCGGTGCCGACGGCACGCACCGTGTCGCACAGGAACTCTCCGCTGGTCCGCGCCCTAACACTGCTCAACGCTCTCTTGGCATCAGCACCTGAATGTGACTTGTTTGCGTGGCGATGGGCAGCTGTGTGTTCTGAATGTTTGAGGTTCTGTGAGGGAATGGACGTAAGGCAGTCTAGTGTGCAAACATAATTTATGTATAGTTTTTTTTTTCTCTCTTTGTTATTGTTACATGTATATATTGTTACTGAGTTTTTTAATTTAGTTTAGCTTAAGATTTATGGCGCATTGGTCACTGACTGTAATGCTGTAGATAATATTTATAAATAAAATAAAAATAAAAATAATTAAGAAGAACAACTGTAATTAAAGTACTGTGTTGTGAATTTTGCCGCCGGCCTACCTTACAATATTGTGAGCGTAAATTGCTGGGTATTTCTTCAAATATCTGTGACAACGACGTCAGCCGAGTGTGATCACAAACTTCGAACGATATTCCGTGGAACAGTTTAGCGGCGGCGCTAGTATAGGCGCATAGGACGCAGAAGTATCGAGTTCGATTCCCGTGACGACAGACTTTTTTTTGTTTTTTTTTTCCCCCCTTTTTTTCTCTTTTTCTTTTTGTGTACCTAAAGTGTAAAGGACGCAGGCATAGTCAGTTGCTTGCTGTCATTCTTGAAAAAAAGTACCGGCATATTTTAAGAGAAAACTTTTAATACGTACGTCGACTGGATTCAGTATTTTTATTACAAGTGTTTAAATTTTGTTGGCACTTACAATCAGAAGAGGGAAAGAGCATTTATAATATTTAAAATATTGGACTAAGGGCGTGCTATGTTGTAGTTGTTGTATACAACGCAATATGAGCGTGGCTGCCCGCAAAATCACCGCTCGCCAGCGAGAGGCTAAATTGAAGGCTACTCTACACGAACTGCAAGCTTATAAGACTCAGTGCGATCAATTATTAAAGGAACGGGACGATAGCGAGGAGGAACTCAAAAAGATAATACACAAGAATTCAGAGTTAAAAATTTGCCTGAAGGAGCTTGACCATCAGTATACTGTCACGCTTGACGAGCGTGACAACTTGCAAGCATTAGTGCACTCGTTCAATGAGTGCGCTTCTACGCACGAAGTGGCACTGACACGCATCGCTCACTTGGAAGATGAACTTTATGAGGCTCAGCAAGAGAATGATCATCACAAGAAGGTGCAGGAACGTCTAGAAGCTGCGCACACTCAAAGTGTATACCAGGAGCTAGTTGGTACCGGGTCCAATAGAAACGTAATTTTTTTTAACAGTAATGACAAATTAAAAAAATATGTTAAATGAAAATTAATTTAAAGACACAATTGTATTAAAAATTATTTTAAAATGAAGATTGCTTTATCAATAATGAAAAATAGACTTCAGCAATGTAATGTTCAATTAAAAGATCAGTTAACTTCTCATGATTTAAAGGCACTAAATTTTCAAACAAAAATACAAAGCTTAAAGGAAAAGCTGGAGACTACTGTAGCAATGTATTTAAAATCTCAAGAACAAAACAGTGAGCATGTTCGGGCCTTTACCCGGTTGTTGGAGGACAGCAAAAACAACGAAGATCGGTTTAACTCATTGATAAATAATCATTTCTGTACTTGTGCAACGCCCCCATTAACCGCGACGGCCCGACCAGCGCCCCTCGAGGTAGCTGCTGAGGAGACATATACCTCTGCAGTACCAGTGACTCCTAGCAAACTTATTCCCAAAATTTGCTCTAAAGAAAAAAGAACAATTATTTATTCTGACCAGATGGGATCAGGCGTGGGGGGCATCATGAGCCATATGCTAAAACAAAAAGTAATTAACTATTGTCATCATGGGGCCACGCCTGATCGGATTGATGAGTTGATCTCAAAAGAAAGGACTAAAATAATTAAAATGTTAAATACTGTTGAAATGTCTGGCATAGGTAAAATAATACTTTGTGCCCTCCCTTACTCCTATGCTATGCCTTATATGTATAATTATGAGTTAGCGCAACTTAATTGTTTTATGTACAATGCAATATGTTATAATAAAAAAAATCATTATTTTGATGTAAATAAATTTATAAAACACTTTACTCTGACGCCTGATAACTAATATTTGTCGAAAAGATGTAGGCTACTTCTGGTAGATCTGCTAGCATTTAACATTAAGTCTAACGATATCTTTACAGCGGACAAGACATTACATAAAAATGACGACGACGGTAGTAATGTGTCTCATTTAAACTAAACATTAAGACAGTGGAGAAACCTGTGTTTATTAAAGTTGTTCACCAAAATATACAAGGTTTTTCCGGCAAAGCTTTGGAAGTGGGATTATACTTAGAAAGTCAAGACATACATGTATTGTGCATCTCCGAACACTGGCTAAGGGAAACTCAATTAGGTTTTAACTTTGTAAACTTTGGCGTGATCAGTGTTTTTACTAGAAGGAATGCGATTCATGGCGGATCTCTTATCATTGTCAACAGTAATTTGAAATCAAAAGAGCGTAAAGATATTTCAGGGTTGACTATTGAGCAAATAATAGAACTTTCTAGTGTGGAATTAACGCACCACATAATTATTTGTGTTTTTAGACCGCCCTCTGCTGACTATTGTAAATTTGAGTCTTCAATGGATAATGCCTTAAAATTAGCGTGTAAAAGTAAAAAGAATATTGTGTTATGCGGCGACTTTAATGTTGACCTACTGGAGTCTTCGAGTAGAAGTATGAGGTTGTTGAGCCTATTTCAATGTTTTAACTTATCAAATGTATTTCTTGAGCCAACACGAATTGCGGCTACTAGTGCCACGTGCCTAGATAATATCTTTTGCAATTGTGTTTATTCAGAAAAGGAAATTTTCCGTTGTCTTAACTCAGACCATTGTGGTCAGAGTGTCACTTTTAAGAGTGTCAAGGAAATTAAACCAAAGTCAATAACATATAGACCCCTAACTGAGTACCGTGTAGAAAAATTTAGAAATGAAATTCAATATGTCTTGCCATTTTGGCCTATCATACAGAATAATCCTAATAATTTGTACAATGACTTATTTGAAAAGATTTTAAATCAATTTAATACACATGTTTTAAATTAAAGACTAATTTGAAGTTTTCAGCCAAAAAAAAAATTTGTGATTGGGCATCCGTAGGCATCTATAAAAGCAGAGATAGACTCTATGACCTTTATGCCATAAAATAATTTAATAATGACATTGTTTTTTTAGAATACGTTAAGAGATACTCACAAATGTTCAAAAAAGTATGTATAGCTGCAAAGGCCATGTATATTAGTTGCAAGGTAGGAGCATCCGATAACAAAATCAAGACGGTATGGAATATTATTAAGTATGAAAGCGGTAAAGTTAAACCTCGTGAATGTGAATTCGAGATACAGCTTCAAAATAAGATAATTAATTCTGAGGTTGAAGTAGCAGGAGCGTTTGAGGATTTTTTCTCTAATGCAGCAGTCAATACTACCAAAGACTTAAAATCATCTCCCGTGCTAGCTGAGTCTGTTTTATGTTCGCATATAGATAAATGCACTGATATATTTTTATTTAGTGATGTGGACCCACAAACAATTTACAAAACATTTAAATCCTTTGATAATAAGAAAACAGAGGATCTATGGGGATTTTTGGTCAAAGTGATTAACCATGTAATGGATATTGTTGCACCGCATTTAGCGTTAGTTTTCAATTTGTGTATAAAGGACGGTACATTTCCTGATTTGATGAAATATAGCAAAGTTATACCATTGCTAAAATCTGGCGATAAATATAAACTAACAAATTATTGTCCAATATCTATTTTACCAGTATTTAGTAAGGTTTTTGAAAAAATAATTTTAAATCAGCTACTAGAACACTTTAACAGGTTTAATCTGTTTCATGATCAGCAATTCGGATTTACGAAAGGCCAATCCACGACAGATGCTGCTTCTGTACTAATAAAGCATATTTATGATTTGTGGGAAAATTCGTGTGATGCTTTGGGGGTTTTTTGCGACCTTTCAAAAGCGTTCGATTGCGTTGATCATGAGACGCTTATTTTGAAACTTCAACATTATGGCCTGTCTAAAGGTGCGATAAATTTAGTGTCATCATACCTTAGTCATAGAAAGCAAATCGTTGTGATAAATGGAGCCTAATCAAATGGAGCAACCGTTAAAGTAGGAGTGCCGCAAGGATCTATTTTAGGTCCATTCCTTTTCTTAGTTTATATAAATGACTTGCCGTTTATTGTGAAAAATGATTGTAAAATAGTATTGTTTGCAGATGACACATCTTTAATTTTTAAGGTTGACAGACGCTCAGTAGATTATGATAGTATTAATAGGACTCTGGCTAAAGTGTTAAATTGGTTTACAGTCAATAATTTATTACTTAACTCCAACAAAACCAAATGTATAAGATTTACTCTACCTAATGTAAAACCAATTAGTAGCAATGTATACCTGAACGGGGAACGTTTAGAATTTATAGATACAACTCTGTTTTTGGGTATAACCATGGATCAATTTTTACAGTGGAGTCCTCACATTTCTCTACTAGCAAAAAAATTAAGCTTCGCAGTGTTTGCAATTAGGAAAATAAGACAACTCACTAATGTGGAAACAGCCCGTTTAGTTTATTTTAGTTACTTCCACAGCGTAATGTCATATGGCATTCTGGTTTGGGGCAAAGCGGCCGAAATTGAAACTATCTTTGTTTTACAATAAAGAGCCATTCGTTCTGTTTATAATATGAGTGCACGCGACTCATTGAGAGAACTTTTTAAAGACATCAATATTTTGACTATGCCATCGCAGTATATTTACGAAACCATTATTTATGCTCTTAAAAACATGGAAACGTTTAATAAAATGTTAAGTGCTAGAAACAAACATAAGATAGCAGTACCGAAATTTCGTGTTTGGAAGGTGTACAAATCGTTTATGGGCCAATGTATAAGTTTTTATAATAAACTACCTAAGCAAGCACTGGAACTGCCCATTAACGAACTTAAAAAGTATTTGAAGAACGGCCTGTTGCGGAAGGCTTACTATAGTGTCCAGGACTACTTAAATGACAAAAACGCTTGGCCTAGCCTTTCAGTTGAATGATGTGACATGTATTTATTTTAATTGTATATCTTTTGACGATGCAAAAGTGATTTCTGTAAGAATCCTACTTGAATAAATGACATTTTATCTTTATCTTTATCTTAGAAGAGGCCAGCATGTAAACAAAAAATAATAATTAATTATGGGGAAAGAAAGTTTTTATTATCAGTGTCATATCAACACGTATTTATTATTATTTAACATTTATTTATTTATTTATTTATTTGTTTATTTATTCATCTCATTACATCTATCATTACAGTTACCCAATACGATAGAGTAGCACATTTCACATTATAGGTAGGTAATTTACAATTAAATTTGCTAATGACAACATAACACAAATAAAGTTACTTTTGTGAATTCATTCAGAGAGCAACAGAATACATCGATTAGCGTGGCGACCTGGTTGAGCGTGCGCAGCGCCCGCGTGCAGGGCGCCTGGCGCAACAGGCCGGTGCGTGCGCGCGGCACCGCCAGCAGCGGCACGCCGCGCCGCTTCCACACGTAGCGGTCCGGCACGCGCAGGCTTATCGTTGCCAGTACCTCTGGGTTATTGCTCTTTCCTCGCAATAACTTAAATATATACAACGCGAGGGCTAGTTCCCGCCTGACCTGCAATTGGTTATATCCTACCATTCCCAATACGAACAGCGTGGGATACATCAGTGGGTAAAACGGATACACGCCGTACAGTTTTGAATACAGTAGTCTCACAAACTTATTTTGGATTTTCTCAACCATAAAGCTATACTTGGCTTCGCTCGGGCTCTATACGGCTGAGTTAGTCTCCAGGTGGCTCTTAACGAGTGCTTCGTATAGCGCGCGTATAGCACTTAGGTTAGAAAACCCTTGCGTTTGCCGCATCACGAATCCCAAGTTTCTATAGGCTTTTTTGCAGACTAAATTAATATGAGCTCTGAACGAGAGTTCAGCAGTAAAAGCACCCCCAAGTCCCGTACCTCAGTGAGTCGTTCCATCGGGGTCCCCCCAACCTCATATCGGTGATGTATCGGACTATTAGACCGACTAAAGGATAAGGATGAGCATTTGGACACATTAAAGTAAAGTTTATTTTTAACACTCCATCGCACGACTCGATCAATATCCCCCTGCAGCGCGCGACAGTCCGATACATCATTTATCACACGCACTAACTTTAAATCATCGGCAAATAGCAAACATTTAGAACTCTGCACCACCTCGGGGAGATCATTAATCATCAGCACAAATGTTAACGGTCCCAAATTACTGCCCTGACTAACTCCAGATCTAGTGTAATATGGTTTTGAACGGTACCCAGCACAGTCCACAAACTGGCGCCTATCCCGCAAATAACTAGAAAAAAATGCAAGTGTATGCTGTGTACACCCTGCGTCCGCTAGCTTCCGCAGTAAAATGTCGTTGTCTACCATATCGAACGCTTTTTTTAAAATCGAAATATGTGACATCTACTTGGCCGCCAGCATCCACTACAGGAATCACCTGGGTCATAAGGTGTAGCAGGTTCCCCGTTGTACCGCGGCCTGCACGGAAGCCGTGTTGTGCATCCGATAACTGTGAATTGACCTGCTCCTGTAGCGAACGCTGTATGGCAGATTCAAATACCTTTTCAGGTGCACACAGCACCGCTACTGGTCTATAATGGCTTGGATTCGGTCCACCACTACCCTTTGGCACTGGAATCACGCGCGTCAGCTTCCACTGATCTGGGAAAATAGCAGATTTTAAAGAAACGTTAAAAACATGACACAGTGGTTTGGCTAGTACTGAGCGGCAGTCCTTTAGAATGAATGGCGGAATGCCATCCGGTCCCACCGAACGCTTAGGCGGAAGTCTCTCAAGCGCGCGACGCACCTCCTCGATATCCAGCTCATTAACGCACACATACGCGCTATTAGCCTTCGCGGCCGCACTCGCGGCGCTCGAATCCAGTGTGGCTGGGTTTGGGCTATAAACAGAATGAAAAAATTCTGCAAACTTATGAGCAGATTCCTGCTTTGATAAAACACGTCCATCTTCAATTAATTTATTATTATTGTTGCTATCTCTTTTGTGTTTTATAAAACTCCAAAAAGATTTTGGATCCTTCACCATGTTGTCTTGCATTAGGTTTTGATACTGATCATGAGCAATTGAAATTGCCAAATTCAATTCCCTTCTACAATTTGAAAACTCACGGTAACAGTCCTCACTTCCAGTGCTTTTGTACTGCTTATGTAATGAATACTTATGTTTAATAATGCTTATTATTTCAGCCGTGTACCATACCGGGTAAGAGTACTGAGACGCTTCCGACTTCCCCTTTTTTTGAGGAACACTACTTTCTAAAACCGCATTAAATGTACTATAAAAATATTTAATTACCTCGTCAATATTATTTATCTGGTAAAGTGGAGTCCAGTCTACATTAGCTAGAGAATTGTATAGAAACTCGAAGTTTGCTTTACCGAAATTCCATGCATTACTCTGTGTTGAACCCGATTGGCCCACATAATTATGTAAAGGGGTTTGCGAGTCGGGCGCAACAACGCGGACGTCAGCCGGCGCGCCGCCGCCGCCGCGCACGGCCACGGCGAGCGGCGGGTGGTACGGGTCCACGGGCAGCACGCCCTCCCCCGCCGCACGCACCGCCACTGGCTCGCGCACGCCAGCGCCGCTTAATATCAAATCGAGTTGCCTATCGCTACAGTTCGGTATACTATTGTTCTGAATGAATTCGCAATAAGTTAAAAAATATACATAATAAGCCATTGGAATTACAAGAAAAAAGATTAAAATCACCAATTACAATAATTTTGCCATTATACTTTACAGCTAAACCCTCTATTAAAGTAAACATTAACATGTATTCGTTCTCACTTGTTTGAGGCGGAATATATAAAACGACACAAACAAATAAAAACTTCATATTCAAGTGCACGGTTGCACTGACAAGTTCAAACTGGTTCAAGTTAAGGTCACCGCAATTCACCCGACGCAGCTCAAACCGCGGTGTGGCCACTAAAAGCGCGCCACCCTGTTTGCGTCCATCTGTTCTGTCGCATCGTAAGATTTGAAAACCTGACGGTACCAGTTCAGCATCAAGAATAGAATCGTTGTAACCACTTTCTGTAATTGCAAATAAATCAGACGACGAAGATAGGAGAAGGGTCAGAAATTGTGTAGTTTTGGTCCGAAGACCTCTTACATTCTGGTAAAAGATTTCTATGGGTTTACTCTTTTTCCAGCCTTGACGATCTCCGAAACCAAATCCACTCACTAAATTCTGCATTCCGAGGCCATACACTTGCTTGAGTGATAGTATCGTAGAATCTTTCTGGTACTCGCACTATAAACGAAGCGTAGCCCCTCTCTGTCTTATGTTTAATCTTCTCGACCGTAACACCTACACCGGCTCCACACACAGACTGTACGTGCGACTCCATTTGCTTAGATGTAGTTTCTGGCAGCAAACGCCAAACATGTAGATGTTTCAGTTTTTCCATAGCTTGAATTTCTAAACCTGAACCTGCACTTTCACCCTTCATTACTTTCTGCTTTCGTCTTTTACCGGCTACCGTTTTCCATTCATTTTTAGGGTCTAATGGTTGATCTACCGATTGAGTATGAACTTTTGTTCCAGACAAGTTATTAGTAGCAAGCGGTGAAGTCGATGATTTCGTGGCCACAGCCTTATCAGTAATTACCACGGCATTTTTTGTTTTTTTGGCTCGGTCGTTATTAGTTTTCGCGACACCAGAATATGTCAGAACATTCTCAGAGGATGAGGGTGACTTAGGAGCTAATTGCACCTTTTCTATATTTTGCGCGAGGATAGCTGATGTTTTATGCGTCTGTTTATTCACTGTGACTTTTTTTTCAAGTACCCCCAATTTTCGATCCAGTTCCTGCAACTCTTTTCTAGTTTCGTTAAACATCTGTAATATTAGTTCATAATGTTCGGCCTGCTCATCCAGACGACTCACAATTTCAAGCCGCAACCCTTTCATTTCGGCCATCAGCTGATTATCATGTTTTGGATCGTAAGCATCGTCCTGAGCGGCCCTTGGGCCCGGACGACTACCCCGCTGCGTGTTGACGAAGTTAGTGGATGTATAAGTGCTATTCATGCTACCTCAAATTGGAGTATTGGTGTTATCACTCTTGGGTTTCAGACACACGCACTCAGGACAAATCCACTTGTCTTTATTTTCTTGTGAAAGTTCTTCAAAATCCGCCGGTTGCAAGGCGACGCACTTCAAATCGTTAGTTTTTTTGCATTCCACATTTGAACATTCCATGTATTGGAGACTATAAATATTCGTTCCACAACCACCGCACTTAGATGCCATTATAGTACAATACTTATCGCACAATAGTAAACAATAAGAAACATTCTAAGATCCATACCTTTTGATACCGTGGCATTTAGCATTCATATCTATTTAATAATTAAGACATTCTAATGTCCAGACGTTTTGATACTGAGGCATTTAGCTTTCAAGTCTATTGAGAAGTTACGACATTCAAAGATTTTGCGTTCGTCTATATAATAACAAAGATATTACGCAATCCAGATGTTGGAGCGATATTGTCATTTTGCTACGTGGATATTTTGATAAAGACCCGAACCCGGTCTTATGTAAATAAGGAAAAAAGTTTTCGAAACTTAAGACAAATTGTACTTTACAAGTTTACAATGCAAATAATACAGTGTATAAATATTTTGGAAATTTTATACATTAACCTAAGCCCAAATTATGCAACTTAAGCTGCTTGTGCTATGGGTACAAGACGACGGATATACATACTTATATAGGTAAATACATACGTATATACATATAACACCCAGCATTCACGACTCGGGTACAAACATTCATATTCATCATACAAATATTTGCCCCTACTGGGAAACGAACTCGGAACGTCTTGCTTCGTAGTCAGCCGGGTTACTAGGCGATCCGGTCTTCAAATATATTTTCATCAGCAGGAAGAATAAGTACATTATCCTGCTGCTCTTCTTCACATTCCTCTGCGGTTGTGTCATGGTCTGTCAACTCTTGTAGGTCTTCTATATTTATGGCTTTTAATAAAGATAATACAGCTACAGGTAATGGTGGTTTCCTCTTTTTTATTTGTTTATGAATGCTTGATATCATTGGGTCAGATGACTCCAAGGCGCGATGGAAAAGATCCAAAATGGTCTTTTATCGGTCTATTTTTCTGGAGTGGTGTTCCCGATCGTATCTCCAGAATTTGTTTCGTGATTCGGCTGCTTGCTCTGACAACATTTCGATAGGTAAATTCGATGCTTCTATAATATCTTTCCCGTGAACCAAAATTTTATGAACCGTAACTGTCATCGGATGCCAGTTGTCATTTTTAACATAATTATGGGCCAATGTATTGCAAAATTCTCCAAATTTAGCGGGCTCTATTGGCAATCCGCAAGATAAGGTTACTAAAATTGTATGGAAACCATCCAGTAACCATTGTTCTACACCTATGATACTGGCAAATGTAGATCGGTTTTTATCAGATAATGCCGTACGGGCAGTGTTACCGTCATTTGTGGTACCGAAATGTGGTTTTACAACGTCCACTAGGAGGCCCATTTTAACTCTAATTTCATTTTGTATGGATTGTTTTCGTTCTTTAACTTTTACAGTGCTTTTGTAGCCAATATGAAGCAGGAATTCCAAGATACGTATCCACGCGTGCATCGGGCTGACACCATGAAGTAAAGCTTCCTGTCTTACAGGTTTCTGGAAAGCTGTGTCTAAGTCATTGAACTTACTGGCAGTGAGATCACAAAACGGACATCGTAACTGTGATGGTGTATTGAGTAATGTGTTTAGAACTTTTCCATCAATTATTGTCAAATACAACTTCGAAACAGCTATTATTTTGTAACCCTTTGTGGTTTGGGCAAAAAGTGGCATCAAATCTTTTATTTGATCTTCAACCCAATCTCTTTCTGCATTGATGAGATCTGCGGTCTCTTACCGGTATTGGATTCGTAGTGGGCGGCAATACCGATACGATTGAGGGCTGGGGTTTCGCCATATAATACCGGTCCCTTGATGTGTAACTTGTAGAGGAATAAAAGTAGTCGCAAAAAGACTATTTTCATCCTGGTTTTCTTCATCAAAGCTTTGTTTGTACAATGATTGTCCGGTACTACCGTCAAACCCCCAAGATCCATCAAAGGTACAATATAATTCGGCAACAGATTTGGTTTCACAAATTTGTGAAAACGTTTCGTCGCATAACATTACAATCCGCTGAAAACTGTGTTCTAACAAGGACTGCAAAGAAACAGAAGCTTGTCTCTCGGTAACTGCTACATTTTCTACCGGATAACAAAGTTTTCTTGATTCGTGTACTTTATAATAGGGGGGATATAGTGAATATCCCTGGTCACTTGCATTGGTGCGTAAAACTTTATAAGTATCTACAGAAAACTTGTTATCTATTATTAGAGACAAAGCTTCGGGTGTATATGGTCGCGATTCGGCTGCTTGTTGTAAAGTGCTTAACACAGTCGTAGCGTTAGTCGAGGAATCTAGGCAGATGTTTATAACTCGTTCTAAATCTTGAGTGGCCTTATGAGACAACTGTTCTTCACCTTTTGTATTCAATGTACCTATAAAAGCTTTTATCTTTTTAACTGGTCTCTGCTGATGCCTTGAGCCTAATTTCTCAAAGTTGCTAGTTCTGGGTGAAATGGGCGTTGTGATTGCGACTGATGGTGATGTCGTTGATGGTTGTATTAAAGTTCCGGTGACAAAAAATTGATCAAGCCAGTGTTTATACTTTCTTATGAAACATGGCATTTGTCTATTACATTTTTTAAACAATCCCTCCGATCTAGAAATGAATTTTGTTATAAAAAGTCCAAGTTCATTTTCTGGAATTGTGAACTCATAATCAGTTCCATGAGCTGTTTTGATTGCACCAATTCTTTCAGCAACGGATAAATCTGACGGTCGTAGTTTACTATGTTTCTGGTGAGTAATTTTTGACTTTCGCCTGTAATATTCTGTGTAGAGAATTCTCCACTGCTTCCGCAACCACAATTATCTGTGGGTTCTCCTAATAATCTTTCACACACTCCCGGAGAGGGAGAAGTGCCGGCTATTTCTCTATCTACATCATCCAATACCACTCGCTAACCAGCATGAGGGTTGGCGCCCTCATGCCCTCCTAGCATTAAGTCCCCCAGTCGGAGCCCGGAAGGACATCCCCCAGCAGGTAGGGTCAACTCCTGCTGAGGCAAAGCGGCGCCATGAGTCTGTGACGGCTCCATGGTGCCTCACCCCCGTTCCTCTAGACCACGTGTATTGACGCGGGGTTTTAGCAGTAGCCTTACGAGGGTGGACCGCTTCACGCGTCACACGATCTTTCATTGGAAATTTTCATCGTTATGAAGTATAACTGATTCATAATTAAGCCGGAACAACAACCAAAAGCACTATTAAAACAAACCAAACTGAAGCTTGGCCTTAAACCCTAGACCTCAAGAACACTCAGGCTCAATTAGGGTACTGGCTATTCCTATAGTCTTATATAAGACCAAAATCTGTCATTTAGAATAAAAAAAAAGTATTATTTAATTTGCACGCATATTTCGATGAATTAAAAAAATATAAGGACTTGAAGCTTTATCCACTGACCCCTTGACAAGACAAGCTTAAATTACTCTCTTTAAGTAAAGGCCGAATTTATTTAACATAAAAAAATAGTTTTGGTAAAATATTTTTTCTGCCAGCCCTGAAGGCCGAAAATTTGCAAATCCATGAAAACATTAATATCTTCCGAGTCCAGCGAGATAAGCAAGTGATTTTTTTTGTGTGCATAGCTTAGAGTAAAGGCTTTAATTTGATATAAAATTCAGTTGCACTGTTACGCTGTGCTACATTACTACGAGCCACACTAGAGGGCGCTACTAAAGCCAGCGTTTATTTTACCAATCGGTATAAATAAACGCTGGCAACATTAAGAATCGTTAGGGGCGGGGTTTATTTGAATTAGTTACAACCCCTTTCCTTTGAAAGGGAAGCTCAGAAATGGCTTATAAAAGCCCCTGCAGCTCTCAGAGAGCTTATATTTTCTACATCACTACAACCACCTCTAAACGGTGAAACCTCTGCCCAACTGGTAAGCTCTCTCTCTGCTAATAACTGTCTAAATTGTTCTTATAAAATTGTATTTTTCGTGTATGTGTTTCTTTCAGATTGTATTTAATTTAAATTCTATCTTAATTTGTACTAACTTAAATCTTGCGACCGTTTCTTTAACTTCGTTCTGTAATTTCTAAGTCTTTATTATAATATTAAATTCAAATCAACTTGGTCAACGGTCGCATATTTAAATTGTAAAGAAACACGGTTGCTCTAACGCACCTAAGTTTTAACGGTTGAAATTCCAAACCGTAACCGTCACTGAGCTTTAACTTCACTATTTCTTTCTTTCTAAATGTAACTTAGCTTTTCTTCCTTACCTTGCCACCTGTAAACCTTTCGAACTGATGCCACACCACTACTTGGCGAGCTCTAGCTCCCTGGTTGGACTCTCGTCTCCTCCAGCTTCAGTATAGCATCAGTTCCCGCTAGTGGCCAGCCTGTAAAGCACTGTAAATCTTCACAGGGCAACTACCTACGGGCTCACGTTCACCAAACTACCTACGGGCTACCCAACTAGCTATGAGCTCACGTTCACAAACTATCTACGGTCTAACGAACCCCAAGCTTCGCATATCCTCGAGCCACCTGCAGGGCACCTCTTGCCGGTTACTTGGACACTGTACCCTGACCGAGCTGCTGCCAGCCGGTTACTTGGACAACCGTACCCTTGCCGAGCTTTCTACGTCCTTGCAGCCTACGGAGACCTGCCGAACCTCAAGCCTACGCTGCTCCACGTCGGGTCACGGCCAGGGGAGTGCGAGCGATCACGTTAATTGACTCAAGTTAGGAATTAGGCACAAGAATTACGAACTTACGACCTAGAGTCTCTAGTCGTCCTAGGGAGCTTTTATTTAATAAAAACTTATTGTTATAATTCTTGTTTCACTCGAAAATCCTCTAGGGCGAACTTCTGTACCTGACCGGGTAACAGCACATACGACTGGACATCGGAGAAAAAAAATAAAATAGATTTTTTTTTTATTATTTATTTTTTCTTTTCTATGGGACCTATAAGGTTGGGGAGTTGTATAATGTTTGCTCTTTGATAGTTCTATTAACTGATTTAATAAAATCTAAGATATCTGTAACCGTTTTTGGATAGGAATATTTTTCTTGATTTTCGTCCAAAAAAAATTGAAAACTTTGAAATTTATTTTCTCAGAACCAAATCAAAACTGGCACACGGGTGTTCTACTCTCGCGTTTTAAATCATATTATCTGTCGATTTCTGACTAAAACTGAGAATGTCCGTTTTTGAGGCATTATAAAATACTGTGTGACAGCGTCAAGCGTCGACCGCCCTGCCCGAAACCCGAACTGCTGCTCGGAGAGGCTCGGCCCAGTTTGGACGAGGTGGTTTTGGATGCGGGAGGCAATAATGCGCTCCAGCATTTTGCCCACCTCGTCCAGCAGCACGATGGGTCTATAGGCCGAAGGAGAGTCTGCTGGTCGGCCCTCCTTTGCCAGCAGGCAGAGCCTTCCCTCCTTCCAAGCATCGGGGAACCGCCCAGCATCCAGGCAGTTATCAAACAACTGCCTGAGCCGGCCCCCCCGGTGCTTGAGCGCGGCAGGAAGAATCTTGCCCGGGACTCCGTCAGCTCCCGGCGCCTTCCTGCAACTGCGCAGCCGATCGACGGCCCCCACCATCTCGTCGTCTGTGATGGGGGGGACACCAGCGCCCGGACTTAGGATTCTTCCTCCCAACCCAAACGGAGGAAAACAAGTAGGAAGAAGCTGATTCAGCCGGCGAAGAACGCCACCGCCAACAAAACCGCCACCCACGCAGCACCAACACCAGCCGCCTCGTCCCCGATGGACCCGCTGGCACACCTCGACCTCCTGAGGGGTGTCATACTGGCCCAGCAGCAGGGAGCCGACGCAGTGGCCAAGGCCCTGACCGCAGCAGCCACAACCCTCAGGCCTACCATTCAACGGCCGTGAGCTGAGGGTTGTCTACTGGAACGCGCAATCGCTGACCGGCAATATTAGCCTGCTCCGGAACTTCATCCGGGAGCAGGCTGTGGGCGTCATGCTGGTCAGCGAGACAGTGCTGCACCCCACTGCGCCACTGAATATCCTCTGCTGCATCGTCTACAGGAGGGACGAGACGTCGGAGGCAGGGCGGGCCTACAGAGGACTGGCGGTCATCGTGCGGTGGAACATAGTCCACCAGATGGTTGACCTCAGAAACTTCGACTCCCTCGACTACCCTGGGACTCGACCTTCAGGTCGCGGGCCAGGACCTGCGACTCTACGCCGCTTACCGACCGGGAGGACCTCCGGGCTCCATAGCTGAGGACCTGGTAGAGCTCATGAGATCGCCCATGCCGACCATCCTGGCGGGCGACCTCAACGCGAAGCACATCGCGTGGAACTCCACCAACACTGACAGCGTGGGACGGAGAATCCTCCAAGCGGCCATTGACCACAACTTCGACGTATCCGGACCCGAAGAGCCGACGCACTACGACGACGCGCACGGGACCAGCAACGTCATCGATTTTGTGGTCAGCAAAGGGGTGACTGCCGCCATGGAAAGGAAATCTGTAAATGGTAATAAAAAAATGGTAGTCTGCGGAGACTTTAATATAGATATTTTGTCACAATCAGTTGAAAGAGATCAGTTTGTGTCTCTTTTGAAGTCATTTAATTTAGATTGCTCTTTTAACGAACCAACCAGAGTCACACCCACTTCGGCAACATGCATAGATAACGTTTGTTTAAATTGTAGATTTTTAGAGAAAGCTATTATAAGCGGAGTTCGCTCGGACCATAAAGCGCAATTAGTAAAGCTGCCTCGGGCCAAGGGCAGTACAGATCGCATCATAGAAGTTAGGCCGTTAGAAATAGAACATAGACTTGATCGTCTCAAAACCAATATCGCACAAAAAATTACCAATCTAGAAGGAATCTCAAACGAACCCAATAAACATTTCAAAATACTCCTAAATACCGTGTGTAAAGAATTCGATAAAACTTGTGCTAAAAAACGTATTAAAGTAGGAAGTAAATTAACATTTAATGAATGGGCTACGACTGGAATAAGAAAGAGTTGAAACGTCTTATATGAGCTGTATGATAGAAAATCCTGTACTACTGACGAACGCTTCCACCAATACGTTAGGGATTATTCAAAATTATTTAAAATGCTATGTAATAAAGCAAAAGCAGCACACGTTAATAATAAAATAAAATTGTCAAATGATAAAGTTAAAACAGTTTGGAAAATAATAAATACCGAAACAGGCCGACGAAAAAACACAGACTCATCTATTTCACTAAAAATAAATAATACTATAATAACGGACGCCGTTAAAATAGCTGACGAATTTAATACATACTTCTCAGAAATTCCCACCAAAACGACAAAGTGTCTCGCGTCCTCCTCAAAATTCGCTGAAGCCCTATTAGAACAAAATGTTAGTATCCAAAACATTAGTCAATTCAAATTTACAAAAGCCTCTCCTTTCGATATTTTTAAATCCTTTAAATCATTAAAAATAAAAAAGACGGAAGACTTGTGGGGCGTATCAGTCAAGGTTTTACATGCCATCTTGGACGTCATTGCGCCAACTCTGGCTACCATTTTTAATAACTGTATAGACGCAGGCGTATTCCCCAATCTAATGAAATGTAGTAAAGTAGTTCCTATCTTTAAATCAGGTAATAAGGATAATCCTTCTGATTATCGCCCAGTGTCCATTCTACCAGCGTTTAGCAAAATATTCGAAAAAATAATGCTAACGCAAATGATTTCTCATTTCAATACAAATAAAATCTTACATTCGCAGCAATTTGGATTCACTAAGGGTAGATCTACTGCAGATGCAGGTCACAGTTTGATTAAATTTATTTTGCAAGCTTGGGAAGAGTCGCATGACGCCATAGGTGTCTTTTGCGACCTTTCCAAAGCATTTGATTGTGTAGACCATGACACCTTAATTTGTAAATTAAATTTCTATGGCATTCGTGGCATCTCTTTAGATCTAGTCAAGTCTTACCTAGTGCAGAGAAATTAGAAGGTAGCGATAAATGGAGCAATATCATCGGGATCTGTGGTCGAGATGGGAGTGCCTCAAGAATCAATTCTTGCTCCATTCCTGTACCTTGTTTATGTAAATGACCTTACATATATGGTGAGCCGAAGATCAGGCATCGTCATGTTTGCTGACGACACTTCTTTACTCTTCAAGGTTAATAGGAAAGATACTGAATTCATTGAACCCAACGACACCCTGTCCAAGGTATCTGAATGGTTTGCTGCCAATAACTTATTATTAAATCCTACCAAAACTAAATGTATTAAATTTTCATTGTTAAATTCAACTAATATAATTTCAATCTCAAATATCAAATTAGATGGTCAAACGATTGAATTCATAAAATTCGACTGTGTTTTTAGGAATAACACTCGATTCTAAACTGCAGTGGGGTTCCCACGTCACAGCGATAGCAAGTAGGTTGAGTTCTGCTGCTTTTGCAGTACGAAAAATTCGGCAGCTAACCAATGTAGCGACGGCACGGTTGGTCTATTTTGCCTATTTTAATAGCATTATTTCGTACGGCCTTATTTAATGGGGATTTGCTGCAGATATTGAGTCAGTTTTCATTTTGCAAAAAAGGACAGTTAGAGCAATTTATAATATGGATACTCGTGAGTCATTACGGGAATTTTTCAAGGAAATAGACATCTTAACCCTATATATTTTTGAAATAATCATGTACGTTAGGAAAAATATATGCAATTTCCCTACCAACGTCGATAAGCCAAAGGCTACTAGAAATACAGGAAAGCTTAAAGTTCCAACTTACAGACTGGCTAAAACCAATAAGTCGTTCATGGGAAATTGTGTAAGATTTTACATCAAAATTCCAAAAAACATAACTGAAGTAAATGATACAAAATTAAAATCTATTGTCAAGAAGACATTAATTTCTCGGGCGTATTATAAAGTCAATGACTATAATCTTGGACTAGGATGTTTGGAAATGATCCCGATTTGTATTGGCGATCCCTGGCTCCAAAGATTGTACACCTGCTGTGTTAAATTTTTAAATAGTAAAAATTTTAAATATTTGAGATGTAAAATAACATTGTAATTTTGATTTATTTAAAAAATTACACCTCGTTGAGTTTCTTGCCGGTATCTTCTCATCAGAGGTTTTTCCGAACCGGTAGTAAATTTTTTGACATTCAAAGGTGCTACCTGTAAGCCTAATCTGAATAAAGTATTTTGACTTTGACTTTGACTTTATGGTGCAGGAGACTCTGCCCGACCTGCCGTCTGACCACCGGCCGGTGCTCCTCACCCTCAAAACCCTGCCCACCACCATCGCAAAGAAGCCAGGACGCCGCTACGACTGGGAGACCTACACGTCGGCCATGGAGGAGAAATCCCAGACCAACAGCAGAGGACGTTGACGTAGCCGCAAACGCCATTGTCGCCACGATCCAGGAGGCGCTCAACACCGCAGCGCACACTGTTCCGGCAAGAGAGAGGAGAAATCCACTCCCAACCCGGATCCAGGATCTCATCTCGCGCAAGCGCCAACTGAGGCGGCAATGGCAAAGGACTAGATGCCCCACTCTAAAGACGTCGCTCAATGTACTAGTCACAAGAGTGAAGGAGGAGCTATCCATGCACGCTGCAGCATCCTGGGAGGACCATATCGCGTCGATAGGGGACGACGTCCCTTCTGTCCATCGCTTGTGCAGGCAACTCGGCGCGATACCCACACCCACGAGGCCACTCCTAGGTCGAGACGGACACCTAAAGTACAAGGCGGAAGACTGGGCAGAGATCTTTGCATCTTGCCTGGCGCAGCAGTTCCAACCGAACCCCTGTGACAACCCGGAGCACCTGAGGGAAGTCAGCGAACACCTGTAGAGATACTTCGCGGCACCCATCGAGGCGGGAGACGATTCGGTCGTCTTCACACCCGGCCAAGTGCAGCGAGCCTGCAGACGCGGCAAGCCAAAGAAAGCCCCGGCCGCCGATGAGATCCCGAACATGGCCCTACGTCACCTGCCGCAGAGCTCTATTGCGGCGGTGACCAGGCTGTTCAATGAGATCCTGCGCACGGGCCACTGTCCAAAGCTCTGAAAACTTTGTCGGGTAATAATGCTACCCAAGCCCGGAAAGAACCTCCAGCGACCGGAGAGCTACCGCCCGATCACTCTACTCAGCACCCTTTCCAAGGTGTTCGAAAAACTGCTGCTCCAACATCTCAGGCCCCACGTCAAGCCCCGCCCTGAACAGTTCGGCTTCCGTCTCGAGCACTCCACCACGCTGCAGCTCACGAGAGTGCTCCACTTCCTCACGACGGCGAGAAACCGGAGGGAGAACGCCGTCGCAGCACTCTTGGACATGGAAAAGGCGTTCGACCGCGTATGGCACGAGGGAGTGCTGTACAAGCTGTCGACGTCTCCAGCTCCTCGGCGCATAGTACGCGTCCTGGCTTCGTTTCTGACCGACAGAAGATTCGTGGTGGCGGTAGAGGACGCCATCTCCTCCGAGCGTCCCATCCTTGCAGGCGTCCCGCAAGGAAGCTGCCTGTCCCCGGCCCTTTACGGCCTATTCACCGACGACATCCCGGTGATCGGTGACGTCAAGCTGGGGCTCTTCGCTGACGACGCTGCGTACTTCGCTTTCTCCATGAACCCCACCCACGCAGCGAAGAAGCTCCAGAGGACCCTTGACGCTCTACCTGACTGGCTCTGCCGATGGAGACTGTCGGTGAAGGTGGGCAAGACACAGGCCATCTCTATGGGACAGAAGCAACCGCCACCACCACTGCGACTGTACGGTCAGGAGGTGCCCTGGTCAAGCACCGTAAAGTACCTGGGCGTCACCACTGACAAGAGGCATTATTTTTATTTCGATATCGATTGTGTGGGTCAAGCTAGGACACCACAAAAGACCTAAAAGCAGCATTAGAGTCAACTTTAACGACCTGAAAATACAAAACGCAATCCTACAATCGTTACCTAAACGAGTTCAACGTTGTATTGACAAAAAAAAAAGATAATTTCGAACAATTACTTAATTATATAAAAAGATATAAAATACAATGCATTTTATTCATTTTAGATATCAGGTTTTATAGTAATATTTACCGCTTATGACCTAAACAATCGATATCGAAATTTATATTTCGACGATAACTTAATGTAATGTAAAGATATTTTTTTTCAATAGGACTGGGTTTGGTTCTCGAACCGAGTAAGAGTAAAAAAATAGTAGTAGTTTTTCGTGTCACTAAAATCGATGACATGGGTCCTAGAAACAGATTATTGTATGTCTTAGTTTCAGACTTGCCCATACTGACCCAACTAAACGGCCCTGCATTTTGAGATTGAGATGACACATCACTTGCATTGCGTGCACGTAGTGCAGCTCTAAGAAGCGAGCTGGAGCTGTGCCGCATACGCATCCGGCATGTCCCGACCTTACATGAACTCTCATCGAAAAAATAACGGTTACAATACAAAATAAACGCAATTTTGAACGCAATTATTAAAAAAAAATAGAAATCATCCCGCATGGCGGCGACGCAGTCCGCCACCCGTCACGCCTCGTTTCCCGTTGGGGGCGAAAAGCTAAGCTATGTAAATGTATGCTAGGTTAACGAAAGGTTAGTATTGTAAGGTGACTTTAATGGATAGATAGGAGTAAAACGGGTTGGCTTGGAAAGAGTTTTGGGTATGCACGGTGACGAGAGAGTAAATGAGAATAGTAAGAGTTTGTTAGAGATTTACCTTGAGTGGAATCTTTTTGTGACAAACACAATGTTTAGCCACAAATGGATTCATTTGTACACTAGGGACGCCTCCCTAGTAAATGTAAGAAAGAGTATAATTGGCTTTGTGACAGTGGGTTAGCGTTGCAGCAATACATCGAACTATCGATAGTATTGTTGATAGTATCGTGACCTCGAAAAATAGTCACAATATCGATAGGCCTATCGATAGTCTCGATATTATCGGTACTATCGATACTATCGATAGTCATTAAAAGCCAATACTATCGATAGGCATCAATACTGTTGCTAATATCGATAGTATTGCTTTTCGATAGTATCGATACTATCGATAAATTGTTTTAAACTTTCGCGATTTTCACACATATTTATAACGTTATCGGGACTTAAGCGCGATAGAAATATATTGTTGATTTACCTCGACGTTTTGGCCATGTTTCAATGGCCGTGGTCACGAGTAGACTGAAGTGGAGGGTATTACTTCTGTTTAGCCGCGCGAGTTTTACGAACTAACCGCACTTTTTCTTGTTTATTTTCCACCGGCATATCACTACACCGACACACAATGCTCACAATGTCCGACGATTTATCCGAAGATATATCTCGACGCTTACACTTGCTGATTACAGGATTCCATGATGAAGAGAGTTTATATCCGTCTTCCCGGTTGAATTTTTTGTACTTTTTAATTTCAACCGCTCCACGTACTATTCTAGGATAATAATGTCGTTCTGTAGAGAGGTTTTTAGGGTTATGAAGCTCAATCCAATGGTTTGATCCCGATTCCAGCAAATGCTCGGCGATAGCGGATTTGTTCACCTGGCGATTTTTGACAGCTGCGATATGTTCCTTGACCCTTTCCGCTATAGTTCGCTTCGTCTGTCCAATGTAAGAACTACCACAACTGCAATCTATCTTATAAACGCCCGGTGACTGATAAGGAATAACATCTTTTGGAGATCGTACATGCCTCGCGACTTTGGACAACGGCGTATATACAGTCTTAATGGAGTATTTACCTAGTACTGCTGCAATTTTGTCCGTCACTCCTTTCACATAAGGCATGAATGCAGGTTGTCTAGCTACATCCGGATGTTTCTCCCTACGTTTCCGTCTAGATCGCCGTTCACCTATCCTGTATCCGTTACGTTTTAGCACCTCCTGAACGTATTTCAGCTCCTCTTCCACAAACCCAGGGTCACACAGGTCATGCGTTCTGTTAAGTAAAGAGCTCGTTACGGATTGAAGATGACGAGGATGGTGGTGAGATGATGCGTTTAGATATCTATCCGTGTGTGTCAGTTTCCTGTAAACGGTTTGTGTCAGGGATCCGTCCATTCTCACCATTACCTTAACATCCAGGAAAGCCAAGCTGCGCTCTGATTCCAATTCATACGTAAATTTAATCTTGGTATGAATGGAATTGAGATGGGCTAGAAACTGTTCTACTTCTGGCTTGCCACCCCTCATTACGCAGAAAACATCGTCGACGTACCGCTTCCACAACTTCACTCCCCATTGTTGCAGCTCAATTGTACTCTCGAAGTGTTCCATCCAGATGTTAGCCATCATTGGTGCCACAGGACTGCCCATAGCTACACCATCCATCTGGAGATAGTGCTGTCCGCGGTATAAAAAGTAGCTCCCTTCCAAACAGTTTCTGAGTAATACCATGTAAGACTCCGACATCTCATGGTCGCTTAACTTCCCCCGGATTACCTCAAGACATTCTTTGAGTGGTACATTGGCGAAAAGTGATTCAACATCAAAACTCACCATAATGTCATCTGGAGCTATCTGGATGTCCTTGAGGATTTCAATGAAATGGCGAGAATCCTTGACAAAAGACGACGTTTTTCCCACAAACGGCTGCAATACGAAAGCAACGTGTTTAGCAAGATCGTAAGTGGGTGATGCAATCTGACTCACGATTGGTCGCAGAGGCACGCCTGTCTTATGTACCTTCGGCAATCCGTATAATTTCGGTGGCTGCACGATCTTAGGCTTGTATAAGCGATCAAAAACGGCTCCGTCAAACAAATCTTCGTAGTCCCTGATTATTGCTCTGATACGGCGCGTGACTCTAGCAGTAGGGTTATATGCCACGGTTTTGTACACCTCAGAGTTATCTAACAAAACCTTAATTTTTTCCGACCATGTTAATCCTAATTCAAAGTAATACTATCGAAGTTTTACGAACTATCGATAGTGCAATACTATCGATAGTATTAAGAACTATCAATAGTATCGATTGTTTGTTGAAATAAGTACGACAATAGTATCGATACTATCGATACTATCGAAAAGCAATACTATCGATATTAGCAATAGTATTGATGCCTATCGATAGTATCGATAGTACCGATACTATCGAGCCTATCGATAGACCTATCGATATTGTGACTATTTTTCGAGGTCAACTATCGATAGTCAAACTATCGATAGTTCAGCAACGCTAGAGTGGGTGGAAGAATGAAAAAGAAGGTTGTTGACACTAGGGCGTATCGCGGGTCGGGTATCCATTCTGACCACTTCCTGGTTATGAGCCGAATAAGTGGTCTGTTCAAAGGATGGCGACGCCGACCGCGTCCTAAGAGAACGAAGAACGAACCTAAGCGAACTACGAACTTTCTACTTTTAGAAAATCTGCAAGAAAGAGTTGGGAATGAGTAATTATGTAAACTGAAAGATAGATTTTAAAGGTAAGATGGTATTTTAGATAGATTAATGAATTGTGGGACGCATTCAAAGAGGAAGTAGTGAGTGTAGCTAGTGAAGTAGGTGGAGTAAGTAAGAGGACGAAAAAGAAAACCGAGAAGAATGTTTGGTGGGATGTAGAAGTACAAAAGGCAGTATGTAAGAAGAAAAAAGCGTCGTTGGAATGGTTAGGTTAGGCCTTTTGCATTCTTTGGTTAAGAGCCAACCAAAGAATGCAACGGGCCGCGTTTTAAGTTGCAAATGAAGTGAAAAATTAGTATAGAAGGTTGAAACGTTTGGTGAAAAAAGGTTGTCCGAAGAATTCAGAACAAACAAAGTTTTTCTGGAAATCCATTCGCTTAGCCAGAGGAAAGACCCAGACTTTTGAGGTAAACACAATCCGTGACAAGAATGGAAGGTTAGTAAATAAGGAAGAATGCATATTAACGAGATGGAAAGAGTATTTTGAAAAGAAACACTAAAGTCTAGTGAATGCAGTGCAAATGAGAGCGATGAGAATTATGTGTGGTGTGACTTTGAGAGATAGAGTGAGGAATGAAGTGACAGAGAAATGGGGAGTGAAGGAAGATGTAGTAACAAAGATTGAGCATTGTATGTTAACATGGTTTGGGCACGTAAGAAATGATGGATGAAGGGAGAGTGGATGGAAAAATGGGAAGGGGAAAACCTCGGCGAACGTACTCTGACCAAACCGGAGACATTCTGGAGAAAGGCCAGGTCAGGAGTACCTTCAACCGACGAGCATGCATAAAAAATGTTATGAGAGTAGGTGAAGCGAAAGTTGTATGTCAGGATCTTAGCAAATGGAAATCCGTGGTCTCTGCTGCCTACCCCTCCGGGAAGCAGGCGTGACTTTATGTATGTACATAGCATTGACTTAGAAACGCTACAAACGTGTCCAGTGAGGACATCAAAGAAGTGATACCAGTAATAGACCCAAATTGATGAGATGACTCAGGGTTCGAAATTTTCGTAGCACGATAAGACGTCGGCAAGACATAGGAGTCGAATTATTATTAAAATGTACTACATGCTCATACTCGAGTTCAAACATTATTTTATTCTATAATTTAATTATATTATAGAAAGGAAAATAACGCTCGTTTTAAGCGTTCCTTTATTTATTTAATTACTATGTTGATGGCAAATATTAGGTTCAACAAAATAGGTACTTGTGTAAGTTCCGAAATATAAACGAACTTTAGACATCTACATTATTATTTTAATGTAGCAATTATGTTTTATTAAATCTCGTTATTGCATTAATAAAAATGGAGCACTAAAACTAATAGTTTTTTTTATTAATAATATAAAATTACATTTTAGAAAATAATTGTTTGAACACGAGTATGAGTATGGAGTGCATTTTAATACTCGTGTCGACTCTATACCTTGCTAACGTCTTACCGTGCTATTTAAATTCCTATCCCTGCAGTGATGACACAAATACCAATGTAAAAAAATATAGTAACATGCATTTCCAATAACTAGAATAAGGAAGGAATTTCCAATAACTAAAATATAGAAGAAGGGCGATGGGTTCCTCAATTTCTACAGAACTCTTCACATGGGTAATAAACCCCTCGAGCACTTCCTGCTTCGATGGACGCCACAGGCCTTTGGACTTCGACTTAGCGGATTTGGTGTTGCTCACATTCGATGTTGTCATCAAAAAAGGGAGAGCTGTGAATGCAGCCACGTCCATTACTTCATTGTTAGCTGCAAACAAAAAAAATGCCTTTAATCAAATATTTTAATGCTATAGGAAACCGAACAATGAACTTTAGAATATTATTGACTACTGGCGACCCCATCCCCCTGGATTAAAATGTATTGTAAGTACAAACAGCAACAAACTTAGCCGACCATTAAAGAGGGAACTGAGAGACATTGTCTATTGTTGAAAGGGAAAGATATATCAACTTCATAGTGCATACTATATGCCTCCCTTTCGCAAAATGACACTTTCACGCACTTCCGTCTTTAATGGTGGCTTATGTGTCTTCGATTGTACATAAAACCTTCGGTAAAAAATCTCTTATTGACAGTAACAACCACATAAAAATCCGTTGCGTTGTTTAGAAGTATTAAAGGTGACGGTTCGCGCCGCGACCGAGACAGGAGGAGACCGCTACACTACACGAGACTACACAATAAATAATAGTACTAACGTACAGAAACTTCTCTTTTTCGACCACCATTAAACGAATTTCAACTTTATGATCAGGCACAAAAAGGTCGTATTACTTCATAAACATTCGCCAAGCGGCATGCGTCAAAAGGAAGGCGCCGCCCGCGCCCGCCCTCCACCCGCAATACTCTGGCGCATCGCTAGGGTTGGGCTGCTTACTATAATACTATCACAACGCGCGACACAGAGTGAGCGGGCGCGCGCGCGGCAACCCGGCAACCTACTGCGATTAACCTATGCCATAGGTAATGCGGCGAGCGCACCTACAGTGGAACCCCCCTGACGAGACACTACTGGTACGGGGCAGCGGACGTTTCTTTGCCTCCTGTCTCGCGTTTCTGTCTCTTGTCTCGGTCTCGCTCCGGAACCGTCGCTTATACATTGTCTAACAAGTAACGGTCGCGGTCTCCGGTCTCGGTCTCCGGTCTCGGTCTTCTGTCTCGGTCGTGGCGCGAACCGCCACCTTAAAGTGGCTGAAGATACGATGAGGACACACAGAAATGAATAGCTCCTTTATTTTATACTATGTAAAGAAAAAAAGATATATTCTTACCAATTTCAACGTCTTTCATAATGTCTTTCAAAAAGGCATCAGGACGTTTTTTTGCAAGCTGAATAATTTTTGGTCTAATTAAAAGCCAACTTTCTGTAAACTTAATTCTGTAAGCTCATTATTCGGATAAAGACTCTTGTAATCTTTTAATAACTGTAAACAATGAATTTACAAAATAAAATATGACTATGTTAGTATTTATATTATTATGTTTTTTTTTTATACAACATCGAAAGGCAAGCAAACAAGTGGGTCACCTGATGGTCACTGATCACCACCTCCCATAGATACCCGCAACACCAAGGAGATTGCAGATGCGTTGCCAACCCAGCTAATCTTGTGCTAGTAATTTACCGGCTGTCTTGTCTGTCGACGCCGGAATAAACCATTGCAAGCACGAACGTATTTTGCGGGAGGTAGGTAGGTAGGTAAGCAACAGTGCTTACCTTATCTACCTACCTACCTCCCGCAAAATACGTAGATAGTAAATACATACATAGTAAGGCAACAGTGATCACAGCCACCCATGGGAACTAGAAACCTAAGACAGTCGCTGATACGTTGCTTATAGGCTGGCTATAGCTTTTACAAGACGCAAGCTATTCTATGAAACAAAGGCTATAGTCAACTTTCCAAAGTAAATCGGTCTTTGCTTTAAATGTACTTGTTTTTTTTTGTACCCCGTCTTATAGTAAGGATTATTTAGCCTAAGTATGACCATTGAACATCCTCAATGTATCTGTTTTTGACTTACGATTTGTCACACAATTTTAAAATTATTTAAACAATGCGATCCAGTCCTTACTGTATGGTCAGATTAATAGAACCCTTGTTCTATTTTTCTTTTTGACGTACGGAACCCTAAAAAGATGGTTGTAAAGTAGCGACAATGCCAAATTTTTTCCTGAGAATAGGTCATACATTGGCCTACTAATTAGCCTGTGTATCGAAATTTTCGTGGTACTTCCTTTTAAAATGAGAAATATGTGTCACCATGTTCTGCATTCAATTAGTGTTTTTAAATGACGTACACAAACTTCTATTTGGGATTTCTTATTATGATTCATGAAATTTAACTTTGATATTTAATTATATTATATTATAAACGATTTATTTAAATTAAAATGTATAACACTGATTATATCCAGAACATGCCGACACACATTTCTCATTTTCAAAAGGAAGTAACCACTTGGAAAATTTTAATATTTAGGCTAATAATAGGCCAATATCTGATCTATTCTCTGAAAGAAATCTATCAGCGTCGCTACTTCACAACCACATCAACAACATTGTTTTTTTTTATTACCATTAACAGGTTTTTTGAGTTGCGATACAAATCTAAACAAAGAATATTATTCCTAAAGAAATGAGTCGAGTGAATACATTCACGATTTTTTTTACTTTAAAATTTCTTTAGTTAAAAAGCGTCACAATTAGGATATTCATACTTACGTCAAATAACCCTTACTGTAAGAGGTACTTACAAAAAAAAGATGTACATCCAATGAAAAAGCCGAACTTGTATGTAAATGGTAACAGACAGTTATTTATTTATGATATACTCAGAAATGAAATCGGAGATCAAAAATTGTTCAATAATTCACACATGACATTATCATGTCTGACGTGTTCGGGCCTTGATGTGTCTCGTCAGAGAGATGCGCCAGGCGACAAGCCTCCACACATCACTGATCTGACCACAACATTCAAGAGATCATTGCACTTGTAGACCCTTACTTTTGATCTTGGATTCTATTTCAGAGTTTTGTATAATTATGTATTGTAAAATATATAAATAAATACAATGTGAGTTGTAATGTTTTTTCTGCTTACCAAGAATATGCCTCCTTGCAGGGTGAGTGGTTTAAAGTCATTGAAATATTGCTGTATAGTACAATTTTTTTGTAGAAGACTCATGCGATATTTTGTGGTGATAGTCCAATAATTTTCTACTGTTTCCCACGAGTCGCAGCAGTTTTTAGCCATATTATTTTTTCATCAATATCACTTTATTGATGGTCACTGAGCAATGCATCTTGAGAACTGGTGGTGGGGTATAGAGGTTCGGATGATGAAACTGATGACGACGAGCTGCAGCGTCTCTCTTGTCGTTTTACTACTCCATTTTTAATTAATTCCTTTCTTTTTTGGCGAAAACAATCCTGCAGTTTTCCTTTTGCAGTTATTTTTTGATTAGGGCTAAAACTTGTGAACGGTATGAAATAAATCGCTGAACTCTCCCTTTCAAAAACTTTTGGTATTTCAAATGCGAGCTGGTAGAAACGTGAACTTTTAATAATTTTTCATGGATTATCTTTCAACTCATTGTTAATAATGAGATTATGAAGTCGTCTTCTAGCGGCATTGTCCAATAAACCAACAGTCTGGTAACGAAGTAAAAGGCCTTTGCCTTCGTTGCATAAGCTCAACAAGTTGTAAAAATCCTGAAATCTTTAAAACACTGAAATATATTGTAATTTTGGCTCTCTAAAAGGAATTGCGGGTTGTGATGGTCCAGCTAGCCTGCATGCTTAGTATCTTTGAAGAATGTTTGCTTCAACCTTAGGTAATAAAATAATTTAGTGGGTAAAAAACACGGAAATCAGAAAACACGGGAAGTGCTTTAAAGCATTATTTGTACCCGTACCGGTGTCGCCACACGCACACACTTGTGGATATCATCTTATACTACACTACTAAAATAATACAATCTTGATTGGTTGAAATTATCAAACGATATAAGACAAATGGTACTCAAGTTTTTGTAAGAAAATATATCTTATGATAGTGATACTAAGGTTTACTTTTTATTAACGTCAGACTAATTATACGACATTTTAACCTGTAAACGTCAAAAGAAAAATTTGGCTTCGTAGTTCCGCTAGTCAACACTAGATGCCACAATCGTAGCGCAGAACCTTCCAGAGTGAAATAGTCATTGCAGTCAATCAATAATTAACTTTATTGTAATCATGTACGGTTGAATTTTGACTAAATGTTCTGTTAAATTATTAGTACAATGAAAATAACTAAGATTTTTATGGAATATCATGGGATATTCCATAAAATGGAATGGCCATGGGTTTCTTTCTACATTATCTAACCCCATGAGTTTCTTTCTACATTACCTAAACTTTTTTAATCATGGGGATTAAGATTGTTACGGACAGCAAGACCGAAGCCGTTAACTTATGAATTATAAGGTTTAAGTAGGTTAAGTTTATATTGATTACTTAGGCTAAGTTAAAAATGAATAAATAAAGACGTCAATTTTTAATATATAAGGCCGATGACGGCCTTATATGAAGGAGGACCGCGGGACGATCCGAACTATGTAATTTAATGCCTGCGGTCCCCTGAAAACGGATCACGGGATTGGTTTTTGTATGTGCAAAACTGATTCTAATAAGAAAATGTAACCAATATTGAACGATAAGTGAAAAATCGAACAATTTAGCCGGAAACCCGCCCCGAACCGACCAATGGGAACGGCTGAATTACTGGATTTTAGGCCAATCAGAGGGTCCGACGGATCACCCTTGACGAAAAACCGAAAGAAAAAGTCGGCCTCTCATTGGCCTAGACGCTCGATCCGCGGCGCTACACCCACTAGGCCAGCCCAGTGGAAAATGTATGTAAACGGGCAAGGTCAGCGATCGATGTCAGCGGTGTCAGAGCAGCGGATCCAGCGAACCAGCCTAAGAAGAACAAGAACCAGGAACAAGAACCAATAAAGGAAGAAGTCTAAATACAGTCCACCGTCTTTCATTCGTCGAGCCGTCGAAGCGGCCTTACTGTCCGACGCCCGTATCGGACAGAGTTTTGGTCTTTCGAACCGGATTATCCAGACGCCGCTGATCCGTATCAATTGGACTACGTCATCATGGTCATCACACGTTCCCACAACACGCCGGGAGGAGGAACAACGAACTGCGAACCCGAACCAGCAAGTCACCGCCGCCGACTGAGCCGCCGCCGAACGGACCGCGAACATAGCGCGCCCAAGCGCTGCCGAACCGAACCCCGCCCGGGTAACCTATGCCGGCATGGACCCAGAGGAGCAGGTACACGATCAGTTGCAGAGGCAACTCGACCGTATCGTCAATCGCGATCTGGTCTCGCCCGCAATCGCGCCGCTGCGGGCAGAGACTAGAGCCGCGCCCCGCGAGATCCACCGCAGCACCGGCGCGCCGCGTCGCGACGTATACTTCCCGCCGATTACGTGGGCAGACGGAGTGCCCCGATCTTGGGCGGGGGCTCCGCGAACCTACGGAGCACATCGACGCGATCACGCAAGAGGAACCGGTAACCGAGCGCTCTGATTGGGCCGCGCTTATGGAACAGGAGCGGCCAGTAAGACGAAACCAGCGATACGGTCTCGCCCTTGCTGGAGTCTAAGGGCGACCGTTTTGTGCGCAGTGGTGACAGCTCTGCAGAAGAAGAAATGGACGCTGCCCTCGCTAACCGTGACCCAGGTATTGACACGGTTAATTCAAAGAATGCAAAGAAGCGTTTCTCCTCACTGCGATGCACGGCTGGACCTGAAGTTACATCGCTTAAGGCGGTAGAACTCCTCAGGTACATACACCTTTGGAACATGGTGTCAGGCGCAGACAAGATAAGTGCGTACTTAGAAACAATGTGCCCCGAACAAACTTGCACCGTCCTTGAGCTCAAACCGAAGGGGTCTTACAAGTTATACAAAATCGGCGTCCCATGCGAGCTGTATGACAAATGTCTATCTGCAGATATCTGGCCCAGGAATGCTCGGGTGAAGGCATGGTTTTTTCGAAGACGGCAAAGCAGCGGCAAATACCCGGAAAAGCCCAAGTCCCAAAGGGAAAATAGGAACGATGTTGGACATAGTATACCAAAATGTCAGGGGCTTGAACACGAAACTTCACTGCTTCAGGCAAAACCTGCTGGCTCTTGATTGTGACGTCGTCGCTGTATCGGAGTCTTGGCTTACCGATACCGTTAGCGATGCTGAGTTGGCGTGTGGCGGGTGGAGCGTGCTGCGCCGGGACCGCGCTACTTGCGCGCGCGGCGGCGGCGTGCTCCTCGCGGCGCGCCCTGGCATTGAGCTTCAGCGTCGGGCGGATTTAGAGACGCCGAATGGCGAAGACTTATGGGTCACTTTTGTGGTGGATCAGGTGATATTCTATGTATGTGTCGTGTATATTGCTCCCAGTGCTTCGGAGGAAACTTATATGCAGTGGTTTACTAAATTGGAATCGGTGATTGACTCTCTTGAAGGTGTAGTGCTCGTGACCGGCGACTTGAACTTAAACCCTGTGTATGCTTCTCAGAGTGTCATGCACTATTATTGTTATCTCTTATCTGTTTGTGGTTTAAAGGAGATGAACGAAGTGATGAATGTACATGGGAGCAAGTTAGATGTTGTTTTGGTGTCGGAGCGCGTTACTGGTGCTGTGGTATCACAGATGGCGGGTGAGGGAATAGTCCCTAGATCTGATGCGTACCATCCTCCATTGGAGATTTCGGTTCCCGTGGGAAGCTGTGGGCGCCGACCGGCTGCAGAGCGTCTAGATCCTAGCAATGTGGACATGCGTCGTGACTGGAACTTTACTAGGAGTAATTTCGAGCTTATGTACAAATTAGTCTCCGAAATGAGTTGGCAGGAAGTTCTCGGTGCTGGCGACGTCGATATTGCTGTAGACAGTTTTTATCGTCTGTTGTATGGTATTTTTGACCTCTGCGTACCTAAACGGAAACGGCCAACTAGTTTAAGTAGACGATATCCTGTGTGGTTTACCGCTGACCTGATCAGTAACATCAAACGAAAAAGCAGTCTACATCGGGAATGGAAGGCTACGCAGGATAGGGACGTCTATAGAAAGTTGGCAATGTTGAGGTCAAAAGTTAAGGAGCGTTTGGCGTCTGCTTATGACAGCTATATTGAGCGAATCCAAAGTACAGTTAAAACTAATCCCCGAGCTTTCTGGCAACATATTGGCAGCCTTAAGACAGGTGGTGGTTTTGTTTCCCGAGTAAAGTTTAAGGATGAGCAATCTGTCGGTAGAGAGGTGGCTAGCACTTTTGCTAACTATTTCTCAGAAGTTTTTTTACCCGACGTCCCGCATCTTGATCCGAATTTGTTGGAAAATGCCGATCGGAAGCCTATCGCTAACTGCATTGATATCAAATCTATCACTGTCCGGGACGGGCGTCGGACAGGGAGGTCGACTTCGACGGCTCGGCTCGTTCGAATAAAAACAATGGACTGTATTTGGTGTTCTTCTTTTATTGATTCCTTTTCCGGGTTCTTGTTCTTAGGCTGGTTCGCTGGATCCGCTGCTCTGACACCGCTGACCTCGATTGCTGGCCTGGCCCGTTTATATTCCCATTTTACTGGGCTGGTCTAGCGGGTGTAGCGCCGCGGATCGAGCGTCCCGGCCAATCAGAGGCCGACTTTTTCGTTCGGTTTTCGGTCAAGTGTGATCCGTCGGGGCCTCTGATTGGCCTAAAATCCAAAAATGTAGCCGCTCCCATTGGTCGGTTCGGGGTGGGTTTCCGACTAAATTGTTGGATCTTTTCTTTATCATTTTCGCATATTTTGCTTTATTTAGCAGGATCTAGAGGGCGAGCCGGGTTCATTCTTAGTGGAATAGCCACGCTATTCGTTCTGGCTGTTTAAGCTGCGCCTCTTTACATTCATTCTTATTCCTAAAACGTGATTATGCTAATTTTTATTTACATTTTCCAATAAGAATCTAATTTTTTACATCTAAATCGCCTCTGCGATCTGTTTTCCGAGGACCGCGGGTAATAATTTACAAGGTTCGGATCGTCCCGCGGTCCTCCTTCGTATATGGCCCTCATTGGCCTCATCTAATTAGGATTTAAGGATTTATTTATTAATTTTCAACTTAACCTAAGTACAATCAATGTTATCCCTAAGTCAGTCGGCTTAGGTCTTGCTGTCCGTTACACTCTCCCCCCGGCCGACATCCGCAGGGGAGGCCTCTTCCTTGCCTCGTAGGACAGCAAGCCTGGTCGTCGGGCGCCGGAAAACTCCTCCTTTCGTTCTGACATCTGCGCTCCGCACGCCGCCATCCGGTCCCGGGTAGGTCGCCTCCACGATCCCTCGCGGCCACACATTTCGAGGCAGCGTTGCGTCGACAACCACCACCAAGTCGCCGACTTCAATGGGTCGTTCGCCCCCGCTCGGCGATTGACGGGGCGCGAGCGTCGGGAGGTACTCTCGTATCCAGCGGGCCCAAAAACTATCCGCCAGCGCCTGGCTGGCGCGCCACGTCCGTCGGTCGGCCTCGTCGCAGGGGCCGGTGAGGGGGGCTCCTGAGGGACCTCCGAGCAAAAAATGATTCGGGGTTAGCGCCTCGTCGTCGCGCGGATCCACCGATACATGAGTCAGTGGCCGGGAGTTCACCGTCTGCTCCGCCTCCGCCAGCAGGGTGTGCAGCACCTCCTCCTTGGGCGACTTGGTGAATAGCGTGGCGGCCAGCGTTGTCTTTACTGATCGCACCAAGCGCTCCCACGCCCCTCCTTGGTTCGGCGCTCCGGGCGGAATGAACCACCACTCCGTGCGGTGCTGCAGCGCGTAGTCGCGTAGCGCGGGTAGCCACTCCGCGTAGGCGGCTCGTAGCTCGGCGTCGGCTCCACGGAAGTTTGTTCCGTTATCGCTATATATCAGCCGCGGCCAACCGCGGCGTGCTGCCATCCGACGTAGGGCCATTATGGCAGAGTCCGTCGTCAGACTGGCAGCCAGCTCCAGATGGACGGCGCGTGTCGTCAGGCACGTGAAAAGCGCGACCCAGCGCTTCTCGTGCCGCCGCCCGATGGTCACCGTTAGCGGCCCGAAGTAATCCACGCCGCAATTAGTGAATGCTCTGCAGTGGGGTTCGATGCGGGCCAGCGGGAGGTCGCCCATGGCCGGCGGTCGCGGGCTCGCACGTCGCAGGATACACGTCGGGCAGGCGCGCGCCACCGCACGCACCGTCGGTCGTAGATGCAATATCCAAAATCGTTGTCGTAGATCGTTCACCACGCGTTCATTTGATGCGTGGGCGGTGTCATGGTGCGCCTTCGCGATGATCAAGCGCACAAATGGATGCCTCCCGTTCAAAATCGCCGGTTTTTTGATCAACCCGCGCACGGGTGCGGCACTGATGCGTCCCCGCATTTTCAGGAGTCCGTCCTCGATCTCCGGGTCCAGGCTGAAAAGGCTGCTCTTTTTCGTCAGCCTCCCCCCGTTCCGGAGTAACTTTAGCTCTTCGGCAAAGTCATCAGCCTGACACTTAACTTGCCATAGATGTTCCGCCCGCCGTATAAGTTCCAATGTAAGTTCCGTCGGGATCTTTCGACATTTGTTGATGAATTGTAGCACCCGTGCGGTCGTCCGGATGAGCCGTTCGTAACTGGAAAATCGCTCCATCTTTGGAAGGTGCGCGAAGCCATCCCTCTCTTCAGCACTCTTCACATGCCCGCACGTTTCCATCTCCTCCGGTTCTTCACCGGGCGGCTCCTGCGGCCACTGCTCCTCGCCTAATTGTAGGAAGGCCGGCCCGGTGAACCATCTGTCTGCCTCGTTCACTCTCCTGGCTCCGTCGGCGCGCGTAGCATCGTCGGCGGGATTCTCTTTCGTCGGCACCCATCTCCACTGGTGCGGCTCCGTCAGTTCGCTGATTTCGCCCAGCCTATGCGCTACGAAAGGCGTGTATCGTCTCGCATCGTTCCTTATCCAGTGGAGGACGGTCCTGGCGTCGGTCCAAAACACGGTTTCCCCGATGTTTATTCTGTGTTCCTTCTTGATGCTGTCCGCCATCCGGGCTCCGATGACGGCAGCTTGTAACTCCAGTCGCGGAATGCTCTGCGTCTTGAGAGGTGCAACCCTTGCCTTCCCGGCCACGAGCGCTGTGGACACCGTTCCGTCCGAGTGCGTAGAGCGCAGGTAGGCTGCTACGGCGTATGCGCTGGAGCTGCCGTCTACGAATATGTGTAGACTGCGAGCCGCTCCCCCCGTATCGTAGCTCCGGGGCAGGCGTAGAGCCGCTACGGCGCGTAGACCCTGTGTCCATTTCTCGAATTCCACGCCGTCCTCTTCGTCTAGCGGTGCATCCCAGCGTACTTGCTTTCGCCACGTATTCTGTAGGATTATCTTCGCTGTGATCGTGTATGGCGACAGCAATCCTAGCGGGTCGTATATGGACATCACGGCGCTGAGTGCCTCCCTTTTCGTTGGTGCGCGCAGTCTCTCGCGTACTTCTCGCGGCACCCGGTTCATGGCTGTGTTGAAGCCGAGTGCGTCCATCCCTGGGCTCCACATCAAGCCCAGTATCTTCGGTCCGTCGTCTGGGCCCAGCGGCGCGGATCCGTCCACGCGTAGCGCCGGCTCAATACGTTCCTTGAGGCGCTCGCTGTTGGTTGCCCAGCTTCGTAGATGGAAGCCAGCTCTTCGGTGCACTGTCGCTACCGCCGTAGCTACTCGAACGGTCTCCTCTTCGGTCGCGTAGCTGTCCACGTAATCGTCCATGTAGTGGTTCTTCGTGATGGGATCAAGCGCCTCCGGGTACTCGTTTGCATTGCGGTGCGCGTTGTGGTTCCGCACGCTGTGGGCCAGGAAAGGCGAACTTGATGCTCCGAAGATCATAGAGTTCATCTTGTAGAGTCTCGGTGGCCCCGCCTCCTCCGGCTTCCTCCACAGGAACATTTGTGAGGGTCGATCGGCGGGCCGTATTCTGATTCTCAGGAACATCTCCTGGATATCCGCCGTCACTGCATACTGGCCCTCCCGGAAGCGGTAGAGGATGCCCGGAAGCGACTGAAGTAAGTCCGGGCCCTCCAAGAGAAAATCGTTCAGGCATTTTCCCTGGCTCCTGCTGGCGGCGTCAAACACAAGCCGAATCTTGCCCGGCTTATTGATGTTCCTCACAGCAAAATGCGGCAAGACCCAGGCTCGCGGGTTCGATACTTCTTCGCCCTGGATCGGTTCAGCGTAACCCTTATCAATCAGGTTTTCTACCTGCGCCCCGTACTCGCGGGCGTAGACGGCATCCTTCATTTTTCGTTCTACGCCTCGTAGGCGTTGTAGCGCCGTCGCGTAGCTCGCAGGTACTACGGCGGCGTCGCTCCTCCACGGCAGCCCCACCTCGTAGTGGTCTCCGCGGAACTCGACGGTGTCGTTGAAGATCTGCTGGGCTCGTTCGTCCGCCGGCCGTTGCTTCGTAGCCAGCGATACCCCCAGCGCGTCGATCTCGAAGTGTCGTTTCACCAGCTTCTCGATGTCGTCGTCACGCACGTTGTATGCATAATGCGTGACCTCGTCTTGATCGTTCCGTGTCAAGGCTCTGGGTACTGTCCCGAAGATCACCCAGCCTAGTTCGGTTTTGACTGCCGCCGGTTCTGACCGCTTGCCCGTTTTCGCTTCCTGGGCGAGCATAAGTGGCCAGTTGTCCGTCCCGATCAGCAGTCGCGGCGTAGCAGCGTCGTAGCACGCCTCCTTCAGGTCGCGCAGGTGCTTATACTTCGTAACGCTTTGCCCCAGCTGTTGAGTGTGCAGCCGGAGATCCTCGACTGTTCGAGCGGCGATTGTATGGGCTCCGCCTTGTCCTTGGACGACTATGTTCACGCGCCGACTGTTCGGTTGCTCCTTGACGGCGCAGATTCCGCGGACTTGCATAGGCGCGTTGGGGCCCACGGCTCTAATCGTCCGGGCGAGGTCCTCGTCGATCATCGTCACCGTAGATCCATCGTTCAGTAACGCGTAGGTATCCACGTGACCGTTCGGTCCCTTCACCCTTATTGGACACATCTTCAGCCATACTCGGTCACTGGTCTTGCTGGTGCGAGCAGTAGTGACGTACTCCTTTTCCGCGGCTGGCGCGGGTTCAGGTGAGGGCGGCGTAGCTGGGCGCGGCGCTTGGATCGGCGCCGTCCCTTGAGGCGGTTCCCGCCCCGGGTGGGACTGCAGCGTTGTAGCCGCACGGTTCGCGTGCAGCAGCGGGTGATGCGGGTGGCGGCAATCGTCGATCCCGCACAGTCGGGCGCGGCAGTTCTCGCGCCGGTGCTGCTTGTTCATGCACTTGAAGCAGACCCTGTTCTGTTTGGCCCACTCCCAGCGTCGGTCCACGTTCATTTGGCGCATTCTCCCACACTTAGGGACGTCATGGTCGCCCCCGCAGCATAGGCATTGTCCTTTGTGTTCGGCGTTCGTAGCGGCGGCGTAGACAGGCCGCGGCGTTCCCCATTTCGTGGGGGCTCGGGGCTTCAGGCTTTCCCTCTTGACCGGCGACGGGGTTCCCAATGACGTCATCGCCGCTCCGCCTGAAGCGAAAGTGTAGCGCAGGGCTCGATCCGCCTCGCGCATCATGAATTTCGAGAGCACGCAGATCTCTGGTTCGACAGCGGCGGTTTGTTCCGATGCGTAGTCGCAGAAACGAGAGCGTAGATGCGGGCTCATCTTGTCCAGTGCTTCTCGGGCCAGCAACGGGTTGTAGAGATATCCCCGATGATCCACCGTAGAAAGCACGCAGACTATGTTCTATGTCAAGCTACGACTGCGAACGCGTTCAATTCAGCAGCCGATGTTCCCAGGCGCGGCAGCTTCTTGAGATCATCCAGCGCCTTGTCCACGATGACCTCAGGTCGTCCGTAGCACTGACGCAGCGTCCGCATAATCTGGTCCGGATCCGTAGCAGTGTGCAACAGGGCCGCGACGGATTCTCGGGCGACGCCTCGTAGACAAGTTCGTAGACGTGCTACGTTCTCCGTAGGTGAGAAGTTGTAGGCCTTCGTAGAGTCCTTGTAGGCCGCCTGGAACGGTAGCCATTCACCCGCAGCTCCGCTGAACGTTGGTAGCTCGTACACCTGCCTCGGCGGCGGCCGCAGTCGCGTCATTCGTTCCAATGTTTCCGCTAATTTTTCAATCCCGCGGTATCCGGTTGCGCTGCGGTCGCGGGTGGGCGTCGTCGGTGAACGGGCTCTGCCTTTGCGTTCAGCTTGCGGGAGTTCATCCTTCCGCTTCGCGTCGGCTTGAGGTTCTGGTTTGTTCTGAGCGCCGCGACGTCTGTCCTCGACGGCGTCGTCAGGGCACTTCTGGAACCAATCGCTGATGCGCCTGTCTTGTTCCAACTTGTGATGGGGTGCAATAATGCTCCCAGCCTGAGAGCCTTCTGCTTCAATTGTTTCAATCTGCCTGGCCAGCTTGTTCTTCACCAGCGCCTTTGAAAGCTCCAATTCCTGTTTCTGGATCTTCAGCAACTCCTCCTCCGCCTCTCGTTCCGCGAGACGGATTCTAGAGATGGTGTTGTTCGAACACCTCGATAGGGCCGGTGATCTTCTCTGGTCAGCATATACTGCAGGCTGAATGGTGCGCACGTCGACTTCAAAGGCCACGGACGCTCTTACTGGCCGCTCCTGTTCCATAAGCGCGGCCCAATCAGAGCGCTCGGTTGCCGGTTCCTCCTGCGTGATCGCGTCGATGTGCTCCGTAGGTTCGCCGAGGCCGTGCCCAAAGGGCGGGGGGGGCACTCCGTCTGCCCGCATAATCGGCGGGAAGTACACGTCGCGACGCGGCGCGCCGGTGCCGCGGTCGATCTCGCGGGGCGCGGCTCTAGTCACCGCCCGCGTCGGCGCGATTGCGGGTGAGACGAGATCGCGATTGACGATACGGTCGAGTTGCCTCTGCCACTGATCGTCAGCCCGCTCCTCTGGGTCCATGCCGGCATGGGTTACCCGGGCGGGGTTCGGTTCGGCAGCGCTCGGGCGCGCTATGTTCGCGGTCCGTTCGGCGGCGGCGGCTCGGTCGGCGGCGGTGACTTGCTGGTTCGGGTTCGCAGGCCGTTGCTCCTCCTCCCGGTCGCCGTGGGAACGTGTGATGACCATGATGACGTAGTCCACTTGATCCGGATCAGCAGCGTCCGGATGATCCGGTTCGAAGGACCAAGACTCTGTCCGGGACGGGCGTCGGACAGGGAGGTCGACTTCGACGGCTCGGCTCGTTCGAATAAAAACAATGGACTGTATTTGGTGTTCTTCTTTTATTGATTCCTTTTCCGGGTTCTTGTTCTTAGGCTGGTTCGCTGGATCCGCTGCTCTGACACCGCTGACCTCGATTGCTGGCCTGGCCCGTTTATATTCCCATTTTACTGGGCTGGTCTAGCGGGTGTAGCGCCGCGGATCGAGCGTCCCGGCCAATCAGAGGCCGACTTTTTCGTTCGGTTTTCGGTCAAGTGTGATCCGTCGGGGCCTCTGATTGGCCTAAAATCCAAAAATGTAGCCGCTCCCATTGGTCGGTTCGGGGTGGGTTTCCGACTAAATTGTTGGATCTTTTCTTTATCATTTTCGCATATTTTGCTTTATTTAGCAGGATCTAGAGGGCGAGCCGGGTTCATTCTTAGTGGAATAGCCACGCTATTCGTTCTGGCTGTTTAAGCTGCGCCTCTTTACATTCATTCTTATTCCTAAAACGTGATTATGCTAATTTTTATTTACATTTTCCAATAAGAATCTAATTTTTTACATCTAAATCGCCTCTGCGATCTGTTTTCCGAGGACCGCGGGTAATAATTTACAAGGTTCGGATCGTCCCGCGGTCCTCCTTCGTATATGGCCCTCATTGGCCTCATATAATTAGGATTTAAGGATTTATTTATTAATTTTCAACTTAACCTAAGTACAATCAATGTTATCCCTAAGTCAGTCGGCTTAGGGCTTGCTGTCCGTTACAATCACATTACAGGAGGTTGAGGCGGGTATAAAGCGCCTAAAGGCCAATAGCTCCGTTGGTCCGGATAATTTGCCGGCGTATATTTTAAGGGGGTGTATGGAGTTCCTTAAGATTCCGATACACTACATTTTTAATCTGGCGCTCTCATCTGGGTCATATCCCCAAAATTGGAAGGTGTCCAGAGTGAGACCGATCCCTAAGGCGAGTGACACTTCCGTCGTTGAGAATTATAGACCCATAGCGGTTCTTCCCACCCTTGGCAAGCTGTTTGAGGCCATACTTCACAGGAGTCTCTCCTCGCAGATTCGGCCCTTTTTGTGCGACGCGCAGCATGGCTTTCGGCCTGGTCGCTCGGTCAACACGAATTTGTTGATACTTACGGACAGCGTTGCTATGCATCTTGATAGAGGTATACAAATCGATGTCGTCTATTTCGATTTCGCAAAGGCTTTTGATCGGGTGGATAACGACGTGCTGCTCGGGAAATTTGATAAAATTGGTTTCTCTCCCAAGTTGCTAACCTTTTTTGCCAACTATCTACGCGATCGGCAGCAGTTTGTCAGACATGGCTGTGTAGGGACACAGGATTGCTTAGCTTGCGATATGAGTAACATGCGCCCGCTATGCAATCCGGCACGCCAGTAGTCTCTCGCCGCTCGTATCAGCAACATGTAAAATACAAGTGAAATAAATGGAGTTTACTGGAAGAATGGCTTTAATGAAGCACCCAAACGAAGACCCCTAAATTGGTGACCCCTGACAACTGAGCACTGGTTGTGCACGGAGTATGCGACGATTTTGGCGAGTGACTACTCCCTCCTAGCAAGGCCACGTGGAAGTTCGTGCCACGTGTTGCTCTAGGAGGCCTGCAGAACATGGCTCAAGTAGCGTGCCGGGCCAGACGGCGGGCAAAGAGGACCGCAAGGATCGGCTCCGGGACCAGCTCCAATCACGTGCTTCACGGGGCTGCCGCAGAAGAAACGGATACCCCAGTAGATAAGCGGATGCAGGAGCTGCCGTGACCCGGTTTGGCTCAATTTCCTCCATAGGCGTCGGGGAGAATGCCACAACCTGAGTTCGACCCTACACCGGGAGGCGGGATGAAAAGCCAAGTCCGGATCACCACGTCATGAGTGCAGTGTTTTGTGTTTGTGTAGTGTTAGCAATAGTCATACAGTTTTTTTTTCTTTTCTTTTTGTGTTTTTAGTCAATTAACGGTTAGTAAAATTTTATCAAGTGTGGTTACATACGTACTCAAGGATTTCTAAGTATCGAGGTAGTCGCTAACGCTGACACGGCACTCGCTGGATGCTATCGCGTACCCGTGTGCAGTTGTTGCCACGCTTGATATGATTTGCTAATGTGACTCTTAAAGTCAGTGTAGCAATAGCTACATATATTTAGTTGTGTAATTTGAAACCTCGACACTTTAGGTAGCAGTTTGCACACTGCGAACTGAGGTATCGAGCGTATAGTTGTTTTAGTTTTTACAGTGGTATCGAATAGCAAGAATTTTGTCGTCGACGCGCTGCCGTGAGATGTAGATGGCCCATGCCTACACGCTGTTGCAGGTTGTCGGATAACAAATTATGCCGTCGATACACTGTCTCCTGCGTAGGTAACACGATAGTTTTTATGCAAGCGAGAGCAGTTAAGCTGACTAAAGCTGAATGCACTCGGCTTGCGATGCGATAGGGAGCGATGTCGCTTTGTTATACTCCCGGAATAATGCATCGGACACTTAAGTTACCTTTCGCGATGATTTTTTTTGTACTGTTATTTTTGTGTTTACTTTCTTTTTTATTATTTGTGTTATTGTTTTACTGTGTTTTTGTCCTATTTTTTTTTGTAAGGGGGAGGGCTACTGTAGGGACACAGGATTGCTTAGCTTGCGATATGAGTAACATGCGCCCGCTATGCAATCCGGCACGCCAGTAGTCTCTCGCCGCTCGTATCAGCAACATGTAAAATACAAGTGAAATAAATGGAGTTTACTGGAAGAATGGCTTTAATGAAGCACCCAAACGAAGACCCCTAAAGCTGTTTTGTCTCGACTCCCTACCATACCCGGTCTGGTGTCAGTCAAGGTTCCATCTTGGGGCCCCTGTTTTTCGGCATCATGATCAATGATCTCAAATCGGTTCTTCGGGCAGCTCAGTGTCTCTTGTATGCTGATGATCTGAAGTTGGTATACGGGGTAGAGCAAGGAGCGGATTGCGAGACGTTGCAAAGGGACATCGACTCAGTGTTTCGGTGGAGCATTGAGAACAAACTTCTTTTTAACCCCGCCAAGTGTTGTGTGTGTACATTCGGCCGCTCTTCTAACGCTTTGCATGCTCAATATATGTTAGGGACAGAGCCGATAAATCGTGTGTTCTCCGTCAAAGATCTGGGCGTAGTGTTCGATACGCGGCTCACTTTTCGCGAGCATGTTTCGGCTCTTGCCTCGAGCTGTTTTCGAAGACTAGGTTTCGTAATCCGAAACCTCCGCCCTTTTCATGATCCGGTGGCCATAAAAATGGTTTACAACGCCTTAGTTAGGAGCAAGCTGGAGACTTCGTCAATTGTATGGAACCCCTACGAATCGACTTATGCCTTGCTTCTTGAGAAGGTTCAGAAAGCGTTTTTAAGGTTCCTTTACAAAAAGGTATTTGGATACTACCCGTATTTGTACCCAACAAAGTACCTTCTGGGCTCCCTTGGTTACAACTCCTTAGAGGTTAGGCGGAATTACCAGCTTATGATCATGGCATGTCGAGCCTTTCGTGGTGAGTCGGACTGTCCCGAACTTGTGGAGCGTCTTGTGCGACTGTATGTCCCGGATGTACCGAGGATGGCTCTCAGACCACGCCAACGCCCCCTGTTAGCCGTGCCGCCGGCGCGCACCGTGTCGTGCAGGAACTCGCCGCTGCCTCGCGCCCTTTCACAGCTAAATGCGCTTCTGGCATCTACACCTGAGTGCGACTTGTTTGCGTGGCGATGGGCGGCAGTGAGTAGTGAATGCTTGAGTTTTTGTGAGGCGATGGATGATAGGTACACAACTGTTCCAACATAATTTGTTTTTATTATTATTATTCCTACTTAATGATTCACTAGCAGCTTTTTGAGCTGATGCTGGTATATAACTACACAGTTTTGTTTATTAAGTCACATTAATTAAATGTTTATCGAGTCTATTTTTACTCTTACCACTGAAACTGAACTGAACTTACAGTTCAGCTCAGTTTCTGTGTCGGTATAGTTTTTGTAGTATGTATTATGTTGTGACGTAGTACGTAAGGCATATATATATACACTTGTAACCTAATTAAGAGCAGTAATAAATCATTATTCAACGTGACATCTCGCCTTCTTATTTACGAACTCCGAACCTTACATGGCGATCCTGCCAGTTCGGGTTACCGCGCCGCGCGTGTTTAATATGTGATCGAAAGGAAAAGCGCCATACTATGTGCCAAACGGACGATTTTAAGTTGAGAGAATTGGCCGGCAAGTTAGAACTGTTTAGTATAATTATATTTCATTTGTGCGGGACTTGTGATGATAGCGGTGATATTGTTTTTGTATAAACTGTACTCGCAATTCTTCAAATAGGAGTTTTTAAGATGGGCTCCACACCGTCAAAGAAAGATGAGATCATAATAGCACAAACTGCGTCAGGAGGAAATAATAACAGTAACGCTCAACTAGACGATTTAAAATTTCATTTGTCGACGACTAATATTATCTTGATGATTTTGTTACTATTAGTCTTGCTAGTTGTGCTATACGGAATCTTCAAGATTTATCGATCGTGCCACAAGAAAATGATTCACCGTGAAATCAACCATTTCGCGATGTTCCGGAGGTCCAGCACCAGACGAGACAAGCGGCCGGTACCGGAGATGGTGTGAACACCAGGCGCTAAATATAAGAACCACGACAGTGAAAATGAGAATTCGCAGTGAGTGTTTTAGCGTTCATAAGAGATAGTTAGGAATATATATACATTCCATTTTTTTTTTCTTATATATAAACAAGTTAGTAAACTGATAATTACTTATAAAAAAAAAAAAAAACTATGTTATGGTCGAGGAACTTAACAATGTATACGAGCAAATAAAAAAGTTAAAGGACAATACTTTTAAATTAGGTTTAGAAAAAAAGAACAAAAGAGATATTAAGTAAACAATTATACAAAGCTGTAGAATTTTTTCAGGACTATTTACGATGTTCTGACATTTTAGATAATAAAATAAAAAACGATGAAATTAAAGGTAGCGATATAATACATGTGAAAGAGTTATGTACACGAATTGAATATTTGTATCATCAGATTGAAGGGTTTTGTTCCCAAGAATCCCCTACACTGTGTTCAAGTAGTGTTGTAGAAGAATACACCATGACGACATTCGATTTAAAAACGGCGACGTCCCTCCTCCCAGTTATGACTGGAGGCGAGGACGTCACAAAACAATTGATAAGTGCTATCGAACTATACAGCACTATGCTATCTACAGGAAATCAAACACACCTAATTCAATTTGTCCTTTAAAACACGATTATCTGAGAGCGCCAAATTACGGCTAAATCAAACATATGAGTCAGTGACATCCCTCGTCAGTGATATGAACAAACATTTATTAACAAAACAGTCGGCTACTGCTTTGCATTCTGAGTTAGCCCGAGCTAAACAAAATTCTAGCACAATCGACGAATTTGGCCAGAGATTGGAAGAGTTATTCGTTAAATTGAAGCTTCACAGAAAACAGAAATTTCACAAGCTGATGGTGATCAAGATGCGTATAAAATATTAAAACCCATAAATGAGAAATTAGCTTTACAGCGATTCACCGACGGTTTGCGAAATCGTCATTTAAGCACCATTTTAGCGGCCCGAAACTTTCCAGCGTTAAAAGACGCAATACGTGCCGCCAAGGACGAAGAGATGTCGTCTTCATGGTCAGAAAGGGATGACAACCTTATTATAGCCCAAAGGGATAACGCAGGGCAACACCATAATAATTTTACCCATTTTTATAACAGCCGATCGAGAAATTATGCAGGATATAGAGGGGGTCGAGGTGGATACAGCCGCCCATACAATGGGTACGAATACCCCAATCGTGGACCATGGTTCACTCCCCATCAAGGTCGTGGACGTGCACCAAATCGTGCTAATAGCACCACACATACGTTCACCCGAGGTCAACAACAAGGTCGGTATAACACATACAGGGCAAGTCGAGGAAATTCTAACCATCATAATATGCATTTAATATCCTCGGAAGAAAATGTCCCTAATAATGACACACAAAACGAAGAGTTAGAATTTTTTCGAGCCTAACTTCATTTTAGCTTGCCAATATAATAATTCCGTAGAGTGTGCGGTAGGTGATACCAAATATAGATGGCTAGTTGATACGGGTGCCACATTGTCGGCAGTGAAACTTAAAACAATAAGTAAGTGGAATATTCCTGTGCACAAGGAATGCATAAACATAAACGGTATTGGAGGTCAACTACAAACGGAAGGTTTTGTGTACATTAGCCTATGCATAAATGGTCAGAAATTCAAACACAAGTTTTATGTGTTAAGACACTTACCATGTGTAAGCATGGCATCATTGGTCAAGATTTTCTTAAACAGTACAACAGCGTAATAAATTATGAAAACAATACTTTAACCTTATCATATTTACAGCAGCAATATATTTTGCCCTTAGAAATGGGATCACTAGGTAACAACAGTTTTCTTAAGGTACCTGCACGATGCGAAAGGGTTTTTAGGATAAGTACTAGTATGAAAGAGGAATGCGTAATTGCAGCGCAAGAGTTGTGTAAGGGAGTATTCATAGCGGGAAGCATCTGTAAACCTTCAGAAGGACAAATTTTAGTTCAAATACTTAATACACGTGACGATGAAGTCGCACTTAGTTACTTCAGACCTGAAATAGAGAACCTTTCAGATTATTCCATTTGTTGTTTTGAAAAGAGTGTCAGCGTGGATGGAAGTAGAGTCCGCAAAATGTTTTCTTTATTGAAATTAGATCATTTAAACAAAGAGGAGAGAAATTCAATTCAAGCCATTTGCGCGAAATATTCAGATATTTTTTATTTGCCGGGCGACAACTTAACTACGACCAACTTATGTGAACAAAGTATTCAATTGAAACCGCATTCTACTCCAGTTTATACAAAACAATACCGCTTACCATTTGCACAAAGAGAGGAGTTAGAAAAACAAGTTCAGAAAATGTTGTCAGAAAATATTATAGAACCCGCCAAAAGTGACTGGTCCAGCCCAGTATTATTGGTGCCAAAGAAGTCTGACAATAAAACTAAGAAATGGAGATTAGTTATAGACTTCAGAAAACTAAATAATACTATATTAGATGACAAATTTCCGCTCCCTAATATCACTGATATTTTGGACTCTCTTTCAGGGTCAATATATTTTAGTCAATTAGATTTAACACAAGCCTATTACCAGGTAGGGCTGGATCCAGAAAGCAGAAAATATACAGCTTTTACTACGCCATCTGGTCAATATCAAATGAAGCGCCTTCCAATGGGTTTAAAAACCAGCCCAAGCTCGTTTTCACGTGTTATGACAATAGCAATGTCCGGACTAAATTATGAGAAAACATTTGTTTATTTAGATAATTTAATTTGTTTTGGACGAAACTTAGAAACTCACAATAAAAATCTTATGGAAATTTTAACAAGGTTGCGAACAGTAAATTTAAAATTAAATCCAGACAAATGTGACTTTTTACGGAAAGAGATTCTATATCTGGGGCATACAGTTTCCGCGGAAGGCATAAAGCCAGACCCAGAAAAAACAAGAGTACTGCACAATTATCCAGTACCTAAAAATGCAGACGAAGTCAAAAGATTCGTAGCATTCACAAACTATTATAGGAAATTCATTCCCAATTTCGCAGAAATATGTCATCCATTAAATAATTTAACTCGGAAACAGGTGCCTTTTGAATGGAACGAGGAGTGTCAAAAATCATTTTTAGAGTTACAAAACTCATTGACGACTCCACCCGTGCTCCAATATCCAAATTTCGATGAAAATAATACATTTATTTTAAAAACCGATGCTTCGGGATTTTCCATAGGTTCCTTGTTATGTAACAGCGACCACAGACCAGTTGCATACGCGAGTCGCACTTTAAATAACGCTGAAAAGCGATACCCAACTATAGAAAAAGAATTATTATCAGTAGTGTGGTCAGTCAAATACTTCCGACCTTATCTGTATGGTAGAAAATTCAAAATAGAGACAGACCATAAACCGCTTATCTATTTATTTGGCATGACAGACCCATCCAACAGATTAATAAAATTTAGACTATTATTAGAGGAATATGATTTTGTAATTGAATACGTGAAGGGTCCTGACAATGTTGCTGCAGACGCGTTGTCACGGATAACCATAACAAGTGATGAACTAAAATCGATGAATAACACTATTTTTGCAGTTTTAACAAGAGCACAAACCAAAAAATTAAATGATAATCAGAGTACCAACCCAACACGAACTGACATCTCAACGAACGATTGGTCTGATCACCCAAGAGTAGTAGAGATGCTCAAGTTACCAAAAAATTATATAGAACTTATATTTTTGAACGAGAACGAATGGAACGATTTACGTAAGGATGGAATGAAAGAATCGCAGAACATGGCTTATTTACCTTTTACGAGTATTATTTATATGAAAACATTTTCCCGATCGTTCAGCGCACGAGAGGCCTTTGCGAGGGAGATGGTTTCTTTTTGTAACGATTTAGAAATAAATACATTGCATATCATAAAAAATGAAAATAATAAGAGAATAATTAAAGAGATAGCTCAGTATATAAGTAAGTTACCAAAGTGGTCCGGACCACGATTATGTGTTATTGAAGGAGTAAGAAAAATAAGTGACAGTGACACGAAACGCGTTATTTTAAATGATTACCACATGTTGCCCACAAGTGGACATGCGGGTATTAGACGAATGATAAAAAACATAAAGAAAAAATATTTTTGGCAAGGACTGGAAAATGACGTCACCAGTTTTGTCAAAAAATGCGATAAATGTCAACGACATAAATATCTTAAGCCTATAAAACAACCTATGACGATTACTAATTCAGGCAATTCAGCCTTCGATAGAATATATTTAGATTTAGTTGGGCCCCTAGTTACGGATTATAATAATCATAGTTATATTTTAACGCTCCAATGCGACCTGACCAAATACGTCGAGGCGTATCCGATGGCATGCAAAGACGCCACGACAGTAGCCACTGCGTTAGTAAATAATTTTATTTTGCGATATGGAATTCCGAGAGAAATAATCACCGACCGGGGAACTGAATTTATAAATACCACAATGAAAGAAATTTGCAAAATATTAAACATAAACCAACTGAGCTCCACAGCTTACCACCATCAAACAATAGGTTCACTAGAAAATACTCATAAACATCTCGGCGCTTACCTACGAATGCAGATTAATAGTCAACAACAACTATGGAGTTCATGGCTACCGTTTTGGTGTTTCTCCTACAATACTACTATACATTCTGAAACTAATTATACACCCTTCGAATTAGTCTTTAGAAAACACTGTAATTTACCCTCCAGCCTAACCGTCAATTGATCCATTGTATAATTTTTATGACTATCCATTAGAACTTAAGTTTAGATTACAAAAATCGCAATATGAAGCGAGAACCAATTTATGTAAAAGTAAAGAACGTAGAAAAATAAGATATGACTCATATGTTAACCCTATTAAGTACAAGTCAGGAGACTTAATTTTAATCAAAAAGGAAAATGGTCCGAAATTAGATCCACTGTATGTAGGACCATACTGTGTAGTAAGAGATAACGAGCCAAATGTAGTCTTTGTAGACAACGGCAAAGAAGTAACTATCCATAAAAACAGGACTAGGCCATATTATTTTTAAAGTTGAAGTTTGAATTTGTAAGATAACATAGCAATATATATATAAAAAAAAAAATGTAACCATTTTTTTTTCCCCTTTTTAATGAGGGCGTGTGACGTAGTACGTAAGGCATATATATATACACTTGTAACCTAATTAAGAGCAGTAATAAATCATTATTCAACGTGACATCTCGCCTTCTTATTTACGAACTCCGAACCTTACAATGTAATCTTTAATTGTTAGTGTAAGTTTCGTGACGCATTGGTTTTACTGTAATGTCATGTAAACGTTTTTATCAATAAAATAAAATAAAATAAAATAAGAGCGTCCTGCAGTGTATGCTGACCAGAGGAGATCACCGGCCCTATCGAGGTGTTCAAACAACACCATCTCTAGAATCCGTCTCGCGGAACGAGAGGCGGAGGAGGAGTTGCTGAAGATCCAGAAACAAGAATTGGAGCTTTCTAAGGCGCTGGTGAAGAACAAGCTGGCCAGGCAGATTGAAACAATTGAAGCAGAAGGCTCTCAGGCTGGGAGCATTATTGCACCCCATCACAAGTTGTAACAAGACAGGCGCATCAGCGATTGGTTCCAGAAGTGCCCGGACGACGCCGCCGAGAACAGACGTCGTAGCGCTTGATAGATTAAAATATTACAGGGTTATACTAATTTACCCCTGTCACTAATATTATTTTGGACTGGCAACATTATACTACCTTGTTTAGTTTCCGTTAGCCAAAATATGTAATTGTGTAAGATGTCAATTGTTTCTCTACAGCTAAGTTCTAATTATTAAACAGTAAGATATTTTGTTTGTATAAGTTGGGAAATTATCAATGTCATTTGAAAACAATTGCTAAATTGTCTGTACGTGGCGCTACCGGTCTTCAATCCAGCTACGAGCGACACCGGCGCAGAAAGCTGGTGTAAGAACATCGAAGATCTCACCAAGGAGTTTGGGTGGAGTGGCGTCGCAACTGTAGCAAAAGCCGGTAAGGCCCTTAAGGGCTCAGCTTTAATATGGTTTGAATCATGGAATCCAACTGGGGGACGAACATGGGCGACGTTCCGAAATAACTTGACAGATTTATACCCTGAGAAACGTAACCTTGCTGATAAACTTTCTAAGACTGTATCATATACCTCTGACTCAGCAGAGTCTTATTGCGAATATGCACGGGAAAAGGTTAGGCTACTTCGCAATACCAAGGTAGCTTTCACTGAAGCCGAACTGATTGAACTAGTTTGTGGCGGCATCACTGATGTTAATGTTAAGATGGCCTCCTTCAATAATAGTGTTAAAAGTACATCTGAGCTTATTTCACTTTTTACATCATATGTCAAACCTAAGAAAAGGTCCTTGGAGCAAAGCATTCCTGATAATGCAGCAGGTTCGAGCAGACCTAAACGCCTGAAGCCAGATCTCCGCAGTTGTTTCTCGTGTGGAAAGATAGGTCACGTCCAGTCACAGTGTAGGGTACCTCAGGCTGCTAATTCAAAAAACAACACTACAGTACCAGATACTAAATTAGTTGAGATTTTTTGTTCATTTTGCAAAAAAAGGGGTCACACTGAAGCGGTGTGCTTTCATAAGGCCCGTATTTCCGTTAACGCAGACAAGTCTGCCAGTAATAAGACTGCTACTAATCAAGTCAATTTTTTAGGACAGAATTGAAACTTACTAAAGTTTCAATTTACGGTTCCGTTATAGAGTCACTAATAGACACTGAAGCTAATTGCAGTTTAATTCGTAAAAGTGTCGCGTTACGCCTCCAGTGTAATATTATACCGCACAGGTTATCAATAAATGGGATAGGATGTGGTGTTATAGATACAATCGGCATTGTAAAAATCCCTGTAAATTTCGACAATGTTTGTCTAGAACTTGATGCTTTTGTAGTTAAAGATGCGGATTGTATCTATGACGTTGTGATTGGTACAAACGCCTTACAAAACTCTGATATTTAAATAATCACTGATGCTAACGGTAGTAACATAATTAGAAAAAGGTCCCCTGATTTAAAAGTGTGCGTTACTAGTGGAGAACCCAATATAAATGATGAAATTACGGAACTAATGACTAAAATCGAACATTTGGATAAAAATTTGCAAACTCAAATTACAAATATTTTCCAAAAACATTGGAGTATTTTTAATACTAACAGCTCCGTCACAACTGGAGAATTAAAACTAAAATTAAAGACCAACAGCAACATTTATTATCGCCCATATCGGTTATCTCCTTGTGAAAGAGAGAAGGTAAAAGAGATGGTACAGAATCTATTGGATTATAACATAATTCGCGAAAGTGATTCCTCGTTTGCGAGTCCAGTTCTTCTTGTAAAAAAAAAGACGGCAGCGATAGACTATGCATAGACTACAGATCCTTAAACAAAGTGATCGAAAAGGATAGGTACCCTCTTCCTCTCATCGAAGACCAGATAGATAGGCTAGGTAAAGCCAAATTTTTCATCTCGATCGATATGAAAAATGGGTTTTACCAAATACCGGTTTCGCCTGAATCTGTTAAATACACTGCATTTATAACTCCAGACGGACATTACGAATTCCTAAAAATGCCTTTTGGTATTTGTAATGGTCCGTCCGATTTCCAACGAGCTATAACTAAGGCGGTGAAACATTTAGATTTTCTGCTGGTTTATATTGATGACATTTTGATCCCCTTTACCACAATGGAAGAAGGTCTTCAGTATTTAGATCAAACGCTTGCAGCTCTTAGTACTGCCGGCTTTACAATAAATACTAAGAAATGCAAATTCTTTGTTGATTCTATAGAATACTTAGGGAGACAAATATCGAAAGAGGGAGTTCGGCCCAGTACCACTAAGATTTCTGCATTAGTAAATTCACCGACACCTCTTGCCGTTAAACAAGTACGTCAATTCATGGGTCTTGCAAACTATTTCCGAAAATTTGTGCCAAATCTGGCCACACGTACTTCTTGCATCACCAAATTGACGAAAAAAAATCAAAGATGGTCCTGGGGACCCGAACAGGAGGATACAAGAAAATATGTAATTGATAAACTTACGTCTTCACCACCGCTTTCAATATTTGATCCAAAGCTAAATACTGAGCTGTACACTGATGCTAGTTCCTTGGGCTATGGTGCTATATTAATGCAAAAGGTTGGAAATGACTCAAAAATTATTGCTTATTTTAGTAAAATAACTTCTCCTGCAGAATCGAATTACTGTTGTTACGATTTAGAAACTCTAGCTATATACAATGCATTAAAGCATTTTCGAGTCTACCTCCTTGGTATACACTTCAAAATTATTACCGATTGCAACGCCATCAAATCCACCATGACTAAAAAGGATTTGTCACCCCGCGTAGCCCGTTGGTGGGCGTACTTGCAAGATTTTCAGTTCGAAATCATTTACAAAAAGGGCAAATTTATAAGTCATGTTGACTTTTTAAGCAGAAATCCTGTTGCCACTCCCGTGCCATGTGCGATTAACCTGACTAGCTCTGAAGACTCCCGATCTTGGTTAGAAATTAGAACAACATAGAGACATGGAAACCCAATCTTTAATTGATAGGGTACACACAGGAGATCTAGACCAAAATCGATACGTGATAATAAACAATATACTACATTATAAGAGAAATCCTAATAATGAACCAAAATTATACGTCCCAAAAGGAAGTCGCTTTAGTATATTGCGTTTATTTCATGACGACAATTGTCATACAGGTTTTGATAAGACGCTCAATAAAATTCGTGAGCATTTTTGGTTTCCCGGGATGTCTGCTTTCGTCAAGAAATACATGTAATAAGTATTGTGTTTGATTTGTGTTGAGAGAAAAGGGCACCACGGTCCTAAGCAGGGTTTGTTACACCCAATTGATAAGGTTGCTATTCCTTTTCACACAGTTCACCTAGATTGTACAGGACCATTTCCACGGTCACCTGAGGGATATAAGCACATATTGCTTCTCGTTGACGGTTTTACAAAATTTTGCTTGATTAAGCCTTTGAAGACGTTAAATTCTCAAGAATTGGTACCCATTATTCGCGATGTGGTAACTACATTTGGTACTCCTTCATTAGTTATTACAGATCGAGGAACCAATTTCAGTTCTAACCAAATTCAGTCCCTTTTTAGAGATTTACACGTAAGCCACCATTTAATTGCTACTGGTACGGCTAGAAGCAACGGTCAAGTTGAGAGATATGTATTTACAGTAAGTGAAATCTATAAATATAAAATTCAAAGTCCTGACTGACTGACTGACTGACTGACTGATATATCAGCGCACAGCCCAAACCGCTGGACCTAGAGACTTGAAATTTTGCACATAGATACCTTATATAGTGTAGGCATCCACTAAGAAAGGATTTTTGGAAATTCCACCCCTAAGGGGGTAAATTAGGGGATGAAAGTTTGTTTGAAAGTCCGTCAGTTTTGAAGTTAGGATCTTGAAATTTTGTTGTTAGGCTGACGTAAAAAAAAAAATTTATACGGGTCTCAGTGTTTTTGATAATTCCACCCCTGAAGGGGTGAAAAGGGGGATATAGTTGTGTATGGAAAGGCCTACATTTTCACAGCAAAAATCACTACATTTTATTATTTAGGCTTTTAACGCAACGACTATATCGGGTGTTATTGGAATTACAACCCTTAAAGGGGAAAAGGGGGATGAAATTTTGTATTTGAGTTGTTCATTCACAATTTTTTTGTATTGAAGTAAAAATAACGTACGTGGTAACGTGTAATTACTAAGCCTCTATTACCACCCGTCTATCCGTCTGTCTGTCTGTCTGCCACGCGCAAACATGTCCTGACTGATTTGCGATCATCATCCAACCGAAACTATTGAATCAAGAAAGCTGAAATTTGGAAAATAGCTTTTTTTTATAACGTAGGCATCCGCTAAGAAACCATTTTTGGTATTTTTTACCTTTAGGGGGAACACGTGTGGTGGGGGTTGAACTTTGTATGAAAGTCTTTGTTGATTGAAGTTATAAACACGAAAATTTGAATTAGAACTACTGATCATCAATAGCTTATAAGTATTATAACGTATTTTAGGATTTTTGCATTTTTACATCTAAAGGGGGAGAAGCGGGGGTGAAAGTTTGAAAGGACGTATTGATTTTTTTTAATTAGAGCTTGTAATTTTGAAATACAGCTACTTATCATAAAAACATAATGACGCGCCACAGGGTTTTTGAATTTTCAAATTTGTAGGGGGAAACGTAGAGTAAAAGTTTGTATGGATGGATCTGGTTTTTAATGGGAACTTGAAATTTTGAATTTTATATACTTATCATAAATAAATAATTATGTGTTTCAGGGTTTTATGACTATCGAATTTTAGAGGTGGGAAACGGGGGTGAAACTTTGTATGGAGGGGAGGTATCGGTTTATTTAAAAATAAGAACTTCAAAATGATTGTTTGTTTCAGAGTATTTGGATTTTTACATAAGAAGGGGGCAAAACGGGCGGTGAAAATATGAGAGGGAGGGGGAGCAAGTTTTTTGATTCTAAAAAAAAGTCATTTGTTTTCTGTAGGCCACGCGGGCGAAGCCGCGGGCAGGAGATAGTTATAAATAAATTATGAGATATTTCAGAGATTTTAGATTTTTAATTTGAAGGGGTAACACGGGGAGAGGGGAATTTGTATGGAGGTATCGGCGTTTTTAAAGGTAGAAACTTGAAAATTAGAACTATTGAGCATAAATGAATACCGCCGTATTTAAGGGTATTTGGATTTTCACAATTAAAACGAGAGAAACGGGGTTAAAACTTTATATGAAGGTATGGAGGCCTTTTCGAAGATATAAACTTGGAAGACTTTAAGGGATAACAGTTAATGTTACAAAAACGAAAGTAATAATGTAAGGGAAGAATGAAGAGGTTTCTGAATGTGTAATAAAGATTGGTAATGAAAGAGTTGAACAAGTGAAAGAATTTGTGTACTAGGTAGTATGTTTACTAGGGATGGAAAGCACGATGAAGACATTGAAAGGAGAGTGAAAGCGGGAAATTGGGAGCTCTGCGTGCTTTTGTGAGCAGCCAGAATGTCGCATCCAGCAACGTGAACAGCCAAACGTGCCTTGTACGACGTTCGGCTGTTCACGATGCTGTGTTAGTTTCCACGTTGATGTATGGAAGTGAAAGCTGGGTTTGCGAGAAGAAGCATAGGAGTAGAATAAATGCCGTAGAGATGCGTTCTCTGCGAAGTATGAGTGGGATCAAGTTGACTGAGAGAATGAGAAATAGTGTTATAAGAGAGAGGTGAGGTCTGAAAGAAGATCTAGTGACTAGAATAGAGAAACGAATGTAACGTTGGTTTGGGCATGTTGAACGAATTGATGAAAGGCAATTATGTTAGCAAATTTATGAAGGTGATGTGACTGGGCGAGTTGGTCGAGGGCGGCCTCGACGTACTTTTGTGAACTAAATTTGTGATGTCCTGAAAACAGGTCAAACCAGACGTACACGGAACCGCCGAGCGTGCATGGAGAGAGGAATGTGTGTGGAGGGAGCGAGGGAATATGCCAAGACCAGGGCAAATGACGTTCTGTGGTCTCTGCCTACCCCAAAGGGAAATAGGCGTAAGCTTATAATAATAATAATAAAAATAAACTTGAAAATTATAATTGCAGCTGCTCATCATAAATCAATAACGATGTTTCGGGGTTTTCGGATTTAGATGTCATTTGTTTTCTGTAGGCTACGCGGGCGAAGCCGCGGGCAGAAGCTAGTGTTAAATAAAACTTGTAATGGTTCGTCAGATTGGCCGAGCGTTTTGTGGAAAGTCCAGCAATCGATAAATACTACCGTTCAAAAGTCTACTGGATTTTCCCCGCTACGCTTGTTGATAGGAGTAAATGCTAATATACCTTCCATATAAGCCCGTTTGGACGCTGTACTTGACCAAAACTCCCCGTTAGACCCTATTGACGTGGTAGCTGACCGACAGTTAGCAAAACAACGTCTAAATGAAGTAGCTTCGAAGTTTAAAGATAGATTTGATGCCACACGACGTAACAACATAACATTAGCAGTAGGAGATTTAGTTTATGTGAATCAAGATCATAAGCGTAATAACAAATTAGATCCCAAGTTCAAAGGTCCTTATGGAATAATATCGTGCCTCCCCAACGACCGCTTTGCTCTGAGAGGGCAGGGTAATTTAAGGAATGTAATAATTGCTAAAGACAAATTAAGATACTGGCCAGGAGAATTGATCGATGACGATGACTTTGTTGAATAATGATTTTCTGTATTTAGTTGTGTATGGTCTTAGGTTTAGTACGGCTCTTATTTCTGAGGGTGATTGATTTAAAGAAGCTGTTTTAATTATGTTATTTGAAGAAGATAATTCAAAGACACAGACATTAACTTTAAAAGCCGCTGGCTGAATGATCAATTGTTTGGTACTGGCTTATGACACGGGCAGCGGGTGTAGCGAGCCAGTGCATCTATGCAATTGACAGGGGTGTAGTTCATTAAACGCCGCTGGCCGTCAATTGTTTGGTACTGGCTTATGACACGGGCAGCGGGTGTAGCGAGCCAGTGCGTCTGCGCAATTGATAGCGTTTGAATTGTTTTATTTGCCGGAAAGGCGAAGGTGATTAGGAAAAAAAAATGTTTACTGCTAGCTTATACTATTAAGGGCGGGGTGAAGTGTACCGATTCAGCGGTAAATATATTATCGTAAAATTAATTTTAATATTAATATAAAAATAGATAAAATGACCAAACAAAAAGTTAAGAATCTAAATCAATCACTTTCTAATAATTATGGTAAAATTTGTAAATATTGTTGTTTCGTGTTAGATACTTCAGGGACGAAGTACTTGTCAGTATGGCCGTGATAGATTAAAATATTACAGGGTTATACTAATTTACCCCTGTCACTAATATTATTTTGGACTGGCAACATTATACTATCTTGTTTAGTTTCCGTTAGCCAAAATATGTAATTGTGTAAGATGTCAATTGTTTCTCTACAGCTAAGTTCTAATTATTAAACAGTAAGATATTTTGTTTGTATAAGTTGGGAAATTATCAATGTCATTTGAAAACAATTGCTAAATTTTTAACATGAAACTACCGTGAGACTCAGACATATTAATAAAACGGATCACTCACGTATTTTTGCGTCGGGAAATGCCCGACATGTTTCGGACCAGTCCGTGGTCCTTAATCATGAGCCCCCGCGGCGGTGGCGCGACGACGACTGCGTACCGAAGCCCTGACAGCTCGGCTACTCGGCTCAGGCGGCTCGGGCGGCGGCGAACAAGTACCCTCGTTTGCTTCATTATTTTTAATGTCAAATATAGGGTTGCACACTACACTAACCACATCACTCTCTAAAGGCTCGGACACACCCGTCTCCGACGTAGTACTCAACACCGTTTTCCAGCTGGATGGCACCGACCATCCACCATCACGATTAAAATTCGGATGACGTCCAATTTCAATAGCCTCCCGTACTTTCCGCGGCACAAAAAACTTTTCCCTCGCCAGTACGGACACCTTATCGAAACGGATGAAATGCGTCGAATCCGAATTTAATGAATGTTCTGTCACTGCCGAAGCCTGGCTGTCCTGTTTCTTCATACTACGTATGTGCTCCGATAACCTTGTGGATATGTTCCGGCCAGTCTCACCTATATAGTTTTTGCCACAGGAGCAGGGAATCATGTATACCCCGGGGACATTCAGAGCCTCCTTATCCTTTGATGAGCGCACCAACTGCCTGAGCTGCATGTGAGGTCGAAAAATCGTCTTGATGCTATATCCGCGGCGCAACAAGTGCCCGATTCTATCCGTTACGCCTTTGATATACGAAAGGTATACCGGCAGCCTCTCCACTACAGCCGGTCTCAGACGCGGGGATGCGCTCACAACCCGATTACACTGCCTCCAGTTATATCCGTTGTCTTCCAGCACATGCTTTACATGACAGAGCTCACGGCTCACGTATTGTGGATCACACAGACTTAGAGCTCGATTGATCAACGTCCTAGGCACAGAAAACAAATGACATGGATGATGGTGTGAGTCTGCCCTAAGATACCGGTCAGTATGCGTAGGCTTACGATATACCGTAGTCAGTAATCCACCAGAGGGTTTACGCATGACCAAAACATCCAAAAATGGCAGAGTTCCTTTATTTTCCCTCTCCACCGTGAACTTGACTCTACCATGCAAAGTGTTAAGGTACTCCGTGAAATCCAACAGACTGTCCCTTGAGACCACTGCAAAAACATCATCCACATACCACAATTGCTAAATTGTCTGTACGTGATTGGTTTAAACCGTTACAAGAATCCAGTCCAATAAAATGAAGTTCCTCTTTAAAGGAATATGGCAGTAGTTTGAAAATTAAGTATTTATATGTAGCCTTACTTAATTTAAATAATTATAATATGATCTTTGTTACGACCCTTACCTAAGTGTTTGGATAATTAAAACACTGTAATGATAATCCCTGATTGGTTCTCGATTGTGATTGGTTATAAGGACTAAGCATTCACACTACCCTTCTTCTATGAACTGGGTATAAAAACCCATGTAGTTGCAAAATCAAATCAATCTTATCGAGATCGAGAACCAACAAGGGTAAGTCAAAATACTATATCACTTTACTATTGTACAAACCATCTTTATTTATTACAGTGTGTGTTATAATGTGTGATGATAATCCATAAACACTGTGTTACTGATTCTGTGTCCATGATATCGGGTTTATCTAATGAATGAGCATTTTAAGTCCTTAAATCTGTGAAAGTTACGATGTACCCGAATTTGAAAAAAATACTCGTATAAACAGAATTTTAACACAGCGTCTCCTTTATGGACTATTTTTATGTAAGAGGAGTATTAGTGTCCTTGATTTGGGAAGGATGAAATCTCCAAACAAAGATTCTCTCGAATCGCTTGTAAATTCACATCACAAAATATGACCTGGAATAAAAGCAATTGAAATTAATATTTATTGAGTTTATTTTCTCTAGCTGACCTTAGGCCCTCTTTAATAACTTGGAGTAACTGTCGCTATTCCTACTTTTCCTTTTAATATCTAATAATTTAAATCATTAATTAAGTTCAAAAACTAGTCCGTTGTTAGTCTTTCGTTGAAGTTATTAAATTAATATTAACATAGGACATACTACCCTCTTGAAACACAAAACTACCTTTCAACCCTTAACAATAAAACACTTACCTCGTTTCTTGTTCTAAAACCAATAAGTAATGTCATTCTTATACCAACAACGAAAGAAAATACCACTTATTGAGCCCTCGGTATTTACCATTCTATCACGCTCATGACAAACCGGAACCTCAAGCCGACTCGAAACGGAAGGATGATCTCCCGCAAGCTGAAGGAAGGCAAGGGCCCGTTCACCGACGACGCCCACCCGGGACCGCAGTGCAACCGGATACCGCGGGATAGAAAAATTAGCGGAAACACTGGAACGAATGACGCGACTGCGACCGCCGCCGAGGCAGGTGTACGAGCTACCAACGTTCAGCGGAGCTGCGGGCGAATGGCTGCCGTTCCAGGCGGCCCTATTGCACACTGCTACGGATCCGGACCAGATTATGCGGACGCTGCGACAGTGCTACGGACGACCTGAGGTCATCGTGGACAAGGCGCTGGATGATCTCAAGAAGCTGCCGCGCCTGGGAACATCGGCAGCCGACTTGGACGCGTTTGCAGTTACGCTACAGAACATAGTCTGCGTGCTTTCTACTGTGGATCATCGGGGATATCTCTACAACCCGTTGCTGGCCCGAAAAGCACTGGACAAGACGAGCCCGCATCTACGCTCTCGTTTCTGCGACTACGCATCGGAACAAACCGCGGCTGTCGAACCAGAGATCTGCGTGCTCTCAAAATTTATGATGCGCGAGGCGGATCGCTGCTCGAACAGTCGAGGATCTCCGGCTGCACACTCAACAGCTGGGACAAAGCGTCACGAAGTACAAGCATCTGCGCGACCTGAAGGAGGCGTGGTACGACGCTGCTTCGCCGCGACTGCTGATCGGAACGGACAACTGGCCATTTATGCTCGCCCAGGAAGCGAAAACGGGCAAGCGGTCGGAACCAGCGGCAATCAAAACCGAACTAGGCTGGGTGATCATTGGGGCAGTACCCAGAGCCTTAACGAGGAACGATCAAGACGAGATCACGCATTATGTATATAATGTACGTGAAAACGACATAGAGAAGCTTGTGAGGCGACACTTCGAGATTGACGCGCTGGGAGTATCACTGGCTACGAAGCAACGGCCGGCGGACAAACGAGCCCAGCAGATCTTCAACGACACCGTCGAGTTCTGCGGAGACCACTACCAGGTGGGGCTGCCGTGGAAGAGCGAAGCCGCCGTAGTACCTGCGAGCTACGCGACGGCGCTACAACGCCTACGAGGCGAAACTACGAAACGAAAAATGAAGGATGCCGCCTACGCCCGCGAGTACGGGGCGCAAGTAGATAACCTGATAAATAAGGGCTACGCTGAACCGATCCAGGGTGAAGAAATCACGAACCCGCTAGTTTGCCGGAATACAAATAAAACCACACGTGCACGTATTGACGTTTATTGACAACTGGCTTGACATTTACAGATACGTTCCAATACACCACACCTCCGGCACTAATTTCTAAATTACTCTTGCGCTCGACGATTGGCCAAGAAAGGTTGACCGGCCTAGCGATTTTGTCGATTGAACGCGACATAGGACGGTGCCTGTCGTATGAAAAGGTTCGCAACGAACGATTTCGCAATGAAAAAAGCGCGAAAAGTAAACCTTTAAAAAAGTTTATGGCATGCTTTAATAAATCTTTGCTATCTGAACTCATTCATTTGTGTATTGTGTAGTTTTGAATAATCTTGGAAATATTTTCGAATAAACGTTTTTTCACAAATTCATACTTATATTATGCTAACTTCCTTATTAAAAACTCTACCATACCAAGTACTTAAAATTAAATTAATTTACAGTTTACTGAAACTTTGCAGGCATTTTATTATAAAAGTATCAAGACCCTAGTGGCCCAAAAATTAAATCTTAAACATCAGGATGGGCAACGCATTTGTACTACTGAGTGAGACACAGTAGATGGTATAATACGCGAAGGGTCCACTTAACATCAGATGGGTCGTCTGCTTGTTTGCCCACATCAGTTCTTTAAAAAAATAATAGATTTTTCTACCAAAATATTAGATAATTGGTCCACCAACACCAAGTTCCTTGTGCTTTATTTTATCACCCTGAATGAAATGAAGTAGGCTTATACATAGCATTGCTCTTGGGTACCTAAAATATTTAAAAAAAGCAAAAGGGCGCAGTTATAGAAGCTCGCACAGGGCGCAGAAATGGCTATTTACGGCACTGGGCACAGCTTGACGTATTTATTGATGGTCTCGATAACAAACATCCAAAAATTAAGTTTAAGAGAGAATTATAACAGAATGGCTCACTAAATTTCTTAGACTTAACCATTTTAAAAGTTAATAACAGACACGAGTTCCGATTCCGATTCCGTAAACCTACGCATACCGATACAGTTATCCCGGCTTCTTCCTGTCACCCTTGGCTACATAAAATGGCTGCTTTTAAATGTCATATACATAGGTTGTTGACGGTCCCTCTTTCTAGAGAACATTATGAGTTGGAGTTGGGTATAATTCGACAGATTGCTGTTTGTAACGGTTACAGTAGTAGGTTGATTGATGGTTTGGTTCAAAAGAAGAGGAGGAAAATAGCCAATAACTTGTTGAATGAAGCAGAATCTACACAATCTATTAGGAAATATAGAGCAAGCATCACTTACGTTGGCCCTATATCAGAAAAGATTTATAGAATTACTAGCTTAAACCCGCGGCTTCGCCCGCGTGACTACAGGAATCCAATGACATATTTTTCTTTTCAAACATTATAATAACTTTCACCATCTCTCAAATTTTCACCTCCCGTTTCATCCTCTTCAAATGTGAAAATCCAAAAATCCGCAAAAATCCGGTATTATTTATTTACGAAAATTGGCTGAAATTCAATTGTTAAAGTTCCTAGTTAAAAAAAACCGATACCTACATACAAACTTTTACCCGCCGTTTCACCCCCTTCAAATTTGAACTAAGACAGCCAAGGCGTTAAAAGATGATTTGTAGTGTTAGAGCCACACTGCAGAAAGTTACGGTTGCAGTAGGAGTGTGCTGGTCCGACCGGGGTAGTACCCTACTCTCACAGGTTGCCGACGTGAAGTAATAGCTTGCTGTTGGGTATCGGACAATGAGTGAAAGATCCAGGAGGCCCACAGGGAGGGGGGGACCTAAAGGTGGGCAACGGATCACCAATTCTCTTGAAAACGTTGGTTACTGAGGGCAACCTTCCTATCAGGTACTCATATGCTCGTTTTTCTCCCTATTCCATAAAAAAGATCAAAACTGTATACATATAGCTTAATATGTAGTAATTTTTCTTTCAACACATAATCCTTTTTATAATATTTTTTTGGCAACAGCATTACATGCACCAAATTTCAGAGCTCATCTACACATAGGCATCCAAAAGAATTGAAGTACCTATTAATATTGATATCAAAAGTTGCGTCATTATTTATTTATTATGAATAGCAACAATTCCAATTTCCAAGTTCTCATCATTAAAAAAACCACCAACCATGTCAACTCTCTTCCCCGTTTTACCCCCTTGAATATGAAAACCCTGAAACACGTTATTATTTATTTGTGCTCTGTAGCTGTAAATAAAACTTTTAAGTTCCTTTTTAAACACTATACTGTAACTTTCGACCCCCCCCCCCCCCCTATTTCCCCACCTTAAAATGGAAAATGTAAAAATTCTAAAACACCTCCTTATTTATTTGTCATGTTGAGATGCAGTAATTCTAATATTTGTTTCTAGCCTTAAAATAACCGATGCACTGATAGAAATTTTCACTCCCCGTTTCTCTCCCTTTAAATGTGTAAATCGAAAAACATTGGAACACTTAATCATTTACATTGTGATTGCAATTTTTAAGTTTCTATCTTTAAAAAACCGGCGCCCAGAAACAAATTTTCACCCTTCGTTTCTCCCCCTATGTAAAGATCCGAAACCCCAGTAACACGTCGCGTTATGATAAGTATAATTAAAACTTTCAAGTTCCTATTTAAAAAAAGATACCTCCAAATAAACTTTCACCTCCTGTTTCACCCCTTAAAATGCAAAAATCCGAAACGTTTAATTATTTATCTACGATAAGTAGCTAAACTTTCAAATTTTAAGTTCCTATCTTTAAAAAAAAACTGCAACTATACAAACTTTCATCCCACCGCTACCTCCCCCTCCCCTTAAAATATAAAAATCCAAAAACCTTGAAACAAAATTTAATTTATCTATGCTCAGTAGCTCCAATTCAAATTTAACTATCATGTTTCTATCTTTGAAGAACAAAGACTTCATACAAAGTTTGACCCCCACCCTGTTTCCCCTCTTTAAAATCAAAATTTCAAAAAAATCTTTCTTATCGGATGCCTACACGTTATAAAATAAAGCTATATTCCAAGTTTCAGTTTTCTAGCTTTAGTAATTTCAGCTGGGCAGTGATATTTTCCAACCGTAAGTCTAAGTAAAATTAAGTGATTTACGTCCATTCGCAACTTCATCCCCCTTTTCATCCCTTTAGGGTAAGAATTATCAAAGACCCTGAAACAGGCATAAACTCATTTTCAATACGAAGCCTAAACACAAAATTTGATAATCGTTACTTCAAAACTGACGGACTTACATACAAACTTTCATCCCCTATTTTAACCCTTTAGGGGTGGAATTTCCAAAAATCCTTCCTTAGCGGATGCCTATATTATAAGAGCAATACGTGTGCAAAGTTTTAAGTTTCTAGCCCTAAGGGTTTGGCCTGTGCGTTTATTTAAAACTTTCATCCCCTATTTTACCCTTTTGCGGGGTTGAATTTTGAAAAATTCTTGCTTAATGGATGCCTAGGTCGTAAGAAGAATACGTGTACGAAATTTTAAATTTCTAGCCTTAAGGGTTTGGCCTATGTGTTAATTTAAAAAGTTTCATCCCCTATTTCACCCTTTTAGGAGTTGAATTTTGAAAAATTCTTGCTTAGTGGATGCTTACGTCATAAGAGGAATATGTGTGCAAAATTTTAAGTTTCTAACCCTTAGGGTTTGTGCGTTTATTTTTAAACTTTCATCCCCTATTTTTCCCACTTAGGGGTTGAATTTCAGAAAACGCTGAAATACGTAACTCATTATTTTTGCCTTACTCAATTCATAAGAAATTTCATGCAAATATATCCAAGGAATAAAAAGTTTCTGTACCGGACGTAGTCCACATTAGATTTAAGTTGATTCAATTAATAAATATGATTATTGTACCGGACGTAGTCCATATTAGATTTAAGTTCATTAAATTAATAAAGATAATTAGCATTAAGATTAGACAGGACAACAATGTATGTGATCAATAAATAAAGATAGAATAGGATAGACTAAGCGTCAGGGCAAAGCACCTATTGTTTGATACATAACAAATTATGTAATCAGTTTATTTCATGTTAATAAAGTCATGCCAGTCAGTAGGTACAGTACACTCCACAATAACACACGCACATACATACAGTCCCCGACGAAACAAAACACATCTTCCATCCCTTTCTCGCCCCGCCCACTCCTGCTCCTAACTGACCTGTATAGCGCCACCTACACGTGGCGCTATAAATACCAGCCTCCCACACCGCCCAAACCAGAGGATTGCTACGGCGTGCACGACTCGAACTCCATCGACGCATGAGCCCGGTCACCACTCCTACAGCACATCGACGAATACTTCCTAAGGAAAACTTCGCGATTGCGCCCGACTCGTCGGCGGGGATCACCACACCACACGCACCTTGGTATCGGAGCCTCCCCTGCTCCTCCCGAACCCGGTCCCGTTCAAGCGGAAGCCCCGGGCTAGGGAATGCGGGGCCGGCGACGCCGGTACCAAAGTGACGCTCAGCACACCGCCGCCGACGAGCCCGCTCCAGAATGGAGCAAAACAACCGCGAGGGTAGTCGAAAGCCGAAAGGCGATCGACTACCCCCCGCGGCTGCTATGAAAAACCCCGAAGCCCACAGAACGACAGCGACGGGCACCCGCGCCACGCGCGAGGCAAACCCGCTGCCGCTCCGCAGCCACCACCACTACGAAGGGGCTGCACACACCTCCACAAACCCAATATCAACACCAGCGACCGCACCTCGCAAAACGCAGGAGGGTAGATCGAAACGAGCAGATCTCGACCTACCCTCCCTGCAACTACCGCATCCACCGCACGCAACGCCAGCCGCTGCGCGCGAGACAACGCCGCAGACGCCAACTCCACACCAGCCACTTGCGGGACCCACGGGGTACGGACCCACGAACGACCCGCGCTCACCGACCTCACAAACTACGCCCGACGCGATGCAGGAGCTACTGGACATCCTGGAGGGTAGCCCGAAACGGGCAGAGTCCGGACTACCCGCAGCCCCAGCCATCCTGCGCCCGTCCCAACTGGAGGGTAGTTTGTCGCAGCAACGCGACAACCTACCCACCCAACAAAATACGCAGCCACAAACAGAGGGTAGTCGTGAAATGGAGGTGGACGATCTACCCTCTTCCAGCGCCGCGGCCGGAGCAGCTCCGGCCCAAGCACCAGCTTCCACAAACTACGACAAAAAAAACCCCGGAGGTTCCATCCCGGTTACCAGCGTCCTTCCATCGCCGGGGCCAGCGAGCAGCGCCCCCCAATCGCCACGGACCGACCATGATCGTGACTTGATCATGGTCGCCCGCTTGCGCGAACACGGGGTCACCTTTTCGCAGGGCCTAATGCGATGGGTCAGGACATACCTCAGGTACCAGGAATGGAACCTCACGGGGAACGTCCAGGTCCTCCAGCCAGAGGACATTCAGGCACTGGAAATCACCGCCCAGCTGCCACAATTTGAGCCGCCGATGAAAAAGCGGCTCCACGAAGAGGGCTCGCCGCCGCAAGCCGCGGCCAAACGCCCCCGACCCTCCGAAGCGCCACTAAATCCGCCCGCTGCAACATACGCACGGGCGGCCGCCGCCGCACCACGCTCCCGCCCGCCCGCCGCAGCCGCAGCAAACTCCCCGCGCCGCGCGGCGCGGCGACAACAACCCGCCGTCGCACCGCCACTCGCTGCCCCAGCAACCGCGGCCCCAGCAACAGCGGCCTCAGCAACCGCGGCCCCAGCAACCACGGCCCCAGCAACCGCGGCCCCAGCAACCGCGGCCGCATCAACCGCGGCCCCAGCAACCGCGGGCCCAGCAACCGCGGCCCCAGCCCTTGCGGCCCCGGCCCCAGCCCCAGCCCCCGATACCGCCACTGCGCAGAAAGCTCCAGCTCCGCAGCGCAAGCCCCGCTACCCACCGCTGGTGGTGGAGAAACTGCCGAACTGGACCCGGCACCTGGCTCAAATAGCGGAGAAGCTGGGAAGAGCCCCTCACGCGGCCCCCTTCAGAGATGGGGTCCGATTCATCCCCCAAGACGCCGAAGAGTACAGGTGCATCGACAGGCACCTGACTCAAGCCAAGGCCGAAGACCCCACTTTGGAGTGGTACTGCTACTCGCTGCCCGAAGAGCGAAAGCTTAAGGTGGCATTGAGAGGACTCCCAGCTGCCACGGACCCCGAGGAGATCCAGGAGGCGCTGCGTGCCCTGGGATACGAGGCCGATTACGTCAAATGTATTCGCGCCTGGAGCGGACGCCCAGGGTGCGTCTTCTTCGCCCAACTCGCCGGGACGCCTGCTGAAAATGCCGACATATACAGCGTGCGCGAGCTGCTGTATATGCCCGGCATAAAAGTAGAAGCTTGGCGAGGGAAGAAGGGACCCGCCCAATGCCACAGGTGCCAGGCATTCAGGCACTCGTCCGCCTGCTGCCACCGCCGGATCGCCTGCGTGCGCTGCGGGGAGGACCACGCGGCGAACGAGTGTCCCCGGCCCAGGGACCAGCCGGCGACCTGCGCCAACTGCGGGGGGCCGCACCCCGCAAACTACTCTAGCTGCCCGGTGTTCCTGAGGGAGCTAAGGAACAAGCGGGCAGGCACAACGGCCCGCACGGTCACCAACACCCGACGAGGCCCTGTAACCAAGGCCACCGTCCCCATGCCCACGGTGGAAGAGTCGGCGCCATCCTCACTGATGGCACCGGCAAACGCCCCCAGCACAAGGGGCGCAAAGGGACCAGCACCCGGCCCAGGGCCCAAAAGGAGCAAAAAACCCAGGAGGAAGAAGCCGACGTCGAACACCACCGCCAACAAAGCAGCCGCCCACGCAACACCAGCACCAACCGCCACGTCACCGATGGACCCGCTGGCACTCCTCGACCTCCTGAGGGGTGTCATACTGGCCCAGCAGCAGGGAGCCGACGCAGTGGCCAAGGCCCTCACAGCAGCAGCCACAACCCTCAGGCCGACCATTCAACGGCCGTGAACTGAGGGTTGTCTACTGGAACGCTCAATCGCTGACCGGCAAGATTGGCCTGCTCCGGAACTTCATCCGAGAGCAGGCTGTGGACGTCATGCTGGTCAGCGAGACGATGCTGCACCCCACTGCACCACTGAAGGTCCCCTGCTGTATAGTATACAGAAGGGACGAGACGTCGGAGGCGGGGCGGGCGTACAGAGGCCTGGTGGTCATCATTCGACGGGCCATCATCCACCAGATGGTCGACAACAGGCACTTCGACTCCCTCTCCACCCTGGGAGTAGATCTACAGGTCGCGGGCCAGGACCTGCGACTCTACGCCGCCTACAGACCGGGGGGACCTCCGGGCTCCATAGCCGAGGACCTGGTGGAGCTCATGAGATCGCCCATGCCGACCATCCTGGCGGGCGATCTCAACGCGAAGCACATCGCATGGAACTCCACCTACTCGGACAGCGTGGGACGGAGGATCCTCCAGGCGGCCATCGACCACAACTTCGACGTATCCGGACCCGAAGAGCCGACGCACTACGACGACGCGCACGGGACCGGAAATGTCATCGATTTTGTGGTCAGCAAAGGGGTGACTGCCGCCATGGTGCAGGAGACTCTGCCCGACCTGCCGTCTGACCACCGGCCGGTTCTCCTCACCCTCAAGACACTGCCCACCACCATAGCAAAGAAGCCAGGACGCCGCTACGACTGGGAGACCTACACATCGGCCATGGAGGAGAAATCCCAGACCATGCCAATCTCCTCAGCAGAGGACGTGGACGTAGCCGCTAACGCCATTGTCGCCACGATTCAGGAGGCGCTCAACACCGCAGCGCACACCGTTCCGGCAAGAGAGAGGAGAAATCCACTCCCAACCCGGATCCAGGATCTCATCTCGCGCAAGCGCCAACTGAGGCGGCAATGGCAAAGGACTAGATGCCCCACTCTAAAGACGTCGCTCAACGCACTGGTCGAAAGAGTGAAGGAGGAGCTAACCATGCACGCTGCAGCATCCTGGGAGGACCATATCGCGTCGATAGAGGACGACGTCCCTTCCGTCCATCGCCTGTGCAGGCAACTCGGCGCGATACCCACACCCACGAGACCACTTCTGGACCGAGACGGACGGCTGAAATACAAGGCGGAAGACAGGGCAGAGATCTTCGCTACTTGCCTGGAGCAGCAGTTCCAACCGAACCCCTCTGACGACCCGGACCACCTGAGGGAAGTCAGTGAACACCTGGAGAGCTACTTCGCGGCACCCATCGAGGCGGGAGACGACCCGGTCGTCTTCACGCCCGGCCAAGTGCAGCGAGCTTGCAGACGCTGCAAGCCAAAGAAAGCCCCGGGCGCCGATGAGATCCCGAATATGGCCCTACGTCACCTACCGCAGCGCTCCATTGCGGCGGTGACCAGGCTGTTCAATGGGATCCTGCGCACGGGTCACTTTCCCAAGCCCTGGAAACTTGGTCGGGTAATAATGTTACCCAAGCCTGGCAAGAACCTCCAACGACCGGAGAGCTACCACCCGATCACTCTCCTCAGCACCCTCTCCAAGGTGTTCGAAAAACTGCTGCTCCAACATCTCAGGCCCCACGTCGAGCCCCGCCCTGAACAGTTCGGCTTCCGTCTCGAGCATTCCACCACGCTGCAGCTCACAAGAGTGCTTCACTTCCTCACGACGACGAGAAACCGGAGGGAGAACGCCGTCGCAGCACTCTTGGACATGGAAAAGGCGTTCGACCGCGTATGGCACGAGGGAGTGCTGTACAAGCTGTCGACGTCTCCAGCTCCTCGGCGCATAGTCCGCGTCCTGGCTTCTTTCCTGACCGGCAGAAGATTCATGGTGGCGGTAGAGGACGCCACCTCCTCCGAGCGTCCCATCCTTGCAGGCGTCCCGCAAGGAAGCTGCCTGTCCCCGGCCCTGTACGCCCTGTACACCGACGACATCCCGGTGATCGGCGACGTCAAGCTGGGGCTCTTCGCTGACGACGCTGCGTACTTCGCTTCATCTTTGAACCTCACCCACGCAGCGAAGAAGCTCCAGAGAACCCTTGACGCCCTACCCGACTGGCTCTCCCGATGGAGACTGTCGGTGAACGTGGGCAAGACACAGGCCATCTCTATGGGACAGAAGCAACCGCCACCACCACTGAGACTGTACGGTCAGGAGGTGCCCTGGTCAGGCACCGTAAAGTACCTGGGAGTCACCATCGACAAGAGACTCACAATGAAGCAGCATGTCGACGAGGTAGTGCGGCGCGTGAAGCACGCGCGCACATGTCTGCGTCCAGCGCTCGCCAGCAGTCTCCCCGTGCGCACAAAGCTGGGGATCTACAAGACGTACCTGAGGTCTCGGCTCACATACGCGGCACCAGCCTGGTACGCACTTGTGTCCGAGACCAACCGGAAACGTCTCCGTGCGCAGGAGTCCCAGTCCCTGCGCACCATCGTAGCCGCCCCACGCTATGTGCGCAACTCCACCATCATGGGCGACCTCCGCTGGCAGAGCCTGGACGCGTTCATCAGCCACCTCGCGCGCGGCATGTTCGACCGCGCCGACAACTCCCGTTTCCCGCTGCTTCAGGGGATCGCGCCGCTCCACGCGCGTCCCCTGGATCGCCGCTCGCTGGCCCTCGCAAGAGAGCTGGCGCCACGCGAAGAGTCTCCTGTCCGCGGTGACGACAGGTAACCACAAAGCCGCTGAAAGGCCAACGCCCCCCGTCACGCCGCAGAAAGGCAAAACGGGGTAAAAGCCGCAAATAGGCATCCTGCCCGCAACGCCAAGATAGGCTAACCGGGCAAAGCCGCAGAGAGGCCGACAGGTCACCCAGAAGGGGTGACACAGTGAAGACCGGCCTATCGTCATGGGCCGCGTAAGACGCCGACTCAGAGGGCTAAGCCCTGAGAAGTCCCCCCCACACCCCCCCCGCGCTTCGCGCGGGGAGGCGTGTGAGATGACTCGCGACGACGCCCAAACCAGTTATCGCTCCGCTCCCGACAAGAACACTACTCTGAACAGAAAAGGCATCTTCTCAAGAATTGGAGTTTAATTTGCAAGAAGAACCCCCAGTACGGTCCCAAAGAACCGGCGGCCCGTACATTGGTCCTAGTCGAACCGGATAGTGCAAGAAACGGAGCAAGATGCCAATTACACGTTCAGTCGGGAGGCGGAATCCATCGGTCGCGAGCGGTGCAACGGGCACCACGGGAGTGCTATCGCCGTCGGCAGCATATATCCCGGCATTAGTGGTACGCTTTGTCGTTTTGAAAGCCAACATTCAGTTAAAACTATAACGTCACAATTTACATTTAGTCGTTGTTGTAGGGAACTGAAATTGTCAAAGTTCTTAAAAACGCGTTAAGAGGATAGATATTGTTTGCAACTCTCAGCTTCACATACCTTAGATTCAGATACAGATACATTATCTAGGTCATTAATTATAGTATTAATCATATTAATAAAAACAACAAAAATAAAAACAAAAACAGACAAACAAGGACAGTCAAATTCCTGTTCTTCATTATAATGTCTAATTGTTTGGACTCCGAAACGGGTCTTGACAAGCGAAAAAACAAACTCTCCATTATATTCACATAGCTCTTGATGCTCTCATCCTTTCCCTGAAGTCGAGACCTGATTTGATTCAACAAGATACGTTCATATTCAACAGGTTGAAACTCAGATTTGAGCAATTCAATAAAGTCGGTGAAAGAATTAAATTGTGATTTATTATTACGAAACCATAATAGTGCTTCCCCTGTGAATAAATGCACAGCGTTCTTGAGAAGTTCTGAGTCAGAGACCTCAGAGGAGCATTTAAGCTCTTCCAAGCGAATAATAAAATGATGAACAAGAGTTTGCCCATCATAAGAAAGATTCCATTTTAAAACCTGCGAACTGCGTTTATGGCATGACATAGAGGGACTGTCCTCCTGTCTAGAGACAGCATCAGCTTTGGAAGACGGTCCTGCGGTCTGGTTGCATGACAAAGTTTCCAATGACCTGAAGACTTTCGCCACCAAGGCTATCTTCCTAAGCTGTTGCACCGATGTAGAATAAGTGAGTCGTTCCAACCTTAGTATGACGTGCGACAAACGAGACATACACCTGCGCCTGCACGACGCCGTGGAGTGATCAGCCTGCAGAACCGCATTCAGTTTCTCCTCACAAACCTGGAATTCACCATCAAGAGAAAGACTTGAAATGTATGTATTTGCTTTGGCGTGGTCGTGTGGTGTGCCTAACTGCTCTAACTGTTTTCTAAGTTCGTCTACAGTTGTTTCGTCGTCTACATCAACACCTCTACTTTTCAATTCAAACAACAGTTCGTCTTTTGTAAGACAATCTACATCTACCTGTAGTGCCATTTTTAAGAATGAAATAAAGTATATAAAAAAAAATCCTACTTAGATTTAGGCTTAATATGAAACCGGATATAAATCTAATTTAAAACAGAATATCTATACAAGAAAGTTCAATTTTGAAATGTAAGTTGCAGCATACAGGTGACTAAAGTTGGACTAGCTCCTCAAAGAAAAGGAGAAAAAACAGAAATAAATAAAAATTGTTGCAAAAGCAAAAAAAAAGCAAACTAAATCAACCTGTGTGCCGACTCACAGTGGGAAAATCGCTAATGTTTCGTCTCAAAACTTCATATCTCAGTTGTTTCAAAATGAAATGAGCTGTAATTTTGCACACATATACTTGGATATATATATAGGCTCTGAATGACAAAATTTTTATTTTGAATTCGAGTATTACCCAAGTCGAGTAAACCCAAGTCATTATTATAGGCAGCTCAAAATTAATTTCCAGAGTAGATTTTAGTGATATTCCGTCTGTCTTTTTTGATGGCATCCTGATTCCTTACTCATCACAGGTGAGAAATCTGGGTATTATCATGGACCGCACACTTTCGTGGGCCCCTCAGGTGAATGAGGTGAGCAGGAAGATGTTTGCTGCAGCGGGTTCTCTTAGGAGATTACGTAACTTTCTGCCACTTGCTACAAAAATTTCGCTAGCCCAATCCTTGTTGCTTCCTATCCTAGACTATGCTGACGTATCTTACATAGATATCACGGAGGAGCAACTCAACAAATTAGAGCGCATTCAAAATGTTTGCATCCGTTTTATTTTTGGTTTGCGGAAGTATGACCATGTGTCCCAATTTCGTGCTCAACTCAAGTGGCTTCCTATCCGCCTTCGTCGTAACTATCACTTGCTTTCTCTCTTATACGGCATACTCTTCCTCCCTGCAACCCCTCACTATCTTAAGGAGCGTTTTTCCTATTTTTCCTCTATCAGGTGTGCTCAAAATTATCTTCTTTCGGTACCTCGTTCCTCGTCAAAATTTTACAATAAGTCCTTCACTTTTAGAGCTATCTGCCTGTGGAACTCATTACCCCTGGATCTAAGGCGAGCGAAATCTCTTCCCATCTTCAAAAGACTTCTTCTTGAACACTACCTGTCACTTCCGTAATGTTTCTCTTTCAATTACTTCGTCTTCTTTTTGCTGTCGGAATATGTCACGGAATATCACTAAAACCTTCATCTTTTGGCTGCTTTTTGGCGATGCAGTTGTGCGCTGTACATTTACGTATTCCATGTAAATTTATATTTTTATGTATATATTTATATTTATATGTATGTTTATTATTTATTTATTTTTATCTATGTAAACTCTTATGTATGCTTATTGTGAGTGTGTTTGATTCTTTTTTTTTATTTGCACTGCCCGTTGTACTCTGACTGTATCTCACCGTATCTCTTTCCAAAGGTTGTCTGGAAGAGATCGCTGCTTAGCGATAAGACAGCCTGTTGAATCCCATGTAAAATTTCCTTATGTGTGTTCTTTTATTTTGTTTACTTGTGTGAATAAATAAAGAGTATTTGTTGTTGTTGTTGTTGTTGTTATTATTTAATAGAAAAATATATATCCATTTTATGTCAAAATATACATATATATATATATTATTTTAATTTTATTTTATTTGCATAAAATAGACTAAAAAATAAAATCCAATCAAATTCAAATTAATAAACACAACATTTGGCAAGTTCTTCCAGATTTTCATTCATATTAGGAAGTGCCTTGACTTCATCAAGAAGTTACTTTTATTTTGTGTTTGAAGTTCTTATCAAACTTGATATACATGGATCAGAAGTATATAAGAAGATATAGAACACGTCTTCATTAGGTGGTCTTAAACACTTTCTAGAATGATGAATTCGGTTTATTTATTTCATACTCGTTTTGGGCTTCGTGCGCGTCTTCTGACAATTATCCGATAGGTAAAAAGCTGACTATCTGCTCATTTTTTTTTCTCCGTGGATAAGTCTTATATGTGCGGAGGAAGACATATAATACTAATTACAAATATTCACGTGTAGTTGAGCTGTAGGCATTGGTACTAATGCATACTCACTGTTTTTTTTTAATCAGCAGCCATTCTAGATGACATTATTTATATTTGTTTTATAAGTCCTACGTCAACACCCATAATGACTGCGGAGCAAGAGTAATTCTTAAAATAATCTTTAAGTTGTTATACAAGGCAAAGAAACGCTGTTTCGTGCAAAATAATAAGAAACTAATACTTTGCACTCTACCCTTAAAAACCTCAATAGAAGAGAGGGAAGATTTTACCAAGTTTTGTGGTCAACCCCACTAAAACTGTTAAAAACACCCTTCCGTGTCTTGTGTTGTGTAACTTGACCTTATTAAATAAGAAATTCAGACTTTTTCCTCACCTAATTGTTTGTGTGGTTTTAATTTTATTACAAGCTAATTTTTTGATCATATTTAAATTAGGCTCTGAAAAAAGGGACTCATTACTTTCTATTCAATAAAATATACGAAAGTCAGAGAAAAATTCAACTATTCTTGTCATTTTATGACAAATTTAAAATAGTTGTAAAAAATCTCAAAAACAGTGCCTTTTATCTCTCGAGACAATTTGGAATCGTATTAGAAAAGGGGCAAATATGTGCAAAAAAGCTTTTTTTCCCTAGATATAATAATGCTTAGAGATCATAATGCAATAAATATCTCGACATCGGGAAGCATCGGCAACAGCTAAATCTCTAATTAAAAAAATAATAACCCAAAAAATAAAACATCTCAAACTACAGTTATTTATTTAGTATATGAAACTTACATATAGTACGTACGTTACGGTACGTTACGTATACGTTAGAGCTACTGAGGTCTGTTGGGACGAGGGCCGTTGGTGAGGATGGCCTGAGCTTGGAAATGATAATGCTCGTAGCGGATTCCATTGCCCCTATTATCTCCAATATAATTAATTTTTCCTTTTCCTCTGGCTGTTTTCCCATGTTATGGAAATTAGCGCACGTTATTCCTCTTCCTAAAACGTCTAACCCCTCCAAATTCTCTGAATACCGTCCTATTTCAATACAACCGGTCCTTTTTAAAATCATTGAACATTTCGTTAATCGACGCTTGTCCCGATTCCTTAATATCCACAACCTTTTTAACCCTCTCCAATCCGGTTTCCGTCCCGGGCACAGCACGGTCACGGCTCTTGTCAAGGTTACTGACGACATTCGTCTCAACATAGAGAACAAAAAGCTGACTGTTTTGGTTCTTCTTGACTTCAGTAGCGCTTTCAACACTGTGGATTTTGATATCCTTTTAGGGATTCTTAAGACTATTAAAATCTCTCACGCTGCTCTGTTATGGTTTCAGTCATACCTCGCGGGAAGACGACAGCAGGTGAGGTTAGATAAGACTCCTTCTGAGTGGATCGGCCTCGCGGCTGGAGTCCCTCAGGGGGCCGTGCTCTCTCCCCTTCTCTTTTCTATTTTTATTAATAGCATAACAGCATCCCTCCACTCTTCATACCACCTATATGCAGATTTACGCGGCGGCAAACATTAGAGATCTGCCTGACTTAATCGATCGCATTAACTTGGACCTTGAGGCGATCCGAGCCTGGGCGGCTGACTTCGGATTAAAAGTCAATGCTGGGAAGTCGCAAGCGATTGTTGTGGGAAGTTCTCACTTCATCTCAAAGTTGTCCGACCTGGTGATGCCTGAGTTAGTGTTCGACGGAACACCTATTCCTTTCTCATCTACGGTGAAAAATTTGGGCATCATTATGGATAGGACGCTTTCCTGGTCAGCACATGTTGCCGATGTCAGTCGCAAACTCTTTGGGTCGCTTCACTCGCTTAGACGCCTACAAAATTTCCTCCCTCTGCATACCAAGATCACGCTTGCGTGCTCTCTCCTTCTACCACTTCTTGATTATGGCGATATTGCCTATCTCGACCTCTCTGAGCAGCTGCTTGACAAGCTTGAGCGACTCCAAAATGTGTGCATTCGTTACATATTTGGACTTCGCAAGGATGATCATGTGTCCCACTTCCGCGCTCAGTTGAAATGGTTGCCAATTCGTGCTCGCAGAAATGTTCATGTCCTGTCGTTGCTTTTTAACGTCCTTTTTAATCCGCAATCCCCTTCCTGTCTTAATGAAAGATTTAGTTACATGGCCACCGGCTCCCAGTATCGGTTACGGTCGAGTAACAATCTTTGTCTTGCCTTTCCTCCTCACAAATCTAAATCCTACTCTAAATCCTTTTCTTTGCATTCTGTCAGATTGTGGAATCAACTTCCCACTGACATCAGGCAATCGCAGTCGGTCGCCTCTTTCCGGAGTAGTTTGAGAAAGTACTGGCTTGACTCTTCCTCTTAATAGTTATTGTATGTCCTCTGACTTATGTATATGTATTTTATATGTAGTTTATGTAAGTCTATATCTATTTGTATTGGTATATTATTATAAGTATTAATATTTTATGTATTATATGATATGAAGTTTTGCTTAGTTTGCTTTATCTTTATCTTTTCTGTGTGTCTACTCTAGATCTTGGGTCCTGTCAATCGCTTAAAGGTTAACTGGAAGAAATCCCTTAAAGGGATAAGTTCGCCTTTGTACATCTGTTTTGTCCTGTTATCTGTTATTTTATGTGTTTAGTACAATAAAGAGTCATACATACATACATACATACATACATACATAATATTATATGCGGAAAAATGGAGAAGATAATAAGGATTTCAAAAATGTATAACACTTATATATTTGTACAAAAAACTTTAGAGTAAATTGGCATTGAATCTTAGTAACGTCTTGCGTCACAATCAGTTAATTATACATGAGTTAGGTTTGATGTCTGATTATGTTCATATTAAACACTCAAAATAAAATAAAAGTACTCAAATAAAAACTTCATTTATTATACTATTATAATTTACTATTTATATCCCGTAACATCGACTTTCACGTTAAGAGGTTTTGAGACGGCTTTGTACGGGGCTTTCCCATAGTGCGACTGTACAGTTAACAAAATGTGAAACAGCTTAAGCAAAAAAATGTATAAAATGTAATAGTCAATGCAATTTGCACAAAACTTATAAGATTAAATCAAGCGAAAGCGAATGTGAAAAACCAGAATTTACAATAAATGAAATAAGCAAAAAGAGAGGTAGCGATTTTGCTTTACCGGCCCATCCTGTTGAGGCGCCAATTATAACATGTGAAAGTGACTAACGTGGAGATCGGACTCCACTCACATTTGATGGAGTGCCAGCTATGCTCAGTCCGGGAGCCTTGGGTGCGGGTGCGGCTTGAGTCGGGTGGAAGCAAGAAAAATCGCTACTCGCTTTTTCACAAAGTGGGTAGTTATTTTTTTTTTTTAACAGCCTGTTGATGTGTCCCACTGCTGGGCAAAGGCCTCTCCTTTTGACCTCCACAACTCCCTACCTGATGCAGTATCTGGCCAGCACCTATCATACGCGTCCAAATCGTCGCGCCATCGCCGTCTTGGTATGCCTCGTCGACGCTGCCCGTTCTGCGGCACCCACCAAGTGACTGCGTGAGCCCACCTCTGTGGGTGCATCCGACAGACGTGTCCGGCCCAATCCCATTTTAGGTTGGCAGTCTTTTTACCAACGTCAGCCAAGCGTGTTTTGGAGCGCAGAGTGGTGTTCTGGATTTTATCTATCCTCTTTACACCGAATATGCTGCGCTCCATGGCTCTTTGGCAAACCTTGAGTTTGGACTTTTGATTTTCGGTCAGCGACCAAGTTAAAAAAATATAAAAAAAAAATTACAAGCAGAGTTAAATTGCTGCGAAAAGTAATGAAAAGATAGGGCGCCACGTGCTTTAACCCAACCCTAGCACGAAGGAGAAAGTGGGAATAGTGTAACTCTAAGAGAACAAATTAAAGGTCAGTATTCGCTATCGCTTGGTTTTCTTTATTTGATAAAATTACTCAGGGTTGGCAATCAGAAAAGAAAGGTTTACACAACTTGATAGAATCTCAACATGCCATAATTAATTCACATAAAGCATAGTTATTGCCCGAACCATTAGCGGGTAGGTCATTAAAATTACAATTGTAAAAGAAATGGAAAGAGAGAAAGGCACTGATCTTTCCTAAAATAACAAAAATAGTAATGTACAGGTATTTAAACTGAAGGTTTTCTTATTAGGGTGCAGGTATGCACGGCTGAATTATAGTGCCAGCAAAAGTCTATAATGTTCTTTGTAAATGTTGTGTATGTGGGTAGCACAAAAAAAAAACTATGTGAAGGAATTAAAGAAATGCTCGAAGAAACTAATCTCCTGGTGGTGGCTAAAGATATTCCCACAGCGTCCTTTAACAAATCTCCGGGCAAAAGAAAAAAAAAAGGAATGTCACAATCACCTGAGGCTGTGCGAGTGAAGGATGAAGCGTGTGCAAGGGTAAGCGCAGGAAAGCCGAGCAAGAATCCACGTGGCACGCGCGTGCGCCACGTCGAGATGATTTTCAGCGGGCAGCGGGGAGTGGCCACGTAGTACGTTCTGCTGTTTGCTTCCCAGCAGCGGCACGGAGATTCCCTGGCACGAACTTCCTCGCAGAAGCCTTGACACGTTCTGGGCTTAAGCCCGTACAAAGAACCGAACGTGTTGTCTGTAAAGATTGTTTGCATTAGGAAAGAAAAACAAAAAAAAAACAAAATGCGCTGAAAAGGTAAAGTTCTAGAAAGTCAAAGTTCAAGTTGCTCCAACAAAATGGCAGACTGAATCGAAACTAAATTACAAGAAAAATGGTGTTTGAATGCTTACTCGGTTCGTAAAGATTTGCAGGCGTGGAGACGCTGCGATGGGATGACTAGTGGTGGGTTAAAATGCAACCGCCAAGTAGGTTAAATGCTGTAAACAATGAATACGATTCGTGAGCTCGGTGGAACGACGCCAACGAGGGAAAATAACCTCCAGACTCTTAAGGATGGTGGTACTTACCGATTAGAGCAGTTTCTTTGCACAAAACTTGAAGTTGAATTATAATAAAATTGGCCATGGGTAGGCCGAAGTGCGCTTGGACCGACAAAAAGAATTGGTGCTCTTCACGTCATGCTTGAGACGGTGGTCCGGAGAGAAAGTCTCGAGATCATCAAATCTTGCACCTTCATCCCGCACGTAGTGTTGTTCCGTGAGTCACCAAAACATGTCGATAGACTCAGACACCGACCTTTCTAAAGTAAAAACAAGATTTCGACCCTTGTCGCACAAACACTTTAGACTAACTTTGTAGATCAAGCCGAAATTAGACTATTGTTGTCTTGTTTTAGCAATTCAAAGAGCAATTAAACATGTCATTGATTTACCAAAAGAAGACAAATATCGATTGTCGATATCGAACCATCTAGCAAAGATCAGGTTGTCCATCATTATTACTCTGTGGCTACCACAGAGTAGGCAAAGTGAGGCGAGGCATAGACATTAGATTAAAAAAAAAAAACAAATAGGGAGAATGTTCATTCCTGATTATAATTTATTTCGCTGTAAAAAAAAAACCAAAACAAAGTGGGAGAAGTAAAACTGTTCGGGTTGGGTGTTGCTCCCCTGGATCTGGAACGTGATTGCCGCCCACGGTCACGGTGCGCGTCTCTGCGCCCCTGTTGTGCCTTAATCGCGTTGAGCTCGACTCGTAGCTGTTTTAGCTCCAGGGCCATATTCCTGATCTCCTGAATTAGCAGGGCGTTGCTATCTGACACATGCGATGAGGTTGGCGCCGGCGTTGCTATTTCCGCTATGACGCCGTGCCTTACCGTTTCCATTATCTTGCCTGCCATGGCGGCGAGGTTTTCCAGTTTGACGTCTTCGCTTACTATGAGGACCGCCCTGACCGCTGCAGGAAGGCGTTGGATCCACAGCCTTTTCAGCGTGTCCTCCGTTACGCCCGAATTCCTGGCGGCCTCTGCCATTTTCCTGTGTAGTTGCGATGGCTTCTGGTCCCCCAGCTCTAGCTCCTTGACCAGCCGGTTGAACTGTGAGTCGGCGCTCTCTTGAAAGGCTGCTATGAGCCTTTCCTTCAGCATACCGTAGCTTCGCTCCGCTGCCGGTTTTTCTATTAGGTCGCTCACTGTGTTCAACTCCTCCTTGTCGAGCTTGCTGATGACGAGGTCGAACTTTGCGTCCTGACCTACCTTCTGTGTGTTCATTATCGCCTCGAACTGAGCGAACCACATCTTCGGCATATCCCGCCAAAAAGGTGCGATTCGCGAGGATACTCCGATCGTCGCAAGGTCGTTTTGTCCGGGTGTAGCCGTGACATAAACTGGGCTACCAATACCCGGCGTTGGCGCTGGTTGCTGCCCGGTGCCGGATGCCCCGGGCAACATGCTGCCTGGCTGACCTACCATGACACTGAATTTATGAGTATGAACACCACTTAACGCGAAAGTTCGTCTTGCGCTCGCCTGGTTTGTATAATTTAACGCGCTTCCTTATCGAATCACGTCGGGGTCACCAATTTAACTGTTCACGTGCTGGGATAACTATTTGTCAACAATGAAAGTCCGATATACGTATAAAAGTTATAATTTCATCAGAAGGTTAACACACACAACAGTTAATAAAATAAAATAAATGTTAAAATTAAGACGGAGAACCAGGCGAGGCGCGTGTCGCGGTATCTGTGTCGGTTACCCGAACCGAGCTTTTTTTGTGCTAAGTAGGTTAGTGCGGGCGACGCCTGTCCTGTTTCCTCGAATGCTGACGTGACAACACGTGAGGAGTGCCGCTACAGTATCAATCATTGTAACAACATTATTAATAGTCTTGGTTGGATAATTGAAGTACATCAATTAAATATTTATAAAAGTAAACGCTTACCATGCGAGTAGTTTCATCCCTCTTATCCACCAAATTTAAAATAAACTTAGCACGTTGACTCATGACGAATCGTATTCATAATAGAAGATTAATGTCTAGGCTTGGGAAGTAAGCAATTGCTGGCCTCGTTAGTTTAAAAACCCGAGCCAACGGCGAGGGTTTTTAAAAGTACGAAGCCAGCAATTGCCATTCCAGCCGAGGCAGATATCTGGGGGCACGGCAGTGCCCCCGCCAAGTCGAGCAAAAAAAAGCGTTCAGGCCATTTTCGACCCCCTATAACTTCGTTGTGGATTAAACTAGAACCCTGTATTTTCAGAAACTAAGCAGGCATTGCATAAACACGGTATATTTCAAATTTCATTCAATTTGAACCAGTAGTTTAAGAATTATAACTAGTCAAAGTTTCTTAATTTGTCACTCACTGACTCACTGACCGATCATCAAAACTTTCAGGCACTTCTACTAGACATAGAAGTTTCAAATTTAGAATACAATTAGTGTTTAGTGTATAAATCAAATAAAAACGTAAATATTTTGCAATTTCTGTCCAGTTTTCAAAATACACCAACTGCATAAATAACTTTATAATCCCATATAATATGTAGGATTAACAAAGTTAACATTTGCAGTGAATGAGTCAGTGTACCTGTATATGTATGAATATAAAATGGCGGCGGGTGGTAGGACCTTGTGCAAGGTCCGTCCGGATCGCTACTACCATCTTGCTCGCTAATCCCGCCGCTAAGCAGCAGTGCTTGCACTGTTGTGTTCCGGCGTGGAGAGCAAGACAGCCGGTGTAATTACTGGCACAAGCGGTATTCCATCTTAGCCCTCTGGGTTGGCAACGCATTCTGCAATCTTCTTGGTGTTGTGGGTGTCTATAGGCGGTGGTAATCACTTACCATCAGGTGACCCACTTGCTTGTTCACCTTATTAATTCATAAAAAAAATATATATATGTAGCTCGTAGGTAGATCACGTACGTAGCTCGCATGGTGTTCACTCACGACACTTTACTAACTAGAAATAACACTGCACTGATTAGCTTTGCAATCATCCATTATAAAAAAAAACAGGTGAGGCCATATAGAGCGTAAGAAACACATCGTTATCTAGTTGCGTTAGGATAACAGCGCCATCTGTGAGTGGCTTTTGAAACTAATTTTTCTCTTATATAATGCATAGGAACACAGCGCTACCTAGATGCACCGCGGAGGTGGCGCCCTCTCTGGGGCGTTGTGTTAAACTACGTACAGACAACATGGAAGTTTAAACACATGGCAACGTGTGTAAGTAAGGTTGCGCGCGCCGCGTTTGCACATTTGAATGCGAGCTCGGCTCTCGCACATGTGAATACGATATGCGCAATAAGAAAAGCTCAATAAGACAGAGAGTGGGTTTTGAAAAAATCCGTTGTTGGTGTTTAAGAAGTAGAAGGTACCGGAAAGGAAAAGAAGAAGGATTATCTACAAAAAGAAATGAGATGCCATCAAAAACAAAACTTGTAAAAAAAACCAAGTCTCGCAACTCAGTTCTCTACCGTAAAAAGTTGTGAGATCCATGTTATACCAAGTCGGTTGGCTTATTCAGTCCCTAATTAAGAGACCTTCTGTTTTAAGTTATGACGTAATTAGATAATCTAACAACATCTTGTAGTGACCACATTAATATTAAAAATCTTTTATGTTTAAATAAAACAGATTGACTTGACCATCGCATGTAAATACAATGTGACTCAAAAGCAATACATATTATAGTTAATGTAACAAAAACAATCTAAACAATCTTATTTACTGCCGAAACCACCCATTTGCATCTTCGCAGGTGAAGTTGTTCAAATAATCATCAACACTTTATAATAAATTTTCAAAATATACTTTTGTGGCTTTATTTAAGAGTGTAAAACTAATCAACTCAGTTTAGTTGTTTCTCGTTTATGTTAAACTGTGCAGACTACCTTTTTATGACGATCGAGAAATCATTAATTAGACTTAGTTAGTTTTCGCATTTACGTTTTTCAACAAATATGTTATTCTAAAAGTAACTAAGTAGTTTTGGTGACTTGAGGTATAAATATTTATTTCTCAAACATTGTCGGAAATGTCGTCATTGTACTCAAAGAAACAAACCGCGAAGGACGTTGTTGCCGGTTTTTAATCAAATTAAAAAAAACAAACTCATTGCTGGACAGCTAGAGTAGACCCACAATAACTCTGCAATGAATTGACAACTGCAGAAATCAAAAGTTAATTTATGGCAATACTGGTTTGTAATGGAACAACTCGTTTTGATCCTAGGGCATATGAGCATATACCGCGAAAATCAAATATAGAAACTCGTGTATTCCAATCCCTTTTAAACGACTAAGCGAGAGCGATAGAGGTACACTATTTATACAAATTAACTAAGGTGCAATATCCTTTATTAGGTACTTTCTCGTATTGGCACTTTCGTGTAGGTAGGTACTATTTGTTAGTTAAGGCTGATGTTAAAATGTCACTTTTAACACAAATTATTTTGTCGGTGTTTTGCTACCGAACTATTTAGTGTTATTTCTATTTTATTGAGTCAATCACGTTACCCCATTACCGCCAATTAAAAAATATGTGAAGTTTTGTTGAAATCACTACCATATTTTTGCATTTTTCGATTTGTATGGAAATTTTAAAACGTTAAAATAAGGTATTAAACACGGCTAATTTTTTTTTCAGTTGGCGGGAGTAAGGGAGCTCGATTTATGAAATAAAACACAAATAACACTAAATAGTTCGCTAAATAAGTAAAAAACTGAAAGAATATTTTTACATCAGCCTTAAGCTGTAATGAAAATAGTGAAATATTAATACATAACGCAATGGAAATATGCATCCCATAGGTACTCGACCTCTCATAAGTATGATGCAAATAGGCATTATACTTACTTATATATAAATTCAGTTAAATTCTTACAAAGGGCAATAAAATACAAAACAATTTTTGAAGTATTTATTTTTTATTCACTAGACACATCCGAGTCTAAAAACTCTACTCCTTCATACACTTCTTCCTGTAACTCGACTTCTTCGTACTCTTCTCTTTCAGCCTCTGCTGCTACACTCTCCTCACTGTCAGTGTCATCATCACTTTGCACATTTATAATAAACGGTATCAGATCATCCATTAAGCCATCTTGTTGCCTGTGTTCTAATTTTATTTTTTTTACATGTTCGGCACACTTACGCCAGTCGTCCGGACTAACAGATGCGAATGCTTGTTCCACTTTTTTTCTTCTACTGCCCCTGACGTAATCGGGGTCTGTTTTTAGCTAATTTCTTTCATTCCAGTTCTCGCGTTTATACTTCTCGCACTTTCATTCTGCATACTGTTTCTTTCTTTCATACTTCATCTTTTGTGTCCACGTGGGTGGGATTCCCACCTAGTCTACTGTCTTTCCATTTTAATTTTATTGTTTCTAATTTTTCATGTATTCGGGGAAATAAACAAGGCACCGTCGCGCTTTTTTATTTGGGGTAATCGCCTATATCTAATACACGTTGTTAATCTTACTTATTCTACGTTGTTTTTATTTTTATTCGTAACTCTTATGCTCTATTTTACATTTTGTTTGGCTTATTCTCTATGCTTATCACTAAAATATAATCATTATATTATGAAAGCATAGTTTGCTTATGTCTTATTTCTATTTATGACTACCTTGGCAATTTTTTCGCAATACTCTAAAAATTTGTCCCTATCCTTGCTTAACATTAACTCTTCGACGTTTTCGGCTTTCATGCGTACTCCCAGTTCTTGTTCCATTTCGTATCGAGCCTGGTCGTGGATTGGGCACTCAAATAATATATGTGGCACTGACTCGTTTTTGACGGGATCACAGATGCACGATGGGCTCTCTTTGCACTTGAATCTACTCAAATATTCCGAGAACCCGCCGTGCCCCGTCATAATTTGTGTTTTTATGTTGGTCACTGTAAGTTTTTTCACCGTTCTGTATGCCGCCACTGCGTCAGGGAAAAACAGTTTTTTTGATGGCAGCAGTTTCACCGGTCTTGTACCGTAGATTCCATTCGTCAAGCGTAGCCATGCGAATGGTTCGCTTGACGAATGAGATCGGGCACAGATCGTATTCCGGTTTTCGTTTTGAGTTTAGAGCGGCATCTTTTGCTAATCCATCTGCTCTCTCATTCCCCTCCATACCCACGTGGGCTTTGATCCAATGGAACTGCACAAGTTTGCCTTGGAGAGCAAGAGATGTTAGATTGCTTCTTGTTTCTACCGCTAGCGGGAGGAGGCAGGAGTGATTACTTATGGTCTGAAGGGCTGCCATTGAGTCGCTATAAACTCCAAACGAATTTGCCTTTTGCTTAAGGATCTCCCCCGTGGCCCTGCACAGCGCTAGAAGTTCGGCCTGATACACCGTACAGTACCTAGACAGGGAGAGTTTGAGGGTTTTTATCTCGACCTCGCCTTTCCATAAGGATAGCGCGGCTCCGACTCCGCCCCCAATCTTGCTCCCGTCGGTGAAGATTTTGACATCATATGAGCTATGAGCGTTGAGTTGCTCTTGGTTTATCAGGTTCACTATTTCCAGTTTGCTCCGCCGAGCAGGGTGAGAGGCTTCCAAAGCCGAGGCCATCTGTTCGACTTCCCTGTCTCCTATTTCTGGCCGGGGCACTCCCTTCTTGGCCTCATACAATGAGGCCGCCTCACGGGTTCGGAGGTCAAGAGGAAGTATCCCCGCCAGCAGCAGCGCCGAGTTCAGGGAGACGGTGCGGTACGCTTTACACATTTTTTGTGCTATTCCGCGTTGCACCACTCTCACTGGGTGAGTAAGGGGGGGGGGGGGGGGGGCAGTAGACCGTCTATCATCTGTCGCTCATTTATAAAAATGCAATTCTGTTGTTCTCAGAGCTGGACCTGGCGGCCCTGATGCTGCTGAAGCACCCGACGTGCATGGAGACGGTGAAGCGCATGCGCGTGTACGTCGGCAACGCGCCCTCCTGGGAGATGAGCGAGAGCGAGGCGCTCACCTTCAGCAAGCAGGCGCACCGCATCCGGAACAAGGCCGACGCGCTGTTCATCACCATGCGAGTAAGTCCGCGCCAATATACGTCACCCCGAGCCGTAAGCAGGGGGGTTCCGCACTGTAGGTGCGCTCGCCGCATTACCTATGGCATAGGTTAATCGCAGTAGGTTGCCGGCTTGCCGCGCGCGCGCCCGCTCACTCTGTGTCGCATGTGATAGTATTATAGTAAGCAGTCCAACCCTAGCGGTGCGCCAGGACATTGCGGGTGGAAGGCGGGCGCGTGCGGCGCCTTCCTTTTGACGCATGCCGCTTGGCGAATGTTTATGAAGTAATACGAACTTTTTCTACCTGATCATAGAGTTGGAATTCGTTTAATGGTGGTCGAAAAAGAGAAGTTTCTGTACGTTAGTACTATTATTAATTCTGTGCCATAAGTAGCAATTTATCGTCCGCAGAAATTTCCACTTTCTGGCCAGGGGAAGTCGTAAAATTGTGTACACACCTCGGGCGGTGATAAAGGAAGCCTCAGGTCGCATGTTTATCGCCCTCTCCTTTGGCTCGTGCGACAAGTTCCTGCGATCTGAGACATTTCGCATGCTTAGTATTAAAGTGACTCAATTCTGAATTTGATATTTCCCAAAATTAAACCCTATGTCTTTTAATTAAGGTGATATTTTGGGACGTGTATTAAATGGGTCACTTTAATACTAAGCGTGCGATTTATTTTACCACCCTCAGGGTGTAATGTACTAAAAGACGCGTGTTTTTTACTTTACATTACCGCACTAGTGTCTTATGATATCCTCCCCGATTAAGTTAAATTTGTACTTCACTGCAAGTTAGATGTATATTGACGAAGCATTCTTAATTTAACCGGGTAATACAGTATTTTTGATGGACTTGCACTGGTAGTCTCAAACGGGTTTGAAAGCTTATCAGAAGGTGTGTTTTTTCCTTGCAAATGTGTTGAAAAACGTTTGAAACGCGTGTGCATTGATCATTACACACTCGGCTCCCTTATCGCGCTCGCATACCGCTCGCCCGAATAATACCACCTCGAGTATATTACCCAACACAGCACACTCGTATCATAATGTACTATTTATATCTCCCTAACGTTTAAATATTACTGTTCGCAGGACCTGTTCGACGTGCCCCAGGGGCTCTCGTTCTGGGAGTTCTTTAACGAGCGCGTGGCCAAGTTCAAAGCGGTTACGGTCGACCTGCACGCAGATAAACAGCTAGAAATGGTGCACGAGCCTATAGGTAACCCCTTATTTCCCCCCTAATACAATTGGGCAGGATAAGTTCTTTAAACAGGAGTTTAAACCCCCAACTGCTTTTGTATACCCAGTTTCTTGGCTGTAGGGGCCCATACGCTGGCGGCATACAGGACGATGGGTTCGATAGTTGCCACGTAAATTATTTTAATGCTGTCAGGGTGTAGTCCCCAGCTTGTTTTCGCCGCCTTAGCCAGAAGTTTATAAACTCCTATGGCCTTTAGTTCGAAACATGCGTATTGAAAGTAAGTGTGTCGTTGATGGTGACACCAAGCATTTTGACCTCTCTGGACATTAACACATCGATCCCGCCCATGCTTAGTCGTGGGGTGTCGTATTTGAGTTTTTTCGTTATCACCATGGCATTTGTTTTGTGGGGAGCGAATTTTAACTTATTTGCGACACCCCACTCCCACGCATGCGCAAGTGCGGCATTTGCATGCCCTTCGATGTCCAATGCGGTGTCTCCGTCGACGACAAGCACTACGTGGTCCGCATAATTATTCGTAATCGTAATTAGTCCGCATATAATAATTTTTGTTCTCCATCATTTTCAGAAGCGGATCCAACAGCAAGTTCCACAGTACCGGCCCGCCTATTGAACCTTGTACGCACCCTTTACTTGTAACTGTGGAGTATTCCTCCCCGGCGTATCTTACCTTTACTTTTCGGTCTGTGAGGTAACTGTCCAAAATCTTTCTTAGCTCGAGCGGGCATTTTTCCTCCACCAATCGGACCCTAATGGCTGGCCGCCAGGCGCAGTCGAAAGCCCCCTCTATGTCCAATGATATTATAGTTACTATCTTTTTCCCTTCCAGTTTTTTGCGGATATACTTCATTAGGACATAGAGGGAGTCCTCCGTGCTCCTTTGCGGCATGAACCCGTATTGGCGGGGGTCATCTTTGGCAGCAAATGAAACTTTAATCGGCCTACTATCATTTTCTCTAGGATCTTACCCAATATGGGCAGGAGGCCAATTGGTCTATGGGCTTTCGGGACAGTGTAGTTGTCTTTGCCGGGTTTTTTGAGCACGATTACTGTGGCCTCCTTCCAAGCCCTAGGGAAGTAGTGGATCACTGCCGATGGCGTGACTACATATATCAGCAGTGAATCCATCCGCTCCCGGGGCCTTTTTCGGATTGAACGACTCGCATGCCCATCTTAGTTCTGCCATCGTGAACGGTGGCTCGCAAAAGTCATTTTGTTCGTCAGCGTTCACATATTCGGCCTTGCTTCTGACCTGACGGTGGTGCGCGTTGTCGTCTTCCGGAAGGTCCCTCAGGAAGAAAGTCTTTGCCAGGAGCTTGACGGACTCCCTAGCACTTAAGGTTACCCCGTCTTTCTCCAATGGCAAGTCCTCCTCCCTTCGCGATGTTCTGCCAATCACCCTATAAATCCCCTCCCATACCCCCTCCCTATCTTTTTTACCGCAGAAGTCCTTCCAGCTCTCGATCTGGGCTTTGGCTGCCTCCAATTCGTACTCGTCTTTATGTTTCAGGTACTCTTCAACGACCTTCGACCTACGCACCGGGGCGGCGCAGCTTATTCTGCGTTTCCTGGTGGCAACTCCCTTTTTTAAGGCCTCTAGCCTCTCGGACCACCACGGCAAGGTTAGATTTTCGTTTTTCTTTTTCATCGGGATGGTTAATTTGCATGTACTTTCTATTATATTTGTAAGGTTTCTTATCGTTGTTTCGATTTCGTCTACGCTATTAATTTTTTGTGTTTCTTCTGTTTTTATTTTACTTTCCAGCATCAATTTGGTGAGTTTTTCACTAAACTCACTCCAATTTACCTTTTTTCTGTTATACAACCTTGTTGTTCTTTCTACCGTTATACCTTTTGACCTTTTCAGTTTGATTTCAAAGAGTATGCCGTTGTGGTCCGAGTTTACCAGGCCCTCATCCACCCTCCAGTTGTCCACCAGGTCCAGCAGATCCGTCGAACAGGCTGTCACATCGACGTAGCTGCAGAATCGCTTGCCCCCCCTGATGGTGTCAAATGTCGGAATTTCCCCTGAGTTGAGTACGTTCAGGTTCAGCTCCTCGAGGGTCCCGGAGAAGTCTTCACCTCTGCAGTCAACGGCAGGGCTCCCCCACCACGTGCTTTTTGCGTTGGCATCTCCCCCAATCACCCATCTCTTTGGTCCGATTTCCTCCTCCACCTTCCTCAGATGTTCTAAGTGGGGTTCTATGGGCTGATCTGGTTCGAAGTAGTAGGAGACTAATTTGATCTCCCAGTCCCTGGTTTGGATCTTCACCACAACGATGTTGTTTGTGGTGAGTTTTGGGTACTGTATGACATTTAGGTCGGCGTCAAAGACCGCAATTGCAGCCTTTACAGCACCCTCTTCCGTACCAGTGCCCTGGAAGATCCGTACGCCCTTCTGGCTTCTCATTACTTTTGCCCCCCCCCCCACATAAGGTTCTTGGAGGAGTGCCACGGCAATCCTATGTTTGCCTGCCATGACCAACAGCTCGCTCGTTGCGAGTTTTTTGCGCTGAAGATTTGCTTGGGCTATTCTGTACACGCTATTTTTCTGCTGGGTGCCCTTAGCAGTAGGCCACCGTGGAGCGGGCAAGATCATCCCATTTTCGCCTTGTTGGGCATTCCACGCTGAAGGCGTTGTGCCCCACATTTTCAAGGGCGGCTTTTGTGCAATTTTGGCACTTAGGCGGCACTCCAGCCAGCCAATCTGCGCACTCTGCTCTTAGATGTGGGCCACCGCAATAGCTGCACCGCTCCACAGACTCGCTGCAGAATCGTTTTCCGTGCCCATAGCCAAGGCAGCATGTGCACTGGACCAGTGGTGATTGATCTTCGGCTTTTACACGTTGTAAGTCTATGCTTGTTCCACTTTTGCTTCCATATCCTTAACTGAACCTTTTACATTTAGGCTGCCTACTTTTCGCTTCGCCAAACTCCATATTAATTCAATAGGGTTTAAGTGACAATGGTATGGAGGTAACCGCAATACTTCATGCCCATTTGCTTTTAACAGCTCATCAATATAATATATTGGCTCGGGTTTGTTGCGTCGTGCTAAGATTAAGAGTTCAGGCCTGGATAATTTTTCATCCCAAGGAATGTTATTTGAAGTAAGCCCAGCACGGAGCTCTTGTTTCTTCGTACTGGTGTTTGGTGCCTTATTAATCTGAATAGTATGGTAACTCGCATTATCCATGACTATAATGCTTGGTGTATCCAAATTAGGCAGTAGCTTGTCTTGAACTCACTTCGAGAAATTGGTAGCATTCATATCATCATGATAATCGGCTGACTTTAACTTGCTGCTAAATATTAAAAAAGCATTATTTACAAATCCTAATTCAGTGCCTGCATGTACAATTACATACCGTTTGCCTTTATATATATTAGTGACCATTTTAGAAGTTGATGGACCCTGCCAACTTTTTTTTGGTTTGTAATTAACATGAATATAGGGTCTCATCTAAATATACAATCGGTTTTCTTTCCTCTAAAGGCATATTTCTATATTCTGTAATTTCTCTAATATATTTGTGTCTTGCCGCAGCAATATAATCTTTTTCCATTAATATGGTCCTCTCTTCAACATTTTTATTGAAGCAAAATCCCATGTCATGTATAATTTTACGTAGTGTTTCATAACCACCATCAAACTGTATAGTTTGCCGCAACTCATTTAGCAGCTTTGCAATTGTGGGGGCTTCATTTCTCACTAAGTAAAATGAATTTATTAGGTTTCTTATGGCAACCTTATCAAAATCATCAATATTTCTTTTTGAAGTACGGCACTTGCGTTTCTTGCCAGGAGTTGCCCACATGCCTGAATTTGTATTACCTTCGTGCTTGATTTGGCGAATTGTCCTTAAGCCAATACCTACCAACAATAAGTTAATGGTGTTTAGTCCAGGAAATGGTAACAAAATTAACAAAAGTTAGACCTCTACAAAAAATCCTTACGACGTCTTACCAGTCATTGAGCTAACTTTTTTGAATGTAAGTCGCCTCTGTGGTGACGTTCCATTTTTCCAGTTCTTTGATCTTGCTTACAGAATTTGTGATTGTAATCTTAACAGCTTCAGTTAATTCACCTTAAAAAAACGAATTTACAAGTTAAAATATAATACAATAACTTCGTTTCAGCCTAATCTTTACTTTATTATATTGTTTCATGAAAATAATATTTTAAAAAAGCAGATAACGGTAATAAAATATCAAGAATATATTACGGACTTACTCGTAGAGGTTAGAATTTCATGTAAACATTGCTCTTTTTGCTCACGGACGGACTCTATTTCTTCTTTCACGTTTTGGAAATGAGTAATCATCTTGAATATAAGTTCTCTAACTCCACTTTTAATAGTTTTACCCATTTTCTAAAGCAGGATTCGCTAAAAACCCCGAATAAAATTTTACGAACTCACAACTCAACGACAATAATGACATTAACAAAATGTTGCCACAGCGTTATTTTTCTGGGTTGCCACGTAATATCTTATGCAAAGTTATCGTGGGTCTACTATAGCGCTCCAGGAAGTGGCATACAAATTCCATTACTGGACAGAAATTAACTTTTTAAAAAGTGATGGAAACTATGGAAAAATCTCATTCAGCCAAAGCCAGGTACCGGGATTCAGTAATTTTGTTCGAAATTTTACATTTTTAATCATGTCTCAAATAGCTTTCGCGTATTAAAAACGAACATGTACTTTTCAATATTAAAAAATAAGCGGGAACACGTAAATAAGTAACAAGTTTAGATTTATTAGTGACGATAAAGATAAATTAAATGAAAATAATGTGTTCTACTGAATAAAACATGAACAGTGATTAATTGTACAGTACTGTTGGCAATACAGCCAACATTAATAGTTTGTAATAAGCACTTTTAATATCTGTGGTTTTTTTAGTCTGTTTTCTCTCTGTCAAAAACTTTGTATGGTGTTGTGGTAGTGCTTGTAATTAAACTTGAAGATAAAGAACCGGCCTTTCAATTAAATACAGTCCACTAGAAATAAAGAACCTGGGACAAGCTCCTACATGGTCAATCAAGCCTGGAATAAGAAGCAGAAGCCGCAAAATACGTCAAGCGCCAGTGCTGCAGTCTCATACGCGCACCGCGCCGACGCAAAACAACGGTCTTCATCAGTTCAATTCAAGTTTCTACACAAGCTGCAACATCATTCAAGCTATAAATCAAAAAGAAGAAAGTTTATCACAGCAACATTATTCTGTGCCTACTTCAATTTTCAATCAAGCTGCGAAGTATTTTTCGCGCGCCACCTGTGAAACGGACACCGTGACGCATATACTTCACGAACCTCGCCCAGTCCAACCAAGCGACGGACCTCCCGCCACTCGTGCGACGCGACACAACATACGGCATCGCGCGCGCGCAACAGAGAAACTACATCGGGACGGGGATCTCGCTGCGCGGGCGATTCGACGGTTTACACAACGCTAGCCACGAGTCAGGAACGCGACGCGACGCGCCATTTTGATTTTGCGTTTGCGCTTACTTACGCAGCTCTCGAGTGAAACACAATTTTTACGAACTTTAACTGTAGTAAAGTTATAATAATTATTAACCAAGTGCAGATTATATTAAATAAGTTAATTTGTGCGTTTGTGTGCGATGGGGTCGGAGGAAGAGGCCGCCAAGTGTTTAAAGGAGTTAGTGATATCCCGTGGATATGTTAAAGGTACAATCACCCGCGTCCTCAACTCACTTTCCGACAAGGAAAAGTTGCAATCATCACCCAATGCCACATTACAATTACTTAAAACACGCGCCATAACGGCGTTTGCCGAATACGAAACCGCAACAAAAAACATTTTGAGTATCAACATGGGTGACAAGGAGGACATCGCGGAATACGAAAGTAAATATATTTCCATATTGTCCGCAATTGATGACGAATTATATAAACGCGAAAAGGCCGAATGCCAGACCAACTCGCACTCCTCCCATCCCACGCACGCGCCGACACGACTACCACCCATTGAGGTCCCGGTTTTCTGTGGTAAGTTCACCGATTATATACCATTTATTAATCTTTTCAACTCGCTGATCCACAACAACAGTAGCCTAGATGCGGTTCAAAAACTGTATTACCTGCGATCATATTTAAGGCAGGAACCACTAGACCTAATAAAGAACTTACCTTTGAACGCAGACAGCTATGAAAGGGCTCATAAATTGCTTGATGAGAGGTACAATAATAAGTACAAAATAACAAATGAACACATATGTAAGATTTTAGATTTGAAACCATTGACTAGGGCTACCTCTAGCGTTTTAAGGGAATTTGTTTCTGTCATACGGCAGCAATTAGCCGCTTTAGCAAATCTAGACTCTGCGGTGGAACATTGGGATGCTATAATACTTTGTGTACTTTCCCGTAAATTAGACACATTCACGGCTCGAGCTTACCAACTTGAGCGTGATTCCAACAAGGAGCCATCCATCTCAGACTTCCTGAGCTTCTTGGAGAAGAGGGCGCTGGCGCTGGAGAATGCTGACCAGGATCGCTTCCAGCCATACCAGAATGCAGCAGGGCAGCATCGCCAGCCTACTCCAGGGAAGATGGTGGGTCACCTAGCAGGAGAGCGACCACAATGCGACTACTGTAAGTGTGACCACAAACTATTTGCTTGTAAATCGTTCCAATTATTGGCTGCCCAGGAGCGGCTAAAATTTGTCACCACCAAAAGGTTGTGCACCACTTGTCTAGGCAGTCATGCCGGTAAATGTAGGTACCATTTCCGATGCACAGAGTGCAAACAGGCACACAACACTCTGTTGCATTGCAACAAGGCACCGCCGGCTGCGGTGACACCAGCTGCAGTATCCCCAGCTGCACCAGCGCTAGCTTCTGTAGCAACAAGTAACTCTACATTGGCCGCTGCATCTCCTGCTGCATTAGCAACAGGCAATAATAACAATAATAATGACGTTCTTCTCCCTACAGCAAAAGTAAAAGTCATAGGCCGCAACGGCAGGGAGCTACACCTAAAGGCGCTATTGGACAGTGGGTCCCAGCTGTCATTTGTCTCCACCAAGGCGGTGCAACTACTGGGCTTGACACCCACACAAACCCATACCAGCATAATAGGTATCACTAATGCTAAAAGCCATGTCAAATATTGTATACCATTACAAATACACTCTGTAGTAACACCATTCAAAACTACAGCAACATGTCATGTGGTTGATCAAATAACTTGTAATTTGCCACAAAACAAATTTAATATGTCTGACATTAGGTTGCCTCCCAATATCAAATTAGCCGACGACGAGTTTAACGTACCGAGTGAAATTCACATACTAATGGGAACTGACGTGGTATTTCAGACGCTGCTACCGGCGGAGCCTACACCGCAGCCTACGCGAGCCGAGCCACAGCAGCCTGCTCCAGCGCCCGCGCAGCCCTGCAGCGAGCAGCAGCCTGGCGTCGCGCCGCAGCCTAGCGTCGCGCTACAGCCCAGCGCCGCGCCGCAGCCCAGCGTGATCAACACCCAGTTCGGATACGTCGTCGGAGGCAGCATACCTCAGCACATCACGAAATCCAAAGTCCGTAATAAGGTATCCTTAAAATGTACTTCTTGTGACTCTGATCTCTCGGAATCATTGGCGCGCTTCTAGAGTGCTGAAAACGTTCCTCAAACCTTTAACGAAAAATCCACTGAGCAAGAGCTCAGCGAATACATATTCAAAAGTACTGTGCAGTTAAAGGATAATCACTTCGAAGTTGCGCTACCACTTAAATTACCGCTGAATGAGATTAATGATACCTTAGGCGACTCATTTCATCTTGCATTAAAAAGATTTCTGAACTTAGAAAGAAAATTGCATCAAAATCGAAATCTTTTTTCAGAATATCAAAAATTCATTCACGAATACTTGTCCTTAAACCATGGTCATTACGTTGATATCGAACTATACGAGTTAAATAAGGATGCAGTATACTTTCTTCCCCATCATGCAGTGATAAAAAGTGACAGTAAAACAACAAAACTGCGCACTGTATTTGATGGCTCTATGAAGACTAATAAAAAGGTCTCACTTAATGATTTATTGCTCAATGGCCCCTCAGTGCAGCGAGACTTATTCGATATAATTTTATTATTTCGTCTTGGTGATCATACATTCACCACTGATATAAAACGTATGTTCAGAAATGTACGCTTGCGCGAAGAACATACTTCGTTACAAAATATCCTTTGGAGGGATAATCCAAATGAAAATATTAAATGCATTAGATTGGACACCGTTACTTACGGTCTTAAGAGCTCAAGTTATCTAGCCACACGCTGCCTTGAGGAGCTAGCTAGCAAGCATGAACGCGATATGCCACTAGCATCGTTCATACTCAGAAACTATACCTATGTTGATGACATATTGTATTCAGACAACATACTAGACAACGTCATCAAGGCCAAATCGCAATTGCGTAATCTACTAAGCCTCGGTAGCTTTCAGACACACAAATGGTCGTCCAACAGTAGTGAGGTTTTAGCAGATATTCCTTTAACTGAACAGCACTTTGACGAAATAGAATTACAAGAGGAAAACTGCAGCCTAAAGGCGCTAGGCCTCCACATAGTAATGAAAGAGGACAGATTTAAAATGTCTTGCCCAGAGCCATATGACCAGAATAAAGTCACCAAGAGGGACATTTTAAGTTACATTAGCAAGTTTTATGACCCCATGGGGTTCGTTAGCCCCATCATCGTGCAGGCGAAGGCCATAATGCAGAAAATATGGTCTGCTGGCGTGGACTGGAATGCTGTACCCCCAGACGACATTAAACGGGAATGGTTGGAGTTTGCATCCAGTCTAGCGGTAATGCCACCAATTTATTTAAACAGAAACATTCATGTATCTGATTCAGACACTGTCGAGCTTTTAGGCTTTGCGGACGCATCGAGCTCCACTGCTTACGGGTGCTGCGTATACCTCCGAGTCACAGACAGTACAGGTACCACTGACATGCACTTGCTCTGCTCTAAATCTCGCATAAATCCCCTTCAAGATAAGGGCTTGACCGTGCCGCGTCTAGAGCTAAACGCGGCACTGCTACTTTCGAAGCTTATTGCACGGGTCTACAGCACGCTCAAGCTAAAACTAACCATTCAACGGGTCTTTCTCTTTACGGATTCGCAAATCGTGCTTGCTTGGATGCGCACCGAACTAACAAGGCTGCAGGCTTACGTCGCAAACAGAGTGAAGGTAATTAAAGAAATTACCACTGATTGCAATTGGCTTTATGTCAACACCAAGGACAACCCGGCAGACTATATCAGCCGAGGGGTAAATCCAGAGGTGCTTGGGTCGTGTGAGCTATGGTTTAAAGGTCCACGGTTTTTGCATGATAGTAAGTACCAATTTAATAATAATAATATAGAGATTCCGGTCGACTTGCCTGAAGTGAAACCTGCATCAGCGTTCTCCAGCAACCTGGTTTCCTCCAGCACATGCGTCCAGGACACAATTTTCGAGAGACTGCACAGGTATTCTAGCATCCACAAAATGATTAGGGTACTTGCATATGTTTTAAGATTTGTTAAAAACGTGAGTTCAAAGGGTGACAAAATTAAAAATATATATTTATCTAGCACCGAGCTTAACGATGCGTTATTGTTGATCATCAAAAATGAACAAAGCAATTTCTTTAAAAATGAGATAAATTCTCTGCGTAGAGGTGGTCCAGTAAAGGGTGACTTGCTTCAGCTTCATCCATTTCTTGATGGTAATGGTCTTTTACGAGTGGGTGGGAGACTGCATCATTCGAATATCCCATATTCGCAAAAACATCCAATCATTCTACCCAAGGGCTCCTCAATAACTAGACTCATTATCACAAGCGAGCACTTAAAGCTTTTGCACAGAGGCCCCAGCCTCGTACTCGCTAATTTAAGCCAGAAATACTGGATCGTTAACGGACTGACTGAAGTCAAACGGGTCACTCAAAAATGTATATTGTGTTTCCGACAGAAGGCGGAGGCTTCGAGGCAGCTAATGGGCTCGTTGCCGGCGGAGAGGGTGACGGCGACCAGCCGCGCGTTCGTCAGGGTCGGTGTCGACTTCTGCGGCCCCATTAACGTCAAGCTTTCGCGCGTGAGGCGATCTGTAGTCGGCAAAGGGTACATCTGTGTATTAGTTTGTTTAGCCACTAAGGCGATCCACCTCGAATTAGCTTCTGATCTCACGACCGACACGTTTCTTGCGTGCTTAAAAAGATTTATAGCTAGGCGAGGGCTGCCGAGCGACATTTACTCTGACAATGCTAGCACATTCAAGTCGGCAAGGAGTCAATTGGTTGACTTGTATAACCTGCACTCCTCACAGGCCCACCAAAGCTTGGTGCATAGTTTTACTGCACATAAAGGTATTAATTTTCACAATATTCCGTGCTACTCGCCGAACTATGGGGGCGTGTGGGAGGCCGCAGTTAAATCCACTAAGTATCACCTGAAAAGAGTGCTGAAAAATAATGTATTAACTTATGAGCAACTTAATACTATACTTATAGAGATAGAATCTGTGTTAAATTCGAGACCTCTCATTCCAATATCAACAACTGACATTAATGATTTCAGTTACCTGACTCCAGGTCACTTTTTAATTGGAAATGCCTTGACTATGTATCCTGAAAATGATGTAACCAATACTCAGCCAAACAGGCTCAAATTTTGGCAACAATGTACTCAATTAAAACAATCGTTTTGGAAGTTGTGGTACAAACAGTATCTTAATGTGCTTCAGAATCGTCCCAAGTGGCGTGTAATTAATAAAAATATTACAGTATGTAGCCTTGTAATATTGAGGGAAGATAACTCTCCTCCCATGACGTGGCCGATGGCGCGAGTTGTAAAGATTTACCCTGGGCATGATGGAATTGTAAGAGCAGTAGAAATAAGAACTCCTAACGGTAACACTCACACACGTTCCATTACCAAGGTCAGCCTCTTACTACTTGATAACGAGCTATAATAATGTTGAATTGTAATGTGAAATTATTCACGTATTGATTGTTTATAATAACCTCACGTTTTATTTGTGTTTGACGTGTAAAAAGTATTTTTACAACGTAGTCTCTACCTTTGGAAGGCAAAGGGTTTTTATTTTAGTAATAACGAGGTTATTTATGTAATGACGTAGTGTTTCTTTTGTAATACTTATGTTGTAGAGGAGTTAGGCATGTTGTAGTTACTTCTTTGTTCTTATATTGTAACACCGGCCGCGCCCGGAATATGTTGGCAATACAGCCAACATTAATAGTTTGTAATAAGCACTTTTAATATCTGTGGTTTTTTTAGTCTGTTTTCTCTCTGTCAAAAACTTTGTATGGTGTTGTGGTAGTGCTTGTAATTAAACTTGAAGATAAAGAACCGGCCTTTCAATTAAATACAGTCCACTAGAAATAAAGAACCTGGGACAAGCTCCTACAAGTACGGAAAGAAATTATGCAATTAAAAGCGAAGCATAATTACCTGTGACAAAGCCTGTGCAATTTGAAGACATTGGGAACTGTATAAAATAGAGGATAGAGGGAAGGAGTGAAAAAAAAACTACTTAAATTTTATAAAACTATTACATATTTATCTACATTTCAATCGGAACAACCCAAAAAATTATATTTTATTCAAATCACTGTCGCAGACAGAACCTACTTAGTGATCAGAAGGCGTGCAGTGTTGACTAGTTGGAAATTCATATGATTGTACGTGCTAAATAAAAATCTTTTTGTATAATTTTTCTTTTATTTCATCCGAATGTTTGAGAAAAGTACTATATCTGCCTCGGCTGGAATGGCAATTGCTGGCTTCGTACTTTTAAAAACCCTCGCCGTTGGCTCGGGTTTTTAAACTAACTCGGCCAGCAATTGCTTACTTCCCAAGCCTAGGCATTAATCTACTATTGATAAAAGCATTTGGTATTAAGGAGAAATACACTAAGTTGATTAAAATGTATACATAACTAAAATTTTACGGAGACTAAAAGTAACTAAATAAATTAGGTCATTCTTTCCTTGTGATTAGATTCCAAGTGTGTATTTAATGATTTTTGTAACATTTTAGAATCAAAACTATGGCAACGATAATAAGACTGAAATTTGCAGGAAAAAAATGTGATTTTGATGACATTCATAACTAAATTTTTTCCATTTTGCGATTTGGTGAGTTTTCGCTCTACGGAGACGAAATTTAACATAAACGTAACATTTATCCCGGTTCTAAAAAATGTATTGTTGATAAACAGAATTATTATAGATTAACCTAAATTACTTTTATATGTCGAAGATGACCCAGGTCTAGGGTTTTCTTGTGATTCAGACATAGGCGTACGGACTCGAGTACCCAGTCAAATTTAATAAAAATCAAACGACCACTTTGCACCGCAACCTTTATAATGAAATAATAATTAATTTAAACAGAGCTTCACACTATTACTAATTTATCGAGGCAACGATCCGTTGGAGTTGTACGTGTGCACCGGACGAGGGTCAAACACCGACCGCCCGCCTGGCGCCGCACTGGCTCCGATGTTTCGTGAGCACGTGACCGCCAGTGGCGCCACCGGATGGAGCGGCGGATACGCGCTGTGCCTCTTGATAATCAAATCAGCCATCAGCTTCCTTTATATTATTTTCGCCGACATATATTTATGTAAAAAGTCAAGATAACAATTTAATTTCATACAAGTATTATTTTTAATATTTTATGTTTTGGCTTATTTTCTAAAATCACTTTTATCTCTATCGCCATTTATTAAGTTTTACACTTTTTGTATCAACTGAACATTTTTAATACTACATTTAGAGAATTCTTAAAATAGATACGTGTTGTTTAAGTTAAGGTTGGATGGTGTCATCTAGGGCATCAGTCAACTATGGATTGGCATTCCGCGTCTGTTATTACAGCTCATATTATCTAAGGTAAGACAGTTACCGTGCACTCTTTTAAGAATATTTACATTATTGCGTTATTGATTTTTTTTATACATAACTTTTGATTTGTTGATATTTAGGAGCATTTTTACTGTTTCAATATTTTTAAGATAATAAGAAATCGGGAATAAGAAAGGATAAATTACACACGGACATGACAAAAATAACGAAAATTGGTTATAATTCTGGATAATACGTAGGTTAGTACAAGTTTCATAGGAAGAGTAGGAATTAACGGTAAAGAAACGTCGGAAAGTACAGTTTTATTGGAAAATATATGAAAAATCTTTTGTCACCATGGAGTGCAAGTAGTTATATTTCCCATAAATTCTACATTGAGATAGGTTAGTAGAAATTATTTTGGAAAAGGTTTTTTTTTATACAATTCAATGTTTTTATATTAATAGATCTTTCTTCTTAATGCTGCAGTTCATTAAGAAGGAAGGAATAAATAATTTAATTTTGTTACTGGACTGATCATCCAGCGGCAATTTTAGATTATTATTACAAGGTAAATATTTTTTTAATAAAGCATGAAGTTAATAGTACAGTCAGATAGATAAATACACGACGAGTAAAAATATAGATTACATATGGAAAGGTTAGTAAATGATTAGTTTTGAAACGTAATGATAAGAGTTAGAGATCGGAAATGAGAAGTTTTTTTTTAAATAGAATAGGCAATGGTGCAGTCTGAAAGAATGCTTTAAGCAACGTGGTTGGGGAAGCCAAAGTAAATAAGATTTACAATGAACGATTAGACAGGCCATCTAAGATTTTTTGAAATTCATAAATGCTGAAGTTTTCATTTAGGTGTGAGTATTTAATAGTGATTATGAATGGTAATTATTTAAGCGATGGAAAATGACACTAGGTTAAGTTTACCAAAAACCATTCGTCATCAACAGTAGCCCGAGATGCGCTGTTGAACGAAGAAGTAAATGAGGAAAGGTACACCAGGATACAAGGCAGGCACGGAATCCTTGTTTTCTGATCATGATTCGGTCGAGTATCATTCGTGAAGTGGCTTGGACACTTGGTATGCTTAATGTAAGGAAGTGTTAAAAGAACTGCCTGAATGTATGATGTTATAAATGGTGTTTATGTATGTGCGCGCACAAAATTAAAATATCCTTGTATCCTGAACAATAAATAAATGTATAGTTTAAGATCGGCCGACCACGTAATAAAATGTGCTGTGTACCTTGCATAAAGTGATGCCAAAGCTGCACACTTCGATAATTAAAAGTATTAAGGAGGTATATAATAAATAATGAATTAATAAAGTGACGTCACAGAGATATAAATACTTAAAGTAAAAGAAAAAAAAATGCTATATAATGAATGACAACACAAAGAAAAATTAGGGTAATGGCAGGATTCGAACCTGCAACATACAGCATTCCGTGCCTTGCGTATTCCAGTTTCCGCCACATTACCGCTGCCATACCCTGCGAATTTTTCAATGTGTTCGTCTTTACGGTCATGACATTATTGATATATTTTCTTTGGGAAAACTACCCTCGGTGTCATCTATGAGAAACTTAATCAGGTTATCTCATTCAACTTGGTCATTTATGAATGCCCGTTAGCTGACGAGAGATGACGCCATTTGTTGTTAAATAATTGTAATCGAAATTATAAAAAAAAGAAAAAAGTGTACGATGTGTATGTGTGTGTATTTACGAGATTGCTTTATTTATAAAATCTAATTCTGATGAATTTCATCATTTTTCAAGTCAAAGACTCTGTAACAAGTTTTGTGCTGCCCCATCAAGGACGGGCCTATTGTCTAAAAGTGTTATAGGAATGGCACCGAAAATTTATAACAAGCTCCCCACTTCTCTCAGAGACAAAGATAATGTTATGGAATTTAAAACAGCTCTGAACACTTACTTGGTGAGAAAGGCTTATTATTCTGTAAATGAATACCTAAATGACAAATAATAATTGATAATAATATACTTTAGTTTTAAACAACCCTTTGTACGCCCTAGGGCAGAACATAGCTGAACCAAAAATATTGTCGACATCCAACACAATTATCTCATTAATAATTATGTGTATACCTATTGTTCACAAATAAAATACTTTGACTTTGACTTTGACTTTGAGTGTTGCAAGCCAATGCAGAATCGAGCATTGTTATGATATTAAACGAGTAGGATCGAAATATGTGCACAGAACATATATAGTAAGACCAGTAGGTACGTACATAAGGTCATATGAAAAAGTTTTAAAGATAAACAGCGAAGAGAGCTAGTAAGTACTAGATACAAAGCTAAATGATGGTGAGAAGTTAGCGTAGGTTTGTTTTTTGTTGTTTTTTTGCAAAAAATTATAAATTTGTAATGCTGTTGTTTTTTTTGTTGTTATTTTTAAATGATTGTTTGAAGCAGCTGTTTTTTTTAATAAATGTTTTTAAAAAAATATGATTACATATAACTACTGCATTTCATTAACTATTACATATACGTATTGTTACGCTGTGCTATATCACTTCGAGCCACACTAGAGGGCGCTGCTAAAGCCAGCGTTTACTTTACCAAACGGTATAAATAAGCGCTGGCAACATTTAGAATCGTTAGGGGCGGGGTTTGTTTGAATTAGTTACGACCCCTTTCCTCTGGAAGGGAAGCTCAGGAAATGGGCTTTAAAAGCCCCTGCAGCTCTCAGAGAGCTCATATTTTCTACATCACTACAACCACCTCTAAACGGTGAAACCTCTGCCCAACTGGTAAGCTCTCTCTCTGCTAATAACTGTTCTAAATTGTTCTTATAAAATTGTATTTTTCGTGTATGTGTTTCTTTCAGATTGTATTTAATTTATTTCTATCTTAATTTGTTCTAACTTAAATCCTGCGTCCGTTTCTTTAACTTCTTTCTGTAAATTTCTAAGTCTTTGTTATAATTATTAATTTAAATCTACTTGCTCAACGGTCGCACCTTGTAATTTCAAACCGTAACCGTCACTGAGTTTTAACTTCACTATTTCTTTCTTTCTAAATGTAACTTAGCTTTTCTTCCTTACCTTGCCACCTGTAAACCTTTCGAACTGATGCCACACCACAACTTGGCGAGCTCTAGCTCCCTGGTTGGACTCTCGTCTCCTCGAGCTTCAGTATGGCATCAGTTCCCGCTAGTGGCCAGCCTGTAAAGCACTAAATCTTTACAGGGCAATTTCCTACGGGCTACCCAACTTCCTACGGGTTACCAATTACCTACGTGCTACCCAACTACCTACGGGCTCACGTTCCCCAAGCTTCGCATATCCTCGAGCCACCTGCAGGGCACCTCTTGCCGGTTACTTGGACACTGTACCCTGACCGAGCTGCTAACAGCCGGTTACTTGGACAACCGTACCCTTGCCGAGCCTTCTACGCCCTTGCAGCCTACGGAGACCTGCCGAACCTCAAGCCTAGGCTACTACACGTCGGGTCACGGCCAGGGGAGTGCGAGCGATCACGTTAATTGACTCAAGTTAGGAATTAGGCACAAGAATTACGAACTTACGACCTAGAGTCTCTAGTCGTCCTAGGGAGCTTTTATTTAATCAATAAAAACCTATTGTTATAATTTTATTCTTGTTTCACTCGAAAATCCCCTAGGGCGAACTTCTGTACCTGACCGGGTAACAGTATAATGTAATTATCTCGTCAGCAAAGCGTGCCATCTTTTGTTAAGTTAAGATTAAGTTAAGTACTACATTATAATTTTGTTTTATTCCTCGATATCTATAATACATTGAGGATTTGTATAAGACTATACGCTACATAAATTTAAGGCCTACTGTCCACGTAGCTGCACGTCAGACGCACGCTTTCGTCATTTTACGCTTGCGTGCCGACTGCATGCATCTTGCGTAGAAAAGAACGCAACTGTGTCCACGGAGCGTCAACGTCGCATTTGCGTATCGTCAGATATTCGTCATGTAGCTCGTGCAGCGGCATGTCATTACTCAAGCTACATTGCGAGACGCAAACCCGTGTTTTTTCACAAAAAGGCGGCCTCAGCAGCCAATTTTGTTCACATAATTGAACAGTATCCTTGACTGTATAATAATAAGTTACAAGTATACTCGAGAAAAGATGTAACAGATAATCTACAATTAATATTTTTTTCGATGTAGGGATGAAAACAATACAATCTACGCCGTTGTCGTCTTCTAATAAAGTTGTATGCTATAATCACATCTTAATCATCACTTGACATTTTCACAATGAAAACACGTGCTTTCGCGATGCTAAACTTGGAAGAACTAACCGTTTTGTAGCTTAGATGACGATTGCATGACGATTACGTGGACACACCTAGGACGCAAAATACGCCTGTCGTCTTTTGTAGGTTGCATGCAAGCATCAAATAACGCCGCCGTGGACATTAAGCCTTAGGTAGTGCTAATTTAACCAAATTATTATCACACTCACACCCGCATGGCAAAAAAAACATGTCGCAGAAGAGGCACCAGGGATGGCTTGCTTATTAGGCATCGTAATGGGCGAGCTCAGGAGATCGAGTAATGAGACAACGAAGTCAATTAAGTCATCCTTATAATATTATTTATTATTAATAATATTTTTTTCATCTCTCCATCCAGACGAGACGATGAGTTCTCTGATAGCTCATTATTTTTTAGTCTTTCAATAAAATCTTGTTCTACCAAAAGCATTTTTTTTGTGTTCTCCATTTTGGTTATAAAGAGTTTATTAAAGCACTTAAAACTGCACCTAAAATAACAGGTAGAAATGCACCACCCTTTTGAATGATGATAGTTTTTCTTAGTTTTTGTTTTCCCTTTGAAACTAGCTTGCGTAATATGTTCTTGTGTTTATTTAATTTCGATTTTTCTTTTTTTTCTAATGGAATTTTTCCTTTTAGCACGTTATAAATACACTCGCAAATAATATTGATTTCATCATCATCACAAGCTTTGAGTAAAGCCGTGCGATATTTTGGTTTAAGTACTTGCAGCGCTTCAAGTAAGTGTTTATATGTGCTCACACTCGAGTGCATCATTTAGAACTGACTAAAACTTGTTGATTCCTGTTATATTTAAATCCTTTTTTAGGAATGTAAACTGTGCAATATTTATCGAACGGAAATATTTTAGTTTTGAAACGACATAAGTCATCTGTATTTTGTTTCAGATCAATCATGAGATATCCATGGGCATCCTTAGTAGCATCTTTATAGGCTTCATCCACGAATTTAGAATTTTCAGGATAAACTTGTCGCGACAAGTATTGTATTTGAGTTTTATCTCTAGGATTTTTAAAATATACAATGTAACTTGTGTTTAGCGAGATGTCACGTTGACCTCGTCCCTGGTGAAATATATTTTGTGTTATATAAAACACGCTTAAGTTTCTGTGGTGACTACCCTTCGTGAAAATATCAACGATCCGTCCATCTGACTCCCTCATCAAATCATCGATAATAAGAAGTTTAGGTTGCTTCCCATCAAACATGTTAATATCAGGTATTCCTTGACTATAATTAACATTTTCCAGATTGTACGAAGGTTGCATTTCATCATAACACCAAATAACTTCCGAAAAATTTACATCGCATAGTACTTTGCAATCATTTAAAAAGTTTGTGACAAATTTTGATTTTCCACACCCATTGGGACCAGCAACAATGGCCGTAAAAGGGTGACAAAAGTGAATCATTATATAGATCTGTTATACGTGTTGAATCTAAAAGTACCAAAACACTAATGATTTTTTTTAAAGTCCAAACAAGGTTATTTAGTTTTGTCACACCTGAATAAATTTTTAAATAGAAACACATGAAATTTATCTAAACACTTTATTTGATTAAAAAAAAAGAGTTAACTACATCTTTCTGTAATCTTATAACTAGTCCATGCATAATACTACAAATAAAAAACTTAAATTTATAAAAAATGTCTAAAAACATTCTGAAATTTTATAATTATACATAAATTACAACTTTCTATTATCTTATTACCAGTCCATACTCAATAATTACAAAAAAATGTTACAAATTTAGGAACAATCGCAAGTACAAAAAAGTAACATTAACACTGAATGTCCTTTATTCTGTAGTGGCCCCAAGCAAGCGTGTCAGTGGAATTTTCTAGTAAATATCGTTTTGTATCACTGTGTGGTAAAGATATTTTGTTTATTTTTTGTGTAAATATAACATGTTTTATAGACCTGAACCGCATCATTTCACACAACAAATTATCTTTTTTGAACAAACATGTTTTGTAATTGTCAATGTAATTTTTTTTAGTAATACATTTATTAACTCCTTTTGCTTTTGCTATAAATTAGTTTTGTACATCCATTGCATACATTTTTGATCGGAGGCCAATAAACTCTTTAAAAATTTTACCATTATTTTTATGTTTAAAAAAACCTTACTAATGGCAAACCGTAATGATTGTCAGGAGCATAATCAGAAGTATCAAAGTAAGATTCTAGATCTATTAGTATATCAGCGTAAAAGTTATCCGTAAATATTTGATATACCAAACTGTCCGTGTCCGTGTAAAGCAATTTCAGTTTATCTGGATATTTGGTTTTCATGAAGTCATAGTGAAACTCATACATTAAAGTTTTTGACAAATGTAATATACAAAATCCTAAATAAATTGGTTTGTTGTACAAGACTTTTTTTTTCAACTGTACTGCAACTAAATTCTCCGAAAATATAGAAAAGCTGTGAAATTCAGGTGTTGCTATTAAAGATTGAACTCCTTGAGTTTTTCCGTGGTTTTGCCAGTGGTTAAGTAATTTAACATTCACTCTTTTATTTATATTTTCCATAGTTTTACCGAAAACGGAATTGTTCATGAGTTTGAAGAAGTCTTTATCAAATTCTGATCTGGCCAACGAACGCATGTGTGTATTTAAATCGATGTAAGTCTTTAACCATGCCTTTTGTTCAAACTTTAAAATTCTGTGAATTTTTAGCAAACGTAAACCAGATTTTAAACATTGTTTTAGATTTCGATAGTGAATCACATAGTTCGCTTTGTTATTTAAATTAGGAATCAGCTTTTTTTCTTTGGTATCTCCTAAACAAACGTTTTCTGGACAGAATGGTAAATCAGAATGAAAATCGTGTAAGTTATTTGGGTATTCCAAATCAACTTCTAAAATGTATCCGTGTTCAGCATCATCAGAAACATTAAAATCAGTATTATTATCCACCCATTCAAACTTGCCAATGGGAAGGCATTGTGACATTGCCCAACCGTAAAGATTATTTGCATCTACATACATCAAAAATGAAGATGGTAACGTAGGATCATATTCAGACATAAATATATTATTAGCTTTCCCATGTCTGTTACTACATTGAGAAATACCACCTCTTATGTTATTTGCGATAAAAGAAATTTTGTCAATGTCCGTTAGAAGTTCTTGATTAATTTTAGTAGACATTAACATAGCATCCCAACTTAATCCAGGTGCCGTGTAATATTGTGCAGGATCCAATCCATATGTTTCTTTACAAACATTTCTAAAATTTTCAAACACATCTGCTAACAACAAAACATCAGTTTTTAAGTAAAGATTTGAATAATCCCCCATGTTTTTACATTTAAAGTGATTCCATACGTCACGTGCATGTTTATAATCAATTTCTGAAATGTGGTTATCATTTAATGAGCTGTAAAAATCATCGTGATTGGGAAGACTAACCAATTCTAATGATTCAAAAGATGTCATATGTTCATATGGATATATTCCTTTTCGTATTAAGCGTTTGAAGTCTTCTTCAGATGGAAAATTTAACCGAAGTTCATGAAACTGATCGGGCAGTAAATTTTTGGCTAACTTATCAAGACTGCTACTCATAAATTTTAAGGAATCAAGAAATCTTAATTTCATTACACGGTTATTAATGTGAAATTGCTTGGAGAAAGAAATATATTTTTCTTTGTTTCGTGGGATAATTTCTATGTCCCCCTCTTCAAATCCAAGCCCGTGTACAATAAAATGAGCATCATAGCTACTCAAATTGTGTAAAAACACAGGTAAGAAATTAGGGGTTCGATATTTCTCAGAACAGGATGGATGAGCGACTCCTTCAAGAGCACCGGTATGTTGGTTATGAGACACCATGAATTCTTCACTTAATTTTTTTTCACAAATGAAACAGGTATCACTTTGTGCAATGGTAACTTTATCTTGTTCCGTTGAGGGTAAAGAACATTTTACAAAAGTGTTCTTTTTGCAAATGTTCTCTAAATCTTTTTTTAACAATTTCATAAATGATTCGGCACAATTTTGACCTGTGTATGTTCTATATACAGATAAACTGTCATCATATGAACATTTAATATAGTATCCAAAACTGTACATTACATGTTCCTGAACATTGGTTGTTGAGGATTTATTCGGATCGTTGATACAAGTTTCAATGGGTTTTAAAAATGCTTCGAAATCGGCATATATAACAAATGGGACCCTCAATTTACGATCGTAGTTATTGAATGATATTTGGTTAGAGGGAACTAATTAATTAAACCAGTTTCTTTTACTATCGTTTTCAGAGGGTAAGTTTGTACATACATGAAAACAGTCATGTTTTTGATGTTTCTGCAAATTTTCATGTGAAGTGAAATAAATTAAACAACCATCACATAAGTGGATTGCATGCTCTGACGTCGTCATTTGTTTTGATACTAATCGCGAAAGACTTTTTATGTAACAATAATGACCCTTAGTACCGTGATTCAAATACAGCAAGTTTAAATGGATAGTTTTCCTACTTTTCGTTAAGTGTAACGGACCAATAACTTTATTTTGCTTGCTTTTCGAATCGTACTCCAAGCCAAAAACATTAATGCTTAGATCATTCATTTTCTCGAATTTATGAATATCGTTTATTTTTATTGGGAAGGAAAGATTTTCAAATTTCAATTTATTTCTGTGCAATTTGTACGACGAGACCCTGTTAGAGTTGTTGTTTGGCTCATATAAACCTGACAGTATAGCCCAACGAAAGCATGCATGGTCTTTGTTTTTAACGTTGATAACTGCTTTTTTGTTTTTTTATATCCAATGGTAAGTTTATGTAAGATGAACCACGCAAAGGATTGAATTTATTGATATTCATGTCTAAATATTTAATTTTAACTAAACTCCATCCGCTGTCTTTTTTTTCAAAATTGGTTACTTTGTTAACAATTTCAGTTAAAAGTGATGCATAAATATCATCTGTGGCGTCCCCCTTGCAAACGACGTAATTTAACGATTGAAAGTCAAAAATATTATTAAGTTGCTTAGTTTGTTGTGTAAAATCTGCATTAAGAATGAAATTCACTTTTACGACAGTTTGTTCTGCTATGGATCGTTCTAGTAATTTAAACACTTTTCCCTTGGCATTATGCAAAAATAATTCTGGTGTTTCAAATGCATTGGTAGTAACGGAATCAGGTAAAATTCTGTAAGTAACTATTCTATTCCCGAACGCGCTTTCAATTAACTGAACGTTTGTAAATTCCTTGTCAGAACTTATCACGTTGTTTTTATGAGTATTACTTTTCAAGTGGTTGGAATAATATTTTCTAGATACTGGCATGTGACACACAGGACATTCAATTTTGTGATTAATTTCTGTACTGACGTCGCCACAGCAGCGTAGCTAGTTGAATTGTTCAAAGGTTTTTTTTTCTTTGTTGGTGGTTCGGCAGTCACAGTTGACATTGCTGTTCTTTTTTTATTTACACCTCCTCGGCCAACTTGTAAAGATCTGCAAAAATAAAACAATTATTAATATTACAAATTATTGTTAATTATAAAATAAACGAAAACACCTAAAAGTTTAATACTAACTCATTTCTCGTCTACAATTTAAGCAATATGCTTGCATTGGCAGTACACCATCAATTTCATCGGATGTGTCAGATTGATGAGTATGTATGATGTGTCTACTGCATGGTGTGAAATATGGCATAATCTCGGTATCCTCTAACCACGAAACTGGTAAAACCTTTTTTAAATACCATAATCGTATCAAATTATGGAATTTGCACAAGATCAAAGATTTATCTAGGCTTGTAATTTCACTTTGAGATAGATCCAAATTGAAATACATCTTAAATAGAACTAGTCCTATGCCGTCGCGAGAAAAGTAACAAATGATTTGAAGCAACTGGCATTCGGTTTAAATACCTTAAAATCCACCCCTACCAGCTACAACTAGCAAAAAACGAGTTGAAACATGTTTCGGTAGGATGGGTATCCATTACAATGACACAATATAACAAAGGTAACTATTAGCATCAAATGAGTTTAAGCATGATTCAGTAGGATGGATATCTATGACAATAGCACAATTATAACAAAAGCAGTATTATAACAAAGGTATGTAACCTACGTTTTAAAATATTCTTGTTCCACTTTTTCGCAGAGTTCGTATAGCCTTTGGTCTTCAGTAAGCTGTTCAAGTTGTTGGTCGAAGAAGTTGCAGCTCTGTCCGTCCATTATGACGTCTTCGTTAGAATGTGTTTTTTTTTAAGCGGGCTATGGTCTATTTATACTATGAACATCGGCGCTTGGAACTTGTGTTACTTATCTAATATGAAAGACAATGACTCTTTGTCGGAAAAAAAATAACTAGAAAGGAAGCTTAGAATACAAAAGGTGTTCGCTATACAAAGAAAAATGTTCGGTACGAGTTATAAAGCAATTAAACAAACAATCGAGTAAAAAAAGATAAAAGGAACAAATTAAGATCTTAAAACTACTTTTACACTTATTTTGTATTGTCTATAACGTAATTTACACAATCACTTTTGTCCGCTAACTGTTTGGTGATTTGGTAAATCACATCTCTTATGGATTCCACGTGAGCGTCCTCTTCGGAGTAAGCGTAGTATTTAACACGCACTTCCGCATGTTTCCAATGCTCCGTTGGCGGAACATTTTTTATTTTCCGCGCATCATACACCTCAATTTTTATAAGATGTGAGGCGTATGATGCATCGTCTTTATTGGACTTTATAAAAGCCACGCCTTCCGCAGTGGCTTGGCTGACGCTCGACGACTTTACTGCAACTTTCCTTTTCTTCCGTTTTTCAAAGAAGCCATCTATGCTGTTATTAGGCCTCTTGTTAGTGTTAGCAATAGCTTTTTTGACTTTATAGGCCAACGTTCCTTCTTCATCACTTGCTTCGTCGTCGGGATAATAATAATTTTTAAATGTGTTTTCCTGTAACAATATTAAAACATTCTTCAAACGGTCCTTCAAAGTAGATTTACATGGTAAACACAAAAATAGATGAAGGTTATGTTACAATCAATCAAAATCTGAAATAAGTGGGCACACATTAAATTATGACTACATACTTACATCCATTTCAGTAACGAAACACTGATTTCAGCAACCTTGCACTTAACTCTTTACACTTCACGACTCACGACTCTACTCGAAGATCTTGCTCGGAGAATTGTTTGGGGCGCAATGAAGTCGAGATGTGATGGCGGGCTTTTATACCCAGCGCAATCCCTACAAGTTGGGACACGTATTTTTTTAAAGAAGGGCTTCGCTTAGTGAACAGGTATAAACTCGTATTCTCCAGACGCGGTTTGTTGAAGAACAAAAGACAGCGGCGGTTCTTTTGATACAAAGACAACAATAAAGCAATTATACTATGCCGTCCGCGTTCTTGAGGTCCTTTATGCGTAGTGCAGTTTAACAGGTTTAAACCAGTATCTTCAAAGACATACACTCAAAAAAACATAACGCTCCTCTTATTGACGACGGTCAGGTAAAAAAACGGTTCGCCTAGTGAACACGTTCAAACTAGCTGTTTTTTCAAAAAGCTCTCTTTGCATAGTGTATTGATGTTAAGTAATTGAATAATAAAAGATCGTGGTGCGTTTGATACAAAGAAAACAATAAAGCTACTGAAACCGTTTACTGTATTATGTAAACTCTCTATCTATATGTATATTCATAATATAAACTTTAGCTATATAATATGTCCACAAAATGTAGGATAGTACCTACTGTGTAAGCGAAACACAAGGCTGCGTTCTTAATATCCTTTGTACATAGTGCAATCCTACAAGTTTTGACTAGTATTTAAATAATCGAATTGCGTAACAAACACGTTAAAACTAGTATTTCTAAGGAGATTAGAAGTGAAAAGCAATAAAGCAACAAAATTCTTGATTTTTAACTGAAACCATTTACTATTTAGCGTAACAATATTCTCCAAGACTTAGGTTAGGTTAGATTTATGATAGTCCTGAAAGTTATGGATTCAGAATAAAATAAGTAGTTTGCAAAATAAGAATTTGTCAAAAGATATGTCCACGAAACATGGAGTTGCGAATCAAAAGTACAAACCAAGTACTATATAGCGTGACAATATTCTCCAAAACGTAGGTTAGGTTAGATTTAAGATAGTCCTGAAAGTTATGGCTTACGAATTTCTCCAAAACGTAGGTTAGGTTAGGTTAGATTTAAAATAGTCCTGAAAGTTATGGCTTACGAATGTCTCCAAAACCTAGGTTAGGTTAGGCTTGAATTTGTCCAAAATGTAGGTCAGGTTAGGTTTGAATTTCTCCAAAACGTAGGTTAGGTTAGGTTAGATTTATGATAGTCCTAAAAGTTATAGGTTACGAATAAAAGTGTACTGCGAATAATGCGATAGGATATTTATGTGCTGATAGAATAATGAATTGAAAGTGGACTTACGAAAACACATGGTATTTTTTGCACGGAGCGTGGCGGGTGATTAGGTACCCAGGAAAAAAAGGTAGGCACCGAACCCCGAGTGGTCGCAGGTAAGAAGTTGAACGTAACAAAGGGTGAGTCGGAAACAAAGGAAAGGGTCTCTATCCTTTTATGACTATGTGATTAGGTGTTGCTATTATGTTGCAATGGAAGTACATATATACCAGAAAGAGTGGGCGGAGCGTGATGAGACCCCGTCCAATAGCTTTAAATGGGGTGTTGACCTTTTTTTTTTTTACAAATCGTTGCCCCCCAAGCCGCCATTTTGAGCAACAAAAAAGTGATCCAGAACCGGCGAATCCCTACTACTTACTGACCTTGTCAAAATAAAGGGCTTGTTGATCGTTTAAACTTGTCGCTTTAAAACCATATCCCGGTGTTATTACGCTCATGAAGTAAATCATCATCATTGCTAGCGATATAAAGTTTGATTTATATGCCTGTTAAGTGCATTTTCTCGTTGCGACTCTCTCTTGTTTATTTTTGTTTTCTAGGGGTAGGATAGATAATTTAATCACGGGTCTTTTGATAATGCCATTTTTTGTTTCTAAGCTCACTACTCTTACGTAACCATCTCTGCCAGGGTGGACCTCAGTTACTCTTCCGAGGGCCCATTTTCCAGGAGGGAGGTGATCATCGTTGATGACCACTATATCATCGACTGCTAAGTTTTGTTGCGGTTGCTGCCACTTCTTCCTTGGTGTTAGTTGAGTTAAATATTCGGATTTCCATCTTTTCCAGATATCCTGGAATAGTTTTTGTATTAGATGCCACTTGGTGCGCGCGTCTTCGCTTGTTTCCATAACTGTTAGCCCCGCCCTTCCCGTTAGAAAATGTGCTGGAGTTAAAAAATCCAGGTCGTCAATGCTTTCTGTTAACGCACACAGCGGACGTGAGTTAAGGCAGGCTTCAATTTGCGCTAGGAGGGTGGTGTACTCTTCGAAAGTTAACTTCTGTTCTCCTATTACACGTTTTAAATGATGTTTTAGGCTACGTATTGCTCGTTCCCAAAGCCCTTCTGCGCTGGCCCATGTTGGGGCGTTGAAATGCCATTCGATGTTCAGTTCTGTTATTTCAGTTAAAAGGCTATCGTTGAAAATATGTTGTAGTTGTTGATATTCCTCTTGTAATGCTCTATTCCCTCCAATAAAATTGGTGCCATTGTCGCTGTACATATGACGTGGTGTTCCTCGTCTAGCCGCCATCCTCTTCAAAGCCGCTAGAAAGGCTGAACTGGTCAACTCTGATACTAACTCCAGGTGCACAGCTTTGGTAACCATGCAAATGAAGAGAGCCACATACCCTTTCAATGTTTTCGCGCCTCGTGCTCTGCTGACTTTAATCTCCAAGAACCCAGTATAATCTACTCCTGTATGATAGAATGCTTTGGCAGGGTTGCTCCGCGCGGGTGGAAGATCTCCCATCAGTTGCTGTTGCCTCTTTCCTTCAACTTCCCGGCATTTTACGCACTTTCGTAGTTCTTTCTTTACTTTATTGTTTCCCCCTGTTATCCAGTATTCTTGCCTCAAAGTAGCAGTTGTTAGCCGGGGACCACCATGGAACGTTAATTCATGTGCTTGATTTATTAGCAAATCAGCTAACCGAGAATCGCTCGGGATGATTTTCGGATGTTTCATTTCGGTGTTCATATTAGCTTGGTCCAAGCGTCCGCCAACCCGTAAAATGTCTTGTTCGTCAATAAACGGATTTAAACTTACTAATTTACTTTTTCTTTGTACTTGTTTATGTTTGTGTAGGTGTTCTAATTCCGTCCCGAAGTTGCATTTCTGCACATGTTTAATTATTGTTAATTTTGCTTTTCGTAGCTCGTGTAATGTGAGATAGCTCGTCCGATGTTTATGTATAGGGGTTATTGCCCGTTGTAGCCATGCCACAATACGTAAAATTTTGTTAAATGAGCTATGTTTTATTAATAAATCGTCGATAATATTTTCGTTATGGTCGCTATGCTGCACAATATTGACTTTGTAACGGTCTGGCTTTGGGTTCAGCAGCCCGTCACGTTCACAAATATATTTTATACTAAAGTATTAATAAATCAATTATATTATTTCTTGAGATATGGCCCGCCACAATATATGCACCAGTAATGCTACTTAGAATCCCCTTTGTAGGGAAATCTTTAATAGATGTATGATCTACTCGCACAGTAAGCACCTATAAGGCATCTACCTTAAGATATTTAACTACTTAAATGCTATCTATAACGTTAACAATTTGTCGCTGAGTGGCTAAATAAACATTAGGCAATTAGTCCGGCGCGGTCATTTCAGTACGAACAAAAGTCTGTAGGCATGACCATATAAGGAGGTAAACAAACCTGAAAATATGACCATATAAGGAGTCAGACTTGCTGGCGCCTACGAAGCTAATGTCCCTGAAGTAGCTAGAGAAGCCAAAACGCAGACGCTAAAGAAGTTAAAAAAGCCAAAACGCAGACGCTAAAGAAGTTAAAGAAGCCAAAACGCAGACGCTAAAGTAGCTAAAGAAGCCAAAACGCTGACGCTAATGTCCCTAAAGAAGCCAAAACGCAGACGCTAATGTCCCTAAAGTAGCTAGAGAAGCCAAAACGCAGACGCTAATGTCCCTGAAGTAGCTAAAGAAGCCAAAACGCAGACGCTAATGTCCCTGAAGTAGCTAAAGAAGCCAAAACGCAGACGCTAATGTCCCTGAAGTAGCTAAAGAAGCCAAAACGCTGATGCTAAAGTAACCAATGAAGCTAAAACGCTCTTCTGAGACTATAAATAGACCACAGAAGCGAGAATCGGGGCTTTTTACTGTTGTCTGGCGTACTGAGTAGACGGGCGGAGGACTCTTCTTGATTATTCATTATTTGGCATTCAAGCCATGTGGACGTGTGTTACGTTATATACCATATTGAAGTACCATTATTATATTCACACCCGAATCGAACGAAACTGCGCTACGGTATTGGTGAGATCTTTCCTATTTAACTGTATTATTTGTTAAAACTAAAGTGTATTGTGTGTATTTCAGCGATCCTACAATTTGTTTCACTTGTTTGAATTTAACTTCAATTAGTGTTAAAGTAAATGTCTTGGCAAGATGAAACTTGCATTTTGCTGTTGCATTAGTGTTAACTTCATGGCTCGACCGGAGCGATCCTTTGGACGGATACCTAACATGGTGACAACGAAGTCCTCTGGATTTAGAATCCAAACGGTTGGATGCCCCAAAATGTGGCCTCTTTTGGGCATGGGTTTTCATTCATGATAAACTTTATTGATTATCATGTTTAATTTCCTGTGTTAGCTCGCCACACACGGGAATGTTGGTCCACCATGAGGATGTCTAGACAGTGAGGTTCTCATGTGGTCCAGCTTGCTGTGGACCGTACTGATCTATATATGTATATATTCACTCTTTTGTGTAGGGGTATCCAGGGGCCCTTCTTCTCTCCCAACCCTCTCGGTTGTGTGGGGGCCCAACCCAGACGTAACACCGGGATTTAGGTATAGGTCTATAGAGGTAGTCCCGAACCTCGCATCTTATAGGGTTTTAGAATAGATAGTAATCCATTCCTTGCATCGAGGATGGGTTTGAGTTAGGGGTTTATTCATTGCACTGAGAATAAACAACATTACACACACACACACTAAATTTAAATGTGAGGCCAGTCCTCTAGATTTGTTAACACCTTAGCTTAATTTAGGGAAATAGGAACCTTCTCTAAGTGTAGGCATAGGGCGTAGGTTCGTCATTAAGCGGATGGAAATCCTAATTTCTTTTAGACGTTTATTTCAGGTCTTAACTTTAATTACTTACCATAATTACCTTCAACTATTTACCATAATATATTTTATCTTGTGTGAGCAATTCTAGCCTAAGATGGGATTTTATTGGTTGATTCTGTAGCATGAACAATGTGCTATTTTACAGTAAAAATACCTTATACTACATTTGGTTGGAATTGTTAAGAAATAAAACAAAACCATCCCATATATTTGTTCTTTCCTAGCGAAGCAAAGCAAGCTTAGTATTCCTACTACCAAACGGAGGGGAGTCCTATATTAAGGTCTGACCAAATACATTCATTATCAATCAGATATCCTTCGCTACAGTCAAAATATGACTTTGTTCAAGCTATAGAAAACATAGACTTGATGTATACTGGTTTTGGTAGATGAAAGCCTTACCTTGGCTAGAAAGCTTATACTTTACTTAGTAAAAGTAATGACTATGGTTTAAATAACATAAATTATTTAATGTCTACAGGACTAAACTTTATTATAAAGTACTTATAATCAAATGAAGTATCAACGGCATACTTACTTTCATCGTACTTACTGTTTCAATAATACTATTGACTTTAACCAAGAATTTGATATTATAATGTTAATTCACTAAAAGAACAAAGATTCTTATTATCCTTGCTTTAGATTGATAAAGTCAAATCTATTGAGTTTCTTGCGGCATTTCTTCTCAATAGACTCCCTTATGAAGTGCTGGTAATATTTGCTAAACTACAGAGAGAGAAGCTAAATTACCTTATCCTATTTGAAATAATCAAGAATAAAATCTATGAAAGAAATACTTTTGCTTTATGCATTTCTATGAAATAATAATATTCTATAATTTTGTAATCAATACTGGGTTACAAAACTGTTCCATAAATATGGCAGAACCCAAGTATCTCTCTTTAAATAATAATAAAAGTGGAGGAGAGACGAAGTAATGTGACGGTCTCACTGGAAGGTGCGGGGAGTGGGCACTTCCTTTACCACAAAAACATATTTGCTAATAAAATCACTAGAATTCATTATTATGATATCAAACATCTAATCAGCCTATTTCTATAATCTTTATAATTCAACCTCTAACTAAGTATCTATCGACTCATGTTATTATTGAATCTATTTCACGTTCCACGCTCGTAATAGCCTCAGCAATATTTAGACGTTACTTAAATAGGTAGATCATAGGATATTCTAAGATGTAGGATGTTCATCTGTAGCTTAATAGGTACCATTTTTACGCACTAAAAGAACCGAGGTTATTTGCGGATCACAACGAAGGGTTATCACCACTAGACGAATCACTGGCCAAATCTTCATTCATCAATCTTCAATAAATCTTCAGTTAATTTTAAGTATTAGTTGTAAGCGATTAAATCAAACAAACTCCTCCATAAAAATAAAATATAAAATCAATTCCATTTAAATTCAAAATTATAAAATCAAAAAGTAGAACTAATGCAAAAATAATTCCAAAAATAAAACAAAAATAAAATATTAAAAAGAACGATTCATTGCTCCGGTACAACTTGACCTGATTTCTTTTCATGTTCTGTTGTAAATGTTGTTTATTTTATAGTTTCAGGCTGAAATGTTGACAACCAGACTGGTCCATTTTTCCAAAAAGATTGTTCTTTTAAAAGCTGAGTAGCGTATATTCCGCGACTAGCTGCATCACTGGGGTTTTCCTTTGTGTTCACATAGTTCCATTGTGTTTTCGGCATGATTTCTGTTATTTGCTTAACTCTGTTGGCTACGAAGAGCTTCCAACGACTCGGTTCACCCTGTAGCCATCCCAAAACGATTTTGGAGTCCGTCCAACCGTATGTCTCTGTCTTATGATGTTGTAAAGCTTGCTTAATTTTGTTAATTAATTGTGCGAGTAAGTAGGCGCCGCTTAATTCTTTCCTTGGTAAAGTCAAAGTCTTTTTGAGTGGCACAAGTTTTGTTTTCGTGGCGACTAGCACTGTTTTTTGTTGATTTTTGATCCGAGCATAGACTACGCATGCATACGCCAAAATTGACGAGTCGCAGAAACCGTAAAGTTCTATGACGTCATTTTCCTTACTATTCAGCCATCTTGGAACTTCGAATTCATTTATTCTGTAAAGGTCTGTTTGCACTTTTGACCATTCTCTGTAGATTTCTTTTGAGACTTCCTCGTCCCACTGAATGTTCGATCTCCACACTGTTTGAAATAATAATTTTAATTTTGTGACGACTGGTGCCAGCCATCCCAATGGGTCGAAAATTTTCGAAATTTCTGCCAAAAGTATTCTAGTTTTGTTATTTTTGTTTGCTTTGTTACACCGCATTTAAACGTGAATTTATCTTCTTTTGGGTTCCAGCATAAACCGAGTGTTTTCGAAGCATCTTGCGCTTTAAAATTAAAGTCGCTATTGTTGTTATGTTGATTTGATATATTATCTAGTAACTCTTGATTGTTCGAAGACCATTTTCTTAAATTAAAACCTCCCATTTTTAGCAGTATGTTTAAGCTGTTAATTGTTTTCTTTGATTGCTCCAGTGTATAGCTACCATGAACTAAACCGTCCATGTAGAAGGACTCTTCTAATATTCTCGATACTTCTGGAAAGTTTTTCCGCTCATCGGCTGCTAACTTTCTTAGAGTCATCATTGCCAAGAATGGAGCGGCTTTTGTTCCGTAGGTTACCGTCATCAATTCAAACGATTGTAATGGCTGTTCCGGAGATTCTCTCCATATGATCTTTTGTAACGCTGCGTCATCCTTATGTATTAATATTTGTCTATACATTTTTTCTATATCCGCTGTATAAGCGTAAGGATACTGCCTCCACTTTAGTAATAAGGCCTGAAGGTCTTGCTGTAAATTTGGACCTTTGTACATTATCATTAAGTGAACATCCTGTAGACGTCTTAGCCGACGCGTTAAAAACCACTCTATACTTTGTTGTTGTTGAGTCGGCACGCTCCACGCCATGATGCGGTAAATAGCACTCCAGTGTTTTATTATTGTCCGCTGGTTTCATATGATTCAACTCTAGGTACTCATTCATAAATGTTTTGTAGGCCGAAATTAAATCTTTTTGTTTTTGTAATTTTCTCTCTTGATTACGGAATTGCGCAATAGCTTTTTGTTTAGATAATCCCAGACTTTCCTGAAAATTTGGTTTCATAGGCAGTCGTACCTCATATCTCCCTTCGTCGTTACGTGTTGTTGTTTCTTGAAAATGTTTTACGCATTGAATTTCTTCTGATGACAACTCATCTTGTTCAGCGATGTCTTCCACTTCCCAAAACTTTTGAAAGTTTTCAAGTCTATTAATTATCACGTTACATTGAAATGTCTCCACCCCTCCACATAATAGCCAGCCTAGCTGTGTCCTATGAGCAATCGGTTGCCTTTCGTTTTCTCCTTTAAGAATTACCTCTAAAATAATGTTTGGGTAAATGTCAGCTCCTAAGAGCAAATCCACTGGCCGACTAATGTAAAACTCAGGGTCAGCTAAATTGATGTTCTGAATGTTGGACCAAGACGGTTTTGTGAATGTTTTAGTAGGTAAGTTTTTTATAAGATTAGCCATGATAATAACATCTGAGTGGAATGTGTAATCATCATAAATAGAAGAGCAGGTAATGTTCATTTTCCCTTTACAATTATTCTCTCTGTGTCCAACTCCGTAGATAACCCCTTTGCATTGTTCCCTTTTAATTCGTAATAGTTGAGCGGCGTGTTCCGATATCAAGGAAATTTGAGATCCTTGTGTAACTTAATATATAGACTTAACCTATAAATAAATACTTGAGTGGATGTAAATATAAATACCTGAAGTTAAATACTTGGCCATAAAAATGTGTGATCGTCTAGTTAAATGGAAGGACCCTTTCTTATACGCTGTGTACATTTTATAATTTGGAGTAATAAATACAGTCCGCAAAATGAATCCGCATAAACAAAATTTTGTATAACAAGACAAAAGAAAATATTTACCATCTTCAGTCAGTAATAAATCAGTTCTAAGTATAAACTAATAAGCTCCACCAGGAACTAAACGGAAAACTCAATGATATTTGTGTTAATGTAAAGTCATGTAAATTTTTATATGTAAGTACTAGCTTCTGCCCGCGGCTTCGCCCGCGTGGCCTACAGAAAACAAATGACATCTAAATCCGAAAACCCCGAAACATCGTTATTTATTTATGATGAGCAGCTACAATTCTAATTTTCAAGTTTATTTTTATTGTTATTATTAAAAGCTCACGCCTGTTTTCCTTTGGGGTAGGCAGAGACCACAGAACGTCATTTGCCCTGGTCTTGGCATATTCCCTCGCTAGGGCCACACACATTCCTCTCTTCATGCATGCTCGGCGGTTCCGTGTACTTCTGGTTTGACCTGTCTTCATGACATCACAAATTTGGTTGGCAAAAGTACGTCGAGGCCGCCCTCGACCAACTCGCCTAGTCACATCACCTTAAAAATTTGTTAACTTAATTGCCTTTCATCCATTCGTTCAACATCCCTAAACCAACGTTACATTCGTTTCTCTACTCTTGTCACTACATCTTCTTTCAGACCTCACCTCTCTCTAATAACACCATTTGTCACTCTCTCAGTCAGCTTGATCCCACTCATACTATTCAGAGAACGGATCTCTACGGCATTTATTCTACTCCTATGCTTCTTCTCGCAAACCCAGCTTTCATTTCCATACATCAACGTGGAAACTAACACAGCATCGTGAACAGCCGAACGTCGTAAAAGGCACGTTTGGCTGTTCACGTTGCTGGATGCGACATTCTGGCTGCTCACAAAAGCACTCAGAGCTCCCAATTTCCCGCTTTCACTCTCCTTTCAATGTCTTCATCGTGCTTTCCATCCCTAGTAAACATACTACCTAGTACACAACCTCTTTCACTTGTTCAACTCTTTCATTACCAATCTTTATTACATATTCAGAAACCTCTTCATTCTTCTCTTACACCATTACTTTCGTTTTTGTAACATTAACTGTGATCCCTTAAAGTCTTCCAAGTCTAATCTTCGAAAAAGTCTCCATACCTCCATACAAATTTTTAACCCCGTTTCTCTCGTTTTAATTGTGAAAATCCAAATACCCTTAAACACGGTGGTATTCATTTATGCTCAATAGTTCTAATTTTCAAGTTTCTACCTTTAAAAAACCGCCGATACCTCCATACGAACTCCCCCCTCTCCGTGTTACCCCTTCAAATTAAAAATCTAAAATCTCTGAAAGATCTCATTATTTATTTATAACTATGTCCTGCCCGCGGCTTCGCCCGCATGGCCTACAGAAAACAAATGTCTTTTTTTTTAGAATCAATTAACTTATAAGTGCTCTCACTCCCTCTCATATTTTCACCGTCCGTTTTGCCCCCTTCCAATGTAAAAATCCAAATACCCTAAAATAAACAATCATTTTGAAATTCTTATTTTTGAATAAACCGATACCTCCCTTCCATAAAAAGTTTCACCCCCGTTTCCCACCTCTAAAATTCGATAGTCATAAAACCCTGAAACACATAATTATTTATTTATGATAAGTATCTAAAATTCAAAATTTCAAGTTCTTATTAAAAACCCGATACCTCCATCCATACAAAATTTTTACTCCCCGTTTCCCCCTACAAATTTGAAAATCCAAAAACCCTGTGACGTGTCATTATTTATTTATGATAAGTAGCTGTATTTCAAAATTACAAGCTCCTATAAAAAAAAAACAATACGTCCTTACAAACTTTCACCCCCGCTTCTCCCCCTTTAAATGTAAAAATGCAAAAATCCTGAAATACGTTATAATACTTATAAGCTATTTATGATCAGTAGTTCTAATTCAAATTTTCATGTTTATAACTTCAATCAACAAAGACTTTCATACGAAGTTCAACACCCACACCCGTTTTCCCCCTAAAGGTAAAAAATACCAAAAATGGTTTCTTAGCGGATGCCTACGTTAAAAAATAAACCTATTTTCCAAATTTCAGCTTTCTTGATTCAATAGTTTCGGTTGGACGATGATCGCAAACCAGTCACTTGCTTGTTTGCCTTTCTATTTCATAAAAAAAAAGTCAGGACATGTTTGCGCGTGGCAGATAGACGGATAGACAGGTGGCAATAGAGGCTTAGTAATTGCACGTACGTTATTTTTACTTCAATGCAAAAAATTTGTGAATGAACAACTAAAATACAAAATTTCATCCCCCTTTGCCCCCATAAGGGTTGTAATTCCAAAACACCCGATATACTCGTTGCGTTATAAGCCTGAATAATAAATATAGTGATATTTGCTGTGAAAATGTAGGCCTTTCCACACACAACTTTATCCCCCTTTTCACCCCTTCAGGGGTGGAACTATCAAAAACACTGAGACCCGTATAAATTATTTTTTTTACGTAAGCCTAACAACAAAATTTCAAGGTCCTAACTTCAGAACTGACGGACTTTCATACAAACTTTCATCCCCTAATTTACCCCCTTAGGGGTGGAATTTCCAAAAATCCTTTCTTAGTGGATGCCTACACTATATAAGGTATCTATGTGCAAAATTTCAAGCCTCCAGGTCCAGCGGTTTGGGCTGTGCGCTGATATATCAGTCAGTCGGTCAGTCAGTCAGTCAGTCAGTCAGTCAGTCAGTCAGTCAGTCAGGACTTTGAATTTTATATATATAGATATGCAAAATAATAATACATTAAATTAAGTATTTATTGCTCCTGCAATAATTCAGCATCCCGGTGATTATTGTAGAACCTAGATAACAAATAAAACCCGACTTCAAAGAGACCTTTAGAATTAGACTTTAAGTCTAGATGGGTACCTAGTCGATAAAATATACCTGACCTCCCTTCACACCTACAGTCAGGACCTAGTGCGTGAATCGTTATAAGGTCCCCTGACCCCGATTCCCACACCCAACAGAATCCTTCAGACAAGTAAGGCGACCTTGTAAAACGTTAAATCTCTTTCACTCACAATTCTATCATTCATACACATGATTCATTCCATAATTTTCAAAATAATAAAACAAGCATGCAAATTACGCGCTGCTGCAATAATTACGCTTTAAAAGAAAATACGCTGTTGTTTAATTACGCTTGGCAATTTACATTTACGCACCCTACTACGAATGTTGCCGCGGATATTTGTGTCAATATCTAGAGGTATGTTATTGTGTCCAAAGTGATCTGAATACCACCTAGATGAGTTTAATAATCATTAAGGTATGCCCCCTTTATATAAGGCTACAGCTTGACAAAGCTTCACACAAGACGCCGATATCAGGGGTTGCAAATATCAAGATGACGTAACCCCAGAGACACACCAATGAAAATTATAGACACCTAAATGACTCAGGCCTTGGGTGTGTACCTAGTGCATGTAAAGGAGCTGAGTTAAGAAATGGACAGCGTGCACCCCTTAAGTCAGACCCTAGTGTGTGTTGTGTGCAATCCAGTCTAACCAGGACCTAATGTCAGCCAATTAGCTTTCATGCGAGTGTGTAGAGTGAGTGTGTGTGTAGTTGAGAACAATTTTTGATTAAATGTGTGATATGTACCTACATGCGTGTTATGAGTATGAAATTAAACTTCTGAGATCAACAACTTGAAAGCCATTTACTCAGGTCAACCTCATGTGTGGGTGATGTAAGTGTAATCGAATGTATGCTCTATAAAGAGTCTTATGTGTACAGATTGTGTGTGTGAGTTTTTTGTTATAAGTCTCTAATATTGGCACAAACGAGACACAAAAGAAACTTAATTTAAACAAAAGCTTGTGACACTACAACTTCAATAAAACTTATATAGAGTACTGCATGATGTGTTTCAGATTTGGTAGGAAGTACTCTTTCCTTATCTCACTGAAATTACAATGACACTGCTGAAGCAAATAAGCAAGAACACTTAAAATATATAATATTTGAATTGACTATGCACATTCACACATAATAAAAATGTAAATTAAAACAAAAGAATTGATGATACACGTAGCCGCTTAATTCGCCGTGACTCGTTGAGAACTATCGAATAATTAATACAAAATAAATTACTTTATGACATACTAGAACAACGACGTCTTGATGTATCTCATCCGGTCCGCCCCTAGGTTAATGAAGCCCCTCGTTCATATAATAGGTATAATAAGCAATTAAATTATAAAGTGTAGATAAACAGATAAAAATACATATAAATACTTAATCGTTAATAGCACTCTAGAGGCCTTAGATATGTGAGTTTATCAGAAATTTAATTCTGTTTTAATTGATTAGGTTTATAATATATTATAATAAAATATATTTCTTTCAAATTTGGTTTAGCTATTTTCATACTCATGGGATAAATATCGTAAATGGTTTTTAAGAGTCAAAAGGTAAAAAAAAAAATGTCAGCGAAGGTTAAACATGAACCGGTTTAATAAATGTTTCGTAATCGATCTCAAAATAGAGATCTTTGAAATAAAAATAACAATCAGTTTAGTTAAAGTCAATAAATTTAAACACGCGAGAAAAATGTCGTAATCGATCTTTAGAAATTGATTACGATGTATTTTTATCTGTTTATCTACACTTTATAATTTAATTGCTTATTATACCTATTATATGAACGAGGGGCTTCATTAACCTAGGGGCGGACCGGATGATATACATCAAGACGTCGTTGTTCTAGTATGTCATAAAGTCATTTATTTTGTATTAATTATTCGATAGTTCTCAACGAGTCACGGCGAATTAAGCGGCGAATTAAGATCTCCATTTTAGAATGGAGATCTTCGAATAGTCAACAATTCAATCAAAAATAAATATTTACGTGTAGCGCAAAAACCTTAGTTATTTCAAAACACATGAGAAAAACACCGTCGATCTCTAAAATCGAGATCTACAAACATAATAAAAACAAAATAAAATAATAAAATAGAGGAAAAAAAACTATGTTATCACTTAGCTTTGTTCAGGACCGCACCGCCAATCACGAATAAATCTGTATCAATTCCAAGTCCACAACACTAACACTTACACCACTTAAGTTTTTTAAGGTCTCTAATATGCAAACACTATAAAAGTAATTGTCACTTAATTAAAACTCAATAAAATAAATTAAACTCTTGCACTATTAAAAATTCCGTCCGCGTCGCGAAACTAAATCTCTAAAATATTCTCGCGTATTATCCCGAGGGACAATCCGTATCCAAAGACCCTGTTCCCTTTTGTTCCTAAGCTTTTATATGAACGTCAAAATATCCCACTCCTGTCCCCGTACCCCATAGAAGTCTCTAGAATGTTTTGGTATATAATATGCCAAGTACGAAACGAAAAGCATAAACTAGGGTTCCGTTGTTATTTAGAATATACTCTATTGAGATTCCTATAACTAGCACTATATATCTGCTACCCAAATATTAATATAGGAATATAATTTATTGTTCCTGTAAATAAATAATAATGATCATTCGGCACTTTCCGTCCACATTCCGTCCAGCTCAAAATTACAAGGTTAAATAGTAACGAATATCTTAAGGGCTCAAAAGTCGCATTCTACATGCCTTTAATTTTATATATTCAAAAATACAACTTCTAAGTAGATATAATATTTACATAACTATTAAACGGTAAAGCAAAATTTCAGTAATTGAAACACAGTTTATATTATATTCTATGTTGAAATACGATCAGTACCGATCTTAAAAAATACAAAAATTTCATACTTATGTCGTTCTGTAATTTACCGAAAAAATCATTCGTTGTATACAGACAAACATACACATATCAAATAGTGGCGTGTTTTACTGTTTGTATTACGGAACCCTAACCAGCGTCGACTTGCCACTTGATAAGTGCTGATCAAAGCAGCCCTGAGCAAGAGTGAGAAAGGAAGAGGTCATAAACTATCCGAATTTATTTGCCTGTGAATTCTTTTGTTTATTATTAATAAAGTACACTTGAAAAATTATACCAAGTTATGACCTGTCAGCAATTTATACGCAGACCTACATATTCAAAGAATAGACAAAGATGAGAAGAAATCGATTTTGCCCTAGAAGGTGTTATTGCAGTACTATAGAATTTATCCAAACAAATAGAATGATCATTTTAACTATTATGCTATCATGGATATCATAGTCAGCAAAATTTTAAATATAGGTCAGGAAAAAAATAACTCGTAATAATAATGAGACAGTCTGAGATTTTACTATCCGATATATATGTTAAATCATCTAAAAAAAAATACGTTCGTTTTTATAAACAAACATTTTATGATCAACTGCTATCCTTGTTTGTAGCGTTAATAGACGTCACACTTGAATACTTACTATAACTGAAACTTGTATTTAATTATTGTTTGAACTATAAATAGATTAAATTTCTAATACTTAATTAGCTGTCTAGTAGCATATGTGGTCTATGATCACAATCGCTCTGCTTTCTCACGTCTATGTTCTTAGAATTGTTTAGTACTGAAATAAGCCTACGATAAATAATTAAAATTTATGATTCGTGGTGTTGGATATCAATAATGAATAGAGAATAATTGTTCATTGTATAATGTATTTTATATTATATATATTGGACCCGTGGGAACACATATGCTGTATTATATGTTTGTTACACTTGGTCGATTAATGCTCTCATGATATGGGCTGTACCATCGGCTCCCCACACCTTGAGCTGAGCTGTTGCTAATAAGATTTCAGAACTTTGTTGTTGTTGTTGTTGAGACACGTGCGTTGTTGTATTTCCGATTCTTTCCTCAGGCTGTAATGGCCTAGATGGCCGGGCTGTTGACCTTTCTAATGCATCGTGTAAAATTGTGTTATGTGCAGCTTGGCAATTGCGACATTTCTTTGTGGAATTGCATGCTTTGCCATTGTGCGAGAATAAGCAATTCTCGCAAAGTGCTAGTCTGTTCACTGTGCTCAATTTTTTGTCATTCGGCATTTGTAAAAAGAACTTACAATTGTATATTCCGTGTTCATGTTTACACAAGGGACATTTGAAACCGGACGTTGGAAAGGATTTCGCGAATATGCCGAATTTCCATAGCCCTGGCTTTTAAAATTGTTGAAATTGTTATAAGATTTTCTGTAGCTGGATAGCTGTTGAATGTTATTTTTCTGAGTTGTACCTTCATTTTTTCGACGAGAAGATGTTTCCAGAGTAGTGAACTTACTCTCTTAGAAATCTAGAAGATCCTGTAGAACAGGCAACTCCCGTGAATTCGTCAAAGACTCCAGATAGTCAGTGTAGGTCTCGGAGTCTAACTTTTGGCAAAGGATATGCACTAAAATAGGATCCCATGTTTTTATATCCACCCCTAGATTTTTTATAGCGTTCAGTGTTTCAGTGGACACGTCATGCAGCTTTTTAATGAGGGAAACGGAATTCTGATGAATGTTAGGCAGCCCAAATAAGATGTTCATGTGGGACGTAAATATTAATTTTTTGTTGTTGTAACGGTGATTAAGAATTTCCCAGCACGTTAAATAGTTATCTGAAGTAATTGGCAAGTGTTGAATTAACCTCTCCGCTTCTCGCCTGACCTTGGATTTTAAAAATTGCATCGTTTGTGCATTAGATAATGTTGAGTTGTTGTGAATGGCCTCGGAAAACAAATCTTTGAACGATGTCCATTGATTGTAATTTCCACTGAAAATAGGGGTCTCTAAGGTCGGTGTCGTTTTCTCCCTATGTGATACTGACCACATCTTTTTGTTCAGGTTCTTCTTAAGAATGTTAAATCGTGTCTCATATTTAGTAAAGCTAGCTTCATATGCTAGATTTCTGCCGTTTAACTCACAATCGATTTCCAGATGAAGTTCGTCAATGGCTTTCTATTTGGTTTCTAAAGTCCTGAGCGCGTCTTCGAACTCCCACTTATCCGATAGAGCTTCAATGTTAATGTTGGCTACCGTCCTTTCAAATGCTCTAAAATTGGCCTCTTGCTTACGAAGCGCCTCATCTGTCTTACTGAAGCCACCTTGATTTCTTCGATGCTCCTCTTCCCCCAATTGCCGCTTCGATGCTTGTTCCCCCAGCGCATCTTCACCTTCCTGCGTCTGATCACCTGTTGATTGTACTTTTTTCGCCGTTGTAACTTTCTTTACGGCCTCGGGACCGTCTTTAAGCAAGCTCACTTGTTTTTCCGGCGGAGTGAAACCACTTGATTTCGCTTTTAATTGCTGATAACCCTCGTTAACCAACTTTTTGTAGCTTAAATACGTTTCTTTCGTGTTCTCATAGCACTTTGTAGTAAAATACGCCTCCGTATGGCTCACCTCTGTACAGATACGTTCATGATTAAATTGAAACTCACTCCATAGCTCCTCTAACTTGTTGAATTGCCGCTTAAAATATTCTTCACTACTCTTTCTTTCTACTCCGTCCTTTTTAAAGTTCCTGAAGCTAGTTATTATTTCATCCGCTAACTCCAACTGAACGTCTACTCTTGCCATGTTACGTTAAGTTAGTAAAAAAGGACAGATCTTACTTGAATATGCGATGTTTCTGCCGTTCCTGCTTAGTAATACTGCCGTGCTGTTTCGCAACTGCTCTCTCAGTCGTCACCGCAACCTCACACTTCACCAATGTTCAGATAGTTTTAACACTTCACCCGCCGCCACACACTTAAGCTGCCGACGCGCAAAGTCCTGTTCGAAGGACCAGAATGTGGGGGTGCGGGGTTTACGGTGATGTTTATTGTTAAGGAAAATAGTTTTGTTTATAGAAAAGAAATATATTAAATGTTCACAAAGACCACAAAGTAACTGTTATATGCTAATTAATTAATGTTAATGAATACACCGGATCGCGACAATCTCTAAAAGTGCACTAATTATAGTCTAACGCACCGCGTATGACCATGGGCGCTTGCCGACCCGTGTTTGGTGCAGTTGCACCGAACATATTATATAGCTAAAGTTTATATTATGAATATATATATATATATATATATATATAGTATAGGGGTTATATATATATATAGTAAGTTTACATAATACAGTAAACGGTTTCAGTAGGTTTATTGTTTTCTTTGTATCAAACGCACCACGATCTTTTATTATTCAATTACTTAACATCAATACACTATGCAAAGAGAGCTTTTTGAAAAAACAGCTAGTTTGAACGTGTTCACTAGGCGAACCGTTTTTTTACCTGACTGTCGTCAATAAGAGGAGAGTTATGTTTTTCGAGTGTATGGCTTTGAAGATACTGGTTTAAACTTGTTAAATTGCACTACGCATAAAGGACCTCAAGAACGCGGGCGGCATTGTATAATTGCTTTATTGTTGTCTTTGTATCAAAAGAACTGCCGCTGTCTTTTGTTATTCAACAACCCGCGTCTGGAGAATACTAGTTTATACCTGTTCACTAATCGAAGCCCTTCTTTCAAAAAATACGTGTCCCAACTTGTAGGGATCGCGCTGGGTATAAAAGCGCGCCATCACATCTCGACTTCATTGCGCCCCAAAAATTCTCCGATCAAGGTCTTCGAGTAAGAGAGTCGTGAGTCGTGAAGTGTAAAAAGTTTAGTGCAAGGTTGCTGAAAGCAGTGTTTCGTTGCTGAAATGGATGTAAGTATGTAGTCATAATTTTATGTGTGCCCACTTATTTCAGATTTTGATTGATTGTAACATAACCTTCATCTATTTTTGTGTTTACCATGTAAATCTACTTTGAAGGACCGTTTGAATAATTTTTTTATACTGTTACAGGAAAACAAATTTAAAAATTATTATTATCCCGACGACGAAGCAAGTGATGAAGAAGGAACGTTGGCCTATAAAGTCAAAAAAGCTATTGCTAACACTAACAAGAGGCCTAATAACAGCATAGATGGCTTCTTTAAAAAACGGAAGAAAAGAAAAGTTGCAGTAAAGTCATCGAGCGTCAGCCAAGCCACTGCGGAAGGCGTGGCTTTTATAAAGACCAATAAAGACGATGCATCATACGCCTCACATCTTATAAAAATTGAGGTGTATGATGCGCGGAAAAAAAAAAATGTTCCGCCAACGGAGCATTGGAAACATGCGGAAGTGCGTATTAAATACTACGCTCACTCCGAAGAGGACGCTCACGTGGAATCCACAAGAGATGTGATTTACCAAATCACCAAACAGTTAGCGGACAAAAGTGATTGTGTAAATTACGTTATAGACAATACAAAATAAGCGTAAAAGTAGTTTGAAGATCTTAATTTGTTCCTTTTATCTTTTTTTACTCGATTGTGTGCGTTTTGTTTGTTTAATTGCTTTATAACTCGTACCGAACATTTTTCTTTGTATAGCGAACACCTTTTGTATTCTAAGCTTCCTTTCTAGTTATTTTTTTTTCCGACAAAGAGTCATTGTCTTTCATATAAGATAAGTAACATAAGTTCCAAGCGCCGATGTTCATAGTATAAATAAACCATAGCCCGCTTAAAAAAAACCACATTCTAACGAAGACGTAATAATGGACGGACAGAGCTGCAACTTCTTCGACCAACAACTTGACCAACTTACTGAAGACCAAAGGCTATACGAACTCTGCGAAAAAGTGGAGCAAGAATATTTTAAAACGTAGGTTACTTACCTTTGTTATAATTCTGCTTTTGTTATAATTGTGCTATTGTCATAGATATCCATCCTACTGAATCATGCTTCAACTCATTTGATGCTAATAGTTACCTTTGTTATATTGTGTCATTGTAATGGATACCCATCCTACCGAAACATGTTTCAACTCGTTTTTTGCTAGTTGTAGCTGGTAGGGGTGGATTTTAAGGCATTTAAACCGAATGCCAGTTGCTTCAAATCATTTGTTACTGTTCTCTCGACGGCATAGGAGTAGTACTTTTTAAGATGTATTTCAATTTGGATCTATCTCAAAGTGAAATTACAAGCCTAGACAAATCTTTGATCTTGTCCAAATTTCATCATCAAATAAGAATGTGGTACTTAAGAAAGGTTTTACCAGTTTCGTGGTTAGAGGATACGGAGATTTTGCCATATTTCACACCATGCAGTGGACACATCATACACACTCATAAATCAGACACATCCGATGAAATTGATGGTGTACTGCCAATGCAAGCATATTGCTTAAATTGTAGACGAGAAATGAGTTAGTATTAAACTTTTAGGTGTTTTCGTTTATTTTATAATTAACAATAATTTGTAATATTAATAATTGTTTTATTTTTGCAGAACTTTACAAGTTGGCCGAGGAGGTGTAAATAAAAAAAGAACAGCAATGTCAACTGTGACTGCCGAACCACCAACAAAGAAAAAAAACCTTTGAACAATTCAACTAGCTACGCTGCTGTGGCGACATCAACAGTATCAGTTGGACACCAAAACGTGAGTACAGAAATTAATCACAAAATTGAATGTCCTGTGTGTCACATGCCAGTATCTAGAAAATATTATTCCAACCACTTGAAAAATAATACTCATAAAAACAACGTGATAAGTTCTGACAAGGAATTTACAAACGTTCAGTTAATTGAAAGCGCGTTCGGGAATAGAATAGTTACTTACAGAATTTTACCTGATTCCGTTACTACCAATGCATTTGAAACACCAGAATTATTTTTGCATAATATCAAGAGAAAACTGTTTAAATTACTAGAACGATCCATAGCAGAACAAACTGTCGTAAAAGTAAATTTCATTCTTGATGCAGATTTCACACAACAAACTAACCAACTTAATAATATTTTTGACTTTCAATCGTTAAATTACGTCGTTTGCAAGGGGGACGCCACAGATGATATTTATGCATCACTTTTAACTGAAATTGTTAACAAAGTAACCAATTTTGAAAAAAAAGACAGCGGATGGAGTTTAGTTAAAATTAAATATTTAGACATGAATATCAATAAATTCAATCCTTTGCGTGGTTCATCTTACATAAACTTACCATTGGATATAAAAAACAAAAAAGCAGTTATCAACGTTAAAAACAAAGACCATGCATGCTTTCGTTGGGCTATACTGTCAGGTTTATATGAGCCAAACAACAACTCTAACAGGGTCTCGTCGTACAAATTGCACAGAAATAAATTGAAATTTGAAAATCTTTCCTTCCCAATAAAAATAAACGATATTCATAAATTCGAGAAAATGAATGATCTAAGCATTAATGTTTTTGGCTTGGAGTACGATTCGAAAAGCAAGCAAAATAAAGTTATTGGTCCGTTACACTTAACGAAAAGTAGGAAAACTATCCATTTAAACTTGCTGTATTTGAATCACGGTACTAAGGGTCATTATTGTTAGATAAAAAGTCTTTCGCGATTAGTATCAAAACAAATGACGACGTCAGAGCATGCAATCCACTTATGTGATGGTTGTTTAATTTATTTCACTTCACATGAAAATTTGCAGAAACATCAAAAACATGACTGTTTTCATGTATGTACAAACTTACCCTCTGAAAACGATAGTAAAAGAAACTGGTTTAATTAATTAGTTCCCTCTAACCAAATATCATTCAATAACTACGATCGTAAATTGAGGGTCCCATTTGTTATATATGCCGATTTCGAAGCATTTTTAAAACCCATTGAAACTTGTATCAACGATCCGAATAAATCCTCAACGACCAATGTTCAGGAACATGTAATGTACAGTTTTGGATACTATATTAAATGTTCATATGATGACAGTTTATCTGTATATAGAACATACACAGGTCAAAATTGTGCCGAATCATTTATGAAATTGTTAAAAAAAGATTTAGAGAACATTTGCAAAAAGAACACTTTTGTAAAATGTTCTTTACCCTTAACGGAACAAGATAAAGTTACCATTGCACAAAGTGATACCTGTTTCATTTGTGAAAAAAAATTAAGTGAAGAATTCATGGTGTCTCATAACCAACATACCGGTGCTCTTGAAGGAGTCGCTCATCCATCCTGTTCTGAGAAATATCGAACCCCTAATTTCTTACCTGTGTTTTTACACAATTTGAGTAGCTATGACGCTCATTTTATTGTACACGGGCTTGGATTTGAAGAGGGGGACATAGAAATTATCCCACGAAACAAAGAAAAATATATTTCTTTCTCCAAGCAATTTCACATTAATAACCGTGTAATGAAATTAAGATTTCTCGATTCCTTAAAATTTATGAGTCTTGATAAGTTAGCCAAAAATTTACTGCCCGATCAGTTTCATGAACTTCGGTTAAATTTTCCATCTGAAGAAGACTTCAAACGCTTAATACGAAAAGGAATATATCCATATGAACATATGACATCTTTTGAATCATTAGAATTGGTTAGTCTTCCCAATCACGATGATTTTTACAGCTCATTAAATGATAACCACATTTCAGAAATTGATTATAAACATGCACGTGACGTATGGAATCACTTTAAATGTAAAAACATGGGGGATTATTCAAATCTTTACTTAAAAACTGATGTTTTGTTGTTAGCAGATGTGTTTGAAAATTTTAGAAATGTTTGTAAAGAAACATATGGATTGGATCCTGCACAATATTACACGGCACCTGGATTAAGTTGGGATGCTATGTTAATGTCTACTAAAATTAATCAAGAACTTCTAACGGACATTGACAAAATTTCTTTTATCGCAAATAACATAAGAGGTGGTATTTCTCAATGTAGTAACAGACATGGGAAAGCTAATAATATATTTATGTCTGAATATGATCCTACGTTACCATCTTCATTTTTGATGTATGTAGATGCAAATAATCTTTACGGTTGGGCAATGTCACAATGCCTTCCCATTGGCAAGTTTGAATGGGTGGATAATAATACTGATTTTAATGTTTCTGATGATGCTGAACACGGATACATTTTAGAAGTTGATTTGGAATACCCAAATAACTTACACGATTTTCATTCTGATTTACCATTCTGTCCAGAAAACGTTTGTTTAGGAGACACCAAAGAAAAAAAGCTGATTCCTAATTTAAATAACAAAGCGAACTATGTGATTCACTATCGAAATCTAAAACAATGTTTAAAATCTGGTTTACGTTTGCTAAAAATTCACAGAATTTTAAAGTTTGAACAAAAGGCATGGTTAAAGACTTACATCGATTTAAATACACACATGCGTTCGTTGGCCAGATCAGAATTTGATAAAGACTTCTTCAAACTCATGAACAATTCCGTTTTCGGTAAAACTATGGAAAATATAAATAAAAGAGTGAATGTTAAATTACTTAACCACTGGCAAAACCACGGAAAAACTCAAGGAGTTCAATCTTTAATAGCAACACCTGAATTTCACAGCTTTTCTATATTTTCGGAGAATTTAGTTGCAGTACAGTTGAAAAAAAAAAGTCTTGTACAACAAACCAATTTATTTAGGATTTTGTATATTACATTTGTCAAAAACTTTAATGTATGAGTTTCACTATGACTTCATGAAAACCAAATATCCAGATATACTGAAATTGCTTTACACGGACACGGACAGTTTGGTATATCAAATATTTACGGATAACTTTTACGCTGATATACTAATAGATCTAGAATCTTACTTTGATACTTCTGATTATGCTCCTGACAATCATTACGGTTTGCCATTAGTAAGGTTTTTTTAAACATGAAAATAATGGTAAAATTTTTAAAGAGTTTATTGGCCTCCGATCAAAAATGTATGCAATGGATGTACAAAACTAATTTATAGCAAAAGCAAAAGGAGTTAATAAATGTATTACTAAAAAAAATTACATTGACAATTACAAAACATGTTTGTTCAAAAAAGATAATTTGTTGTGTGAAATAATGCGGTTCAGGTCTATAAAACATGTTATATTTACACAAAAAATAAACAAAATATCTTTACCACACAGTGATACAAAACGATATTTACTAGAAAATTCCACTGACACGCTTGCTTGGGGCCACTACAGAATAAAGGACATTCAGTGTTAATGTTACTTTTTTGTACTTGCGATTGTTCCTAAATTCGTAACAATTTTTTTTGTAATTATTGAGTATGGACTGGTAATAAGATAATAGAAAGTTGTAATTTATGTATAATTTTAAAATTTCAGAATGTTTTTAGACATTTTTTTTTATAAATTTAAGTTTTTTCTTTGTAGTATTATGCATGGACTAGTAATAAGATTACAGAAAGATGTAATTTACTCTTTTTTTTAATTAAATAAAGTGTTTAGATAAATTTTATGTGTTTTTATTTAAAAGTTATTCAGGCGTGACAAAACTATATAACCTTGTTTGGACTTTAAAAAAAATCATTAGTGTTTTAGTACTTTTAGATTCAACACGTATAACAGATCTACATAATGATTCACTTTTGTCACCCTTTTACGGCCATTGTTGCTGGTCCCAGTGGGTGTGGAAAATCAAAATTTGTCACAAACTTTTTAAATGATTGCAAAGTACTATGCGATGTAAATTTTTCGGAAGTTATTTGGTGTTATCATGAAAGGCAACCTCTGTACAATCTGAAAAATGTTAATTATAGTCAAGGAATACCTGATATTAACATGTTTGATGGGAAGCAACCTAAACTTCTTATTATCGATGATTTGATGAGGGAGTCAGATGGACGGATCGTTGACATTTTCACGAAGGGTAGTCACCACAGAAACTTAAGCGTGTTTTATATAACACAAAATATATTTCACCAGGGACGAGGTCAACGTGACATCTCGCTAAACACAAGTTACATTGTATATTTTAAAAATCCTAGAGATAAAACTCAAATACAATACTTGTCGCGACAAGTTTATCCTGAAAATTCTAAATTCGTGGATGAGGCCTATAAAGATGCTACTAAAGATGCCCATGGATATCTCATGATTGATTTGAAACAAAATACAGATGACTTATGTCGTTTCAAAACTAAAATATTTCCGTTCGATAAATATTGCACAGTTTATATTCCTAAAAAAGGATTTAAATATAACAGGAATCAACAAGTTTTAGTCAGTTCTAAATGATGCACTCGAATGTGAGCACATATAAACACTTACTTGAAGCGTTGCAAGTACTTAAACCAAAATATCGCACGGCTTTACTCAAAGCTTGTGGTGATGATGAAATCAATATTATTTGCGAGTGTATTTATAACGTGCTAAAAGGAAAAATTCTCTTAAAAAAAAAGAAAAATCTAAATTAAAGAAACACAAGAACATATTACGCAAGCTAGTTTCAAAGGGAAAACAAAAACTAAGAAAAACTATCATCATTCAAAAGGGTGGTGCATTTCTACCTGTTATTTTAGGTGCAGTTTTAAGTGCTTTAATAAACTTTTTATAAACAAAATGGAGAACACGAAAAAAATGCTTTTGGTAGAACAAGATTTTATTGAAAGACTTAAAAATAATGAGCTATCAGAGAACTCATCGTCTCGTCTGGGTGGAGAGATGAAAAAAATATTGAAAAGTAAAATGGATGATCGTGAAAAATGGGCATTATATTCCCAAGCACTGCAGCGATTTTTACATTTTGCCGAAGTAGATCGAAAGCCTTTCAAAATACCAATAGTAATGGATGGAGTTGATCAATTAAACAACCTCAACAGTGACTTAGATTCAAAGTTAAAAAAGCAGGAAAATGCAAGTAATGACTCAGTCGCAAGCCCAACTTTGCTGGAAGATGATGTTCCTGCTACACCACCACTTGATAAACGAATCAATACTATCCTGTGGAATTAACTCCATCTCATATCGTACAAGGAATACCGAAATCTTATCGATCGAAAACCCAAACTTGGTTGGGGGAAGACAGGAGGGGAAGTTGTGTTTAACAATCGAGTGATCCCAAATAGCAATATTTTCGATCTGATAAACGATGTAATAAGACCTCTAAAATGCGCAAAACCAATAGGTTGGGAAGAATTTGCATTGGTTTTAAAAGATATAAGAGTTCCTACATTTTGTATTGGTAATCCTGCTAACTTGGAGTACATGAAGAGAGATTACGCCAGCGAGTTTCGCGCATCACCATCATATTCTAAAAATACAAGGAATTCATCATTTAAAGTGAAAAACGCATCTACACCTATTTCTGCTAAAACAATTGAGTCGACCAAAAAGAAATTAGATTTGGAAAAATGGACCCCCTATTAGATAAAAATAAGATTTACTACGATGTGTCCAATCCAGCTGGTTACAGTAGTATAGATAAGTTAGCGAAGGAAATGAAAGGTAATATGAGCAAGGAGGAAGTAAAAAAATGGTTACAGTCTCAGGAAACGTATACTTTACATAAACCTGTCCACCGACGATTTACTAGGAATCGATACATCCTATCTAATTATAATGAACTCTGGCAGGCTGATCTCAGTGATATGCGTACTTATAGTCAATATAATGATGGATATAAATATATTCTTTGTCTTATTGATGTTTTTAGTAAATATGCTTTTGCAAGAGCCATGAAAGAGAAGGACTCAGAAACAGTTAAACAATGTTTTGAAAGCATATTTGCAGAAGCCAAATCTACCCCTCGTCACATCCAATCCGATAAAGGCACAGAATTTGTTTCAAAGGTGGTAAGAGACTACTTTAAAAGCAGAAACATTAATTATTACACCACTAATAATCCAGACATTAAAGCAAGTATAGTTGAAAGGTTTCAAAGAACTCTTAAAATGAAAATGTGCCGTTATTTTACTCATAGAAATACTTACAACTACACTAATATATTACAAGATCTTCTTCACTCTTATAACCGTACTGCTGGTCCGAGAGTCCCGGCCCTGTGCCGACGAGGTGAGCCTGTAGGCGGGAGGCAATGATGCGTTCCAGCATCTTGCTCACCTCGTCGAGCAGTACGATAGGCCTGTAGGCCGAAGGAGAGTCTGCTGGACGACCCTCCTTCGCCAGCAGGCAGAGCCGCCCCTGCTTCCACGCACTCGGGAACCGCCCAGCCGCCAGGCAGTCGTCGAATAACTGCCTGAGGCGGCTCCCCAAGTGCTTGAGTGCGGTGGGAAGGACCTTACCCGGGACCCCATCCGGCCCCGGTGCCTTCTTGCATCGACGCAGCCGATCCACCGCACCCACCATCTCATCGTCCGTGACGAGGGGGGCCTCGCACTGTCCCCCTCCAGGCGCGCTCGGCGGCGCCATTCGCGGGACCGACACGGACGGCGCCACCGGGAAGAGGCCGGCGACCACCCGCTGCAGCAACTCCGGCTCCATAATCTCCAGGGGGGGCGCAGTCCGCATTTTGTTGCGGACGATGCGATACGGGCGCCCCCACGGATCCCTGTTCAGGGTGGCCAAGAACTCCTCGTGCGCGGAGTCCTTGGCCCTGGCGATAGCCCCCTGGAGTGCCGTCCTGGCTTCCTAGAGGACCTGATGGTAATGGTCCTCCTCGGCCGGCGTGTGGTTCCTCCTCCTACGGCACCTCTGGTACGCCCTCCTCGCCCGTATACTGGTGGTGCGGAGGTCCGCAAGCTCCGCCGTCCACCAGTATACTCCCTTCTTGGCGGCCATCCGCCGCGTCCGGGGCATCGAGGCGTCACACACCTCGGTGAGCAACGCCCGGAACTCCATGGCCCTCTCGTCAATGTCCCCGCCGGAGGGAGTGGTGGACCACCTAGCCCGGAATTCCAGCCGAATTTCAAAAATTCGGGCCTCCGAAACTAACAGTGCTAGAAGAGCACCGTTGAGGCAAAGAATTTAAAGTAACAAACGAACTCCCCGAATGCGTTGAAAAATCCCCAAAAAGTTCAACCCGAAAAAAGTTGTGCCAAAGTTTTGGTCGACTGTCGACCTGAGTCCAAGTGCCGATTAGTATGGGACAAGTTACAAACTTATCCCTAATTTTACTTCGTGCTTCGTCCTTCAAGATTGAAAAGAAGAAAAGATTGACAATTGACCTGAAAAGTTAGTTAGTTACACGCAAGTGACACCACTCAAGCACTAATAGTTTAGAGTTTTTTTTTTTTTAATTGGTATCCTAAGTACGGCTCACCCTTTGCTCTAGCTGTCATTCACGTTTTTAGTGCGAAACCACAAAGTGCGTAATTAATTAAATAACACGAAAATATAGAAAATCTACTGTATTCAGACTTCTCGGCGAAACTTTATGTTGTCAAAATGCCGAAACACAAACGGCACAGTGACGATTTCGAGAAATTGAGCCGGAAAATACGAAAATTGGAGCGCGAATTGCAGCGCGTCCGAAGTGACAATGATGGCGGCCAGTTGGATATCAATTCAAGTAAGTTATTATAACCCTTTCAGGTTAATATGTGGTCCAGATTTTCTTATACCATAGTCCGTAACTAACTAAAGTTGGCGGTATAACAAGACTATTGTGGTAGCATTTATGGATTGTAATCTGAAAGGCTTGAGGGGCCGGTTCGCAGTCTAAGTATGCAAATACAACTACATTCAAATCGTTATCAGAACAGTTTTTGGGACTGCTTCGCAATGATTTGACATTTTGCTTTCTCAGGACAGTTTTTGGGACTGATCCGACAAAGTACTTATTTCACTCAGGACAGTTTTTGGGACTGATCCGACAAAGTACTTATTTCACTCAGGACAGTTTTTGGGACTGATCCGACAAGTGTTTATTTTACTCAAGACAGCTTTTTGAAGCAGATTAGATTACATTTTCTTTTTCTCAGGACAGTTTTTGGGACTGATCCAACAAAAGAAACTAATACTTTAACTGTGGCTGATGGGCTAACTTAATATAAGTGGTCTTTACTTAACTAATATAGAGCAATCAGTTCACTAGAAATTATAGTGTTAGCATGGTTATAAAACCTTTACTAAGCTGTATGTTTATCGATTACAGTTGGAGATGAATCAGAAACCCCAATAAATGAAAGTATTTTTGGGGATATTGAACTAAGTCAAATGTCAGACAACACGGGCAACAAAGATGCCATTGCCAATGAGGAGCCAGCAACAGAGGCCGACATTGTGGAACCAGCACCTCCGGCAGATGCAGCCGTAGAATCACAAGAAGATGCTGGCTTAGATATTGCTGCACTAGAAATTCTAGGTGCGGACCCCGCAGCTGTAGTAGAGTATGGTAAAAACATTCACAAATAATTAGCCAGCAGGCTAGAGCACATTGTTACCATGGGATTAACTAAAGAAGTGCGCAAAGAGTTGTCTGAAAAGTACCTGGTGCCAGCCAATTGTACCAAAATTGGAGCTCCATTAATGAATGCGGAAGTGAAAGCGGCCATCACAGACATAATAATTAAACGCGACAAAGGAATTGAAGGACGCCAAAAACAACTAGCCTGTGCCATAGCAGGTCTCGCCATGGTTGTCAACAAGGAGTTAGACTCGAAGGAAAAAGACAGCGAACGACTGAAGCAGCTGATGGATGTCTGCCGCATTCTATGCGATGTTCAGCATGCGGAGAGTGTAACAAGACGAAACTTTGCCATTTTCTCTATTAAAAAAGATCTCAAGGACCATATGGTTAATACAAAAATAGATAAATATCTATTTGGTGAAAACTTAGCTGAGGCACTCAAGACAGCCAAAGCTGTAACAAAATCTGGCACAGATTTAAAAGTCAAAAGCCAAGCAAGACCAGTGAAACCATCTTCGGCAACCAGCAATTTAAACTGGAAAGCCCCGGCCCTAGCTCGCAGGCAGCAAGGACCACTGAGGAGCCGCGAGCCTGCTCAACCACTGGCAGCGGGCCCTCCTCCGCGATACAATCGAGCGCCGACGCACGCACACTCGTCGAAACCATCGCAGCATCCATCGAAGCAAATACGTCGGCGCTAACACCGGTAAAGTATGCTGACCAGCTCTCTTTATTCCACGAACAGTGGTCACTACTAACAAGTGATCTCACACTTTTATCGTGGATCAAGGGGTATAAATTAAACTTTACAAAGCCAGTTATACAAAATCAAGGCCCTAGAGCACAAACATACTCCAGGTCTGAGAAACATCATTTCAATGACGCCATCAAAACCTTCCTCAATATTGGGGCAATCTCCAAATGTACCCCATGCAAGGACCAGTTTCTTTCTAGCATATTTTTGCGACCCAAACCAAACGGCAAAATGCGATTTATCTTGAATTTGAAAAACCTTAATAAATTCATTGAGACCGATCACTTTAAAATTGAAGATCTCAGAACAGCAATTAAACTAATCTCAAAAGACTGCCTAATGGCCACATTAGATTTAAAGGATGCCTATCATTTGATTAAAATTCATGAAGACTCTAGAAAATATCTTAGATTTATGTGGGAAAATAACACTTATGAATTCAATGTACTGCCGTTTGGTTTAAATGTAGCCCCTTACATTTTTACAAAAATAATGAAACCAGTGGTTAAGTTACTAAGGACATGCGGTTTCCTATCCACCATATATCTAGATGACATGCTCTTAATTGGCCAATCCCAAAAAGAATGCATAGAAAATGTAAGTTTTTCAATCAGACTGTTAGAAAGTCTTGGCTTCATTGTAAACAATGAAAAAAGCGTCCTCTTACCCTCAACGTCGTGCAAGTTTTTAGGGTTCATTATAGATTCACACAAATTCCAAATTTCACTTCCAAAAGAAAAAAGAATGCACATCTACTTGCAATTAAAAAATATGATGAACCTTAAACGTTGCAAAATTAGGAAATTTGCACAGCTAGTAGGGACTTTGATATCAGCATGTCCAGCTGTGGAGTACGGTATGCTCTATACTAAAGCCTTTGAAAGAAGTAAGTTCCTTAACTTAAAAAACGATGACGACTACGACAAATACATGACTCTTCCCGATACTTTGTTACCTGACTTCAAATGGTGGCTACAAGCTATTAAGAACTCTGTCCAAAAAATCAGGATCGATAATTATTGCACCGTAATTTACAGTGACGCTTCCACTACTGGATGGGGGATAGCTTGTGGTGATAAGACTGCTAGCGGAGTATGGTCAAGTCAAGAACAGAGTATGCACATCAACGGGTTAGAGCTGTTGGCAGCCTTTTTTGGTTTAAAAATATTTGCAAAGCATTTGACTAACTGCCAGATCCTCTTACGAATAGATAACTCCACAGCCATCGCATACATAAACCGTATGGGGGGAATACAATTCCCCCATCTAACAAAAATTTCAAAAGATATCTGGCAATGGTGCGAGACTCGTAAAATTTTCATTTTCGCTTCCTATATCAGATCAGTAGATAACGACGTTGCAGACGCAGAATCAAGACGTATTCATCCAGATATTGAGTGGGAACTAACTGACGCGGGTTTTAAACTTATTGTTAATAAATTTGGACCCCCTGACATAGACCTGTTCGCGAGCCGAGTCAATGCCAAATGCAAAAAATATATATCATGGCATAGAGACCCTGATGCGGTTGCCGTGAATGCATTTACAGTTTGCTGGTCGAATACCTTTTTTTATGCATTCCCACCATTTGCTATAATATTAAAGACGTTAAGAAAAATAATTTCTGACAAGGCTAGGGGTATCATGATTGTACCAAATTGGCAAACTCAGCCATGGTACCCCATATTCAAACGTCTTCTTATCTCGGATATTATTACTATAAAACCTAATCAGAAGTTCATTCTGTTCCATTCCAGCAACCAGAACATACAATCGAACCTCACACTGGTTGTAGGAGTATTGTGCGGGAAGCATTACTGCGACGGAGCATACCACCCTTATCCATAGACATCATGCTGGCATCTTTGTCTAACAGCTCATGGAAACAATACGACTCTGCACTTAAAAAATGGCAAGGTTTTTGTACTGAGAATAATGTAAGTTTCTTTGAAGCATCAACTCCTTCTGTAATATTGTTTCTTTTTAAGGCGTTCTACAGCGGCTGTCAATATGGCACGTTGAATTGCTACCGGTCAGCACTTAGTCTAATTCTAGGACCGCGCATATCAAAAGATGATCGAGTTTCAAGGTTTTTCAAGGGCATTGCCAGGCTCCGCCCGCCCTTACCCAAGTATAATATTACCTGGGACCCTTCAGTTGTACTTAACTTCTTAGGCAATCAATATCCTAATGAAGGTTTAAAACTGGAAGAGCCGACCAAAAAGTGTGTGACCTTACTCGCTCTCGCGACGGCACACAGGGTTCAAACACTTGCAAAAATCAACATTTGCAACATAGAATATTCTCCATCGCATCTAGTAATAAAAATACCTGATATAATTAAAACTTCTAGGCCAGGCTCTAAACAACCAGTACTGATACTTCCTTTTTTTACTAGTAAACCGGAAATTTGCCCTTCAAAAACCTTGACTACATACTTAAATAGAACTGAACCCCTTCGTAAGGATAACAATAATCTGTTCATAAGTTTTCAAAAGCCATATAGGGCTGTATCATCACAATCCCTCAGCCGCTGGATTAAGTGTGTGTTAAAAAACAGTGGCATTGACACATCAACATTCACAGCCCACAGCACAAGGCATGCTGCCACGTCCAAGGCCCTTAAGTGTGGCATTTCTGTGGATTTAATTCACAAAACAGCAGGCTGGAGCAACAGCTCAAATACTTTTGGAAAGTTTTACAACAGGGTTATTGTACAGGGTAATGATGGGGCCCTAGCCCAAGCAGTATTTACTGGTACTATTTAAGCAAATATAATTGTGACTATTATATTTCAATAAATGTTCCTTTGTTGATTTACATGCTAAATAATTACAGAATTGACAAATCCTAAAGTTAATTGTTCTTTAAGACTGTTTCTTAGCTAATTAAAAATTAGCTATCTGAATGAAAAAGGATCTCATTTGATTATTAAGAATAATATATCTAATTATCTCTCTTGTTACCTAAATGTTTAATCATTAATTACATGAAGACTGAAACGAATTTAATTTTGTTAATACTAGACAAATAAATGCTTGATAAGCAATCCATTTGTCTTAATTCACGGTTGACATTTCCTTGGCCATCTCTCAAAGTCTACATATAATTTCAGCTTTTCAGGTTCTAATCTTGAAGGACGAAGCACGAAGTAAAATTGATGATTAAACGAACTTACCTGTAAGTGAAGTTCTATCATAATTTTACGAGGTGCTTCGTCCGAAAGATTAGAATCACCCACCCACCCTATTCCTAAATCCCAAAAAAAAAAAAATGGCTCTAGTAAATATCAACACCGGGTAGCTATAGCTATGCTAACTCTGAACTAAATGACAGCTAGAGCAAAGGGTGAGCCGTACTTAGGATACCAATTAAAAAAAAAAAACTCTAAACTATTAGTGCTTGAGTGGTGTCACTTGCGTGTAACTACATATAATTTCAGCTTTTCAGGTTCTAATCTTTCGGACGAAGCACCTCGTAAAATTATGATAGAACTTCACTTACAGGTAAGTTCGTTTAATCATCAAAAAATCAGCACTTTTCCTCCACTCACTGAGGGGTCCCTATGGGACTTATAGAGGGGGCCGACGCGTCGTAAAACGCGTTTTCCGAGCCTCTATAAGACCCAAAAGAAAGAATGCAAAGTCCTTAAGGGACTTTGCAGACAAAGGACGAAAAACAAGAATTACCAACTTATGGTTGGTAATTTTCTGCGCCTTAGAAAATGCGACGAGCAACGCACGGGTTTTCGACAACTCCCGGACAGAAGGTCCGATCGCAGCCAAACAAAAACCCGAGTGTAGTACTCGTCAGGCGTGGCTAGAAGAGCCCAAAAAATTGAATCTACGTTAAAAGGGGACAAAGTTATGGGGGGGGGGAAAAAGCAAAAGTTTACGAAAAAAAAGCAAAAGTTAGCAAATATTAAAATTAATTCCCGAAAGTCGACCGCACGGTGTCGATGCAAACTTTCGAGAATCAATATCTGGGAAACTACTGAATCTAAGTTAAAAGAGCAAAAGGAGAATATTTAAAGCAACGAAAAAGAATCACAACACTCAAAACCAGAAAACTCTAGGAGCACTCCCTCATATAAAAACCTAACCTAACCTAACCTAACCTTTTTTTTTTTTTTTTTTTTTTTTTTTTTTTGACGAAGGAGGAAAAGCTTTATCGCTACCCCTGGCCTGGGGCGACCAGGGGTTATGTGGGACTCTCCCCCCAAATAGGGGGGCATACCCTAACTAAAAACCTCCTCGGCGTTACCCGCTCGACCGGTATTACGGGGCGCCGTGGGAACCAGAGACTCCATCCACGACGCCCACCGGGAGCGCCCCGGTTAGTTATCCGGGGCTCCCTCGCGCCAAAGGAGGGGAAGGCCGGTAACGCCGAGCCTTCCCCCCAGACATGTGAGGCTTAGCCTGCGGCGAGTAGGGGAGCACCCATCCCCTACCCGCAAGCCTCACCGGGGAGCCAGGCGAGCATAATTCGCTCTCCTAACTCCCCGTCGTCTACGCCGGAGCGGGAGCGCATCGACCGAATCTTCGCGCTCCCTCTCCGCCGCTTCCTTTTGTGAGACCACCGTCTCACAGAAGGAAGCCACCGCGTCCCAGGACCTGTCGCTGCCCAGCATAGCCGCCACTACGCTGTGCAGCGAGAGGTCCGTCCGGCTAATCGCCACTTCTAGGGCACTGCGCTCCACGACCCAGCGCTGACACACCTCGAGGGTGTGCTGGGCCGTGTCGTCGGCATCGCCGCACTCGTGGCATCTCGGGCTTATTTCCCTCCCTATGTTGTGCAGGTAATGGCCAAAACACCCATGTCCGGTCATTACCTGCACCACCCTATATGTTAGGTCGCCATGAGACCTCTCAAGCCAGCTTTCGAACGATGGGAGGAGTGCTCCCACGGTGCGGGTTCCGTAGCGAGCATCCTCCAAGTCGCTCTTCCAGCGGTCCCTCATGCGACGTTCTACCATACGTCGGGCATGAGCCGCCTCCTCTGGGGCCGGGCGTTCCCCTCGAGCCCGGGCCTCCTGCCTCATCTTGTGTGCCTCTGCGTGCACCTGGGCGTCCAGTTCCCAGGGCGGGGTGCACGCTAGGAGACATGCCGCCGCGTGTGCTACTGTGACGTAGGCTCGTATGATCCTTTGGACCACTACCCTCTGGGGCCTGCGGAGGAGGGCCTTATTCCGAGCAGACAGCTTGTCGGCCCAGATTGGAGCCCCGTACAGGGCCATACTGCGTACGACGCCTGCAAACAGGCGCCGGCACAGGGCCTTTGGCCCCCCCACGTTTGGTAGCAGACGACCCAGGGCCGACGCAGCGCCCACGATCCGGGGAGCAAGTCTTGTGAAGTGCTCCCCGAAGTCCCATTTGCGGTCCAGTACAAGGCCCAAGTACTTAATATTAGCCTTGACTTGGACCGCTTCCCCGTCAATTGTGAGCGCCGCATCCGCTGGCGGTCGCCACCCCTGCCCTCCGAAGACAATCGCCTCCGTTTTTGACAGGGCTACGCTAAGACCGAGCATTCTGATCCGGCCAATGGCCAGTTCTGCTGCTACCGTTGCCCTTCTCATGACTTCCCGCATATCGCTTCCCCGAACGGCCACCATCGTATCGTCCGCATAGCAGATGGTGGTCATTCGAGGAAGCTGGACTCCGCGGATCGCCCAGTCGTACCCTATATTCCATAGCAGGGGCCCCAATACGGACCCCTGCGGAACACCACAGGCCATGGGTCGGGCGACCCGCCTGCCCTCCCTCTCTTCGTAGAGCACTACCCTTTCAGTGAGGTAGTGCTCCACGATTCGTCTTAAGTAAGGAGGAACTTTGTGGTACCGCAGTGCCTCCTTAATGACTGCGTAGGGGAGGGTCCCGAAAGCGTTGGCGATGTCCAGAGACACCGCCACAACGCCCTCTCCCCTTTCTGCCGCGTCCTCACAGAAGTCCCGCAATGACTGCAATGCTCCTATCGTAGACCGCCCCATACGGAACCCGAACTGTCGGTCGCTGATGTTCGGGCCCGTGCTGTCGAGGTGCCGAACGATGCGGGAGGCCAGGATCCGTTCCAACATTTTTCCGACCTCGTCCAGCAGGACGATGGGGCGGTAGCCCGAAGGGCAGTCCGGCGGGCGACCTTCTTTTCGCAGGAGGCAGAGCCGACCCTCCTTCCAGCACCTCGGGAACCGACCTTCCCTCAAACAGTCATCAAAGATGTCCTTGAGTCGGCCTCCGAGGTGCTTGAGTGCAATGGGAAGGACCCTTCCAGGGACCCCATCCGGTCCAGGAGCCTTTTTGCAGGACCGGAGGCGGTTTATAGCCCGGATCAACTCCACATCCTCAACTTGAGGAATTTCTTCCGGGCTATCCGCCTCTATTGCGGGAACCGTCATACTCGGGGGGACGAAGTCCGGGGCTTCCGGGAAGAGTCCCTCCACCACCCTTGTTAGAAGGTCCGGCTCAAGAGAGTCCATGGGGGGGGCGTGTCGCATTTTGTTGCGGACAACTTTGTATGGCCGGCCCCATGGGTCCCTATCCAGCGTGGCCAAGAACTCGGCGTGCGCTTCGTCCTTGGCCTTGGAAATTGCAAGCTGGAGGGCCCCCTTGGCCTCCTTAAGTGTCGCGTGCAATACCTCTTCTTCTTCCGGGGTGTGTACCCTTCTTCTACAGTGAGTGTAGGCACGACGGGCACGGTTGCTGGCGGTTCGAAGGGCCGCAATCTCTCCCGACCACCAGTATACCTGCCTCTTTGCCGGCAGCTTTTTAGCACGGGGCATTGCCGAGTCGCACACCGCTGTAAGTGCGACACGGAACCGGACTGCACGTTCTTCGACGCCCACAGTGACCGGTGGGGGGCTGCCCCACACTTCTGCTAGGGCGGCTTCATCGGCCATCTCCCTGTCCATCTTCAATAGGACCCATTTGGGGAAACCCATCCCTCTACGTCCCCCCACACTAGGCGGCGGGGCCGGTACTGTCGGGGAGACCCTCATCCGAATATATAAGTGGTCGGAGAGGGTCTCTACGTCTTCCAGGACACGCCAGTCTGAGACGCGTGCAGCAATGGCAGGGGTCGCAAACGTGACGTCAACGATGGACCCCCCCTGCCGCCGCACGCAGGTGTTGGCGTTGCCCTGGTTCAACACTTCCAAACCCGACGCCGCCACCCAGTCTCTGAGGGTCGCACCTTTTGGGTCTGTATGGGGGGAGCCCCAGGCCGCACTTTTGGCATTGAGGTCCCCAAGGACCAGGACCTGTGCCGGTGCCGCTCTTGCGACGACCCTCCCCAGCCCCTGCAGAAACTGTTCGAAGGCGAATAGCGGCTGGTTCGGAGAGAAATATACCACTATGATTACGGTGTCTCCCCATTTAGCCGCTATGTACCCCGGTCCGCCCTCAATTCTGGCCAGGGGAGGGAAGTCCCCGGTCGTCGGCACCACCATGGCGACCCTCTCGTCAGTGGCCCCGACCCAGTTCGGCTGGGGAGGGACAAAGTAGGGTTCTGCTACTACCGCCAGACACACCCCCCACTCGGCCATGACTTGCATGAGCAGGTCCTGTGCACGGGCCGAGTGGTTGATGTTACACTGCAGGATGTCCAAATGCCGGTGTACTGGCATTTAGACATCCATAGATTGTCCCTCCGCGGCCGAACGGCTGTTTGACTCCTTAGAGGCTTCCGGGGTCCTGGCGGAAGCCTCTTTGCCTTTAACATGGGGAGGGGTGCATGCCTGCCCCCCCATTACGTGCCCGGCTGGGAGTTTCGCGTGGTGGCACACTGAGCACCACGGGTCCGCGTTACACTCCGCCGATCTGTGCCCCGGCTTGCTGCACCTGAAGCAGAGGGTGCCCCTATCCACCGATGACGGGCACAAGGCCCTAGTGTGCCCGTTGCCCATACATCGGTAACACCTCATTGGTGTCGGCTCCAGTGCCCTTACCTGGGCAGACGACCAACCCACTAGTAGGCGGCCCGAAACTATGAGGGTGTTGACAGCCGTCACCGGGCACTGGGCCAAGACTGACCCGGTTCCGCTGGGCGTGGTTCTTATGGAACCCACTTTGATTTGGCCCTCAGGGCACCCTCCCTTCGCCGCGATTGCCGCTTTGATGGCGTCTGTGGTGGCCGACTCATCAAGTCCAGTGATTCGTACGCCAGCCATCTTAACTGGCCGGTATACGGTTGCCACGTCACCAATTATCGCCCCCATTTTTGCGGCTAGGTCGTCAGCCAACCTTTCATTATTGGCGCCAGGGACCTCTATGATGCGACCACCGGTGGCGGTATTGCGTACTCGCACGTGTTCTAGCCCTACCTCGGCCAGTTTGAACGACGTCATAGCTTTCGTCATGGCCGAGGTGTAGGTGGCCTCTGCGCCTGGCTTTAGCGTTACTACAACCGCGGCGGTTTTTGGCGTCGCAAGCTTCTTGGGCCCTGGCGCCGTCTTGGCCTTCTCGGTGGGAGCAGGGGGGGCCTTTTTCGCCTTACCCTTCTTCTTTACCACCTCTACCCATGATGATTGGGTAGAATTCCCGCTGTGGGTCGCATTTTCAGCCTCTTCTTCCCTTGGAAAGGGCCTGACTCCAGTCTGCGCTCTCGGCGCAGGGGCAGGGGCAGGGGCAGACTTGACAGCAGGAGCCGTGCGCGGCTTGGCCGTCGGGCGCTGGGGCATTGGAGCCTCGATCTGGCTACTGGGGCGATTGGCCACCGTAGCCTTCTTCTTGGCCGGCTTGGGAGCTTGTTGTGTAGCAACAACAGGCTGACTTAAGGCCTCCGTTGCCTCCCTTTTTCGATCCGCCGCAAGCGGAGGTCGGAGGATGGGTACGGCGGGGAGTCGCTTCTCCATCTCCCCCAAGCGGACATTAATCATTTCCCCTAGGGAAACGAATAAGTCGCGCTTGAGGTCGTCTAGGACCTCCGTCAGTCCTGCAGTGGTTTGTTGGGGTGGGGCCACTGGAGATCGGCTGTTCCTCTCCGAGAAAGCCGTGCGGAGGGCCTTGGTTTCTGCTTGGAGGAGGGCAAGCTGTTCCCTCATCCTCTTGTTGTCGGCCTTTAGGGCGCGGAGTTCCTCCAGTTCAGGCCTGGTTTGGAGAGAGTCCATGGCCTCGAGGATCTCATTGCAGGCCGTCTTCATGCGGCCCCATACCTTTCCGCTTAAATTCCCGGATTTCCCGGCTTCCGCTAAGACGGTCAGAGCTGCCCTGCGGGCAGTCTCGATGGACGACTCATTTTGGAGAGTAGGAGTCCCTCCGGTTATGATTGGGCTGCGTTCCCTGGATCTAGGGGTGGCCTCCCCGCTCTTACTCTCAATGGCCTTCCTGCCCTTTCGTGGCCGCAGTGCCGGGAATTGAAGGCGGTAGGTGGTTTCGGCATCCGCCTTCGCTTCAAGGTCCCGCTCAAAGTCACTCTCAGCTAGGGCACGCAGTTTGGCCTTCGCTGCCTCAATTCCCGTGTGGGATCCCACTGAGCTGACACGACCTCTGCGCGCAGTGTTTAGTTTAGGCCCCCTCTCAGGCTGAGCATCGTCAGGGTTATCCTCGTGGGCCCTTTTAGTGGGCCCGGATACTCCCTCCATGATCTCGCTACCATCTTCGTATTCCGAATCCGAGTCCCCCCCCCCGATACTCGGATTCGCCGACTGAGAGGTTGCAGCCGAGGTTTTCGACTGACCCTTCATGTTTCTAATTGAAACGAATTCCCTCAGAAATAATTTTGGTTTCCAGGAGTTGGAACCGTGGACTGAACGACGGGCGGTGCCCCACTTTCCTATCACAGAACTTTCCCCAGGTTCCCAGAGCGAGTGGTTCCGGAGATACGACAATTTAAAGTTCGGACCGGTCAAGTCCGAACTTTTTTAAGCGGACCGGAACCCCCGAAATCGACCTTTGGTATCGAATAACTCGACACCCGTAGCACTCACAGAGGTGCGCAAAACGCCAAAAGGTGGCCCCTTAGGCCCCCTACGCACTTCCGTAGTCCAATCGGACACGTTCCCTCTTGTTTTTTTGTGGTTAATTTTCTACGAAAATTTCCCACAGAAAAACAAAAAATGCAGCGCCTAGAGAGACCGACGAGCAATCCACTAAAAAATTTCTATCTCCCGAACGGTAAGTCCGGGAGACAAAAGTCTGAAGAGGATCGCTAGCCCCACTAAGTGCGCAAATTACCCACTACAGAACCTTTCAAAAAAGAAGGACCAACTAATTTTTAGAAATTTTTCAAAAATTTCGGGCAAGTTGTGTTATCTGGAATTCCAAAGTGGAATTCCAGCCGAACTTCAAAAATTCGGGCCTCCGAAACTAACGGTGCTAGAAGAGCACCGTTGAGGCAAAGAATTTAGCACAACAAACGAACTCCCCGAATGCGTTGAAAGATTTCCAAAAACTCAAGCCACAAAAAAGTAATGACAATTTTTTGGTCGCCTGTCGACCAGAGTAAAAGCACCGATTAGTATGGAGAAGTTTACCAACTTATACCATAAAAATCGGTACTTTTTCTCCTCCCACTGAGAGGTCCCTATGGGACTTATAGAGGGGGCCGACGCGTCGTAAAACGCGTCTTCCGAGCCTCTATAAGGCCGAAAAGAAAGAATGCAAAGTCCTTAAGGGACTTTGCAGACAAAAGACAAAAAACAAGAATTACCAACTTAAGGTTGGTAATTTACTGCGCCTTAACAAATGCGACGAGCAACTCACAAGTTTTTGGTAACTCCCGGACAAAAGGTCCGATCGTAACCAAATAAAAACTTGCGAGTAGTACTCGTCAGGCGCGGCTAGAAGAGCCCAAAAAATTTAAACTACGTAAAGGGGGGACAAAGTTATTAAGGGGGGAAAAGCAAAAGTTTAGGAATAAAAGTAAAAGTTAGCAAAAATTAAAATTAATTCCCGAAAGTCGACCGCACGATGTCGATGCAAACTTTCGAGAATCAATAACTACAAAACTACTGAATCTACGTTAAAACAGCTGAAGGCGAATATTTAGAGAAACGAAAAAGAAACAGAACACTCAAAACCAGAAAACTCTCAGATGACTCCCTCTTATAAAATTCCTCGAAAAACCAAAGCGTGACCTCTAATTTTCCTCGAAATTTTACCTCAACCTAACCTAACCTAGCCTAACCTAACCTTTTTTTTTTATATATTTTTTTGTATATATTTTTTTTTTTTTATTAACCTAGGAAAATGCATTTACGCATCCCACCGGCCCGGGGGGGTACCGGTGAGTATGTGGGACTCCCCGGCCCTTGAGGAGGACCGGAATACCCACTAAAAACCTAGGATGCGCCCTCGCGCTCCGCCTGGGAAAGGAGGGACCGGGGGAACGAATATCACATCCCTGGCCCCTTCCCGGCGGGTTGCCCTTTCGGGCTCGGCAGCATGCGGCTTAGCCGCTCCGGCTGCATGTAGGCGCTCCGATGTTGGTGAGCGCCTATCTTCTCGGGGACTCTCTCATTGGGCAGCCAATCCCCCGATCAGCTGCCCGAGGTCCCAGTTAGGGGGGCAGTCTGCGGTCGTGTGCGACCCGCCTGCGCTCGGTTCTCCGTCGGCGGATTGGTGGCGCCGAGGGATCATCCTCGCGCTCCCGCTCCGCCGCTTCTTTTTGCGTCATGACGGTGGAACAAAACGCAACCACCGCCTCCCACGCTTCGTCACTCCGGGTCATGGTGGCGACCAGGTTTCCCAGCGAGAGGTCCGGGCCAATGACTGAGGTTAGGGCCAGTCGTGGCCCTTCCCATGCCGTGCATTCAGCACGGGTGTGCTCCGCTGTGTCCTCGTCGCCTGTTGTGCAGTGTCTGCACACAGATTCTCCCTCTCTACGTGCCACCTGGCACAGGTACTTACCAAAACAGCCATGCCCGGTAAGCATCTGTGTCAGATGGAACGTTATGGTGCCAGGCTGTTTGATCCAGTCCCTAAGGACCGGACGCACTGCCTCCACCAGTTCCCGGCTCGCCCTCGAGCCTCCCTTCCCACTGCTGGAGGAGATCCTCACGGGCATCTTCCCTCCAGTGGTTGATCTCCTCCAGATGCGGACGGTTTCCCTCTGCTCTTGCTATGGCCACGCGGCGATAGACCGCCGCGAGAACCTTTGCTTCAAGGTCCCACGGCGGGCTGCCGGCCAGCAATGTTGCCGCCTCGAACGACACGGTCCGGTAGGCCCGCACTGCCCTGTTGGCGACGATCCTCTGCGGGCGTCTGAGAAGCGCCGCGTTTTCTCTATGGAGTGCCTCCGCCCAGATAGGTGCTCCATATAGCGCCATGGAGCGTACTACTCCTTGGTACAGGCGGCGGCATGCGCTGCCTGGACCCCCGGTGTTTGGGAGCAGCCCTCCCAGCGCTCCAGCCGCCGCGATCAGCTTCGGCAGTTTGCGAGCGAAGTGCTCCTTGAACCTCCAACGGCTGTCGAGGACAATGCCCAGGTACCGCATCGTCGACTCGACAGCGATGGCGGTTCCACCCACCACGATTTGAATGCCTGGAGGCGGGGCCCTTCGAGGCCCGTGGAAGAAAATGGCCTCTGACTTGTGGAAAACCACCTCCAGCCCCAGCGCCCTGATCCGCCGCACCACATGTGCGACCCCGGCCGTCGCCAACACCATCGCCTCCCTGTGGGTGCTTCCACGTGCAGTGACGAGGGTGTCATCGGCGTAACATATTACGCCGACACCCTGCAGGTACGCACCGCGTAGCACCCAGTCGTAACCGATGTTCCACAGGAGTGGTCCAAGGACCGATCCCTGTGGAACACCGCACGACACACGCCTCACGGACCACTCGTCCCGGGTCGGGTAGACAATGACCCGGTCGACGAAGTAGTCCGCCACCACTCTTCTGAGGTACCGGGGCACGCCGTGGTACCTAAGCGCCTCTTTGGCAGTCTCCCAGGGCAAGGTGTTAAAGGCATTCGCTATGTCTAGCGACACTGCCAACACCACCTCGCCCTGCGAGATTGCCTCCTCGGCGAGGGCCTTCAGACGCGCGATTGCGTCTATGGTCGACCGTTCCCGCCGGAAGCCGTACTGGCCGTCATGCAGATCGGGGCCTACCTCCTCGAGATGCTTGACGAGTCGGGCAGCGATCACCCGCTCGAAAAGCTTGCCCATCTCGTCAAGCAGGACGATGGGGCGGTAGGCCGACGGCGACTCAGCCGGGCGCCCATCCTTCTTCAGAAGGACGAACTTGCCCGACTTCCAGCTCCGCGGAAACCGACCACGGTCGACGCAGAAGAGAGCCCTCACCCGCTCCTCCAACTTGTACCGGGACTCATAAATCGTCTTTTTAAATATTCTTTTTATTGGTTTTTGACTTGTTTTATTTTTGGAATTATTTTTATTTTATTTGAATTAGTTTTACTATTTAATTTATATGGAGATTCTAATTGGGAGATTTTGTATGGAGGAGTTTGTTTGATTTAATCGCTTAAAACTAGTACTTAAAATTAACTGAAGATTTAATTGAAGATTGATGATTGAAGATTTGGCCAGTGATTCGTCTAGTGGTGATAACCCTTCGTTGTGATCCGTAAATAACCTCGGTCCTTTTAGTGCGTAAAAATGGTACCTATTAAGCTACAGATGAACATCCTACATCTTAGAATATCTTATGATCTACCTATTTAAGTAACGTCTAAATATTGCTGAGGCTTACGAGCGTTGAACGTGAAATAGATTCAATAATAACATCAGTCGATAGATACGTAGTTAGAGGTTGATTTATAAAGATTATAGAAATAGGCTGATTAGATGTTTGATATCATAATGATGAATTCTAGTGATTTTATTAGCAAATATGTTTTTGTGGTAAAGGAAGTGCCCACTCCCCGCACCTTCCATTGAGACCGTCACATTACTTCGTCTCTCCTCCACTTTTATTATTATTTAAAGAGAGAGAGACTTGGGTTCTGCCATATTTATGGAACAGTTTTATAACCCAGTATTGATTACAAAGTTATAGAATATTATTATTTCATAGAAATGCATAAAGCAAAAGTATTTCTTTCATAGATTTTATTCTTGATTATTTCAAATAGGATAAGGTAATTTAGCTTCTCTCTCTGTAGTTTAGCAAATATTACCAGCACTTCATAAGGGAGTCTATTGAGAAGAAATGCCGCAAGAAACTCAATAGATTTGACTTTATCAATCTAAAGCAAGTATAATAAGAATCTTTGTTCTTATAGTGAATTAACATTATAATATCAAGTTCTAGGTTAAAGTCAATAGTATTATTGAAACAGTAAGTACGATGAAAGTAAGTATGCTGTTGATACTTCATTTGATTATAAGTACTTTATAATAAAGTTTAGTCCTGTAGACATTAAATAGTTTATGTTATTTAAACCATAATATTACTTTCACTAGGTAAAGTATAAGTTTTCTAGCCAAGGTAGGGTTTTCATCTACCAAAAACAGTATACATCAAGTCTATGTTTTCTATAGCTTGAACAAAGTCATATTTTGACAGTAGTGAAGGATATCTGATTGATAATGAATGTATTTGGTCAGACCTTAATATAGGACTCCCCTCCGTTTGGTAGTAGGAATACTAAGCTTGCTTTGCTTCGCTAGGAAAGAACAAATATATGGGATGGTTTTGTTTTATTTCTTAACAATTCCAACCAAATGTAGTATAAGGTATTTTTACTGTAAAATAGCACATTGTTCATGCTACAGAATCAACCAATAAAATCCCATCTTAGGCTAGAATTGCTCACACAAGATAAAATATATTATGGTAAATAGTTGAAGGTAATTATGGTAAGTAATTACAGTTAAGACCTGAAATAAATGTCTAAAAGAAATTAGGATTTCCATCCGCTTAATGACGAACCTACGCCCTATGCCTACACTTAGAGAAGGTTCCTATTTCCCTAAATTAAGCTAAGGTGTTAACAAATCTAGAGGACTGGCCTCACATTTAAATTTAGTGTGTGTGTGTAATGTTGTTTATTCTCAGTGCAATGAATAAACCCCTAACTCTAACCCATCCTCGATGCAAGGAATGGATTACTATCTATTCTAAAACCCTATAAGATGCGAGGTTCGGGACTACCTCTATAGACCTATACCTAAATCCCGGTGTTACGTCTGGGTTGGGCCCCCACACAACCGAGAGGGTTGGGAGAGAAGAAGGGCCCCTGAATACCCCTACACAAACGAGTGAATATATACATATATAGATCAGTACGGTCCACAGCAAGCTGGACCACATGAGAACCTCACTGTCTAGACATCCTCATAGTGGACCAACATTCCCGTGTGTGGCGAGCTCACACGGGAAATTAAACATGATAATCAATAAAGTTTATCATGAATGAAAACCCATGCCCAAAAGAGGCCACATTTTGGGGCATCCAACCGTTTGGATTCTAAATCCAGAGGACTTCGTTGTCACCATGTTAGGTATCCGTCCAAAGGATCGCTCCGGTCGAGCCATGAAGTTAATCACTAATGCAACAGCAAAATGCAAGTTTCATCTTGCCAAGACATTTACTTTAACACTAATTGAAGTTAAATTCAAACAAGTGAAACAAATTGTAGGATCGCTGAAATACACACAATACACTTTAGTTTTAGCAAATAATACAGTTAAATAGGAAAGATCTCACCAATACCGTAGCGCAGTTTCGTTCGATTCGGGTATGAATATAATAATGGTACTTCAATATGGTATATAACGTAACACACGTCCACACGGCTTGAATGCCAAATAATGAATAATCAATCAAAGATCCTCTGCACGTCTACTCAGTACGCCAGACAACAGTAAAAAGCCCCGATTCTCGCTTCTGTGGTCTATTTATAGTCTCAGAGGAGCGTTTTAGCTTCATTGGCTACTTTAGCATCAGCGTTTTGGCTTCTTTAGCTACTTCAGGGACATTAGCGTCTGCGTTTTGACTTCTTTAGCTACTTCAGGGACATTAGCGTCTGCGTTTTGGCTTCTTTAGAGACATTAGCGTCTGCGTTTTTGGCTTCTTTAGCTACTTCAGGGACATTAGCGTCTGCGTTTTGGCTTCTTTAGGGACATTAGCGTCTGCGTTTTGGCTTCTTTAGCTACTTCAGGGACATTAGCGTCTGCGTTTTGGCTTCTTTAACTTCTTTAGGGACATTAGCGTCTGCGTTTTGGCTTCTTTAGGGACATTAGCGTCAGCGTTTTGGCTTCTTTAGCTACTTTAGCGTCTGCGTTTTGGCTTCTTTAACTTCTTTAGCGTCTGCGTTTTGGCTTCTTTAACTTCTTTAGCGTCTGCGTTTTGGCTTCTCTAGCTACTTCAGGGACATTAGCTTCGTAGGCGCCAGCAAGTCTGACTCCTTATATGGTCATATTTTCAGGTTTGTTTACCTCCTTATATGGTCATGCCTACAGACTTTTGTTCGTACTGAAATGACCGCGCCGGACTAATTGCCTAATGTTTATTTAGCCACTCAGCGACAAATTGTTAACGTTATAGATAGCATTTAAGTAGTTAAATATCTTAAGGTAGATGCCGTATAGGTGCTTACTGTGCGAGTAGATCATACATCTATTAAAGATTTCCCTACAAAGGGGATTCTAAGTAGCATTACTGGTGCATATATTGTGGCGGGCCATATCTCAAGAAATAATATAATTGATTTATTAATACTTTAGTATAAAATATATTTGTGAACGTGACGGGCTGCTGAACCCAAAGCCAGACCGTTACAGCCAACCCCCAAAATGTTACGCAGGTGCCTAGAATATTATTCAACCGGAGTACATTTTCTAAATCTCAATGTTCACAAATATACATAAAGAAATCTTCATTTGTTTGTTAGAATTTCTCTACATATGTATAACTTCAATTTATTGACATTTTACCCCAAGATTTTTTTTTTATATGTAGTGTGTTTTTATACCAAGTCCATAGTGATCACAAAACGAATTGCAATACCAAAATATGATAGATCAGCCATGAATAACCATCAGTCTTCACAAGGAGATTCTAGCTCAAGTGTGGGACACTGGTTCTCAAGCAGCGCAACCCTAATGGTAATGCATCAGTTTATCCAACCCGATCCTGCATTGCTTTTATGGATTATAGATTGGATCCCCCAATACATCCCTTTCTCAAACTAGCTTAACGTTTCTAGCTCGAAAGATACCTATCCGGTGGCCATATATCTATTCGATATTGTTTTCCAAAATCATAACCACTACTTTCTTGGAGAATGTGCGCAAATGAAAATCTTTAAAGAAAAGAGCTGTTGCATTTGGTAAAATACAGATTTAATATAAAATCTGAAATGTGTTACACACCTCTAATGCTGAGTATTCTGGTACCGTTCGAACAACTCCCTCTTATAGATTTCTATTTACGGAGTAGATATTTAGTCAGGGGTCTATGATCATGTGGAGTAGGAATTCTCTGTGGGCAGCCTAAAATGCTGACAATGTCAAAGTTGACCTGATCCTAACACCAATTCCCACAAAGAATTCAGATGTGGTGCCTCGGAGTCAAATGCCAACAAACCGTCTTCACTTCTTTCAGAGCTATAAAAATGCGAGAGCCCTCGTAAAATTATCTAATGCCATCTATTAATTACTTCACACACTCCCATTTATTTCTATCTTAAGCAAGTATCACATAACCGCATTCAAATATCTTTCTTCACGCCACGCAAGCAAGTCAACAGCACAACAAGAAATGAAAACTATTATTTTTCTAAAATAATTAATGCCCTCCGGTCGAACAACCATCCCAACACACCAACAATTCAACTGAGTACAACTTAGACAACCAGTGCAGGAACCCGTCCACATTGACGCAACCCCCCTTTTATAGAACCCAATCACATAATAATTATGTATCGTCACACTATATGCTATCTCGCCTACGTACTAATTTAAAATGTTTCATTTTATTTTAACATTATGATTACATGACAAAGCTAAAAGAGAACTCGCATGATGTAAATTTTATTTTTTAATTTTACTTTATTTTATTCTTGATTTCGCATAGAAATAGTTTTATGTTATAGCGTCAATGTGATGACCTTTAGTATTATTTGTATGAAAATCACGAGTAATTATATTTAATATGAAGACGATCAATTATCTACTCACAAAATCGTTGGCTTTGGCTATCGTATTTTAATGCAATAACTCGAGCGGTTTATAACAAGTAGGTACCTCTTATTTATAAATATTGATTGCATGTCTATTTCAAGTATGCTTAAATCTATTCAAATAAGTTTATATTGTCAATCGTACAAATTGGCTAGTTCTTAACCTATCTTTCTCTGAAGGTTGTCTGGAAGAAAATGGCACCTCGAGACAAGAAAACCTATTGACCACTTTGTAAACTGTTATGTACCAGTCTACTGTCCCCTTCTTCGAGCTTTGTTCACACGTGTGAATTAACACGAAGTACTTGCTGTTATTGTACCTGTTTCGTAATTTACGAATGAAGTCATCACAGATTCACTCCCCGCTTCTTATATTACTTAATTAATTACCCTAAACATTGTTCTCTCTTACGTTCCAGATCATATATTATGTTTCGCACCTTTAGATTTTCTTTAACGTACTGTCGTTTAATCAACAGATCCATATTATAAATATCATGTCTTTATTGACCCTTGTAGTTAGTATCCTTATGTACATAGTACCCTTTCTCAGAGCGAAATAAATAAGATATAGGTAACGCTTTCGGTCGAGTACCGAAATGGCCTCTAACACCAGCTTAATTACTTAAAAATAAGTTTAATTAACTTAAAAGTTATAAGAGGTCTATGTTTCGAAAGTAGTGTTATTGGAGTCGAACCAATACTTCATACATAAATAGCAAGTATAAACTAAAACTTGGGTCGAACCACTCGCTGATACCTAACACAAATCATTCACCATGAACTAAAAATTGGGTCTGAACCAATCACTTGCTATCACTGCATAATAACAGCATGAGAATTAAAACCCTGGGATCAAATCAATCAGTAACCCAACATGATTTATAAATTGGGATCGAACCAATTCGTAAGTAGGTACTTATCACAAATAAAACAAAATAAATTATAAATTGGGGTCGAACCAATTCGCTGTAGGTGCTTATCAAATAACACAACATAAATTATAAATTGGGGTCGAACCAATTCGCTGTAGGTGCTTATCACAAAACACAACAGGAATTATAAATTGGGGTCGAACCAATTCGTAAATACGTTACGTACGTTTCGTATATATTATCCTCTGTCTCAAAGGTCAGCTAGAAGACATCCTTTTGAACTGATAAGTTTGCCTTTCTACCACTATTTCTGTTTGCCTACGTATTTGTAATCGATTTTGTAGCATAACTAGTTTGCATACAACACACATAACGCAGCAAGAATTTAACATTGGGATCGAACCAACTTACACAATCTAGTTATTAGTGACTATGTAAAACCTAGAAAACAGAACCTAAAATTGTTAAGATCTATCATTACTTATGATAACATTGGAATCGAAACAATTAGCACAATTCAGTTACTAAAACTTTGTAACTAACACTAGTTTTTAGAACCTAAGATATTAATATCTATCTTTACTTATGACTATGACAATACCTATAAAACTACTCATCCTATTTCTTATCGCAAAACCGTCTGCTTCCAGTGGAAGCCTTCCACCCAACTTCAGACCATGGTGACCTTAAACCCCGACCTTGACTTTGATTGGTTAGGTACAATTAATTAACATGTAAAAGAACGAATGCAACACTCGGACCGCGTTATTTTTTTTTCCGCTTAAATACCATAGTAGCGTACAATCCTATAGACGGCACTAGCAACAGCGTCGGATATACCCAAAAAGTTCAAACCCAGATACTAATGGTTGTTACCTTACATGCCAATAAAAGGGGCGTTTACCTTATTTTAATCTTAATAGACAACTTCTCGTCCATCATAACGCTTTCTGGCTCTAGCCTAGCATAGCATATGCATTTCGTTCCTAACCTATGCGTATTGTTTCTACTAAACAATAAAACATATCACCTCTTTTTTTTCAACTAAAGCTTAATAGGTGCACATAAAACAAAACCCTACCTTGTGCCGGCAGTCGGGCAAAATTTATTTCGAAACGGTACGAGGCTTAATAAAATTTACTACTAGTAATACGATTCGATAGCTTTTGTATTTTATTTATTTATTTATATATCACAGGTAATTGCGAGGTCAAGGTAAAATTTTCCTACTTATCAAAAAAGCTCAGTCTCGGTAGGAGACTTGGCTAAAAGACCTAGTATCCAGGCTAAAACTTAAAATAAGAATTAGAAAATTTTAATTAAATAACATAGCAAACGTGGCTGTATGGTTAGAAATCCCTTTGCCTTCCTAGGAGAGCAAAAATCGAAAACCTATAATAAATTTGTCAAAAATGTCAAAATGACAAGCGTCCTAGTCCTAAACGCTTTGTTGATTTCGATTTCATTTGATATTATTAGTTATCGCCATTAAAGAAGGTCAAGAAGTCATTAATTACTTTAACGATGTGTCGTAGCATAATTATGCCGTAATGCTAAATTTGTTTATCCGAATACCTACTTACAACCACACACTGAAGATGGACGCGCTATAACAAGCCGCTTATGCAGTTTAACCATCATCAAACATGTACGGAATACGGATACGTTATGTATAAAACCCCATGAGAAAACCAAAGTATCCCTACCAGTTCAGGTACCTTAATATTTGTAAGTATTTTACCATTCACTTATTTCTTAAGTGTGCAATATCATTAGTGATTGTGAACCATAACCTATACTCACTAAACAATCAATATGCAATACACACTCTCCGATAATGTAGCCTACTTAAAACTAAGTTAATCATGCTCCTTACTTGTTTCAGGAGTTTGAAGATAATAATTGATTATTCTACCTAATGACAAAGGAATGATTATGATCCTATTTTTACTACTACTGGAGGCACAAAAGCTTTGCAACACCTAAAACCTGCTGCCAAAATGTGATATCTATGCAATAAAACGGAACCTAATAATATATCAGTGATTGCTACAAATGCTACCGAGATGTCTTCAAAGCTATGGGAGAAGTTTGATGCTTTGTACTCGATGTTTTATTACACTATGCATTAACCTAAAGTGATATATCTAAATTATAAGTGTTGCCTTCGGATTTTATGGCTATGAATGTTACTAATTTGATAGACATAATTTGACATAGGTGCGTAACTCATACTTGCTATTCCATTACTTGACGAATGTAACCCGTTAATTAAAATTTATTAATATCTTCGCTTTATACCTACTACTCCAATTCTATATTGATTTGTGAAAACTATCACTGTACATGAGCTAATGGAAAACCTTCTGCAATAAGTTATAAAAGTATTTTTTCATACATGAGTGTACGAGGGAGTGCGCAGCCAAGTATTTTCAACTTGGTTGAGACTTGTACTTTCTTGCTTAACTTACTGATTTGGGGAGTTATGCAATACCTTTCCTTTCTCTTTGTTTAAACTGGTGAAATTAGATTGCTAAGGGTAACTTATACAATAAATGCTTTACCTTTTTTATGTTTCCTTATTCATTCTAACTGAACCCTACAACATTGTATATACATTGCTTGTGTATCTTATTATAATACTGACATGAAAGATACCAGGAACCACTTTATGATAGTAAAACATTGTGAGGAAACCTTCAACACATTGGTGAAGTAAACTATAATTATGAGCAAAGTACCATTCCACTCAAAGACCTCACAATACTCTTCCAAGTCTAGTTTTCTGATCTTACTTGAACTACTTTCATCAAAATAAAAAGGTAAGTTTTTTTTTTTCTCAACTATTTATGGTAAGAGGTTTATTAACCATGCTTATTTTGAAATGAACCACTGCTCACAATAATATCTACCTACTTGCAATCCTAAAACCTCCCATTGCTTACATCTCAAACTTTATCCTATGACTTATGTTATCATTATATTGCACATATTGTAAAGAATATGTTGGTAATCTTAGAATGGAACTTAGAATATCTTAGTAGTCATTATAGTAGTCGCCTTAAAGTTATATAGGGATTCCCTGTAATTTTAAAATAAAGTATTGTTCTATAGTTAGTAGTTTGATGGACAGACAGAACCCGTAACCTTAGGTATTCTCATTTTAAGTAAAATTGCAACCCCCCTTTTCCTCAATTTTACTTACCCTATTTTAATGCAAACTTATATTAATTTATCAGTTTGACAAGCAGCCAGAAACTTAAATTTTCATTCTACATAGCACTACATACATACAACCCCCCTTTTCTTCAATTTTACTTATCCAATTTTGAAAATTTTATTCAATTTTAGATAATGCTTATGTACAATTAAGAGTTTAATTACTTACTTTGTCTGTTTGCTTAATTAAATCTTGAAACTTTCTACCAAGTTCACTAGGTGTTATACATATACCTATTCTTGTGAATGTAATTTAGTTAATAGACTCCACATACAACATACTTTTCTTCTTTTACTACGACTACTCCTGTACCAGTAGGTTGTTATATTTTCGTTTTCTTGGTTTTGCTGACTTTTAACCAAGCATACTTAAATTAGATTTACCTAGCCTTTTTACTTTGTTGATTCGATACTTTCTGTTAATAACAACTAGATAAAAGTTACCGAACGACCAGTCAAATAATTGTCAGGCTAGTTTCGCTATTGTCCCTGGGTCCTAAGACCAGGGTGCAACTAAGTCACACCTATAGTAATTTTACTCTTAGGCAATCGATTCATAAATATAAATAACTATACTAAGTAGGTAAACGCAATCGCTGGATGCGAGCAGCAGAAGGCCGGTTGCTACAGCAATCCCTGAGAAAGCTCATGACCAGCAGCGGGCGTGCCCTAACCGATATGATGATGATGATGATGAACACAATGAAGCATTTCCTACATAATTACACGCCTAACATAATATAGCCTACACTTTAGTGCAATTAATTAATTAGCAGCTGTGCTTTGGAACTGATATAGAATCTGTGCATGTTACTAAATTACAAAGCAACCCCCCGTTGATAAAACTTTATAACTGTTGCTTTGTCTAAGACTGCGCCCCACTCGTCTAAACAAAATCTATTTCATAAAATTTTGTAAACATATAACTGCCCTGTTCATTAAACATGATAATAGACTCCAAAGAGCTGAACCTGAGAACGATCGGTATCTGTTGTTCAGTTTAGATTGATGCAACAACCAATACAATACCTACAACATACAAAAATTACATTCTTACTTTTTACAACCATTTTACTCCTACCTACAACTTTCTATGCATGAATAAAGGTCCCTACATAAAGTAAAGACTCCCACGACCAGATGTATCGAGAAACCCAGCGTTGTTGATACGTTTACGTCAACTAAGACTTCAGCCACACGTACGAACATACTACCTATTTAACAAACGCTTGTTAAATTCGCATTATTAAATAAAACTAAACCATTAGATACGCAATTTGTTTGACAAACATGAATAAAACGAAACAACTTGTCGAGTCCAACACGCAAGACCCGACAATCACGTCTGACCGTCTAGTTCAGTCGTCTGTACCGGCCCTTACAAAACATAAAATTAATTTTTAAGTTTGCTTAAATACCGATACATACTATAATTTCTATACACGACACGAACTTCAATGAGTGCAATACTGTCGGCAAACATTGAAAACTTGAAATACATTGATTTTGCTTACGTTCGTTTTAAATACGGAATGAAGCGTCTATACACGGCTGATTAAATGAATGCTTATTGGTTTACCCGCTATCTTATCTATGCCTTATTTGTATCTTGTTGATAGCCTACCTGCATTCAGTTTTCTATGGAGAAAAATCTTATTAATGTAATTAATTTTAGTGAAATTACTAACAGAAGTAAATACAGTGCTTTTCTGAAGCAAAGCTACGTGAATGGAAGAAACATAGCTATAACATCCTGACAAATGATGTTAATTTGTAGAACAAGAGTTCTGCTGTATAAAATGCTTGCTTCAGGTGACCCAAGCATGACCCACAAGATGACCCACGGATGTCCCACGGAACTTTACGCAAACAAGATGCCTAATAATTGTGATTGTAACGCAAAGGATGAAAAATGAAAGTGAAAATTTAATTTGAAGTGTTGCGTGACCCAGTACAACTTCATAAATACCTGTGACGTGTCTAAATTTATAATGAAATTTGGTTTCTGTGAAAAGTTTAAAGAATAAATTCCTACTTTGAATTTACTCATTTCTCTCCCTAATATTCTACCTAGAAATACCATTTTCATGCACTTTCCATTTCACAAACAACAAATTGTGGCCGAATAAATCGACCACTAGATTAAATCAAACAAACTTAATAAAAGCTATCCTAAATATTATAAACACTAAATATCCTAGTCACGGCAACCCACATTGTACCTAACTAATAAATCGTCTTTTTAAATATTCTTTTTATTGGTTTTTGACTTGTTTTATTTTTGGAATTATTTTTATTTTATTTGAATTAGTTTTACTATTTAATTTATATGGAGATTCTAATTGGGAGATTTTGTATGGAGGAGTTTGTTTGATTTAATCGCTTAAAACTAGTACTTAAAATTAACTGAAGATTTAATTGAAGATTGATGATTGAAGATTTGGCCAGTGATTCGTCTAGTGGTGATAACCCTTCGTTGTGATCCGTAAATAACCTCGGTCCTTTTAGTGCGTAAAAATGGCACCTATTAAGCTACAGATGAACATCCTACATCTTAGAATATCTTATGATCTACCTATTTAAGTAACGTCTAAATATTGCTGAGGCTTACGAGCGTTGAACGTGAAATAGATTCAATAATAACATCAGTCGATAGATACGTAGTTAGAGGTTGATTTATAAAGATTATAGAAATAGGCTGATTAGATGTTTGATATCATAATGATGAATTCTAGTGATTTTATTAGCAAATATGTTTTTGTGGTAAAGGAAGTGCCCACTCCCCGCACCTTCCAGTGAGACCGTCACATTACTTCGTCTCTCCTCCACTTTTATTATTATTTAAAGAGAGAGAGACTTGGGTTCTGCCATATTTATGGAACAGTTTTATAACCCAGTATTGATTACAAAGTTATAGAATATTATTATTTCATAGAAATGCATAAAGCAAAAGTATTTCTTTCATAGATTTTATTCTTGATTATTTCAAATAGGATAAGGTAATTTAGCTTCTCTCTCTGTAGTTTAGCAAATATTACCAGCACTTCATAAGGGAGTCTATTGAGAAGAAATGCCGCAAGAAACTCAATAGATTTGACTTTATCAATCTAAAGCAAGTATAATAAGAATCTTTGTTCTTATAGTGAATTAACATTATAATATCAAGTTCTAGGTTAAAGTCAATAGTATTATTGAAACAGTAAGTACGATGAAAGTAAGTATGCTGTTGATACTTCATTTGATTATAAGTACTTTATAATAAAGTTTAGTCCTGTAGACATTAAATAGTTTATGTTATTTAAACCATAATATTACTTTCACTAGGTAAAGTATAAGTTTTCTAGCCAAGGTAGGGTTTTCATCTACCAAAAACAGTATACATCAAGTCTATGTTTTCTATAGCTTGAACAAAGTCATATTTTGACAGTAGTGAAGGATATCTGATTGATAATGAATGTATTTGGTCAGACCTTAATATAGGACTCCCCTCCGTTTGGTAGTAGGAATACTAAGCTTGCTTTGCTTCGCTAGGAAAGAACAAATATATGGGATGGTTTTGTTTTATTTCTTAACAATTCCAACCAAATGTAGTATAAGGTATTTTTACTGTAAAATAGCACATTGTTCATGCTACAGAATCAACCAATAAAATCCCATCTTAGGCTAGAATTGCTCACACAAGATAAAATATATTATGGTAAATAGTTGAAGGTAATTATGGTAAGTAATTACAGTTAAGACCTGAAATAAATGTCTAAAAGAAATTAGGATTTCCATCCGCTTAATGACGAACCTACGCCCTATGCCTACACTTAGAGAAGGTTCCTATTTCCCTAAATTAAGCTAAGGTGTTAACAAATCTAGAGGACTGGCCTCACATTTAAATTTAGTGTGTGTGTGTAATGTTGTTTATTCTCAGTGCAATGAATAAACCCCTAACTCTAACCCATCCTCGATGCAAGGAATGGATTACTATCTATTCTAAAACCCTATAAGATGCGAGGTTCGGGACTACCTCTATAGACCTATACCTAAATCCCGGTGTTACGTCTGGGTTGGGCCCCCACACAACCGAGAGGGTTGGGAGAGAAGAAGGGCCCCTGGATACCCCTACACAAACGAGTGAATATATACATATATAGATCAGTACGGTCCACAGCAAGCTGGACCACATGAGAACCTCACTGTCTAGACATCCTCATAGTGGACCAACATTCCCGTGTGTGGCGAGCTCACACAGGAAATTAAACATGATAATCAATAAAGTTTATCATGAATGAAAACCCATGCCCAAAAGAGGCCACATTTTGGGGCATCCAACCGTTTGGATTCTAAATCCAGAGGACTTCGTTGTCACCATGTTAGGTATCCGTCCAAAGGATCGCTCCGGTCGAGCCATGAAGTTAATCACTAATGCAACAGCAAAATGCAAGTTTCATCTTGCCAAGACATTTACTTTAACACTAATTGAAGTTAAATTCAAACAAGTGAAACAAATTGTAGGATCGCTGAAATACACACAATACACTTTAGTTTTAGCAAATAATACAGTTAAATAGGAAAGATCTCACCAATACCGTAGCGCAGTTTCGTTCGATTCGGGTATGAATATAATAATGGTACTTCAATATGGTATATAACGTAACACACGTCCACACGGCTTGAATGCCAAATAATGAATAATCAATCAAAGATCCTCTGCACGTCTACTCAGTACGCCAGACAACAGTAAAAAGCCCCGATTCTCGCTTCTGTGGTCTATTTATAGTCTCAGAGGAGCGTTTTAGCTTCATTGGCTACTTTAGCATCAGCGTTTTGGCTTCTTTAGCTACTTCAGGGACATTAGCGTCTGCGTTTTGACTTCTTTAGCTACTTCAGGGACATTAGCGTCTGCGTTTTGGCTTCTTTAGAGACATTAGCGTCTGCGTTTTTGGCTTCTTTAGCTACTTCAGGGACATTAGCGTCTGCGTTTTGGCTTCTTTAGGGACATTAGCGTCTGCGTTTTGGCTTCTTTAGCTACTTCAGGGACATTAGCGTCTGCGTTTTGGCTTCTTTAACTTCTTTAGGGACATTAGCGTCTGCGTTTTGGCTTCTTTAGGGACATTAGCGTCAGCGTTTTGGCTTCTTTAGCTACTTTAGCGTCTGCGTTTTGGCTTCTTTAACTTCTTTAGCGTCTGCGTTTTGGCTTCTTTAACTTCTTTAGCGTCTGCGTTTTGGCTTCTCTAGCTACTTCAGGGACATTAGCTTCGTAGGCGCCAGCAAGTCTGACTCCTTATATGGTCATATTTTCAGGTTTGTTTACCTCCTTATATGGTCATGCCTACAGACTTTTGTTCGTACTGAAATGACCGCGCCGGACTAATTGCCTAATGTTTATTTAGCCACTCAGCGACAAATTGTTAACGTTATAGATAGCATTTAAGTAGTTAAATATCTTAAGGTAGATGCCGTATAGGTGCTTACTGTGCGAGTAGATCATACATCTATTAAAGATTTCCCTACAAAGGGGATTCTAAGTAGCATTACTGGTGCATATATTGTGGCGGGCCATATCTCAAGAAATAATATAATTGATTTATTAATACTTTAGTATAAAATATATTTGTGAACGTGACAGGCTGCTGAACCCAAAGCCAGACCGTTACAAACTCGCTGATCGCAAGTACCACGACGCGTCCGGGCACGCCGTCCGGTCCTGGGGCACCATTCTTTCGGCGCAGTCGCATGACTGCTGCGCCAAGTTCCGCCTCGGTAATTGGGGGCGCCAACTCCGCTTCCATCTCCGGCGCACTGGTGTTATCGCCCACGGATGGCGGTCGCCAGGCCGGTCTATCGGGGAAGAGGCCCGATATCACGCGCTCGAGGAGCTGTGGGTCGAGACTGGTGGTGAGCGGGGGAGCCCAAGGCCGGAGCTTTGCTCTAACGGACTTATAAGGGCGTCCCCACGGGTCCCGGTCAAGTAGCCCCAGCCACTCCTCCCACGCCGCCTCCTTGGCCTGCGCTATAGCTTTGTACAAGTTCCTTGCAAGTTTCCCTGTACGCAGCATATAGCGCATCCTCCCGCGCACTGTCGCGGATCCTCCTCCGTCTGCTCCTAGTGTATTGGCGGCGCGCGGCCGTGCAGGCGCTACGCACACCGCGTAACTCATCGCGCCACCAATAGACCCGACGTCGGGGCGGAATCGGCCCAGCCCTGGGCATTGCGATGTCGCAGATCAGCTGCAGGGAGGTGACCTGCCGTTCCGCCTCGACATCCACGTCGTCGGTCACGGGACCGGAGCCGGCCTTCCACGCCTCGAGGATGGCGGCTTCCTGGGCAAGCTCCCTGTCCAATTTGCCCAGTCGCCATCTTGGCCCTTCCCCGGCAGGGGATCGGTTGGCACTCCTTGGGGGAGTTGGGAGCGCGGAGACGTCGAATCTGATGTATCGGTGGTCCGAAAGAGTCTCCACGTCCGTCCTCACCTCCCAGTCCGAGACACGGCGCGCAAGAGCGGGGCTTGCCAGCGTGATGTCCACGATCGACCCGCCCCGCTGTCGTACGCACGTGTCTGCCGATCCCCTGTTGAGGATCTGCAGTCCCGCTTCGACGGCCCACTCCTGCAGGGCTTCACCCCGAGCGTCCGTCGCGGGGGACCCCCACGCCGTGGATTTGGCGTTGAAGTCCCCGGCGATGAGTACTGGACCAGGGGGACTTCCGCCGATCAGAGAGCCCACCTCGTCGAGAAACGTCTCGAATTCGGCGAGGCTCCTGTTCGGCGAGTAGTATGCTCCGATCACCCTCATCTGGCCTAGGTAGGTGGCCACATATCCACGGCCTTTTACCAGTCCCTGGTGTGGTGGGGCTCCTACGGAGGGCTGCGCCACTATCGCCACCAAGCCGTCCCTGTCGCCCACCCAGGTGTCCCTAGCGGGGACTGAGTAAGGCTCCGCTACAACTGCAACTTGTATCGACCACTCCGCCATGCTCTGGGCCAGGAGGTCTTGAGCACTGGCGCAGTGGTTGATGTTGGTCTGTAGAAATCGGATAGCCATTACTCGTCCGACATTCTTTCCACCTCGTGCCCTGTGTGACGGTCCGGTGGGCGAGCTGGCTCGTCAGGGACTTTGGGGCCACTGAGAGTGATCATCCTGGGTTTGGGCGGGTTGCACGCTTTGCTTTCTACCCTACGGTCCGCCGGCTTGTCTGCCGCTGCGCATAGCGTACAGTGCGGAGCCGCGCTGCACTCCTTTGCGCTGTGGCCCGGCTTGCTGCAACGGTAGCACAGGAGACTTCTGTCCGTGGCATTCCTGCATTGCGCCCGCACGTGCCCGGCTTCCAGGCAGCGGAAACAGCGCAAGGGACGTGCCTCCAGCAACTTCACCTGGGCCAGTACCCATCCCACTCGCAATCGTCCCGCCTGAACCAGTTTTTTCGCCGCCTGTATAGGGCACCTCAACCACACTGTGCCCATTCCAGACGGGCTGAAAACAACCTCTCCAGACCTGATGTCCCCCTGAGAGCAGCCGCCCTCTCGGGCGACCGCTGCTACTACCTCCGTGAATAATACGGAGTCATCTAGGCCGGAGATGCGCAGCTCTGCGCACTTGGTTGGTCTCGACACCCGGACTATGGAAGGGTCCAGGATCTCCTCTAGCTTTTTGGCCAGAGCGTCCGCCTTTTCGCTGCTCGCTGCCCCTGGCACTTCAAAAATGCGGGCATCTGTGACGGTTCTCCTAATGCGCACCCCCGCAATATCCAGGTCTTTGGATATGTCCAGCTTCTGTTTCGCTTCGGCCATCACGGTGCCAAAATTGGCTCCTTTGGCATCTGCTGCGGGCTGCAGCAGCGTGATGACCACGGCTGTGGACCGAGGAGTGCGCAGTAGCTGGATCCTCTTCGCCGGTTCTTTGGATTTAACTGGAGCCTTCTCAGTACTTTTCTTCTTCTTGCCCCTCTTAACTACCGTCGTCCATGGTGTTTCCATCGGGGCTGGTGCCGGAGATGAGGGACGGGGAGTTTGCGAGACGCTCGCTGCCTGAGCAGCACCTCCTTTCTTTTTCTTTTTCCTTGGTCTCTTACCCTGTGGGGTGTTACTGGTAGAGACCGTTTCCCTACGTGCTTCTTGCGGAGTACTAGAAGTTGATGCGGTTTCCTGCCTTCTTTGGTCTGCGGCCAGCGGAGGACGGATGCGCTTCTCCGGTAGGAGCCTGTCCTTTATGCCAGCCAGGTGGGCGTCCAGGAGCTTTCCAACCTGGACCATGACCGCCCGGCTAATCTCCTCTACGGAGGGGGCTGCCGGAGCGTTTACGACCCGCCCTCTTATTTCTTGTCCGGGTGGGGAGGGCAGCGCAGGGGGCTGCACCTCCATGTCAAGTCCGGGTGGAGGGGGTGAAGGACTGCCCTGCTTCCGCATCCCCTCCAATGCCTCTTTTAATTCGGCCATCTCCTTGCGGAGAGTGGCCATGTCGGCTTGGAGCCGTGCATTCTCTGTTTGCAGGCGCAGCGTTTCCTCCGTCGCGGTACGCTTGCTCAGTGTAGCAAACGCATCCGCGATGGCTTCCGCTGCGTCCTTGAGCCGTCTGATGAAAGGTCCCTTCAAATTTTGTGACTTTGTGGCTACGGTATTAATAACCGCCACGCTGTCCGCCACTTGCTGACTGAGGTCTTCGTTGTCTTTCGGATCCGACTCCGACCGAGAAGGACTGCACATCTGGTACCCCTGACGGGTACGGATGTGCATGTCTTGCACCTCCTTCTCTGCCTGAAGCCGGATCTCGTCCCAGAGAGCCCGGTTATATTCCGCCTTTGCCTTGGCTAGGCCAACGTATTTGCCCGTTGTTGGCGGGCGGCCTCTTCTCTTCGCCGCGGAAGCCGAGCTGTCGGCTGCCGTTGAGTCCTCGCTGGAGGTGGATTGGGAAAGGTTCGGGCGGAATCGCTTCTGCCTGGTCTTCTTCCCCTTTCCCTTTCCCTTCAGGGCGCCTTCCGGGAATGGCACTTTTGAGGTGGGAGGCTCTTCCTCAACACTAGGAGGTGCCAACTCTGCCTCGGGGCTCTTTTCCTCTGCCTGGTCCTTCTTCGCAAAGGAGGGAAAGAAGGTTTCCGCTCCTTTATTTGGTGGCCGCGTGAGGCGCACTTTACACTCGCGCAGTGTGGCGCTACTGCTCTTAGCCGATATTTGGATGGCTGCTGCACTGATGTTGATACGTGGGCTCTGGGAGCCCACGGAGCGATCGTTGCCCCCCCCCAGAATACGAGGGGCAGCCCGTGTCCGGAGACACGGGGAGGGACTCTCCGCCCGTTGGGGCGGTACCCTCCTGGGGTAATATTTTCTTGCGATCACCCATTTTGCTTTGTTGTAGGGGGTGGCTCCCCTGCTCCCTTTACCGAGTGAGCGGTTCCCCTCTTTTTTGTGGGCTGAGTTCGCCAGTTTAAACTACAAAATAACCTAACATAACCTACCCAACACCAAAACTAAACTAATCTAACCTAAACCTAAATTAACTTATGCCTAACGCGCGAGAAGCGCCCCCTCCTCACGACCGCATCCCTGTCTGCCCTGCTGATCAGGGCGGTACGGGAGCGGACCCACCGCCTCTGCCCCCCGCAGTCCCCCCGTACAGGGAAGTAGGAGGCAGGTTTGCGGCGCGCCCGATGACGTTGGGCGCGCCTGCCCCACCTGGCAGGCCCAGTGTGGGCCCCGCTGGGGCTGTGTCGCTCTTGGTCGGCTCACGCCTCAAGCCCCCCCACCACGACAAGGTGGCGACACGTCGGGGGGGAACCTAACCTTTTTTTTTTTTTTTTTACCTAGGAAAATGCATTTACGCATCCCACCGGCCCGGGGGGTACCGGTGGGTATGTGGGACTCCCGGCCCTTGAAGAGGACCGTATACCCACTAAAAACCTAGGATGCGCCCTCGCGCTCCGCCTGGAAAAGGGGGGACCGGGGGAACGAATTTCTCATCCCTGGCCCCTTCCCGGCGGGTTGCCCTTTCGGCCTCGGCAGCATGCGGCATCGCCGCTCCGACTGCATGTAGGCGCTCCGATGTTGATGAGCGCCTACCTTCTCGGGGACTCACTCATTGGGCAGCCAATCCCCCGATCAGCTGCCCGAGGTCCCAGTTAGGGGGGCAGTCTGCGGTCGTGAGCGAGCCGCCTGCGCCCGGTTCTCCGTCGGCGGATCGGTGGCGCCGAGGGGTCATCCTCGCGCTCCCGTTCCGCCGCCTCTTTCTGTGTCATGACGGTGGAGCAAAAAGCAACCACCGCCTCCCACGCTTCGCAACTCCGGGTCATTGAGGCGACCAGGGTCCCCAGCGAAAGATCCGGGCCCGTGATGGTGGTTAGGGCCCGCCGCGCTTCGTCCCATGCAGGGCACACGGCACGCGTATGCTCTGCGGTGTCCTCCTCTCCTCTGTCGCAGTGCTTGCACTCAGGTGTTCCCTCTCTACGTGCCACCTGACACAGGTACTTACCGAAGCAACCATGCCCGGTAAGGACCTGTGTCAGATGGAAGGTTATCGTGCCAGGCTGTTTAATCCAGTCCCTTAGGACTGGACGCACTGCCACCACCAGTTCCCGGCTCGCCCTCGGAGCCTCGAGCCTCCCTTCCCACTGCTGGAGGAGATCCTCCCGGGCATCCTCCCTCCAGTGGATGATCTCCTCCAGATGTGGTCGGTTACCCTCTGCCCTTGCTGTTGCCACGCGCCGGTAGACCGCCGCGAGAACCTTTGCTTCGAGGTCCCACGGCGGGCTGCCGGCCAGCATGGTTACCGCCTCGAAGGATACGGTCCGGTAGGCCCGCACCGCTCTGTTGGCTATGATTCTCTGCGGGCGTCTGAGGAGCGCCACGTTTTCGCTGTTCAGGGCCTCCGCCCATATTGGAGCCCCATAGAGCGCCATGGAGCGCACTATCCCTTGGTACAGGCGGCGGCATGCGCTGCCTGGGCCTCCGACGTTTGGGAGCAGTCCTCCCAGAACACCAGCCGCCGCAACCAGTTTTGGCAGTTTGCGCTCGAAATGCTCCTTGAACCTCCAGCGGCCGTCGAGGACAATGCCTAGGTACCGCATCGTCGACTCGACTGCGATGGAGGCTCCACCCACCACAATTTGAACGCCTGGAGGCGGGGCCCTTCGAGGCCCGTGGAAGAAAATGGCCTCCGATTTGTGGAGGGCCACCTCCAGCCCCAGCGCCCTGATCCGCTGCACCACATGTGCGACTCCAGCAGTCGCCAACATCGTCGCCTCCCTGTGGGTGCTTCCGCGTGCAGTGACGAGGGTGTCATCCGCGTAACAGATTACGCCAACACCCTGCAGGTACGTGCCGCGGAGCACCCAGTCGTACCCGATGTTCCACAGGAGCGGTCCGAGGACCGACCCCTGTGGGACACCGCACGATACGCGTCTCGCGGACCACTCGTCCCGGGTCGGGTAGACAATGACCCGGTCGACGAAGTAGTCCGCCACCACTCTTTTGAGATACCGGGGCACGCCGTGGTATCTGAGCGCTTCTTTGACCGTCTCCCAGGGCAAGGTGTTAAAGGCATTCGCTATGTCTAGCGACACTGCCAACACCACCTCGCCCTGCGAGACTGCCCCCTCGGCGAGGGCCTTCAGCCGCGCGATTGCGTCCATGGTTGACCGTTCCCGCCGGAAGCCGTACTGGCCGTCGTGCAGGTCTGGGCCCACCCCCTCGAGATGCTTGACGAGACGGGCAGCGAGCACCTGCTCGAAAAGCTTGCCCATCTCGTCAAGCAGGACGATGGGGCGGTAGGCCGACGGTGACTCCGCCGGGCACCCTTCCTTTTGCAATAGGACGAGCTTTCCCGACTTCCAACTCCGCGGGAACCGACCACGGTCGACGCAGGCACAGAAGAGGGCCCTCACCCGCTCCTCCAACTCACTAAGCGCAAGCACCACGACGCGCCCGGGCACGCCGTCCGGTCCAGGGGCACCATTTTTTTGGCGCAGCCGCATGACTGCTGCGCCAAGTTCCGCCTCAGTAATTGGAGGCACCACCTCTACTTCCACCTCCAGCGCTCTACTGTTGTCGCCCATTGGTGGCGGTTGCCAGGCTGCCCTCTCCGGGAAGAGGCCGGCTATAACGCGCTCGAGGAGCTGCGGGTCGAGACTGGTGGTGAGCGGGGGAGCCCAAGGCCGGAGCTTTGCTCTGACGAACTTATAGGGACGTCCCCACGGGTCTCGATCAAGCAGACCCAGCCACTCCTCCCACGCCGCCTCCTTGGCCTGCGCTATAGCCTTGTACAGCTCCCTGCAAGTTTCCCTGTACGCAGCATATAGCGCATCCTCCCGTGCACTGTCGCGGACCCTCCTCCGTCTGCTCCTAGTGTATTGGCGGCGCGCGGCCGTGCAGGCGCCACGCACACCGCGTAACTCGTCGCGCCACCAATAGACCCGACGTCGGGGCGGAATCGGCCCAACTCTGGGCATCGCGGTGTCGCAGATCAGCAAGGGGAACCTTTGCTTCGAGGTCCCACGGCGGGCTGCCGGCCAGCATTGTTGCCGCCTCAAAGGACACGGTCCTGTAAGCGCGAACCGCTCTATTGGCGACGATCCTCTGTGGGCGTCTGAGGAGCGCCACGTTTTCTCTGTTTAGGGCCTCTGCCCATATTGGAGCCCCATAAAGTGCCATGGAGCGCACTACACCTTGGTACAGGCGGCGGCATGCGCTGCCTGGGCCCCCGGTGTTTGGGAGCAGCCCTCCCAGCGCTCCAGCCGCCGCGATCAGCTTCGGCAGTTTGCGAGCGAAGTGCTCCTTGAACCTCCAACGGCTGTCGAGGACAATGCCCAGGTACCGCATCGTCGACTCGACAGCGATGGAGGTTCCACCCACCACGATTTGAATGCCTGGAGGCGGGGCCCTTCGAGGCCCGTGGAAGAAAATGGCCTCTGACTTGTGGAGAGCCACCTCCAGCCCCAGCGCCCTGATCCGCCGCACCACATGTGCGACTCCGGCCGTCGCCAACACCATCGCCTCCCTGTGGGTGAACCTAACCTAACCTAACCTTTTTTTTTTTTTTTGACTAGGGAGGAAAGCTTTATAGCTTCACCCCGGCCTGGAGCGGCCGGAGGATATGTGGGACTATCCCCCCAGAGTGGGGAGCATACCCGAACTAAAACCTCCCTAGGCGTCACCCTCGAACCGGCTTTCTACCAGGCGCCGTGGGACCTCAGTCATGACCCACAACGACGCCTGACCGGCGCCCCAGCCTACGTGCCGGGGCTAACCCGCGCCAAAGGAGAGGGAGGTCAGGGACGCTGAACCCCCCCCCCCCCCCCCAGACCGTGAGGCCTAGCCTACGGCGGGCAGGGGTGCTCCACCCCCATACCCGCAGGCCTCACTGGGGAAGTTGGCGGGCAGCGAACTGTCTCCGCCGCCTCCCCCATCGTCTGCGCCGGAGCGGGTGTGCGTCGACGGCCTCTTCGCGCACCCGCTCCGCGGCCTCTTTCTGTGACATGACGTCCTCACAGAAAGAGGCCACTCCCTCCCACGACCTGTCGCTGTCCAGCATGGCGGCTACCACGCTGGGCAGCGAGAGGTCGCCCCCGATTGTCGCCACAAGAGTGCGGCGCTGAGACTCCCAGGCGCTGCACACCGCGAGGGTGTGCTGCGCCGTATCGTCCCCCGCGCCACACTCATGGCACGACGGGGTCGGCTCTCTCCTCGCGACTCTGTGCAGGTAATGACCGAAGCAGCCATGCCCGGTCAATACCTGCGTGAGTCGGAAGGAGAGAGTCCCGTGCCGTCTCTCGGACCAGTCGGAAAGCAGCGGGCGGACAGCCTCTATGGTGCGGATGCCATAAGAGGGGTCCGCCAGGCTGGCTTTCCACCGGTCCCTCATCCTCTCGGCGGCCTCGCGGCGCGCGTGGGCCACCTCCTCCGGGGCCAGGCGTTCCCCTCTCGCCCGGCCCTCGACCCTCCTGGCGTGCGCCTCCGCCCACACCCCGCCTCGAGCTCCCAGGGGGGTGTCCCTGCGAGGACGCAGGCCGCCCCGAACGAAACCGTCACGTAGGCCCTGCAGATTCTGTTGGCGACCACTCTCTGTGGTCGCCGTAGCAGGGCCTTGGTCGACTCTTTTAATGAGTCGACCCATATCGGAGCCCCGTATAGCGCCATGCTTCTAACGACGCCTGCGAAGAGGCGTCTGCATGGAGCGCTGGGGCCCCCCACGTTCGGGAGCAGCCGGCCGAGGGCCGTCGCCGCCTTGACCACTCTAGGAGCGAGGGCCCTGAAGTGGCCCTCAAATCTCCACCGCCTGTCGAGGTGAAGGCCCAGATACTTGATCTGGGCCTTCACCTCGACGATTTCTCCCCTCACGCGGATCCCCGCCCCCGCGGGGATCCTCCACTCCTGGCCCCTCCCCCCGAAGACGATTGCCTCCGTCTTCGGTAGGGCCACCCGCAGGCCCAGCATGCGGATGCGGTCCACCACCATTGTGGTGGCCAGCGTCGCACGCCGGGCCGTCTCCTCATAGCTGTCCCCCCGGACGACTACGAGGGTGTCGTCTGCATAGCAGACGACTGCCATCCGGGGGAGGAGCGTGAGGCGGATGACCCAATCAAAGCCGACGTTCCACAGCAGGGGTCCCAACACGGACCCCTGTGGAACGCCGCAGGCCATCCGCCGCTCCTCAATATCGCCACTTTTCGCCTGATAGGACACTACCCTGCCTTGTAGGTAGTGTCCTATCAACCGCCTGAGATAGAGGGGCACTCCATGGTATCGGAGTGCCTCCTCTATCACGCCGTAGGGGGAGGGTGCCGAAGGCGTTGGCGATGTCTAACGACATCGCCATGACCCCCTCCCCTCTTCCCTCCGCGTACCCGCAGAACTCTTTCAGGGCGGTGACTGCATCCAGCGTCGACCGCCCCGCTCGGAACCCGAACTGCTTGTCCGAGAGGCCCGGCCCTACCTGGACGAGGTGGCTCTGAACGCGGGAGGCAACAATCCGCTCCAGCATCTTGCCCACCTCGTCCAACAGCACTATGGGCCTGTAGGCCGAAGGAGAGTCGGCGGGTCGACCCTCCTTCGCCAACAGGCAGAGCCTCCCTTGTTTCCACACTTTGGGGAACCGCCCAGCCGCCAGGCAGTCGTACAACTGCCTGAGGCGGCTCCCCAAGTGTTTCAATGCGGCAGGAAGGACCTTACCCGGGACCCCATCTGGTCCCGGTGCCTTCTTGCATCTGCGCAAACGGTCCACAGCCCCCACCATTTCGTCATCTGTGACGGGTGGGGGGGCCTCCTGGAGCTCCTCTTCTTGCGCTCTTAGCGGCGGCGCCATCCTCGGGACCGACACGTTTGGCGGCCCCGGGAAGAGCCCGGCTTACCCGCTGCAGCAGCTCCGGCTCTAGCGACTCGATGGGGGGGGGGGGGGCGGTCCGCATCTTGTTGCGGACGATGCGGTATGGACGCCCCCACGGGTCGCTGTCCAGGGTGGCCAAGAACTCCTCGTGCGCGGAGTCCTTGGCCCTGGCGATGGCCCCCTGGAGAGCCGCTTTTGCCTCTCGGAGGACCTGGTAGTAGTGGTCCTCCTCGGCTTGGGTATGAGCCTTCCTCCTTCGGCACCTCTGGTATGCCCGCCTCGCGCGTATACTGGTGGCGCGGAGGTCCGCAAGCTCCGCCGACCACCAGTACACTTGCTTTTTGGCGGACAGCCGCCGCGCCCGAGGCATCGAGGCGTCACACACCTCGGTGAGTGCCGCCCGGAATTCTCTCGCCCTCTCGTCGACGTCTCCGCCGGCGGGCGGGGACGACCACCTGGCCCGGATCATGGCAGCCTCCTCTGCCAATTCCGGGTCCAGTTTGGTCAAGGTCCACCTCGGGAAACCCTGACCGACCCGAGGTTGCACCCCAGGGGACGAGGACGCAGAGACCCTACACCGGATGTACCGGTGGTCGGAGAGGGTCTCGGCATCCTCCAGGACGCGCCAATCCTGGATGCGTGCGGCGATGGCAGGGGTCGCGAACGTTAGGTCCACGATAGACCCCCCCTGCCGCCGCACGCATGTTTGCACCGTCCCCCGGTTCACCAGTGCAAGGCCGGCCATGGCCGCCCAGCCCTCGACCTCCGTCCCCCTAGCGTCGGTGATGGGGGAACCCCACGCGCCGCTTTTCGCGTTCAGGTCCCCCATCACCAAGACCGGCATTGGTGCCGCCCTCCCGACCACCAGCCCCAGCTCCCTGAGGAAGGCCTCGAATGCCCTCAGGGGCCTGTTTGGGGAGAAATAAACTCCTAGGAGCAATATTTCTCCCCATTTGGCTGCGACGAATCCTTGCCCCCTCTCCTTTATGGAGAGGCGAGGGGATTCGCCGAGTGCCGGCACCACTATTGCCACCGAGCCGTCCGCGTCTCCAGCCCAGTTAGATTGGGGGGAGACGAAGTACGGCTCGGCGACCACCGTCGCGTCGACGCCCCACTCCGCCATGGACTGCATCAGCAGATCCTGGGCGCGGGCGGAGTGGTTGGCGTTCGCCTGGAGGAGCTCAAGCGGACGTGCTGGCATTGGCGGTGTCCATGAGCCCCTCCGGTGCCGTCTGGCCTACACTCGCTGGTTTAGGGGCCGGGGTCTGGGCGGCCGACCTTCCTCTTGTTGGTGGGGGGGTGCACTTCTCGCCCTCCATCACGTGCCCCGCAGGGCGGCCGAGTCGGGTGCACAACGCACACTTAAGGTCCGCCGTGCAGTCCGACGATCTGTGTCCCTCCACGCCGCACCGTAAGCAGAGGTTGCTTCGGTTGGCAGTGGACGGGCACAGCGCCCTCGTATGCCCTGTCCCCATACACTTATAGCAGCGCATGGGGAGGGGCTCCAACGCCTGGACCCGCGCTGCGGACCAGCCGACCAGGAGCCGACCGGCCTGGATGATGGCCTTGGCGGCGGCCACCGGGCATCTGGCCAGAACGGAGCCCGTCCCTACGGGCCCCATCCTAATGGTGCCCACCCTGACGCTATCCGGGGGGCACCCCCCCTTTGCGGCGATCGCCTGGCGGATGGTCTCCGGCTCCGCCGACTCGTCTAGGCCGGAGATCCGTAAGTCGGCGCATTTGGTCGGTCGAGTTATTTCGGCTGACTCCCCGACCAACTCCTGCAGCTTGACCGCGAGGGCGTCCGCTGTCTTGGCGCTATCGGTGCCGCCCACCTCGATCAGCCGCCCCCCGGTGGCCGATAGCCGGACCTTGAGATGGTCCAGCTTCAGGTCCGCCAACTTTATGTTGGCGGTGGCCCGGTCCATGACCGCCTTATAGGAGTCCTTGGAGTCTGACCTCAGCGTGATTACCACGGCTGAGGTCTTTGGGGCGGTCAATTTCGGGCCGGCCACTTTGTTCGCCGCTGCCTTGGGGGCGGGGGCTGTCGTCGTTTGTTTGGGGGCCTTTTTGGCCCCCCTCCGCACCACCTCCGTCCATGTTGGAGCCGGCGCGGCCTCCGCCGGGGCTGCAGACGCGTCCGGCGCCGGTCCGCGTTGCGCCGGGGCCGGCTTGACCGGGGCCGGTTTGGCTGGGGCCGGTTTGGCCGGGGCCGGTTTGGCTGGGGCCGGTTTGGCCGGGGCCGGTTTGGCAGGGGCCGGTTTGGCCTGAGCCGGTTTGGCCGGCTTGGTAGCGGGCTTAGCGGGGGTCGCCTTCGCGGTTCTGGCCCGCGATGGGCCCGGTGACGGCTCGTCAGCCAGACGTCCTGCGGCCGCGTCCACCGCCAGCGGGGGGCGAAGGATAGGCTCGGCTGGGAGACGCTTCTCCATTTCCCCAAGCCGGACGTTTATCATCTCCCCGAGGGAGACGAACAGGTCCCGCTTGAGGTCCCCCAGCGCCTCGACCAGACCTCCAGGGAGACTTTCCTCTACGGGAGGAGCCGCCCTTTCTACTGCCCGCGAGGAGTAGGCGGTGCGGAGAGCCTTCGTTTCCCTCTCTAGAAGGGCGAGTTGGCTTCGCATCCGCTTATTGTCGGCCTTAAGCCGGCGGATCTCCTCCCCCTCTGTTTTGGCTTGGAGGGCATCCATCGCCCCCATCACCCGCTTGCAGGCCGAATTAATTCGGCCCCAAATGGTCCCCTTTATGTTGCCGCATTTACCGGCTTCCGCCAGCACGGCGAATGCAGCATTGCGGGCAACCTCAATGGGGTCTCCCTCGTCCACCTCCCCCTCATCCGAGCTGAGCTCGGGTGCGGGCTCGGCCTTCTCAGCCCCCCTCTTCTTCCCTTTTTTCTCCGCACCGGACCTCGTGTCCAGCGCGGGAGATTCAAGGCGGTACGCCGCGGTCTTGCTCGTCTCAGCCTCGAACTCCTCGAATTTTAGGTCCCGGAGCAGGACCCTTGCTTCCGAGAAGCCCAATCACAGATGGGATCCGATGGCAGGGGATCTGCCCCCCCGGCGCGCCGAGCTGACTTTCGGCCCCAACTCAGGCCTCGGGTTGTACTCGGACTCGACCAATCCCCTCTTCGAGGGTCCGGAGACATTCTCCATTACCTCGACCACTTCGACGTCGACCTCGACCTCATGTTCCGAGACCGACCCTGGGCCGTCCGGCACAACAATACCCCCCCCCCGTTTCGCTGCGGTCTGTCGCCGCCGCCGACATTCCGCCCTCACGAAATTGGACAAAACCAACAAAAACCAAAAAATATTTTCAAAACGGTCAAGAGCGAACTTTTTTTAACGGGCCGGAGCCCCGAAATCCGACCTTCGATCCCCGACAACTCAACAATCGCAAGCCCAAGAGCAGTGCGCAAGGTGCCAAAAATAAAAATGTTGCGCCTCAAGTGAGCAACGAGAAATCCACTCAGGAATTTTTATCTCCCGAGCGGGATGTCCGGGAGACGCAATTCCAGAGGGGATCGCTAGCCCAACTCAAGGCACCAATTACCAGACGGTAAAACCTTCTAAAAAGAAGGACCCACTAATTTTTGGAAATTTTCCAAAAATTTCGGGCAAGTTGTGTTTCCTGGGATTTCAGAGTGAAATCCCAGCCGAATTTCAAAAATTCGGGCCTCCGAAGCTAACGGTGCTAGAAGAGCACCGTTGAGGCAAAGAATTTAAACCAACAAACCAACTACCCGAATCCGTTGAAAAACCCCCAAAAAGTTCAGCCGAAAAAAAGTAATAACAAATTTCCGGTCACAGACCGGTCAGAGTCCAAGAGCCGATTAGTATGGGGAAACTTTACCAACTTAACCCCAAAAATCAGCTCTTTTCCCCTTCCAACTGCGAGTTCCCTATGGGACTTATAGAGGGGCCATACGCGTCGTAAAACGCGTCTTCCGAGCCTCTATAAGGCCAAAAAGAAAGAATGCAAAGTCCTTAAGGGACTTTGCAGACAAAGGACAAAAACAAGAATTACCAACTTATGGTTGGTAATTTTCTGCGCCTTAACAAATGTGACGAGCACCTCACAAGTTTTTGGTAACTCCCGGACAGAAGGTCCGATCGCAACCAAACAAAAACTTGCGAGTAGTACTCGTCAAGGCGTGGCTAGAAGAGCCCTAAAAATGAATCTAAGTTAAAAGGGGACAAAGTTATTAGGGGGGGAAAAGCAAAAGTTTGGAATAAAAAGCAAAAGTTAGGAAAATATCAAATTAATTTCCGAACGTCGACCGCACGAAGTCGATGCAAACGTTCGAAAACTAATATCTGGAAAACTACTGAAGCTACGTTAAAGGAACAAAAGGCAATATTTAAAACAACTAAAAAGAATGCAACACACAAAACCACAAATCTCGCAAATGACTCCCTCACATAAAATTCCTCGAAAAACCAAATGTTAACACCCAGTTTTCCTCAACCTAACCTAACCTTTTTTTTTTTTTTGTCCAGGGAGGAAAGCTTTTATAGCTTCACCCCGGCCTGGAGCAGCCGGGGGGTATGTGGGACTCTCCCCCCAGAGTGGGGGGCATACCCTAACTAAAACCTCCCTGGGTGTACGGGTGGACGTTCGGGAGAGTAGTGATTGAAACAAAGGTTGCTTTAAGACTGGATATATTGTGGAATAGATGAGCATATTATAAGTAAACACAGGTTATACGGGTACATACTTATAGATATATGAATTTTACCACTACACCTTCCTTCCAAAAATTTAAAAAAAAATAACTGTTGTACAACATTATTTTTTGTATTATACCTATTTGACACAAGTAATTATTGTTAACCGTCTATTCGTAATAGTGTAGACTATTTAATTATTTTCGCTAAACAATTTTGTTCTATTTTTATGTACTATGTCTAATTTACCATTATTTATTATCTCTACATTTGGTGATAAATCTCTTACCACTCTATAAGGACCAGAATACAGTGAGTCCATCTTAGTTCTACATTCGTTTTTGATTAAAACTAAATCATTAAATTTATAGGTTATAGGATTAACATATTTGTCGTATTGTATTTTCCTTTTCATTTTACTCAGAAGTAGATTATCTCTTGCCATTTTTTGAGACAGTTGTAGACGATACTTTAGCTCATAAGGGTAGCTGTCATAATTATAAATTGGGTCTACATTGTTATTTGATAAGTTGCTTGGTAAAGAGCATATTTTCCCAAAGACTAGTTCGTGAGGGGTAAATTTTGTTTCTGAGTGTACTGTCGTATTATGTGTAAAACACCAAAAGGGTAACCATTCGCTCCATGTCTCGGGATGGTTATCAGTTTGAATTCGAAGATAGGATTTTAAGTACTTATGCGTTACCTCTAGTGCTCCAATTGACTGGTGATGATAGGCGGTGGAGTTTAATTTTTTAATTTGGAGTAATTTGCATACCTCTTGGAATGTAGTAGACATGAACTCCGTCCCTCGGTCTGTAGCTATCTCCTTCGGCACTCCGTATCTAAGAATAAAGTTATTAACTAACGCTTTTGCAACTTCATGAGTTTTTTTTGTAATTAAAGGGTACGCTTCCATATATTTTGTTAATTCACATTGTATTGTGAGTATATACGAGTAATTGTTATTATCGGTATCTAATGGTCCAACAAGATCTAAATATATTTTTTCAAAAGCTGTGTTTGACGTCGTAGTAATTACCATGGGTTCTTTCACTGGAACTGAATGCTTTTGCTTTTGACATTTTTCACATCGTTTTACAAATTGTCTCACATCGTTTACTAAACCTGGCCCGTAATACTATTTCTTTATGTTATTGGCCATTCTTCTAACCCCAGCATGGCCACTGCTCGGTGGAAGATGGAAATCGTTTAGTATTACACGTTGGTCATCTTTGTTGTCTATCTTCTTTATACTATTTAACACACATATACGTGGTCCGGACCTATTCTTCATTTTCTTTATTTCTTCAATTAACTTTTTTATAAAAATTTCATTACCTTTGTTTTTTATTATACATATCTCACTTATATTCTGTTGCGCACACATACTATCTAACTCTTTCACAAAATCGGCTCGCGATATTTGCGATACTGAGTTTAAATACTTAATGTAAATAATTCTTTGCTTCTTTGAATAACATAGTGTTCTACTTTCACTATTTATTAATGCTTGATTTTTTATCTTCTGTAGCTCATTTTTGTAAATAAATTGCAACTCTACTGATTCTGTTGGCTTTATATGTGTACTCACGACTGTTGGCTGATCAGACCTCGAGTCGGAACGTACATTATTTACGATAGCACTTTGTTCTGCCAATCTTCGTGTCTGCGCTCGTGTCATCACGTTAACTACACTTTCATGCATCTCTTTCAAATCATTCGACGTCACACATATTCGAGACAAGGCGTCTGCTGCCGCGTTGTCCGAGCCTTTCACATATTCAACTTCAAAATTATACTCCTCTAGCGCTATTCTGAATTTCATAAGTCTACTCGATGGATCCCTCATATTAAACAAATAAACCAAAGGTTTATGATCAGTTTTGATTTTAAAACAACGTCCATAAAGGTATGGACGAAAATACTTTACCGCCCATACTATAGCAAGTAACTCCTTTTCTATAACTGGATAATTTTTCTCTGCTTTATTTAACGTCCTACTAGCAAAAATTACTGGTCGTCCATTTTTGTTTGCTAAAATTGCTCCAATGGCATTGTTACTGGCATCTGTTTGAACTACAAATTGATTTTGTTCAGTAAAATCAGGGTAATCGAGAACTGGTGGTGTTGTCATACATTCTTTTAACTTTTCAAATGATTCTTGGCATTTTTTATTCCATACAAAGGGTACATTCTTTCTTGTTAAAGTATTTAAGGGATGTACTATATCTGCAAAATTTAATATAAATTTTCTGTAATAATTGGTGAAAGCAACAAATCTTTTTACTTCCTCCGAATTGTTTGGGCATGGATAATTAATAACTGAATTTATTTTTTCTGGATCAGGTAATATACCTTCATTTGTTATGATGTGCCCTAAATATAAAATTTCTTTCTTTAGGAATTCACACTTCGCGGGATTTAATTTTAAGTTGACTTTACGTAGTCGTTCGAAAACATCTAGTAAATTTCGATTATGAGTTTCCAAATTCCTGCCAAAGATAACTAAATCATCGAGATAAATGAGGCATTTTTCGTAATTTAAACCAGCTAAAGCAATATTCATCATTCTCGAAAATGAACTTGGGCTCGTCTTTAGTCCCATTGGCATCCTAGTCATTTGAAATTGACCTGAATTAAAAGCTGTATATTTTCTACTTTTTTCGTCCAGTTGTACATTGTAGTAACCTTGATATAAATCCAAATGTGTGAAGTATACGCTTCCCGATAATGATTCTAAAACCTCGGTAATATCCGGTAGAGGATATTTATCATCTTCAATGCAATTGTTTAGTTTGCGATAATCTACCACTAGACGCCACCTTTTCTCTCCACTTTTATCTTGCTTTTTTGGAACTAATAAAACAGGGCTGGACCAATCGCTTTTGCTAGGTTCTATAATCCCTTCCTTCAATAATTTATCTATGTGTCTTTTCACTTCTGATTTCTGAGTAAATGGTAGCCTGTAAGGTTTTGTAAAAATAGGACTCGTGTTAGGTTTTAAAGTAATTGTGTGAGTATAAACATCTGTTGTTTTTAATAAATCTCCTTCCATATAAAAAATATCGGCATATTTGGCACATACATTCTCTATCGTCATTCGTTCTTCTTGATTCAAATGTTTTAGTTGTAACTTTGAAAACAATTTTTTCACTCTATCCGCGTTTTTCGAAATTTTGTTAAATGCACATACATCGTAATCTCTAAGCTTGTGTATGTCGGATGTAATGTTAGATAACACGGCATTATTTTCTGTAACATTAAGTATTTTAATAGGTATTAAACCATTAACAGGTGATACTACTCAGATTGATTGTTGTCGATGAGTTCGATCGGACGTGTTTACTTAATAATAAAATAATATAATTATTCACTTGCAAATTCGTGACCTAGCTCTACTCGTACGCTGTGCACGTGACTCATCTGTGTCATTCGGCTCTCGTGTTAAGTGTCTTAGTTTTTAACTTATAAACTATAATGTTTTAGTGAATGGGGATACTACACTAAAAAAAAAAAATAATAATGAATGACAGCCCCTTTAACCGGAGCGCGCTTACGCAGCGCAGCCCTCCGTCCACGCCTCCGCCCGCGCCTCCGCCGCCCGCCCAACAAGAAGAGGATCTTCCTGGAATGGTGCCCACCTCTGAGATCCAAAACTGGATGAGTTCAATTCAACAGTGCCTGAATGAGGTGTGCACTATATCCTCCGAAGGTAAATTGAACTCTGACCAGAAGCTGAGAATTAGCAGTTTGTGCCGTAAAGTGGGTCACGGGACATCTCAAATGGCCGTGCAGTACCAGTCCCTTAAACAAAAAACGATTCAGACCCATATCACCCTTCAAGCCCTTAAAGAAAAAAATGACCTGTCACAGCGACTCCAAGACCTCAAACAGTGCATTGAAGAATCCTCAAAGCCTGCTTCGGGAATAGTTTCCTTCGCCGACATGGTTAAAAAAAGTCCAAATAATTTTATCCAGCCTAACAATTTTAGCTCTTTAGCTATCTACCCGACTGATAAGTTGAAGTCGAGCGAAGAAACTAAGTCCCTTGTTCAGCAAATTATTAGACCTGAGGAAATGAAGCTGCATGTGAGAGGTCTACGCAAGACCAAGAACGGCGGCGTTATCATCAGCACCGACACCAAGGGGGACATTGAGAAGCTTAAGCAGTCGACGCAGCTATCAACCTCTGGCCTCACTGTGGATGAGCCGCACAAGCGCAAGCCCAGAATCGTTGTCGTCGGAGTTCCCTCATCCATGCAGGAAACGGAGGTATTCAACTGCTTATTCCAACAAAACTTAGCCGACAAGCATCAAGGTATGACACTTGAAACATTTTTGTCCTCGATTAAGCTGAGTCACAAATCGGGAAGGAAGGATGCCGAGATCTGCAACTATGTATTAGAAGTCCCTGCGCACATTCGCAAGGCCTTGATTACTCAGGAGAGAGTGTTCATAAACTGGTCGTCGTGCCCAGTGAGAGATTTTACTCTGGTAACAAGGTGCTTCAAGTGTCAGCAGTACGGTCATGCGGCCAAGTTCTGCCGGGAAGAAGCCAACACCTGCGGTCATTGCGGTGAAGTGGGCCACGCTATAAAGGAGTGTACCAAGAAGGCCGAACCACCTAAATGCGCTACGTGCTTGCACTTCAAAAAGCCCTGCAATCACAAAACTGGCGAATCTGACTGTCCTGCTAGGAAATCTGCGGAGAAACGGTACATAAACTCAGTAGATTATGAAGGCGCCTAAGAGCGCCATTTTTAATTTTTCTTTTTAGTACTTTTCGCTTTATTTAAGTATTATGGCAAATAGATTGATCTCTGACCTAGATAGTTTCTCTGTATCTGAGTCAGCTACTTGTGATGTGGAAAAGTGCAAACAGTATATTTCTGCTTACAGTAATCCACTAACGATACTAACACAAAACATACGCAGTATTTTTAAAAAATTTGACAATTTTAATACTTTCCAGCAACGTATAAACATTAATTGTGACATAATTGTTTTAACTGAGTGTTGGCTAGGTAAACATGCTAATTTACCACTCATGCTCGGGTATAATATGTACAGTAGCAAAGCAAATTTTAATCAAAACGACGGGATAGTGGTTTATGCTAGAAATAATCTAGATATCACAGTCGAAGAGCCTAACATATCAGACTGTAATCGACTACTTATCAAAATTGGAACTGATTTTGCAGTTTTAGCTTTGTATAGACCCCCATCCTTTAGAAATGCCGATAATTTTCTTAACTCCTTAGATGAAACATTGCCTTATATATCTCCCTTTAAAAATGTAATATTAGTAGGAGACATTAACATTAACATACTCCCTGAAAGTATCGATTCTACTGCTCTGGACTACCTAAACTTATGCTCCTACCATGGCTTACTCCCTGCCCATACGCTTCCCACACATCAAAGCGGGTCTTGTTTAGATCATATCATGCTTAAATCCAGTTTCCCCTCCATAGCGCTTGTCACTAACTCGTCAATAACCGATCATAATGCTGCCCTACTAACCTTAAAACGTAAATTACCTAATCTAAATCGCTCCCAAATAATATCTAAATTAAATATAAATAAACTTGAAGATGACTTACGCAACATTGACTTTAGCCCAGTTTACAATTCTGATGACGCGAATACTTGCATGTCGTACTTAATAAAAAATATTCAACAAGCGACTATAAGAAACACGACGTACACTCGCTTAAGTAATAAAAATTACAATATAAAGCCTTGGATAACACCAGGGCTCATTCGCTGCATGAGACATAGAGACAAATTACATAAGAAGGCCAAGTCCAATCCAAACAATCTGGTATTACAATTATCATATAAAAGATATCGAAATTTCTGCAACGACCTTCTTAAAAAAATTAAATGTTGTTATGATAAAAATGAATTAGAAAAGGCTGGAACAAACAGTAAAAAAGTATGGAATTTCATAAAAAATGTAACGTATATCTTAAAACAGCATGAATCATCTTCAGGATTATTTCAAGGTCATGCCTCACAACTGACATCTGCAAACAGCGCAAATGACTTTTTCGTAAATATAGGTAAGAATTTGGCAGAAAAAGTGCAGAGTCAGTCGCTTATTACGCCTTCAAACCAGCCTCAACCGAGTAGTTGTCTAAATTCATTTGTGCTATCAGATACTGATGAAGTCGAGGTTGAAAGAATCATCATGGGTCTAAAGGACGCTTCAGCGGCTGGTTGGGATAACATTTCAAATAAAACGCTAAAACGTTTCAAGCATATCTTGGTCTCTCCACTTACTTATATTTTCCGGAAATGCCTGGCCGAAGGAAGCTTTCCAAAATGTTTAAAAAAAGCTATAGTCGTTCCCGTACACAAAGCTGGCAGTAAAGACCAAATAACGAATTATAGACCTATTTCGTTATTACCAGCAATATCAAAAATATTAGAAAAAATCATAAATAACAGACTTGTTCAATATTTGGAAAAAAAATCAATTTTGTCGAAAGCTCAGTTTGGTTTTAGATCAAAATTATCGACTGGTGATGCTGTGCATCAACTTACTGACTATGTAGTACAGTCCCTGGACAAGGGCAAGCGGACGGTGGGAATATTTCTAGACCTTGCTAAGGCTTTTGACACAGTTTCCATACCCATTCTTTTGCAGAAGCTTGAATCCTTAGGTATAAGAGGCACCCAGCTTAAATTATTCGCAGATTATCTGAACGAGCGTAGTCAATGTGTAAAAATTGATAATATTATTAGCTCTGAACTAAAAAATACCTCTTTTGGGGTTCCTCAAGGAAGTATTTTAGGCCCCACTCTATTTTTGGCTTACATAAATGACCTCTGTAACCTAAAATTAGATGGGGGTAGAATTATATCTTATGCTGATGATACTGCTCTACTGTTTTCTGCAAACTCAGACCAAGAGGTCTATAAAATGGCACAGCAAGGCTTCAATGTTGTAAATAATTGGCTCCAGCAACATCTACTAACACTAAATGCGGAAAAAACTAATTATGTACAATTTCGTATGCGTAGATCAAGTTTCACCTCAACTAACCCAAAGCTCTACGCGCACCATTACAAGGACACTGCGAATAACTTGTGTAAGTGTCCAAGTATAGCTATTACTAACAAGATAAAGTATTTAGGTGTCATAATTGATGAAGCACTCTCATTTAAATCCCATATCGAAGCTTTAAGTGGTAGAATCCGTAAGTTAATATTTGTTTTTAAGAAACTACGCACTATAGCGGACTCAAAAATAATCAGGCAAGTTTACTTTGCCTTAGGCCAATCTATATTAACTTATTGCATTACGTCATGGGGTGGCACATCTAAAACGTCATTACTAACCCTAGAAAGAGCCCAGCGTGCAGTGCTTAAGGTTTCCACATTCCGTCCTTTTCTCTACCCCACAGACCTTCTCTACGAATCTTGTAAGGTGCTAACAGTTCGGCAAATATTTATAATGAGCACAGTCCTGAAACAGCACGCTGCTCTTCCCTTCAGCACTGAAACTACTAACAAAAGACGGAAAGATATAGTTTGCCCCCGAAATATGGGAAAAAAACATGCCTTCTCTTCCAGATTTTACGTATTCTTAGGACCATTTCTTTACAATAGATTAAACGCCAAGTGGGACATTTATCCTCTTACTTATAAAAATACTAAGATGATTCTCCAAGATGAACTTCAAAAACTATCCTACGAAGATACAGAGAAACTATTAACTATTTCAAAATGAACATTGTTTTTATAGAGGCATATTTTGTTACTTATATATATTCTATTTATTTATAGTGTTTTGTAATTAAGCTAAGTAATTAAGATCGATTGTTTTTTGCAAGTGATAATTTAATTTATGATAGTTATGTAAGTCCTTTTTCGCCTGAAACACAGGAACATCCTAGTTCAGGCATAAGTGTTTCTTCCCTTTTTGTATGTTTAGACTATAGATGTTATATTGTAAAAAAATAATTTTGAATAAAGATTTTTTTTTTTTTACTATGGAGCTGGCTATAAATATTCCTTCTTGTATTTCTGTTGAACAAATAACACTGTCTTCTTTTAAATTTGTCTGTACATAATGTATCGATTCGCACCTCTTAGGAATGTGCAATGCGTGACTGCAAGTATTATTTAGCGGGAAATAAATTTTCATGTCTGACTGCGTTCGTAAAATTAAGTTATTATTTTCAAAATCTAAATTTGCTTTGTAATATTCTTAAAAGTCTCGGCCTAAAATTCCATTCGACTGTACCGGCAATGTTTTAAAAACATAAAACTTGTGACTAATACTGCGATCTCCCAAATATAGCGTTAGGTAAACATATCCTATTGCCTGCACTTTGCCTCCTAGTCCATTTATAAGTAAGCTCTGTTTATGGATTGGAATGTTAAGCTCGATTGCCTGACTATATTTGATTGCTGACAAAGATGCTCTAGAATCTACTAGAAATGAAAATGATCTGTCATTAGATGACGCAATTTTTACATAGCAATTGCTGTTACCCACTAAAATTTGATGTTCGTTTTTAGTCACGAAAAAACTGGTTTGATGTGTCATTTTCAAGTTGCGTGGTCTGGCTGTTTGCATTTTGATTTTCACTCACTGAATCTGTGAATGTATGCACATTATGATGTCGGCGTGCCCTTTGACTACGATTGCTATTATAATACGTACCTCTATGGGATCGACCTCTGGTTCCACGACTTCTGGCCGGTGGCTGGTTATGCCAACCACGATTCTGTTGCCCATTGCTGTGCTGACCTTGATAACGAGGCCTAAAGGAAGAAAATCTGTTGTTGTAGCCTCCTCGGTTACTAATAAAACCTCTTGTGTGTCCCCTATAATTCCTAGAATAATAGTTGTTATTTCTAGACATACCTAATATCTCTCCTGATGTCGACGATGGCGCTGTCTCTTCGTCCAAAGCAGCTTGTACTGCATCCTTTAGCGAGTCATAGTTTCTGGCTGAAATAATAGTACTTAGTCTACGGTTTCGTAAACCATCGGCAAGTTGCTTAATTGCGTACTTTTCATTAATTGGCTTTAAAATGTCGTAGCAATTTGAGTTTCCGTTGGCTTGCGATATAGTTAAGTCAACAAATAGTTCACTAAGTTCTTTTCCAAAATCAGAAACTGATAATTCGTTTTGTCTAATTTTTTGCATCCTAAGTTGGATAGCGGTGGCAGCCTTTTTTGGTAATAACTCTTTTTGCATGTCTTTTACTAATTCAGTGACGGTGGCATATTTTTCCGCTAATTTTAACTTTGCGACTTGAGATAATCTGCTTTTAAGCACAAAATTTATTAAATTTTGTTTACACTCTTTGTCTGTCAGAATCGAGTCGTAATACTGTATATTATCAATGAGTTGTTTTGTGTTACATTCTTCATTTGTCATTACCGGTAAAAGACTTAGAGCAGTTTTTAGCTCGAACTTTGTCATTGTTGGTTTTAGCTCAACACTTTCAATACCTAATTCTGATTCTGGGAATTCCCTACACAAGTCTAGAATATCGTAATACAATCGATCAAACTTTTCGGTAATGCATTCTATAGCTGGCACATATTGAGGTATTATTTTTCCCGATTTAATGTCCTCGTTAATTTGACATAAGCAGTTACCATATCTATCTATATATATAAAATTCAAAGTCCTGACTGACTGACTGACTGACTGACTGATATATCAGCGCACAGCCCAAACCGCTGGACCTGGAGACTTGAAATTTTGCACATAGATACCTTATATAGTGTAGGCATCCACTAAGAAAGGATTTTTGGAAATTACACCCCTAAGGGGGTAAATTAGGGGATGAAAGTTTGTATGAAAGTCCGTCAGTTTTGAAGTTAGGACCTTGAAATTTTGTTATTAGGCTTACGTAAAAAAATTAATTTATACGGGTCTCAGTGTTTTTGATAATTCCACCCCTGAAGGGGTGAAAAGGGGGATAAAGTTGTGTATGGAAAGGCCTACATTTTCACAGCAAAAATCACTACATTTATTATTTAGGCTTATAACGCATCGAGTTTATCGGGTGTTATTGGAAATACAACCCTTAAGGGGGAAAAGGGGGATGAAATTTTGTATTTGAGTTGTTCATTCACAATTTTTTTGTATTGAAGTAAAAATAACGTACGTGGTAACGTGTTATTCCTAAGCCTCTATTGCCACCCGTCTATCCCTCTGTCTGTCTGTCTGCCACGCGCAAACATGTCCTGACTTTTTTTTATGAAGTAGAAAGGCAAACAAGCAAGTGACTGATTTGCGATCATCGTCCAACCGAAACTATTGAATCAAGAAAGCTGAAATTTGGAATATAGGTTTATTTTATAACGTAGGCATCCGCTAAGAAACCATTTTTGGTATTTTTTACTTTTAGGGGGAAAACGGGGGGTGGGGGTTGAACTTTGTATGAAAGTCTTTGTTGATTAAAGTTATAAACATGAAAATTTGAATTAGAACTACTGATCATAAATAGCTTATAAGTATTATAACGTATTACAGGATTTTTGCATTTTTACATTTAAAGGGGGAGAAGCGGGGGTGAAAGTTTGTAAGGACGTATTGATTTTTTTTAATAGGAGCTTGTAATTTTGAAATACAGCTACTTATCATAAATAAATAATGACACGTCACAGGGTTTTTGGATTTTCAAATTTGTAGGGGAAACGGGGAGTAAAAATTTTGTATGGATGGAGGTATCGGGTTTTTAAAAGGAACTTAAAATTTTGAATTTTCAGATACTTATCATAAATAAATAATTATGTGTTTCAGGGTTTTATGACTATCGAATTTTAGAGGTGGGAAACGGGGGTGAAACTTTGTATGGAGGGGAGGTATCGGTTTATTCAAAAATAAGAACTTCAAAATGATTGTTTTTTTTAGGGTATTTGGATTTTTACATTGGAAGGGGGCAAAACGGGTGGTGAAAATATGAGAGGGAGTGAGAGCACTTATAATTTTGTTGATTCTAAAAAAAAAGACATTTTTTTTCTGTAGGCCACGCGGGCGAAGCCGCGTGCAGGAGATAGTTATAAATAAATAATGAGCTATGTCAGAGATTTAAAATTTTAAATTTGAAGGGGTAACACGGGGTGGGGGGAGTTTGTATGGAGGTATCGGCGTTTTTTAAAGGTAGAAACTTGAAAATTAGAACTTCTTCTTCTTCTTCTTGGGTTTTCACAATTAAAACGAGAGAAACGGGGTTAAAAATTTGTATGGAGGTATGGAGGCTTTTTCGAAGATATAAACTTGGAAGTCTTTAAGGGATCACAGATAATGTTACAAAAACGAAAGTAATGGTATAAGAGAAGAATGAAGAGGTTTCTGAATGTGTAATAAAGATTGGTAAAGAAAGAGTTGAACAAGTGAAAGAATTTGTGTACTAGGTAGTACGTTTACTACGGATGGAAAGCACGATGAAGACATTGTAAGGAGAGTAAAAGCGAGAAATTGGGAGCTCTGCGTGCTTTTGTGAGCAGCCAGAATGTCGCATCCAGCAACGTGAACAGCCAAACGTGCCTTTTACGACGTTCGGCTGTTAACGATGCTGTGTTAGTTTCCACGTTGATGTATGGAAATGAAAGCTGGGTTTGCCGTGGAGATGCGTTCTCTGAATAGTATGAGCGGGATCAAGCTGACTGAGAGAGTGAGAAATGGTGTTATAAGAGAGAGGTGAGGTCTGAAAGAAGATGTAGTGACTAGAATAGAGAAACGAATGTAACGTTGGTTTGGGCATGTTGAACGAACGGATGAAAGGCAATTATGTTAGCAAATTTATGAAGGTGATGTGACTGGGCGAGTTGGTCGAGGGCGGCCTCGACGTACTTTTGCCAACCATATTTGTGATGTCCTGAAGACAGGTCAAACCAGAAGTACACGGAACCGCCGAGCATGCATGAAGAGAGGAATGTGTGTGGAGGGAGCGAGGGAATATGCCAAGACCAGGGCAAATGACGTTGTGTGGTCTCTGCCTACCCCAAAGGGAAACAGGCGTGAGCTTATAATAATAACAATAAAAATAAACTTGAAAATTAGAATTGTAGCTGCTCATCATAAATAAATAACGATGTTTCGGGGTTTTCGGATTTTGATGTCATTTGTTTTCTGTAGGCCACGCGGGCGAAGCCGCGGGCAGAAGCTAGTTGCTCATACAATTTGTTTGCTTCACTAGACTTTGTCTCCAAAATCGTACCTTTCCGTCTTGATTTTCCAATCTTAATCAAATATTCTCTTACTGATTTTAATTCCTTAAATAAATCTTCTATTATACTAGCCATAGGTAAGCCATCATTTATTTATGATATAATGTACATGTAGTTAGTAAACTTACGGATAAGTAACAGCGGACATATTGTATAAGCATATATTGATTAAATGGTTTGCTAACAGTTCTTAATTGATTAGATTAGGCATACATTTTATTATTGAGTTGTTCTTAATTAAACATATTTATAATTGCTAGGTACCTAGGTACAAACAGGGGTGCATGGGTAACGGTTTCTTACTTACAGTTTTTTATGTCATCACGTTTTCACTTTAAGTTCTGTGTTTGCTCACTTTTCACTACACTTCACTAATACGCATACGAGTATAGCGATGAAAGAATCGGCGGCCGGCGATGACGATGACGCGTCGTACATAATTTATAATGTCCCGGGCATATTTGTAAATGAGAATCGCTATTGTAAGTATAATAATTATCACGGCAATGATCGCGGAAATGTTTATAATTTTGAGGCAAAAATCTTCAATTCGCTGATGGGCTCCGAAATCATTTGTTTGATGCATATTTAGACTTCCTGGTCTTTAGTTTTAAACGTCAGGATACAATTTCGAAAGTCTCGGCTGTGCCGGTTCGGGGGCAGATACTATGGTCGGTTGCCTGAAAACCGATCGCCTCAAGGTGTTTCGATTTATTTCTCTTGTAATCCAATCTACGTGACACTTTCGATACACTTTATAGATGATGTACAGCATCCCAATAAGTATAACGATTACGATAATTGCCAGAAGTATATTTGTCGTTGTGAAATGGAATCTTAATTCTTCCACAGACGCATTATTATTTCCTCCAGCGGAGTTTTGCACCACTATTGTTTCTTCTGACTTTGACTGTTGTTTTCTCATTGTTCTAAAATAACGTCGCACACGTCCAACACAATAACACGATAACTTTTTACTCGAGTCATTATAACAAGTCTATTCGCGAACAGTCCGATGAGCTACACAAATTCCTTTCCTAATACGGTGTCCCGGTATCGAATTCGCGCGCGGCGAGGCGCCTCTGGCGGGGTCGCCATGTACGGGTGGACGTTCGGGAGAGTAGTGATTGAAACAAAGGTTGCTTTAAGACTGGATATATTGTGGAATAGATGAGCATATTATAAGTAAACACAGGTTATACGGGTACATACTTATAGATATATGAATCTTACCACTACAAACCCCTCCCTCTAACCGGCTTTCTAGCAGGCGTCGTGGGACCTGAGACATGCTCCACGACGCCTGACCGGCGCCCCAGCCTACGTGACGGGGCTAACCCGCGCCAAAGGAGGGGGAGGTCGGGGACGCCGAACCTCCCCCCCCAGACCGTGAGACCTAGCCTACGGCGGGCAGGGGTGCTTCACCCCCATACCCGCAGGTCTCACTGGGGAAGTTGGCGGGCAGCGAACTGTCTCCGCCGCCTCCCCCATCGTCTGCGCCGGAGCGGGTGTGCGTCGACGGCTTCTTCGCGCACCCGCTCCACGGCCTCTTTCTGGGACATGACGTCCTCACAGAAAGAGGCCACTCCCTCCCACGACCTGTCGCTGTCCAGCATGGCGGCTACCACGCTGGGCAGGGAGAGGTCGCCCCCTATCGTCGCCACCAGAGTGCGGCGCTGGGAATCCCAGGCGCTGCACACCTCGAGGGTGTGCTGCGCCGTATCATCCCCCGCGCCGCACTCATGGCACGACGGGGTCGGCTCTCTCCTTGCGACTCTGTGCAGATAATGACCGAAGCAGCCATGCCCGGTCAATATCTGCGTGAGTCGGAAGGAGAGGGACCCGTGTCGTCTCAGGGACCACTCGGAAAGGAGCGGGCGGACAGCCTCTATGGTTCGGATTCCATAAGAGGGGTCCGCCAGGCTCGCTTTCCAGCGGTCCCTCATCCTGTCGGTGGCCACACGACGTTCGTGGGCCACCTCCTCCGGGGCCGGGCGTTCTCCTCTCGCCCGGCCCTCGACCCTCCTGGCGTGCGCCTCCGCCCACACCCCCGCCTCCAGTTCCCAGGGGGGTGTCCCTGCGAGGACGCACGCCGCCCCGAACGCGACCGTCACGTAGGCCCTGCATATGCGGTTGGCGACCACCCTCTGTGGTCGCCGCAGCAGGGCCTTGGTCGACTCCTTCAGCGAGACCCATATCGGGGCCCCATATAGCGCCATGCTTCTCGCGACGCCTGCGAACAGGCGTCTGCATGGCGCGCTAGGGCCCCCCACGTTCGGGAGCAGTCTTCCGAGGGCCGCCGCCGCCTTCACTACCCTCGGAGCGAGGGCCCTGAAGTGGCCCTCAAAACTCCACCGCCTATCGAGGTGAAGGCCCAGATACTTGATCTGGGCCTTCACCTCGACGATTTCCCCCCTCACTCGGATCCCCGCCCCCGCGGGGATCCTCCACTGCTGGCCCCTCCCCCCGAAGACGATGGCCTCCGTCTTCGGGAGGGCCACCCTCAGACCCAGCATGCGAATGCGGTCCACCACCATTGTGGTGGCCACCGTCGCACGCCGGGCCGTTACCTCGTAGCTGTCCCCCCGGACAGCTACGAGGGTGTCGTCTGCGTAGCAGACGACTGCCATCTGAGGGTGGAGCGTGAGGCGGATGACCCAGTCGAAGCCGACGTTCCACAACAGGGGTCCCAACACGGACCCCTGTGGAACGCCGCAGGCCATCCGCCGCTCCTCCCTCCCACCCCCTCTCGCCTGATAGGACACTACCCTGCCTTGTAGGTAGTGCCCTATCAGCCGATCCTGAGCGCGGGCGGAGTGGTTGGCGTTCGCCTGGAGGAGCTCAAGCGGACGTACTGGCATTGACGGTGTCCATGAGCTCCTCCGAGGCCCTACGGGCTACCGGCACGGGTTTGGGGGCCGGGGTCCGGGCGGCCGTTCTTCCTCTTGTTGGAGGGGGGGTACATTTTTCGTCCCCCATCACATGCCCCGCAGGGCGGCCGAGTCGGGTGCACAGCGCACACTTAGGATCCGCTGCGCAGCCCGATGATGTGTGACCCTCCACGCCGCACCGGAAGCAAAGGTTGCTGCGGTCGGCCGTGGACGTGCACAGCGCCCTCGTATGACCCGTCCCCATGCACTTATAACAGCGCATGGGGAGGGGCTCCAGCGCCTGGACGCGCGCCGCTGACCAGCCGACCAGGAGCCGACCGGCCGCGACGACGGTTTTTGCGGCCCCCACCGGGCAGCTGGCCAGGACGGACCCCATCCCTGTGGGCCCCATCCTCACCGTGCCCACCCTGATGCTTCCAGGGGGGCAGCTCCCCTTTTCCGCGAGTGCGTCTCGGACTGCCTCCGGCTCCACCGACTCGTTCAAGCCGGTGATCCGGAGGTCGACGCACTTCGTCGGCCGGGACACGACCGCCGACTCTCCCACAAGCTCCTGAATTTTCGCCGCGAGGGCGTCCGCCGTCTTCGCGCTTTCCGCGCCTCCCACCTCTATCAGCCGCCCCCCGGTGACTGATAGCCGGACCTTTAACTGGTCCAGCTTATAGTCCGCCAACTTAATGTTGGCGGTGGCCCTGTCCATGACCGCCTTGTAGGTCTCCTTGGACTCGGACCTCAACGTGACCACCACGGCTGAGGTCTTTGGGGCGGTAAATTTTGGGCCGGCCACTTTTTCGCCACTGCCTGGGGGGCTGGGGCTACCGGCTTTTGTTTGGGGGCCTTTTTGGCCCCCCTTCGCACCACCTCCGACCACGCGGGGGCTGGTGATGGTTCTACCGGGGGTGCCGGCGCGTTCGTCTCGGGTCCGCGCTGGGCGGGGGCCGGATTGGCCGGGGCCGGCTTGGCCGGGGCCGACTTGGCCGGGGCCGACTTGGCCTGAGCCGGTTTGGCCGGCTTGGCCGCGGGCTTGGCCGTGGCCGTAGGCTTGGCCGCGGGCTTGGCCGCAGGCTTAGCGGCCGTTAGCTTGGCGGGGCGGGCTCGCGACGGGCCTGGGGACGGCTCGTCTGCGGGGTGTCCCGCATCCACTTCCCTCCTTTTGTCTGCCGCCAACGGGGGGCGGAGGATGGGCTCTGCCGGAAGACGCTTTTCCATTTCCCCAAGCCGGACATTAATCATCTCCCCGAGGGAGACGAACAAGTCCCGCTTGAGGTCCCCAAGCGCTTCGGCCAGGCCCTCGGGGAGACGTTCCACGGGGTGGGAACCCGTCTTTTCCACCGCCCGATTGGAGAAGGCGATGCGGAGGGCCTTGGTCTCCTTCTCCAAGATGGCCAGCTGGCTCCTCATCCGGGCGTTGTCGGCCTTGAGCCGGCGGATTTCTTCCCCCTCCGTCTTCTGGCTCTGGAGGGCGTCCATCGCCCCCATGACCGTTTTGCAGGCCGAGTTTATGCGGCCCCACACAGTCCCCTTTATGTGGCCGCATTTGCCGGCCTCCGCCAGCACGGCAAATGCGGCATTGCGGGCTACCTCGATGGGGTCACCCTCGTCCACCTCCCCCTCATCCGAGCTGAACTCGGGTACAGCCTCGGCCTTCTCGGCCTTCTCGGCCCCCCTCTTCTTCGCCTTTTTTCCCGCACCGGACCTCGTGCCAGGCGCGGGAGATTCAAGGCGGTACGCCGAAACCTTGTCCGCCTCCTCCTCGAACTCCCGGAATTTAAGGTCCTGAAGCAGGACCCTTGCCTCCGAGAAACCCAAATGGGACCCGATGGCAGGGGACTTGCCGCCCCTGCGCGCCATGTTCACTTTTGGCCCTAGTTCAGGCCTTGGGTTGTAGTCGGACTCGACTAACGCCCTCTTCGAGGGTCCGGAGACGTTCTCCATGACCTCAACCACCTCCTTGACCTCGACCTCGACCTCGACCTCGACCTCGGGCTCCGAGTTCGAAGACCTCAGGCAGGTCGACATTTTCCCGTCTCTCAAACCCAGAGACAAGCTTCCAAAACGGTGGGCAAAAGTCCACTTTCCCTTATGGGAACTTCCCACGAGTCTCTAGGACCAACGGTTCACGAGATATTTCACTTTCAGATGCGGATCGGCCAAGTCCGAACTTTTTTAAGCGGGCCAGAACCCCGAATTCCGACCTTGGACCTGAGATAACTCGACAACCGCTACTCACAGCGAAGTGCGCAAGGTGTCCAAGGGAAGCCCTTTAAACCCCTCACACACTCCCGTTGTTCAATTGAACCCCCTCTCCCAACTTTTCCGGGGTCGAATTTTCCAATGAAAATTTTACCCCGGAAAAAGTAAAATCCCGCGCCTGAAGTGACCAATGAGCAATCCACTCGGAGATTTTTATCTCCCGAACGGGATGTCCGGGAAACGCAAATCCAAAGGGTACCGCTCGCTCACTTCGCCGCGCAAATTACCGGACACCGAAACTTTCCAAAACGAAAGTCCGACTATTTTTTGGAAATTTTCCAAAAATTTCGGGCAAGTTGTGTTTTCTGGGATTTCCAAATGAAATCCCAGCCGAATTTCAAAAATTCGGGCCTCCGAAACTAACGGTGCTAGAAGAGCACCGTTGAGGCAAGGAATTTAAAGCAACAAACGAACTTCCCGAATACGATGAAAAATCCCCAAAAAGTTCAGCCGAAAAAAAGTTACAAAGTTTTTCCGGTCACAGACCGGTCAGAGTCCAAGAGCCGATTCGTATGGGGAAAGTTTACCAACTTAACCCCTAAAATCGACTCTTTTTCCCCTCCAACTGTGAGTTCCCTATGGGACTTATAGAGGGGGCCGACGCGTCGTAAAACGCGTCTTCCGAGCCTCTATAAGGCCAAATTAAAAGAATGCAAAATCCTTAGGGGATTTTGCAGACAAGGGACAAAAACAAGAATTACCAACTTAAGGTTGGTAATTTTCTGCGCCTAATACAAAGTGACGAGCAACTCACAAGTTTTCGGCAACTCCCGGACAGAAGGTCCGATCGCAACCAAACAAAAACTTGCGAGTAGTACTCGTCAGGCACGGCTAGAAGAGCCCAAAAAATCTAAACTACGTTAAGGGGGGACGAAATTATTAAAGGGGGAAAAGTAAAAGTTTACAATAAAAAGCAAAAGTTAGGAAAATATAAAATTAATTCCCGAAAGTCGACCGCACGGTGTCGATGCAAACTTTCGAGAATCAATATCTGGGAAACTACTGAATCTAAGTTAAAAGAGCAAAAGGAGAATATTTAAAGCAACGAAAAAGAATCACAACACTCAAAACCAGAAAACTCTAGGAGCACTCCCTCATATAAAAACCTAACCTAACCTAACCTAACCTTTTTTTTTTTTTTTTTTTTTTTTTTTTTTTTTTTTTTTTTTTTTTTTTTTTTTTTTGACGAAGGAGGAAAAGCTTTATCGCTACCCCTGGCCTGGGGCGACCAGGGGTTATGTGGGACTCTCCCCCCAAATAGGGGGGCATACCCTAACTAAAAACCTCCTCGGCGTTACCCGCTCGACCGGTATTACGGGGCGTCGTGGGAACCAGAGACTCCATCCACGACGCCCACCGGGAGCGCTCCGGTTAGTTATCCGGGGCTCACTCGCGCCAAAGGAGGGGAAGGCCGGTAACGCCGAGCCTTCCCCCCAGACATGTGAGGCTTAGCCTGCGGCGAGCAGGGGAGCACCCATCCCCTACCCGCAAGCCTCACCGGGGAGCCAGGCGAGCATAATTCGCTCTCCTAACTCCCCGTCGTCTACGCCGGAGCGGGAGCGCATCGACCGAGTCTTCGCGCTCCCTCTCCGCCGCTTCCTTTTGTGAGACCACCGTCTCACAGAAGGAAGCCACCGCATCCCAGGACCTGTCGCTGCCCAGCATAGCCGCCACTATGCTGTGCAGCGAGAGGTCCGTCCGTCCGATCGCCGACGCCATGTCCCGGCGTTCGGCGTCCCACCGCACACACTCCTCCAGCGTGTGCTGGGCCGTGTCGTCGCCGTCGCCGCACTCGTGACAGCGCGACGACGGCTCCCGCCCTATTCTCTGCAGGTAATGTCCGAAGCACCCGTGCCCGGACATTACCTGCGTTACCCTATACGAGAGCACCCCGTGCTCCCTCTCGACCCAGGGGTCGAATGACGGGAGGAGTGCCCCTATGGTGCGGGTTCCATAGGGGGAGTCCTCCAGGTCATTCTTCCACCTGTCCCTCATGCGTCTTTCCACCATTCTTCTGGCGTGGGTCAGCTCTTCGGGGGCCGGACGCTCTCCTCTGGCCCGTGCCTCCTTTCGCCGCTTGTACGTTTCCGCTTGTACTTCGGCGTCCAGCTCCCATGGCGGCGTGCTGGCGAGGGCACACGCCGCCATGAATGACACCGTCATGTAGGCTCTGCAGATGCGCAGAGCCACCACCCTCTGTGGCCTCCGCAGCATGGCCCTGTTTCTGGCGGACATCTTATCCGCCCAGATTGGGGCACCATAGAGGGCCATACTGCGAAGGACCCCGGCGAAGAGTTTGCGGCACTTGACTGAGAGACCACCCACATTTGGCAACAGCCGACCCAGCGCTGAGGCAGCGCCGACTATTCGGGGAGCTAACTGGGCAAAGTGCTCCCCGAAACTCCATTTTTGGTCCAGGATGAGCCCCAAGTATTTAATATGGGGCTTCAGCTGGACCATCTCCCCTCCGATTTCAATGGCGGCCCCGGCAGGGACCCGCCATTCTCCCCCTCCTTTGGCGAAGACGATGGCGTCCGTCTTGGACACCGCCACCTTCAGCCCCAGCGCCGAGATGCGGTCCACCACAAGCTGCGCCGCCACCGAGGCCCTGCGCAGCGTCTCGGCCCTCTCTTTTCCCCGAACGGCCACCATCGTGTCATCCGCATAACAGATGGTGGTCATCCGGGGCAACTGCGTCCCTCGTATTGCCCAGTCAAATCCGAGGTTCCACAGGAGGGGCCCGAGTACGGACCCCTGTGGAACCCCGCATGCCATATTCCGGGCAAAACGTCTGCCCTCTTGTCCGTTGTAGAGCACCACCCTTTCCTCAAGGTAGTGCCCTACGATGGCCCTCAAATATGGAGGCACTCCATGGTAGCGGAGTGCCTCTTTTATGACCCCGTAGGGGAGGGAGCCGAAAGCGTTGGCAATATCGAGGGATATCGCCACAACCCCCTCCCCTCTCCCCTCAGCGTCCTCGACGAATCCCCTCAGTGCCCCCAGTGCGTCTATTGTAGACCTTTCCTCGCGGAACCCGAACTGCCGATCCGAAATGTTCGGACCGGCTTCCGCGAGGTGTCGGGAAATGCGGGAGGCGATTATGCGCTCCAGCATCTTCCCGACTTCGTCCAACAGGACTATAGGGCGATAGGCAGAGGGGGAGTCCGGCGGACGACCTTCCTTCCGGAGGAGGCACAGCCGCCCCTCCTTCCAGACCCGGGGGAACCGCCCCTCCCTCAGGCAGTCCTCATAGAGGTCCCTGAGGCGTTCCCCCAGGTGTTTTAGGGCCCGCGGCAGCACCTTCCCCGGCACTCCATCCGGCCCGGGTGCCTTTTTGCACCCTCTTAGGCGGTGGATGACCCTTATTAGCTCAACGTCCGTTATGGACGGAGCGTCAAAGGGTCCCTCCGGTTCCTCAGTGGGGCCCACCATTACTGGAGGGGTGACGTCCGGGGCAGGCGGGAAGAGGCCCTCCACCACTCTGGCCAGTAGCTCCGGCTCCAAGGAATCCATTGGGGGGGCGTGCTTCATCTTCTGCCGCACCAGACGGTACGGCCTACCCCAAGGATCCCTGTCGAGCGATTCCAGGAACTCTGCATGAGCTTCGTCCTTTGCTTTGGCTATAGCAATCTTGAGGGCCTCTTTTGCCAGTTTCAGGTCCTCATACAGCCTCTCCTCTTCCCCCGGAATTTGACCCTGTACAATTATGTACATTTTCTGCAACGATGCATGTGGGTTTTGCAATGACATTCATTAAAGTCAATAACCCCAGACATGCGTCGCATTACAGTTTGCATAGTTTTACGCTATTTTATAATTTTATTCAGTGTACGATTGACCAGCTTGAATATTACATCTCTACCATAGTCGCGGTCTTTTCATTCCTCGGCACTCGCCCTTTACATTTACCTCTGCATTTACATCTCAGTGCATCCTTGCACATTTTTTGGTCCTTCGAAAGTAGACCTTCGGTTCGATTTTAACGCCGCCGTCGCGAAGAAATAGTGCCTGAGGTCTTGGAGTGACAATCAGTGACATTTGACATTAAATGACATTAAAATCGTGAGTGTGGGCCACATAGCAGCATTCAGCGTGAGCATCGAGCACCAGCACCTAGCAGCACCATCCAGAAGCAGCCCGCTGGCATAAGTAGCAGTATTTCAAGTAAGATCTTTCCATATTTTGTAACTAACAACTAGCAGAATGGCATCGGACTTACTTGCGCGCCAAGCGGTATTGCTGGAGGAGATCAGAAAGATTCAGAGCAATTTTAAAAAGGACTCTGCGAGTAGGAAAACTTCTCAGTATATAAAGGACAGGTTTGAAAAATTACAAAAACTGTGGGATGAATGTCAGGAGAATGATTTGGAGTTACAAAAGGAAGAGGACAAAAGTCATCAATATTTTACGGAGAAAGTGTTTGAGGTCATTTCCACCTGGTACGTGGGCACACGTAACGCCTTACTAGCAGTCAACATACAGCAGCAGGCAGCCTTAAAAGAGCAGAGTACCGATGAGCAACAACCAGGAACTAGCGGTTCAAGGCCGTTAACTACCACCGAAGATGACGAAGGTAACGCTTTGAAGGTGACATTTGACACTAGCAAGTTTCTTGAAGAAGACACTAAGTTATCAGAGTTGAAACAACTCCAAAATGCCAACTTTCGAGCCTTGAAAAGGTTTGTGGAGAATATGAAGATTGATAATGTTAAGGAGAAGTGGGAAATCGAAGACAAATTAAAGGTATTACAATCCCGATGGAATGCGGTAGAAAATTTACATTTGCAAATTGACAGTATTACAAACGGCACTGACATCGACTATTATGACAATTACATGTTACAAGAGCTGAAGTACGAGCGAACTAAGAAGAATCTTAATAACAAGTTGACATCTTCCGTCCATCAACAGCAGGCAGTTCCAAAATTGGAAATCCCCCAATTCCATGGAAATTACACACAATGGCCGACCTTCAAAGAGTTATATTGTGAAGCTATTCATAACAATCCGACCCTCACTAAAACTCAAAAAATGCAGCATCTGAAAGGGAAACTCAGGGGTGAAGCTGAAAAAATAGTCCAGCATCTACAAATAACTGCCGAAAATTACAGCGTGTGTTGGGACTTACTAAACCATAGGTATAACAATAAACAACTATTGTTCACCAAGCAATTTCAAGTATTTATGAGACAACCAACTATCCAGAAACAGTCAGCATTAGAATTAAAGAAGATGTATGATATTAGCATGGAGGCTATTCACGCGATTCACAATTTGGGCGTGGATACCACTACCTGGGATCCAATGTTGCTACATGTTTTATGTGAAAAATTGGATACTGACACATACGCCGATTACATGGAAATGAGAGCGAACCCTCGAGAATTACCGACCTTTGACGAATTTATGGAATTTATTGAAGCAAAATTTACAGCATTAGAGCCATTGACTAAACGGAAACCTGAAGTCAGTCCCATTAAACATTTTCCAAGCCCACAGAGGCAATTTCAGCCGTTTAATAAATTTAGAAAGACTTTTCAGCAACCTGCAAAAAGTTTATTCAACCCACGTAATAACTATAACTATCACGTGTACGCAAATAAAATGATATGTTCATTATGTAATGCCAATCACGCATTATTCCAATGCAAGCGATTCTTAAGCATGTCAGCGAGCGAGCAAGTAAAGTACATTACGAAATTCAACATTTGCAAAAATTGTCTATATGTGCACCCAAAGAATTATTGCAAGTCCGAAAAGAGGTGCAAAGAGCGCAATGAACCTCATAATACACTAGTGCACAGTGCGTTCGCTATACAGCCGTCACCAATGCAAACGAACCAGGTTACACAAGCATCAACATCAACGTAAGCACAAAAACGTATGCAAAACAATTTTGTCGCCGGTAGCGATGACGAAATATTGTTACCTACGGCACTATTACAAGTAATGAACGCACAAGGAAAATATATGACACTTCGAGCCTTAGTAGACCAGGGTTCACAAATTACATTAATTACAGAGAATGCAGCACAATCATTGGGTCTAAGGAGAGAGCAGCTACATGCAAATGTGTCAGGAGTTGGAACCTTGTCAAATAAAAGTAGAGGGAAAGTAAATTTACAATGCAAGTCACTATACAACGATTTCGAATTTAAAACTGACGCTTTAATAATGTCACGCGTAGTCAGTAATTTACCGAGTGTATCCTTTGACAAGGAGAAGTGGGAGCATTTACAAAATATTACACTAGCAGACCCGAACTACAATGTGTCCAGCCCCATTGACATTCTTCTGGACGTTGACATTTACACCCAAATTTTGATGAGTGGCCTTATAAAGGGTCAAAACATGCCTATCGCACAACAGACAACCCTAGGATGGATAATCTGCGGAACTGTTAAAACATACAATTGCAATGTAGTTATCAATAACATCGACGACTTAACAAGATATTGGGAGGTGGAAGATATCAATGACAGTTACAGCCCCATGACGTCACAGGAAGAGTACTGTGAAAAAATGTACGTCGCTACCACCAGACGACTCGAGGATGGGAAATATGAGGTCCGTTTACCAATGAAAGAGAACTTCGAACAGTCGTTGGGAAAATCTAAGCCACAGGCAATAGCACAATTCCGACAACTTGAGAAACGGCTAAGTCAAGATGAACAATTATCAGCAAGTTACAAAGATTTTATTTCCGAATATTTGAGAATGGGTCACATGAAGAAATGCAAAACCGATTTAAACCCCCATTGCTATTTGCCACATCATGGAGTAATAAAACAGGATTCTTTGACAACACGCTTAAGGGTAGTCTTCAATGCATCTAAGAAAACCTCCTCGGGACACAGTCTTAACGATTTAATGGAGTGTGGACCAAAATTACATCAAGATTTGCAAACCTTACTTATTCATTGGAGACAACACAAATTTGTTATTACTGCAGACTGTGAAAAGATGTACAGGATGATTTTAGTCCACGAGGACGATCAGCCCCTCCAAAAAATCGTATGGCGAGACTCTCCTGATGAGCCATTAAAAGAGTATCAACTTACTACTGTTACTTACGGGACAAAAGCAGCACCCTTTTTGGCCCTGAGAACCTTAAAACAACTAGCACAAGACGAGGTTGACAAATACCCGCTAGCAGTGAATGTGATCAACAATGAAATGTATGTTGATGACGTATTGACAGGAAGTAATGACATAAATCACGCATTAGAAATCCAAAACCAATTAATCACCATGCTTCAAGGAGCAGGATTTAACTTGAGAAAATGGACTAGCAACGAGAAAACATTATTACATAAAATAGCACGTGACAACTTGAGCCCATCAATCATTGATTTTAATAATATGCATGCGACGAAAACGCTCGGGTTACAATGGAATCCAGCGCTAGACAACTTTACATTCAAGAACACATTCAACAGAACTTCTCAAGAAAAACATACTAAGCGATCACTTTTATCTGACATGTCCAAAATTTTTGACCCCCTGGGATGGTTATCCCCGTTTACAATAAAATCGAAACTACTATTTCAAGCAATATGGCACTCAAATTGTGATTGGGACGATATTTTACCCGAAAACATACAAAATGAATGGGAAAAGTTTACTAACGACTTAAACGACATTGACAAAATTCAAATACCACGATGGCTGGGTGACATGACAAAGATATGCCAAATTCATGCGTTCTGCGATGCGTCGGAAAAAGTCTACGCATGTTCAATCTACGTACGCACCGTGGACAAAAACAACGAACCCCTAATCACCCTCATCGCAGCTAAATCTCGACTAGCCCCTATCAAGCAAAAATTGAATTTACCCCATTTAGAACTGAGTGCAGCAGTTTTACTGATACGTCTCATGAAAAAAGTCGTCGAAGCATTTAAATGGGAAAAGATACATGAAAACACTTATGCTTGGACAGACTCCATGATCGTTCTGGGATGGTTGCAAGGAGAGTCATCCAAATGGAAAACATTTGTCAGAAATAGGGTCAAACAAGTGCATGACGTCATCCCTACTGCCCATTGGAATCACGTGACGTCGGAAAACAATGCCGCGGATTGCGCCACAAGAGGGCTCAATGTATCTCAATTACTAAAACATTCCTTGTGGTGGCAAGGACCTACATGGTTACGAAACTTTGACGAAAAAACACTTATCAAAAATCCTATTGCACCCACTGATTACGAAGCAAAACAAAAGCAGACATATGTCGTGCAATCTGATCCGCCGGCGATCATAATAGAGCTACTAACTCGACATAGCAACATGACTCGCATTACTCGAGTATTAGCGTGGATTTTGCGCTTTATTGCAGTGATAACAAAGCCGCAAAACTGGCAACTTAAACTGTTTTACTTAACTGCAGCTGAGTTATTAGATGCAGAAAAATTAATTATCAAATATATCCAACACAAAGACTTCTATGATGAAATTACAAAATTACAAGCAAACAAACCAGTCAACACAAAAAGCAAAATTTTACAGCTCAATCCATATTTAGACGAGAATGACATCTTACGCGTAGGTGGACGATTGAAAAACTCCACTTTAGATGAATACACTAAGCATCCGATCATCATATCGAAAAACAGCAGATTGACAGAATTATTAGTGAGTCGAGCGCATTTACAAACACTTCACGGAGGTCCTCAACTGACATTGACACATTTACGAGAGAAATACTGGATCCTCGGAGGATATCAAGCCGTGAAGAAATATATTCACCTTTGTGTTGTTTGTCGACGTTTCAACGCAAAGCAACCGACACAGATAATGGCAGACCTGTCCCGGCAAAGAGTGACAGCATCCCGACCTTTCACGCACACAGCGGTTGATTTCACTGGCCATGTGGAAATAAAGGCAAACAAAGGTAGAGGGATTAAGACGTTAAAATCATACATAGCAGTGTTTGTTTGCATGGCGACAAAAGCAATTCATCTGGAGTTAGTCTCAGATCTCAGCAGCAGCGCCTTTTTAGCAGCCTTACGTCGATTCTGTGCGAGGCGTGGAACCTCTCAAGACATGTACAGTGATAACGGCACAAATTTCGTGGCCTCCAATAGAATACTGTCAAAGGAGTACAAGGAAGCATTGGAAAGCATTGACATACATTTTCTTGACAAAATTGGAGAGATGGGCATAAAGTGGCATTTTAACGTTCCAGCGTGGCCAAACGCCAATGGCTTAGTCGAATCGGCTGTCAAAAGTATGAAAAACCACCTGAAGAGAGTCCTAGGAGAGCAAAAACTGACATACGAGGAATTTACGACTCTTCTATGTAAGATCGAAGCATGTTTAAATTCGAGACCATTGTGCACAGTGACCGAAAACAGTGAAGAACTCAATTGTTTAACACCAAACCATTTCCTTACGGGAGGTCCCATCTCAACAGTGTTAGAGCCATCCAGCCTTAATTATGACCTTCGAAAAAGGTGGCAACTCGTTCAAAAAATGACGCGAGATTTCTGGCAAAAATGGTCGAGAGAATATTTACAGCAATTACAAGCGAGACACAAGTGGCAGAGATCAACTGCAGATCTTCAGATAAATGACATAGTATGCATCCGCGGAAACCAACCAGTAGGACAATGGGCCCTGGGAAGGATAATTGAAACGCACCCAGGAAAGGACGGGCACACCCGAGTGGTGACCCTGAAAACAGAAAATGGCAACATGAAACGACCGGTTGTACAAATAGTTCCACTCATTACTGACAGATGTGATAATATCAAAAATGACACGACGCCAGCGCCTAAGAATAGACCTACACGAAGAACGAACAAAATGTCGTGCATGACCTTATTACATTATTCACTACTGCTGCTCATGACATTATGGACCCCATCTGCAACAACTTCTACCAGAAATTTTGAAATAACGCCGCTCAAGCCAGACCAGACGTTATACTTTGACAAAATCGCTGACATGCAAGAAATCAAAGATGATTGGAAGATAATTTTATATTACAATATGACAAACTATTGGCAAAACGTTAATGCACTTGACAAATATGTGACACATCTTAAAGGGTTTACCCAACCTACATGGATAATGCAATTTCAACTCATTGTGACTCAACTAGAGCAAGATATGAATGAACTGCACTACTATAACACACTGCTAAAGAGTCATCCAATGGATACAGTACGATTCAAAAGGGGTTTAGTCGACGGAGTAGGGTATTTAGCAAACTCACTCTTTGGAGTACTTGACGAGAGGTTCGCAGAAAAGTACGAGAGCGACATTAAATTGACAAAACAAAATGAACATCATTTACTTCAGTTGATAAAAAACCGAACAAGCATTTTAGAAGCAGAAGGCAATATATTAAAACGAAATGAGGGACTCATGAACAAGCAATTTGAATTAGTGAATCAGCACATAAACACCATCTATACCGAAGCAATGAAGTCCAAAAAGGACAACGAGAACGCCTTTTACATCATTACGTCTACCATGGCAGCTGATAGAATGTTACAAAACCTGAAAAATATACAGCAAACAATTATCAATACACTGACTAATATGTATCATGGACAAGTTGATGTACATCTGCTGTCCCCAAAACAATTACAAAACGAGTTGAACAGAATAGCTCGACACTTAGCAAGTAAACTAGCCCTCCCAGATATCCAGGATAATATCCGTAACATGTATAGACTGCTAAAAATACATGCACGTATCACAGATCAGTATCTTATCATGGAAGCGAAAATTCCGTTGTTAAGTGACGAACAATATGAACTTGACCAACTGATCAGCATCCCTCAGCACATTACAACCCAAAATATTATTAACGTAATTCCAGGCTCAGACCTAATAGCATTCAATGTCAATAAAGATACTTTTATCCCTATGGATCAACCCGACATAAGCACGTGCCTTAAAACAAATGAGCAAAAATTACTGTGCCATTTGAATCATCCTGTATATGACATAAAACAAAGAAAGTCAATTTGATACGGAAATATTAAATCACCGGGAAGATCATGACGCGTATTGTCGCACGGAAACAAAGTCCTGCACCGACAAGTGGGTCAAATTACATAAACAAAACACCTGGCTATATGCATGCTGTGAAGAATGTCTAATCCGCATTTTATGTCCAGACGGCCTGACGTCTCAGAGCCTACGTAACAACGGATTAATGACCCTTGGCAAAGGTTGTATTGTGAAAAGAGACACCTTTATGTTATATGCAAACAAAGATTACATCGAGAAAACGATTGTGGACTGGGAACAGAATGTAATGATTCCAGAGTTATCACCCGTAAACGACATGATAAACACATCCATACTCCATATGACATTTCATAATGAAACCCACGAGCAGCGATTTTCAACCATTTACCGAGACATACAAATACTTAAGCAACAATCTGACATAAAGGAAATGTCGGCTCATGACCGATATCAATATATTACAATTGGCACATTATTGATAATCCTAACCTGTATCCTACTGACGAGCATCCTTATATATTGCAAATACAGAACGGGAGACCTGAAGATTCTACAAGTTCCGGCTCGCAAGGAAGAACTTTGTGAAAGTGTAGTGTGTGACAAAATAGAGTGTGTGAGTGTACCGGTGCCCAGTGCGCGAAAACCTACCACCTCTGCGTCTCATGTGGTTTTTGACACTAATACAAACTTTTAAGTCCTGTTAGCCTATAATTTTAACTACTATTTTAATTTAATTATTATTCTTTGCATTCTTTATTTACATTGTAACAGACAAGCATTAGATTTAATCATAAGGAAATTGATATCTTATAAATATTGCATTGAACGTTTAAAATCTATTGACATTACCTTTTAATATTTTTTGTAGCTACCTGTACTTCCTCCTTTTTTGAGATGGCAATATGTACAATTATGTACATTTTCTGCAACGATGCATGTGGGTTTTGCAATGACATTCATTAAAGTCAATAACCCCAGACATGCGTCGCATTACAGTTTGCATAGTTTTACGCTATTTTATAATTTTATTCAGTGTACGATTGACCAGCTTGAATATTACATCTCTACCATATTTGCGGTCTTTTCATTCCTCGGCACTCGCCCTTTACATTTACCTCTGCATTTACATCTCAGTGCATCCTTGCACAGACCCCTTCTTCGCCGGCAGTGGCCAAAAGCACGTCGGGCGCGGTTACTGGCGGTACGGAGGGCCGCAATCTCCTCCGACCACCAGTACACGCTTTTTCTGGCCTGCAGCCTCCTTGCGCGGGGCATCGCCGCATCACAGACCTCTGTCATTGTCTCGCGGAACCTGACCGCCCGCTCTTCGACTCCGATGCTGGCCGGCGGGGGGTCGCTCCATGCTGCCACCATACCCGCCTCCTCTGCCATCTCAGGGTCAAGTTTGGCCAATACCCATCTCGGGAATTCCATTCCTCTTTGGCCCCTCGGTCCCGGTGACGGGGCCGGCGGCTGATGGGAGACCCTCATCCGGATGTACAGATGGTCGGAGAGGGTCTCGACGTCCTCCAGGACGTGCCAGCCCGTAATGCCCGCGGCGATGACAAGGGTCGCGAATGAAACATCCACGATAGACCCCCCCTGTTGCCGCACGCACGTGCTGGCATTGCCCTGGTTTAACACCACCATCCCCATCGCCGCCACCCAATCTCTCAGGACAGCGCCCTTGGGATCTGTGGTGGGGGATCCCCACGCCCCGCTTTTGGCGTTTAGGTCCCCCAAGACCACCACTTGAGCTGGTGCCGCTCGCCTTACAGTTCCCCCCAGAACCCCCAGAAACTCGAAGCTCGAAGCCGGAAATCCGCACCCCCGCCATTTTTACCGGCCTGCTGATTGAGGCTATTCCCCCAACAATACCCTCCAGTTTTTTGGCCAGCTCGCCCGCAGCCCTGCCACTGTCTGCTCCAGGAACCTCAATAATTCGCGCCCCCGTTGCCGTCTTCCTCACCCTCACGTGCTCCAGGCCAACTTCCGCGAGGCTGAGCCCCCCTATAGCCGTAGCCATCATCGCGGGGTATGTCACATTCGCCTCTGGTTTGAGCGCCTGAACTACCGCTGCGGTTTTGGGGTTCGAGAGCTTAGGCCCCGATTCCAGCTTGGCCGGCTTCTTAGGCTGGACTGGCGGGGCAGCCTTTTTAGCCTTGCCCTTACCTTTTTTCACCACCTCTGTCCAGGAGTCCTGGGTAGGAGGTGGTACGCTCTAAGAGGGGGCGCGGGGCCGCCCTTCCGTTCTATCCTCATCCCTCCTAGGGAGGGGGACTGGGGCCGCAGTCCGCTTGCGCGGGGCAGCAGTTGGCTGGGATTGACTCTGGCGTGGCTGCTGCTGGGGGGCCTTTTTTGGGGCCTTCGGCTGGTTCGCGGGGGCTGCGCTACTACCACTAGCCGTCGGCTGGCTCGCGGAGACCGTGCCGCTGCCGCCTCCTTTTTTTGGGGCAGTCGCAGGCTTTGCGCCCTGCTCCTCTCTCTTGCGGTCAGCCGCAAGCGGCGGACGCAGTATTGGCTCAGCGGGGAGCCTCTTGGCCATCTCCCCCAAGCGGACGTTTATCATGTCCCCCAAGGAGACAAAAAGATCCCTCTTCAATTCCGCGATAACCTCAGCTAGGTCCGCTGCAGTCGTCGGTTTAGGGGCTTCTTCTCGTGGGCCCCTTTCCGAGAAGGCCTTGCGGAGGGCCTTAGTTTCCGCTTGGAGGAGAGCTAGTTGTTCCCTCATCCTCTTGTTGTCTGCTTTTAGGATCCGCAGTTCGTCCTCCTCCGGCTTCTCTAAGGAGTCCATTGCCTCCAAAATTTCTCCGCATGCCCGCTTCATGCGACCCCACACCTTGCCGCTCAAGTTCCCTGACTTGCCCGCTTCAGTCAGCACTACTTGGGCAGCCCTTCGGGCGACTTCGATAGGGCTCTCGGCCAATGTGGGGACCGGGCTACGGTCTCTTTCTCCTTCACCAGAGTTTGCTCCGGGTTTTCCAGCGACTTTAAACTCCGCCCTCCGAGTCTGGGATCGCAGTACTGGAAACTCCAGCCTGTATGCGGAATCCGCATCCGCCTCTGCCTCGAAGGCGTCCGCCTCAAGGCTTTTTAGAAGCGCCTTGGCCTTCGATACCCCCGCATACGATCCCTTGGCCCCAGGGACCCGGCCCGTGCCGGATCGGCGGGCCGTGTTTACTTTTGGCCCTCTGACCACCTCATTGTCGGCGTCCTCCTGATCGCTCGCGTGAGCCCTCTTGCCTGGCTTCGATACCAGATCCAGGTCGTCCCAGACGTCCTGGAACTCCCCCTCGGAATCGGTAGTAGCCCGGCTGGAGGCCGGTACCTCCGACGCTATCGACATAATTACCACTTATTGGTAAAGACTTAACTGAAACTACCCCTTTATGGGGCAGTTTAACCAATTCAAACACAGACCTCAACCCAACTTGGTTGAACGACACAACAGGAATACACAAAGACAGAACCCAATTCGAAAATTCGAGTTTTGTTATCTCCTCGACAAATCCCCAAGACAAGCGGCGGGCGATGGCCAACTTTGCCTTTCGGGAGTTTCCCCCACGTCTCTAGGACTTGTAGTTCCCGAGATACAGGACTTCGAGGTTTGAACCGGTCAAGCCCGAACTTTTTTAAGCGGGCCGGGACCCCCGAATTCAGCACTCAACTCCAAATATCTCGAGAACCAATGCCCTCAGAGAAGTGCGCAGGGTATCAAAAGGTGGCCCTTTAGTTGCCCCACACACCCCCGTTGTCCGATCGGACCCCCTCCCCAAACCTAACCTTTTTTTTTTTTTTGTCCAGGGAGGAAAGCTTTTATAGCTTCACCCCGGCCTGGAGCAGCCGGGGGATATGTGGGCCTCTCCCCCCAGAGTGGGGGGCATACCCTAACTAAAACCTCCCTGGGCGTCTCCCTCTAACCGGCTTTCTAGCAAGCGTCGTGGGACCGAGACATGCTCCACGACGCCTGACCGGCGCCCCAGCCTACGTGCCGGGGCTAACCCGCGCCAAAGGAGGGGGAGGTCGGGGACGCCGAACCTCCCCCCCAGACCGTGAGGCCTAGCCTGCGGCGGGCAGGGGTGCTCCACCCCCATACCCGCAGGCCTCACTGGGGAAGTTGGCGGGGAGCGAACTGTCTCCGCCGCCTCCCCCATCGTCTGCGCCGGAGCGGGTGTGCGTCGACGGCCTCTTCGCGCACCCACTCCGCGGCCTCTTTCTGGGACATGACGTCCTCGCAGAAAGAGGCCACTCCCTCCCACGACCTGTCGCTGTCCAGCATGGCGGCTACCACGCTGGGCAGGGAGAGGTCGCCCCCTATCGTCGCCACCAGAGCGCGGCGCCGGGAATCCCAGGCGCTGCACACCTCGAGGGTGTGCTGCGCCGTATCATCCCCCGCGCCGCGCTCATGGCACGACGGGGTCGGCTCTCTCCTTGCGACTCTGTGCAGATAATGACCGAAGCAGCCATGCCCGGTCAATATCTGCATGAGTCGGAAGGAGAGGGACCCGTGCCGTCTCAGGGACCACTCGGAGAGGAGCGGGCGGACAGCCTCTATGGTTCGGATTCCATAAGAGGGGTCCGCAAGGCTCGCTTTCCAGCGGTCCCTCATCCTCTCGGCGGCCTCGCGGCGCGCGTGGGCCACCTCCTCTGGGGCCAGGCGTTCTCCTCTCGCCCGGCCCTCGACCCTCGGCCCTCGACCCTCCGCCCACACCCCCGCCTCCAGCTCCCAGGGGGGTGTCCCTGCGAGGACGCAGGCTGCCCCGAACGAGACCGTCACGTAGGCCCTGCATATGCGATTGGCGACAACCCTCTGTGGTCGCCGCAGCAGGGCCTTGGTCGACTCTTTTAACGAGTCGACCCATATCGGAGCCCCGTATAGCGCCATGCTCCTAACGACGCCCGCGAAGAGGCGTCTGCATGGCGCACTGGGGCCCCCCATGTTCGGGAGCAACCTGCTGAGGGCCGCCGCCGCCTTCACAACTCTCGGAGCGAGGGCCCTGAAGTGGCCCTCGAAGCTCCACCGCCTATCGAGGTGAAGGCCCAGATACTTGATCTGGGCCTTCACCTCGACGATTTCCCCCCTTACCCGGATCCCCGCCCCTGCGGGGATCCTCCACTCTGGGCCCCTCACCCCGAAGACGATGGCCTCCGTCTTCGTGAGGGCCACCCGCAGGCCCAGCATGCGGATGCGGTCCACCACCATTGTGGTGGCCACCGTCGCACGCCGGGCCGTTACCTCGTAGCTGTCCCCCCGGACAGCTACGAGGGTGTCGTCTGCGTAGCAGACGACTGCCATCCGGGGGAGGAGCGTGAGGCGGATGACCCAGTCGAAGCCGACGTTCCACAGCAGGGGTCCCAGAACGGACCCCTGTGGAACGCCGCACGCCATCCGCCGCTCCTCCATCCCGCCCCCTCTCGCCTGATAGGACACTACCCTGCCTTGTAGGTAGTGCCCTATCAGCCTTCTCAGATAGAGGGGCACTCCGTGGTATCGGAGTCCCTCCTCTATCACGCCGTAGGGGAGGGTGCCGAAGGCATTGGCGATGTCGAGCGACACCGCCATGACCCCCTCCCCTCTTTCCTCGGCGCGCCCGCAGAACTCGCGCAGGGCGGTCAGCGCATCCAGCGTCGACCGCCCCGCCCGAAACCCGTACTGTTGGGCCGAAAGGCCCGGCCCTACGTGGACGAGGTGGCTCTGGATGCGGGAGGCTATTATGCGCTCCAGCATCTTGCCCACCTCGTCCAGGAGTACTATGGGCCTGTAGGCCGAAGGAGAGTCAGCGGGTCGACCCTCCTTCGCCAACAGGCACAGCCTCCCCTCCTTCCACACCCGGGGGAACCGCCCAGCCGCCAGGCAGTCGTCGTACAACTGCCTGAGGCGGCTCCCCAGGTGTTTTAGCGCAGCAGGAAGGACTTTACCCGGGACCCCATCCGGCCCCGGTGCCTTCCTGCAGCTGCGCAGCCGGTCCACGGCCCCCACCATCTCGTCATCTGTGACGGGCGGGGGGGCCTCCAGCTCCTCCTCCTCAGCCGCCAACGGCGGCGCCATCCTCGGGACCGACACATTTGGCGGTCCCGGGAAGAGCCCGGCCACCACCCGCTGCAGCAGCGCCGGCTTGTAACAAACCCCCCCTAAGCGCTCTTTCTGACCTAATAAGACCTAATTTGACCTAACCTAAATTTAGACATATTAAGACCTAGGCTATACTACTGCTATAGCTATGAAGCTATAGGTGAATTACTACTCCTAAGCTACCATAGAATTACAAGTATATAACTGGCTAGCGGCTTCTCTGATGGTAAGTAAATATCGAATACCTAGTCTGAAACTCACGTTCCATGTAATGTACGCCCTAATCTATACGTTTACTCATCCCTAGTACTATACTGACTGAATGAATATACATACGAATGATTTGGCCAAGTGATCGTCTAGTTACCCTGCGTTGTGTCCTACGGTAGTAATCCAAGCTCTTTGAAATGTATGTTAGATCGGTTCACTCACTCGCTATGCCCTAAATTTAACCTACCTTGACCTATTATACGTGGTATCAAATACTAATAAATACCATGTCCTAATTGCCCTATTATTTAAAGCTGAATCCTATTTTGTTGGATGCTGCTTCTAAAGAATGGCTACGCCGATTCTGATGAAGTTTATAGCTGATAATTAAATAGTAATAATGACTGTTATGCACTCGCATAAATAGAGAGGTTCGACCTTTGTTCTGCTTCCTATTTAATATAACCTTAGGCCGAATAACTAGCTACGTTTAGTATGCATACGGGGATAACTATGCATATCGTAATTATGTATGTTTGTCTACATGCTATGAAAATAAAGACATTTCGTAACTCATTCAAAGCTCTGTGGCTTTTAAACCTAAGTTAAAAGTATACCAAAGTAAGAAACCTCCCAACTGACCTCCTACTCAACTCTCAAGTGGGTCTTAGGCTCACGTTAATTATGATGGTAAGTAATAAGTAATGCCTCATTGGAAAACTAATAATAATTAGATAAGCGATCTGTTTCGTAAGAAATAACTGTAGGTACAGTGAAGACGTCAACTGGCTGTCGTACGAAAACTACAAAGTTATGTGGTAATTACCGAGTTGGATAATCATCCCTGGATAAACCGGGATCCACTGGATCCCGGAAGGTCACGCCAACCACCCCTTTGACCTTCACCATCGCCGCCTAAATACAATTCTCCGTAAAGAAATGTATTGTTAGAACTACGTTAAGCGCTAACCACGGCGCATCACAAAGAAAAGTTACAAGATTCTTATCACAACTCGTTAAAATAATAATATACATTATAAGTTATCAGACACAGTAAAATTAGTAGTTTAATACATTTAGAGTGATTTCTCTCATAAAGCTTGACCCAGTCGTAACTAGATTTAACAAACTTTAAATAATCTACATAAAGGAGCATAAGGCTATGCCAACAAGGCAATGCTTTAATGAACAAATTACATAAGTTATCCAGCGCAGGCGAACGTAAAAGCACGATACTTTCAGAGTGATTTCTCTCATAAATATACCCAATAAATAAAAATAAATATACCCAAGTCGTAACTAGGCTTCTTTTTCAGTCAGTGACTCGAAGAATGGACATGTCCAAGCGAATTGAATGGACAGTGGCCCGTGCTACTTGTAGCACAACAGTATGACTGCGAGTACTTGTACTCGTAAATAATATTAACTTCATGAGCTAAATCAATCCTTAGATCGATAGTGTTTGTAGCCTTGGCTAGAAAACTTCACTTGAAGCAGTTTTAATAAAGACATAGTTAATTTGCCATAGCAATATGTTTGAGAGTACTTGTACTCATAAATCAGCGTTTTCATTGCTGTTAAATAATAATAGCTTTATGAACAAATCAATCCTTAGACTGATAATAATGATAATAGCCTCAGCTAGAAAAATACCCTTAAAGTAATCTTAATGAAGACATGATTAAGTAGTTAAAACAATATAGTTATAAGTGGTAAATAAGTGGTAAATAACCTGGAAATAATTTTAATGAAGACCTGTGGTTAAATGGTCAAAACAATAGTTATAAGCCGAGAAATATGGTAAATAAGCCTTAAGGTAAACGTAGATAGAAATCAACCTTAGCTGAGCCTGTAAGAAGTATATGTAAAGAATAAAATCTTACACTAGAAACGTACTATACCCTACAAAACAGTGTATCTACCTATACCAATTCTAAAGCCCTATTCTCTGTTTTGCAAACTAGGAGATTTTCTCCACATTTAGTGTTAAACGTGTAATGTGTAATGTAGTTTTCCGAGGTGCAATGGAAAACTCCTAGCTATACTAACTGAACGAAAGAAGGTGGCTGTGGCGTAACCATGTGTCTAATAAGCCATGTGTGCGTTGCTCTTACACCGGGCCGAAGCTATGGTTTAGCGCAAGAGCAGAATACCTAAGGAGTGTAATATATATATAAATACCAATAAGACCGACTGCAATAAACCACATACGCAGATTTATGGGTGCCTAAGCATCGGTCCGTCCACTGGGTCCGCCCGTACCTTGTATATGTGTTTTAGGGAGCCGGGGCCTGGGCATGGCGAGGGTGCTAAAATACCCCAGCATAACGCCATGAAGCATCTAGCGACACCGCCATGACCCCCTCCCCTCTTCCCGCCGCGTAGCCGCAGAACTCCTTCAGGGCGGTCACAGCATCCAGCGTCGACCGCCCCGCTCGGAACCCGAACTGTTTGTCCGAGAGTCCCGGCCCTACCCGGACGAGGTGGCTCTGAATGCGGGAGGCAACAATCCTCTCCAGCATCTTGCAAACCTCGTCTAGGAGCACAATGGGCCTGTAGGCCGAAGGAGAGTCTGCGGGTCGACCCTCCTTCGCCAACAGGCACAGCCTCCCCTGCTTCCACACGCTGGGGAACCGCCCAGCCGCCAGGCAGTCATCATATAACTGCCTGAGGCGGCACCCCAGGTGTTTTAGCGCGGCAGGAAGGACTTTGCCCGGGACCCCATCTGGTCCCGGTGCCTTCCTGCACCTGCGCAAGCGGTCCACTGCCCCCACCATTTCGTCATCTGTGACGGGGGGGGGCTTCCTGCAGCTCCTCCTCTACCGCTCCCAGCGGCGGCGCCATCCTCGGGACCGACACGTTTGGCGGTCCCGGGAAGAGCCCGGCTACTACCCGCTGCAGCAGCTCCGGCTCTAGCGACTCGATGGGGGGGGCGGTCCGCATCTTGTTGACTTTGACCACCTGGCCCGGATCATGGCAGCCTCCTCTGCCAATTCCGGGTCCAGTTTGGTCAGGGTCCACCTCGGGAAACCCTGACCGGCCCGAGGTTGCACCCCAGGGGACGAGGACGCAGAGATCCTACACCGGATGTACCGATGATCGGAGAGGGTCTCCGCGTCCTCCAGGACGCGCCAGTCCTGGATGCGCGCGGTGATGGCAGGGGTCGCGAACGTTACGTCCACGATAGACCCCCCCTGCCGCCGCACGCATGTTTGCACCGTCCCTCGGTTAACGAGTGCGAGGCCGGCCATGGCCGCCCAGCCCTCGACCTCCGTCCCCCTAGCGTCGGTGATGGGGGAACCCCACGCGCCGCTTTTCGCGCTGAGGTCCCCCATCACCAAGACCGGCATTGGTGCCGCCCTCCCAATGACCAACCCCAGCTCCCTGAGGAAGGCCTCAAATGCCCTCAGGGGCCTGTTTGGGGAGAAATAAACTCCTATGAGCAGTATCTCTCCCCACTTGGCCGCGACGAATCCTTGCCCCCTCTCCTTTATGTAGAGGCGGGGGGATTCGCCGAACGCCGGCACCACCACTGCAACCGAGCCGTCCACGTCCCCAGCCCAATTTGATTGGGGGGAGACGAAGTACGGCTCGGCGACCACCGTCGCGTCGACGCCCCACTCCGCCATGGACTGCATCAGAAGATCCTGGGTGCGGGCGGAGTGGTTGGCGTTCGCCTGGAGGAGCTCAAGTGGACGTGCTGGCATTGGCGGTGTCCATGAGCCCCTCCGGTGCCGTCTGGCCTACACTCGCTGGTTTGGGGGCCGGGGTCTGGGCGGCCACTGTTCCTCTTGTTGGTGGGGGGGTGCACTTCTCGCCCCCCATCACGTGCCCCGCAGGGCGGCCGAGTCGGGTGCACAGCGCGCACTTAGGGTCCGCTGTGCAGCCCGACGACCTGTGTCCCTCCACGCCGCACCGGAAGCAGAGGTTGCTTCGGTCGGCAGTGGACGGGCACAGCGCCCTCGTATGCCCTGTCCCCATGCACTTGTAGCAGCGCATGGGGAGGGGCTCCAGCGCCTGGACCCGCGCTGCAGACCAGCCGACCAGGAGCCGACCGGCCTGGATGATGGCCTTGGCGGCGGCCACCGGGCATCTGGCCAGAACAGAGCCCGTCCCCGCGGGCCCCATCCTAATAGTGCCCACTCTGGCGCTGTCCGGGGGGCACCCCCCCTTCTCGGCGATCGCCTGGCGGACGGACTCCGGCTCCGCCGACTCGTCCAGGCCGGAGATGAGCAGGTCGGCGCATTTGGTCGGTCGGGTAATCTCCGCCGACTCCCCGACCAACTCCTGCAACCTGATCGCGAGGGCGTCCGCGGTTTTGGCGCTGTTGGCGCCGCCCACCTCGATCAGCCGCCCCCCGGTGGCCGATAGCCGGACCTTAAGATGGTCCAGCTCCAGATCAGCCAACTTTATGTTGGCGGTGGCCCGGTCCATGACCGCCTTGTATGAGTCCTTGGACTATGACCTCAGCGTGATTACCACAGCTGAGGTCTTTGGGGCGGTCAATTTCGGGCCGGCCACTTTATTCGCCACTGCCTGGGGGGCGGGGGCTGTCGTCGATTTTTTGGGGGCCTTTTTGGCCCCCCTCCGCACCACCTCCGTCCAAGTTGGAGCAGGCGCGGCCTCAGCCGGGGCTGCAGACGCGTCCGGCGCCGGTCCGCGTTGCGCCGGGGCCGGCTTGACCGGGGCCGGTTTGGCCGGGGCCGGCATGGCCGGGGCCGGTTTGGCCGGGGCCGGTTTGGCCTGAGCCGGTTTGGCCGGCTTGGTAGCGGGCTTAGCGGGGGTCGCCTTCGCGGGTCTGGCCCGCGATGGGCCCGGTGACGGCTCATCAGCCGGACGTCCCGCGGCCGCGTCTCTCTTCCTGTCCGCCACCAGCGGGGGGCGAAGGATAGGCTCGGCTGGGAGGCGCTTCTCCACTTCCCCAAGCCGGACGTTTATCATCTCCCCGAGGGAGACAAACAGGTCCCGCTTGAGGTCCCCCAGCGCCTCGACCAGACCTCCAGGGAGACTTTCCTCTACGGGAGGAGCCGCCCTTTCTACTGCCCGCGAGGAGTAGGCGGTGCGGAGAGCCTTCGTTTCCCTTTCTAGAAGGGCCAGCTGGCTTCGCATCCGCTTATTGTCCGCCTTAAGCCGGCGGATCTCCTCTCCCTCTGTTTTGGCTTGGAGGACGTCCATCGCCCCCATCACCCGCTTGCAGGCCGAGTTAATTCGGCTCCAAATGGTCCCCTTTATATTCCCGCATTTGCCGGCCTCCGCCAACACGGCGAATGCGGCATTGCGGGCGACCTCAATGGGGTCTCCTTCATCCAGCTCCCCCTCATCAGAGCTGATCTCGGGTGCGGGCTCGGCCTTCTCAGCCCCCCTCTTCTTCCCTTTTTTGCCCGCACAGGACCTCGTGTCCAGCGCGGGAGATTCAAGGCGGTAGGCCGAAGCCTTGTCCGCCTCCGCCTGGAACTCCTTGAATTTCAGGTCCCGAAGCAGGACCCTTGCTTCCGAGAAGCCCAATCCCAGGTGGGATCCGATGGCAGGGGATTTGCCCCCCCGGCGAGCCGTACTGACTTTCGGCCCCAACTCAGGCCTCGTGTTGAATTCGGACTCGACCAATCCCCTCTTCGAGGGTCCGGAGACATTCTCCATTACCTCGACCACTTCGACGTCGACCTCACCCTCGTGCTCCGAGACCGACCCTGAGCCGACTGGCACAACAGTACCCCCCCCCCACCCGTTTCGCAGCGATCTGTCGCCGCCGCCGACATTTCGCCCTCTTGAAACTCGACAAGATCAAGAAAAATTTCCCGGAACGGTCAAGCGTGAACTTTTTTTAACGGGCCGGAGCCCCGGACTCCGACCTTTGACCGCCGACAACTCAGCAATCGCAAGCCCAAGAGAAATGCGCAAGGTGCCAAAAGGTGGCCCCTTAGACCCCCCACACAATCCCCTTACCCGGACAGACTCCCTCCCCCTACTTTCTCGAGGACAAATTTTTCAAAAAAAATCCCCCCGAAAAAATAAAAATGTTGCGCCTAAAGTGAGCAATGAGCAATCCACTCAGGAATTTTTATCTCCCGAACGGAATGTCCGGGAGACGCAATTCCGGGAATCGCTAGCCTAACTCAAGGCACCAATTACCAGACGGTAAAACCTTCTAAAAAGAAGGACTCACTAATTTTTGAGAATTTCTCAAAAATTTCGGGCGAGTTGTGTTTTCCTGGGATTTCCGAATGAAATCCCAGCCGAATTTCAAAAATTCGGGCCTCCGAAACTAACGGTGCTAGAAGAGCACCGTTGAGGCAAAGAATTTAAAGCAACAAACGAACTCTCCGAATGCGTTGAAAAATTCACAAAAGAACAGACCGAAAAAATGTGACAACAAATTTAAGGTCGAAAACCGACCAGAGTAAAAAAGCCGATTTGTATGGGGAAAGTTACAAACTTAACCCCTAAAAATCGACCTTTTTTCTCCTCAAGCTGAGACTTCCCTATGGGACTTATAGAGGGGGCCGACGCGTCGTAAAACGCGTTTTCCGAGCCTCTATAAGGCCAAAAAGAAAGAATGCAAAGTCCTTAAGGGACTTTGCAGACAAAAGACCAAAAACAAGAATTACCAACTTAAGGTTGGTAATTTTCTGCGCCTTAACAAATGCGACGAGCAACTCACAAGTTTTCGGCAACTCCCGGACAGAAGGTCCGATCGCAACCAAACAAAAACTTGCGAGTAGTACTCGTCAGGCACGGCTAGAAGAGCCCAAGAAATTAAAACTACGTAGAAAGGGGACAAAGTTATGGGGGGGGGAAAAGCAAAAGATTACAAATAAAAGCAAAAGTTAGGAAAAATTTAAATTAAATTCCGAAAGTCGACCGCACGAAACGATGCAAACTTTCGAAAGTTAATAACTGGGAAACTACTGAAGCTACGTTAAAGAGACTAAAGGCAAATATTTAAAGCAAACGATAAGGAAAACGAAAAACCACACAAGAAAATTCTCAGAGTACTCCTCACTTAAAATTCCGCGCAAAACCAAAGTTTGACCTCCAATTTTACCCGAAATTTTACCTCAACCTAACCTAACCTAACCTTTTTTTTTTTTTTTTATTCAGGGGGAAAGCTTTATAGCTCCCCCCGGCTTGGAGCAGCGCGGAAGGTATGTGGGACTCTCCCCCCTTCACCCCATCCCTAGCGGATGGGGGGAAAATTGGGGGGCCTACCCAAACTAAAACCACCCTGAGCGATTCCCTCACACCGGTTTGCAACCAGGCGTCGTGGGATCCCGGTGTACGTCACCACGACGCCTGACCGGCCGTCCCTGCTGGGGCTCCCGCACCAAAGGAGGGGGAGGTCGGGAACGCGTTGTCAGAGTATTAGGGCAGGGCACGTGAGTTGAACCACAGTGTTGGGCTAAGACTGCTTTTATTATATTATCCACCTACCCACATACACATTTATACATAAGATGAAAACACCTACAACCTCCTTCAAAAAAAAATAAAAGAAAAAAGATATGTATACCATGCGCTTACCTCCTAATAATGATACAATACAGATTTTAATTTGACTAATAACAGGAATTTTACTTACAAAAATTGTTCAAAACAACTAGTTCTATTTAAAGAAACATTATTTGGGTGATTTGATCAGATACCTTTCGTTTATCATGCAAAATAATCGAAAATGGAAGTGAGATTACTTATCTATCAGACAAATACAATAATAGTATTTTTAATTATGACATTTTATCCCTTGCATTCTAGTTTACAATAGAATCACAAGTGAACATAAATATTATTGCAACTATTTATTACATAAAATTACGATGTAATAATGGAAATACATTTTGTAATATAATGAGTATTATCTAAGTAACATGCAGATTATTATCATTGATTGTTAATTTTATTTTATTCATATTCAAATAACTTGTTTACATTTTATGTTTAAAGATTTACAGTTAGTGTAATGTACAACTATCATGCGTTAAGTTGCTGTAATCATTTTTTATTTTATAATTTTTATACATTAACAATTATTTATATAATTATATTACAAATAGTTTTAGCCAATAACACTACTTTCGTGCTCTTATTTTCTATTTAATCCGTGCGCGTTTTAACAATTTTTTCGGTCACGTGTCGGGATTGGCGGCGGGTGCTGCTGGAGGGTATCCCCACCGATCAGGAGGTCGCACTGTCCTGCCGGAGCGAGTACGATATAAGTTAGTTTGCAGACGGAGATCAGCTGATTGTGAAATCGGTTCACTGGAGCTGGACGCGGCGCGGGTGCCTACTGAAGGAGGGATTACGTCATCGTCATAATATGCGGGAAACTCCGGTCTCTGATTTGAATCAACTATTAAATGTTTTCTATTACGCCGTAAAATGTTACCATTTGGCATTGATATGAGATATGATCTAGGACTTAAAATGTCATTTACTGTCCCTGATATCCAACTGTTATTTAATCTTAATTTTACCTTTTGTCCCACGACTAATAAACTCATGTTTTTAGACCCACGATCGTAGTAAAATTTTTGTAGTGCTTGTCTTGCTCTTAGCTTTGCGTGTATATTGTTTGGTATAGTAGGCATTAATAATTTTGTTTTGCATGGCAAAATACTGCGAAGCTTCCTACTATATAATAGTTCTGACGGCGAAGGCACTTCATCACTTATAGGTGTGCTTAAATACTCCAAGAGTGCTAAATCTAAATCTGTTCCGTTAAATTTGGTCTTTTTCATTATATTTTTAATTGTTTGGATCGTACGTTCAATTTGACCGTTTGACTGGGCGTGACCAGGAGACGAGGTCACGTGGTGGAACATCCACTTTAAAGAAAATTCTTTAAACAGGTTAGATGAGAACTCGGGACCATTATCACTCATTACCGTTTCCAGTATACCGTGTCTACGGAAAATATATTTTAATTCTTTGATAACGCTCTCAGACTTTAGGGAGCACAACTTTGATACTTCAATGTATTTACTGTAGTAATCAATAACAATGACAAATGGTTGGCCTGCAAAATGGAAAATATCTACTCCAATTTTACACCATGGTCTATTTGGAATTTCATGTGGTATAAGTGGCTCCTTAACGTTTTGTTTTCTGTGAGTTAAACACGCCTGGCAGTTTGATAAATAGTCTTGAAGCTGTGTGTTGATATTCGGCCAATAAACCGTTTCCCTTGCCCTTAGTTTGCACTTTTCTAATCCCAAATGGCTTGAGTGTATTTTTTTTAGAATGTCGTGACGCATGCACTTTGGTATTAGAATTCTATGTCCCTTCCAGACGATACCAAAATTAATTGTTAATTTGTCTCTGATGTTCCAGTAACATTTTAAATTGTCATTGACTTTATTCTTTTCATTTGGCCAACCGCGCTTAATAATTTTAATTAGATTTTGAATGTCTTCGTCATTTTTTGTGCATTTTTGAATTTGTAAGAAATGTGTGTCAATTAATGAGTTACTCGCTGTAATTGCGCACACTTGCGCCTGCGTATCAAGATGGTCGCGCGGGGAAAGGTCCGCGCCCGCATTCGGTGCAGCTGCACGGGATAGCGTGTCAGCGATGTACAAGTACTTGTCCGGCTTATACACTAGTGTGAATGTATACGGTTGCAGGCGCATTAGCATTCTTTGCAACCGTGCGGGAGCATTACAGAGTGGTTTGTTTATTATATTAATCAACGGTTTGTGATCAGTTTCAATCGTAACGTCTGTGCGTCCATATATGTATGTATAAAATTTTTCGCACGCAAATACGCAAGCATATAATTCTTTTTCGATCTGAGCGTATGCTTGTTCAGTCTTTGTCAAAGATTTTGAAGCATAACAAACCGGAAGGTTATTTTGCAGTAAACACGCGCCCAGGCCGTTTTTGCTGGCATCTACTGAAATGACTACTGGGGTTTTTATGTCGTAATATTGCAAAATTGGGGGAGACGTTAAACATGTCTTTAGTTCAGAAAAACAACAGTCGTGCCTGGTGTCCCAGTGCCACTCAGTCTCTTTCCTCAATAATTCTCTTAGTGTGGTGGTTTTTTCTGATAAGTTAGGTATGAAGTTACTAACATATGTTACTAAACCGAGGAATCTCTCTACGTCTTTGACGTTTCTAGGAGTAGGCATATCTTTACTGGCTGCTAAATGTGAATCATCAGGGCGTATACCGTCGCCGCTTATTATATGACCGAGATATTTAATTTCAGTTAAGCCGACTTTACACTTTTGTCTATTTAGCTTGATGTTAATGTCTTGACACCTTTTCAGCACTGCTCTGAGTCTCTGATTATGAATTTCTTTAGTGTGACCATAAACTAACAAATCATCAACGAATAGTAGCACTCCTTCAATGTCGTCGAAATAACTATATAAACGCTTGTGAAAAATTTCTGATGCCGACGATATGCCGTACGGCATTCGCAAAAACTTGTATCTTCCGAATACAGTATTAATTGTACAAAGGTCTGTGCTGCTAGGGTGCAATTTTACTTGCCAGAAGCCCTGCTTTGCGTCCAGGGTACTGAAATACTTTGCACCTAGCAAGTTAGCAGTTAACTCCTCAAAAGTAGGTAGTTTAAAATGCTCGCGCCTAATGGCTTTATTTAAGTCGCGTGGGTCTAAGCATATGCGCAAGTCCCCGTTGGGTTTCTTGACCACCGTCATGCTACTGACCCATTCCGTAGGCCCTTCTACCTTAGCAATAATTCCCTCATCCTCCATCTCTGATAATTTTATTTTTATTTGCTCTTTTAATGCAATTGGTAACTTTCTAGGTGAATGCACTACGGGAGAAGCATCTGTATGCAATTGTATTTTGTATTCGTCTGGCAAGCAACCCATACCGTTAAAAATATCTGGAAATTCGTCTAATATGGTTTCACTAGAACTAGTTCTATTGATTGACATTATTCTTTTAAGTAAATTTAACTCTTCGCATGAAACTCTTCCAAGCACGGGAGGTGAATCGACGTCGGCAATAACAAAGTTTAAGAAAAAAATGTTTCCTTTGTACTGTACTTTTAAAAAGCATTTTCCTACCACTGTAATATTACCACCGGAATATCCCCTTAATTTGGTTGACGTTTTTGTCAAATCGCTCTCTTGTAAACCAATACTATCTAAATGCCCCTTCGGCAACACGTTTACGTCCGCTCCAGTGTCCAATTTAAAACTGATCGAACTATTATTTATTTGTAATTCTACTAACCAATCGCCGCTTGTATTATTGATTTGAGGTTTTACCTGGTCGGTGGAGTCCTCCTGCACCGCGTACACCCGTCGCGCCGATCTACACATTCTCGCATAATGATTCATTTTGTTGCAGCTATCACACCGTACACTATACGCAGGACACTCCATTCTCCCGTGTGCTCGCCCGCAGTTGCCGCACCTGTTTATTACACTACGTTGATTGTTTGTACCGGTTGGTGGTGCCGAATCTCGCGTAAATACGCTTGCACTAGCTGCACGCTGTTTAGGAATCGAAGCCTGGTAGTTGTTACGATATGTTTTGTTGTCGTTACGCGCTCCACTGCCAGCAGTTGTTCGTAACGGTGTGAGCGGCGCCTGCCGCGCGTAGTTGAGCGCGGGTCTTCTATTCAGTAAGTGCACGTCGCAGGTTCCCGGTTCGATTTCGTCGTTATGTTCAGATATCTGGTGTATATGGTGGCTTTGGCTGTCAGATTTCATGCTTTGCGCCTGCATTCTAGATAGTTCAGACAACTTGCATGTATCTAAGGCTTTTTTCAAAGTAATGTCTGGTTCCCTGAGCAATCTTTCCGAAAGTGCCACGTCCTTTACGCCACATATAAATCTGCTACACACTAACTCGTCTTGCAGATCTCTGAACTCGCATTTTGCTGCAATTTTGTTTAGCTCAAAGACATACTGCTCTGTAGACTCTAAATCTTTTTGATTTCGATTAAAAAATTTATGTCTTTCGACTGCTAAATTTTTTTTTGGAATGAAAAACTCATCAAATTTTTTCAATAATTCGTCTACCGTTTGTACTTCCTCCTTAAATTGTTCATACACTTCGCGACATTTGTCTCCAATAATGTGTAGTAGAATGTTCATTTGCACTTTTTTATTTTTCTTCGATAGTTCACACGCTTCGAAATAAATGTTAAAAGATTTTTTCCATTTTTGCCATTCTGCACTTAAATTGCCAGAGGTAACATTTAACAAATTGTTCTCAAAGAGGAATGGCGGCGGTGGTTGCAAAACTGACTCCATCGTCGCACAAGTTTCGTCGATTATAATTTCTTCTTTAGAGTCCTCGAACTGTTCACTTTCGCTGTTTTCCGACATATGGTTTCACTCGACTAATTATCTAATTAATATGTGTGCGCGAACAAATTTTTTCGATTACCGGCTGCGCCATGTCAGAGTATTAGGGCAGGGCACGTGAGTTAAACCACAGTGTTGGGCTAAGACTGCTTTTATTATATTATCCACCTACCCACATACACATTTATACATAAGATGAAAACACCTACACGCGTGACCTCCCCCCCAGACTGTGAGGCCTAGCCTATGGCAGGCAGGGGTGCTCCACCCCCTACCTGCAGGCCTCACTGGGGAATCCGGCTAGCGTACTGCGCACGCCTTCTTCCCACTCGTCTGCGCCGGAGCGGGTGAGCGTCGGGGGACTCCTCGCGCACACGCTCCGCGGCCTCCTTCTGCGACATCACCTCTTCGCAGAAGTCAGCCAGGGCCTCCCAAGATCTCTCGGTGTCCAGTATCGTTGCTACGACGCTGGGCAGCGAGAGATCCCCTCCGATTGCCGCCACCAGAGTGCGACGCTGAGGACTCCAGGCACTGCACACCTCTAAGGTGTGCTGCGCCGTATCATCCGCAGCGCCGCACTCGTGGCACGACGGGGTCGGCTCTCTCCTTGCGACTCTGTGCAGGTAGTGGCCAAAGCAGCCATGTCCCGTTAGCACCTGCACAAGCCGGAAGGAGAGCACCCCATGCCCTCTGTCGAGCCAGAGCTCGAAGACGGGTTGGATGGCGCCTATGGTGCGGACTCCAAAGGCGACATCCAATAGCCCCGCTTTCCACCTGTCGCGCATCCTCGTCGCGGCCAGGCGTCGAGCATGCGCGACCTCTTCCGGAGCCAGGCGCTCGTCTCTGGCCTGGCTCTCCTTTCTCCTGCGGTACGTTTCCGCCAACACCCCCGCCTCCAGCTCCCACGGGGGTGTTCCAGCCAGTACACAGGCTGCCGCAAAGGCCACTGTTGCGTAGGCCCTGCACATTCGGTTGGCTACGATTTTTTGGGGCCTACGCAAGAGGGCCTTGGTCGAGGTTCTCAGCGCGTCGCTCCAAATGGGTGCCCCGTAGAGCGCCATACTTTTGGTGACGCCGGCGAATAGGCGCCGGCACGGGGCACCAGGACCTCCCACATTTGGAAGCAGTCGGCCAAGCGCCGATGCGACCCCCACTATCCGAGGAGCGAGTCGACGGAAATGCTCCTCGAATGTCCATTTTCTGTCCAGGACGAGACCCAAGTATTTAACGTGGGCCTTGACCTGGACACCCTCCCCGCCTACGGAGATTGTGGCTCCGGCTGGTGGCCGCCATCCCGGCCCCCCAAAGACAATGGCTTCTGTCTTTGTAAGGGCCACTTTTAGCCCCAGCGCCGTTATACGGTCCACCACCATCTCTGTTGCGACCGTGGCTATTCTGGCCGTGTCCGCGTATGTGCCGCCACGGACGGCCACCATGGTATCGTCCGCGTAACACATGATGGCCATCCGGGGGAGCATTGTCAGACGGATGGCCCAGTCGTAGCCGACGTTCCATAACAGGGGTCCCAGCACTGACCCCTGCGGAACGCCGCAAGCCATGCTTCTGGCCACTCTGCTTCCGTCTCTTCCATGATAGAGCACTACCCTGTCCTCCAGGTAGTGCTCGATCATGCGGCAGAGATAGAGGGGCACCCCGTGGTACCTGAGCGCCTCCCCTATCACGCCAAAAGGGAGGGTGCCAAATGCGTTAGCGATGTCTAACGACACCGCTATGACCCCTTCCCTTCTTTCCGCTGCGTTTTCTGTAAACGCTTTGAGCGCACCCAGTGCGTCCAGGGTTGATCTGCCCACCCTGAAACCGTACTGGTGCTCCGACACGTTCGGCCCCACCAGCCCCAGGTGACTAGTGATGCGGTTGGCCAGGATACGCTCAAAGACTTTGGCCACCTCGTCCAACAGCACTAAGGGTCTGTAGGCTGACGGGGAGTCTGCCGGACGCCCATCCTTCATCAGAAGACATAACCGGCCCTCTTTCCACGTCCTAGGGAACCGCCCCTCCTCCAGGCAGTCGTCTAGCAACTGCTTGAGGCGGCCCCCCAGGTGTTTGAACGCAATTGCAAGCACCTTTGCCGGGACCCCGTCCGGCCCCGGCGCCTTCTTGCATTTGCGGAGGCGGTCGTACGCCGCCACTAGCTCGTCTTCGGTGACGTGGGGGACTTCCTCCGGCTCCTCCGGCTCCTCTATGGGGAGAGCCATGACAGGGGGGGTGAATGCCGGTGGCTGGGGAAAGAGCCCAGCGACCACCCGGGTCAGTAATTCCGGTTCCAGGGATCCCATGGGGGGGGCGCTCCGCATTTTATTTCGCACAATGCGGTAGGGACGCCCCCATGGGTCCCTGTCCAGGGTGGCCAAGAACTCCTCATGGGCGGAGTCCTTGGCCTTGGCGATGGCTACCTGGAAGGCGTTTTTCGCAAGCCGGAGTGCCTCGTTATAATGTGCCTCCTCAGTCGGTGTGTGCGATCTTCTTCGCCGACACCGGGTGTAGTTTCGACGGGCGCGGTTGCTCTCTTCACGGAGGTTCGCGATCTCGGACGACCACCAGTAGACCTTCTTCTTGGCGGGGAAGCTCTTCGTCCGGGGCATGGCTGCGTCGCACACGTTGGTGAGTGCGTGCTGGAACTGCGCTGCCCGCTCTTCGACCCCCAAGCTGCTCGGGGGGTCGGCGCACCAGGCCTCGACGATGGCAGCCTCTTCCGCCATTTCTCGGTCGAGACAGGAGAAAGTCCACCTGGGAAACTCGCTCACCCCCCTTCTGGCCCGATGACCAGGCACCAAAGACGCTCCGGAAACCCTGCACCTGATGTACCTGTGATCAGACAGGGTTTCCACGTCCTCGAGGACACGCCAATCCTGTATTCGTGCAGCGATGGCAGGGGTAGCAAACGTCACGTCTACTATAGACCCCCCCTGCCGCCGCACACAGGTATTGGCATTGCCCCGATTGCACAGCACCAGGCCGACTGTGGCCGCCCAGTCCCGCAGCTCCGTCCCTCTAGGGTCTGTGATAGGGGAACCCCACGCATCGCATTTTGCGTTGAGATCCCCCATCAGGATAACCTGGGCTGGTGCCGCACCCCGCACCACAGGCTCGAGCCGCCGCAAAAATTGCTCAAAAGCAGCCAAGGGTTTGTTAGGGGAGAAATATACCCCGATGAGTATTATTTCACCCCACTTCACCGCCACAAACCCAGGACCGCTTTCTCGAGTCACAATAGGGGGTGAATTACCCTGCGCCGGAACCAGTATACCCACTAAGCCCTCCGTGTCCCTAGCCCAATGTTGTTGTGGAGGGACGAAATAGGGCTCCGATATGACCACCGCACTTATCAGCCACTCCGCCGTATGTTGCATCAGGAGATCCTGAGCGCGGGCGGAGTGGTTGATATTAGCCTGGAGGAGTTCGGTATGGTGTACTGGCATTAGGATTCCATACCGTTCTCCTCCTGTGCCAGCACTGGCTGGCTCGATGGTGGCTCTAGTGGCGCGATTGCAGGGGCCGTGGTCTGGGCGGCCTCTTTTCCTCTGGCGGAGGGTGGGGCACATTTACGCCCCCCCATGACATGCCCTGCCGGGCGTCCTGCTCGAGTGCAAACAGCACATTTTGGCTCAGCAGAGCACGCAGCCGACTTGTGGCCCTCTTTCCCGCAGCGGAAGCAGAGAGCACTCCTGTCCTCCTTAGAGGGACATAGAGCCCTCGTGTGGCCTGTCCCCATACACTTGAAGCAGCGCATGGGGAGGGGCTCCAACTGCTGGACCCGGGCCGAGGACCACCCGACGAGCAATCTGCCGGCCTGCACAAGGACCTTGGCCACCACAACCGGGCAGCGGACCAGGACAGATCCAGTACCACTAGGGCCCATCCTGATCCCCCCGACCTTCACCTGCTCTACAGGGCAACCCCCCTTTACGGATACCGCACTTTGAACCGCCTCCGGGTTGACGGACTCGTCCAAGCCGGAGACTCTCAAGTCCACGTTTTTGGTTGGACGCGTAATGGTAACCAGCTCCCCGATTACGCCCTGTAGCTTCACAGCAAGGTCGTCCGCGGCTTTGGCGCTACCTGCACCCGGAACCTCTATGACACGCGCCCCAGTGGCGGTCTTCCGCATCCGGACATGCTTGAGGCCAATGTCCTCAAGCTGCACCGCCGACTTGGCCTTCATCATGGCCGTCGCATAGGTCTCTTTATTAGCGACGGCTTCTGGCTTCAGGGTGATGACCACCGCTGTTGATTTCGGGGTGGTCAATTTTGGCCCCTGCTTCGTTCTGGTGGCAGCCTGAGACTGGGTGGCTGGTGGTGGCTGGGAAGGCTTTTTGGCCTTCTTGCCCTTCCTCCTTACAACTTCCGTCCAGGCAGGAGCCGGGACGGGTTGCACAGCCTCGTGTTGGTTCACCGGCTGTGCCGCAGGTGCAGGTGCGACTCGCTCGGCCGGTGGTGCGGCCACTGGGCGCGGATTGGCCGCAGCTGGTGGTGCAGCCTTTGAACGCGACTTTGCCGCGGCTGGTGCGGCCTTAGTGCGCGGCTTAGCCGGTCGCGCCGGAGAGGGCCCCGGGGTAGGCTCGTCAGTAGGACGAGGAGTATGTCCCTCCGTCGCCGCCCTCTTCCTGTCTGCCGCCAGAGGCGGTCTCAGGATCGGCTGTGGAGGGAGCCGCTTCTCCATCTCTCCAAGGCGCACATTCACCATGTCCCCCAAGGAGACAAAAAGGTCTCTTTTGAGCTCGGAGAGCACCTCCTTCAGGTCCTGCGGGATTTGCTGGGCGGCCGGCGGGGATACGTCCGGTGCAGGTTGGGCGTTGCGCTCAGAGAAAGCGGTGCGGAGCGCCTTCACCTCAGCCCTCAGGGCGGCGAGCTCCCCGTTCATTCGCCGGTTATCCGCCTTGAGCCGGAGAGTCTCCTCGTTCACGCTGGTGGCCTGGATCTCGTCCATAGCCTGGCTTATTTGGCGGCAGGCTATTTTCATTTGAGCCCATACGCTGCCCTTCAGATTCTTGCTTCTGGCCGCCTCGGCAAGAATTACCTCTATGCCCTTGCGGGCGGTCTCGAACAGGTCGTCGTTTGAAATGACCTCTTGCGTCTCGTTGATAGGGCTACGCTCTCGACGCTGGGTCTGCGGCCGCGATGCTGGTGGGGAGAGGCAGTATACGGAGTCCACGTCTGCGTCAACTTCGAACGTAGTGAGCTCTAGGTCCCGCAGAGGGGCTTTTGTCTTTGTCGCTACAACGTGGCTCCCTATTGAACCAGTCCTACGTCCCCTGCGAGAGGTGTTTACTTTTGGAGCCCTTTCGGGCTCTACGACCTCTTCGGGTAGTCCGGCTTCTTTGTAAGCCCTTTTGGAGCTGTTCCCCCCAGCTTCCCCCTCATCAACCGATCGGCCACCCTGCCGGGCACGCCTAGCGGGAGTGGGAAGAGTTGGGCGAAAGTGCTCTGCAGACACCAGGGCTCTTTTCTCCTTTGCTGTGGACTGCAACCCTTCGTCCAGCCGCGTCAGGATTACTTTTGCCACTTTCTCAATAGGGCCCTCTCTGGCTTTTCCGACCTCCGATGCCGTAGTGGCATCATCAGTCGCAGGTAGCACCATGGGCGGATCCACTGCGGGTTCCACCAACTCCATGTCGCTACCTCCGCTATTCTGTCCTTGCTCATCTCGTAAAGCTATATCAGTTCCGTTGTCATTGCTTGTGGTCGTCGGGTGAGGGTCGAAACCCTCGGGTACAGGGCCGAGGCCCTGTGAGCGCAATTTGCCCCCCCCCAGAATACGAGGGGCAGCCCGCATTAAGAAATGCAGGGAGGGACTCTCCACCAGTTACGGCGGTACCCTCCTGGGGTAGTATTTCTTGAATCGTGCTCATTTTGCTTTGATGTAGGGGCCAGCTCCCCTGCTCCGTTTATCGAGAGAGCAGCTCCCCTCTTTTTTCTGGGCTGAGTTCCCCAACTAGGCTAAGTACTATATACAATATTTACATATTTTTTTAGTTTTTTGTTTTATACTTTTTTGGGATTTTCTTCTCTTTTTTTTCCTAACCTAACTTAACCTAAGGTGTGTCGCGCTTGGTTACCCTTTCACTTCGGACCCTTTCGGCTCCGACGATCACTAAGGGCGTAAGCCCCCCCACCACGACAAGGTGGCGACACCTCGGGGGGGAACCTAACCTTTTTTTTTTTTTTTTTTTTTCAGGGGGAAAGCTTTATAGCTCCCCCCGGCTTGGAGCAGCGCGGGGGGTATGTGGGACTCTCCCCCCTTCACGCCATCCCTAGCGGATGGGGGGAAAATTGGGGGGCCTACCCAAACTAAAACCACCCTGAGCGATTCCCTCACACCGGTTTGCAACCAGACGTCGTGGGATCCCGTTGTACGTCACCACGACGCCTGACCGGCCGCCCCAGCTGGGGCTCCCGCACCAAAGGAGGGGGAGGTCGGGAACGCGTGACCTCCCCCCCAGACTGTGAGGCCTAGCCTGTGGCAGGCAGGGGTGCTCCACCCCCTAGGGGGAACCTAACCTAACCTAACCTTTTTTTTTTTTTTTTTTTCAGGGGGAAAGCTTTATAGCTCCCCCCGGCTTGGAGCAGCGCGGGGGGTATGTGGGACTCTCCCCCCTTCACCCCATCCCTAGCGGATGGGGGGAAAATTGGGGGGCCTACCCAAACTAAAACCACCCTGAGCGATTCCCTCACACCGGTTTGCAACCAGGCGTCGTGGGATCCCGGTGTACGTCACCACGACGCCTGACCGGCCGCCCCAGCTGGGGCTCCCGCACCAAAGGAGGGGGAGGTCGGGAACGCGTGACCTCCCCCCCAGACTGTGAGGCCTAGCCTATGACAGGCAGGGGTGCTCCACCCCCTACCTGCAGGCCTCACTGGGGAATCCGGCTAGCGTACTGCGCACGCCTTCTTCCCACTCGTCTGCGCCGGAGCGGGTGAGCGTCGGGGGACTCCTCGCGCACCCGCTCCGCGGCCTCCTTCTGCGACATCACCTCTTCGCAGAAGTCGGCCAGGGCCTCCCAAGATCTCTCGGTGTCCAGTATCGCTGCTACGACGCTGGGCAGCGAGAGATCCCCTCCGATTGCCGCCACCAGAGTGCGACGCTGAGGACTCCAGGCACTGCACACCTCTAGGGTGTGCTGCGCCGTATCGTCCACAGCGCCGCACTCGTGGCACGACGGGGTCGGCTCTCTCCTTGCGACTCTGTGCAGGTAGTGGCCAAAGCAGCCATGTCCCGTTAGCACCTGCACAAGCCGGAAGGAGAGCACCCCATGCCCTCTATCGAGCCAGAGCTCTAAGACGGGTTGGATGGCGCCTATGGTGCGGACTCCAAAGGCGACATCCAATAGCCCCGCTTTCCACCTGTCGCGCATCCTCGTCGCGGCCAGGCGTCGAACATGCGCGACCTCTTCCGGGGCCAGGCGCTCGTCTCTGGCCTGGTTCTCCTTCTTCCTGCGGTACATTTCCGTCAACACCCCAGCCTCCAGCTCCCACGGGGGTGTTCCGGCAAGAACGCAGGCTGCCGCAAAGGCCACTGTCGCGTAGGCCCTACACATTCTGTTTGCGACAATCTTTTGGGGCCTACGCAAGAGGGCCTTGGTTGGGGTCCTCAGGGCGTCGCTCCAAATGGGTGCCCCATAGAGCGCCATGCTTTTAGTGACGCCGGCGAATAGGCGCCGGCATGGGGCACCAGGACCTCCCACATTTGGAAGCAGTCGGCCAAGCGCCGATGCGACCCCCACTATCCGAGGAGCGAGTCGACGGAAATGCTCCTCGAATGTCCATCTTCTGTCCAGGACGAGACCCAAGTATTTAACGTGGGCCTTGACCTGGACACTCTCTCCGCCTACGGAGATTGTGGCTCCGGCTGGTGGACGCCATCCCGGCCCCCCAAAGACAATGGCTTCAGTCTTTGTAAGGGCCACTTTTAGCCCCAGCGCCGTTATACGGTCCACCACCATCTCCGTTGCAACCGCGGCTATCCTGGCCGTGTCCGCATATGTGCCGCCACGGACGGCCACCATGGTATCGTCCGCGTAACACATGATGGCCATCCGGGGGAGCATTGTCAGACGGATGGCCCAGTCGTAGCCGACGTTCCATAAGAGGGGTCCCAGCACTGACCCCTGCAGAACGCCGCAAGCCATGCTTCTGGCCACTCTGCCTCCGTCTCTTTCATGATAGAGCACTACCCTGTCCTCCAGGTAGTGCTCGATCATGCGGCGGAGATAGAGGGGCACCCCGTGGTACCTGAGTGCCTCCCCTATCACGCCAAAAGGGAGGGTGCCAAATGCGTTAGCGATGTCTAACGACACCGCTATGACCCCCTCCCTTCTTTCCGCTGCGTTTTCTGTAAACGCTTTCAGCGCACCCAGTGCGTCCAGGGTTGATCTGCCCACCCTGAAACCGTACTGGTGCTCCGACACGTTCGGCCCCACCAGCCCCAGGTGACTAGTGATGCGGTTGGCCACGATGCGCTCGAAGACTTTGGCCACCTCGTCCAGCAGAACCAATGGTTTATAGGCAGACGGAGAGTCTGCCGGACGGCCATCCTTGATCAGCAGACATAACCGGCCCTCTTTCCACGTCCTAGGGAACCGCCCCTCCTCGAGGCAGTCGTCTAGCAACTGCTTGAGGCGGCCCCCCAGGTGTTTGAAAGCAATCGCAAGAACCTTTGCCGGAACCCCGTCTGGCCCCGGCGCCTTCTTGCATTTTCGGAGTCGATCGTACGCCGCCACTAGCTCGTCTTCGGTGACGGGGGGGACTTCCTCCGGCTCCTCCGGCTCCTCTATGGGGGGAGCCATGACAGGGGGGGTGAATGCTGGTGGCTGGGGAAAGAGCCCAGCGACCACCCGGGTCAGTAGCTCCGGTTCCAGGGATCCCATGGGAGGGGCGCTCCGCATTTTATTCCGCACAATGCGGTAGGGACGCCCCCATGGGTCCCTGTCCAGGGTGGCCAAGAACTCCTCATGGGCGGAGTCCTTGGCCTTGGCGATGGCTACCTGGAAGGCGTTTTTCGCAAGCCGGAGTGCCTCGTAGTAATGTGCCTCCTCAGTCGGTGTGTGCGACCTTCTTCGCCGACACCGGGTGTAGTTTCGACGGGCGCGGTTGCTTTCTTCACGGAGGTTAGCGATCTCGGACGACCACCAGTAGACCTTCTTCTTGGCGGGGAATCCCTTCGTCCGGGGCATGGCTGCGTCGCAGACGTTAGTGAGTGCGTGCCGGAACTGCGCTGTCCGCTCTTCGACCCCCAAGCTGGTCGGGGGGTCGGCACACCAAGCCTCGACGATGGCAGCCTCTTCCGCCATTTCTCTGTCGAGACAGGAGAAAGTCCACCTGGGAAAACCTAACCTAACCTAACCTACATTACCTAACTTACAGAGGGAGGTGAGGGAGCCGCTAAACGAGATGAAGGACGAACTCCTCTCCATGCGGGCGGCCAGCACTCTCAAGGATCTGCGCAGAGATATGGTGGAGGTCAAAGAAGCCACGCTCGAGATTCAGGCGATGACCGGCCACAGAGAGGACCTTGGCAGGAAGCTGGAGCCGATAAGGGAGAGCCTAGGGGGCCTGTCATCGGAGGTTAAGGCCCTACGCAACCAAAGGGCGCTGGCGAATCCCACCGGTCTGGGAAGGGACGAGGTGACGGACCGCCCAACGCAAGTAAGCGTACAAACGCCGCGCCGAAAATCCTACGCGGAGGCTGCAGGAAGACCACCCACACTGAGGCCAAACCACTCCCTAATCATAAGTGCCACCGACCCCCAGGCAACCGGAGAAAAGGTGATAGAGGTAATAAGAGAAACTCTAGACGTCAAAAGAACGGGAGCAAGGGTGGAAAGGGTCAGGAGGGCCCGTAACCAGAAGGTGGTGGTGACATGCGGCACGCGGGAGGATCTGCAACTTGTGGAAGACACCATTAAAAAGAGCTCAAGGTTGAAATCCGCACCAGCCCGTGCAAACAACCCACAAATAAAGATCAAGGACATTATGTCCTTCTATTCGGACGCTGAGATAGTGGAGCAACTGAAGGCTCAAAACAAGAACCTGCTGCAGAACCTGGCGCCGGGCGACATCGTTATCCAAACCAGGAACAGAAAGAGGGCAAGGAACCCGCACCAGTGCCACTGCGTGCTGGAGGTGTCCCCCGAAATTCATAAGCGTCTCACCAGGGAGGGCAGAGTCTATGTGGGCCTCGGACGCAGCAATGTGGTGGACCAGTCCCCCCTGGTACAGTGCATCAGATGCCTGGGTTTTGGTCACACAAAGGCGGTCTGCCGGGAGAGCCAGGACCTCTGCAGCCACTGCGGACAGGGACACTCCTGGCAGAACTGTGCGCGAAGGCAGGAGGGGCCCCGCCCCTCTGCTTGAACTGCCGAGGGACCGACCAGGGGACCGCCCACAGCATAATGCCTTCAGCAGCGACTGCCCGGAGAGGCAAAGGTGGGACGCCATAGCGAGATCAAGGGTAAATTACTCCTGCTAAAGGCACCCCAACGGATGGACCCTTCCGCCCGGGGGCGGACGAGGGGGTCCTGCATGTAATACAGGCGAACCTACAGCGCTCAAGGCTGGCTACACAGGAGCTTATACAGGTGGCTGGCGAAAAGGGGATCTCGGTCGCTCTTGTGCAGGAACCCTATGTGGGAAGCAAAGGCACCTTAAAAGATTACCCTGGAGCCAAAGTCATCCAGTGCACCCGCACCCGCTCGAAACCGGTAAAAGCGGCCATAGTAGTGTTTGGGAATCAGCTGGAGGTCATCCACGACACTCAGCTGGTCTCAGAGAACGTGGCCGCAGTGACACTGGTGGCGGGAGGCCAAAGGATCGGATTCCTGTCGGTCTATTTCGAGGGGGACCATGAGATCGAGCCGTATCTCGCCCAATGCTCGGCGTTCTGCCGGGGACTTCGCGTCTCCGGGACGATCTTCGGGGGGGACGTGAATGCGTGGAGCCACTGGTGGGAAAGCAGGGAGGAAAATGGCAGGGGAGCCGAGGTTTCCTCATTCCTTGACCAGGAGGGCCTGGCGATTCTCAATGAGGGGAACACCCCTACTTTCGAGGCTTTCCGGCGGTCAACCATGCACGCTAGCATTGTTGACATAACGGCGTGCAGTCCGGCTCTACTGGGGAAAGTGGAGAACTGGAGGGTGAGCCGAAACTTAATTACATCAGACCACAACGCTATTACGTTCTCCTTGCGTATGGAGAGACGCCTCGAAAACCTCGAGCCCATCTCCACGCGCAAGTACAACACCAAAAAAGCAAAGTGGTCCACTTTCGGTTCCCACTTCAGGGACTCTCTGGCAGAGGCAAACCTGACCCCGGAGCGCGTGGAGAGGCTGACATCGCGGGAAGGCCTGGAGAGTGCGGTGGAAACCTACACGACAATCGTCCGGGGCTCCTGTGAAAGGGCGATCCCGCGAATCGGACCGTGGAGGGGAGCCCCCAGACAGCCGTGGTGGACGGATTCCCTCGAGGACCTAAAGAGGGACGTCCTCCGCAGAAAAAGGAGGATAAGGAACGCCGCCCCACACAGGAAAAGACTTGTTTACGAGGAATACAAAGCAGCACAAGAGTCGTATAAAAAAGAAGTAAGCAAGGTCCAGACCACGAGCTGGAAGGATTTCTGCTCGGCGCAGGAGGGGGAGAGCCTGTGGGACGGCATTTATAGGGTCATCAGGAGGACAGCTAGGAGGCAGGACGACATGCTACTCAGTGGGCCGACGGGACAGACCCTAAGTCCTGAGGAGTCGGCCAGCCTCCTGGCGGAAACGTTTTACCCTGACGACACCCTATCAGCGGACCAACCGTCCCACACCCGAACCCGCAACATGACCTCATGCGAGGATATGGTGAATCCCCAGCTCTCGGGCGACGACCCGCCTTTCACGGAGTCGGAGCTGATGTCGGTGCTGTCGACCCAGAATCCGAGGAAGGCGCCGGGCCCCGACGGCTTCACGGCCGACATATGCGCGTGTGCGATTGGATGTGCTAGGGAGGTGTTTTTGGCAATAGCCAACAAGTGCCTGTCGCTGGCCCACTTCCCTAGCCAGTGGAAAGTCGCACACGTGATAATCCTAAAGAAGCCGGCCAGGGACGACTACAGTCTCCCAAAGTCGTATCGCCCAATCGGTCTCCTATCGGTTCTGGGTAAGGTGGTGGAGAAAATGATGGTACGCCGCATTCAGTGGTACACCCTCCCACAAATCAGCCCAAGGCAGTACGGTTTTATTCCTCAGCGAGGCACCGAGGACGCCCTCTATGACCTGCTGAGACACCTAAGGACAGAAGTCTCTGACAAAAAGATAGTCGTACTAGTCTCACTCGACATAGAGGGCGCTTTTGACAGTATGGTGGCCCTCCATCAAGCGGCAGCTAGCTAATATGGCCTGCCCCAAAAATATAGAGTAGAGTCCTACTTACAGGGCCGCGAAGTAAGGGTAAATTATGCCAGAGCGGTCAGCATAAAGGCGACCAGTAAGGGATGTGTCCAGGGTTCGGTTGCGGGGCCCATGTTCTGGAACCTGATCCTGGATCCCCTGCTGCGTGAGCTGACCGAGGAGGGCCACTTCTGCCAGGCTTTCGCCGACGACGCGGTCCTGGTGTTTTCGGGCCACACAGCCACCGAGATAGAGAGCGTGGCGGGGCCGGCACTGGAGAGGGTGGTCGACTGGGGGCGGCGGAACAAACTCACCTTCGCAGCCCAAAAGACTAAGGCGATGCTGCTCACAAAAAGGCTGAAGTACGCCCCCCGGATCTCCAGATGTCTGGGAGCGCACTAGGGTACGAGACAGAAATAAAGATACTAGGCCTCATAATAGATAGAGGCCTCACGTTTAGGCCACACGTTGAAGCAATATGCAGGAAGTCTGCCGACATTTACAAACAACTAGCACGTGCAGCAAAGGTGACATGGGGCCTAAACGGGGAGGTCTCAAGGATCATATACACGGCAGTCGTCGAGCCGACAGCGACGTACGCAGCCAGCGCATGGTACCAGGCAACGGAACTGCAGATGGTCCGGGACCGATTGAGTGCACTCCAGCGGGGCTTTGCACAAAAAATATGCAGAGCATATCGCACAGTGTCACTCACGTCGGCCCTGGCACTGTCTGGTCTCCTGCCATTGGACCTGAGGATACGCGAAGCAGCGACGCTGTATCTGGCCAAAAAGGGTCACTCGACGGCCTTCGTCCCCCCAGGTATGAGCCTGGAAGGAAGGGTGGACTTCCTGAGCCTTCCGCACCCGTCCCGACTCCGTCACACGGAATACGAGCGGCTGGACGCTGCCGACCCACGGCTGTCTGAGCCCCAACACTCTACTGAGCCACAAATATATACAGACGGTAGCAAAATTGGGGGTAAGGTTGGCTCCGCTCTCACATGGCAAGAAAATGGCTGCGAGAGGAAGCAAATGAGGTTTGCCCTCCACCCTTGCTGCACAGTGTTCCAGGCTGAACTATACGCTCTGCACAGGGCAATTCGTCTGGTGAGGGATAGCCAGGAGGAAGCAGTCAGCATATTCAGCGACTCCAGATCCTCTTTGGACCTCCTGTGCTCCCCCAGACCGAGCCACCCACTGTGCAGAGCAATTAAGGAGGACCTGGACGCCATTGGGGAGTGGGGGGGGCAGGGTCCACCTGTTCTGGGTGAGAGCCCACGTCGGCACGGGGGGAAATGAAAGGGCCGATGCGCTCGCGAAGGAGGCGGCACTGAGGGTGAGGGGACTGCATACGACTACGAGGGCGTCCCGCTGTCCTTTGTCAAAAAGGCGGTGCGGGACGAGTCTGTCCGCAAGTGGCAGGATCGGTACGACTCGTCAAGTACTGGGTCGGTGACGAGATTCTTCCTCCCAGACGTCAAAAAGGCGTACGGTTTCGTCAGGGAGTCGAAGCCGACCCACCTACTGACGCAGATCCTGACGGGACACGGGGGTATGGCGGAGTACCTCCATCGCTTCCACTTGAGGAGCCACCCAGGATGCGAATGCGATCCGGAAGTGGTGGAGTCCGTCTGGCACCTGACCCTCGAGTGCCCGCGATTCGGCCTGGACCGTCACGACCTAGAGATCAAAACAGAGGAAACGCTCACCAGGGACTCGCTACCAGTAATCCTGACGGACAGGAGGCGAAGGAGACACCTCGTAGACTTCATGGAGCGTGTCATGAGCACGGCTTACGAAAGGAACAGCACGCTAACAGGGGAACATCCAGACGCCGTGACCGCCGCCAGTCCGGACTCCGCTACGGCCGCGGCCCCGACGCGGCGTCGAGATCCTGGCCTTGAGGAGAGACGAGAACTGATCGAGTTCCCTCTGCTTGACAGAGGCGAACCGGGGACTCCAGGACTGCGAATGAGGAGCGCTGAAACCTTCCTCCTCGGCGACGACGAGAGGGTCGGGGTGTCATTCTGCTGCGCGGAAGCGCGGGGGGGAGTTACGGTTTCCCCGGGTCTGGCGCGTCTGCTAAAGGGAAGCGCCTCAAAAATAATAATAAGGCGCAAAATCTACGAAGAAGCGGCCACAGTAAAAGTCTGTGAATACCGCTGTAGAATAATGCGAGCACAAAACAAACAAGTGGCCGTATTCGAGATCGGACCCCTACCCAGGCCCTTCGCCGTCGCGGTCGAGGTGCTTTCCGCCATTGCGCGCGCTGGGTCCGGACAGCCGATAGTCATAGGCGTGGACGCATTGGTGGTCGGCTACGAGTCGGGCGAGGAGGAGGACTACCGGGGAGTGGTGGAGCTGTCCAGAAGACACAGTGTAATAATCCATGGGACCCACGGTCGGGACCTGCGCTTTCTGACCGGCATGGACACGGAATAATTCCCAATTGGAATACTAAACCACCCAAGCCCAGCACCCAAATCCAGTAGTAGAATAGCTTGTAAGTGCCCAAAAATTTGTTAAATCACACAGATATTATGTAAATGTAAATTAAATAAACTGTAAATTGGATAAATATAAAAATAATAAAAACAATAATAAATGTAAATAGATATTATAAGCCACGCAAATTATACTAAAGTATAATATGTAAGCCAATAATAATAAAAATTAATGTAACATTATAAAATAAGAATTGAATGTATATACTATTAAGTTACTATGTCAGAGTATAGTCTCCCCCAATGTTTAGAATATAAAAATTAAAATGTCAATGTCCATGGTCAACTGTAAAAGAAAATAAAGCCACTGTCTCCAAAATTTTTCACCCAAAGCTCAGAAAGTCGGAGGTAGATAGGGAACTAATAAGACGGGAACATGCCCGCAATAGAATGAATGACGATGAATGAAAGAAAGAAAAGTATGCATCATGAAAGTAGACGTCGTAAAAGAGAGAACTGGAATGAACGGATAATAGGAACAAAAAAATATACAAGAAATATAACAAATGGTGCGGACCCAGAGTCCGCAGAAAAAAAAAAAATCCTAACCTACATTTTGGAGAAATTCAAACCTAACCTCCTAACCTAACCTACGTTTTGGAGAAATTCGTAAGCCCTAACTTTCAGGACTATCTTAAATCTAACCTAACCTACGTTTTGGAGAATATTGTCACGCTATATGGTACTTGGTTTGTACTTTTGATTCGCAACTCGATGTTTCGTTGACATACCTTTTGACATATTCTTATTTTGCAAACTACTTATTTTATTCTGCAGCCATAACTTTCAGGACTATCATAAATCTAACCTAACCTAACCGACGTTTTGGAGAATATTGTTACGCTAAATAGTAAATGGTTTCAGTTAAAAACAAGAATTTTGTTGCTTTATTGCTTTTTACTTCTAATCTTACTAAGTACTCCTTAGAAATACTAGTTTTAACGTGTTTGTTACGCAATTCGATTATTTAAATACTAGTCAAAACTTGTAGGAGTGCCCTATGTATAAAGGATATGAAGAACGCAGCCTTGTGTTTCGCTTACACAGTAGGTACTATTCTACATTTTGTGGACATATTATATAGCTTAAGTTTATATTATGAATATATATATATATATAGATAGAGAGTTTACATAATACAGTAAACGGTTTCAGTAGTTTTATTGTTTTCTTTGTATCAAACGCACCACGGTCTTTTATTATTCAATTACTTAACATCAATACACTATGCAAAGAGAGCTTTTTGAAAAAACAGCTAGTTTGAACGTGTTCACTAGGCGAACCGTTTATTTACCTGGCTGTCGTCAATAAGAGGAGCGTTATGTTTTTTCGAGTGTATGGCTTTGAAGATACTGGTTTAAACTTGTTAAATTGCACTACGCATAAAGGACCTCGAGAACGCGGGCGGCATTGTATAATTGCTTTATTGTTGTCTTTGTGTCAAAAGAACCGCCGCTGTCTTTTGTTATTCAACAACCCGCGTCTGGAGAATACGAGTTTATACCTGTTCACTAAGCGAAGCCCTTCTTTCAAAAAATACGTGTCCCAACTTGTAGGGATTGCGCTGGGTATAAAAGCGCGCCATCACATCTCGACTTCATTGCGCCCCAAAAATTCTCCGAGCAAGGTCTTCGAGTAAGAGAGTCGTGAGTCGTGAAGTTTAGTGCAAGGTTGCTGAAAGCAGTGTTTCGTTGCTGAAATGGATGTAAGTATGTAGTCATAATTTTATGTGTGCCCACTTATTTCAGATTTTGATTGATTGTAACATAACCTTCATCTATTTTTGTGTTTACCATGTAAATCTACTTTGAAGGACCGTTTGAAGAATTTTTTTATATTGTTACAGGAAAATACATTTAAAAATTATTACTATCCCGACGACGAAGCAAGTGATGAAGAAGGAACGTTGGCCTATAAAGTCAAAAAAGCTATTGCTAACACTAACAAGAGGCCTAATAACAGCATAGATGGCTTCTTTGAAAAACGGAAGAAAAGGAAAGTTGCAGTAAAGTCGTCGAGCGTCAGCCAAGCCACTGCGGAAGGCGTGGCTTTTATAAAGTCCAACAAAGACGATGCATCATACGCCTCACATCTCATAAAAATTGAGGTGTATGATGCGCGGAAAATAAAAAATATTCCGCCAACGGAGCATTGGAAGCATGCGGAAGTGCGTGTTAAATACTACGCTCACTCCGAAGAGGACGCTCACGTCGAATCTACGAGGGATGTGATTTACCAAATCACCAAACAGTTAGCGGACAAAAGTGATTGTGTAAATTACGTTATAGACAATACAAAATAAGTGTAAAAGTAGTTTTAAGATCTTAATTTGTTCCTTTTATCTTTTTTTACTCGATTGTGTGCGTTTTGTTTGTTAACTTTGCTTTATAACTCGTACCGAACATTTTTCTTTGTATAGCGAACACCTTTTGTATTCTAAACTTCCTTTGTAGTTATTTTTTTCCGACAAAGAGTCATTGTCTTTCATATTAGATAAGTAACACAAGTTCCAAGCGCCGATGTTCATAGTATAAATAGCCCGCTTTAAAAAAACACATTCTAACGAAGACATAATAATGGACGGACTGAGCTGCAACTTCTTCGACCAACAACTTGACCAGCTTACTGAAGACCAAAGGCTATACGAACTCTGCGAAAAAGTGGAACAAGAATATTTTAAAACGTAGGTTACTTACCTTTGTTATAATTCTGCTTTTGTTATAATTGCTATTGTCATAGATATCCATCCTACTGAATCATGCTTCAACTCATGCTAATAGTTACCTTTGTTATATTGTGTCATTGTAATGGATACCCATCCTACCGAAACATGTTTCAACTCGTTTTTTGCTAGTTGTAGCTGGTAGGGGTGGATTTTAAGGTATTTAAACCGAATGCCAGTTGCTTCAAATCATTTGTTACTGTTCTCTCGACGGCATAGGAGTAGTACTTTTTAAGATGTATTTAAATTTGGATCTATCTCAAAGTGAAATTACAAGCCTAGACAAATCTTTGATCTTGTCCAAATTCCATCATCAAATAAGGATGTGGTACTTAAGGAAGGTTTTACCAGTTTCGTGGTTAGAGGATACGGAGATTATGCCATATTTCACGCCATGCAGTAGACACATCATACACACTCATAAATCAGACACATCCGATGAAATTGATGGTGTACTGCCAATGCAAGCATATTGCTTAAATTGTAGACGAGAAATGAGTTAGTATTAAACTTTTAGGTGTTTTCGTTTATTTTATAATTGTCAATAATTTGTAATATTATTAATTGTTTTATTTTTGCAGATCTTTACAAGTTGGCCGAGGAGGTGTAAATAAAAAAAGAACAGCAATGTCAACTGTGACTGCCGAACCACCAACAAAGAAAAAAAAACCTCTGAACAATTCAACTAGCTACGCTGCTGTGGCAACATCAACAGTATCAGTTGGACACCAAAACGTGAGTACAGAAAGTAATCACAAAATTGAATGTCCTGTGTGTCACGTGTCAGTATCTAGAAAATATTTTTCCAACCACTTGAAAAGTAATACTCATAAAAACAACGTGATAAGTTCTGACAAGGAATTTACAAACGTTCAGTTAATTGAAAGCGCGTTCGGGAATAGAATAGTTACTTACAGAATTTTACCTGATTCCGTTACTACCAATGCATTTGAAACACCAGAATTATTTTTGCATAATATCAAGGGAAAAGTGTTTAAATTACTAGAACGATCCATAGCAGAACAAACTGTCGTAAAAGTAAATTTCATTCTTAATGCAGATTTTACACAACAAACTAAGCAACTTAATAATATTTTTGACTTTCAATCGTTAAATTACGTCGTTTGCAAGGGGGACGCCACAGATGGTATTTATGCATCACTTGTAACTGAAACTGTTAACAAAGTAACAAATTTTGAAAAAAAAGACAGCGCATGGAGTTTAGTTAAAATAAAATATTTAGACATGAATATCAATAAATTCAATCCTTTGCGTGGTTCATCTTACATAAACTTACCATTGGATATAAAAAACAAAAAAGCAGTTATCAACGTTAAAAACAAAGACCATGAATGCTTCCGTTGGGCTATACTGTCAGGTTTATATGAGCCAAATAACAACTCTAACAGGGTCTCGTCGTACAAATTGCACAGAAATAAATTGAAATTTGAAAATCTTTCCTTCCCAATAAAAATAAACGATATTCATAAATTCGAGAAAATGAATGATCTAAGCATTAATGTTTTTGGCTTGGAGTACGATTCGAAAAGCAAGCAAAATAAAGTTATTGGTCCGTTACACTTAACGAAAAGTAGGAAAACTATCCATTTAAACTTGCTGTATTTAAATCACGGTACTAAGGGCCATTATTGTTACATAAAAAGTCTTTTGCGATTAGTATCAAAACAAATGACGACGTCAGAGCATGCAATCCACTTATGTTATGGTTGTTTAATTTATTTCACTTCACATGAAAATTTGCAGAAACATCAAAAACATGACTGTTTTCATGTATGTACAAACTTACCCTCTGAAAACGATAGTAAAAGAAACTGGTTTAATGAATTAGTTCCCTCTAACCAAATATCATTCAATAACTACGATCGTAAATTGAGGGTCCCATTTGTTATATATGCCGATTTCGAAGCATTTTTAAAACCCATTGAAACTTGTATCAACGATCCGAATAAATCCTCAACAACCAATGTTCAGGAACATGTAATGTACAGTTTTGGATACTATATTAAATGTTCATATGATGACAGTTTATCTGTATATAGAACATACACAGGTCAAAATTGTGCCGAATCATTTATGAAATTATTAAAAAAAGATTTAGAGAACATTTGCAAAAAGAACACTTTTGTAAAATGTCCTTTACCCTTAACGGAACAAGATAAAGGAACCATAGCACAAAGTGATACCTGTTTCATTTGTGAAAAAAAATTAAATGAAGAATTCATTGTGTCTCATAACCAACATACCGGTGCTTTTGAAGGAGTCGCTCATCCATCCTGTTCTGAGAAATATCGAACCCCTAATTTCTTACCTGTGTTTTTACACAATTTGAGTAGCTATGATGCTCATTTTATTGTACACGGGCTTGTATTTGAAGAGGGGGACATAGAAGTTATCCCACAAAACAAAGAAAAATATATTTCTTTCTCCAAGCAATTTCACATCAATAACCATGTAATGAAATTAAGATTTCTTGATTCAAATAATTAATAGATTCAGGCGTTACTTTGCGGAGGTCCATATCAACAAACTGGAACAAATTACCTTGCTACTCCGCGAAACCAGTGCCGGGCTCGTGCAAAATAGCTGCGTCTGTGCGACACACATATGTTCATGCAAAAACCCACCCTCCTCCGCTTTCACACGAAACAACATATATCACACAGACTCAACTACACACCACCACCACTAAACACTAACACTACACGATCGACGCGCGTTTCGCCTCTATACGAGGCATTATCAAGATCGACCCGTACGACCGTTCGCTACTTGAACGAATGGCGTACTGACAAACTAAAACAATTTTCTTTAATCCCGCCTACCGCCAACATTTTTGCACAACTACCCTTATTATTTCTCTCAAAGCCTACCCTCAAAATTTAAAAATAAAACAAAAGTACCCCCGTATGTTATCACAAACTACCCACATAATTTATCTCAATCTCAGCTACCCCCATTGTTAAAGACAGAATTTAAGCATACCCGCAATAAAGGAGAAGAAGGAAAATTAACCTGTTCATTGACAATGGATCCCGCGTTGTTGTACCTAACTATTTCCAAATGCTCCAAAACATTCAGACGAAATCCCTTTTTGCAAAAGTGTAATATTTCATAAGAATGAGCATCTGATAATGTATGATCTGTGTCTATCAAATGTTTTGCAAAATTGGACTTCTCTGCGTGCTTATGCCTATAAGATGAAACATGCTCCTTATATCTAATATTAAAACTACGACCGGTTGGTCCTATATAAACGCTACTACAATCATCACAAGTGAGCTTATATACTCCTGATCTACTCCCTCTTTCTACTTTATCCTTACCATTACATAGTCTAGAATACAAAGAATTATTAGTCTTAAAAGCAACATTTATTTCCTTTGATTTTAAAATATTATAAATTTTCTCTGACAAAGGGCCAACGTAATTAATACTTGCTTTATATTTGTTAGTATGTTCAGTAGACGGGCCGCTATATAACATGCTAACAGCTATACGCCTCTGTTTCTTTTTAACCAGACTATTTACCATTGTCTCAGTGTAGCCATTTGAATTTGCAATCATGTGTATGGTCTTCAACTCTAAATCAAAATCTTCCCTAGAAAGAGGTACTGTTAACAATCTATGTATGTAACAATGGAAAGCAGCCAGTTTATGTTGCCAAGGGTGATTAGAAGAAGCTGGAATAACTGTATCGGTCTGCGTTGGCTTACGATAAATGTGGAACTGATGCTTATTATTTACCTTAGTTATAGTCAAGTCTAAGAAGTTAAGTGAATTATTTTGTTCTAATTCCTTCTTAAATTTTATTTTCGGATGTTTGTTATTAAGACTACTCACAAATAAATCCAATTGTCTCATACTACCCCTCCAGCATAAAATCAAATCATCTACATACCTATAATAATATAACAAATTTATATTTCCCACTATGTACTGAGTCTCAAAACTATCCATAAAAATATCTGCCATTAGCGGACTGAGAGGAGAACCCATAGCCAACCCATCACCTTGTAAATAAAATTGTCCATTAAACTTAAAATAATTTTGTTTCATACAGATAGTTGTTAAATCTATTAGCTCACAAACCTCTCCCGGATGTAGTCGCTGTCTTTCCAAATGATTTTGAAGTATATTTAACGTTTCAGTATACGGTACATTGGTAAATAAACTATCTACATCCAATGAAAGTAATGTTGCGTTTGGCGGTATGCTGATGTCTTTGACTTTTTCTATTAAATCTAAACTATTTTTCAGACAATAAAGTGGTTTGAAGGAAGATTTCTCTCGAATGATAAAATTTAACTTTTTAGCTAATTTATATGCTGGAGCCTCAATATATGAAACAACCGGACGAATAGGAATATTGTCCTTGTGAATTTTCGGAAGGCCATAAAGAATTGGTGCTAGCGGATTCATAGGTATAACACTATTCTTCTTTGTTTCGGTTTCAAAAACAAATTTAGAATTTTTGATGACGGTTTTTAGATCTTTATGGAATCCACCAGTAGGGGCTAACAGATTTAGATGCGGGGATCGGCCTGCTGTCTGATATGGTAAATTCACGTCCTATGGAGAGTTCGATTAAGTCTCGATTCAAAGATGCAAGTGCTAACTTAAAAAGAAAAGCTGATGAAAAAATTGATTCTCTAATGTCAGGATCTGGGTATAAAATGTCAACTAAAAGACGAGAACGACTCATTCCGTTAAAAGCATCACGAGGAAGAGGAAGTAAAAAAAGTAAAAAGTATAACGTCGAAGATATATTTTCATATTTAATAATGTCATTCTTACATAATCATTCATGTGAATGTGCAAAATCTGAGTTAGATATATTTGCCCTGCCGTCAACTCAAACCAGTATTGAAAGTAGACAGTGGGTTCATTACAAACCAATTTCATCTTTAAACGACGACGGCCCTATAGAATTTTAAGTTCCCGGATCAGGTGATGACTATATTGACTTGTCACATACGTTACTGCATGTCAATGCGAAAGTATTGAATCAGGATGGCACAAATTTAAAAGCAGATGTCCTAGTTTCGCCTGTTAACAATTGGATGCATTCCCTTTTCAACCAACTCGACATATATTTAAATCAAAAACTCATATCACCTCCGAACAACACATATGCCTATCGTGCTTATTTGGAGAATCTTCTTAACTATGGTCCAGCAGCCAAAGAATCTCATCTAACTTGTGGATTGTGGTACGAAGATACTGCACATCATATGGATGCCGTTGACGCAACGAACAAAGGGTTTCACAAAAGAATGGAATTTGTCAAAGAGAGTAGACAAGTTGAAATGATTGGTCACTTCAATGGTGACATGTTTAACCAAGATAAATTTTTAATAAATGGCGTAGAAATGCGTGTTAAGTTAGTGCGCTCAAAAGAAACATTTAATCTTATTTGTCATCAAGATAAAAAATTTAAAGTACAAATAATGGATGCTAGTCTTATTATAAGAAGAGCAAGAGTCAACCCTAGCGTTTTGTTAGCCCATCAAAAAGTACAACAACAACAACTGCAAAGTATCCTATAACAAGAGCGGAAGTTAAGGTTCTGACAATACCGGCAGGTGTGCAAGGTAAAACATTAGATAATATATTCCTTGGACAAGTTCCTAAAAGATGTATTGTCGGTTTTGTCTTAAATTCAGCGTTTAACGGTAATTTAGCATTGAATCCTTTCAATTTTCAACATTTTAATATGAATTCATTCAGTTTGTATGTAGACGGTCATGAAATACCTTCTAGAACATTACAACCATCATTTAGCTCTGGTTTAATAGCATCACCATATCACACTTTATTTTCTGGGACTGGTATTCATTTTCACAACGAAGGTAACGCAATAAGTAGAACAGACTACGGAGACGGATATTGTTTGCTATGTTTTGATTTGACTCCTGATTTATCTGCTAGTTCAACGTCACATTGGAATCTCGTCAGACATGGAAGTGTACGGTTAGAAGTTCGCTTTGATTCGTCTCTTAGTCAAACTGTTAACTGTATTGTATACGCAGAATTTGATAATGTAATTGAAATAAACAAGAATCGTGACGTAACTGTGGATTATAACAGTTAAAAAATACTTTGTTTTTAAATAGGATACATCATTTGATCTTAAACGTTGTTAACAGAATCATTAATAAGCAGCTAAATTTATATTTATCATGGATACAAATGAAATACAGCTCTGTATGAATAAAATAAGTTCCAGTTTTAAATCAAATGTTTTTGCTGCAAACCGATTGCCTATTTGGGTAAATTTACCTGCTTTTATTATAAGCAATTTAGATCCCGACTCAAAACCGGGGTCTCACTGGATAGCTATACACATTGATATTAATGGCATTGGTGAATATTTTGACTCATTTAGTCGAAAACCTACAGGTAGTCATAAGCTATTTTTGAAAAGAAATTCCAGGAGATGGGTTTATAACCACAACTCATTTCAAAATCCTTTTACCTCGGTCGGCGGGGAATATTGTTTAGTCTATCTGTATTTTAAGATTAAAGGAAAAACTATGTGTGACTTGGTAAATTTGTTTACTGAGAGTTCTTTATGTAATGATCTAATTGTAAGAAATATGTTTAAGTCTATTTTTTTGAAATAAACAATTAAATATAAAACAAACTCTTTTATTGTTCTAAGTTAAGTCTACATTTTCGTCAAGGGAAGTGTATTTGTGGATAAAACATAAAAATGAACACATGATATTCATTAAAACTATATTCAAAGTCAAGGCTATGCTCTATTTATACTATGAACATCGGCGCTTGGAACTTGTGTTACTTATCTAATATGAAAGACAATGACTCTTTGTCGGAAAAAAATAACTACAAAGGAAGTTTAGAATACAAAAGGTGTTCGCTATACAAAGAAAAATGTTCGGTACGAGTTATAAAGCAAAGTTAACAAACAAAACGCACACAATCGAGTAAAAAAAGATAAAAGGAACAAATTAAGATCTTAAAACTACTTTTACACTTATTTTGTATTGTCTATAACGTAATTTACACAATCACTTTTGTCCGCTAACTGTTTGGTGATTTGGTAAATCACATCCCTCGTAGATTCGACGTGAGCGTCCTCTTCGGAGTGAGCGTGGTATTTAACACGCACTTTCGCATGCTTCCAATGTTCCGTTGGCGGAATATTTTTTATTTTCCGCGCATCATACACCTCAATTTTTATGAGATGTGAGGCGTATGATGCATCGTCTTTGTTGGACTTTATAAAAGCCACGCCTTCCGCAGTGGCTTGGCTGACGCTCGACGACTTTACTGCAACTTTCCTTTTCTTCCGTTTTTCAAAGAAGCCATCTATGCTGTTATTAGGCCTCTTGTTAGTGTTAGCAATAGCTTTTTTGACTTTATAGGCCAACGTTCCTTCTTCATCACTTGCTTCGTCGTCGGGATAATAATAATTTTTAAATGTGTTTTCCTGTAACAATATAAAAAAATTCTTCAAACGGTCCTTCAAAGTAGATTTACATGGTAAACACAAAAATAGATGAAGGTTATGTTACAATCAATCAAAATCTGAAATAAGTGGGCACACATAAAATTATGACTACATACTTACATCCATTTCAGCAACGAAACACTGCTTTCAGCAACCTTGCACTAAACTTCACGACTCACGACTCTCTTACTCGAAGACCTTGCTCGGAGAATTTTTGGGGCGCAATGAAGTCGAGATGTGATGGCGCGCTTTTATACCCAGCGCAATCCCTACAAGTTGGGACACGTATTTTTTGAAAGAAGGGCTTCGCTTAGTGAACAGGTATAAACTCGTATTCTCCAGACGCGGGTTGTTGAATAACAAAAGACAGCGGCGGTTCTTTTGATACAAAGACAACAATAAAGCAATTATACAATGCCGCCCGCGTTCTCGAGGTCCTTTATGCGTAGTGCAATTTAACAAGTTTAAACCAGTATCTTCAAAGCCATACACTCGAAAAAACATAACGCTCCTCTTATTGACGACAGCCAGGTAAATAAACGGTTCGCCTAGTGAACACGTTCAAACTAGCTGTTTTTTCAAAAAGCTCTCTTTGCATAGTGTATTGATGTTAAGTAATTGAATAATAAAAGACCGTGGTGCGTTTGATACAAAGAAAACAATAAAACTACTGAAACCGTTTACTGTATTATGTAAACTCTCTATCTATATATATATATATATTCATAATATAAACTTAAGCTATATAATATGTCCACAAAATGTAGAATAGTACCTACTGTGTAAGCGAAACACAAGGCTGCGTTCTTCATATCCTTTATACATAGGGCACTCCTACAAGTTTTGACTAGTATTTAAATAATCGAATTGCGTAACAAACACGTTAAAACTAGTATTTCTAAGAAGTACTTAGTAAGATTAGAAGTAAAAAGCAATAAAGCAACAAAATTCTTGTTTTTAACTGAAACCATTTACTATTTAGCGTAACAATATTCTCCAAAACGTCGGTTAGGTTAGGTTAGATTTATGATAGTCCTGAAAGTTATGGCTGCAGAATAAAATAAGTAGTTTGCAAAATAAGAATATGTCAAAAGGTATGTCAACGAAACATCGAGTTGCGAATCAAAAGTACAAACCAAGTACCATATAGCGTGACAATATTCTCCAAAACGTAGGTTAGGTTAGATTTAAGATAGTCCTGAAAGTTAGGGCTTACGAATTTCTCCAAAACGTAGGTTAGGTTAGGAGGTTAGGTTTGAATTTCTCCAAAATGTAGGTTAGGTTAGGTTAGATTGATGATAATCCTAAAAATTATGAGTTACGAATAAAAGTGTACTGCGAATAATGCGATAGGATATGTATGTGCTGATAGAATAATTAATTGAAAGTGGACTTACGAAAAGACATGGTATTTTATTTGTACGGAGCGTGGCGGGCGATCAGGTACCCAGGAAAAAAAAAAGGTCGGCACCGAACCCCCAAGTGGGCGCAGGTAAAAAGCTGAACCTAACAAAGGGTGGGTCCATAACAAAGGAAAGGGTCTATCCTTTTATGAGTATGTGATTAAGTGTTGGTATTATGTTGCAATGGAAGTACATATATACGTGAAGGAGTGGGCGGAGCGTGATGAGACCCCGTCCAATCGCTTTAAATGGGGTGTTGACCTTCTTTTTTTTTTTTTAGATTTCTTTGCCCGCTAAACCGCCATTTTGAGCGACAAAAAAGTGATCCAGAACCGGCGAATCCCTACTACTGGTGTAGCGCCGCAGATCGAGCGTCTAGGCCAATCAGAGGCCGACTTTTACTTTTTTGGTCAAGGGTGATCTGTTGGAGCCTCTGATTGGCCTAAAATCCAACAATGCAGCCGTTCCCATTGGTCGGTTCGGGGTGGGTTTCCAACTGAATTGTTAGACTTTTTCTCTATCGTTTTCACATATTTTGCTCTGTTTTTCAGGATCTAGAGGGAGAGCCGGGGTTATTTTCAGTTGAATAGTTACGTTATTTGTTCTGATTGTTTGCGCTGCGCCTCTTTACATTTATTTCTTATTTTAAAACGTAATTATACTAATTTCTGTCTACATTTTCCAATAAGAATCTAGTTTTCCTACATACAAATCGATCCTGTGATCTGTTTTCAGGGGACCGCGGGTATTAAATTGCAGAGTTCGGATCGTCCCGCGGTCCTCCTTCATATATGGCCCTCATTGGCCTTATATATTAAAAATTGAAGCGTTCATTTATTAGCTTTTAACTTAACCTAAGTACAATCAACAACCTACTTAACATAATGTTACTATGCAATATTAATCATTACAAAACACTCAGTCTCAGGCTTCGGTCTTGCTGTCCGTTACATTCTCCCCCCGGCCGACATCCGCAGGGGAGGCCTCTTCCTTGGCTCGTAGGACAGCAAGCCTGGTCGTAGGTCACCGGAAAACTCCTCTTCTCGTTCTGACGTCCGCGCTCCGCATGCCGCCATCAGGGTGTGCAGCACCTCCTCCTTGGGCGACTTGGTGAACAGCGTAGCGGTCAGCGCTGTCTTAACTGCTCGCACCAAGCGCTCCCACGCCCCTCCTTGATTCGGCGCTCCGGGAGGAATGAATCGCCATTCCGTGCAGTGCTGCAGCGCGTAGTCGCGTAGCGCGGGCAGCCACTCCGCGTAGGCGGCTCGCAGCTCGGCGTCGGCTCCACGGAAGTTTGTTCCGCTATCGCTATATATCAGCCGCGGCCAACCGCGGCGTGCTGCCATCCGACGTAGGGCCATTATGGCCGAGTCCGTCGTCAGACTGGCAGCCAGTTCCAGGTGGACGGCGCGTGTTGTTAGGCACGTGAAAATCGCGACCCAGCGCTTCTCGTGCCGCCGCCCGATGGTCACCGTTAGCAGCCCGAAGTAGTCCACGCCGCAATTGGTGAATGCTCTGCAGTGGGGTTTGATGCGGGCCAGCGGGAGGTTGCCCATGGCCAGCGGTCTCGGGCTCGCACGTCGCAGGATACACGTTGGACAGGCGCGCGCCACCGCACGCACCGTCGGTCGCAGATGCAGTATCCAGAATTTCTGTCGTAGGTCGTTCACTACGCGTTCATTTGATGCGTGGGTGGCGTCATGGTGCGCTTTCGCGATGATCAAGCGCACAAACGGATGCCTCCCATTCAAGATCGCCGGCTTTTTAATCAACCCGCGCACGGGTGCGGCGCTGATGCGTCCACGCATTTTTAGGAGTCCGTCCTCGATCTCAGGATCCAGGCTGAAAAGGCTGCTCTTTTTCGTCAGCCTCCCCCCGTTCCGGAGTAACTTTAGCTCTTCTGCAAAGTCATCAGCCTGACACTTAATCTGCCATAGATGTTCCGCCCGCCGTATAAGTTCTAACGTCAATCCCGTCGGGATCTTTCGGCATTTGTCGATGAATAGTAGCACCCGTGCGGTTGTCCGAATGAGCCGTTCGTAGCTTGAAAATCGCTCCATCTTCGGAAGGTGCGCAAAGCCATCTTTCTCTTCAGCACTCTTCACATGCCCGCACGTTTCCATCTCTTCTGGTTCTTCACCGGGCGGCTCCTGCGACCAATGCTCCTCGCCTAATTGTAGGAAGGCCGGCCCGGTGAACCATCTGTCTAACTCGTTCACTCTTCTGGCTCCATCGGCGCGCGTAGCGTCGTCGGCGGGATTTTCTTTCGTCGGCACCCATCTCCACTGGTGCGGCTCCGTCAGTTCGCTGATTTCGCCCAGCCTATGTGCTACGAAAGGCGTGTATTGTCTCGCATCGTTCCTTATCCAGTGGAGGACGCTCCTGGCGTCGGTCCGAAACATGGTTTCTCCGATGTTTATTCTATGTTCCTTCTTTATGCTGTCCGCCATCCGGGCTCCGATGACGGCAGCTTGTAGCTCCAGTCGCGGAATGCTCTGCGTCTTGAGAGGTGCAACTCTTGTCTTCCCGGCCACGAGCGTTGTGGACACCGTTCCGTCCGTGTGCGTAGAGCGTAGGTAGGCTGCTACGGCGTAGGCGCTGCCGTCTACGAATATGTGTAGACTTCGTGCCGCTCCCCCCGTAACGTAGCTCCGGGGCAGGCGTAGAGCCTCTACGGCGCGTAGACCTTGCGTCCATTTTTCAAATTCCACGCCGTCCTCTTCGTCTAGCGGTGCATCCCAGCGTACTTGCTTTCGCCACGTATTCTGTAGGATTACCTTCGCTGTGATCGTTTATGGCGACAGCAATCCTAGCGGATCGTATATGGACATCACGGCGCTGAGTGCCTCCTTCTTCGTTGGTGCGCGCAGTTTCTCGCGCACTTCTCGCGGCACCCGGTTCATGGCTGTGTTAAAGCCGAGTGCGTCCATCCCTGGGCTCCACATCAAGCCCAGTATCTTCGGTCCGTCGTCTGGGCCCAGCGGCGCGGATCCGTCCACGCGTAGCGCCGGCTCAATGCGTTCCTTGAGGCGCTCGCTGTTGGTCGCCCAGCTTCGTAGATGGAAGCCAGCTCTTTGGTGCACCGTCGCTACTGCCGTAGCTGCTCGAACGGTTTCTTCTTCGGTCGCGTAGCTGTCCACGTAGTCGTCCATATAGTGGTTCTTCGTGATGGGTTCAAGCGCCTCCGGATACTCGTTCGCATGGCGGTGCGCGTTGTGGTTTCGCACGCCGTGGGCCAGAAAAGGCGAACTTGACGCTCCGAAGATCAAAGAGTTCATTTTGTAGAGTCTCGGTGGCCCCGTCTCCTCCGGTTTCTTCCACAGGAACATTTGTGAGGGTCGATCGGCGGGCCGTATTCTTATTCTCAGGAACATTTCCTGGATATCCGCCGTCACTGCATACTGGCCCTCCCGGAAGCGGTAGAGGATGCCCGGGAGGGATTGAAGTAAGTCCGGGCCCTCCAAGAGAAAATCGTTCAGGCATTTTCCTTGGCTCTTGCTAGCGGCGTCAAACACAAGCCGAATCTTGCCCGGCTTATTGATGTTCCTCACAGCAAAATGCGGCAAGACCCAGGCTCGCGGGTTCGTGACTTCTTCGCCCTGGATCGGTTCAGCGTAACCCTTATTAATCAGGTTATCTACTTGCGCCCCGTACTCGCGGGCATAGGCGGCATCCTTCATTTTTCGTTCTACGCCTCGTAGGCGTTGTAGCGCCGTCGCGTAGCTCGCAGGTACTACGGCGGCGTCGCTCTTCCACGGCAGCCCCACCTCGTAGTGGTCTCCGCAGAACTCGACGGTGTCGTTGAAGATCTGCTGGGCTCGTTCGTCCGCCGGCCGTTGCTTCGTAGCCAGTGATACTCCCAGCACGTCGATCTCGAAGTGTCGCTTCACAAGCTTCTCGATGTCGTCGTCACGCACGTTATATACATAATGCGTGATCTAGTCTTGATCGTTCTTCGTCAAGGCTCTGGGTACTGTCCCGAAGATCACCCAGCCTAGTTCGGTTTTGACTGCCGCTGGTTCTGACCGCTTGCCCGTTTTCGCTTCCTGGGCGAGCATAAGTGGCCAGTTGTCCGTCCCGATCAGCAGTCGCGGCGTAGCAGCGTCGTAGCACGCCTCCTTCAGGTCGCGCAGATGCTTGTATTTCGTGACGCTTTGTCCCAGCTGCTGAGTGTGCAGCCGGAGATCCTCGACTGTTCGAGCGGCGATTGTATGGGCTCCGCCTTGTCCTTGGATGACGATGTTCACGCGCCGCCTGTTCGGTTGCTCCTTGACGGCGCTGATTCCGCGGACTTGCATAGGCGCGTTGGGGCCCACGGCTCCAATCGTCCGGGCGAGGTCCTCGTCGATCATTGTCACCGTGGATCCGTCGTCCAGTAACGCGTAGGTATCCACGTGACCGTTCAGTCCCTTCACCCTTATCGGGCACATCTTCAGCCATACTCGGTCACTGGTCTTGCTGGTTCGAGCAGTAGTGACGTACTCCTTTTCTGCGGCTGGCGCGGGTTCAGGTGAGGGCGGCGTAGCTGGGCGCGGCGCTTGGATCGGTGTCGTCCCTTGAGGCGGTTCACGCCCCGGATGGGACTGCAGCGTTGTAGCCGCACGGTTTGCGTACAGCAGCGGGTGATGCGGGTGGCGGCAATTGTCGTCCCCGCACAGTCGGGCGTGGCAGTTCTCGCGCCGGTGCTGCTTGTTCATGCACTTGAAGCAGACCCTGTTCTGTTTGGCCCACTCCCAGCGTCGGTCCACGTTCATTTGACGCATTCGCTGGCACTTAGGAACGTCATGGTCGCCCCCGCAGCATAGACATTGTCTTCCTTGTTCGGCGTTCGTAGCGGCGGCGTAGACAGGCCGCGGCGTTCCCCATTTCGTGGGAGCTCGAGGCTTCAGGCTTTCTCTCTTGACCGGCGACGGGGTTCCCAATGACGTCATCACCGCTCCGCCTGAAGCGAAAGTGTAGCGCAGGGCTCGATCCGCCTCGCGCATCATGAATTTCGAGAGCACGCAGATCTCTGGTTCGACAGCGGCGGTTTGTTCCGATGCGTAGTCGCAGAAACGAGAGCGTAGATGCGGGCTCATCTTGTCCAGTGCTTCTCGGGCCAGCAACGGGTTGTAGAGATATTCCCGATGATCCACAGTAGAAAGCACGCAGACTATGTTCTGAAGCTTGACTGCGAACGCGTTCAAGTCAGCAGCCGATGTTTCCAGGCGTGGCAGCTTCTTGAGATCATCCAACGCCTTGTCCACGATGACCTCAGGTCGTCCGTAGCACTGTCGCAGCGTCCGCATAATCTGGTCCGGATCCGTAGCAGTGTGCAACAGGGCCGCGACGGATTCCCGGGCGACGCCTCGTAGACATGTTCGTAGACGTGCTACGTTCTCCGTAGGCGAGAAGTTGTAGGCCTTCGTAGAGTCCTTGTAGGCCGCCTGGAACGGTAGTCATTCACCCGCAGCTTCGCTGAACGTCGGTAGCTCGTACACCTGCCTCGGTGGTGGCCGCAGTCGCGTCATTCGTTCCAATGTTTCCGCTAATTTTTCAATCCCGCGGTAGCCGGTTGCGCTGCGGTCACGGGTGGGCGTCGTCGGTGAACGGGCCCTGCCTTTGCGTTCAGCTTGCGGGAGTTCATCCTTCCGCTTCGCGTCGGCTTGAGGTTCCGGTTAGTTCTGAGCGCCGCGACATCTGTCCTCGGCGGCGTCGTCAGGGCACTTCTGGAACCAATCGCTGATGCGCCTGTCTTGTTCCAACTTGTGATGCGGTGCAATAATGCTCCCAGCCTGAGAGCCTTCTGCTTCAATTGTTTCGATCTGCCTGGCCAGCTTATTCTTCACCAGCGCCTTTGAAAGCTCCAATTCCTGTTTCTGGATCTTCAGCAACTCCTCCTCCGCCTCTCGTTCCGCGAGACGGATTCTAGAGATGGTGTTGTTCGAACACCTCGATAGGGCCGGTGATCTTCTCTGGTCAGCATACACTGCAGGCTGAATGGTGCGCACGTCGACTTCAAAGGCCACGGACGCTCTTATTGGCCGCTCCTGTTCCATAAGCGCGGCCCAACCAGAGCGCTCGGTTGCCGGTTCCTCTTGCGTGATCGCGTCGATGTGCTCCGTAGGTTCGCGGAGGCCGCGCCCAAAGGGCGGGGGGCACTCCGTCTGCCCGCGTAATCGGCGGGAAGTACACGTCGTGACGCGGCGCGCCGGTGCCGCCCAGTCTCCGCCCGCGGCGGCGCGATTGCGGGCGAGACGAGATCGCGATTGACGATACGGTCGAGTTGCCTCTGCCACTGATCGTTAGCTCGCTCCTCTGGGTCCAAGCCGGCATGGGTTACCCAGGCGGGGTTCGGTTCGGCAGCGCTCGGGCGCGCTATGTTCGCGGTCCGTTAGGCGGCGGCGGCTCGGTCGGCGGCGGTGACTTGCTGGTTCGGGTTCGCAGGCCGTTGCTCCTCCTCCCGGTCGCCGTGGGAACGTGTGATGACCATGATGACGTAGTCCACTTGATCCGGATCAGCGGCGTCCGGATGATCCGGCTCAAAGGACCAAGACTCTGTCCGGAACGGGCGTCGGACAGTGGGGTCGCTTCGACGGCTCGGCTCGGTCGAATGAACACAATGGACTGTATTTGGCGTTCTTCTTTATTGATTCCTTTTCCGGGTTCTTGTTCTTAGGCTGGTTCGCTGGATCCGCTGCTCTGACACCGCTGACAATCGATCGCTGACCCTGCCCGTTTATATTCCCACTTCACTGGGCTGGCCTAGCGGGTGTAGCGCCGCGGATCGAGCATCTAGACCAATCAGAGGCCGACTTTTACGTTCGGTTTTTGGTCAAGGGTGATCTGTCGGAGCCTCTGATTGGCCTAAAATCCAACAATGCAGCCGTTCCCATTGGTCGGTTCGGGGTGGGTTTCCAACTGAATTGTTAGACTTTTTCTCTATCGTTTTCACATATTTTGCTCTGTTTTTCAGGATCTAGAGTGCGAACCGGGGTCATTTTCAGTTGAATAGTTACGCTATTCGTTCTGATTGTTTGTGCTGCGCCTCTTTACATTTATTTCTTATTTTAAAACGTAATTATACTAATTTCTGTCTACATTTTCCAATAAGAATCTAGTTTTCCTACATACAAATCGATCCTGTGATCTGTTTTCAGCTTGGAGTGGCCTTGTGTGATTATTTGCTTACACAAAATTCTGCCACTTCTCGCGGGGGGGTGATATCTCAAACCTATCACACTAACGCAATTTCACTCTGCGTGTTTACAAACCCACACCTTTAGAAAACTACAACACATTATCCTTTTCACGCACATACACTCGTAGGCACATTGTGCCTGTGCCAGCGGCAGAGGGGTAAGTCGTTGCATAACGGCTCCCGTATGAAAGCTCTAAGGTTTTCAGGGGACCGCGGGTATTAAATTGCAGAGTTCGGATCGTCCCGCGGTCCTCCTTCATATATGACCCTCATTGGCCTTATATATTAAAAATTGAAGCGTTCATTTATTAGCTTTTAACTTAACCTAAGTACAATCAACAACCTACTTAACCTAATGTTACTATACAATATTAATCATTACAAAACACTCAGTCGGCTTCGGTCTTGCTGTCTGTTACACATACAATTCTGTAATGGTATTTTTCAGACTTTTCTCAACCGTTTTGTGTCGCGAGCGATAGTTGATCCGATCTTTGCCTACAGCTGCGAGCAGTTACTTCTGATGAAACTAGCTTTCGTATGGCCACTCTTTTATAATTATGTAAAATGTTATGTCATCGTACCACTATTTATTATTGCGACTTATGTACATCCGGTCCAGTCAAATAATGAATTGCAACTCTAATATATTAAACGAGATTGATGATGCAAAAATAGCTGTGTCTATTTAGTGTGACATTCAAGATTTGAGTGGGATTGTGCCTATGGCAAATACAAATCTATATATTGTCTCGTAAAATATTAGGAGTGTGTACTGCAATAGTTGTAAATTGGGTATTCTGGATCACTGACTTTTCGAATAGATAGGCAGCTTTAAAGATATTGCTGAGCTAGAGCTGAGAGTTATAGCTGGCAACACCGTCAAGCTCAAACGTCAAAAACGACACTGCTGTTATAAATATTAAAAATAATTATAATTCAAGTGTTTAAAGTAATATAAACAACAAAACATCATTCTTAATAAACAAGAACATGTTCGAGTAAAGTAGTTTATGTTGTAAATAACGTTAAAGTGTTAAATTCCAAGTATACTCGCCAGCCCAGCGGCGTCCAACGGACAGCAAGTTCAAATCTACGTCTAAAAAAGGGAAGTATTGTCTTCGCAAATCATAAGTAAATCAAAATAGGACACCTAAAAACGCATTAAATAAGCTTTGTGTAACAAACAGTCTATAGTTATTGAACAAAGTCTATCGAATCTTACATTTATAACCTAATGCATAAATGTCATTGAACCGGTCAGCTGTTTACACAGGATGTTTCTGTTTATAATACCTTCTTGCTACTCTTTACTAGCAGCTTAGACGCCTAAATACTGTTGTCTGTACCTATCTTGCCTTTCTCACGACTTTTTCTTGTTTTCCTAATAACAATCCGACTTCATTGCTTTCTATGCTTGGTGTATAGTTGCGTTGCGGTTAGTTTCAGGTGCTGTGGAGTGACTGACCGGTGTGAAGATAGCAGCCTAAAGTTAGCAGCCTAAGGCAACCCGACCAAATTAAGAAGTTTCGTTTTTGATACTAATTTAATATTTTTTTTAAACCGCTACTGAATCATTCTTAGGTCACAAAGCTTGCATAATAGTATCCTTAACTTGTATTGTTCGAGTAAATTTATTGGTAAAGAGTAAAAGAGGGCGCAACTCTAAGTAATCATTTTTATGTCGTACTCTTAGAGAATGCAACGTTTCGGACAGATCCAAACTAAGCTAGAACAAACGACACTATGTGGCATACAACCACTCCGCCAGAGGTCTGAAAAAGCGCTAGCTCTGACTGTAACCATTCTTTGACTAAGAGGAATTACCAGATAAAAGCTAGCAGCCTACATGTGTTGAAAGGTATACAATATGCCCTTTTTCTGGAAGATACAAACTACGCTAGAAGAAACGGCTGTATGTAGCGTATAGCTGCTCTGCAATAGGCCTAGAAAAACGCTAATTCTGACTGTAACTATTCGTTGGTAAGAAGGTACGACCCGGCAAAACCTAGCAGCCTAAATGGGTTGAACGATACACAAGATGCCTTATTTCGGCAAGATACAAACTAAGCTAGAAGAAACGGCTTTATATGGCGTATAGCTGCTCTACAATAGGTCTATAAAAATGCTAATCCTGACTGTAACTATTCGTTGGCAACGAGGAACGACCCAACAAACCCTAGCAGCCTATATGGGTTGAACGGTACACTAGATGCCCTATTTCGGAAACAGATTCGGACAGATGTAAGGTTAGAAGAAATAGCTCTATGTGGCCTAGAAAAACATAAGTAATGCCTGTAAAAAATGTTACCACCCAACAAGAGCTAGCAGCCTAAAGGTTGATTCACAATAAACACCGCACTGCATGGGCCGGTGTTATATTAATTAGGTACTTCATACAAAAGCGTACATGTATACCATAGATGTTGTGGGTCTCAAATAACGCTAGTTCTGACTATTGTAACACCGGTTTTTATTTTATTTTTATAACGTTGATCTTCTAGCGTTTGCAGGCAACTCTGAGCTGTCCGTCGGAATTGATCTAAGTTTGAAGGCGAGTTAGTAAGTTTGTTTGTATTTTTGTTTCAGAAGGATTTTTTTACATATTTCAGGACATAGTTTCGAATTTTGTTCGGAGTATCTTACGGGGATTTTATAATCCTAAATTTTGACATCACCATTCAGCGTTCATTAAAGTCAAAAACGCCTCATGATGTGTGATCGATTTGATACTGTCAAATTGACAGGTCGTTAATATAAGCAAGAGAAGGAAGAGCGATTTGCTTGGGTTGGGAATCATGGTCTTTGGGTTTTTACCTGCCAATTTACGTCTTAATGGTGAGTGTTTACGTTCTTTAGGTAGGTATTTTTGCCGCCGCCTGTGGTAGTTATTCTTTTTCTAATCGGATACTTATTTTTCAGGCGATGAAGTGAAGTGTCAGAGTCACACCCCATCGTGGTACAGTTCAGTTATTTTTCACGACTACCTTATTGCTGTACATCGAGTAAATATGTATATGGCCCTCTGAGTGTCATGCTTAGCGACTCCATGGACCATACATTAATAGGTTTTGTCCGTTCCAGTGAGAAATCTGCTGTGACTCGATTATGAAGCACTAGAGCTTCCACGCTCTCCAAGGCGGTCCCCAGGACAAGACCCGAGCGCTAAGGTGCCTCGTAAAATAGCCCAGGTGAATGAGAAATGTCTACTAAGACCCCTATTTAACCGAGCGTGTGCCACCTCGCTAAATAGCCACTCTAGGCCTCCTCAATTGCTGATTCTCGTAAGTATAAGCTATGAAAGCTGGCCGTACTCCGTGTTACGTGTATAACACGGGTTTATAAAGCCATGTGTTTTCTACAAGCATCGGTGAACGTGATTGGGAGTGCTGTCGTGATGTTCGCTTTAAATCCAGGTTCTAATAGCTCCATGTTAGAGCTGTATGTATGTTAGAGCTCTAACCCACTCATGTGGTATGTATGCAACTTATTTTCCTATAGAAAAGGCTTAGGAAGAGACTATATTTAACTTTACATTATTATTTATTGATACATTTTGTTCCAGGTTTGTTAATTTCAGTTTGTATGCTGTGGTGGGCTTGGGTGAGCTGCACTGAGGCTTTGGATAGCCGTCGGCCCTTTGTTTGTATCCGAAGCGCCCTCTGGATGTAGCAGCGACCTCTGGAAGCCAGCATTTGCACTGGGAAAGCATAGCGTTTACCAGCCTATCCGGCATATTTGAACATTGTTTTTTCTTCACATGGCCAGTTTGTCACAGCATTGTATGATGTGGTGATTTAAGTACCTACTAATGCTTTTACCAATAAAGACTTGTTAGAGACACCAGCTTTTCATTTGCTGACCATAGCCGTTTCTGTTTGCTTGAAGCTCCTAAGGCTCCCTCTATAAATTTGAAGGTCTCTCTCTCAGGTCATTGCACTACCCGCCACCCTGGGATAATCTCATGCGGGTTAAATTAAAAGGTTACAATGAAACTATTATTTTACTGAGAGGAACGACCAATGACATGTGGCGCTTAATTACCAAAGCCTAAAAGAACGTAAGTAACGACTGTAAAAATTCTAACCGCCCAACAAAAGCTAGCAGCCTAAAGGTTCATTCATAATAAACACTGCACAGCATTGTACCTTGTAACACAGGAAATCCTAGGTCAGGACCTCAATGACAATGACACTGTGCCACAGGAGTTACAAAGTTTATTAGCTGAATTTAAATATTACCGTAACATAATATATACAATTTCCATTGTTAACTCCATTGGGAACATATAAAGTGTTTAGCCTAATTTTTTAAATAGTGTAGTGTAGTTAAAACAGTGCGTACAATAATAGTATAGTGAAGTGATTTCCTGAGACTTTCAAACAGAACATATAATTTTTAGACTGGCTCAAAAGGAATAATCCAAGGCCGTTAAACCACCAAAAAAAAAATTGCTCAGGATCCAAAGATTTTAAATAAATTTCATTGCGTACAATACGAATTACTGCGTACAAAAAAAATACTATAGATACTGTGACCGTGCCCGGCCATGTTCGTCTGCGACACCGCTCCGGTGTAATGTGAATCAACCTTAAATGGGTTGAACGGTACACGAGATGCACCATTTCGGGAAGATATAAACTAAGCTAGAAGAAACGGCTCTATATGGCGTATAGCTACATTATCATAGACCTAGAAAAACACTAATCCTGACTGTAACTATTCGTTGATAAGGAGAAACGATCCGACAAAACTTAGCAGCCTAAAGGTTGATTCACAATAAATAACGTACTACATTGTGCAACAAGGCCCAGCATAATGTGAATTACTACGTACAAAAATATACTATAGATGTAGTGAACGAGCCCGGCCATGTCCGTCTATGACACCGCTCCGTACACAAGATGCCCAATTTCGGGTAGACAGAAGTTAGGCCAGAGAAAACAACTCGATGCGGGGCACAGCAACTCTACCAAAGGCCTAGAAAAACACAAGAACTGACTGTAAAAATTATTTGATACGAAGGAACGAGCCGACAACCTAAACGGGTTGAACGGTACGCGTGATGGCCAATTTCGGGACAATAGAAGTTAGGCTAGAAGAAACGTCTCTATGTCATGTAAAGCTACTCTACCGTAGGCCTAGAAACACGCAAATCCCGACTGAAAAAATTCTTCGTTAAGGAGGAATGACGAGACAAAAGCTAGCAGCCTAAGTGGGTTGAACGGTACACGAGATGCGCTATTTCCGGTAGATACAAACTAAGCTAGAAGAAACGGCTCTATGCAGCGGATAGCTACTCTACAAAGGTCTAATATAACGCTAATCTAGACTGTAACTATTCGTTCACTAGGAGGAAAGAGCCAGCAGCCTAAATGCTAAACGGGCTGAGCGGTACACAAGATGCCCGATTTCGGGAAGACAGAAGTTAGGCCAGAGAAAACAACTCGATGCGGGGCACAGCAACTCTACCAAAGGCCTAGGAAAACACAAGAACTGACTGTAAACATTATTTGATACAGAGGAACGAGCCGACGAAAGATAGCAGCCTAAACGGATTGAACGGTACGCGTGATGGCCAATTTCGAGGAGATAGAAGTAAGGCTAGAAGAAACTTGTCTGTGTCATGTAAAGCTACTCTACCGTAGGCCTAGGAACACGCAAATCCCGACTGTAAAAATTCTTCGTTAAGGAGGAATAACGAGACAAAAGCTAGCAGCCTAAGTGGGTTGAACGGTACACGAGATGCGCTATTTCCGGTAGATACAAACTAAGCTAGAAGAAACGGCTCTATGCAGCGGATAGCTACTCTACAGAGGTCTAATATAACGCTAATCTAGACTGTAACTATTCGTTCACTAGGAGGAAAGAGCCAGCAGCCTAAATGCTAAACGGGCTGAGCGGTACACAAGATGCCCAATTTCGGGAAGACAGAAGTTAGGCCAGAGAAAACAACTTGATGCGGGGCACAGCAAATCTACCAAAGGCCTAGGAAAACACAAGAACTGACTGTAAAAATTATTTGATACAGAGGAACGAGCCGACGAAAGATAGCAGCCTAAACGGGTTGAACGGTACGCGTGATGGCCAATTTCGAGGAGATAGAAGTAAGGCTAGAAGAAACTTGTCTGTGTCATGTAAAGCTACTCTACCGTAGGCCTAGGAACACGCAAATCCCGACTGTAAAAATTCTTCGTTAAGGAGGAATGACGAGACAAAAGCTAGCAGCCTAAGTGGGTTGAACGGTACACGAGATGCGCTATTTGCGGTAGATACAAACTAAGCTAGAAGAAACGGCTCTATGCACCGTATAGCTACTCTACAGAGGTCTAATATAACGCTAATCTAGACTGTAACTATTCGTTCACTAGGAGGAAAGAGCCAGCAGCCTAAATGCTAAACGGGCTGAGCGGTACACAAGATGCCCGATTTCGGGAAGACAGAAGTTAGGCCAGAGAAAACAACTCGATGCGGGGCACAGCAACTCTACCAAAGGCCTAGGAAAACACAAGAACTGACTGTAAAAATTATTTGATACAGAGGAACGAGCCGACGAAAGATAGCAGCCTAAACGGATTGAACGGTACGCGTGATGGCCAATTTCGAGGAGATAGAAGTAAGGCTAGAAGAAACTTGTCTGTGTCATGTAAAGCTACTCTACCGTAGGCCTAGGAACACGCAAATCCCGACTGTAAAAATTCTTCGTTAAGGAGGAATGACGAGACAAAAGCTAGCAGCCTAAGTGGGTTGAACGGTACACGAGATGCGCTATTTCCGGTAGATACAAACTAAGCTAGAAGAAACGGCTCTATGCAGCGGATAGCTACTCTACAGAGGTCTAATATAACGCTAATCTAGACTGTAACTATTCGTTCACTAGGAGGAAAGAGCCAGCAGCCTAAATGCTAAACGAGCTGAGCGGTACACAAGATGCCCAATTTCTGGAAGACAGAAGTTAGGCCAGAGAAAACAACTCGATGCGGGGCACAGCAAATCTACCAAAGGCCTAGGAAAACACAAGAACTGACTGTAAAAATTATTTGATACAGAGGAACGAGCCGACGAAAGATAGCAGCCTAAACGGATTGAACGGTACGCGTGATGGCCAATTTCGGGGAGATAGAAGAAAGGCTAGAAGAAACTTGTCTGTGTCATGTAAAGCTACTCTACCGTAGGCCTAGGAACACGCAAATCCCGACTGTAAAAATTCTTCGTTAAGGAGGAATGACGAGACAAAAGCTAGCAGCCTAAGTGGGTTGAACGGTACACGAGATGCGCTATTTCCGGTAGATACAAACTAAGCTAGAAGAAACGGCTCTATGCAGCGGATAGCTACTCTACAGAGGTCTAATATAACGCTAATCTAGACTGTAACTATTCGTTCACTAGGAGAAAAAAGCCAGCAGCCTAAATGCTAAACGGGCTGAGCGGTACACAAGATGCCCGATTTCGGGAAGACAGAAGTTAGGCCAGAGAAAACAACTCGATGCGGGGCACAGCAACTCTACCAAAGGCCTAGGAAAACACAAGAACTGACTGTAAAAATTATTTGATACAGAGGAAGGACCCGACGAAAGATAGCAGCCTAAACGGGTTGAACGGTACGCGTGATGGCCAATTTCGGGGAGATAGAAGAAAGGCTAGAAGAAACTTGTCTGTGTCATGTAAAGCTACTCTACCGTAGGCCTAGAAACACGCAAATCCCGACTGTAAAAATTCTTCGTTAAGGAGGAATGACGAGACAAAAGCTAGCAGCCTAAGTGGGTTGAACGGTACACGAGATGCGCTATTTCCGGTAGATACAAACTAAGCTAGAAGAAACGGCTCTATGCAGCGGATAGCTACTCTACAGAGGTCTAATATAACGCTAATCTAGACTGTAACTATTCGTTCACTAGGAGAAAAAAGCCAGCAGCCTAAATGCTAAACGGGCTGAGCGGTACACAAGATGCCCAATTTCGGGTAGACAGATGTTAGGCCAGAAGAAACAAATCTATGCGGGGCATTGCAACTCTACCAAAGGCCTAGGAAAACACAAGAACTGACTGTAAAAAATCTTTGATACGGAGGAAGGACCCGACGAAAGATAGCAGACTAAACGGGTTGAACGGTACGCGTGATGGCCAATTTCGGGGAGATAGAAGTAAGGCTAGAAGAAACTTGTCTGTGTCATGTAAAGCTACTCTACCGTAGGCCTAGGAACACGCAAATCCCGACTGTAAAAATTCTTCGTTAAGGAGGAATGACGAGACAAAAGCTAGCAGCCTAAGTGGGTTGAACGGTACACGAGATGCGCTATTTCCGGTAGATACAAACTAAGCTAGAAGAAACGGCTCTATGCAGCGTATAGCTACTCTACAGAGGTCTCATATAACGCTAATCTAGACTGTAACTATTCGTTTACTAGGAGAAAAAAGCCAGCAGCCTAAATGCTAAACGGGCTGAGCGGTACACAAGATGCCCAATTTCGGGTAGACAGATGTTAGGCCAGAAGAAACAAATCTATGCGGGGCATTGCAACTCTACCAAAGGCCTAGGAAAACACAAGAACTGACTGTAAAAAATCTTTGATACGGAGGAAGGACCCGACGAAAGATAGCAGCCTAAACGGGTTGAACGGTACGCGTGATGGCCAATTTCGAGGAGATAGAAGTAAGGCTAGAAGAAACTTGTCTGTGTCATGTAAAGCTACTCTACCGTAGGCCTAGGAACACGCAAATCCCGACTGTAAAAATTCTTCGTTAAGGAGGAATGACGAGACAAAAGCTAGCAGCCTAAGTGGGATGAACGGTACACGAGATGCGCTATTTGCGGTAGATACAAACTAAGCTAGAAGAAACGGCTCTATGCACCGTATAGCTACTCTACAAAGGTCTAATATAACGCTAATCTAGACTGTAACTATTCGTTCACTAGGAGGAAAGAGCCAGCAGCCTAAATGCTAAACGGGCTGAGCGGTACACAAGATGCCCGATTTCGGGAAGACAGAAGTTAGGCCAGAGAAAACAACTCGATGCGGGGCACAGCAACTCTACCAAAGGCCTAGGAAAACACAAGAACTGACTGTAAAAATTATTTGATACAGAGGAACGAGCCGACGAAAGATAGCAGCCTAAACGGATTGAACGGTACGCGTGATGGCCAATTTCGAGGAGATAGAAGTAAGGCTAGAAGAAACTTGTCTGTGTCATGTAAAGCTACTCTACCGTAGGCCTAGGAACACGCAAATCCCGACTGTAAAAATTCTTCGTTAAGGAGGAATGACGAGACAAAAGCTAGCAGCCTAAGTGGGTTGAACGGTACACGAGATGCGCTATTTCCGGTAGATACAAACTAAGCTAGAAGAAACGGCTCTATGCAGCGGATAGCTACTCTACAGAGGTCTAATATAACGCTAATCTAGACTGTAACTATTCGTTCACTAGGAGGAAAGAGCCAGCAGCCTAAATGCTAAACGGGCTGAGCGGTACACAAGATGCCCAATTTCGGGTAGACAGATGTTAGGCCAGAAGAAACAAATCTATGCGGGGCATTGCAACTCTACCAAAGGCCTAGGAAAACACAAGAACTGACTGTAAAAAATCTTTGATACGGAGGAAGGACCCGACGAAAGATAGCAGCCTAAACGGGTTGAACGGTACGCGTGATGGCCAATTTCGAGGAGATAGAAGTAAGGCTAGAAGAAACTTGTCTGTGTCATGTAAAGCTACTCTACCGTAGGCCTAGGAACACGCAAATCCCGACTGTAAAAATTCTTCGTTAAGGAGGAATGACGAGACAAAAGCTAGCAGCCTAAGTGGGTTGAACGGTACACGAGATGCGCTATTTGCGGTAGATACAAACTAAGCTAGAAGAAACGGCTCTATGCACCGTATAGCTACTCTACAAAGGTCTAATATAACGCTAATCTAGACTGTAACTATTCGTTCACTAGGAGGAAAGAGCCAGCAGCCTAAATGCTAAACGGGCTGAGCGGTACACAAGATGCCCGATTTCGGGAAGACAGAAGTTAGGCCAGAGAAAACAACTCGATGCGGGGCACAGCAACTCTACCAAAGGCCTAGGAAAACACAAGAACTGACTGTAAAAATTATTTGATACAGAGGAACGAGCCGACGAAAGATAGCAGCCTAAACGGATTGAACGGTACGCGTGATGGCCAATTTCGAGGAGATAGAAGTAAGGCTAGAAGAAACTTGTCTGTGTCATGTAAAGCTACTCTACCGTAGGCCTAGGAACACGCAAATCCCGACTGTAAAAATTCTTCGTTAAGGAGGAATGACGAGACAAAAGCTAGCAGCCTAAGTGGGTTGAACGGTACACGAGATGCGCTATTTCCGGTAGATACAAACTAAGCTAGAAGAAACGGCTCTATGCAGCGGATAGCTACTCTACAGAGGTCTAATATAACGCTAATCTAGACTGTAACTATTCGTTCACTAGGAGGAAAGAGCCAGCAGCCTAAATGCTAAACGGGCTGAGCGGTACACAAGATGCCCAATTTCGGGAAGACAGAAGTTAGGCCAGAGAAAACAACTCGATGCGGGGCACAGCAAATCTACCAAAGGCCTAGGAAAACACAAGAACTGACTGTAAAAATTATTTGATACAGAGGAACGAGCCGACGAAAGATAGCAGCCTAAACGGGTTGAACGGTACGCGTGATGGCCAATTTCGAGGAGATAGAAGTAAGGCTAGAAGAAACTTGTCTGTGTCATGTAAAGCTACTCTACCGTAGGCCTAGGAACACGCAAATCCCGACTGTAAAAATTCTTCGTTAAGGAGGAATGACGAGACAAAAGCTAGCAGCCTAAGTGGGTTGAACGGTACACGAGATGCGCTATTTGCGGTAGATACAAACTAAGCTAGAAGAAACGGCTCTATGCACCGTATAGCTACTCTACAGAGGTCTAATATAACGCTAATCTAGACTGTAACTATTCGTTCACTAGGAGGAAAGAGCCAGCAGCCTAAATGCTAAACGGGCTGAGCGGTACACAAGATGCCCGATTTCGGGAAGACAGAAGTTAGGCCAGAGAAAACAACTCGATGCGGGGCACAGCAACTCTACCAAAGGCCTAGGAAAACACAAGAACTGACTGTAAAAATTATTTGATACAGAGGAACGAGCCGACGAAAGATAGCAGCCTAAACGGATTGAACGGTACGCGTGATGGCCAATTTCGAGGAGATAGAAGTAAGGCTAGAAGAAACTTGTCTGTGTCATGTAAAGCTACTCTACCGTAGGCCTAGGAACACGCAAATCCCGACTGTAAAAATTCTTCGTTAAGGAGGAATGACGAGACAAAAGCTAGCAGCCTAAGTGGGTTGAACGGTACACGAGATGCGCTATTTCCGGTAGATACAAACTAAGCTAGAAGAAACGGCTCTATGCAGCGGATAGCTACTCTACAGAGGTCTAATATAACGCTAATCTAGACTGTAACTATTCGTTCACTAGGAGGAAAGAGCCAGCAGCCTAAATGCTAAACGGGCTGAGCGGTACACAAGATGCCCAATTTCTGGAAGACAGAAGTTAGGCCAGAGAAAACAACTCGATGCGGGGCACAGCAAATCTACCAAAGGCCTAGGAAAACACAAGAACTGACTGTAAAAATTATTTGATACAGAGGAACGAGCCGACGAAAGATAGCAGCCTAAACGGATTGAACGGTACGCGTGATGGCCAATTTCGGGGAGATAGAAGAAAGGCTAGAAGAAACTTGTCTGTGTCATGTAAAGCTACTCTACCGTAGGCCTAGGAACACGCAAATCCCGACTGTAAAAATTCTTCGTTAAGGAGGAATGACGAGACAAAAGCTAGCAGCCTAAGTGGGTTGAACGGTACACGAGATGCGCTATTTCCGGTAGATACAAACTAAGCTAGAAGAAACGGCTCTATGCAGCGGATAGCTACTCTACAGAGGTCTAATATAACGCTAATCTAGACTGTAACTATTCGTTCACTAGGAGAAAAAAGCCAGCAGCCTAAATGCTAAACGGGCTGAGCGGTACACAAGATGCCCGATTTCGGGAAGACAGAAGTTAGGCCAGAGAAAACAACTCGATGCGGGGCACAGCAACTCTACCAAAGGCCTAGGAAAACACAAGAACTGACTGTAAAAATTATTTGATACAGAGGAAGGACCCGACGAAAGATAGCAGCCTAAACGGGTTGAACGGTACGCGTGATGGCCAATTTCGGGGAGATAGAAGAAAGGCTAGAAGAAACTTGTCTGTGTCATGTAAAGCTACTCTACCGTAGGCCTAGAAACACGCAAATCCCGACTGTAAAAATTCTTCGTTAAGGAGGAATGACGAGACAAAAGCTAGCAGCCTAAGTGGGTTGAACGGTACACGAGATGCGCTATTTCCGGTAGATACAAACTAAGCTAGAAGAAACGGCTCTATGCAGCGGATAGCTACTCTACAGAGGTCTAATATAACGCTAATCTAGACTGTAACTATTCGTTCACTAGGAGAAAAAAGCCAGCAGCCTAAATGCTAAACGGGCTGAGCGGTACACAAGATGCCCAATTTCGGGTAGACAGATGTTAGGCCAGAAGAAACAAATCTATGCGGGGCATTGCAACTCTACCAAAGGCCTAGGAAAACACAAGAACTGACTGTAAAAAATCTTTGATACGGAGGAAGGACCCGACGAAAGATAGCAGACTAAACGGGTTGAACGGTACGCGTGATGGCCAATTTCGGGGAGATAGAAGTAAGGCTAGAAGAAACTTGTCTGTGTCATGTAAAGCTACTCTACCGTAGGCCTAGAAACACGCAAATCCCGACTGTAAAAATTCTTCGTTAAGGAGGAATGACGAGACAAAAGCTAGCAGCCTAAGTGGGTTGAACGGTACACGAGATGCGCTATTTCCGGTAGATACAAACTAAGCTAGAAGAAACGGCTCTATGCAGCGTATAGCTACTCTACAGAGGTCTCATATAACGCTAATCTAGACTGTAACTATTCGTTTACTAGGAGAAAAAAGCCAGCAGCCTAAATGCTAAACGGGCTGAGCGGTACACAAGATGCCCAATTTCGGGTAGACAGATGTTAGGCCAGAAGAAACAAATCTATGCGGGGCATTGCAACTCTACCAAAGGCCTAGGAAAACACAAGAACTGACTGTAAAAAATCTTTGATACGGAGGAAGGACCCGACGAAAGATAGCAGCCTAAACGGGTTGAACGGTACGCGTGATGGCCAATTTCGAGGAGATAGAAGTAAGGCTAGAAGAAACTTGTCTGTGTCATGTAAAGCTACTCTACCGTAGGCCTAGGAACACGCAAATCCCGACTGTAAAAATTCTTCGTTAAGGAGGAATGACGAGACAAAAGCTAGCAGCCTAAGTGGGTTGAACGGTACACGAGATGCGCTATTTGCGGTAGATACAAACTAAGCTAGAAGAAACGGCTCTATGCACCGTATAGCTACTCTACAAAGGTCTAATATAACGCTAATCTAGACTGTAACTATTCGTTCACTAGGAGGAAAGAGCCAGCAGCCTAAATGCTAAACGGGCTGAGCGGTACACAAGATGCCCGATTTCGGGAAGACAGAAGTTAGGCCAGAGAAAACAACTCGATGCGGGGCACAGCAACTCTACCAAAGGCCTAGGAAAACACAAGAACTGACTGTAAAAATTATTTGATACAGAGGAACGAGCCGACGAAAGATAGCAGCCTAAACGGATTGAACGGTACGCGTGATGGCCAATTTCGAGGAGATAGAAGTAAGGCTAGAAGAAACTTGTCTGTGTCATGTAAAGCTACTCTACCGTAGGCCTAGGAACACGCAAATCCCGACTGTAAAAATTCTTCGTTAAGGAGGAATGACGAGACAAAAGCTAGCAGCCTAAGTGGGTTGAACGGTACACGAGATGCGCTATTTCCGGTAGATACAAACTAAGCTAGAAGAAACGGCTCTATGCAGCGGATAGCTACTCTACAGAGGTCTAATATAACGCTAATCTAGACTGTAACTATTCGTTCACTAGGAGGAAAGAGCCAGCAGCCTAAATGCTAAACGGGCTGAGCGGTACACAAGATGCCCAATTTCGGGTAGACAGATGTTAGGCCAGAAGAAACAAATCTATGCGGGGCATTGCAACTCTACCAAAGGCCTAGGAAAACACAAGAACTGACTGTAAAAAATCTTTGATACGGAGGAAGGACCCGACGAAAGATAGCAGCCTAAACGGGTTGAACGGTACGCGTGATGGCCAATTTCGAGGAGATAGAAGTAAGGCTAGAAGAAACTTGTCTGTGTCATGTAAAGCTACTCTACCGTAGGCCTAGGAACACGCAAATCCCGACTGTAAAAATTCTTCGTTAAGGAGGAATGACGAGACAAAAGCTAGCAGCCTAAGTGGGTTGAACGGTACACGAGATGCGCTATTTGCGGTAGATACAAACTAAGCTAGAAGAAACGGCTCTATGCACCGTATAGCTACTCTACAAAGGTCTAATATAACGCTAATCTAGACTGTAACTATTCGTTCACTAGGAGGAAAGAGCCAGCAGCCTAAATGCTAAACGGGCTGAGCGGTACACAAGATGCCCGATTTCGGGAAGACAGAAGTTAGGCCAGAGAAAACAACTCGATGCGGGGCACAGCAACTCTACCAAAGGCCTAGGAAAACACAAGAACTGACTGTAAAAATTATTTGATACAGAGGAACGAGCCGACGAAAGATAGCAGCCTAAACGGATTGAACGGTACGCGTGATGGCCAATTTCGAGGAGATAGAAGTAAGGCTAGAAGAAACTGGTCTGTGTCATGTAAAGCTACTCTACCGTAGGCCTAGGAACACGCAAATCCCGACTGTAAAAATTCTTCGTTAAGGAGGAATGACGAGACAAAAGCTAGCAGCCTAAGTGGGTTGAACGGTACACGAGATGCGCTATTTCCGGTAGATACAAACTAAGCTAGAAGAAACGGCTCTATGCAGCGGATAGCTACTCTACAGAGGTCTAATATAACGCTAATCTAGACTGTAACTATTCGTTCACTAGGAGGAAAGAGCCAGCAGCCTAAATGCTAAACGGGCTGAGCGGTACACAAGATGCCCAATTTCGGGAAGACAGAAGTTAGGCCAGAGAAAACAACTCGATGCGGGGCACAGCAACTCTACCAAAGGCCTAGGAAAACACAAGGACTGACTGTAAAAAATCTTTGATACGGAGGAAGGACCCGACGAAAGATAGCAGCCTAAACGGGTTGAACGGTACGCGTGATGGCCAATTTCGGGGAGATAGAAGAAAGGCTAGAAGAAACTTGTCTGTGTCATGTAAAGCTACTCTACCGTAGGCCTAGAAACACGCAAATCCCGACTGTAAAAATTCTTCGTTAAGGAGGAATGACGAGACAAAAGCTAGCAGCCTAAGTGGGTTGAACGGTACACGAGATGCGCTATTTCCGGTAGATACAAACTAAGCTAGAAGAAACGGCTCTATGCAGCGGATAGCTACTCTACAGAGGTCTAATATAACGCTAATCTAGACTGTAACTATTCGTTCACTAGGAGAAAAAAGCCAGCAGCCTAAATGCTAAACGGGCTGAGCGGTACACAAGATGCCCAATTTCGGGTAGACAGATGTTAGGCCAGAAGAAACAAATCTATGCGGGGCATTGCAACTCTACCAAAGGCCTAGGAAAACACAAGAACTGACTGTAAAAAATCTTTGATACGGAGGAAGGACCCGACGAAAGATAGCAGACTAAACGGGTTGAACGGTACGCGTGATGGCCAATTTCGGGGAGATAGAAGTAAGGCTAGAAGAAACTTGTCTGTGTCATGTAAAGCTACTCTACCGTAGGCCTAGGAACACGCAAATCCCGACTGTAAAAATTCTTCGTTAAGGAGGAATGACGAGACAAAAGCTAGCAGCCTAAGTGGGTTGAACGGTACACGAGATGCGCTATTTCCGGTAGATACAAACTAAGCTAGAAGAAACGGCTCTATGCAGCGTATAGCTACTCTACAGAGGTCTCATATAACGCTAATCTAGACTGTAACTATTCGTTTACTAGGAGAAAAAAGCCAGCAGCCTAAATGCTAAACGGGCTGAGCGGTACACAAGATGCCCAATTTCGGGTAGACAGATGTTAGGCCAGAAGAAACAAATCTATGCGGGGCATTGCAACTCTACCAAAGGCCTAGGAAAACACAAGAACTGACTGTAAAAAATCTTTGATACGGAGGAAGGACCCGACGAAAGATAGCAGCCTAAACGGGTTGAACGGTACGCGTGATGGCCAATTTCGAGGAGATAGAAGTAAGGCTAGAAGAAACTTGTCTGTGTCATGTAAAGCTACTCTACCGTAGGCCTAGGAACACGCAAATCCCGACTGTAAAAATTCTTCGTTAAGGAGGAATGACGAGACAAAAGCTAGCAGCCTAAGTGGGTTGAACGGTACACGAGATGCGCTATTTGCGGTAGATACAAACTAAGCTAGAAGAAACGGCTCTATGCACCGTATAGCTACTCTACAAAGGTCTAATATAACGCTAATCTAGACTGTAACTATTCGTTCACTAGGAGGAAAGAGCCAGCAGCCTAAATGCTAAACGGGCTGAGCGGTACACAAGATGCCCGATTTCGGGAAGACAGAAGTTAGGCCAGAGAAAACAACTCGATGCGGGGCACAGCAACTCTACCAAAGGCCTAGGAAAACACAAGAACTGACTGTAAAAATTATTTGATACAGAGGAACGAGCCGACGAAAGATAGCAGCCTAAACGGATTGAACGGTACGCGTGATGGCCAATTTCGAGGAGATAGAAGTAAGGCTAGAAGAAACTTGTCTGTGTCATGTAAAGCTACTCTACCGTAGGCCTAGGAACACGCAAATCCCGACTGTAAAAATTCTTCGTTAAGGAGGAATGACGAGACAAAAGCTAGCAGCCTAAGTGGGTTGAACGGTACACGAGATGCGCTATTTCCGGTAGATACAAACTAAGCTAGAAGAAACGGCTCTATGCAGCGGATAGCTACTCTACAGAGGTCTAATATAACGCTAATCTAGACTGTAACTATTCGTTCACTAGGAGGAAAGAGCCAGCAGCCTAAATGCTAAACGGGCTGAGCGGTACACAAGATGCCCAATTTCTGGAAGACAGAAGTTAGGCCAGAGAAAACAACTTGATGCGGGGCACAGCAAATCTACCAAAGGCCTAGGAAAACACAAGAACTGACTGTAAAAATTATTTGATACAGAGGAACGAGCCGACGAAAGATAGCAGCCTAAACGGATTGAACGGTACGCGTGATGGCCAATTTCGGGGAGATAGAAGTAAGGCTAGAAGAAACTTGTCTGTGTCATGTAAAGCTACTCTACCGTAGGCCTAGGAACACGCAAATCCCGACTGTAAAAATTCTTCGTTAAGGAGGAATGACGAGACAAAAGCTAGCAGCCTAAGTGGGTTGAACGGTACACGAGATGCGCTATTTGCGGTAGATACAAACTAAGCTAGAAGAAACGGCTCTATGCACCGTATAGCTACTCTACAGAGGTCTAATATAACGCTAATCTAGACTGTAACTATTCGTTCACTAGGAGGAAAGAGCCAGCAGCCTAAATGCTAAACGGGCTGAGCGGTACACAAGATGCCCAATTTCGGGAAGACAGAAGTTAGGCCAGAGAAAACAACTCGATGCGGGGCACAGCAACTCTACCAAAGGCCTAGGAAAACACAAGAACTGACTGTAAAAAATCTTTGATACGGAGGAAGGACCCGACGAAAGATAGCAGCCTAAACGGGTTGAACGGTACGCGTGATGGCCAATTTCGGGGAGATAGAAGAAAGGCTAGAAGAAACTTGTCTGTGTCATGTAAAGCTACTCTACCGTAGGCCTAGAAACACGCAAATCCCGACTGTAAAAATTCTTCGTTAAGGAGGAATGACGAGACAAAAGCTAGCAGCCTAAGTGGGTTGAACGGTACACGAGATGCGCTATTTCCGGTAGATACAAACTAAGCTAGAAGAAACGGCTCTATGCAGCGGATAGCTACTCTACAGAGGTCTAATATAACGCTAATCTAGACTGTAACTATTCGTTCACTAGGAGAAAAAAGCCAGCAGCCTAAATGCTAAACGGGCTGAGCGGTACACAAGATGCCCAATTTCGGGTAGACAGATGTTAGGCCAGAAGAAACAAATCTATGCGGGGCATTGCAACTCTACCAAAGGCCTAGGAAAACACAAGAACTGACTGTAAAAAATCTTTGATACGGAGGAAGGACCCGACGAAAGATAGCAGACTAAACGGGTTGAACGGTACGCGTGATGGCCAATTTCGGGGAGATAGAAGTAAGGCTAGAAGAAACTTGTCTGTGTCATGTAAAGCTACTCTACCGTAGGCCTAGGAACACGCAAATCCCGACTGTAAAAATTCTTCGTTAAGGAGGAATGACGAGACAAAAGCTAGCAGCCTAAGTGGGTTGAACGGTACACGAGATGCGCTATTTGCGGTAGATACAAACTAAGCTAGAAGAAACGGCTCTATGCAGGGTATAGCTACTCTACAGAGGTCTAATATAACGCTAATCACTGTAACTATTCGTTTACTAGGAGGAAAAAGCCAGCAGCCTAAATGCTAAACGGGCTGAGCGGTACACAAGATGCCCGATTTCGGGTAGACAGATGTTAGGCCAGAGGAAACAACTCTATGCGGGGCATTGCAATCCTACCAAAGGCCTAGGAAAATACAAGAACTGACTGTAAAAAATCTTTGATACGGAGGAAGGACCCGACGAAAGATAGCAGCCGTTGCGCGCAGACGCAGCAGCGCGGGGCGCTTGATGCCCAGCGCGCGCGCCGGAGAGGGACACGGTCCCGGCTTTAATTCTCGGCTCACGGTGAAGGACGGGGCGCCGCACGCTGTTGCCCCTGTGGGCCCCTCGCAGTTGGCGCAGGTTGGTGGGTCGTGGAGGGGGCGTGGGCACTGGTGTGCCTCGTGTCCTTCTACGAAGTAGACGCAGGCGCGGGCGAGTGCGTTGAACGACGACCCTTTTATACTACTCAAGTGGGGGAGGGTAATATAAAAGCGCCTGAAGCCCGCGCGCGCGCCCGCAGTCCTATCAGAGTCAGAGCGGCGCACAAGTAACATATCATATGCAAAACCTCAACAATCCTGTTAAAATTAAAATTTCAAAAGTATGGCTGCAAGGAGAGAAACTGCATTAATAATAAATAAAGGCATGCAGGGGGGAGGTAGCGAGTAAAACATGTGGGGATGACAATTAGAATACAATATATATAATGGTGACAGGACAGCTTTTTTTATTAAATGAGAACTAGCGACCCGCACCGGCTTTTCACAGGTACAAATAGAATGTTAACATACATAAAAAGCTTCTGGAATAATCTCTAAATTAACATTAAAACTGTATCAAAAGCCGTTGCGTGACTTGTGTGGTTTAGAAAGGTAAGCGACCGAAGATGTGAGGACAGACAGACGCAGATAGCGACTTTGTCTTATACTATGAAAAGATTTAAAGATCCTACGAAGCCGTCGGAAAATATAGGTCATTTTAATGGTTAAACACAAACATTTCTACGTCTTAAGATCTTAAAATTGTAGATAGCTCAACAGTCATTTTTCTTACTAGAAACTCAGCCTCAGAAGTACAAGTTTCTAATATGTTCAGCTACTTCTGCGACTGACCGCACAACATAATTCTAAATATTTATTTTTATATTTAAATCCACTAATTTCAATGCACGAAATTGTGTAGGATATAGATAGGACACAAAACATATTGCAGTATAGGTAGAAAACCTAAGTAAATGACCTGTTGTATGTAGTTGTGTACAGTTTGCAAAAAAACGCATAAGCATAATAAATTATATAAATATTTACTTAATTAATTAATATGAGTTGTACATATTAATAACATACACTACATATGTTTTTGTCTATTCGCTCACATTACTCACACATGCAACAGGTCATTTACTTAAGTTTTTCACCTTTACTTATTAATATTGATGTCAATAGTTAGTGAAACACATCATTATTTATTGTGAATAGCTACACTTCAAATGTTCAAGTTTCTACCTTTAAAGAAACCAATACGCTCCTTAAATAAAGATTATAAAAAAAAAGTTCCTGCTTTTCAATATTTAACCCTAATTTCTCCCTTTTGAATGTGAAATCCAAATACCCTGAAACACATCATCATTAATTTATACTCAGTAGCTGTAATTCATAATGACAAGGTCCTATATAAAAAAAAACGTTACCCCCATACAAACTTGCACCCCCTTTAAATATGGAAATCCAACATACACAAACAAAAAATTATCATTACCTATTTTATACTGAAATTATGTATATAATTAATTAACCAACGTAAAAAGTGGGAATGACAGTCAATAGGGGACACAGAAAGACATTAATGTGGACTGTGGAGACTGAGGTGCAATTACACATCACTATAGAAGAATTATTTCAATGGCAGATTGGCTTCATCAGAAATGTCACAGCAAAAATTTAAGTTAAGAGGAGTGTGAACCCAGCGCTCTCCATACAAACGGTGATAACGTTTTCCACCCTCTAAACCTTTACCTATAGCCATGATTTTTTTTGTATGTTATTTATTTATTTAATCTTATTGCATAAAAAAATACATTTAAATGTACAAAAGGTGGACTTAATGCCTTAAGGCATTCTCTACCAGTCAACCTTTAGGCAAAACAGAAATCGTGTTACCATTATGCCCTAGAACTAGGTTTGTATGTTTTGATTTTTTTAATTTTCTTAATAGTTTCAAAAATATTGACACTTTTGTGTTTTGTATGAAACTCCTAAAATACAGATATGGTCGAATCTATAAAGAATATTTAAAAAATCAAAACATACAAACCTAGTTCTAAGGCATAATGACAACATACCAAAAAAACATTTCCATGGGTTAAGGTTTAGAGGGTGGAAAACGTTATTGCCGTTTGTTTGGGGAGCGCTTTTTGGGGCTGGGTTCACACTCCTCTTAAGTTGCCATCTCCAGGTCGAATGTTAAGTAGCAAATAATGAATCAAAAACACAATACATGTTGTATTGTAATTATACATATGTAAATGGACAAGATGGCTGCAGGAAAATTGTTTTTACAGTATTAAGGAGTACTTAACTCAACTAATTAATTAATTATTTCTTATAAAGCTATCCCACTGACATGTTTAATTTGTAGCCTGTAGTAGGTATTATTTTATTTTATTTTATTTTGTGGTTCAATTTTACATGCATGTTGATTATTTTATTAGGTACTTTGACAATTATAAAATGTGGGATAAAATTGTAATATTTGCACACCAGCGCAGGTTGAATGTACACATATTATTTTTAGCCTTAAGATCGTATTTTGTTACCATATAAAAAACAATCTTTGTCTACTAATGCCAAGATCCAAACTTTAAGCCATTATACTGTGCAGTAAGTAGGTATATTTAGAAACATCGAATAGTATAAAGTTTTTGAGATGTCCCAATCTATTTAAGAGCTCGAATTTCCACAAAGCTAGTGTATATATATTAGTGCATCCTCACACGCTTTAACTTCAGCTACGGTCTATGATAGAGAAAGAGTACGAAACAATATATCAGCCAACATTCAGTTGTAAAAAGTATTCTGCAAACCATCTGTAAACAATTTTTTAATTTAAAGTTGCCTTTCTGCTTGAGACAACTATTTAATATAATATAGTGCACTCACTTTCTGCTACTCTTCCTAACTTCGGGAATCGCAAATTTCCTCTCTGTTAAGGCGTTAAGTTATTGCTCTCCATAATTCCATTTAGAAGGTAATTCAGGTCTCCGATCGGTTTCGACAAAGCTGTCTTGTAAAAATGCATGCGCGATATTAGTTCGTAAAAGATTATCGGAAATAAAACGAAATCCCAATCAATGAACACTAGGGATAATAAATATGAAAAACTGAACATATACGAACTTTAATTTAACGTACTTGTCAGTCGTCAGTCTGTGTCTCTTTTTTCAAGTTAACTTCTCCAAAAATGGCAAAGCAATCTTAACCCATACAGCCATGACTAACTCGAAAAATCAAGGCCGAAACGCCCTGGGGATGTGGCAGCGACCTCTGGAAGCCTGCATTCGCACGGGAAAAGTATAGTGTTGACCGGCCTCTCTGGCACTTAGAGCTTTCATACCATATTGAAACATGGTTTTTTTGTCACATGGACAGAGTTTTCGCGGCACAGCATTGTGTATGCAAATTTATGATGTAGTGATTTAAGTACTTAACAATGGTTTATCAACAAAAACTTGTTAGCGATAACAGCTTTTCATTTGCCAACCATAGCCGTTTCTGTCTACAGGAAGCTCCTAAGGCGCTCTTTACAAATTTAAAGGCCCCCCTCTCAGGTCATTACCCGCCTCCCTGAGATAATCTTATGCGGGTAAAATTAAATGGTTATACAAGCAAGACCAATCAAACTCGCGTGAGATGCGGTCTCGGTTGCTCATGACCACCCGTTGCATGTCGGATGGCTGGGAGTCGAGATGGCTCAGCCGTGAAACGACAAGAATACGAAAAACCGATTTCATTCGAGATCCGCCATGATTTTTTTAGAAATTTCGGACATGAGATCGTTTTGCATGGAACGAAAATTGGGGGCCAGACAAATTCTAGCAGCCTAAAGGTTGATTCACAATAAACACAGCACTGCACGGGCCGTGCAATAATTCATAATACGCCGGGCCGTATCTGCGCAGACACCGTCCGGCGTATTATGAATTACTTCGTACACAAATATACTATAGATGCCGTGTTCGTCCCGGCCATGCCTGTTCGTGGCATTGCCCGGCTCTGGCTCGCTGTAATTTTAATCAACCTTAAATGAGTTGAGCGGTACACGAGATGCATTATTTCGGGAAAATACATGCTAAGCTAAAAGAAATGGCTCTAAACTGCACAAAGTTACATTGTCACAGACCTAGAAAAACGGTAATCCTGACTGTAACCATTCGTTAATAAGGAGGAACGATCCGAAAAAACCTAGCAGCCTAAATTGATTGAACGGTACATAAGATGCCCTATTTCGGTAAGATAGAAGTTAGGCCAGAATAAATAGTTCTATGTGTCGCATAACTACTATAGTATTAGCCTCGAAGAACGTAAGTGACGACTGCAAAAACTCTAACCAAACAACAAAAGTTAGCAGCCTAAAGGTTGATTCACAATAAACACCGCACTGCGATGATCGTGTTTGTGCAGACACAGGCAAGCGTAATATGAATTACTAGGTAAGTACAAAACATACTATATATATTGTGAGCGTGCCCGGCCATGTCCATCTGTGACACCACCCCGGTGTACTGTGAATCAACCTTAAATGGGTTGAATGGTACACGAGATGCGTTATTTCGGGAAGATACAGACTAAGCTAGAAGAAACGGCTCTATGTGATAATAGCTGCTTTAAAATAGGCCTAGAAAAACGCTAATTCTGACTGTAACTATTCGTTGATAAGGAGAAACGTTCCGACAAAACCTAGAAGCCTAAATGGGTTGAACGCTACACAAGATGCCCCATTTCAGTAAGATAGAAGTTAGGCTAGAATAAATAACTGTATGTGGTGTATAACTACTAAAGCATTAGCCTAGAAAAACGTAAATAACGTCTGTAAAAATTCTAACCATCCAACAAAAAGCTAGCAGCCTAAAGGTTGATTCACATTGAACACCGCAATACGCGCGGCTTGACTGCTTGACAGTGTTGTAACAATGAATTATGAAATATATTAGTTAGAGTTGCTTGTTCGTAAACAATAAATATACATTTTTATTGCATTAAAATCAATAGTCTATTTTTGCAAATTAAATTAACGATTTTTTTATCTGTTGGTCACAAGAATCGAAACGCAGAAGGCAGGCGGCCATGTTCAAAGAGTATTGTATGTAGAACGAAAAGAAACTTTGAGTTTTAACCAGCATGTATGGAAAGTGCTGCTGTTAGTGTCTAGGAACTGAACGAATGCAGTGTCTTGGATGAAGGACTAAAGCATGGATATAGCCTCAGTACTTGTCAAGTGTACATAGCCAAAACTCTCAAAATGGTCACCTTTGTGTACGTCAAGGTAGTAAAACCTGCAAATTAATCTTACCTTAATGTAAACATTACCATAACCAAAGGTGACCATTTTGTCTATTGGTTGTGTACAGGGTGTCAATTGAAGAGGAGTTTAGAGTATTGTAGTGATCGCTGTTTGGCACATTATATTGCCATTTAAAGTAAAGAGATCAGCTAATAAAATATCAATTTCAATTTTAACACTCTTTCTATGCTGTACTATTTCTATTTGTATTCGTGTAGCTATAGATAGGCATATATACATGTATGTGTGTACTTAATCAATGCTTTGTTCTGGCAAATTGTATGAACACTTATATAATATATAAGTAAGAACGCCATAGCACAGAATAAATACACGCATAACGTACAGAAACTTCTCTTTACGACCGCGATTAAACGAATTCCAGCTTTATTCACACGGTCAAAGTTCGTCTTACTTCATACACCATACGCCAGGCAGTGCAAGTCAAAAGTTGGCGCCGCCGGCTGTCGAGCTTACCTACAATGCGGAGTGAAACTCCCCTGGCCATAGTCATAAAATTAATAACGAATTAAGTTGATTTGTTTCTTCTCTAGGAATGTTTTCACTCATTTTAACATGATCCCTATTTTACATGATATACTAGTTAAATACAAGTAATTACTTACGATGTTTTGAAAATATCGATATATCGATACTGGAAATCTCAAATGTCGTAAGGGACACTTTAGATTTCTAGTATCGATATTTGTTCGATATAGCGCAAAGTATCAAAAGAACGCTACGATACATTTTATAAAAAAAAATCGATATTTTTTTACATGAACTTTCCTTCAATGACCGCCCCCGACACGAGTGGCTAGCAGCATGAAGCTAGCAGATATTTTTTGTCACTAACCGCGAGGGGACGCTGCTAACTGTATGAATGTATGACAAAAGGTACCCTTTGCCATTTAAGTAAGTCTTAAAAATTAAAACTGACCTATGCCTATGTTAAATCATTTATTACTTACTGGAAAATAGTGGTGACTTTTTTTACTCATCGGTCAACAAATATAGAAATAAATTAGAAAAATTCTCATAATAATATTGGTTGTTATAATGCTGGTCATTGCCTACGGTTTCTGAGCGCATTATAGAGCATTTATGATATATATTAAAAAATGATATATGTGTAAATAAATTACTTTATCTACACACATATCATAACTGCAAAAAACCGTAACAGCAAAAAACCAACAAACGAGTGACCACAAGTAATGGCGGCAATTCGATCTATCCGTCAAGACTTCATTCGTTTTTAAATTATAGACAAACGAATGAAGTCCCTATTGTCATGTCACTCGAGATCAAATATCGTGCGTTTAAATAAAAAAAATCATACTGAGTTGACGTTTCGTATTCGTGTTTTAATATCTATGGAAACTAGAATAGAGACCAACTTGAATTTTGACAGCTGTTCCAAATTTAAATTCATAACGTCACGAGATTTCGGTAATGTGATCACCAATAAACACAGACTACTAAGAGATACTACCCAATAAAGAACAGATTAATTTGACTTGACCGTTATTCGAAGCTTATTAATTGAGATAGGCACGACGTTCCCCGCCTTAATACGTCTATCTCTTTCTATCAAATAGCCCTATCTTGCTCTTTCCCCCACCACCTGGCAGTAGGGATGTATTTCGTCTTTGATGAATTTCCATTTTTAGTTTCTCATTGGCATCTTGTTTCCCGCCGCGATCGGTCGTGCCCTCCCGGAGGAGGTACGACACAATTACAATATTATAAAATCCTTTTCTTGGATCGCTCAAACAAGAACTGGAAATAACGTTAAAAAGGTGATAATAGAAAAACTCAAGAATTCGTAAGTTGTGTGTGAAAAAATATTCACGTAAGTAATTTTTGTTCAAAAATTATGTTTACCCAACAGTGGGGTCTTTACCTGGAAGTGAATATGCTTCGTATTGTTGAATAACAATTTATTAACAGAGACCTTGCGTATTAATTGCTCCAAACTACCCTCTTATTTTTACAATTTTTTTTAAAGTGATTAACGGTTTTGCCGTTCGATATTTAAATTTAATTATTTGTAGAATATGGAGAATGAGGATGAACAGCAAGAAAGCAAGGGTCCTGATACTCAAAGTAGTAAGTCGAAGACTCGACAGCGCGCAATCAGCGTGTCGACCAATAGCAGCAGTACCAGCAGCAGCTCCTCGGATAACTCAAGCTCTGTCCCGGAGCGCAAGCGCCGTCACCGGTCTAGGAAAAGGGGGGGCAGAAGAAAGTCCGATCGCAAGCTGCATAAACTAGCACAGGAGGTAAACGAGCTGCGCGCACGCTTAGTAAGTCCGAATAATTATTGTAACGCAGATTGTGATGCGTGCTCTGCTGTCTCGGATAACGTCAGTCGAAATCTTTATGACGAAACTGAACCACAACCACAACCAGGTCCCTCCAAACCTTTTAGTTTAGGTCTTGAAACTAAGTTGAAGGAGCCTACAATCCCCGACGCTTCAGAAGACCAATTAAAACTCTTGTGTAAGGTACAGCGTTTAGATAATAAGGGATGGTCTGATATTCGCTATTCCGACACTCAAAAATTGTATAGCCGTGCACCAGGCTACACTGACTTGGAGACAAATGAGGAAGTTAAGCAGTACGATGTGTCCCCTCATTTAGTTCAGTCGGACAGGGCTTATGGTGCGTTGACCTTCTGTATAATAAAACAACAGGAGGTCCTCCACGCCGCGGTGGCGGATGTACTTTCCTTCGTTAAGTCAGAAAGGGAATTTTCACTTCAAACCTTCCAAGACAAAATCAATAATGTTTTCCTAGGTGGCGATTTGTTCAAGGTTTCTGAAGATTTGTTACAGCTTGTTTGCGGCCACAGAGCAGAGGTGATTAATATGAGGCGGAATGGAATAATGAAGAACGTCAAGGACCCATTGGTCAAAGCTGCTATACGCAAAATACCGCCGTCAAGCTCATCATTATTCAACGCCGAAGCTTTTTCGGCTAAAGTTGAACATAACGGCGGCGTTCGTAAATGTTTTTGGCCTCTTCAAAAGCACCCTGTTTCGCAAACAGAGGGCTCTAAGATAACAAACGCTCCCTCGCAGGGAACAGCGTCTCGCAAAGTGCCCTCGCAGGGTTACTGTAATCACGCGCACGCAATAAACAATGCACCAGCTTACCATGGTCATGCGTGTCACGGTACTGCCCCGATGCATCATGCTCCACCCCCGCGGGGTAATTATAATCATAATTTTCCTGCGCAAGGATACAAAGCTGGCCCCAGCAACTTGTTTCGTGATCGACAATTTAGACCACACCAGCAAAGACCTCAACAGCGTCAGGGCCGTAAGCGACCCTCATCCCCCGCAGGATACAAGAACGCTAAGCGAGGCAAATATTGACATGACCTTCAGAGCGGGCCGTCTAATACAATTCTACGATGTTTGGGAGAGAATGAGCGCACCAAATCATTTATTACGCATAATAAAAGGATATCGCATACCTTTTCTGCGAAAACCGCCTCTTGTTTATCCAAAGCTTGTTGGAAATTCCCTCGAATGTGCGCATGCAGCAGAAATGACTCAAATTATCAGTCAGATGAAAACACAAGGCGTGCTAGAGGCAGTGAAGCCGTCTCCTAGCTTCTTATCAACAATGTTTTTAGTGCCCAAGAGCGACGGCTCAGCTCGACCAATTTTCAACCTCAAAGCTCTAAACAAATTCATAATGACCGAGAAATTCGGCCTAATAAATGTCCACCGTGTACCAGATTTTGTTCAGCCACAAGACTGGCTGTGCAAAATAGACCTGTCACAGGCATACTTTCACTTACCAGTAAGCCAATCCCACAGGCCGTTTCTGCGCCTTATCTACGGCCAAGAACTCTTACAAATGACGTGCCTTCCGTTCGGTCTCAGCACAGCACCGAAAATCTTTGCGACACTTACCAATTGGACGGCGCAAATACTGAGAGACTTACATATACGTGTAATCGTATATCTCGACGATTACTTGATAGCACATCAAGACAGGAATACTTTGTGCAGGCATGTGAAGTTAGTGATAAAGAAGCTAGAAATGCTGGGATGGCTAATAAATTACGAAAAATCTCTTCTGACCCCCCAAAAGGCATTGGTGTACTTGGGCATCTGGTGGAACCCTTGGAAGAACCAAAAGAGCCTGCCAAAGGAGAAGATTCCAGTCGTATTGACAAAGATACGACAGATGCTACTTTCCATGAGAACCAATCGCAAGGACCTAGAAAGGTTGGTGGGAGTTCTCAATTTTGCGAGCTTCGCGGTTCCGCAAGGAAGATTGAACTATCGTGCGCTTTTAAATCTTCTCAATACAATACCGAGGTTTTCAGGAAAGACCTATGTGATACCGAACGGTGCCAAAGAAAATCTGATTTGGTGGCTACACAATTGTCATTGCCCATCCCCAATTCATCTGCCACCGCCAGAGCATTTCCTTACGACGGACGCATCGGACCTTGCTTGGGGAGCCCAATTAGACGCTCTAGCTCTGTCGGGATATTGGACAAGATGGGAACAAAATCTACACTGCAACCAGAAAGAAATGCTGGCGATTTTGAAAGTACTACAAAATCATTACCGATACCTGAGTCACTCGACAGTGCTCGTACAATGCGACAACAAAACCGTAATAGCGTACCTACGCAATCAAGGTGGAACGAAGTCAAACCCACTCCTGGAATTAACATACCAAGCATTTCGTATTCTAGAGCGTTATCAAATACATCTCAGTTTGTTCCATATTCCGGGCAGGTACAACGGTCACGCGGATCATCTTTCGAGACTACGCCTACCCCCGGAGTGGCATCTTCTGTCCGGGTGTACGGAGAAGGTATTCTTGAAGTGGGGTGTCCCACTGATAGATTTGTTTGCCTCTCAGAGGGCACATGTAGTTCTGAACTATGTGTCATTAGACCAGAACGACCGAACAGCTTTATTTCACGACGCATTCTCTCAGATTTGGACATTCGAACTAGCGTGGGTGTTTCCACCCCCATACCTGATCCCCAAAGTGTTAGCGCATCTCAATCAGGCGACAGGCATATACCTTTTGGTAGTACCCCGATGGAACCGCGTGTTTTGGCGAGCGGACATCAAAGCTCGAAGTCTGGCAGCCACATTCACGCTGCATTCCCTGGACAAGTTTCTGATCGACGTAACGACGGGCTTACCACCACCGAATGTGCAGGAAATGGTACTGGAGGTCTGGAAGTGTGGGGGTGGTCAGAACACTTAACTAATTGGAATTCAGATCAATTAAAGCTTCTTAAGCAATCTTGGCGCGCCTCCACACGGAAAACCTATAACATAGCTTGGAGAAAGTGGATGTCTTGGGCACTTCAACATAATGTCGACATTGCTAAGCCATCTGGTTCTGATGTGGCAAAATATTTTTCAGACCTTCATTTAATCTATAAGCTCTCATACAAAACTATACTGCTTTATAAATCGGTCGTATCAACCTTATGTAATGCTGAGTGCTCAGATCGATTGAGCTCTCATGTTCTTGTAAGACAGGTACTGAAATCAATTGCACTGCAAAAACCCAATGTTCAGAAACCTCCAATTTGGAATGTTGATTGTCTTATTAATCATTTAATCAAAAGTAAAGTGAAACTGGACAGTGCCTTCGAGACATGTAGGCATACTGCGGTATTACTTCTTCTTTGCTCTGGCCGAAGACTGCATGATTTGACTCTATTAAATATTGATAATGAGCACTGTGTTGAATCAGATGATTCTATTGTGCTATGGCCAGTATTTGGTTCCAAGACGGACTCTGCTAACTACCGACAGTCAGGTTGGAAGTTATTGTCTAATTCAACATGTCAAAATTTAAATCCGGTCTTCTGGATCAAACATGTAATAGCTTTATTAAAGGATAGGCGTAATTTAGCGAAAGTAAATAGCTTATTTATCACTCTAAGAGGCGAAACTAAAACGGCATCCAGAACAATTATTTCAGGATGGATCAAAACCCTTTTCAAGGAAGCAGACATTGCAGCAGCCCCTGGCAGCATCCGCTCGGCTGTTGCTTCTAAAAGTTGGGTGGATAATTTCCCCGTAGAAGACATTTTATCACGTGGAAATTGGCGTTCAGAGAATACCTTTACCCGATTTTACAGGCGTGAGGTAATGCCTGCTTCCTCTAGTAATTTTTCCAACATTGCAGGCTTGTTCAATTCAGTTAATTAGATCAGCCTGTTAATCATAATTTGGTCATTTTTTCCTAGGAAATCAATAAAAATCTATTATATAGCTATATGTGTTACAGAATAAATAAAAATGTATATTGAGAACAGGAAACTACTTATTTAAGTTGCAAAGCTAAGCTGATATTATTGTCTATCAATAAACAAAAATATCGTAGAACATGCATTTATCTTATTTGCTAAATATTACCTTACTATACTTATTATATAGTGTCACATTGGCATCCTTTACATTTTCTACCCCCACCAGGCGATAACAAACACATCTCAATTAATAAGCTTCGAATAACGGTCAAGTCAAATTAATAGCCGCGTTTTACCTACCAATAAAACGCATATTAATTTACTTACCTTATTCGAAGCTTATGAGTAAACTCTGCCTGGTGATATTAATTTCGATGCAATGAGAAACTAAAAATGGAAATTCATCAAAGACGAAATACATCCCTACTGCCAGGTGGTGGGGGAAAGAGCAAGATAGGGCTATTTGATAGAAAGAGATAGACGTATTAAGGCGGGGAACGTCGTGCCTATCTCAATTAATAAGCTTCGAATAAGGTAAGTAAATTAATATGCGTTTTATTGGTAGGTAAAACGCGGCTATTTACCTACTACCACAGACAAGAAAATTCTTATAATAACATTGGTTGTAATAATGCTGGTCATTTTCTATGGTTTTTGAACGCGTTATTGAGCACTTATGATATGTGTGTAGATAAAGATGTTTATTTTGATTTTGATTGAACGACCCCTCAGAGACTCAAATCAAATTTATTAATCACTGAACTGAAGACATGGCTTCGGCCTCGAGTTAGACGTGGCTGTATAGATTAAGATCGCTTTGCCATTTTCGGAGAAGATAACTTGAAAAAAAGGGACACTGACTGACAACTGACAAGTGTCACAAGTACGTTAAATTAAAGTAGCGTATATTTTTATATTTTTCTTCATATTTTCAAGTTGACCTAAATACATTACTTATTTTATATTTTGTTAAGTGCATACAAGTAAAACTATTTATATTATAGTGCTATATATTAGCTATTAGTGAAGATTTTATAAAGTGTTACCACCTACTGCAGCAGGTTAAATTCGCTTTTAGACCTTAATGTATGATAGAACATGAACTAGACTGCCTCTATTTTAATGGGAATGATATGGAAATTCATGCAGTTTATTAGTCCCTAGTGTTCATTGATTGGGATTTCGTTTTATTTCCGGCAATCGTTTACTTACTTATATCGCGCATTCATTTTTACAAAACAGGTTTATCGAAACCCATCGGAGACCACAAGAACGCCAATTGTGCATCGATTACCTACTAAATGAACTTATGGAGAGCAATAATTTTACGACTTAACAGTGAGGATATGTGCGATTCCCGAAATTAGAAGAGTGGCAGAAAGTGAGTGCACTATGTTGTATTTAATAGTTGTTTGCAATTAAAAACTTGTTTGCAGAATACTTTTTGCAACTTAATGTTGGCTGATATTTTGTCACATACTCTTTCTCTATCAGTCTATCATATACTGTAGCTGAAGTTAATGTAGCAGAGGATATGCTAAAAAAAATGGCTTTGTTGAAAGTTGATCTCTTAAATAAATTGGGACCGGTCAAAAACTTATACTACTATAAAAATACATGTACTTACTGTACAGCAGGCATGTCAAACATGTGACCTGTAGCCCTTTGTATGTTTGCCTGCGGCCTGATCCAATTTTCAACAGCAGCCTCTTGGTGCGGCCTGCTAGTGTCTCAATAATATTTTTCAACTTGGATAGGTACAGTTTCAAAATGTATTGTTTTTTCATCCATTATGTGATACTTAACATTCTATATAGAGATGGCAATATACTTAACTTACATTTTTGCTGACATTTCTGATGCAGCCAATCTAATTCTACTTTAGTGGCCTATAATTCCACCACAGTCTCCACACTTCACACTAATGTCTGTTTGAATCTCTCTCCCCTTTGACTGCTATTCCTACTTTTTATTTTTAATTAATAAATGATAATTTCAGTATTAAATAGGTAATGAAATTTTTTGTTTGTTTATGTACTTGTTTCAGGGTCTTTGGATTTCACATTCAAAAGGGAGAAATTAGGGTTAAATATTGAAAAGCAGGAACTTTTTTTTTTATAATCTTTATTTAAGGAGCGTATTGGTTTCTTTAAAGGTAGAAACTTGAACATTTGAAGTGTAGCTATTCACAATAAATAATGATGTGTTTCACTAACTATTGACATCAATATTAATAAGTAAAGGTGAAAAACTTAAGTAAATGACCTGTTGCATGTGTGAGTAATGTGAGCGAATAGACAAAAACATATGTAGTGTATGTTATTAATATGTACAACTCATATTAATTAATTAAGTAAATATTTATATAATTTATTATGCTTATGCGTTTTTTTGCAAACTGTACACAACTACATACAACAGGTCATTTACTTAGGTTTTCTACCTATACTGCAATATTTTTTGTGTCCTATCTATATCCTACACAATTTCGTGCATTGAAATTAGTGGATTTAAATATAAAAATAAATATTTAGAATTATGTTGTGCGGTCAGTCGCAGAAGTAGCTGAACATATTAGAAACTTGTACTTCTGAGGCTGAGTTTCTAGTAAGAAAAATGACTGTTGAGCTATCTACAATTTTAAGATCTTAAGACGTAGAAATGTTTGTGTTTAACCATTAAAATGACCTATATTTTCCGACGGCTTCGTAGGATCTTTAAATCTTTTCATAGTATAAGACAAAGTCGCTATCTGCGTCTGTCTGTCCTCACATCTTCGGTCGCTTACCTTTCTAAACCACACAAGTCACGCAACGGCTTTTGATACAGTTTTAATGTTAATTTAGAGATTATTCCAGAAGCTTTTTATGTATGTTAACATTCTATTTGTACCTGTGAAAAGCCGGTGCGGGTCGCTAGTTCTCATTTAATAAAAAAAGCTGTCCTGTCACCATTATATATATTGTATTCTAATTGTCATCCCCACATGTTTTACTCGCTACCTCCCCCCTGCATGCCTTTATTTATTATTAATGCAGTTTCTCTCCTTGCAGCCATACTATTGAAATTTTAATTTTAACAGGATTGTTGAGGTTTTGCATATGATATGTTACTTGTGCGCCGCTCTGACTCTGATAGGACTGCGGGCGCGCGCGCGGGCTTCAGGCGCTTTTATATTACCCTCCCCCACTTGAGTAGTATAAAAGGGTCGTCGTTCAACGCACTCGCCCGCGCCTGCGTCTACTTCGTAGAAGGACACGAGGCACACCAGTGCCCACGCCCCCTCCACGACCCACCAACCTGCGCCAACTGCGAGGGGCCCACAGGGGCAACAGCGTGCGGCGCCCCGTCCTTCACCGTGAGCCGAGAATTAAAGCCGGGACCGTGTCCCTCTCCGGCGCGCGCGCTGGGCATCAAGCGCCCCGCGCTGGGCATCAAGCGCCCCGCGCTGCTGCGTCTGCGCGCAACGGCTGCTATCTTTCGTCGGGTCCTTCCTCCGTATCAAAGATTTTTTACAGTCAGTTCTTGTATTTTCCTAGGCCTTTGGTAGGATTGCAATGCCCCGCATAGAGTTGTTTCCTCTGGCCTAACATCTGTCTACCCGAAATCGGGCATCTTGTGTACCGCTCAGCCCGTTTAGCATTTAGGCTGCTGGCTTTTTCCTCCTAGTAAACGAATAGTTACAGTGATTAGCGTTATATTAGACCTCTGTAGAGTAGCTATACCCTGCATAGAGCCGTTTCTTCTAGCTTAGTTTGTATCTACCGCAAATAGCGCATCTCGTGTACCGTTCAACCCACTTAGGCTGCTAGCTTTTGTCTCGTCATTCCTCCTTAACGAAGAATTTTTACAGTCGGGATTTGCGTGTTCCTAGGCCTACGGTAGAGTAGCTTTACATGACACAGACAAGTTTCTTCTAGCCTTACTTCTATCTCCCCGAAATTGGCCATCACGCGTACCGTTCAACCCGTTTAGTCTGCTATCTTTCGTCGGGTCCTTCCTCCGTATCAAAGATTTTTTACAGTCAGTTCTTGTGTTTTCCTAGGCCTTTGGTAGAGTTGCAATGCCCCGCATAGATTTGTTTCTTCTGGCCTAACATCTGTCTACCCGAAATTGGGCATCTTGTGTACCGCTCAGCCCGTTTAGCATTTAGGCTGCTGGCTTTTTTCTCCTAGTGAACGAATAGTTACAGTCTAGATTAGCGTTATATTAGACCTCTGTAGAGTAGCTATCCGCTGCATAGAGCCGTTTCTTCTAGCTTAGTTTGTATCTACCGGAAATAGCGCATCTCGTGTACCGTTCAACCCACTTAGGCTGCTAGCTTTTGTCTCGTCATTCCTCCTTAACGAAGAATTTTTACAGTCGGGATTTGCGTGTTTCTAGGCCTACGGTAGAGTAGCTTTACATGACACAGACAAGTTTCTTCTAGCCTTTCTTCTATCTCCCCGAAATTGGCCATCACGCGTACCGTTCAACCCGTTTAGGCTGCTATCTTTCGTCGGGTCCTTCCTCCGTATCAAAGATTTTTTACAGTCAGTTCTTGTGTTTTCCTAGGCCTTTGGTAGAGTTGCTGTGCCCCGCATCGAGTTGTTTTCTCTGGCCTAACTTCTGTCTTCCCGAAATTGGGCATCTTGTGTACCGCTCAGCCCGTTTAGCATTTAGGCTGCTGGCTCTTTCCTCCTAGTGAACGAATAGTTACAGTCTAGATTAGCGTTATATTAGACCTCTGTAGAGTAGCTATACGGTGCATAGAGCCGTTTCTTCTAGCTTAGTTTGTATCTACCGCAAATAGCGCATCTCGTGTACCGTTCAACCCACTTAGGCTGCTAGCTTTTGTCTCGTCATTCCTCCTTAACGAAGAATTTTTACAGTCGGGATTTGCGTGTTCCTAGGCCTACGGTAGAGTAGCTTTACATGACACAGACAAGTTTCTTCTAGCCTTACTTCTATCTCCCCGAAATTGGCCATCACGCGTACCGTTCAATCCGTTTAGGCTGCTATCTTTCGTCGGCTCGTTCCTCTGTATCAAATAATTTTTACAGTCAGTTCTTGTGTTTTCCTAGGCCTTTGGTAGATTTGCTGTGCCCCGCATCAAGTTGTTTTCTCTGGCCTAACTTCTGTCTTCCAGAAATTGGGCATCTTGTGTACCGCTCAGCCCGTTTAGCATTTAGGCTGCTGGCTCTTTCCTCCTAGTGAACGAATAGTTACAGTCTAGATTAGCGTTATATTAGACCTCTGTAGAGTAGCTATCCGCTGCATAGAGCCGTTTCTTCTAGCTTAGTTTGTATCTACCGGAAATAGCGCATCTCGTGTACCGTTCAACCCACTTAGGCTGCTAGCTTTTGTCTCGTCATTCCTCCTTAACGAAGAATTTTTACAGTCGGGATTTGCGTGTTCCTAGGCCTACGGTAGAGTAGCTTTACATGACACAGACAAGTTTCTTCTAGCCTTACTTCTATCTCCTCGAAATTGGCCATCACGCGTACCGTTCAATCCGTTTAGGCTGCTATCTTTCGTCGGCTCGTTCCTCTGTATCAAATAATTTTTACAGTCAGTTCTTGTGTTTTCCTAGGCCTTTGGTAGAGTTGCTGTGCCCCGCATCGAGTTGTTTTCTCTGGCCTAACTTCTGTCTTCCCGAAATCGGGCATCTTGTGTACCGCTCAGCCCGTTTAGCATTTAGGCTGCTGGCTCTTTCCTCCTAGTGAACGAATAGTTACAGTCTAGATTAGCGTTATATTAGACCTTTGTAGAGTAGCTATACGGTGCATAGAGCCGTTTCTTCTAGCTTAGTTTGTATCTACCGCAAATAGCGCATCTCGTGTACCGTTCAACCCACTTAGGCTGCTAGCTTTTGTCTCGTCATTCCTCCTTAACGAAGAATTTTTACAGTCGGGATTTGCGTGTTCCTAGGCCTACGGTAGAGTAGCTTTACATGACACAGACAAGTTTCTTCTAGCCTTACTTCTATCTCCTCGAAATTGGCCATCACGCGTACCGTTCAACCCGTTTAGGCTGCTATCTTTCGTCGGGTCCTTCCTCCGTATCAAAGATTTTTTACAGTCAGTTCTTGTGTTTTCCTAGGCCTTTGGTAGAGTTGCAATGCCCCGCATAGATTTGTTTCTTCTGGCCTAACATCTGTCTACCCGAAATTGGGCATCTTGTGTACCGCTCAGCCCGTTTAGCATTTAGGCTGCTGGCTTTTTTCTCCTAGTAAACGAATAGTTACAGTCTAGATTAGCGTTATATGAGACCTCTGTAGAGTAGCTATACGCTGCATAGAGCCGTTTCTTCTAGCTTAGTTTGTATCTACCGGAAATAGCGCATCTCGTGTACCGTTCAACCCACTTAGGCTGCTAGCTTTTGTCTCGTCATTCCTCCTTAACGAAGAATTTTTACAGTCGGGATTTGCGTGTTCCTAGGCCTACGGTAGAGTAGCTTTACATGACACAGACAAGTTTCTTCTAGCCTTACTTCTATCTCCCCGAAATTGGCCATCACGCGTACCGTTCAACCCGTTTAGTCTGCTATCTTTCGTCGGGTCCTTCCTCCGTATCAAAGATTTTTTACAGTCAGTTCTTGTGTTTTCCTAGGCCTTTGGTAGAGTTGCAATGCCCCGCATAGATTTGTTTCTTCTGGCCTAACATCTGTCTACCCGAAATTGGGCATCTTGTGTACCGCTCAGCCCGTTTAGCATTTAGGCTGCTGGCTTTTTTCTCCTAGTGAACGAATAGTTACAGTCTAGATTAGCGTTATATTAGACCTCTGTAGAGTAGCTATCCGCTGCATAGAGCCGTTTCTTCTAGCTTAGTTTGTATCTACCGGAAATAGCGCATCTCGTGTACCGTTCAACCCACTTAGGCTGCTAGCTTTTGTCTCGTCATTCCTCCTTAACGAAGAATTTTTACAGTCGGGATTTGCGTGTTTCTAGGCCTACGGTAGAGTAGCTTTACATGACACAGACAAGTTTCTTCTAGCCTTTCTTCTATCTCCCCGAAATTGGCCATCACGCGTACCGTTCAACCCGTTTAGGCTGCTATCTTTCGTCGGGTCCTTCCTCCGTATCAAAGATTTTTTACAGTCAGTCCTTGTGTTTTCCTAGGCCTTTGGTAGAGTTGCTGTGCCCCGCATCGAGTTGTTTTCTCTGGCCTAACTTCTGTCTTCCCGAAATTGGGCATCTTGTGTACCGCTCAGCCCGTTTAGCATTTAGGCTGCTGGCTCTTTCCTCCTAGTGAACGAATAGTTACAGTCTAGATTAGCGTTATATTAGACCTCTGTAGAGTAGCTATCCGCTGCATAGAGCCGTTTCTTCTAGCTTAGTTTGTATCTACCGGAAATAGCGCATCTCGTGTACCGTTCAACCCACTTAGGCTGCTAGCTTTTGTCTCGTCATTCCTCCTTAACGAAGAATTTTTACAGTCGGGATTTGCGTGTTCCTAGGCCTACGGTAGAGTAGCTTTACATGACACAGACCAGTTTCTTCTAGCCTTACTTCTATCTCCTCGAAATTGGCCATCACGCGTACCGTTCAATCCGTTTAGGCTGCTATCTTTCGTCGGCTCGTTCCTCTGTATCAAATAATTTTTACAGTCAGTTCTTGTGTTTTCCTAGGCCTTTGGTAGAGTTGCTGTGCCCCGCATCGAGTTGTTTTCTCTGGCCTAACTTCTGTCTTCCCGAAATCGGGCATCTTGTGTACCGCTCAGCCCGTTTAGCATTTAGGCTGCTGGCTCTTTCCTCCTAGTGAACGAATAGTTACAGTCTAGATTAGCGTTATATTAGACCTTTGTAGAGTAGCTATACGGTGCATAGAGCCGTTTCTTCTAGCTTAGTTTGTATCTACCGCAAATAGCGCATCTCGTGTACCGTTCAACCCACTTAGGCTGCTAGCTTTTGTCTCGTCATTCCTCCTTAACGAAGAATTTTTACAGTCGGGATTTGCGTGTTCCTAGGCCTACGGTAGAGTAGCTTTACATGACACAGACAAGTTTCTTCTAGCCTTACTTCTATCTCCTCGAAATTGGCCATCACGCGTACCGTTCAACCCGTTTAGGCTGCTATCTTTCGTCGGGTCCTTCCTCCGTATCAAAGATTTTTTACAGTCAGTTCTTGTGTTTTCCTAGGCCTTTGGTAGAGTTGCAATGCCCCGCATAGATTTGTTTCTTCTGGCCTAACATCTGTCTACCCGAAATTGGGCATCTTGTGTACCGCTCAGCCCGTTTAGCATTTAGGCTGCTGGCTCTTTCCTCCTAGTGAACGAATAGTTACAGTCTAGATTAGCGTTATATTAGACCTCTGTAGAGTAGCTATCCGCTGCATAGAGCCGTTTCTTCTAGCTTAGTTTGTATCTACCGGAAATAGCGCATCTCGTGTACCGTTCAACCCACTTAGGCTGCTAGCTTTTGTCTCGTCATTCCTCCTTAACGAAGAATTTTTACAGTCGGGATTTGCGTGTTCCTAGGCCTACGGTAGAGTAGCTTTACATGACACAGACAAGTTTCTTCTAGCCTTACTTCTATCTCCTCGAAATTGGCCATCACGCGTACCGTTCAATCCGTTTAGGCTGCTATCTTTCGTCGGCTCGTTCCTCTGTATCAAATAATTTTTACAGTCAGTTCTTGTGTTTTCCTAGGCCTTTGGTAGAGTTGCTGTGCCCCGCATCGAGTTGTTTTCTCTGGCCTAACTTCTGTCTTCCCGAAATCGGGCATCTTGTGTACCGCTCAGCCCGTTTAGCATTTAGGCTGCTGGCTCTTTCCTCCTAGTGAACGAATAGTTACAGTCTAGATTAGCGTTATATTAGACCTCTGTAGAGTAGCTATCCGCTGCATAGAGCCGTTTCTTCTAGCTTAGTTTGTATCTACCGGAAATAGCGCATCTCGTGTACCGTTCAACCCACTTAGGCTGCTAGCTTTTGTCTCGTCATTCCTCCTTAACGAAGAATTTTTACAGTCGGGATTTGCGTGTTCCTAGGCCTACGGTAGAGTAGCTTTACATGACACAGACAAGTTTCTTCTAGCCTTACTTCTATCTCCTCGAAATTGGCCATCACGCGTACCGTTCAACCCGTTTAGGCTGCTATCTTTCGTCGGGTCCTTCCTCCGTATCAAAGATTTTTTACAGTCAGTTCTTGTGTTTTCCTAGGCCTTTGGTAGAGTTGCAATGCCCCGCATAGATTTGTTTCTTCTGGCCTAACATCTGTCTACCCGAAATTGGGCATCTTGTGTACCGCTCAGCCCGTTTAGCATTTAGGCTGCTGGCTTTTTTCTCCTAGTAAACGAATAGTTACAGTCTAGATTAGCGTTATATGAGACCTCTGTAGAGTAGCTATACGCTGCATAGAGCCGTTTCTTCTAGCTTAGTTTGTATCTACCGGAAATAGCGCATCTCGTGTACCGTTCAACCCACTTAGGCTGCTAGCTTTTGTCTCGTCATTCCTCCTTAACGAAGAATTTTTACAGTCGGGATTTGCGTGTTTCTAGGCCTACGGTAGAGTAGCTTTACATGACACAGACAAGTTTCTTCTAGCCTTACTTCTATCTCCCCGAAATTGGCCATCACGCGTACCGTTCAACCCGTTTAGTCTGCTATCTTTCGTCGGGTCCTTCCTCCGTATCAAAGATTTTTTACAGTCAGTTCTTGTGTTTTCCTAGGCCTTTGGTAGAGTTGCAATGCCCCGCATAGATTTGTTTCTTCTGGCCTAACATCTGTCTACCCGAAATTGGGCATCTTGTGTACCGCTCAGCCCGTTTAGCATTTAGGCTGCTGGCTTTTTTCTCCTAGTGAACGAATAGTTACAGTCTAGATTAGCGTTATATTAGACCTCTGTAGAGTAGCTATCCGCTGCATAGAGCCGTTTCTTCTAGCTTAGTTTGTATCTACCGGAAATAGCGCATCTCGTGTACCGTTCAACCCACTTAGGCTGCTAGCTTTTGTCTCGTCATTCCTCCTTAACGAAGAATTTTTACAGTCGGGATTTGCGTGTTTCTAGGCCTACGGTAGAGTAGCTTTACATGACACAGACAAGTTTCTTCTAGCCTTTCTTCTATCTCCCCGAAATTGGCCATCACGCGTACCGTTCAACCCGTTTAGGCTGCTATCTTTCGTCGGGTCCTTCCTCTGTATCAAATAATTTTTACAGTCAGTTCTTGTGTTTTCCTAGGCCTTTGGTAGAGTTGCTGTGCCCCGCATCGAGTTGTTTTCTCTGGCCTAACTTCTGTCTTCCCGAAATCGGGCATCTTGTGTACCGCTCAGCCCGTTTAGCATTTAGGCTGCTGGCTTTTTTCTCCTAGTGAACGAATAGTTACAGTCTAGATTAGCGTTATATTAGACCTCTGTAGAGTAGCTATCCGCTGCATAGAGCCGTTTCTTCTAGCTTAGTTTGTATCTACCGGAAATAGCGCATCTCGTGTACCGTTCAACCCACTTAGGCTGCTAGCTTTTGTCTCGTCATTCCTCCTTAACGAAGAATTTTTACAGTCGGGATTTGCGTGTTCCTAGGCCTACGGTAGAGTAGCTTTACATGACACAGACAAGTTTCTTCTAGCCTTTCTTCTATCTCCCCGAAATTGGCCATCACGCGTACCGTTCAATCCGTTTAGGCTGCTATCTTTCGTCGGCTCGTTCCTCTGTATCAAATAATTTTTACAGTCAGTTCTTGTGTTTTCCTAGGCCTTTGGTAGATTTGCTGTGCCCCGCATCGAGTTGTTTTCTCTGGCCTAACTTCTGTCTTCCAGAAATTGGGCATCTTGTGTACCGCTCAGCCCGTTTAGCATTTAGGCTGCTGGCTCTTTCCTCCTAGTGAACGAATAGTTACAGTCTAGATTAGCGTTATATTAGACCTCTGTAGAGTAGCTATCCGCTGCATAGAGCCGTTTCTTCTAGCTTAGTTTGTATCTACCGGAAATAGCGCATCTCGTGTACCGTTCAACCCACTTAGGCTGCTAGCTTTTGTCTCGTCATTCCTCCTTAACGAAGAATTTTTACAGTCGGGATTTGCGTGTTCCTAGGCCTACGGTAGAGTAGCTTTACATGACACAGACAAGTTTCTTCTAGCCTTACTTCTATCTCCTCGAAATTGGCCATCACGCGTACCGTTCAATCCGTTTAGGCTGCTATCTTTCGTCGGCTCGTTCCTCTGTATCAAATAATTTTTACAGTCAGTTCTTGTGTTTTCCTAGGCCTTTGGTAGAGTTGCTGTGCCCCGCATCGAGTTGTTTTCTCTGGCCTAACTTCTGTCTTCCCGAAATCGGGCATCTTGTGTACCGCTCAGCCCGTTTAGCATTTAGGCTGCTGGCTCTTTCCTCCTAGTGAACGAATAGTTACAGTCTAGATTAGCGTTATATTAGACCTCTGTAGAGTAGCTATACGGTGCATAGAGCCGTTTCTTCTAGCTTAGTTTGTATCTACCGCAAATAGCGCATCTCGTGTACCGTTCAACCCACTTAGGCTGCTAGCTTTTGTCTCGTCATTCCTCCTTAACGAAGAATTTTTACAGTCGGGATTTGCGTGTTCCTAGGCCTACGGTAGAGTAGCTTTACATGACACAGACAAGTTTCTTCTAGCCTTACTTCTATCTCCTCGAAATTGGCCATCACGCGTACCGTTCAACCCGTTTAGGCTGCTATCTTTCGTCGGCTCGTTCCTCTGTATCAAATAATTTTTACAGTCAGTTCTTGTGTTTTCCTAGGCCTTTGGTAGATTTGCTGTGCCCCGCATCGAGTTGTTTTCTCTGGCCTAACTTCTGTCTTCCCGAAATTGGGCATCTTGTGTACCGCTCAGCCCGTTTAGCATTTAGGCTGCTGGCTCTTTCCTCCTAGTGAACGAATAGTTACAGTCTAGATTAGCGTTATATTAGACCTCTGTAGAGTAGCTATCCGCTGCATAGAGCCGTTTCTTCTAGCTTAGTTTGTATCTACCGGAAATAGCGCATCTCGTGTACCGTTCAACCCACTTAGGCTGCTAGCTTTTGTCTCGTCATTCCTCCTTAACGAAGAATTTTTACAGTCGGGATTTGCGTGTTCCTAGGCCTACGGTAGAGTAGCTTTACATGACACAGACAAGTTTCTTCTAGCCTTACTTCTATCTCCTCGAAATTGGCCATCACGCGTACCGTTCAATCCGTTTAGGCTGCTATCTTTCGTCGGCTCGTTCCTCTGTATCAAATAATTTTTACAGTCAGTTCTTGTGTTTTCCTAGGCCTTTGGTAGAGTTGCTGTGCCCCGCATCGAGTTGTTTTCTCTGGCCTAACTTCTGTCTTCCCGAAATCGGGCATCTTGTGTACCGCTCAGCCCGTTTAGCATTTAGGCTGCTGGCTCTTTCCTCCTAGTGAACGAATAGTTACAGTCTAGATTAGCGTTATATTAGACCTTTGTAGAGTAGCTATACGGTGCATAGAGCCGTTTCTTCTAGCTTAGTTTGTATCTACCGCAAATAGCGCATCTCGTGTACCGTTCAACCCACTTAGGCTGCTAGCTTTTGTCTCGTCATTCCTCCTTAACGAAGAATTTTTACAGTCGGGATTTGCGTGTTCCTAGGCCTACGGTAGAGTAGCTTTACATGACACAGACAAGTTTCTTCTAGCCTTACTTCTATCTCCTCGAAATTGGCCATCACGCGTACCGTTCAACCCGTTTAGGCTGCTATCTTTCGTCGGGTCCTTCCTCCGTATCAAAGATTTTTTACAGTCAGTTCTTGTGTTTTCCTAGGCCTTTGGTAGAGTTGCAATGCCCCGCATAGATTTGTTTCTTCTGGCCTAACATCTGTCTACCCGAAATTGGGCATCTTGTGTACCGCTCAGCCCGTTTAGCATTTAGGCTGCTGGCTCTTTCCTCCTAGTGAACGAATAGTTACAGTCTAGATTAGCGTTATATTAGACCTCTGTAGAGTAGCTATCCGCTGCATAGAGCCGTTTCTTCTAGCTTAGTTTGTATCTACCGGAAATAGCGCATCTCGTGTACCGTTCAACCCACTTAGGCTGCTAGCTTTTGTCTCGTCATTCCTCCTTAACGAAGAATTTTTACAGTCGGGATTTGCGTGTTCCTAGGCCTACGGTAGAGTAGCTTTACATGACACAGACAAGTTTCTTCTAGCCTTACTTCTATCTCCTCGAAATTGGCCATCACGCGTACCGTTCAATCCGTTTAGGCTGCTATCTTTCGTCGGCTCGTTCCTCTGTATCAAATAATTTTTACAGTCAGTTCTTGTGTTTTCCTAGGCCTTTGGTAGAGTTGCTGTGCCCCGCATCGAGTTGTTTTCTCTGGCCTAACTTCTGTCTTCCCGAAATCGGGCATCTTGTGTACCGCTCAGCCCGTTTAGCATTTAGGCTGCTGGCTCTTTCCTCCTAGTGAACGAATAGTTACAGTCTAGATTAGCGTTATATTAGACCTTTGTAGAGTAGCTATACGGTGCATAGAGCCGTTTCTTCTAGCTTAGTTTGTATCTACCGCAAATAGCGCATCTCGTGTACCGTTCATCCCACTTAGGCTGCTAGCTTTTGTCTCGTCATTCCTCCTTAACGAAGAATTTTTACAGTCGGGATTTGCGTGTTCCTAGGCCTACGGTAGAGTAGCTTTACATGACACAGACAAGTTTCTTCTAGCCTTACTTCTATCTCCTCGAAATTGGCCATCACGCGTACCGTTCAACCCGTTTAGGCTGCTATCTTTCGTCGGGTCCTTCCTCCGTATCAAAGATTTTTTACAGTCAGTTCTTGTGTTTTCCTAGGCCTTTGGTAGAGTTGCAATGCCCCGCATAGATTTGTTTCTTCTGGCCTAACATCTGTCTACCCGAAATTGGGCATCTTGTGTACCGCTCAGCCCGTTTAGCATTTAGGCTGCTGGCTTTTTTCTCCTAGTAAACGAATAGTTACAGTCTAGATTAGCGTTATATGAGACCTCTGTAGAGTAGCTATACGCTGCATAGAGCCGTTTCTTCTAGCTTAGTTTGTATCTACCGGAAATAGCGCATCTCGTGTACCGTTCAACCCACTTAGGCTGCTAGCTTTTGTCTCGTCATTCCTCCTTAACGAAGAATTTTTACAGTCGGGATTTGCGTGTTCCTAGGCCTACGGTAGAGTAGCTTTACATGACACAGACAAGTTTCTTCTAGCCTTACTTCTATCTCCCCGAAATTGGCCATCACGCGTACCGTTCAACCCGTTTAGTCTGCTATCTTTCGTCGGGTCCTTCCTCCGTATCAAAGATTTTTTACAGTCAGTTCTTGTGTTTTCCTAGGCCTTTGGTAGAGTTGCAATGCCCCGCATAGATTTGTTTCTTCTGGCCTAACATCTGTCTACCCGAAATTGGGCATCTTGTGTACCGCTCAGCCCGTTTAGCATTTAGGCTGCTGGCTTTTTTCTCCTAGTGAACGAATAGTTACAGTCTAGATTAGCGTTATATTAGACCTCTGTAGAGTAGCTATCCGCTGCATAGAGCCGTTTCTTCTAGCTTAGTTTGTATCTACCGGAAATAGCGCATCTCGTGTACCGTTCAACCCACTTAGGCTGCTAGCTTTTGTCTCGTCATTCCTCCTTAACGAAGAATTTTTACAGTCGGGATTTGCGTGTTTCTAGGCCTACGGTAGAGTAGCTTTACATGACACAGACAAGTTTCTTCTAGCCTTTCTTCTATCTCCCCGAAATTGGCCATCACGCGTACCGTTCAACCCGTTTAGGCTGCTATCTTTCGTCGGGTCCTTCCTCTGTATCAAATAATTTTTACAGTCAGTTCTTGTGTTTTCCTAGGCCTTTGGTAGAGTTGCTGTGCCCCGCATCGAGTTGTTTTCTCTGGCCTAACTTCTGTCTTCCCGAAATCGGGCATCTTGTGTACCGCTCAGCCCGTTTAGCATTTAGGCTGCTGGCTTTTTTCTCCTAGTGAACGAATAGTTACAGTCTAGATTAGCGTTATATTAGACCTCTGTAGAGTAGCTATCCGCTGCATAGAGCCGTTTCTTCTAGCTTAGTTTGTATCTACCGGAAATAGCGCATCTCGTGTACCGTTCAACCCACTTAGGCTGCTAGCTTTTGTCTCGTCATTCCTCCTTAACGAAGAATTTTTACAGTCGGGATTTGCGTGTTCCTAGGCCTACGGTAGAGTAGCTTTACATGACACAGACAAGTTTCTTCTAGCCTTTCTTCTATCTCCCCGAAATTGGCCATCACGCGTACCGTTCAATCCGTTTAGGCTGCTATCTTTCGTCGGCTCGTTCCTCTGTATCAAATAATTTTTACAGTCAGTTCTTGTGTTTTCCTAGGCCTTTGGTAGATTTGCTGTGCCCCGCATCGAGTTGTTTTCTCTGGCCTAACTTCTGTCTTCCAGAAATTGGGCATCTTGTGTACCGCTCAGCTCGTTTAGCATTTAGGCTGCTGGCTCTTTCCTCCTAGTGAACGAATAGTTACAGTCTAGATTAGCGTTATATTAGACCTCTGTAGAGTAGCTATCCGCTGCATAGAGCCGTTTCTTCTAGCTTAGTTTGTATCTACCGGAAATAGCGCATCTCGTGTACCGTTCAACCCACTTAGGCTGCTAGCTTTTGTCTCGTCATTCCTCCTTAACGAAGAATTTTTACAGTCGGGATTTGCGTGTTCCTAGGCCTACGGTAGAGTAGCTTTACATGACACAGACAAGTTTCTTCTAGCCTTACTTCTATCTCCTCGAAATTGGCCATCACGCGTACCGTTCAATCCGTTTAGGCTGCTATCTTTCGTCGGCTCGTTCCTCTGTATCAAATAATTTTTACAGTCAGTTCTTGTGTTTTCCTAGGTCTTTGGTAGAGTTGCTGTGCCCCGCATCGAGTTGTTTTCTCTGGCCTAACTTCTGTCTTCCCGAAATCGGGCATCTTGTGTACCGCTCAGCCCGTTTAGCATTTAGGCTGCTGGCTCTTTCCTCCTAGTGAACGAATAGTTACAGTCTAGATTAGCGTTATATTAGACCTCTGTAGAGTAGCTATACGGTGCATAGAGCCGTTTCTTCTAGCTTAGTTTGTATCTACCGCAAATAGCGCATCTCGTGTACCGTTCAACCCACTTAGGCTGCTAGCTTTTGTCTCGTCATTCCTCCTTAACGAAGAATTTTTACAGTCGGGATTTGCGTGTTCCTAGGCCTACGGTAGAGTAGCTTTACATGACACAGACAAGTTTCTTCTAGCCTTACTTCTATCTCCTCGAAATTGGCCATCACGCGTACCGTTCAACCCGTTTAGGCTGCTATCTTTCGTCGGCTCGTTCCTCTGTATCAAATAATTTTTACAGTCAGTTCTTGTGTTTTCCTAGGCCTTTGGTAGATTTGCTGTGCCCCGCATCAAGTTGTTTTCTCTGGCCTAACTTCTGTCTTCCCGAAATTGGGCATCTTGTGTACCGCTCAGCCCGTTTAGCATTTAGGCTGCTGGCTCTTTCCTCCTAGTGAACGAATAGTTACAGTCTAGATTAGCGTTATATTAGACCTCTGTAGAGTAGCTATCCGCTGCATAGAGCCGTTTCTTCTAGCTTAGTTTGTATCTACCGGAAATAGCGCATCTCGTGTACCGTTCAACCCACTTAGGCTGCTAGCTTTTGTCTCGTCATTCCTCCTTAACGAAGAATTTTTACAGTCGGGATTTGCGTGTTCCTAGGCCTACGGTAGAGTAGCTTTACATGACACAGACAAGTTTCTTCTAGCCTTACTTCTATCTCCTCGAAATTGGCCATCACGCGTACCGTTCAATCCGTTTAGGCTGCTATCTTTCGTCGGCTCGTTCCTCTGTATCAAATAATTTTTACAGTCAGTTCTTGTGTTTTCCTAGGCCTTTGGTAGAGTTGCTGTGCCCCGCATCGAGTTGTTTTCTCTGGCCTAACTTCTGTCTTCCCGAAATCGGGCATCTTGTGTACCGCTCAGCCCGTTTAGCATTTAGGCTGCTGGCTCTTTCCTCCTAGTGAACGAATAGTTACAGTCTAGATTAGCGTTATATTAGACCTTTGTAGAGTAGCTATCCGCTGCATAGAGCCGTTTCTTCTAGCTTAGTTTGTATCTACCGGAAATAGCGCATCTCGTGTACCGTTCAACCCACTTAGGCTGCTAGCTTTTGTCTCGTCATTCCTCCTTAACGAAGAATTTTTTCAGTCGGGATTTGCGTGTTTCTAGGCCTACGGTAGAGTAGCTTTACATGACATAGAGACGTTTCTTCTAGCCTAACTTCTATTGTCCCGAAATTGGCCATCACGCGTACCGTTCAACCCGTTTAGGTTGTCGGCTCGTTCCTTCGTATCAAATAATTTTTACAGTCAGTTCTTGTGTTTTTCTAGGCCTTTGGTAGAGTTGCTGTGCCCCGCATCGAGTTGTTTTCTCTGGCCTAACTTCTGTCTACCCGAAATTGGGCATCTTGTGTACGGAGCGGTGTCATAGACGGACATGGCCGGGCTCGTTCACTACATCTATAGTATATTTTTGTACGTAGTAATTCACATTATGCTGGGCCTTGTTGCACAATGTAGTACGTTATTTATTGTGAATCAACCTTTAGGCTGCTAAGTTTTGTCGGATCGTTTCTCCTTATCAACGAATAGTTACAGTCAGGATTAGTGTTTTTCTAGGTCTATGATAATGTAGCTATACGCCATATAGAGCCGTTTCTTCTAGCTTAGTTTATATCTTCCCGAAATGGTGCATCTCGTGTACCGTTCAACCCATTTAAGGTTGATTCACATTACACCGGAGCGGTGTCGCAGACGAACATGGCCGGGCACGGTCACAGTATCTATAGTATTTTTTTTGTACGCAGTAATTCGTATTGTACGCAATGAAATTTATTTAAAATCTTTGGATCCTGAGCAATTTTTTTTTTGGTGGTTTAACGGCCTTGGATTATTCCTTTTGAGCCAGTCTAAAAATTATATGTTCTGTTTGAAAGTCTCAGGAAATCACTTCACTATACTATTATTGTACGCACTGTTTTAACTACACTACACTATTTAAAAAATTAGGCTAAACACTTTATATGTTCCCAATGGAGTTAACAATGGAAATTGTATATATTATGTTACGGTAATATTTAAATTCAGCTAATAAACTTTGTAACTCCTGTGGCACAGTGTCATTGTCATTGAGGTCCTGACCTAGGATTTCCTGTGTTACAAGGTACAATGCTGTGCAGTGTTTATTATGAATGAACCTTTAGGCTGCTAGCTTTTGTTGGGCGGTTAGAATTTTTACAGTCGTTACTTACGTTCTTTTAGGCTTTGGTAATTAAGCGCCACATGTCATTGGTCGTTCCTCTCAGTAAAATAATAGTTTCATTGTAACCTTTTAATTTAACCCGCATGAGATTATCCCAGGGTGGCGGGTAGTGCAATGACCTGAGAGAGAGACCTTCAAATTTATAGAGGGAGCCTTAGGAGCTTCAAGCAAACAGAAACGGCTATGGTCAGCAAATGAAAAGCTGGTGTCTCTAACAAGTCTTTATTGGTAAAAGCATTAGTAGGTACTTAAATCACCACATCATACAATGCTGTGACAAACTGGCCATGTGAAGAAAAAACAATGTTCAAATATGCCGGATAGGCTGGTAAACGCTATGCTTTCCCAGTGCAAATGCTGGCTTCCAGAGGTCGCTGCTACATCCAGAGGGCGCTTCGGATACAAACAAAGGGCCGACGGCTATCCAAAGCCTCAGTGCAGCTCACCCAAGCCCACCACAGCATACAAACCGAAATTAACAAACCTGGAACAAAATGTATCAATAAATAATAATGTAAAGTTAAATATAGTCTCTTCCTAAGCCTTTTCTATAGGAAAATAAGTTGCATACATACCACATGAGTGGGTTAGAGCTCTAACATACATACAGCTCTAACATGGAGCTATTAGAACTTGGATTTAAAGCGAACATCACGACAGCACTCCCAATCACGTTCACCGATGCTTGTAGAAAACACATGGCTTTATAAACCCGTGTTATACACGTAACACGGAGTACGGCCAGCTTTCATAGCTTATACTTACGAGAATCAGCAATTGAGGAGGCCTAGAGTGGCTATTTAGCGAGGTGGCACACGCTCGGTTAAATAGGGGTCTTAGTAGACATTTCACATTCACCTGGGCTATTTTACGAGGCACCTTAGCGCTCGGGTCTTGTCCTGGGGACCGCCTTGGAGAGCGTGGAAGCTCTAGTGCTTCATAATCGAGTCACAGCAGATTTCTCACTGGAACGGACAAAACCTATTAATGTATGGTCCATGGAGTCGCTAAGCATGACACTCAGAGGGCCATATACATATTTACTCGATGTACAGCAATAAGGTAGTCGTGAAAAATAACTGAACTGTACCACGATGGGGTGTGACTCTGACACTTCACTTCATCGCCTGAAAAATAAGTATCCGATTAGAAAAAGAATAACTACCACAGGCGGCGGCAAAAATACCTACCTAAAGAACGTAAACACTCACCATTAAGACGTAAATTGGCAGGTAAAAACCCAAAGACCATGATTCCCAACCCAAGCAAATCGCTCTTCCTTCTCTTGCTTATATTAACGACCTGTCAATTTGACAGTATCAAATCGATCACACATCATGAGGCGTTTTTGACTTTAATGAACGCTGAATGGTGATGTCAAAATTTAGGATTATAAAATCCCCGTAAGATACTCCGAACAAAATTCGAAACTATGTCCTGAAATATGTAAAAAAATCCTTCTGAAACAAAAATACAAACAAACTTACTAACTCGCCTTCAAACTTAGATCAATTCCGACGGACAGCTCAGAGTTGCCTGCAAACGCTAGAAGATCAACGTTATAAAAATAAAATAAAAACCGGTGTTACAATAGTCAGAACTAGCGTTATTTGAGACCCACAACATCTATGGTATACATGTACGCTTTTGTATGAAGTACCTAATTAATATAACACCGGCCCATGCAGTGCGGTGTTTATTGTGAATCAACCTTTAGGCTGCTAGCTCTTGTTGGGTGGTAACATTTTTTACAGGCATTACTTATGTTTTTCTAGGCTTATGGTGGTGTTGTTATATGCCACATAGAGCTATTTCTTCTAACCTTACATCTGTCCGAATCTGTTTCCGAAATAGGGCATCTTGTGTACCGTTCAACCCATATAGGCTGCTAGGGTTTGTTGGGTCGTTCCTCGTTGCCAACGAATAGTTACAGTCAGGATTAGCATTTTTATAGACCTATTGTAGAGCAGCTATACGCCATATAAAGCCGTTTCTTCTAGCTTAGTTTGTATCTTGCCGAAATAAGGCATCTTGTGTATCGTTCAACCCATTTAGGCTGCTAGGTTTTGCCGGGTCGTACCTTCTTACCAACGAATAGTTACAGTCAGAATTAGCGTTTTTCTAGGCCTATTGCAGAGCAGCTATACGCTACATACAGCCGTTTCTTCTAGCGTAGTTTGTATCTTCCAGAAAAAGGGCATATTGTATACCGTTCAACACATGTAGGCTGCTAGCTTTTATCTGGTAATTCCTCTTAGTCAAAGAATGGTTACAGTCAGAGCTAGCGCTTTTTCAGACCTCTGGCGGAGTGGTTGTATGCCACATAGTGTCGTTTGTTCTAGCTTAGTTTGGATCTGTCCGAAACGTTGCATTCTCTAAGAGTACGACATAAAAATGATTACTTAGAGTTGCGCCCTCTTTTACTCTTTACCAATAAATTTACTCGAACAATAAAAGTTTAGGATACTATTATGCAAGCTTTGTGACCTAAGAATGATTCAGTAGCGGTTTAAAAAAAATATTAAATTAGTATCAAAAACGAAACTTCTTAATTTGGTCGGGTTGCCTTAGGCTGCTAACTTTAGGCTGCTATCTTCACACCGGTGAGTGACTGTGTGTCGCCTGAGTTCAAAATGTCTAGCTCAGTGATGACCCGCAAGGCCACGGCACGTGAACTTGATCTCAAACTGAACACAGCCCTTAAAGAGCTCAAGCAATCTAAAGCTACGTGTGAACAGCTACTGCGGGAACGTGATGAGAGCGAAGAGGAGGTCAATAAAATAGTAGCAAAAAACACGAAACTTAAATACGAACTGGCGGACTTGGATGTGATGTACACGGACGTAGCAGAACAGCGCGACCAACTGCTGATCTCTGTTAGCAAATTTCAGCAATGCTACGACGTTCATGAGCGGGCTCTGCAACGGGTCGACGACCTCGAGTACGAGCTCGCCGACTCCCACAAATTAGTTCGTCAGCTACGGGAGCAGATTGAACGTCAGGAAGCCGATAACACCCAGCGGCTTTATGAAGAGTTAATGCCATCGCCTAACGCCTGTACACCACGTCTTAGCAAACGTTCCCTGTCTCCGGTTGTTATTGATTTTACTAGGGAGTCATATTTTGAGTGTAAACAAGTTCATTTTAAAAGCCATAACAAACTAAAAAAATATCTTAAGTTAAATAGATTTATAAGAAGATCAAAAAGACTGTACAAACAACATCTTAATGTTCACAAAACTAAAATGTTACATAAAAGTCGTGTCAATTATTTTAAATAAATTAAAAACATGTAATTTAAAATTAAAACACAGTAGGTGTAGTTACGTCACGGACACTTGCGAGCTGAGGGCGGAAATTAATAGGCTTGAATGTTCCTTAAGGGACTTACGTAACAAATATTTAACATCTCAGAAGTAAATCAGTAAACACATCCTGGCGGCGGACGAATTGTTGGATCTATGTCAACAGAATGAGCAGCGCATCAAGTCATTACTCGCGACGCCAACTGCGTGCGACTGTGATTGTGGACTCCAGCAGACTGAGCCGCCGCCAGAGAGTTTGCTCGGTCGGCCTGAGGTCCCCAGCGCCGAGTCTCCCCGTGACGGAACTCTAGAGGACAAAAACTTCTGTAAAAATGTAAATAGAACCCTAGTGTTTTCTGATAGGATAGGAAAAGGCTTTGGCAAAATATTATATAATAAGGTACCAAACAGCTGTGTCATAAATCATTGTAACCGCCGAACGCCTCTTTTAAACAAATAATTGAAACAATTATGCATTGCCAGGTGACCAAACAATCAACAATTGTGTTAATGTTAGGTGACGGGGCTACCATTCGATATTCAGATGTCAAAACTGGGTTCGACTCCCTACTAAAACTGGGTGCAAAAAACATTATTATAGATGCGTTTCCCTACTCAGCTTCTCAATCTCAATGTAATAAATCCTTATATCGTTTAAACAAATTATTTTTTAAGTTGACGAACCGTCATAGTGACGTTTTATTTTTTGATACTAATAATCTTATTAGTGAGTATCAATTTACTTCTGACAAACTTGCTAAATCCTTAGCATGTTTTATTAATTCCGTATTCGGAAATCATCCTCCTCCCCCCTCCCCTGTTAGGACGACATCTCCGACCGAGGACTTGTCTTTAAACTACCTACTACGACAATAGAGAAGCTAAGTAGTTTAACATTACTTCATCAAAATATAAATCGCTTTTCTGGCAAAATATTAGATTTAGAATTATTGTCTGAAACTATAGATCTAGATATTATCTGCTTAACAGAAACTTGGCTAAAACAAGTTATGATGAAATTTAATGTTAATAATTATGTAGTGGCCAGCGCGTTCTGCAGGGAGTCCGCGGCAGGAGGCGCCTGTATTATCTTGTTTAAGGATCATTTAAAGTTCAGAGCGCGAAAAGATCTGTCTGGCCTCTTTGTGGAACGTGTGTGTGAGATCGCTTGTGCAGAGACGGATCAGTACTTAATATTGTGCATCTATAGACCACCAACTTCAAATCTTTCCATATTTGTTAATGCTATGGAAGATGTTCTGAGGAAATCTGTAAATGGTAGGGGAGACCGAGGGGTTTTGAAACAGAGGGGAGTTGAAACAACGTGAATTTCGCGGAATCTATAACCGTTATTGAAGTGACGACAACGCTGTTTAGCCGTGCTCCACCACCCCGAGCCCCTCAGAATGCGTCATTGCCTCAAGGTGCGCGGTAGCGGAGTTCTAGCACCCATGTCCAAAAAAACACCAAAAGTAAGTTTTGATCGGTTTTTTTTAGCTACCGCTAATTTGATAATGTGTTGGTGTTTTGGCTTGTGCTATGTATGTTTCGAAAGCTCATTAACTAAGGATTGAATTAATAGTGATGGTGCAAATCATTACTTTGCAGTTTGCTTATAGGTTTTAATTTTATAACGGATGGGAGGATTTTTGCTACTGAGGAGATTTGAAACAGATCGTTTCAACTCACCTCGGTTCTATTTTGTATGACTGATTTGTTAATATGTTGAAGTTATTTTTTTTGTTTTGCTTCTTTTTTGTTTAAGCATGCCCACTGAGTACCAAAGAAAAACAGACAGGTATGGCGAGACAAGAAATATATGAACTTGCAGCCGAAGAGCCACCGGTTCGAAAAAAACCTCTGATACCCAAGAGGAGATACCGGCAAGAAACTCAGCGAGGTGTAATTTTTTAAATAAATGAAAATTACAATGTTATTTTTATATCTTAAATATTTAACGCAGTATGTACCTACACTATTTGAAGTCAGTGATCGCCAATGCAGTTTGGGCTCATTTGCAAACATCCCTGTCATGATAAATCATGAAAAAATCCTGAAATCCTGTCATGATCAATGATATAGTCATTGATTTTATTTACAACATATGTCTCTAAGATATATATTCCAAGTTATTTGATTGTTTTGTTTTAAAGCTTCATGTTAATCCTGATTTCACGTAACATATAGTACATAATTTGTTAAAATTTGTAGATATTTTAATGGTTACGTTAAAGTAGGGTGTTTTTCGTTTAAATCGAATAGAAAATATTAATAAATATGAATGTAATTTCTTTAAATAAAAACCCTTTAAATTACATTTTTTCTTTCTAATATAAAAACCTAGTTCTCCAAAATCAATAACTGTTTCAATTCCCCTCGACCCCTGTTTCAACTTACCTCGGTATTAGGGGAGTTGAAACAGAATGACTTGTCACGTTTAAGTAAATTTTTCACGCTAGCATTCATACCTACACTTTTGTTATTGTTCTCATATAAAAGTGAAAGAAATGAGCTATCGATTGGTACTAATCTCGTACAATTCTAGCTAATAGATTTTTGTGTACAACAAATAATGTCAAAATTGTTTCAACTCCCCTCGGTCTCCCTAATAAAAAAGTGGTAGTCTGTGGAGACTTTAATATAGATATTTTGTCACGATCAGTTGAAAGAGATCATTTTGTGTCTCTTTTGAAGTCATTTAATTTAGATTGCTCTTTTAACGAACCAACCAGAGTCACACCCACTTCGGCCACATGCATAGATAACATTTGTTTAAATTGTAGATATTTAGAGAAAGCTATTATAAGCGGAGTTCGCTCGGACCATAAAGCGCAATTAGTGAAGCTGCCTCGGGCCAAGGGCAGTACAGATCGAATCATAGAAGTTAGGCCGTTAGATAAACATAGACTTGATCGTCTCAAAACCAACATCGCGCAAAAAATTACCAATCTAGAAGTAATCTCAAACGAACCCAATAAACATTTCAAAATACTCCTAAATACCGTGAGTAAAGAATTCGATAAAACTTGTGCTAAAAAACGTTAATACGTTTTTTAGCACAAGGTAGGAAGTAAATTAACATTTAATGAATGGGCTACGACTGGAATAAGAAAGAGTAGGAACGTCTTATATGAGCTGTATGATAGAAAATCCTGTACTACTGACGAACGCTTCCACCAATACGTTAGGGATTATTCAAAATTATTTATAATCGTATGTAATAAAGCAAAAGCAGCACACGTTAATAATAAAATAAAATTATCAAATGATAAAGTTAAAACAGTTTGGAAAATAATAAATACCGAAACAGGCCGACGAAAAAACACAGACTCATCTATTTCACTAAAAATAAATAATACTATAATAACGGACGCCGTTAAAGTAGCTGACGAATTTAATACATACTTCTCAGAAATTCCCGCCAAAACGACAAAGTGTCTCGCGTCCTCCTCAAAATTCGCTGAAGCCCTATTAGAACAAAATGTTAGTATCCAAAACATTAGTCAATTTAAATTTACAAAAGTCTCTTCTTTCGATATTCTTAAATCCTTTAAATCATTAAAAATAAAAAAGACGGAAGACTTGTGGGGCGTATCAGTCAAGGTTTTACATGCCATCTTGGACGTCATTGCGCCTACTCTGGCTACCATTTTTAATAACTGTATAGGCGTATTCCCCAATCTAATGAAATGTAGTAAAGTAGTTCCTATCTTTAAATCAGGTAATAAGGATAATCCTTCTGATTATCGCCCAGTGTCCATTCTACCAGCGTTTAGCAAAATATTCGAAAAAATAATGCTAACGCAAATGATTTCTCATTTCAATACAAATAAAATCTTACATTCGCAGCAATTTGGATTCACTAAGGGTAGATCTACTACAGATGCAGGTCACAGTTTGATTAAATTTATTTTGCAAGCTTGGGAAGAGTCGCATGATGCCATAGGTGTCTTTGCGACCTTTCCAAAGCATTTGATTGTGTAGACCATGACACCTTAATTTGTAAATTAAATTTCTATGGCATTCGTGGCATCTCTTTAGATCTAGTCAAGTCTTACCTAGTGGAGGTGCCTTTTACTCCACAAGGACTATGGCGAAAATAAAGAAAACCTTCGATACTATGAAAACCTAAGGCACAAGGCTAAGAGTGGACTGTATTTCTGCGGGTGGGTTAAAGACAATAGTAAAAAAACGAAACAAAGCTCTTGCATCGACTTCAGTGCGTAAGGAAAGTAGACAAAGGCCGATGAAAGGAGAAATGTGATAGGAACATGCGCACTCACCTGGATCTCGCTGCTGTGGCCGGAATCGAACTCCTATACCGTCGCAACAGCCGGGGACGCACATACGCGTTCACTGCACGCACTGTACTTTCGGTCCTTTGCTTATAATGAATTAGGTTGTACACGATCACAATTAGATGCGTTAAAGATGGCGGTTTAGCGAAGAGTGATTTGGCAATACAAAGTTCGTATGCGACGGCCGATGACAAGGATGGCCGCAGCATTAGTGCACATGTTTGATAGGGAGGGAAGATGTGAAAGGTATGACGTTGTTGCAAGAGCGCATAATCTACCTTAATTTTCAAAATTAATAAATAACGAAATACGAAATCCAACATCCCCCCGGCCTTGAAGGAACCCTTCGAAACAAGTGTAAATTAAGAGCAAAGCTGCTCTACCTATAGCAATTATAGGAGCGAGCACAAGCATTGTGCTAAATAGCGGACAAAATAATACAAGAAAGCGTATGTTCTAGCTTAGCTCTAAGAAGTAGAGCACTTCAATAATTGTAAACAGAATGTAACTTAACTAACACGTGTCCTACTCTATTGCCTAAAAGAGACACGAATTTAGACTAACGTACTTTATTAATAATATTAAAGGAAAAATAACAAATGACTCTACTGAGTCGGTAGCGAGCAGAGCCGTACAACTGGACGTTTGTACGTGCCAATCTTTGTCTTTACTTCCGCAACACGAGTAATTCCATCCTTACCGGGGTATAAACATGTAATAATTCCTAAGGGCCACCGTAAGGGCGGAGCGTTCTCTACATTTAACAACACTACGGTACCAACTGATATTGGATTTGACGACGTATTCCATTTTTCGCGTAATTGCACATTATGTAAGTACTCAGTTTTGAATCGTTTCCAGTACGACTGTACAAGCGAATCCATTAATGAGAAACGAGACAACAGATTGGTTCGGTCGTTGGATAAGTCCGTAGCGGGAAGGAATTCTAGCGGAGAAGTAGACAAAAAATGCGAGGGTGTAAGCGCGAGAGGCTCCAATCGGCACTTAGGTAAGTCCGATATAAGAGGAAATGTAGCTTTAGGATTCAACCTGAAACAAATGTTACATTTGCTTATGCGATGTCGAACAATACGACGAGCAGAAATAATCCAGTATTTGGATTTTAAAATTGAAATTAGAAGTTGTGGTCCCGCATGAAGATTGTCGCGGTGATGCGAATCTATTAAGAGTTCCACAATGGGGCCCTGTTTGGGTAATAATATTGGGTGCTTAGAAGAATAATCCAGTGTAGAGTTTGATAAGCGCCCTCCGACGCGTAAAATACCATCGGAAATAAATAGAAATATTTTTCTTAATTTTTGTGAACATGGTTGTCCCTTTGAAATTTTGTCAATGTCGTCTGAAAGATATACACTCTGTATAACACGAATAATTCTAATTTCTGCACTGTTTAAATCTTCAGCGGTTATTTCACCGTTTTGTGGGAGCTTTTTCAAAAATCGAAGCACATAAACAGTAGCTCGAAGAAGCTTGTTCCAAGTGGAACACCGTGAAGCGAGAACCAGGATAGGGTTTTCCATTTTAGTAACTGCAGTAGTTACGTGAGCCACGGTCTTCTCTTCTGGCAACGACAATCGGTTCGGCACGAACTTTTGTATAGGCCAGTCGGTTACGGGTAAAGATAGCCAGGCTGGACCTTTAAACCACAGCTCATGCTGTATGAGCTGAGAGGGAGTGAGCCCGCGGGACACACAGTCGGCCGGGTTTTGAGACCCGGCTATGTGATACAATTGGTCAGGTGAAATATTCGCCTGAATTTGCGAGATGCGGTTGGCAACATAAGTGTCGAACCTGTGCGGAGAAGCAACCGACCAACACAGCGCGACCTCGGAGTCGGAGAAGGCGAACAAATTATCAATTGTGTGTCTCCTCGACACCGTGTCGTGGACTTCTTTAAGAAGCCGTGAGAGCAACAAAATTTCATAAACGAGCGAGACTAAACGAGCGAGAGTAACCTTAGGCTTAGCGGACGCGACTCGCGATTTAGAACACAGGAGTGTAACAATCGGTGGCTGATTACCATTAACGACGTGTGAATAAATGACACACCCATACGCGGATTCGCTAGCATCCGAATAAGCGACTAATGAAACCGACCACCGAATTAGAACCGACTTCTATACCCATGTGACGGGAAAATTTGAGACGAGATATCTGAGGAAATTCAGATAAGTATCGTTGCCATAAATTTACAATACGAAAAGGGGGCACTTCGTCCCAGTCAAGATTGAGAAGCCAAAGCTCCTTTATTATTAATTTTGCGTATAAAATAATTGGCCCTACGAGTCCTAAGACATCGTATAGACGAGCGGTCGCGGAAAGAATGGCGCGTTTAGTACATGTAGGCGGAGCGGTCGAGATATCAAAAACAAAGGTGTCTTGTCCGGGCAACCAGCGCAAACCTAAAATCTTAAATGTATTTCCCTCGTCAAAGGAAATAGATCCAGACTGTCGGTGCGACTCAGGTATGTGCTCGAGTAATTCGAGTGAATTTGACGACCACTTGAGTAGGTCAAACCCACCAGCTTTGAAGAGATCGATCAATTCGTCTGCTGTCTTAACTGCTTTCTCGAGGGAAGAAGCAGAAGAAGCGAGATCGTCCATGTAGACGTCTCTCTCTAACACGGCGGCGGCATTTTGCCAGTTATGGCGTTCGTCAGCGGCCAGCTGACGTAGCGTGCGGAGCGCCAGAAACGGAGAAGATCGAAGCCCAAACGTTACTCGCGTGAACTCAAATACATCAATCGGATCAGTTTCCGAAAAGCGGTATAATATTCGTTGATATTTGCGGTGAGTGGCATTTGTATAAATGCACAAGTACATTTGCTTCACATCAGCAAAATATGCGACACTAAAAATCCGAACATTCAGAAGAATGTGAAAAATATTTGCTTGTAGGTTGCACCCAGTGTGCAAGATATCATTCAACGATAACCCAGTGTGGGTCTTGGCGCTGCCGTCTAAGACGGGGCGAACCTTCGTGGTCGCTTTATCATTACGAACCACGGGGTGGTGCGGTAAAAAAAAGCCTGGGGAGATGCTCTCCTCAGGTGCGGTGCGAGACAAAATGCCCTTCTGTAGGTAGTCACGAATAATTTCGTCATAATTAGACTTAAGTTCGCAGTCCTTAGCGAATTTCTTTTCTAAAAGTAAGAAGCGCTTTTTTGCGGTAATATATGGATTGCCTAACTTATTGGGATCGTCCTTAAATGGAAGATCAACCGAATAACTGCCGTCGGTGTTACGGACAGTCGTTTTTGCGTAAATATTTTCGCACTGTTGATCATCTGGACTTAAAAACGTGCGCGAGGGCAATTCCTCGGCAACCCAAAAGTTTTCGACAAGTCGATGTAGCGGGTCAGAAGTAAAAGCACACAGCGTGTGCGCAGCGGGTTGCGGAGAAATAATAGGAGCGTCACCCATAATTAGGTAACCTAAGGTCGTCTCAAAGGCGGAGGGCAAATGAGCACTTGAGCTCTTAATTTTGTCGAATAATAAAATTTCACAATAAATATTTACACCTAATAGCATGTCTATGGGGCCAGGTTGCGAATAATCGTCATCCGCGAGCGGTAAGTTCCGAATAAAACCAATAGCCGCGGCGTCGACGCGCGAGTCGGGCAGCTGTGACGTAATCTGCTCGACTACCAAAGGCTTGGCGGTGTATTCACACTGATCACTAAACCGAGATGTAAACTTAAGTGCGGTAATTCCGAGTATTTTTTGCGAAGCCCCTCCTATACCTTGGACTTCCGAATAGAGAGTTTGTTTAGGCTACGGTCGTACTGCACACGCCGCACGCAGCCGACAACGTCACGTCGCACGCAGCGTCTGAATGGTGTGTTCGAGAATGCTCGGGAGTGGTCGTTTTCGCTCGATGCGTGCGGCGTCTCCCCGCCGCCCGCTGCAGCCGCCCGCTGGCCGTTGCGTCTTTAGTCATTTTGGAGCATTGCTGCGGCTGGACGCGAGCTCGAAATGGAGAAATTTACGAAAGAAAAGTAAGTTAGTTGGTGTATTCGTCAAACTTTGTTCAATCAATCTTAGTACTGTCGAAAACTCCGCCCGTGATAGTCGAAAATATTCCACAAATTTTAGTTCATTATCAATTAAATGCCTAGTCACCAAAATATTGTAGGCACCCTCCGTTTGTCTAGCTTTAAATATATTGTTCTTCTTTTTCTTTTGCTTCCTTGATATCATAAATAAAATGTCCTGATCATCTTCCTCCTTAAGCAGTAAATACGCTAGAGTTTTTTCCATCGTAATACGACACACACACGTCTTTTCGCTACAATAACTCTCGGAAACTGCCGCGACTGGCCACTGCGGCTACGGTCTCAAAATGACCAAAACACCCGCTGTCGGCTGCGTCCAGCGTCTTCCATCATGCGACGGGACGTTGTCGGCTGCGTGCGGCGTGTGCAGTACGACCGGGGCCTTACAAATAGGAAGCGAAAGACGCTTGCAACATGTGGCGGATATATAATCACTCTGAGAGCCGGGATCCACTAAGCATCTCAAGTAGTGAGTGCGGTTCAAAGAATCAACAACTTTGATTTTCGCGGTCCCTAATAAAGTAGTCGTTTGAAAACGATTGACACGATCGCACGAAACTGTGCAAACCGATGCATTCTTCTTATCGGGACAACGATGCGGTGAACTAATGTCGACCTTAACTGCAGTAGTAGTAGGGTCTGTATTGGCGGGAGAATGAGTCACTCTCGACTCAGTGCGGCCGCTCGACGAGGCGCGGGCATAGTCACGAGCGGAAGCGGGTAAACTAGTAGATAAAGCGGTAGCGGGATTGTTTTCGGACACCACTGCCCCAATATGACAGTGTGATTTCGCGTTAGTATTGAAATGAAGCAGTGAATGGTGTCTTAAAGAACAATGAGAACAATTATGTTTAGAAGTGCAAGATAATGTTTTATGTTTAACACTTAGGCAGTTATTGCAAAAGCCGTTAGTTTTAATAAAATTGTAACGCTCATGCGGAGTTAATTTCATAAAAGATGAACATGAATATAAATGCTCGTGTTAAACAACACGAGCATTTTTTTTTACACAGCGCGCAATTATCGCTCGCACTCGGGCCACAGCCCGCGTCCGTGTTTACAAAAGACTTGGTCGCCGGCGACGACCGCGCAGGGTTGTGCGATTTATAATTTATGGTTAATTGAACTTACCTAAAGTGAACTTCAACCAAAATTATACGAGTTGCTGCATCCGTAGAGATTTAATAAACCATGTAGTCCGTTTCCCGTGGTACTGCATCTTCACCAGTGTTGCCAGGTCCATTTTTGAAAAATCAGAAGATGCAACTAGAAAAAATCAGTAGATGTATGGGGAACATTTTCAAAAAATCAGTAGATGCATTTTTGATAAAAAAAACAAATTGTATATATTATATACAAATACGCAGAAGTGAAATAGAAATGGTATCGCTTTCTCCGTGAATCCTATTAAGTGATATTTAATTAAGTCATGTAACCATTTTGGCGTAGTGTGTCAAACCGGTTTATTTCGCTGACTGTGGAGCAAGATTAACTATGTGTCCACCCCGTTAAGTCTATTTTACGATGACAATTTTATAGTGCCAACCTAACCATGATAATTTTGTGTGTCATTTCACTCAGGTTTTTATATTACATGTCATCTTTTTAAGAAAAGATAGTATTTAAAAAAATCAGTAGAGTTTTAGTCAAAATCAGTAGATCAGTAGAATTCTGGAAAAATCAGTAAATCCCCCGAAAAATCAGGAGATCTGGCAACACTGATCTTCACACGATTTTTAGAAAACCTTTTAACAAATCTAAAAAGAAAAAAGGCTGAATGCATATCAATTCATTTACCCCTTTCCCAAGTGGCGCGTAATAGAAAGTGCGGCTGTCATTCGTTTTAGAGTAATATCTTCTTAATTCTGCTATTTTTGGGGCAACTTAGCAAACCTAAGGGAGGGTAGGGACCTTAAATCTCTACGGATGCAGCAACTCGTATAATTTTGGTTGAAGTTCACTTTAGGTAAGTTCAATTAACCATAAATTATACTTCATTGCTGCATCCTAGGAGATTTAATAAACCATGTAGATGTTTAGCGCTCCAATGCAGAATTAAAGGCAGTTTTAAAGAAAGACATGTGTACTTAACTCAGTCAGGTTGTAAGAGGTAAAGTAACCCTTACTGAACATAGCTACGTTACACCATTAATTAAAACCTCAGCAAAAAAAAAAACTCACCCTCGCGTAGTGTCTACTAACGGTAAATCATATAATATAGTGAAGCAGACAGAAGACCTGGTCCAGCCAGCTGCGTGTTTGATGGCGTCTATGGAGACTCCGATGCAGCGCAGCGTTGCTGAACCATCGACAGTTTGACTATTTATAGTTGAACTCGAAACAAAAAAATATATTGCAAATAAATAAAAAAGTATCACAATACCGATAGGCCCATCGATAACATCGGTACCATCGATAGTTATTAAAATCCAATACCATCGATAGATATGTTGTCGCAATGCTAGTGCAGCAAGCCGCCAACATTGCCGCATGCTGTTAGAGGAACAAAAAACCTCGACAAGGGGTTGACAATGAATCGGTCAGCGACTGTTAAAAAAGACGTGTTCAGTCTAAGTAGGCAGAGAGAGTTTAACTGGGCGAATGCTAGGATTTCCTAGAAAGTAAAGGAGTCTTCTTTGGATTAGCTCTATTAGCAGTTGATGTTTTGATTACATCGTCTATTGTGAGATTAATGTTTATCTTGTTCGTTACAAAACTTTTGATTTTAACAAACCACAGTGTCTGTATTCAAAGGCTTTGCACCTTCAGTTGATAAACCCAGAAAAAAAAACAAATAACAAAAAATTTTTGGTCATTAGTTCTAAAGACAATGACTCATTCGCTGAATGATTAGAAAGGTCAGATAATACAATGCCAAAATCCCAACCACTTTGATATCTTGGTACATTAGGCCTAATTAGAAAAAACAAATCTGTTAACACTATTATGGGTACGGATTTCTTTAACAGGTACCTAATTTGAGCGATGATGCTGATCTAATATAAATGATTTCAATGTGACACATTTGGCCCCATTTTTAACAAACTTCAGTATTAGAAATTTTACATTTCTGGCCTAGTTGCTTTAAAAGGTGTCATGCTGGGAAAGAATGGATGTGATGTTCTAAAAGTGTGGGGGAACTATTATTTTCATTTGGTGTTAAAAGTAAAAATAATAATAATAATAATACCTTTGAAATACTTTAAAGGACATGAAGAAGCCATGGCTGGCCTGGCCAATAAAGAACTATTTATACTCCAGTTGTTTCATCATAATGATTTCTTAATACACAGAGATAGGGGATGGAAAAAACATAAGCGAAAGAAACTGTTGTTCCTGTCAAAAAAATTGAGGATTAAATGTATCAATTTTGAAAAGAAAAATACTTCTGGAGCTTACTGCCAACCTTGCTGCTTCCTAGTTTTTTCTGTGATCGTATGAATGACTTCGCAAATTACTATATAATATATATATATATATATATATATATATATATATATACATACATATATATATATATTTTTTATTCATATATTATTATTATTTTATATTGATGGTCGAAATAAATAATTGCTCGACTTGGCGGGGGCACTATCGTGCCCCCCAGATTCTAATTTATTCTGTTCTATATTTATGGTATAAATGTAGGAATTGTCTCCCGCCCATCCTATTTATATGAATAACTAATACCAGTATGGTGTCGTCAATCCTTAATAAAATTTCTGAGCTGTTCACATTTTGACGGAAATACTTTAATGCTATAGAAGCTACTAACAACTCCAAATAGGTTAAGGTTATTTTTTTTTTTATTATTATTATTATTATCTTCTTAAAATTATTAGTATTATTATTTTCAATTTTTACTAACAATTTATTGTGATATAGAAACTTCCCCGTCTCGAAAGAGACTGGTCAGAGTAGTAGATTTCTAATTAGAAATGATCCTTCCGGACAGGGTTGTTGAGTAACTTTTCTTTTCCACTATATTAAATTATCTGCAATCACTGGGCTGACTTTTATCTTCGAGTCACATTTTTGATTTTTTAATAATGCAATGTTCTTGTTGCTTTCAAAAAGTTATGTATATATTGTATATATAGTTATGTATGGCTGGTTAGCCATTCACATAACTTTTTCCAGCTACATTATATGGTTATATGGTTATATAATGTAGCTGGACAAACAGCAGTGAGTGTTCCTATAAACTATCTAAATTTACATATTGTTCCTAAGGATTTTTATACCTATGGATATGTCTAGACCTATATATATATATACTTTCATAAATCTTGTTTCTTTCCTTTGTTGGTAATTCTAAGGTCATGTTTTGTGAATTAGGATAAAACCTAAAAACATATAAGTGCTATTAGGTATGAAAATACTTTTTTCCTAATTGATTTTAAAATTCCATGTTTTCTAGTGTCACTAGTTAATTTCATTGTGCCATCTTAACAGCCCCATAGTTTGTGCCCTTTGGCACGTAAGAAAGCAAGTGCAGGTTTTACCAATTTTGTAAATTTTTAATGGTGCGGAGCACAGACAAACCATAATTATGCAAGTGAATTCCATTGAATTATTATCCAATCTGAAACAGATATTTCTGCAAGATTTATGCATTGGCTTTAGAAAAATAAGCATCCTTAATATTGAGTGTTGTCATGTATAAAAACTTTGGATAGTAAATTAGCAGCAGTGTCAGTCTTCCATTTTAAAATAAGTATGCAAAATAAATTTGTTGAGTGCTTTTAAATTAAGAATAAATCGGAAATTTCCTTTACCTATTGGTGTTAGAAAAATATAAATAAATTGACCTCTACAGTCCTTACATGACTTGATCCAACTTAAACACTTCAGTTTTTTAATAGACGTCTAAATTTTTGTGCAAAATGTAATTCACCTCCTTCAAACTATCTCCAGAATTTACGGTTATATGTAACCAATTATATAGATAAAACTGTATACAATTAGCATGTACCTGTAGTACTGTATACAACTGGTATGTACCTCTAGCGGCAGCCTCGAAGGTCCTGAGGGCGGTTCGCCTGCGCTGTTGGGTGCCGACGTGCGGGCGGCTGCCGCGGTGGCGGGGTAGGGCGGGTAGCAGCATGAGGGCGCAGGACGCGCTCGCGCTGTTCCAGGCTGAGTCTTGGAGCTGGTTTCATAATTTGAAGACTGTCTTCGAAATTGACTTGGTAGTTTTGATGTTATCGCCTAAATTATTTCAAAAAATAAATTTATCCCGCATTACAGGTTGGATAATGTTAATGAAGCTTTTGTCCAGCATTGAAATTAAATCTTCTGCAGTTCATGGTCTTCTTATAGTGTAGGTCTTCTTTTAGTGTAGGTCGTATAAAGTCTAATTTGTTTTTGGAATGTTTTTAGTAATTCCAAATTTATTAAAATCTTTCTGATTATCAGTTACCATATCAGGTTGACCAGTTTAATATACCAACACCTAGCTGGTTCTGCCTTTTCCAACTTCTTATTTATGTTGCTGATAGCATTTACCTTTAGGGCCTTTGATGCTTTAAAAATTCTCAACTAACAATATTTTGGGTAGCAGTGCCTTTGTCTGCAATGTTTGCCTTGACGAGTATTGTTAATTTCAGAAGTCATTGGAGTAATGGTCGCTATTGATTGCGGCTGGTTGGTTGTTGTTAAACCAGAGAAAAAATTTAAGTTGAGTATTGTTAATATTTCAGAGAGATTTTTTTTTTTTTATTAAGTGGGACTTTAGGATCCGGTTGACGCAGTGATTCGACGTCGCCTTCTTCGTGATCGTGATCACCATTATCTTCGCCCGAATGACCAGGCGAGTTAGTCGGGGATACTCCTGTGCTGTGGTCGCCGGCGGAAGTTTCGAATTACATGGCCTCTATGACGTCGTAGGAATAGTCGTCAAAGAAAAAACAGAGTCGTCTTCGATTTCTGTTTGGGCAATAAAAGGCTGAGTAAGCCATAGCTAACTTTCAAGATGACATCTCGTGCCACCACTTGAAGAAAGTTAAAATTTTATTTCCGGATAACATCGTGTGCTACCACTTAGGAAATAAGAGAAATAAAGTCCCAGGACTTTAATTAGAGGGTTACAGGCCCAAAGTTGCACATTTTCGGATGATATCTCGTACCATCACGGCATGAAAATGTAGGTTATGTTGTGTTGACAACTTGCGTCTTAATTGAAGAGATAGTGCGTATACGCAATAAAAAAATATACTTTTGTAGAAGAGTGCCCCGTTTTATATTCTATTGTCAACCTGTAACATTATAAGAAGAATCCAGTTACGTACGTATCATTTTGCCGGTTTCTTGTTTTTAATTCCTTTTCTGATCGCTCGATTTTTCGGCTTGCTTCTTTATTTGTCATTTCACGACTTTGTTTACGCAATGCTTGCAAAAAAATTGAAAACATATTGAGCTTTTCACAAAAAAACACAATATTTATCACGCGAATTATGTGTAAGATGCCACACACGAAAAGACGAATGACAGCCGCACTTTCTATTACGCGCCACTTGGGAAAGGGGTAAAGAAATTGATATGCATTCAGCCTTTTTTCTTTTTAGATTTGTTAAAAGGTTTTCTAAAAATCGTGTGAAGATGCAGTACCACGGGAAACGGACTACATGGTTTATTAAATCTCCTAGGATGCAGCAATGAAGTATAATAAAGACTGTCAAGAACGGCTCAAACAAACCAAAATTTAGTGATTGGGCCACAGTTGGAATACATAAGAGTAGGACCAAACTGTACGAGTTGTATGAAATGAAGAGCTACAGCCAAGATGCTAGTTTCATTGATTATGTAAAAAAATATTCTAAATTATTTAAAAAGGTTTGTTCTGCCGCCAAGGCAGACTATATAAGTAATAAAGTTAAATCTGCTGATAATAAAGTCAAGGCAGTTTGGAATGTTATCAATTCAGAGACAGGTAAATCAAAGCCCCGTGATGGCCATTTTAAACTCAAACTTAACAATAAGATACTGACGTCAGATTTAGATGTGGCGGACACTTTTGATTTTTTTTTCTCGAACATAGCTTCAACTACTACTCGTGGCCTGAATTCATGTAGTGTGAGGGCTGGTTCTTACTTAAACGAGGTTGCTAATGTAAGAAATCTAAACTTTGATTTTCATTATACCGACCCACACGAGATCATCAAAACATTTAAATCCTTGAAGCTTAAGAATACTGAGGATCTTTGGGGTACTTCCGTTAAAGTTATCCAATCTGTCATTCATATTGTGGCACCGTATCTGGCCATTATATTTAATAACTGCGTAGACGAGTGTATGTTTCCCGACCTTATGAAGTATAGTAAGGTTATTCCTTTATTTAAATCTGGCAGCAAATCCGACCCTGGAAATTTTCGACCGATTTCTATACTTCCAGTGCTAAGTAAAGTGTTTGAGAAGATCATGCTCAACCAAATGGTTCATCATTTTAACATTAATAAATTACTACATAGCAAGCAATTCGGATTTACAAGAGGGCGTTCGACCACAGATGCAGCTGCAACACTTATGAAGCATATTTACGATGCATGGGAACATTCGCAGGATGCAATAGGCATCTTCTGCGATCTCTCCAAAGCGTTTGATTGTGTGGAACATGAGACACTCCTGCGCAAGCTACGGCACTACGGGCTCTCAGCTGAGGCACTGAATCTTGTTTTTTCCTATCTTAGCCAGAGAATCCAGAAGGTGGTCGTAAATAGAGTGCAGTCACGTGGAGCACCGGTGAAGCTTGGAGTGCCACAGGGATCGATTTTGGGACCGTTTCTCTTTCTGGTCTATATAAACGACCTACCTAGCCTAGTACGAAATAAGTGTGACATAGTTCTATTTGCTGATGACACCTCGCTAATTTTTAAAGTTAACAGGCAACAAGAAGACCACAGTCACATCAATGAGACCCTAATAGATGTTTTAAAATGGTTCACAACTAACAACCTTCTGCTGAACGCTGCAAAAACTAAATGTGTTAAATTTTCACTACCAAATGTAAGACAAGTTGATACAATGATTACTTTAAATGGAGAGAGACTAGACTTAGTAGACGAAACTGTTTTCCTTGGACTTACTTTGGATCGAAATTTACAATGGAGTCCACATATTTCGAATCTTGCTGATAAATTGAGTTCTGCAGCATATGCCGTACGAAGAATCAGACAGTACACCAGCGTGGAAACTGCGCGTCTCGTTTATTTCAGTTATTTTCACAGCCTTATGTCCTATGGCATTCTGATTTGGGGTAAGGCAGCCGACATTGAAACCATTTTTGTTCTGCAGAAGAGGGCAGTTCGGTCCATCTACAACCTTGGTTCTCGTGATTCACTGAGAGAACGCTTTAAAGAAATAGACATCCTTACAGTAGCTTCACAATATATATATGATGTAATTGTATATACGCATAGGAACTTTAATTCCTTCAAGAAACTGTGTGATGTCCATCATTTCAACACACGAAATAAAAATAAGCTTTTTGTACCCAAATTCCGCTTAAAAAAAGTTAGCAAATCCTTTCTAGGGAACTGCGTGAGGTTCTATAATAAAGTGCCTGTGGATGTATGGGAATTACCTCTAAATGCATTCAAGAGGTATATTAAAAACACGCTATTGAAAAAAGCTTATTACAAAGTCGACGAATATATATGCGACGATTTGACTTGGCCAGTTCTAAAGGCGTGAATATTTAATTTAAATATCGGCTGTTCAATATTTAATTTAAATATCTTTGACTTTAATAAATAATTGTATGTTTGTGACATTTCTAAGCATTAATCTTTTTTTTTTTTTTTTATCACTTAATTTTATACCTATTAATTATGTATGACATCCTATTAAAGTGTAATTATTATTTTGGAGCACATTGTGATGTTTCTCGCCAGACGAGCCGTATTCAATTTCTCTTTTGTAGTCGTACTGCTTGAGTATGTCATGCTCGCTTAAAGGGCATTGCTTACGGTGGCGTCGTTGATCGGGTCGCCACCTTCCCTGCAATATGGTTGAGGGAGACGATGGCTGAGATACGCGTCATACTCGTGATCGGGTGCTGTTTGTGGGGTCCGGACTATTCATGCTGCAAAGACTAATGTAATTCTCAAAAAGCCTAAAATGTAGGTACTTAAATGCGGTTTGATGTGGGAGACTTCATCGTGTTGTCTATTTATTTATATTTATATATATAACTAAATATAGACATATATTGAGTTGTTATTGTTATATTACTGATTTTGTTGGATTTTCACCAATTTTTTTTTTTTGACATGAATATTTTTATTCTTATATTCTTTTGACATTCGGAGACTATACATCTCCAAGTAATATTGTACAATTTGACCGTGGAGGCGTTTTACACCTCTGCTAAGCATAGATTAAGGTAATTAATTTGTTTTGACCCTTAGAGACTATACATCTCTAAGTTATTTAGACTAAGTATTTTATCAGGGACCACATACATCCCGATTCTAATTTCTTTGACCTGGGGACCCTATACATCTCTTGGTCAATCTGTACTAGTGCCAGTTCGTTCAATATGCTTAAAGCTTGCTGTGCTATTTATTATCTTTTTTTTTTTCACACTTTATGTGAACTATTATTATGATTGTGTATATTGCTCTGTAATCTTGTTTTCAAAAGAGAAGAAAAAAAAAGATAAACTGCTGAGTTTCTTGCGGCGTTTCTTCTCAGCAGATTCTTCCATTTTCCGAAGCGCTAGTAGATTCAGACATGTAAAAGAGCCTATATGGCCTACTTGCAAAATAAATTTTCACTTGCAAAAATAAATTTTTCATTTTCATTTTCATTTTCATTTCATATAATGCAAATTATCAACCGGCTTATAAGTGTTCCCGGCTGGGGAATGAGACAACACTTTGCTATGTTCTTTGATGAACTCTATTAAATTTTTATAAGTAGGTATCTTCTCCTTGCGATACGTCATTTCAAATAATTTAATCGTGTCAGAGTCTAATTTTTGGAGCGCTAACTGCATAAAAATAAAATCGGTCAAGTCACTAAGATTCAGTTGCTTAAGTGCTTCTACAGAAGAATTAAAATTGTTTATAAACGAATCGAGTCCGGTGGAACTCGTGTTTGACAGCGGTTTAAATCGTAACAATTGATTAAGATATGCGCATGCGAGCGAGCGCGGGTCGTCATACTTCTGCACGAGCGCGGCCCAAATAATTGGGTAGTTCTGTGCGGTGGGTGGCAGCCCTGCGCAGACGCTTGACGCCTGACCAGTTAATTTACCAACTAAGTAAAACACCTTTATCTACACGTATATCATAAATGCTCTATAATGCGTTCAGAAACCGTAGGCAATGACCAGCATTATAACAACCAATATTATCATGAGATTTTTTCTAATTTGTTTCTATATTTGTTCAAATTCATTGTTAATTACATTATTTTAATGTATACAGTCTATAGATATTTAAAAGGTACCCAGCACTAGTAGCTAGTAGCAATGCAAATCATTGCCCTATGGCTTAAGAACCCATCATAGAGTACTTATGATATGTGTGTAGATAAAGTAATGTATGCAACTGTACATAATTAGGTCTTAAAACACTCGTGTGATCCTATTATGAAACTCGCTGACGCTCGTTTCATAAAACCACACTCGTGTTTTAAGACCCCTCATTATGCAACAGTTGCATAAAATACTATTTCACTATCAGTGAGCGATGCGTTATCGTGAATAATACTTTTGAATTGTTGGTAAAACAACGGCCAGTTTTTCACATCACCATTAAATGACATCAAGTCGATGGGGGGAAGACGAGGTTTCGATCTACAGAGACCAGGTTGCGGTTCGGGAGAGCGAATACTTTCATATTCCAACAAGATTTGTTTGATATAACAGTACATTTCTTCAAACGATGTCCATGAGTCGTAGTCGGCATTAGATCCGGGATGCATTTGTAAGTATTGCAAGTTATACGAATCTAACACGTTCTGAAAATCATTTCGTATCGTATCAATATTTAATGCGCTGGTACGAAATGCCCTATACTGGTTAGGATCTGTCTCAGCTTTATGCGCGAGTTCCAAGATATTTTCTACACGTTTAAAGATAACATCGCGTCTGACCGAGTAAATGGTTAATTGACTTTTATTTGTATCTTAATCGTCATCTCCACCGAAGCCCTCGCTACCTTTACGTTTAGGTTTACCCATTGTAAATAAGTAGGTTTAGCGGTAAGTTATGTAAATAAATATAGTGTGTAAATATTATTAGTAAGAATAGCGGATATAGACAATATAAGTATAAATATAGGTTTAGGTAAGTGCGGGAATTTATATTTGACCCTTCGCTATGCACCTATCTAACGTGTCGGTTATATTATTTTAAGGTAGTAATTTAGAAGTACCCTCAAATTTCGAGCGGGTTAAAAATTATGCGCCGCTGCTTATTGCGCCGAGAGCGAGCGGAGCAGCCAGCTCGAGCGTGCGTGAGACGGAGTGGGACGGGACGACGGAGGTAGCCGAAAGCATCCGAACGAGGACCGAACCAATCCGATATGTTTAAATATGGCGTACCGTTACCTATGTAGAATTGTACATTCTAGAACGTGGTACAACAATTATTAAAATGCGAATAAACGAATCTTAAATTATCGATCGCTTAAATGGAATAAGTTGATAATTTAGGGATAACTCACGATTTTTATACTACGTATGCGGTGCGGAAATAAAGAAAAATAGCTGCCGATGCGGGAATATAAAAATAATGACAATCTATTTTTATTACGTAGCACAATGACCGTATAAGTTATACCTAGCGGTGAACAATTTTGTAGGAGACATAAACAGTACAGGATAACAAATAGTTATTCTATGCGGTTCGAAGTGACCAAAATTTATGGAGGTGCCTTTTACTCCACAAGGACTATGGCGAAAATAAAGAAAACCTTCGATACTATGAAAACCTAAGGCACAAGGCTAAGAGTGGACTGTATTTCTGCGGGTGGGTTAAAGACAATAGTAAAAAAACGAAACAAAGCTCTTGCATCGACTTCAGTGCGTAAGGAAAGTAGACAAAGGCCGATGAAAGGAGAAATGTGATAGGAACATGCGCACTCACCTGGATCTCGCTGCTGTGGCCGGAATCGAACTCCTATACCGTCGCAACAGCCGGGGACGCACATACGCGTTCACTGCACGCACTGTACTTTCGGTCCTTTGCTTATAATTAATTAGGTTGTACACGATCACAAATAGATGCGTTAAAGATGGCGGTTTAGCGAAGAGTGATTTGGCAATACAAAGTTCGTATGCGACGGCCGATGACAAGGATGGCCGCAGCATTAGTGCACATGTTTGATAGGGAGGGAAGATGTGAAAGGTATGACGTCGTTGCAAGAGCGCATAAACTACCTTAATTTTCAAAATTAATAAATAACGAAATACGAAATCCAACACCTAGTGCAGAGAAATCAGAAGGTAGCGATAAATGGAGCAATATCATCGGGATCTGTGGTCGAGATGGGAGTGCCTCAAGGATCAATTCTTGCTCCATTCCTGTACCTTGTTTATGTAAATGACCTTACATATATGGTGAGCCGAAGATCAGGCATCGTCATGTTTGCTGACGACACTTCTTTACTTTTCAAGGTTAATAGGAAAGATACTGAATTCATTGAACCCAACGACACCCTGTCCAAGGTATCTGAATGGTTTGCTGCCAATAACTTATTATTAAATCCTACCAAAACTAAATGTATTAAATTTTCATTGTTAAATTCAACTAATATAATTTCAATCTCAAATATCAAATTAGATGGTCAAACGATTGAATTCATAAAATTCGACTGTGTTTTTAGGAATAACACTCGATTCTAAACTGCAGTGGGGTTCCCACGTCACAGCGATAGCAAGTAGGTTGAGTTCTGCTGCTTTTGCAGTAAGAAAAATTCGGCAGCTAACCAATGTAGCGACGACACGGTTGATCTATTTTGCCTATTTTAATAGCATTATTTCGTACGGTCTTATTTTATGGGGATCTGCTGCAGATATTGAGTCAGTTTTCATTTTGCAAAAAAGGTCAGTTAGAGCAATTTATAATATGGATACTCGTGAGTCATTAAGGGAATTTTTCAAGGAAATAGACATCTTAACCCTACCGTCGCTATATATTTTCGAAATAATCATGTACGTTAGGAAAAATATATGCAATTTCCCTACCAACGTCGATAAGCCAAAGGCTACTAGAAACACAGGAAAGCTTAAAGTTCCAACTTACAGACTGGCTAAAACCAATAAGTCGTTCATGGGAAATTGTGTAAGATTTTACAACAAAATTCCAAAAAACATAACTGAACTAAATGATACAAAATTTAAATCTATTGTCAAGAAGACATTAATTTCTCATGCGTATTATAAAATCAATGACTATATCTTGGACAAGGATGTTTGGAAATGATCCCGATCTGTATTGGCGAACCCTGGCTTCAAAGATTGTACACCTGCTGTGTTAAATTGTTAAATTGCAAAAAAATTTAAATATTTGAGATGTAAAATAACATTGTAATTTTGATTTATTTAAAAAATTACACCTCGTTGAGTTTCTTGCCGGTATCTTCTCATCAGAGGTTTTTCCGAACCGGTGGTAAATTTTTTGACATTCATAAGTGCTACCTGTAAGCCTAATCTGAATAAAATATTTTGACTTTGACTTTGACTTTGAATAAGTAAGCTATAGATGGCGGCGTTTTCAATAAATAGGTAGTTTAGAGTTATTCAGTCTAAAAGAGTCCTGAAACTCTCGCTAATCAAATTAACATTCGGTAATTATGACGTTGATTCACCGTTTCTATTTTAATAAGTTGTGTATCCTAATTAAAAGATTATCAGTTGAACATTTGTAATCCTTATCGTGCGCAATGCTGATTGGTTACTTTGATTGAACCATTGACCAATCGCAAAGCGTTGTTCATGGCGCTAAAAGTCAGTTTGCGTACGATCAGGAACGGCTAGTCGAGGTTACTTAGGCTGCCGAACGTTGAAGAAGAAGGTTGTAAGATTAAACTCTATTAATTAGTATCACCACTGTAAAATAAAAAGCAAACCTCTCTATTCTATTCACGCTTTAAGTGTAAGCATAAAGCTTCACAATAAAATTACCCATTTTCTTTGCTTTCTTTGTTTAATTTCTTGAGTCACGATGGAGGAACCTGAAAACGAAACTCCAGACCCTCCACAACAATCTCCTAGCTTATTAGAAACCCCCCAGACCTCTTCAAATCCGATATACATAAATGTATTTATAATAAATATTTATTTTGTGGGAACACAGGAGCGACTCGTTCTCACAGAGTCAGCAAATTCCTCCCACCCCGCGAGGGGCGCGGGGAACGTGCAGCGACGTACTGCGAAGGCAGTCGCTCCCTGCACCTTGTATCATTAAGACTTCAATAAATAATAGATAGTGCAAGAGACTATTATTTAACGTAGACCACCATCACCCACATTGGTGACCCCGACGACACAAACCAACATCGCAGGAGTCAAACTCAACGTATCCAGAATGGTAAACCCACAAGTACCATATCCCGCCCCGCCGCCGCAGCCGCAACCGCAACAAGTGCAAGCGCAAGGACCATGGCCACAAACGGATCAACCCCGGGCACAAACCTCGACATCGGGGGGCGAAGTACAGACACCAAAAATTGAAGAAGGACAGGGAGCGGACTCAAGACCTGACGTAATGGCAATTTCGTTATCTACAAGGCTGCCGGAGTTTTGGACAGACCAACCACGTGTTTGGTTCATTCGTGTCGAGGCCATACTTGCTCCACAAAGGTTGGGGGATGATTCGCGTTTCGACCTGGTGGTCGCCAAACTGCCCAAAGAAGTAATATTTGTATATTTATTTATTTAAATTTTGCAACTTACAGCTAAGCCAACACGTTACAAACTTAATTATTAGCATTCATTAATAATAATTAGAATAATAAAAGTTAGGTAATTAAAATGTTCAAAAGATACATTACACAATTTAAAAGCTCCCAATAATTATAAAAATACAATAAAACCCAATATATGTCATAGGAACAAAAAAATATAGATATTATTAAAATTATGTCAAATTACATTAAGTCAACTGAGAAACAAATTAAAATTAAAACTCACACAACACAAAAAATAAAAATAAAATGTCAACACAAGAATGTCACAGAAAGTAATAGTGCAGCTAACAGATTTCCTCACTCGCCCGCCGGCTAAAGTCAAATTTAACGCGCTCAAGGCCAAGCTACTGTCGATGTTCGAAGACACACGAATAAGACAAATTGAAAAGCTATTAGGTGAGTTGGAGTTGGGCAAATTAAAACCGAGTCAGTTACTAAATAAAATGAGGGACCTGGCTCGAGATAATTTCCCAGACGACCTTGCGAATCCTATCGCAAGGCCGGCTCCCAACCACCGTTCGAGGAGTGCTAGCGGTAGCGGAGACAACCGACCTTGACAAACTGGCCACGCCCGCGGACAACGTCGCCGAAGCTACACGACGGAGTTTCGTGTCCGAAGTTGCACAGCCTTCGGGCTCACATCAAACGTATGGCGAGCCTACAACGACCACACCCACGGACACAGCGCTAATTTTAGCTGTGTGCGTGGAAGTTGTCGGCGTCGGAAAACTAAGCGCGACGGTGCAATCCACGACGGAGATCTGCACTACGTCGTCCAGCCGTCGTATGTGTGTTACGGACCGGGAAACAGGACTTAAATTTTTAGTGGACACCGGCGCGGACATTTCGGTGCTGCCGGCGATAAAGAAACGATATTCGCGCGAGTGTACTAAGTATAAACTTTATGCCGCGAACGGGAGTGAAATTAAGACATTTGGAATGAAGACCTTGATTTTAGACTTTAATCTCCGTAGGCCGTACAGATGGGAGTTCGTGGTAGCGGACGTAAAGCAGCCCATATTAGGAGCCGATGTCCTGGCCCATCACAAACTGTCGGTGAATTTAAGTGAGCGCAAGTTAGTAGACCTAACGACCGACTTCAAGGTCGCCGCAAAATTTTGTAAGTATAGATCAACCTTCTCTTTTCACCGTCAATGAAAAACACCCTTTCCGCAAATTGTTGTCCGAGTTCCCGGAAATTACGAAACCAGTTTCGTTCAAGGAAACCGCGCCGCATAATGTTGTGCATTATATTGAAACGACTGGGCCACCGGTTTTCGCTCGAGCTAGACCGCTTTCCCCAGATAGGTATCATAACGATACCTTTAGGCTCATTTGGCGTAAAGGACAAAATGCTACTTTTCAGGAGAAGCAAAGGACTATTTTTTTTTAGAAAATCTTTTGTACTTTTTTTGTTTGTTGGCCTATGTTTTCGATGTATATGAGAGAGATACTTGAAATTCTTGTCTTTACAGACTGGTTTAGTAGCCATAACATTAAATATAATATTTAAAAAGTTAGTGTCCTTCACACTTCGGCAAAAAGCGTTCGTTAGTCCTTTACACCCATACTTTTTCCTTAAATTTAAAACTGTTAAGGCTGTAAAAGTCCGTTTTACATGAATTATTGAAGTTTTTTGGTGTATAGTTTAAAATAAAAACCGAAATATTTGTTTTCTTTGGCTTAGTTAACTGTAAATAGACGAGCAAATCATGTTAAAATATGGTCTATTTGCTGTAATTACACGCAAGTAATGATTTACCGATAATATCATCATTGATTACGTATTATAGCTTTAAGATATAACCTCAGTTACACAATAACCGATTTTAAAATTTTAAATAATTTTTATGAAACCTTTTTTTTACGTAATTTTTCACATTTTCAAGGTATAACGTTAATTAAACAGTGAATTTTGTTACCAACACTTTATTAGCCTTTTTAATTGTTAACAAAAATAATAATCTTCTGAATAATAAATAAAACGAAAGTCTTAACATAAACGAGTCTGGTAATTTTTAAGTTAATTATTTTAAAGTCTTTCCCCCTTATTCATAAAAAGTTAACAATCTTTTTAAGCTAACAAATGTTTTGTCCCTTTCATTTTAGGGTGAACGTCACAATGACAGATAAAGACATAAAACATGTTAACTAACAAACGTTTACGAATCGTTTATGAATAAGGGGGTTTGGATGTAAACTAATAAAGATAGTTAAATTTGAGATAAAATAACAACTCTAAATAACAACTTTGGTAATTTGTACTAAATAATCACATACATTGCTTCTTACAAAAACTACAGTCTATAGAAAATGTCTTATAACCGCTAATTATACCTTGTAAGCAGCTAATTAAGGCGAGGCATTTCCCCGCGAACTCGGATTTTAGGTGGTAAGGTGTGGGGGGCCGCGCGGCCGCCGCGCCCATGCGTCTCACTCTACGCGCGCCTTAGATCATTATAGTTACAGAGCCGTTGGCATAGGGACGGGTGCGCATTTTTTTCACATAACTTTTAAGTCCTATTATCGGAAGTCCGAAAATGTTTCTCATACCATTTTACATCATAATGATCACTCTTCATAAAAATATTAAACACTAACAATCGAAACTCATACATATAATAATCAAAATTCATAATATCGCTAATCACACACCTTTTTTATGCTAATATTTGTTTTCATATATTTTCTTATACTAACGATTGAAACTCCTAATCATTCTAATTCATAACGCCAATGTTTATAAATTTGTTTATTATAGTAATATTTGTTTTCATATATTTCTTAATCATAAGTGTTATTTATTCGCATTATACTACTAAATATCGATCTAGCAAACAAACGATATATTATTGTAATCGAATTTATTTATTTTTAAATTTTTTCGATTTTCTTTTTGTATTTTTTTTACACATTCAATTTAAATTTAAAATGCTACATATAATGAATGACAACACAAAGAAAAATAAGGGTAGTGGCAGGATTCGAACCTGCAACATTAGCATTCCGTGCCTTGCGTTTGCCAGTTTCCGCCACATTACCGCTGCCATACTCTGCGAATTTTTCAATGTGTTTCGTCTTTACGGTCATTACATTATTGATATTTTTTCTTTGGCAAAATTACCCTCGGTGTCATCTGTGAGAAACTTAATCAAGTTATCTCATTTAACTTGGTCATTCATGAATGCCCGTTAGCTGACGAGAGATGACGCCATTTGTTGTTAAATTATTGTAATCGAAATTGTTTATTTTTATTTGTTTTCGATTTTCTTTTTGTATTTTTTTTATACATTCAATTTAAATTTAACATGCTATATATAATGAATGACAACACAAAGAAAAATTAGGGCAATGGCAGGATTCGAACCTGCAACATTAGCATTTCGTGCCTTGCGTTTGCCAGTTTCCGCCACATTACCGCTGCCATACCCTGCGAATTTTTCAATGTGCTTCGTAATAATTTAACAACAAATGGCGTCATCTCTCGTCAGCTAACGGGCATTCATAAATGACGAAGTTGAATGAGACAACTTGATTAAGTTTCTCATAGATGACACCGACGGTAGTTTTCCCAAAGAAAAAATATCAATAATAATGACCGTAAAGACGAAACCCATTGAAAAATTCGCTGGGTATGGCAGCGGTAATGTGGCGGAAACTGGCAAACGCAAGGCACGGAATGCTAATGTTGCAGGTTCGAATCCTGCTATTACCCTAATTTTTCTTTGTGTTGTCATTCATTATATGTAGCAACTAGCTTCTGCCCGCGGCTTCGCACGCGTGGCCTACAGAAAACAAAGGACAATTCTTTTTTTTAAATCAAAGACTTGCTCTCACTCCCTCTCATATTTTCACCGCGCATCCAAATCCAAACAGCCTTAAACAAACGGACATTTTGAAGTTTCTATTTTTGAATAAACCGATACCTCCCCTCCATACAAAGTTTCACCCCCGTTTCCCAATCCTAAAATGCAATAGTCGTAAAACACTGAAACACATAATTATTTATTTATGAAAAGTATCTAAAATCAAATTTTCAAGTTCCTATTAAAAACCCGATACTTCCATACAAACTTTTATTCCCCGTTTCCCCCCTACAAATTTGAAAATTCAAAAACCCTGTGCCAAGTCATTATTTATTTACGATAAGTAGCTGTATTTCAAAATTACAAGCTCCTATTTAAAAAAAACCAATACGTCCTTACAAACTTTCACCCCCCTTCTCCCACTTTAAATGTAAAAACGCAAACAATCCTGAAACACGTTATAATACTTATAATCTATTTATGATCAGTAGTTTTAATTCAAATTTTCATGTTTATAACTTCAAACAACAAAGACTTTCATTCAAAGTTCAACCCTCACTCCCCGTTTTCCCCCTGAAGGTAAAAAATACCTAAAATTGTTTCTTCGCGGATGCCTACGTTATAAAATAACCAATATTCCAAAATTCAGCTTTCTTGTTTCAATAGTTTCGGTTGGACGATGATCGCAAATCAGTCAGGACACGTTTGCGCGTGGCAGACAGACAGACAGACGGATAGACGGGTGGCAATAGAGGCTTAGCAATAACACAGCGGGTGGTAGGACCTTGTGCAAGGTCCGTCCGGATCGCTACCACCATCTTGCTCACTAATCTTGCCGCTAAGCAGCAGTGGTTGCACTGCTGTATTCCGGCGTGTAGAGCAAGACAGCCGGTGTAATTACTGGCACAAAAGGTATTCCATCTTAGCCCTCTGGGTTGGCAACGCATCTGCAATCTCTTGGGTGTTGCGGGTGTCTATAGGCGGTGGTGATCACTTACCATCACGTGACCCACTTGCTTGTTTGCCTTCCGATTTCATAAAAAAAAAAAAAACATTACCACGTACGTTATCTTTACTTCAATACAAAAAAATGGTGAACGAACAACTCAAATACAAAATTTCATCCCCCTTTTCACCCCCTTGAAGGTATAATTCCAATAAAACCCGATATACCCGTTGCGTTATAAGCCTAAATAAGAAATGTAGTGATTTTTGCTGTGAAAATGAAGGTTTTTCCATACACAACTTTATCCCCCTTTTCACTCCTGCAGGGGTGGAATTATCAAAAACACTAAGCCCCGTAAATTTTTTTTTTACATATGCCTAACAACAAAGTTTCAAGATCCTAACTTCAAAACTGACGGACTTTCATACAAACTTTCATCCCCTAATTTACCCCCTTAGAGGTGTTATTTCCAAAAATCCTTTCTTATTGGATGCCTACACTATATAAGGTACAAAATTTCAAGACTCTAGGTCCAGTGGTTTGGGCTGTGCGTGATATATCAGTCAGTCAGTCAGTCAGAACTTGGAATTTTATATGTATAGATATAGTAGAGGCTTAGTAATAACACATTACCACGTACGTTATTTTTACTTCAATACAAAAAAATTGTGAACGAACAACTCAAATACAAAATTTCATCCCCCTTTTCACCCCCTTAAAGGTTGTAATTCCAATAACACCCGATATACACGTCGCGTTATAAGCCTAAATGAGAAATATAGTGATTTTTGCTGTGAAAATGAAGGCCTTTCCATACACAACTTTATCCCCCTTTTCACCCCTTCAGGGGTGGAATTGTCAAAAACACTGAGACCCGTATAAATTAATTTTTTACGTAAGCCTAACAACAAAATTTCAAGATCCTAACTTCAAAACTGACGAACTTTCATACAAACTTTCATCCCCTAATTTACCCCCTTAGGGGTGAAATTTCCAAAAATCCTTTCTTAGTGGATGCCTACACTATATAAGGTATCTATGTACAAAATTTCAAGTCTCTAGGTCCAGCGGTTTGGGCTGTGCGCTGATATATCAGTCAGTCAGTCAGTCAGTCAGTCAGGACTTTGAATTTTATATGTATAGATTTAAATTTAAATTGAATATAAGATATAGTTAAGGATATTGTCTGAGTAATGTGCTAATTCGTTACACGACAGGGTGTACTTTGTTCGATCATAAAAAATTCCAAATACAGCTTAATATAGAAGTGTAAATCAAATTACTTATTAATAAAATTTCTGAGTTTGCACATCATTTTTATATGGAAATATTTCACTTTAAATACGACAGAGAACCTGCTAAAATTTGGGTTTCTACTGAAGTCCTATATTTTTAGTCAATTTATTTATGCCAAAACTTGAATATTTCCCAGCGGTTTTACAAGAAGCCAAGCCGACGCCCGCTACTAGGGATGCCCAATTTTTTGATTTGAATCAATCTATTGGAACGCAATGGATAGTAATCCATTGAATCGATCTACGATCTGGATCGCATGGGTTTGAATCGATCTAGCAAAGATCGCATGAATCGCATCGTAATCCATACTTCCATTAATCCGTAGTAGTATTGTAAATCAAAAAAGAAGTTTGTTTGTCCTTCCTTAACGTCGTACGTAACAAAGAGCCAGAATCAACAAACTGGAACAAATTACCTTGCTACTCCGCGAAACCAGTGCCGGGCTCGTGCAAAATAGCTGCGTCTGTGCGACACATATATGTTCATGCAAAAACCGACCCTCCTCCGCTTCCACACGAAACAACATATATCACACAGACTCAACTACACACCACCACCACTAAACACTAAAACTACACGATCGACGCGCGTTTCGCCTCTATACGAGGCATCATCAAGATCAAAGAAACAGTACGACCGTTCGCCATTCGTTCAAGTAGCGAACGGTCGGTGGGGAGGAGGGTGGGTTTTTGCATGAACATATATGTGTCGCACAGACGCAGCTATTTTGCACGAGCCCGGCACTGGTTTCGCGGAGTAGCAAGGTAATTTGTTCCAGTTTGTTGATATGGACCTCCGCAAAGTAACGCCTGAATCTATTAATTATTTAGAGCCAGAATCATTTGTTATTTTTTGTAGAGGGATAGTTGATAAACAATCTGGCGGCAGTTGAAGTATACAGTGGGAGTATAATGATCAATTATTCGATAACCCTCCCTTGTTGCGGCAGTTGGGTAATTAATACAGCGGAATCAGCGTGTGCGGGCTAGCAGTAGTTTTAAGTAAAAAAAATATTTCTTTCGATTTCAGCTGTTGTTGTACTGGAAGTTTCTCCAATTTTGCTTAAACTTTTATTTACATCACTAATATCACTATATGTGTCCTTGTGGTGTCGTTTTAGATGGTTAGTCAGCTTGGTGGTATTTCTATTTGTTTTAACCAATAGTTGACATAATTTACATTTTCCACCCGTGTCACTTTTAATAAAAAAGTGCCAAACATTTGACTTTACTGGCAGAGCCATTTTAAAAACACGTCGCGCTCTCAAAATTATAATTAGTCATACAAGATCAAACTAAGTATAGATGGGCAAAGCACTGGGTTTAAACCCGGTGCTTGGGTAAAAACCCAATAAACACCCGTAATCACCCGTAAACACCCAAAAAATTGGGTGTTTACTTAATCTGTGAAAATACTTAAGTAATATTAGAAACAAGTTTCAAATTTTACTTTTATTAATTCCAATGATCAATTTTACATTGATGTACGTAACAATAATTTATGGAAACGTTATTTAATTAAATTTTAGGAATTTTTAAAAATGTTTACAACAATTGTAAAAACCGAGATGAAATAATTAGTTTTCTGTGTTTTCATGTTGCAGTTAAAGTTTAAAATTTAAGTTTAAAATTTCTTCAAAACACCTCGTACGTACACATCATCATCATCATCATATCAGCCGGAAAACGCCCATCGCTGGGCATAGGCCTTCCTTAAGGAGGAGGATTGCGGGTGGTAGGACCTTGTGCAAGGTCCGTCCGGATCGCTACCACCATCTCGCTCGCTAATCCTGCCGCTAAGCAGCAGCGCTTGCACTGTTGTGTTCCGGCGTGGAGAGCAAGACAGCCGGTGAAATTACTGGCACAAGAGGTATTCCATATTAGCCCTCTAGGTTGGCAACGTATCTGCAATCTTCTTGGTGTTGTGGGTGTCTATAGGCGGTGGTGATCACTTACCACCAGGTGACCCACTTGCTTGTTTTCCTTCCTATTTCTTAAAAAAAAAGCTCTATGACGTGGTGAATGCGAGCAGCACAAGACGGAGCGTCATGACGGTCCGTCTTGTGCTGCTCGCATTCACCGGTTTCCAGCGCTCTTCACCAGATCGTCGGTCCACTTGAGGGACGCCTACCAACACCTCGTCTTCCGGTACTTCGTCTCCACTCGAGAAACTTTCCGCCTCAGCGGTCATCGGTTCTACGAGCAATGTGCCCCGCCCACTGCAACTTAAGGTTTGCAATTCGTAAAGCTATGTCGGTGACTTTGGTTCTTCTGCGGATCTTCTTATTCCTGATTCGATCTCGAAGAGAAACTCCGAGCATAACTCTTTCCATTGCTCTTTGGGTGACCTTGAGCCTTCTTATGAGGCCCACTGTAAGGGACCACGTTTCAGTGCGGTATGTCATCACTGGTAACACACTGGTTGAAGACTTTTGTCTTGAGACACTGCGGTATTTGGGAGTATTTGGAAGATGTTGCAAAGCTTACCGAACGAACGCTGCCCAGCCAACTTGAATTCGACGATTGGTCAATCGTCGAATCCAAGATCTTTCTCAAAATTGGACTTACCTAATTGGATTGTTTGTCCCAGGTATACATAATCATCAACAACTTCGAGTGTAGAGCTTCGAGAGAGGGAGTGGGTACAGTCAGCGTCAAATATACCAGAGCGGGCAAGGTGTCAAAAATATCTGAACTCGACTCTATTGTCAAATACGCTCGGGCGTGTTCAGATATTTTTTAAACACTTTGCCCGCTCTGGTATATTTGACACTGACTGTACAACATGAAGATTTGACATGATTTTTGTTTTTTCCATGTTCATTTTAAAACTCACTTGTTGAGAAATCTACTGAGGCCATCGAGCATTGTGCCGCGGTCTTTCAAGGTCTCAGCCATGATTACGATATCGTCAGCAAATCGAAGATGAGTGAGGTACTAGCCGTTATTTTTGATGCCGAGTCCGCTCCAGTCTAGAACCTTGAAGACACCCAATTAATACTTAATACTTTAATACTTACCCATGAAAGCGATAGATAAATGATTATGATTATGATTATGAGACATCTTCCAATGCAGCAGTGAACGGTTTCGGAGATATAACATCTCCTTGTCTCACTCCTCGTTGCAATCAGATAGGTTTCGAGTTCTGGTCCTGGAGACGGACTAACATGGTGGCGTTTTTGTATAAACACTTCAACACTTCGATGACAACACGACCGATAGTCTTTGGAAAGACTGCAGCGCAGCCCAAGTCTCGATCGAATCGAAGGCTGTCTCATAGTCCACAAACGCCAAGTATAATGGCTGGTTATACACTCCCGTCTTCTGTATAACTTGTCGCAGCGTATGGATGTGGTCTATGGTACTAAAGCCTTTTTGGAAACCGGCTTGTTGGGTAGGCTGGAAGTCATCAAACCTGCGTGCGAGACGATTCGTAATGACTCTTGAAAACTGCTTATAGACATGGCTCTGAAGTGTAATGGGTCTATAATTCTTCAATTGAGTATTATCACCTTTTTTTGAAGAACAGCACCACCACACCGTTGTGTCACGCTTGTGTCGTTATATCCTCGAGGATGACGGAATTGAACAGCTTCTGAAGAGCCTTAAGTACTGGTTTTTCACCTGCTTTCAAAAGCTCCGCCGTTATTCCATCATCACCCGGTGTCTTGTTGTTTTGAAGCTGTTTCATAACCATACTAATCTCGTACAGGCTGATGTCCGAGATCTCTTCGGTGTAGTGTCTGGGCAATCTAGCACTCGGGTCTTGTGCTAGATGCTAACAGGTGACCGTGTGGTCGTATACAACTTAACGTACAACCTTTCAATCTCATTCAGAAGCTCGGGCTTCGCCGATACCATTCTGCCGTCATCAGTTTTCAGTCTCGTCAGCAGGCTTTGCCCAATAGACAAATCGCGAACACCTAAGAACCTTTGTTTTGCTCAATAGCCTCTTGAATACGTTTTGTATTGAAGTGGCGTATATCGCGTGTTAGTGACTTTGAGATCTACGGCAGTTTCCCATACGCTGCCCATCTCAACTGTATTCTTCTGTTGGCCTCTTTCTCGAAGTTGTTTTTACCCAATTGCATAGTTTGCCCGAGGTAAACATACTCCTTAATAACCTCGAGAATATTGCCTAGGTGTCTAGGCGTATGATTGAAATGAATTTTCAATTAATTTTTTCATGTTTTTATGTTTCAAGACTAACATCGTTTGAATATTGAGTTTGTTTTTAGTAAAAACATGTAGATACCTCTATAGTGCGGACCTTTTTCATGTGAATACGAAGGACCACAGCTTAAGGTACCCATTTCGGGCCATATCGCCTCGTTTGACGAGAGCGAAAGAAAAAACGAGAAAGGGGGTGGCTGGAACTGTGGCCCACTGTACCAGCTTGCACTTGGTCAGGTCGAGAAGTGGCACAATTATCAAATTTAAGTTAAAAATCGTAAACACCCAAAAATTTGGGTGTTTATTGGGTTAAAACCCAAAACATCCAAAACACCGGGTTTTTACCCACCCGGGTTTAAACCCGGGTGGGTGGATTGCCCATCTATAAAACTAAGGAACCCTCTGGCAATAAAATAAACTAAAAATGATCACCTACATTCATATTTCTTATAGACGCAAAGATTATTTATAGTAAAGTATACTATTTCACTTCATGTAATCGATGGGTCCTACGAATAAAGGCCTAAGTGTAAAATTTGAATTTTACAGGACGAAGCCTCAAAGTTAAAAAACGTCATAACATTGAGATGGTACTATCGTGATTTCTGAAACTTGGCATACGTAGTTTTAGCACCATGATCTTTAATCGTATCACAGAAATTTGCATTTAATATTATTTAATTAATAATTAGTGTACTTAAGCCTTTGTACGCGTTTTATTACAATTGAATTTATAAATAAATAATTGTACAAAGGCCAATGTGTCACTTAGGGACTTATACGTGGATGGCCTCAAAACCCTTAATAATATTTTGTGTGTGATGAATCTCATGTTAAATAACTTGAATTGCATGGAAGACAGATAAATAATTTGAACATTATAAAACTTGGCTAATTTAAACGTATTGAATCAGTTTGGTCTTTATACGTTGACTAATTTTAAAATTTGTACAGTTTGTTTTGGGTTTATAAGAATCAAAATAACTGAAATTTTATAATTTATTTTTAATATAATAATCTCACATCCAACTTGGTACATACTTATGCTTCATTATTCGAAAAATAACAAAATTAAACATTCAGGCTTAATACTAGTCAAAGATAAAACTTCTATGAAAAATAACAGGTTTTATTAATGGTCTTTTAAGCAATCACTCCTTTTTTTTTTTTACACAATTTTTTGCAGTAGCATTCGTAAACACCTATTTAACAGTCAATCAGTTTATAAAATCACAAATAAAATATTCTTTTCAGACTTATATATTCTTATGAGACTCATTATTTGAGATCAACAAGAGTACCTACAATGAAATTATCACGTATCACAAGGCATAATAAAATCGAGAAAATATCAATATATTTATTATAAGGAAACCTTATCTTATTTTAATCACTATCGTCGCTTTCATTAATGCTATTAATATTATTATTATCATTAGCCACAACCAAACCTTCGTAAAAACTGTGGTAAACTTGTGGAATAATATTTTTCCGACACAAATCAAGTAAATCTTTTTTTTTCGATTGTGCAATTGGTAACGGATTATTGTAGCATAAAACCACACTTTCAACTGGTCTACTTACTACAGTTCTTCTTGTTCTGACAGAAGGAGTTGTGATGTTCAGTCTGTACTCGGGCGCATTGTCCGACAAGTCATACTTATAAAAAAGAACATATTCTTCATCTTTACATGCTCGGACTTGTTTGATTTTTGTCCATTGGATTTTATCGCCAGCAAAATTCTTAGTCCAGTTATAGAAAGAATTTGATTGCATCTTTTTGAAATCAAATATCATATTCTGCGACACGTCTATAACGTTATAAGGAGTACCCTTTACTTTAGCCCATCTTATCAAAGAACTCCATTCAGAGGGCGTATATATATTTTTAAACTTCGCAGCTTTCTCAATTGTAGCATGTATGGAATCTCCCTCATTTTGAGTGTGACCCTTTTCAAGAAACGTGTATAGGTGTGCCTACCGGGCGTTGCAATAATTAAGTCCACGTAAAACACACACTATTTAATAAGCTGTTACAATAGCAAGGAATGTAAGCATGGGAATTAAGCACTCGCGAAAGCTGCGCGGGAGTGGGTTTGCGGAGCGAAAATAAGCGTGCATTCGCCGTCGCGTTGGAGTTCACACTGCCGCCCGCGCCGCTTCGTCGCAGGCGCAAACCGCGCGCGCCGGTGATCGATTACGTAACCGGCAGGCACGGTACCACAGCGCGCCGAGCTCGATGCCGTTTAGCCGACTCGATCAAGGAGGGTAATGCGGTTCCACTAAATGTCAATGCGTGTGCTGGTCGCTACACTACTCCCCCGCCGAGACCGTTGCTCGCTACGGTCGATAGTAGTCTGGAAACCTTACTGTGCGGCCACTGCGCGTTGTTTTCGTAGACGGGGCCGTGACTGTGGTATCGTCGTTTGAACTGTTACTACTGGTGTCCTCTCTGCCCACATACGCAGGTTTTAATCTGTCTACTGTAACTGTGCTCGTTCTGCCATTGATGTCTAGTTTGAATGTCTTCTGACCTTTCTCCAGTACCTTATATGGGCCTGCGTATGGAGGATCTAGTGATCTCTTTGCCGCTCCTTGTCTTAGGAAAACGTATCCAGTCGTACCAAGATCTTTTGGGACGTAGAAGGTCGTCTGAGCGTGTCGACTGCCAGGAACAGGAGCGAGTTTAGCAATGTGATGACGTAAGCGTGCTGCGAAGTCAGAGTAGTCTACCGTGGTACCCTTCGTAGGTGTAAAGAACTCACCCGGTAATCTTAGAGGCTCTCCATAGACGAGTTCTGCTGCAGAGGCTTTCATGTCGTCCTTCCATGCGCTGCGGATCCCCAACAACACCAACGGCAATACCTCGGTCCAATGTGTGTCCGTGTGGCACCTGATTGCTGCCTTCAATTGCCTGTGGAGACGCTCAACCATCCCGTTGCAGGCAGGATGGTACGCCGTAGTAGGCCGGTGTTCGGCCCCGAGAACGGCCGCCATACTTTTGAAGAGTTCCGACTCAAACTGCCTGCCCCTGTCTGTGGTAATTCTGCTTGGGCAGCCAAAGCGTGCGACCCAGCCGGCAAAGAAAGCTCGGGCGCACGCCTCCGCTGTGATGTCGGTTACTGGGTAGGCCTCAGGCCAGCGGGTGAAGCGGTCGATGACTGTAAGGCAGTACCTGAAACCACAAGAAGTAGGTAATGGTCCTACCAAGTCCATGTGGACATGGGAGAAGCGTTGTGAAGGAGTTGGAAAGGCGGATATAGGAGACTGGGTATGTCGGGATATCTTATTTTTCTGGCATTCTGTGCATTCTGTTGCCCATTTCCGACAATCTCTTTTCACTCCTGGCCATACAAACCTCTGTGTTACCAGTCTTACTGTCGCTTTTGCCCCTGGGTGACTCAGACCATGCAGGGCATTAAACACTAGTCGTCGAAACGTATTACTTACAAATGGTCTTGTATTGGATGTCGATAAGTCACAGTAAATCTGGCAATTTTGTTCCGGGACTGTGACTTTTTGTAGATTAAGAGCTGTGCCGTTTTCTAGTAGCTTTTGTAGCTCAGGATCACTGTTTTGTGTTCTCGCGAGTTCTTGGTAGTTAATTGGAACCCGTATTTCTTCGACCCTAGATAGTGCGTCTGCTACCACGTTGTTCTTGCCTGCTACGTATTGAATATCCGTACTGAATTGTGATATAAAGTCCAGGTATCTAAACTGTCTCGGACTGCATTTATCTCTTCGTGAAGAAAAGGCGTATGTCAGAGGTTTGTGGTCCGTATATATTATAAATCGCCTGGCTTCAACCATGTGACGAAAGCGCCGAATTGCGTCATAAATGGCTAGCAGCTCCCTGTCATAAGGGCTGTACTTCCTTTGAGCCGGGTTTAGACGTCTTGAAAAAAAGGCTAAGGGTTCCCATGATCCAGGCCTCACTAGCTGCTGCAACACTGCTCCGATGGCTGTGTCTGAAGCGTCTGAGTGGATTGCCAGCTCGGCTTCCGGTTTCGGGTGTGCCAGCATGGTTGCTCGGGACAGTCCTGCTTTGCATGACTCAAAGGCATCCGACATTTCTTGAGTCATATCGATGTTTTGAGATCCTTTCTTTTTTGGGCCCGTGAGCGCCATATTTAAAGGTGCTTGAAGTGATGAGGCATTTGGCACAAATCTTCTATAAAAATTGAACATGCCTAGAAATCGACGGAGCTCCTTCACGTTCTTGGGGGCTGGGAATTCTAGTACCGCCTGTACTTTGTTTGGAAGGGGTCGTATACCATGCGCTGATACCTCATGTCCCAGAAACGTTATTTTGGACACCCCAAATTCGCATTTGGCTGAGTTTATAAGCATTCCATATTTTTCAAGGCGATGAAACAGTTTCCTTAAATGCTCGCGATGTTCTTCCTCATTTTGCGAGAACACAAGTAAGTCGTCAATGTAACCGTAGCAAAATGGCAGGTCAGCTATAACTTCGTCAATAAAACGTTGGAACGTTTGAGCTGCATTCCTCAACCCGAAGGTCATGTTTGTAAACTCGAACAGACCGAAGGGCGTGGTTATGGCTGTCTTTTGCACATCGTCCTTAAATACGGGGATTTGGTTATAAGCCTTGACCAAATCTAGTTTCGAGAAAATCTTAGTGCCAGCCAGGCTATGTGCAAAGTCCTGGATGTGCCTTATAGGATAGTTGTCGGGGATGGTGCGTGCATTAAGAGCCCTGTAATCCCCGCATGGTCGCCAACCGTCATCTTTCTTGGGAGCTAGATGAAGCGGAGATGACCATGGACTTTCTGATCGACGGGCTGTTCCATTACGAAGCATGTCCTCGAATTCTTGCTGTGCGATCTTCAGGCGGTCTGGAGGAAGCCGTCGGGGGCGGCTAGAAACGGGTGGACCAGGTATCGTGCGTATGTGGTGCACAGTGTGATGTTTCGGTACCTTATATGTGCCAGCCGGACGGGTAATCTCCGGGTACTCACGTAAGATCTGGTGGTACGCGGTTTCTCCTGACACCGTTTTTATAGATGTTACGACTTCGACTGACCTTCTGATTGGCACCGTTACGGAAAAAGTAGTCAGGCCGTCGATTAAGCGATGATTCCTGCAGTCTACTAACAAATTATAGAAGGACAGGAAATCCACGCCGATGATGGGTTTCGATACATCAGCCACGGTAAACTTCCACGTAAAATCACGTCGCAGACCCAAATACAGTCGCAATTGTATCGAGCCGAAAGTGGAGATTGTTGTTCCATTCGCGGCAAACAACTGGTAACTGGTTTTTATGCGAGGTTCCTTTATTGCTGAGCGTGGGTATACGCAAAGATCAGAACCTGTATCCACCAAAAAATTTAGTTTGGAGCTGTAGTCTACGACGAAGAGGCGGCCTGGCATCGCGTGGCAGTCGTTGGCCGCTACTTCCGGCTGCCGTCGAAGTTTTCCGACCCTGGGTAGCTGCACGGCCTGGTACACCTGGTGGATCGGTCTCCAAATCTATAATGATACCAACATACTGATTGGTCACGTGGTCTCGATTGTGATCGGTTTCGCCCTCGCTTACTTGCTGGAGATCTGCCTCTGCGACGTGCATTGTAGCGAGATTGAGTCCTGGTTTCGTACGGCTGGGTATTGACTTGTGTTTTCAATGATGCTATCTCCCTTGTTAGTTCGGCCATTTGCCTAGCCATTTCATTCACGTACCCGCTGGGCCCGCTGCAACCTACCGCGCAAACCTGCACGCTTTGAGGTGCTATATCGTGCACTTTGTCGGCTAATTCCGCTAATTCTTCTAAAGTGCCTTTTTGTGAGGCAATGACAGTTTGTAAATTACTCGGTAAACGACTGGACCATACAGTTTTCAAAAAGTCATCCGTAACCGAAGAACCAGCTAGCGTGCGCAGATGTCGTAAGAACTGAGACGGTTTTCTATCCCCAAGCTCTTCATGTTTCATTAACTGCAAGGATTTCTTATCTTGAGATACAGTGAGTCTCGCTATCAGTGCTGTCTTTAATTTATTATATTTATTTTCCGCCGGGGGAGAATTTATTATCTCTTTAACTTCAACCGCGTATTGATGATCCAGTTGTCCGACAATATAGTGAAACTTTGTGGTGTCTGCCGTTATACCGGACAACGCGAATTGGCTCTCCATTTGCGAAAACCATAATTCGGGTTCTTCTGCCCAAAATGGCGGTATGCGTATTCCCACCTTAAACAATGCACCAGGCTCTGCGTTGATGGGCCCTTTGTTTGGTTCTGTACTAGGCCCTGCGTTTGCCTCCTCTTCCGGATTGTCCAGTGCCATTACGATCACTTTTTATAATTTATATTTCACTTAGTCCAATGTTCAATGTTCGGGGTCACCAGTATAGGTGTGCCTACCGGGCGTTGCAATAATTAAGTCCACGTAAAACACACACTATTTAATAAGCTGTTACAATAGCAAGGAATGTAAGCATGGGAATTAAGCACTCGCGAAAGCTGCGCGGGAGTGGGTTTGCGGAGCGAAAATAAGCGTGCATTCGCCGTCGCGTTGGAGTTCACACTGCCGCCCGCGCCGCTTCGTCGCAGGCGCAAACCGCGCACGCCGGTGATCGATTACGTAACCGGCAGGCACGGTACCACAGCGCGCCGAGCTCGATGCCGTTTAGCCGACTCGATCAAGGAGGGTAATGCGGTTCCACTAAATGTCAATGCGTGTGCTGGTCGCTACACGTATGTTTAATGTTTACTTTTAATTTCTTGGCAGTATGGAGATACATGAAGAACATGATTCGGTTCCTATTTTGACCGGTACAATTATCTGACCAGAATCTGAAGTCATCATAGCCGTCAGTTGCTTTCTTCAGTATTATATCGTAAATACAGCTGGCTATTTCGTTTGACCCTTTCATGGCTATTTGTTCGGTCCACAAATAACAAGTACCCTCTAAATGTCCAATGTCAAAAACAGATAAGTTATGTACTTTCAGTCGTTTACAATTATAAAAAAGACTAACTCCGCCGTGAGGAGACAACAAAACTTTTTGTAGATCATACGTTGCACAAAATACTTTAGGGTTGTTCTGTGACTCTCGTTTGTCAACGTCTTTTAAGGATCTCGAGAGATTTTTGTTTTTAACATGAATTTCATAGTTATCTCTTAGATCTGCGGTTACAGGACCATTCTTAAAAGTGTGACAAACATGGCATTGGTCCTTTTTGGGCCGATGGAAGGACAGATTGTTTTTTTTTGTTGACAATATCTCTGTATTGTCGTAGAGAGTCGCATTTAGTTCCATATTTAGTAGGATCAAACCATTCCTTGTATAAATTGTACATACGAGAAAAACTCAAGTCTCCCTCCAAGTAAAGTTTATTGGTATCTTTGCGACAATAGTGAGAACTTACTGGCTCAAATGAACGCACATGATCACATACACTATTTTTCATTTCTTCGTTGATTGACGTGTGGTGTTTATTATGTCGACCTCTATTATCAAGTAACAAAAAATCGTTTGAATTACTCGATTTACTTAAGGCAGTTCTGATCATTTTCGCTCCACAACTGAGCGTATTCAAAAACATCTTCTTACAAACAATTAGTTTTAAATTTTGATTATTTTCTTCGTAGGGCAAATGATAGACATACGTGAATGACCTTCGGGACTCACTGTTAGTGACTGTCCTCTTCTTATTTATTTTTGCTACATTTTTTATGCTGAAGTCGTATTGCCTACAATGGTCACCAATAGCCCAAAATTTTTTGAAAATATTTTGTCTGGTGCCTTCGTCTAGTTTATTGAAACATTTCAGTTTGCATGTGTTTTTACAAGGTTGACCCACAGTTTTACCACGTCTTTCTTTACCATCTCTGCTGCTATAAGGTCTTCCCGAGTTCTTGAGTCTTTTTCTTTTAGAATCTATCTAATCTTGTATAGTTTCTTCAGCATCACACACAGGTGGAAATGTATTGTCAGCACACGTTGAAAATGCTTCACGTATAGGACTCAACGATACAACGGCGTCGTTACATATTTTTTCAAGCTCTTCATTATTAGGCAAAGCAGGCGTTAAAGCAAGACGGTTGTCTAAGGAGACGTCGACACATACATTGTTTGTACTACCACCAGTAGACGGCATATCATAATCATCATTAATATAGTCAATACCAGACTCAATCAAATTTTGTACTAGTTTTTGAGGCTCAGATGTATTTGAAACTAAACTCTGTAAATTGCACGTCGAAAATACTTCACTTCTAAAAGTATTCGATAATACATCGTTGTCATTATGTGTTGGTAAGGACTCCTCATTATCAGGCTTTGATGAATTTTCAGGGGAAATATCAATAATTATATTGTTTTCTTTGTAACAGTAGCCTTCTTCAAGCTCTGAACCCTCATCATTGAATAATATATTTTTTAATATATGTAAATCTGAGCATTCCAATATCTCACTGGCACCAAAAGGCAGCGGAGAAGCTTAAAAAAACATAATGGAATTGTAGTCAAACTATGAAAAGTTAAAAAATAGTCATTCAAAACCAATCTGTTGTTTATTTATGAAAATAAGACCCGTATAAGGGCCAAACTACCAGTTTAGCCCTTAATACCTAACAAGACATTATTATTGTAATCATTTGTAAGTGTTCTTCGTATTTTACCTTACCGGCATAAAACAAGTTACATTTTATAATTTATTTAATAAAATGATACTCACAGGTTTCTGCGTAAACGTTGTCGGAGCTTTCATAACCTACACCGTCATTCTCGATGTTATTATTTTCATTATTTAAAGCTAAATTCAATAAATTACGACATCTATTGGACCTCGCGCTGTTGTATTTGGATGTCATGATTCACAAAAACTGTTCATTTTAACTGATCAACAGAAAACTTATTATAGTGGTGCAAGCTCGCTGCGCGACTAGCCGTGCGGCGTACAAGTGCCAGTGTGGCGGATATACCCACAGACTAAAAAGAACCACAGCAATCTACCGCGTAAAAGTATCAATCTTGCGTTTGGCCCTTATACGTTCAAATTTACAACACATTGGTCGTTGTACTGCCGAAAACCTCAGTTAGTTATTGATATATTGGTGTTTTTGTAAATTGAGTGTTATTAAGTATGGTCCTGCCATGCTTTTAATGCAAAAAACACAAAATTGGAAAAATGCTGGTTTGGCCCTTATACGTAGGACCCATCGTAATAAGAATGTAATAAGAAACAGATCTCAATGTAGACTTTGGTCAAGAAATATTTAGGTTATTGCATATCGTACTACGAGAATTTAATAATAACAACATATCCTAGTTCGCGCTCAAATGCCTTGCCTTAAATGTTTGATCATAATCATAAATTTATCTGTCAAGCCAATTTACAGGTCAACATAAAATAAAACATGTAGTGTTACAATAAAACATATTAGCAGAGTAGCGTACATCCTTCTACGGGTCGGTTTAGGTAGAAGAAGTTAATCTATATAAATACTAGCTTCTGCCCGCGGCTTCGCACGCGTGGCCTACAGAAAACAAATGACAATTCTTTTTTTAAATCAAAAACTTATCAGTGCTCTCACTCCCTCTCATATTTTCACCGCGCATCCAAATCCAAACAGCCTTAAACAAACGAACATTTTGAAGTTCCTATTTTTGAATAAACGGATACCTCCCCTCCATACAAAGTTTCACACCCGTTTCCCACCCCTAAAATGGAATAGTCGTAAAACACTGAAACACATAATTTTTTTTTTATAATAAGTATCTAAAATCAAATTTTCAAGTTCCTATTAAAAACCCGATACTTCCATACAAACTTTTACTCCCCGTTTCCCCCCTACAAATTTGAAAATTCAAAAACCCTGTGCCACGTCATTATTTATTTACGATAAGTAGCTGTATTTCAAAATTACAAGCTCCTATGAAAAAAAAACCAATACGTCCTTACAAACTTTCACCCCCCTTCTCCCACTTTAAATGTAAAAATGCAAAAATCCTGAAACACGTTATAATACTTATAATCTATTAATGATCAGTAGTTCTAATTCAAATTTTCATGTTTATAACTTCAAACAACAAAGACTTTCATACAAAGTTCAACCCTCACTCCCCGTTTTCCGCCTGAAGGTAAAAAATACCAAAAATGGTTTCTTCGCGGATGCCTACGTTATAAAATAACCTATATTCCAAAATTCAGCTTTCTTGTTTCAATAGTTTCGGTTGGACGATGATCGCAAATCAGTCAGGACACGTTTGCGCGTGGCAGACAGACAGACGGATAGAAGGGTGTGGCAATAGAGGCTAAGTAATAACACAGCGGATGGTAGGACCTAGTGCAAGGTCCGTCCGGATCGCTACCACCATCTTGCTCACTAATCTTGCCGCTAAGCAGCAGTGGTTGCACTGCTGTGTTCCGGCGTGGAGAGCAAGACAGCCGGTGTAATTACTGGCACAAGAGGTATTCCATCTTAGCTCTCTGGGTTGGCAACGCATCTGCAATCTCTTGGGTGTTGCGGGTGTCTATAGGCGGTGGTGATCACTTACCATCACGTGACCCACTTGCTTGTTTTCCTTCCGACTTCATAAAAAAAAACATTACCACGTACGTTATTTTTACTTCAATACAAAAAAATTGTGAACGAACAACTCAAATTCAAAATTTCATCCCCCTTTTCACCTCCTTAAAGGTTGTAATTCCAATAACACCCGATATACACGTCGCGTTATAAGCCTAAATAAGAAATATAGTGATTTTTGCTGTGAAAACGAAGGCCTTTCCATACACAACTTTATCCCCCTTTTCACCCCTTCAGGGGTGGAATTATCAAAAACACTGAGACCCGTATAAATTAATTTTTTTACGTCAGATTAACAACAAAATTTCAAGATTCTAACTTCAAAACTGACGGACTTTCATACAAACTTTCATCCCCCAATTTACTCCCTTATAGGTGTTATTTCCAAAAATCCTTTCTTAGTGGATCAAGTCTCTAGGTCTAGCGGTTTGGGCTATGCGCTGATATATCAGTCAGTCAGTCAGTCAGTCAGGACTTTGAATTTTATATATATAGATTACTAATCAAAATTACATTACATGCATTATTACATCGCTCTTGGCAACAAGTATATTAATAGTAGTTTATGCAACTGCTGTAATATAATGAGAGCCCTTCAAACACGAGTGTTTTAAATGCCCCGCGAGAAATGGCAGAATTTTGTGTAAGCAAATTTTCACACAAGGCCACTCCCGGTGGATATTATGTTCTAAGACGCGCGCCATCAATTTCTCGTATTGTTTACACTACGGCACAGTATATAACATTTTAGATGTTAAACTATGATTAACTTTTATTACGTATTAACTTTGATATATTTTTTAAGCCATTTTTAATTATTATGCTGTTGCGCGAATGTAAAAACGGGCGGAGAAAATTTGGCACAGGTCTAACGTTGGCAAGCGCCGGATTGCGACTGGCGGGGTAGCGGGCGGCGCGGCGTCTCTCAAACCGCTGGGAAATATTCAAGTTTTGGGATAAATAAATTGACAAAAAAATATAGGACTTCACTAGAAACCCAAATTTTAGCAGGTTCCCTGTAGTTTTTAAAGAGGAATATTTCCATATAAAAATGATGTGTAAATTCAGAAATTTCATTTTTAAATTATTGGATTTAGACTTTTATATTAGGCTGTATTTGGGATTTTTTATGATCGAGCAAAGTACACCCTATCGTGTAACAAATTAGCACATTCCTCAGACCCTTAACTATATCGTATAATTTTTGCACGATCGATATTTAATTGTAAATACCTAAAAAATTGGATCTAGTATAACGTTTTTCTCCGCTTCTCCACTGGTGCATCGCCTTAATATATGATACACAGACAGTTTAAATCCTACTCCAACAAGCATTGCAGCAGCAGCATAAAGACCTTTATTTTTAACAGTTTTATTGTAACATTATGTTTATTTATGCTATTAAGTCAGGACACGTTATTGACGCTCAAGTAGTTCATTCAGAAATCAGAAATCAGAAATTTATTTACTTAAAAACACGGTGTACAATAAATTGATGTCACAATTAAAATAAGTCGCGCGTGTTTTGTCATCAAATGACGTGCAAATATTCAAATAACAATAATAATATTAATAATTGGGATTTTCAAAATGTCAAGAATACATTACAACACTGAAGCACCTGATTTATACACATTCACATTTTATCAGTTCACATGTTTTATCATCTCATGACGTAAATAAAAATAAAAATTACAATAATTTAAAATCACAGAAATAATAATATTAATTGAAATGTCAAGAATAAATTAAAATGTCAAAAATACATTATACACACTGAAGCACTTAATATATACACATTCAAATATTATCGGAATACATTAATAATTAACATGTCAAATATAAGACGTGCGAATGTGCGAATTCAAACACTTGTTTGGATTATTATTGTAGGATATTACAGAGTCAAATAACAGCTAATTCTATAAAGTATTAATGTCATGGTTGATTACCAAATATTGTTTAACAGAATAAAAGCTCTGATCCTGGAGCCAGCCATGTAATCTTCGCTTAAGTTCCTTGAGAGACAGCTCTCGAAACTGTCTCGGCAATTTATTATATACGCGAATAGCCATAGGAAAGCAATTACCTTTTAACAATTTAGTATTCACCCTAGGTAGTGATAACTTATTTGGGTAACGGGTATTGAAAGCCCATGCACCACTTGTCTGGGTAAACAATTCAGGATGTGACTTAACAAAAATGCAAGTTTCAAATATGTATAAGGATGGCACTGTCAGTAACTTTAATTCCTTGAATAGTGGCTTACATGAAGTGATACGTAGGGCATCACAGATACCACGAATGCATTGTTTTTGCGCAATGAAAACCCGATTAATGTGCGCCGAATTTCCCCATATTATAATACCGTATCTGAGTATTGAGCACACATAGCCATGGTATTGCCGTTTTTTTGTTTGCAACTTTACACAAACGCCACAAAGCATATGCAAAACGGTTTATTCTACCACAGACCTTATCAATATGAGGCTTCCAAGAGCACAGGTCATCCATAATTACTCCTAGAAATGTAGTTTGGTTGACTTCAGCGATTGTATTGTTGTCGTATTTCAATACCAGCGCTTGTTTTTTCCCACGATTATTGCATATGAAATTGCATATATGTCGTTTTCTGTATATTTACCTTTAAATTATTATCATTTAACCATTGAATTATTTTGTGAATTGTGTCATTTATGTCATTATTATATTCAGACATGTTCATATTTTTAGATTTTGGTATGATGACCGAGATGCCATCGGCAAATAGGGTACAGGCGTGGCCAGTCACGTCAGTTAAGTCATTAATATAAATTAAAAAGAGTAAGGGTCCTAGAATACTGCCCTGTGGGACGCCTACCCTATTATACCTATTAACCGATCTTATCAAGGTCTGTTCTAAGTTTTGTGACAAAGATGCGACTTCAACTCGTTGCGGTCTGAGAGATAGCTTTTTAACCAGTCTTTGGCCTTGCCACGAATTCCATACTTTTCGCATTTAGTAAGAAGTAAGCCATGGGAAACAAAGTCAAATGCCTTGCTCATGTCAAAGAATATTGCGGTGCATGGAATTCTTTTATCAATATTTTGCATTATATTATGGACCAGTTTGAAAATGGCTAAAGTCGTAGATTTTCCTTTTTGAAAACCATTTTGCTCCTCTTTCAAGATGTTAAATTTATTTATGAAGGTAACGATTCTAGTCTGCATAACCTTTTCCAGAACTTTGGATAATGTGCAGAGTAAAGCGATAGGCCTGTAGTTGTCTATGTTTAATTTGTCACCTTTTTTATGAATAGGTTTAATAATAGACACTTTCATCTTTTCTGGAAACACGCCCTGACCAAGCGACTGGTTTATCAAGTACGTTAAAATAGGTGTAATATATGGTGCTGAGTATTTTAATATCGAAGTTGGTATTTGGTCGAAACCCACTGAGTTTGTGTTTCGCAGTGACATCACAGTCCTAAAGACTTCATCTTCACTTACCGGATTTAAGAATATACAAGAGTCTAAGCATTTAATGGAATACGGATAAGGACCAAGAGAAGAAGCGTCTTTGTTGGTGAGGTCTATATAAAAGTCATTAAATTTATCTGCTATGATCTTAGGGTCCGTAATCGTCAAGTTATCGCATTTTATTATGTTTAAGTTGCTAGCAAGTATATTTTTAATGGAATTGCCTGTGTTTTTTTAATTAAGTCCCAGGATGCCTTGCACTTATTTCTGCTTCGGTCCATGTAAGCAGTGTTATGTATCTTCTGAGCAGAAGTTATACATTTCTTTAGCAATTTACTATAGCTAACGTATTTTGTCTTAGAAACGTTGTTTCGTGAGGCATAATATTGTAAGCGTAACTTTCTTTTAGCAATTGAGGATACCCTAATTCCTTTTGTCACCCATTTGTTTTGATTTCCACTGGTGACTCTCAACCTTAAGATTTGAAAGCACAAGTTAAACAAAAGCGAAAACAAATCGTGAAAGCTGTTAAATGCAGCATTGGCATCATCGTTGTCATAAACTTCGGACCACGTTAAATTACTTAAGCATTGGAAAAATTTACTGATATGTTCAGGATTTAAATCTCGTTTATTAATGAAACAATGCTTTAGTATTGCAGGTTTGTCTTGTACTGGCACAGTGAGAACTTGGGCTGTGTCGTGGTCAGATAGGCCAAGTGGGAGAGTTTTTCCCTGAGCCGTTGAGATATTACTGAGGGCCAGATCTAGGCAAGCACCCTGTCTAGTCGGTACCTGAATATGCGAAGTGTATCCATAATTAGCAATGATCCTGTTCAATTGTCTGTTCATTAGTCGAATAATCACAATTTTTTTTCAAAAAATGATGTAAGCGTTTCTTAAATGTCTCTATGTATTGCGGATACAACATCAGTGTTTTTGGTTTAATTCCAGAATCTAGTATATGACATTGCACCCCGATCATTTTTGTCATTTGTTACCGTTAGTTCAGTGTCCGTAATTAACGAAGCAAACTTTATTACTCACTAGCGTTACAATCTTCTTCATCTGTTTCTGAAAGCGTATCTTTGACCTTTTACAAACAAGGTAAAGCCTAAATGAAATCGACGCGTTATGGTATCTTAAGACCCAGCCCGAAAAAGCGGTCCCCATACAAACGGCAATAACGTTTACCACTTTCTAAACCTTAACCTATGGCAATGATTTTTTGGTATGTTGTCGTAATGCCTATGAACTAGGTTTGTATGTTTTGATTTTTGTAATATTCTTCATAGATTTGACAATATTTGCATTTTAGGAGTTACATACAAAACAAAAAAACGTCAATATTTTTGCAACTTTTAAAAATATTAAAAAAATCAAAACATACCAACCTAGTTCTAGGGCATAATGGCAACATACCAAAAAATCATGGCAATAGGTTAAGGTTTAGGGGGTGAAAAACGTCATCGCCATTTGTATGGAGAGCGCTGGGTTCACACTCCTCTTAATCGCATAGTTTTTTTCAGGTCTTTGTATTTCGGTTCAGAAATAGGTAACCTCTGTGTAGAACAACTTAGCTCTCATAAAACCTAAGTCGATGTTGCTAGACTCCCCGTCTTATGTATCTTTTTACTTTGCCTTTCTCCTTACTTTTCTCAGTTCCTTTAGCAGTAACCTTCGGAAAACCTAATAGTTTTATATAGAGCCCTTCTGCCTTGCTAGTCATAGAATATTTAATTTTCGTTACAATAATTTTCTTTTTTTGCGGAAAGTGGCAACTCTTATTTCACGTATCTTTTTTCTCACGTCAGGCGTCAGCTTCTTGCAGTGAGATCATCAAAGTTCATGACCTATAAATAATAAGAATAAATTTCAACTCATAATTTACTAAGGAGGTAATGGCAATTTACACACTCGCCTAGTAGGCATGATGCAAGTATTTATTTGATTTGCTTTCCTCTACTATTAGTCTATTTTTACTTAACTGGGGTACTTCTGCAATGGAGATAACTTATTGTAGGTATGTATGTAAATTATTTATTGTATTAAAAATATAAATTACAGAAAGAAAAAACTATTTTTAAAATATAAAGATATCTATATATATATATATATATATATATATATATATATGTTTTTTTTGTCAGATCATAACTCAAACAAATTTTCAAGCTGCAAAGATGACAAAGTTGATAGAAAACGTCGTTCATATATGTACTCTACTACAATATGTTCTTTTAACAAGTCCTTTAAACCCTGCAACAAAAGTAAATTCACCATAAGCATGTCCTTTACGCCCTAAAAGAAAGTAATTGAACTCGTTACTAATGTGCTTTACACCCTTGGTTACCATTTAAAAAATTCCGTGAAACGCCATTACACCGATTAAAAATATTATGTTCGATAAAAATGCAAGGTTCCCATACGATAATCAAAATAATTTTGCCACAAAAAACTTCAGGAACGAGGAAAGACAAAGATCCAAGACGTATATAAGATATCGGATTAATCAAATATATTATAATCACGTAACACAAATATGCAACAAAAGCCTATTTTGTTAAAAAAATATATATATTATACACTCACCTCGTCATTACTTTGTTGCGACATTCCAATAGTGGCAAGTTTCTTTCGCTGTGTTTCCAAAGCATCCACCTCAGTCTCAGACAAGCAGACAACCATCACAACATAAAAAAAACACGCAAATAAAAGTTCTTTACGACCCTGATCATAACACCATTGTCTACAAATTTATTTTAAAATGATGTTCTAAAGGACAAGTATTAAAATGTATGTCCTTTATGCCCCTATTCATCATACATTAGTGATGCATAATCACTGAAAAGATAGGTCGTAAAGGGCAAATAAAAAAAAGAAGTCATTCACGCCCCAAAATGTTACATGCCAATACAATATAACCATGATAAAGGTAGGTCTTAAAGGACAATAAGGGGAAAATTGACCCCTTACGACGTTGCTAATATTTAATGAGGTCTTTTACGTTCACTACGATTTTAAGTTTTTTATAGTTTGATATTTACACCCATTAAATAAAGATATTTTGGTGCTGAGCTATGAAAAAAAGTAGGTTGTTAAGGTCAAATTTTACAAGATATCGAAATTCTGAGTATACAGTTCGATAGAGCTCGAAATTCTGAACAAAACTGTGTAACGTTGTGTATGTTCTGTACGTTTTCCCCAGTGACTTGAATAGCCCAAGTTTCGATTATTGTGGTAACACCGTAGGGTTTTTCGATACTAGCAACTTATTAAGCTATGTTTACATACGCGGCCACATATGATTGGTAGGTCAAATGATAATAAAAATTAGGGCTGTCAGCCGCAGATTTTCCCCCTGATTATGGGGAAATAAAATGAACATTGCAATTTCATACATACCATTTATTTCAGTAATTTTCAGGAAGTACTTATTGTAACAAGGTTTTGCACACATTCAGCGATAGGAAAGCAGAGCAGAGGTCGCCTTTGATAGTTGTCTTTAGAAATGGTTATAGACTGGTCCCCAGTTTAGAGTATATGAATCCGACTTTCGGGGTAAATTTCGGGGTAAATATTTGGGGGAAATTTCTTCATCTAAGGGTGCTCCAGGGCGCTTCTATCGCGGCTTCCTTTAGCCATTTTGCTGGCATTCCGATTTGGCCAGGGCTCCAAGATGGTTGAGATTAGAAGCTTTAAGAATCTGGTGCAGCCTCGAGGTCCGAGCCTTGATATACAGCAGCAGTGGCTCCTGTGGCGATGGAGCAACTTATACAAATTATATTTTGTGGCAGTAGGGAAATCGTAAGTAGATATTACTATGGGAAAACATGTGGCACCATGTGGGCACATATCATAACCTCGTGGTTTATTTTCAGTTCTTCGGATGGTTCTTCTTGCTGTCGGGATGGAGGGCTACTCAGCGTTTGAGATAATCCTTATACTGGATGGTCTCCGGTAAGAATCCTTAACCTTCCTAATTTCTGTTTCGCTATCGCTTGACTTCTGCAATGTTCACTATCTAATCGAAGCAATGTCTTCTTTTCAGCTGAATGGGGGTTTCAGATTGGTTACAGATTGGTTTCAGATTAGTTTCATATTTGCGTTATTGTTGTAATTTTCATTATGCAGTTTCATCTTGGGGTTATTTATTAAATGGGAGAAATTCCGAAATTCAGGTTAATTTAGATAGACTGACCACTTAGGCATTTTCTGATCCTTCTGTTTCTGCACCTTCAATTTAGTTTAGTCAAGGGTGGCTTATTTTGTGTATTTCGTATTGCGGGCTTGGTATTTTCCCCAGCCGCCATTTTGTGAAGCAAACCCTTGCCTATCTTTATGCCTTCTGCACCAAGCTTCTACCACGTTTCATAATTTGGGGATTGCACTGCTTGCGCCGCCTGAATATAATCTTCGCGTCTTCCTGTGTGGCTTGAGAGCTGAGCTTGCATAGAGTCGACACCCCGAGCTTCGTGTTCAACTCACACTGCCCTGTTCCAGTCTGCAGCCGGACAGCTTGCCGGGAAGGTTTGCTTCACCGCCAGGTCTGTGAAACAATCAATATTCATTAAGTAGGGAATTAGGATTTAAAGTCATTTAGACAAGTATTGGAATTGATGGCACATTGATTTACATAGGGACTAACACCTTTAGACATAGTTAATTGTGAACCTATCATAAGAACCGCCTCCTGCAAAACACCCGCTTGCGGCTGAGCTAAATTTAATATTACTTTAATTGTCTGGTATTTAGACGCTATGGTTTCACAATTACTTTACTGTATACATGTGAATTTTGTAGGAAATAAAGATTGTGTTTAATACTAACCTTTTTCCTTTACCTCCATTTAGTTAAGCCCTAAACGTTCAAAGCACGACTCCAGACAATATTTCAATTTTGTGATAATTCCGGCTATCTTTTCAGTATTTTGATATTTCGTTTGCAAACTGGTGTTCCTCCCTCCGGGCAGGGGAACGTCCGTTTCAACTGTATACACAACTCATTTTCGGCATTTTGTCCTTTACGCCAATTGAGCCTAAAGGTATCGATAAGGTAAAAAAAGAGTTCCAACTAATGCAAGACCTAGGTATTTGCAGGCCGTCTAAAAGTGCGTGGGCTAGTCCATTGCACGTGGTAGCCAAAAATAATGGCGATTTACGATCCGAGACTACCGGATGCTTAATGCTATTACTAAGCCCGATAGGTACCCTATTCCAAGGTTACACGATTTTACCTTCATTTTGTCAGAGAAAAAGGTATTTTCGAAACTAGACATTAATCGCGCCTACCATTGCATTAGTGTAGCTCCCGGTGATATAGAAAAGACTGCGATAATCACACCATTCGGGTTGTTCGAGTTCCCCAGGATGTCCTTCGGACTCCGTAACGCCGCACAGACCTTCCAACGTTTCATGAGCAACACAGTTCTCCAAGGTTTGGATTTTTTATTTAATTATTTGGATGATGTCATCATAGCTAGCGAAAATTTGGAGCAGCATGAGCGACATCTTAAGCTTGTTTTTGAAAGATTTACGCAGTACGGTATAACTATAAATCTGAATAAGTGTTGTTTTGGACAGCCCTCGATTGAGTTTTTGGGGCATCACGTATCGACTGCGGGTATACGCCCACTCGATGATAAGGTCCAAGCTATTATAAATTTAAACGATCGAAGGTTTGCGCAGGTTTCTGGGAATGCTAAATTTTTATAGAGGTCACATACCGGGCGCAGCGGTCAAGCAGGCGGAGTTAGACAAATATTTAGTTAACACCAAAAAAAGGGACAAATCCAAGGTTGCATGGACAGCGGTCGCTGAGGAAGCGTTTGCGCAGTGTAAAGCAGGTCTGCAGCAGTCCATCACGCTCGCGTACCCGCGACCCCTGTCAAAGTTAGCATTGATGTGCGATGCAAGCGACACGGCGGTCGGCGCCGTGCTTCAACAAAGAGTAAATAACGCATGGGAACCCTTAGGATTTTTCTCTAAAAAACTGTCATCGGCACAAAGTAAGTATAGTACGTATGATCGAGAACTTTTGGCTCTCTACCTAGCCATAAGGCACTTCCGAAAGTCCTTCGAAGGACAACAGTTGATTTTGTACACAGATCATAAACCGTTGTGTTCGGCTTTTACTAAGGTAAGCGATGACAACAAAGAGAGTCCTAAGCGTTCGAGATATCTGTCATTTATTAGCGAGTTTACTACGGACGTGCGACATATTAACGGAAAAGATAACGTAGTAGCGGATACACTGTCGCGCATTGAAACCATTTTGTGTCCCACACTCTTCGATTACCAGGAATTAGCCGAGGCACAACAAAAAGATGAGTACGCACTGCATGTAGCGCAATCGGATCATACCAACGCGACAAGCAAAGTGCAACTCAAGCTAGTCTCGGTACCTACGTGCGGTAAACCGATATTGTGTGAAATGTCCACACGCCAAGCTCGACCTTATTTACCCAAAGAATACCGCCGTAAAGCATTCGATAGTATTCATTCCCTAAGCCATCCCGACACTAGAGTTACTAGGAAAATGGTTAGACAAAGTTATTTTTGGCCCGGGATGAATAAGGACATTGGAGAATGGGCACGTTCATGCATCCAATGTCAGAAGGCGAAGGTCAATTGACACACCGTGTCAGACTTAGGTACTTTTCCGGATGCAGGTCGTTTCGAACATATCCACGTTGATATCGTCGGCCCGTTGCCGATATCTCAGCAGGGATTTAAGTATATAGTGACTATCATATACAGGTATACGAGATGGCCGGAAGCTTTCCCGATCACGGAAATAACCGCCGAAACCGTCGCGAAAACTATTTACGAAGGCTGGATTTGTCGCTGCGGTTGTCCGATAAGGCTAACTAGCGACCAAGGAGGCCAATTTGAAAGTAGGTTATTCGCGGAGCTAATGAGGCTATTAGGGGTGGATAAGATCAGGACAACACCATACAGACCCCAGTCGAACGGAATTGTAGAACGCCTACATAGGGTTATCAAGGCCGCCCTTATGGCAAGACTAACAATGATAGTTCATGGGTGGACGAATTGCCTACAGTCTTACTAGGTCTGCGCGCCGTAGGTAGAAGCGATAGTGGCATAAGCGCAGCGGAAATGACGTTCGATCAGACGCTGCGACTCCCAGGGGCGTTTTACGAAACCTCACGAGATAGTAGAGATGTTACAGATCCGTACAGTTTCGTCGAAAAGGTCAAGGACAGCATCACCAACCTCAAACCCGTGCCCAAAAGAGAGTATACGAGTAGATCAATTTTTGTTCACGAAGAGCTATTGTCATGTAGCCACGTGTTTGTTAGAGACGATACGGTCCGCAAACCTTTGAAACCGCCGTATGACGGTCCCTTTAAAGTCAGGAAGAGGAGACCCAAGGTATTTGAGGTTCAATTACCAAATAGGGTAGCTCGCATCTCTATAGATAGGCTGAAACCAGCATTCCTACTAGGCTCCCAAGCGGAGAGCAGCAGTACCGATAACGGTGATTTGATAGAAAATAGGAATCTTACACGAGATAGTAACGCTCAGCAATCGCCGTTCACGACACCGTCACCAGCACCTATAATTCGGACCACACGTAGCGGAAGGGTTATAAACAGACCGGTAAGATTTTTGATTGACAAATAAGTCCACAGTAACATTTAACAACGGTACGCAAAGCGTAGTAACAAGGTTGATCTAACGACGTCTTAGGTAAAGTCTAGTACGGCGTTGCTGTACATGGGTGCTGTTTGGTGACAATCTTGATTAATTATGGCAGAGTAGCCCTGTGCAGTAACTACCCTTAAGTGTGTCATGTTTTAATTTACATAGTTTAAGAGATATCAAGACGGGCCCTGAAACATGAGTACCGCAACTAGATGATAAGTTAAGCTAGCTCACTGTTCATTTAATTTTGTAAAATAAATGTATTGTTGTAAAAGTTGCCTTACTGCAGTTGTATCATACGGTGCGGCCGAACCGAGATGCAACGTCAGTAGTAAAATATTGGGCATTCTAGACCACTTTCATGGTCTAGAACGCCCAATAGGTTTTATGGTCTAGAATTCCCAATAGGTTTTATGGTCTAGAATGCCCAATAGGTTTTATGGTCTAGAATTCCCAATAAGTTTTGTGGTCTAGAATGCCCAATAGGTTTTGTGGTCTAGAACGCCCAATAGGTTTTATGGTCTAGAATTCCCAATAGGTTTTGTGGTTGTTGATTACACATTTTTTTCGCCCTCACTAACTCGCGGCGTTCTGTATGCTCAATATAATAATGTCAAGTTCATATCACGAATGATCTGCTCCCATGCTCATTTCAGATAAGCCTTTCATCCTTGCAACACGCGCGCATTGGTTGATTTGATCCAGAAGAAGTATGAAGTTTCTAAAACAAACTCAGAGATTGCAGTTGGATGTCGTTTGTTCAGATCGCAACAAACGTAACGCGTAATACGTGAGTGATCCGCTTTATTAATATGTCTGAGTCTCACGGTAGTTTCATATTAAAAACGTAGTTTTCGTCATGGTGAACTTTTACCTGACACAATTCGCAGTATAATTTGCGGTCCTTCTAATTGTAACTTATATATATATTTACCCATAAATAAATACTTGAATGTACGAAAAATATACGTAACTATTAATACCTGAATTTAAATACTTGGCCATAAAAATGTGTGATCGTCTAGTTAAATGGAAGGACCCTTTCTACGTTGTGTAATTTTTATTTATACCGTTAAGTAAGAATTAGGTTTAAGTTAATTAAATTCTTAAAATTAAATTAGTCAGTTGAACATAATAATATTAGTGCAGTGAAACATACAGTTTAAGAGCAAGACTTGAGATCCCTAACAACTCCCCTACCGGTCGGCCTGGTACAGTCAAAAATCAGTTTGCGTATTCAGCAAGTGTTTGAAATTTGACCTTCACAAAGTGTGAATTTAAACACAAACTGAAGTTTGCCTTTGGATGGGGTCTGGCCAGAAAACAGAATAATCCTACAAAACATAGAATTAATTCGATTCAAACCATCACTCTCATTCCAAACAATCTGAAACAAAATCCAGTCATTCTGTGGTGGTGGGGAATTTAAGTGCTCCCCTATCGAGGGTACCGCTTTCCCGCAAACGTCGTTAGGTTCATTCCTTGAGATTGCAACTCCAGGTATTCGACCTGTAGGCACGATGTCAAGGAATAGAGCACGCACGGCTTTACTGAATCGTCCGTCAACAACATAAAAAGTCGTACGTACTATCGACCGGCCGTAGGCCCCGGGGCCCCGTCCGAATTCAAATAGACCTGACTTTAAACTTGGCCGTAGGCGACTCGGACAAAAGATAAGATAAAAAAAAATAGGATTTTGATAAGCAGAAACACATTCATACTTTATCTATCTAATACCGAAAAAATCGCCGCTCTGGTCACAGTTGAAACACGCCGGACAATCAAATTCTAAACGACAAATAAGAGATTATAATTCCTATTTTCGTTTGAGTATTTCAATTACATATTATAATAATTCACTTCGATTCGGTATAAATAAAAATATGAAAATAATGATAATGAAGAACTTCAAAACGCAGACAGGTTAAATAGAACAGATAGTTTTGTTTACGTAAATGTCAATTATTTTAACACACAAAACAAATATTGCGATCGATCTCTTAAATGGAGACCTTAAAAAAAAACACATCAATCACAAATAATAATAAAATAAAACTATGCTATCACTTAGCTTCGTCCAATAACATGCTGCCGATCATGCGGAAATCCAATTGAGTTCGTAATACCAACACTAATTAAGTTCATAAAGTTCATAAAGTCCTCTAGTACGCAAACACTAAATATTTTCCACTAATTAACACTGACTTAACAAATTAAAATAAAATACGTTCACGTCGCGTGAAACGAAATAGCACACCCTGAAGTTCCGTAGTTACTCAAAAGTTTATCTATTCCTATAACTAAAATTATATATCTACTATCCAATCATTACTATATAGTATATAGCTTAACTACCGTTACCATTATAATATAGGAATACATTTATAATTTTTGTAAGTTTATTTACTAATAGATAATGATTACTCGACTTAAAAATACTCCTCGTCCTGTCTAAAAGTAAGCTAGCAGATAACACATTTATACGCCAAGGTCACTTTATCTGTAATCCTTAAATTGGATACAATCAAAATTATAGAGCAAAAACCAAAAGTAATATACATAAGTTTTAAACGGTAAAACGGAATTTAAAAATGAAACACCGTTTATATTATACTCCCTATTGAAAGCAAACCAATTTCGATGTTACAAAATACAAAAATGATCATCAAAAATGTAACGTCATATACAGACAAACATACACATACCGAATAACGCCGCGTTTTACTGTTGACATTACGGAACCCTAACAAACTCTGATGACCACTTGAAATATGTTTGAACGCTGCCCTTGTGCAAGAGTGAAAAAAAAAGGTCATAAACTATCTGAATTTATTGCCTGTGAATTCTTAAGTTTCTAAGTAATAGACGGCACTTGTGCGCACATGTAAACCAAAAAAAAAGTAAAAAAAAAAAGGCCCTACTTAGGATTTGTTGTGTATCTAAAATTAGCAGTCTAATACATATATACTTTTAAACTTAATATGAAATATTAAATATATTCTAAATACTAATCTATTATTACATCGGTTACATAATTGCGGAAAAACTAATTTAATTGTCGGACTTTTACTGCATGAACAAGGACTACGGTTCCAAAATGTTTATGTGTATTCGAAAACACTTTTCCAACCTATGTACCAGTATTTAGAAAATGTATTGAAGTTGATTCCAGCAGTTAAATTTCAAAAATACCGTGAAAATGATGAAATTGTAAGCCCGCATGATGCTGAGAATAATTCAATTATCATATTTGATGATGTCGCATGCGAAAACCAAAACAATATAAGGGATTATTTTGCAATGGGAAGGCATAAAAATATTGATAGCTTCTACTTGAATCAAACTTACAGTAAAATTCCTAAACAATTAATAAGGGATAATGCTAATTTAATAATTCTATTTAAACAAGATGATGTTAATTTACGACATGTTTATGACGAGTACGTTGGAACCGATATGTCGTGGTCACAATTTAGGGAAATGTGTTCAAAAATCTGGAGCGTACCTTTTAGCTACTTGGTTATAAACAAGGATTGTGTCAGAAATTTAGGATGTTATAGATTGGGATTTGACACGTTTATCGTTTTAGACTGACTGTAATACTTAATGAGTATCATTTTTAAGAAACTTTTATTGCTTCATATGAAACCACCGAGATCGGACATGAATCTTAAAATAAACGAAAAGAAAACTTTAAAAGAAAAAGTGCTTCAGTCTGCTGAGGCAATCAAAAAGAAGGTTAAACTCCTTCGTGACATGAAAACTAACAATAATATGATATTGGAATCAGTCTTAAAACCAATAACAGAGCCACTTAATGAAATGGTGAAAAGTAACGATAGTAGTAATAATGATTACTTTAACGATACTGATTTTCATGATGATGCATTGAAATGGCAAAATACGACAAAAACATTAAAATTTAGTCCTAACGATGCCAAGAGAAGTAGTTTTAATAATCAGACAATCGTTAAAAAATCTTCCGAATCTGGTTCAAATAATGATGATGGGATATCAAATGGTAGCGAAAATAGTGATGAAGATGATGATATCATGTCATGGGAAAGTGACGACAAGAATAGCTTGGAAACACCAAATGATACTTCATTTAAGACGTCCGAATCGTTTGCATCTCCTCGCGAAGACCCTGCATGGCAAAAGCAATATGCTACAAACTTAAACATTCCTTTTGGCATACGAACTGAGCGCGACAAGCTTATGTTAGGATCTTATTCAGTTTCCGTTAGTGCCAAAAAACTTAAAGTAAATGGGCGTACTTACAACTTAACACCGGGTCTATACGATTTGTTATTTAAGAAATTACCAGATTTAGGTATCGTGACGGAAGACGATAAACGTTATTATAAAATGTTACTATTAGAAACGAATGCCCATAGACGAGATTTTAATCCTAATAAACCAATAAAAAGTAACAAAGGCAAGAAATATTTATACATTATAAAACCGCTTTTCAAATTATCCAAGGACCGTTTAATAAGCGAAGAAAGTCACGGCAAAGGATTACCAACAATGAAAAAAGTTGGAAAAAATGTTTCATATGTATATTGGGATAACCCTAACGAATTAGTTGAAAGATTGAAATTACTCATTGCTTCACGTGATGCCGGTAACACGGGATGAGATAGTGAAATCATATCTATTATTGAAGAACTGTACGAAGCAGGCTTTGTTAATAATATGTAAAATTGTTATTTTACTTTTGCCATCAGACGAAGCAGGACTTTTCTTAATTAATAAATAAATAAATAATATCAATAAAAATGAATATAGACAAATTCGGTCATCATGTTCACAAACGTTTGCGTGTATGTGAAATTTCTGAACTTAAAAATAAGTCTTTGCTGCGTTCAGATAATGGAGATTACGATTTACAATCATCGAGATTGAGGGGGCTAGCTGATCCTTCGTCGCCTGATGATGCTGTAAATAAGCAGTATGTCGACCAGCTCGTTAAGAACGTTTACGACAAGAAGCATCTAGATTCATTGTTTGAAATTATAAATTCTCAAATCCACCAGCTTGCGGATCAGTTGAAAATAAACTTTTATACGAAAGAGGACATTGAAGATATTTTAAATAATTTAAATAATGGCAAAAGAACAAATCGTGAACGAGATTCATAGGTCAGCAAGAAAAAATTTCAAGCGTCGCGCAGTTATATTAAAAGGAATTGACGATTTGTGGCAAGCGGATTTAATTGATTTACAGAATTTGCAAACGATTAACAAGGGAAATAAATATATTTTAGTTGTAATTGACACCTTTTCAAAGTACGCGTGGTGTATTCCTACAAAATCAAAAACTAAAACAGAAATAAAAAATGCCTTTGAACAAATTATAAAATTAGCAAGACGAATACCTAGAAACTTACAGACAGATTTTGGAAAAGAGTTTTACAATAATGAATTTGATTCTTATGTCAAATCCTTAGAAATAAATCATTATTCCACGTATTCAATTAAAAAGGCCTCTATTGTTGAAAGATTAATAAAGACCCTCAAGAGTAAACTATACAAATATTTTAGTTTCATTGGAAATTATAAATGGGTTGGTAAACCTTTAGATGACATAATCCAATCTTATAATCAAACAGTGCATAGCACAACAAAATTTAAACCAAATGATGTTAATTTTGATAATGAAGTCGAAGTAAAGAAAAACATAAAAAACACTCAATCCAAACTACGTTATAAATTAAATAAATTCGATGTAGGAGATCGTGTGCGTATAAGCAAGTATAAAAGCGCCTTTCGTAAAGGGTATATGCCTAATTGGTCAACAGAGTTATTTACTATTAAAAAGGTTAATCACACTCGTCCAGTTACTTATCATATTGAAGACCAGCGAAAAAACACTATACTCGGTACATTTTACGAACAAGAACTTCAGAAAACTAAGTATCCAGACGTGTACCTCATAGAAAAGGTGATAAAAAAAAAGGGGCAAAAATTGTATGTCAAATGGTTAGGACTTAACGACAGTGAAAACAGCTGGATTCATAGAAATTCCATTGTATAAATATATTTATAAACTTTCACGCATAAAAACTTAACAGTACCATATAGGATATGAAAGGAAGAGGACTTTTAAACAGTATTATTAATCACTTACCATTTGAACTGCACTTACCTGGATACAACTATTGCGGGCCAGGCACAAAATTGCATAAACGACTCTTAAGAGGTGATAAAGGAGTTAATGAATTAGACGACGCGTGTATGCAGCACGACATAGCTTACGATAAACATTCTAACCTAGTAGATCGACACCGTGCAGATTTAGAACTTTATAAAATGGCTAAACAAAGATTGAAGTCGATAGCTGCTGGAAAAGGAGAAAAACTTGCTTCATGGCTAGTTAGCAAACTGATGAAATCTAAAATAAAAGCTGGTGCGGGAATAAAATCATTTAAAAAAATTGTGTCAAAGATAAGCGCCGAATTGAAAAAAAGTAAACTTAAAAATAAAGGCACCGCAATCAGCCAAGCTTTTGCTGCCGCAAATAAAGTGTTCCTTAATAACAATACGAGTAAAGTGAGAGTACCTCGTTTAATACCACTTCCGAAAACTGGAGGTATATTACCACTGATACCTATTTTCGCCGGGCTTTCTGCGTTAGGATCATTGGCAGGAGGAGCTGCTGGAATCGCTAAAGCTGTTGGTGATTACAAAGCTGCACGAAAAAGCTTGGCCGAATCAGAACGACATAATAAGATGATGGAATCGGTTGCATTGGGAAAAGGGTTACATATTAAACCGTATAGAAATGGAAAGGGATTGTGTTTAAAACGCTCAAAAAACTGAATAAAAGGCTACCCAGACGTGCTCTTACAAATGTTGATATTTTAAAACACTCTGCAGATATCCCTCATTTTCGGGGTGTTTATATGAGAGATAGTTTGCCAAAACATCCAAAAAGAGTAGAATGCGCAATCATAAATTTAGATAGTTCTAAAAACCATGGGACTCACTGGGTAGCCTATGCCAAAGATAATAATTATTGCGAATATTTCAATAGTTATGGCGATATTCAACCGCCGCTCGAATTGATAAATTATTTAAGAAAATATGATATTTCCTACAATTCCACACTTACCAAAAATTTAATACTGTTAATTGTGGACATTTATGTTTGAAATATTTAAATTCATTTTGGAATAACCGTTTAAATACCTGTGAACAATAAAAGGCTTATCATTCTCACGATGTCTTTCACTTTGTCTATAACTGGATCCTCCTCTACCCTGATTACAAATCATTCACCAGCCCTTCAACTAGATGGTGAATATGAATGTGGACTGCTATACATGTCAACTTTTAACTCGATACCTAATATAGACTATAAAAATAATAAGTTCTATTATGGTAAAAACGAAGTAATAGAAATTCCTGAGGGATCATATGAACTTCAAGATCTTGATGATTACCTTAAAAGGCATCTCCAAGGTTGCACATTTACATTAACATGTAATAATAATACATTAAAGACATCTATATTGTGTTCTAAAAAAGTATACTTTCATAAAGACAACTCGATGGGTAAGTTACTCGGTTTCGGAGAAGAAACTGTCCAGGCGAATATATTAACTGAGTCTCCTTTTCCTGTATCCATTCTGTCTACAACCATAGTGCGAGTTGAATGTGACATCGTGAACGGATCATTTGTAAACGGAAAACCTAGTCATATAATTTATGAGTTTGTTCCTAATGTGCCTCCTGGTTACCGGATTATAGAAACACCCAAAAACGTTATCTATTTTCCCGTTACTCAAAGCAGCTTAAACTCTCTTAAAATAAGAATTTTGGATATAAACGATAATTTAGTAAATTTACGCGGTGAAGAGATTCAGATATATTTACATCTTAGAAAGAAATGATAGACTTCAATAAAAGTGTTGTCCCGCGCAGCAAAAGTATTAGTGCTCACTGTGCTATCAAGAAAAGAAGACCTAAAGAGCAACTTACAAAGGAAAATAAGCAATTTTTAAAAAGCATAGGCTTATTAAAATGAACATACTAAACTTAGCAAATCCTTTGAGCTTTGATAACACGATTGAAAGTTTTGAATATCATTCGTATAAACCGTACGTAACAAGTTTTAATTTAAACGATGAAATCCGTATACCTATTAACCAACAAGATCTTTACGTATTACCATCAGCAAGCACTTTATACATAGAGGGTACCATTGCAGTATTCAATAGAGAAACAAAAGCGCAGGTGACCAGTGTCCTTTTTACAAATAATCCTATACTTCATTTATTTCAAGATATTCGTTATGAACTAAATGGGATTGAAATTAATAAAATTAAAAATGCTGGGGTGACAACCACTATGAAATCTCTTGTTTCTATGAACGAACTCGAATCTTCGATGTCAAAGTTATGGGGCTGGGACCTTAATGGTACAAAAAATTCACATGGCTCCTTTTCTGTATCAATTCCTTTAAACAAGATCCTTGGCTTCGCAGAGGATTATAATAAAATTATTATTAACTGCAAGCACGAACTTATTCTTTTACGATCCAATACTAATTTAAATAGCGTAAAACTGAATACAAATGAATATATAGATCACATTACCATATCTAAAATAGTGTGGCGTATGCCTCACATTAAGGTTTCTGATCGGGAAAGATTAAGTTTACTTAAATATTTGGAAAAAGATCGAGCTATTCAGATAGCATTTAGGAATTGGGATCTTTACGAGTACCCTCTATTGCCTAAAACATCGAAACACTCTTGGGCTATCAAAACTTCATCTCAAGTTGAAAAACCACGATACGTTATAGTTGGATTAAAAACAGACAGGAAAAATGTTTCTGAAAAAGATATAACATTCTTTGATAACTGTAATTTGAGAGACGTTAAAGTTTTTTTAAATTCTAACTATTTTCCATATGAAAATTTAAATGTCAGTTTTTCAGCTCAAAAGTTTGCTATATTATACGAGCAATATGCTAAATTCCAACAGTCTTATTATAACCGCAGTCAAGCACCTTTGCTAAGTCCACAAGACTTTAAAGATAAAGCCCCCCTTTTTGTGATCGACTGTTCTCGTCAAAATGAATCCTTAAAAACGGGTTCAATAGATGTGCGGGTTGAATTAGAGTGTGAAACAGATATACCTGCCAATACCGCAGCTTATTGTTTAATTTTGAATGATAGCATTATAGAGTATAAACCGCTAAGCAACATAACAAAGAAGATATCATGAAAACAGACTATATATTCGTAGATCTTCAGGGGTTTAAATCATTCAAAAATGAATTTATTGTCAAGGAATTTGCATACAGTACAAATGAATACACCCAAGTATTTTTGATAAAACCCCCATACACATTTTCTACTTTATCGGAAAGTGAAAAAAGACAAGTGAGATGGATAGAGAAAAACAAGAGCATTTTGTGGCGTGAGGGGTATATAGACCACAGAGAATTTAAGAGAATGATTCATAGTTACTTGGTAGGCAAGAAAATATTTGTAAAAGGTTTTGAAAAAATTAAATGGGTCAATGACTTGTGTGCTAATTGCACTGTAATAGACTTGGGAGAAAACGGCTGTCCTAATTTCAACTCTATGTATGAAAAATATTGCGTTGATGACAGTTCATATAATTGTTTACATCATAAAAAAGCTTGTGCATTACGAAATGTCATATGTCTTAAAAAATGTTATTTGGATATTTTAGATAGTTTAACATTGTAATCATTAATACTAGTTCTAATAAAAACACATGAACTGTATATAAGATTTTTATTTTACTGAGTTAAAATGTATACCTCTAGCTAATCTTTAATAGACATTTACCGAATTTCTTTTTCTTGTGCAGTTTATCATAATTATAAATAGTTAAAATTGTTTGTGCTTGCGCCACTAACAATAGAGCAAGAAAAAAAATTCGGTTGATGAAAATTGGAATCGATGGAATAAAACAACAAAATAGTTTTACTTTGTTTATTTCTTATCAAAAAACATACATATCAATACACTTAATAACTAATACTATATCCGCATAATTTCTTCGATATTTTATTTATTACATTTTCTGTGCATTCTATTATCTCGTCAAATCCATCACTCGCCACATATTGCGCACTAAGCATTACGTTTTCATTGGCTTCGTCGTTTTGTTCCGGTACGTTGTCACTAATATTAATTATTTGGATTTTAATAAGTTTATCGCCCTTAGCTGCTGCGTTATTTATAACAAATGATGGCGGGTTTCCTCGAACACTTCTTTTTACCACTTTATTTAGCTTTTGCTTTACTTGACTCTGCTTAGTTTTTGTTTTTTCCTTCGCGTTTTTGACTTTTTTATATAAGTCAGTATCTTCTTCTTCTTCTTGAAATCCTTCTAGCGGATCCTGGGCATATTGCGAAAATATTAATTGAGTATCTTGCAATCCTTCCATATTCTGAAACAATAATAATTATTAAATGACGGAAGACTTTTAAAATACACATTGATCAAGTCTAGAACACTTTATTAAATGGAAAATATAATAATTATCATACAATAAACATTTTAGAACAATTAATACCAATTGACATAGCTCTAGCTCTAGCTTCGTAGCCGAATCACTAACCACTAGGGTATCCGATCGCCATAAATAAATAAAGATTTGACTTACCAAACTGGGTCAGCTCGTGTTAAACTTAGAACTTGTAGTGTATTCAAGGTTGATGCCAGGGCAGTGAATCATAACTTATTACAGCAGCTTCTATTTATTACGATTAAAAATTCTAAGCGTCAACAAAATTACCTGAGCACGCGCTGCGAACATTGCTGTCTCAGATTACAGCGACACGTAAGGACAAGTTAAAATCGCAACTAATTATACTAAATGTGAAAGAGTGTTTGTATCAAAGATATTAAATTACGATTAAATGCTTAAATTAATTTACTCATATTTAAGTTCATAATATTTAGTCTAGCGATTAACTTGAGAATAAACCTATCTTTACGGGTTGTATAAATGATTTGCTAAATAAAAAACCATTGTCTTGTTTATTATTATAATATATTTATTCCATTTGAAAAATCATAACAATACAAATATTCTTAATCATAAGGTAAGTATACATTTATAACACTATACGTTTTATTCTAAAGCGCCATAGTTACAATATGATTACTTATGAATAACAAGATTTAATGTAAATAAAAATAGTTTATTACATATTGATGTATTTGTTAGAAGATTCCTTAAATTGACAGAAGTTCGTTCAGACGCAACAATTTACCAATTTGAATTAAGTTCATATCAAATTTAATATTGATTTATGTCCCCAAGATTTAGTCATGACTTTATCTTTTAAAATAAATCGCTTGTCATCATTGGAAGACAGCGCAATTTTATTTACACTTTGTGTGAAAATTTCGTGTTTAATAGATTTGAACAAAATGTTTTTCTTTCTTAAAACATCGTTCTGAAACAAAACCTTTGAATAATCAGAAACATTTAAATCACGGATTACGCATTTTTTAACACCTTTTGCTTTTTTAATAGTATTATCTATAGTTCTAACGCAGTAGAGCTTAGAACGCAATCCCACAAATTCCATTATTAATTTGCCGCTCATTTCATCCTTAAACAGCCCCGGAACTTTTTTATTCAAGAGAGGAATGTTATACTGGTTATTTGGTTAATAGTTGCTTGTATCAAAATGCGGTAAAAAAATGTTTTTTAAATCTTTGTAAAAATTTTCACATTCTATGGTATAAATAAACGAGTCAGTGTCCATGTAACACAATTGAACTCGATCCCCATAGAACGGTTTTACTATTGAATAATGAAAGTCGAACATATGACTTTTTGATAATTCTAACACAGTAAACCCAATATAGATTGGTTTATCAAGGAAAATTTGTTCAGGTTTTAATTGTATAGCCACTAAATTTTCTGAAAATACAGATACACTGTGGAAATTGGGTCTTGAAATTAACTTTTTTGCGGTTTTTGTTTTTTTTGTTTTATTATCTTTATCACTCCATTGATTAACAAGATGCACGTTGACCCTTCGTTCGTTGTTTTCTAAAGTTTTGCCGAATATAGCATTATTTAATAACTTAAAAAAGTCTTGTTCAAATGTTGATTTTGCTTGTTGACGTAATTTGGTGTTAAGGTCAATATACTCTTTTAAATAAGAACTTTGTTTAAAAGTTATGACGCGGTGAATTTTGTTCAGCAAAAGTCCATGCTTTAAACAATTTTTTAGATGAACGTAATGAATCACATATTTAAATTTATTGTATAAATTAGGTATAAGTTTAGTATTTTTTCCTCCGGGTGGAATACTTTTTTCCGGACAAAACGGTAAATCATTATGATAATGATGTAGGTTTTTAGGATAAATTAAATCAACCTCAAGAATATACCCGTACTCAGCGTTATCGTCCACGGCTGTGATATCTAATTGACTTTGTTCATGATGTGACAGGAATTTAAAATCGGCCAAAGGTAAAACTTGACACATACTAAAACCATATAAATTATTGCAATCCATGTACACAATGAATGAATTTTTCTGTGATGGATCATATTCAGGTACATATTTATGATTGGCTCTAGCATAGCGCTTGGAACACATACAAACGCCACCTCGAATGCCAGATTGTATCATTCGTACTATGTCTAAGTCAGTAATTAGTTCCAATTGGACGCCGGTTTTTAAAAGCATTGCATCAAATGACAAGCTCGGCGCTGTAAGATAAAAAGCTGGATCCAACTGATAATGATATTTGCAAGTTTTCCGAAAATTTTCAAAAATGTCCGTCAAAAGTAAAACGTCAGTCTTCAGATAAATATCCGTATACTCTCCTAAGTTTTTAATTTTAAATTCTAACCAAACTAACTGTGCATGCTCATAATCTTGATCAGTGATTTCTTCGTTTGTCAATGAGTTGTAAAAATTTTCTTTAGATGGTAAATTTGTTTGTTTATAACAGTCCCATCCAGTTATATAATCGTAGGGATAGACTCCCTTCTGAGTCAGTAAATTAAATTGGTTTTCATTTGAAAAACACGATCGTAAATGTTCGAATTGTTCTTTTTGCAAGGTCTTAGTGAGCTTATTAAGACTTTCTGCTAAAAATTTATAAGAATCAACAAACCGCAATTGTATAAAACTATTATCGTCCATATGAATATACTTCGTAAAGGAAATGTAGTTCTCTTTAGTCTTGGGTATAATTTTAATAGCCCCCGAGGTTTGACCCAATTTTTTTATAAATAAATGGCAGTCATAACCTGATAAGTTATGAAAAAATATCGGTATGAATTTCGGAAGTTTGTATTGTAAATTGCAATAATTATGACTTGCACCACGAAATTTACCTGTAATATGGCAGTGGTCTCTTACTTTGTCGTTAAATAATAAATTATTACAAATATGACAACATTGAGAAGTTCTGAATTTTTTATCATCTTCTTCGGTATATATCATTGGGGTGTAATTCTTTAAAACCTCATTAATTTTATTTACATCACTAAGTAAAAATTCAATGAACTTCTCAATGCAATCTTCACCACGATAAGATGCAAACCGATTATTGTTCTGATCTGACGAGCAAACGATTTGATAAGCGAATGCTGCGGGAATATGACGTTGTAAGTTTATGTGTTATCTGTATTTGATTTAGAATCCCTGCTATTTAAGGGCTGCAGTATTGTTTCGAAGTCCGCATAAATTACAAAAGGAACATTTTGCTTACGTTCAAAATGCTTAAATTGAATAACAGAACCGTTTTGAGGTAGGACAGTTGCAACTCCACAACAAACATGCTTATTTACACTTTCAGCTGAAGGGAAAAAACATAAACATTCTTCGCAAATATATAATTTCGCGTGGTGATTTGTTATTTGACTCTTGACGAGACAAGCTAAATCTTTTATTAGACAATAGTGGGATCTATTCCCATCTTCAATGAGTAACAAGTGATTTTTTTTCTTATTTTTTGATTCCGATTTGTAAAGAGGTCCTATTATTACCTTATTCTTTTTTATACCATAGATATTTATACTTATGTTTGGATTATTTTTTTCAAAAATTGCAATATCTGAAAATGTCACTGGAAAAGACATATCTTCCGTATTTAATACTTGGCGAAAATCGGGATATGATGTTACACGGTCAACGTGACTCGACGCAGGATAAAGGGCTGCGGTTACCGACCACAAAAAGCAAAATGGATCTTTGTTACGAATATTTATGCATGCCTTTTTGTTTTTTATTAATTTAGGCAACTCAATAAAGCTTGATCCAGACAGCGGCTGATATTTATTGACATTTATTTCCAAATGACTGTTACTCAGAAATGTCCATCCACTGTCCCGATCTTGGAATTCTTCAACTTTTTTTAAAATGCTATTTAGGAAAGTTGAAAATATATCCTGAAAATCATAGTTTTTGTGAAGTGTTATATTTTTAGTAGCGAATGACTTCATTTCTTGAGAGTTGTTTTTAAAAAGCATGAACATAGAAAAAAGTTCTACATTAACTTTAATACAAATATTGGTCTCAAGCGCACCGTTTAATAATGTTTTAATTTGATTTGATATAAGATCAAAAAATGAATGGATGGAATTCTGTTCATTTTCGCTGCGTGCTACTATTCTATAACTTGCGATACGATATCGAAAAGCTGATTTGATTAACTGAACGCCCTCACCTAGTAGCTCAGTGCATTTGTCTTTGTGTGCATTCGTACGTAAGTGTCCTACCCAATGCTTTTTTTGTACAGATAAACTACACGTAGCACAAAATGGCATTTTGTTTGCAAAGTGCGTACTTGCGGACTTCTATCAATTTAATTCTTATAACAAAAAATTTAATTTTATTTTAACTTAATTAAGGATTGATTTTATCTGCGTAAAAAACTGCGTTCGAATCTTTAAAAACGGAATGACAGTTCTTAACCAATTTTTGGAGAAGGCTCCACTGAGACGAATCGGAATCCGTTTGCAATTTAAGCGTCAGTAGAGCCTTTTTCCAACGTTCATCGGGAACATATTTATTAAAATCGTCCGTATTATAAACCTTTAAATCTATATAAAATTCACCGTTAACCGATGCGACGCGCCGTGACACTCCGTTGGCTACTCTGCTCTGGAAGGTTGAAACAGCTGCGGACGGTGTAACCTTCGGTGATGCAACGCTCTCGTACTCGCATCCAAAAATGTCCTTCTTGTTTAAGCTGAAAATAAATAAAAAAGGATTAATTTCAAATTAAGGCGTAGTCTGTTAAAAAACATTTTAAACAACTATTTAAAACACGAATAAGGTATAATTTCAAACGAGCATCAAACTTACTGCTTAGCTTTTTCTGCTCCACTATGCTGACGTTTCACCGCTGTTGGGGTGGAGGATTTCCTTAGCTTTGTTACCTCGTATTCTGAGTCAGAGCTGAAATCATACAGAAAATAATTGAAACCATATTCCTAGTAAACAAATCGTTTTTTTATAGAAGAAAATAATATTCTATTCGGACATTAAAAAATATGAAATACTCACCTCGACACATCATCCCGAGTGCTACCTGGTGCTGTTTTGTTACACTTAACTGCAGCACTCGATGAAAATTTTTTCGGTTTCACTATCTCGGGTTCAGAATCAGACCTGCAATCATTGGAGAAAAATAATATGAATAATAATTTAAACCATGGGTACTCCAAGTAAACCAGCAAATAATATTTCACTACAAACATTTAAAAAATATTAAATACTTACCTCGATAAGTTATCTTGAGTACCAGCTTGAGCCTTTTTGTTACACTTAACTGCAGCTCGCGATTTAGATTTCTTAGGTTTCGGCGCTATTTCGTATTCAGAGTCAGACCTACAATCGATTAAAGAAAGAAATTAATACCGCATCCCAATTAAAAGAACTAAATAATATTTAAATTTAATACGTACATTGAATAATATAAAATACTAACCTCGGCAAATCGTTAAGTGTTTCCGTTCGAGGTAGTATTGGTTTTCTTATTTTTGATGTTCGGCTCGTCTCATTAGCACAAACTTCTGAGGACGACCTGTAATCACATTAAAACAATGTAATTAATTTGATTCTACGATATTGAATATTATCTAAAATATAATATATCAAATTAAAATACTCACTTACATTGTAATTTATTTAAGTCAGGAAGTGTTCGTAGCAGTTGATATTAACTTACATAATGAAGCAGAACTGGTAAACGAACCATAACTATTTTGTTGTCAATTTAGCAAAACGCAGCAGGGTTGTCGAGCACTTGGTTATTGGAATAAAAATTTGTAATTCTTAATCAAGATGTATCATCTACTAACATTAAACGCACATAAACTCACTCCCATATTCCTAAAAAGGATAGGCTGAGCACTAGGTATGCTAAAGTTATAAAAGTTTACAAAAACCTTTAATTCTTATTGTAATCCTTATTAAATTTATTACGTACAATGTTGAGAGCAACATATGACACTAAAAGGCGTGCTGACAACTTTTGTAATTTTTATATCCTTCTAAGCAAAGGCTGATCCTTGTTAACACTTATTGCACCACAATGATGACCCACTACAATCTTTGACGACCCTAATATTAAATTAAACGCATTGCGAAACTAAGTCGCAAGCGTTTGATACGCGATGCTGCCTGTGATATGCGACACCCTTTGACCTGCCGACTTGTTTACGTTAAATGCAACCTACTTTTATTTGCTTGCATATTGTATTTATGTTATGCAAAGCACTAGGTAAACGCATCCAAATTTGAATCATGGTATGTTTGAATAAGGATTAAAATATATCTGTAACCGTAAAATAATTGAACACGTTTAAGGTAACGAATAATAACGGGTATTAGATTAACAAAGAATTCATTACAATATCAATCTTGTCATGCGCCAATTACGTTCAAAATAGAAATTATTTGTTTTGGTTTATTTGGTTTCCCTGTTAACATACCAGAATTCTACTACGTCTTTTAATAAATCCGTTGCGTATTGAATCTTAAAATGTAACAATTAAAGTGAAAATTGATTGATTACAACAATTTATTTGTCATAACTGCGTCGTATTAATTATCCAATCAGAAACGCGGGTCTACATCACGCTATTGAAGTTTTTTCGTTTGATCATATAAATAAAAGTTTACTTGGTAAGGCGTTGGGGAATCCGTGTGTCTATGACGACCGGTAGCACATGGAGGATCCTACAACAGTCACGTTGCGAAACCTGTAGCTCGAGCACGAATATTTTCCTTCTATCGAGTAGTTACGTTATCGTATCGCCATCGAGAAGATTTGTATGAAGATTGGAGCAGCGCCCCCGTGGGCGTAATTAGAACTAAAATTTGGTAGCACGAACTTTGAAGTTCACTTTCGTATCGTCATCGAATAGTAAACGTGAAGTTTGCGTGAAGTATTCGTCACAGAATGTATGGAAGTGGTAGCACGAATATTTTTTCCTTCTATCGAGTAGTTACGTTAACGTATCGCCATCGAGAAGATTTGTATGAGGTTTGGAGCAGCGCCCCCATGGGCGTTTTTGGAACTAAAATTTGATAGCACTAACTTTGACATTCACTTTCGTATCGTCATCGAGTAGTAAACGTGAAGTTTGCGTAAAGTATTTGTCAAAAAGTGGTAGCACGAATATTTTTTTGACGTAAGGTAAAGTAAACTTACGAAGGCTGGCTATCGAGAAACACGCAAAGTTTCTCACTGTACTTTTGATGGTGACACAATTTGCGAGAACAAGTTGCGGTTAGTTTTTGGTGTTATTCTTTCAAAATATCACCGGAAAAAATCATAAGATTGCGTAAAAATTTGCATACTAGTGCCTTGCGCTATTATTTTACCTGGGTTTAATCAAATAATCCAGAAATGAAGAACGAGAAACGAGGTAACTAATCTAAGAACATTACTTCTACTTTTTATTTTTTTGAAAGTAAAATAATTAAAATACATTTATAAATAGGTATCTTTCTTTAAAGGGGAATGAGTCAACGAGTTACGATGAGAAAAACAACACATCCTCTGGATATATCAGATGCCAGTGAAATTGCATTTTGTCAGATGCAAATAAAGAGGCATTTGCGTTCCTGTGCGAAGAACTCCGCAACGAAACAAGTTTAAAGTCGAGTAATAGAATTCTCAAGGTATTTTATTTAATAGGTCGGTACCTAGTTTTCAATTTGAATAAGGTATGAATATTGAAACAAATTATTTTATGTTATTTGTCTTTATATTGGGTTTTATGTTCCTTGTCGTTCTTGGCTACTAGCTCATACCAGAACAATGTGGGCAGGCATATAATAGAATAGAATAGAATATTTCAAGCTGCATAGGCCCATAGATAAATACCTTAAAGACTAACAATCACATTAGCGTTACTAGTGTCAGCAAATGTTAGAGAAGTGATGGATGTTCTCTGCAGCTCACCCATTGCTGAAACTTTCATAAAGTTCCCTAATACAAGGGCAGAAAGGGATTTGATTAGGCAAGGAAAAGTGTTCCAAGTTGTCTTAGGAGGAGTGTGAACCCAAGCCAAAAAAGCGCTCCCCATACAAACAGTGATAATGGTTCCCACCGTCTAAACCCTAACCTATGGCAATGGTTTTTGGTATGTTGTCATAATGCCTTAGAACTAGGTTTATTTGCATTGGTGCTGAAAATATTGCAATATTTGGTTTGGTGTTTTATACAAAACACAAATGCGTTAATATTTTTGAAACTATTAAGAATATTTAAAAAATCAAAACATACGAACCTAGTTCTAGGGCATAATAATAACATACAAAAAAATCATGGCTATAGGTTAAGGTTAAGAGGGTGGAAAACGTTATCGCAGTTTGTATGGACAGCGCTGGGTTCACACTCCTCTTAAGATTAATTATTTGTAAACTGTGTTCAGTACAAATATTATCTTTTGTGGTAAAAGCATCAACAGTTGCCCATCTCGAGTGCACTTTTTTTCCTAAAAAATATATTTCTCATCTAAATTACTAAGTACCATTGAGTACACTGCTGAAGATTTCATTTAACTTTAACTTATATATTATAGATTAAATTTTCTTAGCTTATTCTACCATTATTATTAGTACTACTTATTGCTTGTCTTAATATCAATATTATCTTATCATATTTTACGCAAAATATGGAATATCGGGTGTTTGTGTCTGTATAGATGAATCACACTTCCAAATAAAGGTGTTAAACATTAACTCCTGCTTACTATTGTAGAAAACACTTTCACTCATTGAATATGTAAAAATTGTAAGGACTCCATGTAGTTAATTTATTTTACTTACTAATAGGCACTATCTTAATTGTAAAATAATTGCTTAATTATTAATTTATTAAAAGATTGTGATTTCAGTTTTATTTTTTGTTTTATGCAATATTATTTATTTATTAGGTAGGCAATGCGGGACACAAGAGAACCACTAATGTGTTGTAAGCCCTTAGGCCTCCGGATCGATCACCCACTGTACGAAACGCAGTAGCAAGCTACTACATCACGCTGATGTACTGCGAGTGTGGTACTGCCCTGGTCGAACCCGTTCATTCGTACTGCAAATATATACTGGCTTCACAGTGCGCCTCTACCACTACAAAAACTAACCCCCTGATTCATAAACGTGTGTTGTCTACACAATTGCCCTCGAATGAAAGAGACGAAACATAAGTTACGTTATGTAGTTAAGAGAGGTTGGCAAACTTGTATGGATAAGGTTAATCTTATTTATTACTTAAAAACCTTCCTTAAAAAAGCTCTAAATGAGAGTGATAACCATATCAAAATCCGTTATGTGGTTTAGAAGTAAGGGGTAGGTAAGTTAAAAGGAGCACCTATGTTGGTAAATAAATAAAGGCTTTGTTATTTTATATTTATTCGTTGTTTTTTTTATTTAAAATAACTACATATATAATTTTGTATAGTGTTTGCATGGGGCGATATTTCACCCAATAGTGATAGTAGACAATAACTAAAAATACAATTTTTCTTCTTTACTAGTCATCATGCTATTTCTAATCTACTCGCGATCTAACCTGAGCGCTCATCTCACATACAGACTTACATTTTGCGTTCATTCATAATCTCAATTATTCACATCTAAGAAACTCGTAATAACATACATCGCCTCTTTCATTAATTCAAGCCATCGATCGAACTCAAAGCTGGAGCTCCATGTCTCTCTGCCGAATCCTCGCTCTTTCCAGCACGACGAACATTTAATCCCTCTCTGAGACTCCTCGCATTCTTCTCAGGTCTTAAAAATTGTTCTTCTGCAGTCAGTCTCCTTCTCACAGTGCCGGATTAGCCACATAGCAAGAGTAGCTAATGCTACGGGCGCCGCGCTCCTACGCCTGTCTGACCGCAATAAAAAAATATTTAATACCCTAAACTTGAGAACCTAAAGCAAACTAAGGGCCTCTTGACAGAATTTGCTACAGGCCCCGCGCTGGCTTAATCCGGCACTGCCTCATAGCCGGGCTGCTCGGTCCGACAGCGGGCTGCTCGGCCCGGCGGCGGTCTGCACGGTCCGGCGGCTGCAGTCAGAAGTGTTCCATGTATCTGCATCTAAAATTTATAGAAATAATTTATTATCTTTACATAGTATAAAATGTCTGTTCTCATATTTGCGGCCGCTTACTCCTTCTAGACCACGCGACGGATTTTGAATCCAAATTGTACCCGTGCAAAGCCGAGCCGAGCCGCTAGTTATTTCATAAAACCTTTCAAATTTTAAAAATGATAATGATCACCCTATTACTGTCAGCCTCAGAAGTAGCTAAACACTTAAGAACCTTGTCGGGGTAACGTATGAAATGGGAGTTGCTCGAATTTGTCACATCACTGACAGCGACAAGGTACTAAAATGTTCAGCTACTTCTGAGACTGACCGTAAATGCTAGGGTAACATAAAATAATAATATTTCATAGTATGCCCTGCATAAAATTTAATTTGTAAATCAGTATTCAGCTTTGAGTAGAAATTTTAAACAAAATATACAAAATTCCGTTCACAAGCTAGTGACCCGTGCGTGAGTCACAGACAGACAGCAGGGTGACAGAAATGTGGTTTTGTGCTTAGGATATAGAAACGTAAAGACTACAAATTTTAATTTCATACCTAAGCCACTCGATCCAACTTTAAAAATGCTTACCAAGTGATGTCTTGCTTTTCCATTTCTTGTGGCTGTGTGTCGTTGTCTTCAGACATAGCTGGTGGCATTCTCCAATCTCTATATAACAAGGGCAAGTAATTAAAATATGATTAAAAATTAATTATAACCATGTTTTTTCCATTATAGGTACAGTCAACTAAATTGATTTCTGACTACGGAGATTCTTTTCACAATAAATTTCATTTTGACTCTTCAGATAGGTAGACAGATGAAACGTTTATTTGTTACTGCAAGCACACACAATCAAATTTACAAACAATTGAGAAGAAAAAAAACGAAAGGTAACAAATTAGATGAGTACTTATTGTCTGTGTGCGCTGCAGCAGTACAAAATGCCATCTCACAACAATAACTCAATGTGACAGGGTTCTAAGTGACCAAGAATCCAAATCCGTTAGCCATAATGCATGATGGAGATAACTTGTCCTTCTTTTAGGATGAATATAAGCTACATTTTACCCCAAAAATCTGACACCCTGCAGCAAAATTGAGATTTAGCGAAAGACTTGTAAAATGCACAATAATTATTCTCAATCTACACTAATATAATAAAGAGGTAAACTTTGTGTGTTTTTTGTTTGTTAGTTTGTTTGTATGTAGGGGGTAATCTCTGGTAATAAATAAATATCTTGGGACGATGTACACAAATTGAACTAATCTGTGCTTCTGTGAGTGTACTAACCAATATGTCAAAGTTAACACAAACAACACAAAAATATGGTGTGGATACATACTTAAATACATATAACATCCATGTCACTGGTACAAACATTTATATTGAACATTCAAACAAGTACATTTAATGGTACTAGGCATCCTGATAAAGCCGGGCATAATTAGGCTTTATGGAGGAGTCTTCAGGCAAGTTAGATGGTGTTCCGCCTGTCCAGCTTTTTACATTTGACCAGTCAAATCACTAAATAATACAGTGAAAAGTATAAAAAGGCTGGTTTTACAATTCGTTTTGTCATATTAAACTAAGGCATAAGATCCTTAAAAAGGTGGTAACCTGGTATATCTGGACAGATATTTACTCAAAAAACAGTGTAAATCAAACAGGACCTTGTCAAGTTATGCAGACATTCAAACTTTAATCGAACTGTACAGTAAGTAGGCACTAAGTAGGTATATTTTAATGACATTAATATGTGGTACGTTATAAAAAGGTTGGGCGCATTTACTATACATATAGTGCTTACCTTTTGCTTGTTTTCTTCAGTTCGGATATCGCCTGTCTCGTCACAGCCTAGCCTGTCGGCTAGCTACAGTTGGTGATGTGCACCAGTGGCGTCTCTGCAGCCCCTGGAGGATTTAGATAAATTTTCGTGTCTTAAACAAATATTCACAATATGGATATCCGTAGGTAGAAAGTCAAATAAAGCCAAATCACAATGAATGTTTACTGAGGGACTAAGGAACTACATTAATTTCTATATTGTAAAGTATGAAAATGGATGTTAAATTAATAAGGACCTAGTCCGTGAGTGTAGTTCTATCAAAGTTGTAAGAATGAATTTAACCGCTTACCTCTCCATAAAATCTGCCAACTGCGAGAAACTGTTTCTTGATTTCATTTTCCAACACAAATTATTCACTTTTCATCCTTACTTTAATTTTAATTATGAAAACTGATACATTTCGATCGAACAGTTCGATCTTTATAATTTAAGTACAAGTGTCAAAATACAACGTTCGAAAATTTAAACTCTTTCGGCCCAATGATTAAATATTAACATATTTATTATTTTCTTGCCATATTTCAACATTTCCTTTTATTGTATAAATAAATATACAAATTACATAGGTTTCCGTAATATTCATGCTGTTTCCTGTATTTCTAACATATTTAAAATGATCCATAGTAACTTACTATGATTAGTGTTAGGTTTCTGAACATACCTAGCTAGTAGATTCATGACTTTATTTGACTATCGTCGCGTTTACTACTATGTCTCTCTAATCTGTGGTCGCGTTTACGTATCGAGCTAACGTGAGTGAGGTTTTAAGATTCGTGCTACCGATAGCTTTCGTAAAAGTAAAGTAAACGTTAGGTTATCGAGTAGTAAAGGCGATACTAAAAAGTTACTTAGGTATGACTCCAATATTCTTGCTCGGGCTTCTGTTTGTGTATCGAGATTGTAAATGTTTTGTGATTAAAAATTATTAATCCTTCGTATTACAAGTACTGTATGCTGCCCCAGTGTGAAAGCTACAAGCATTTAAACACCAAACAAATTATTTATATTTGTCCCAAGTAAACAAGAAATACGGAAAAACACTTGCAAGAAAAATGATGCACATTGTTTATCAACATATTCAAGAATGTATTTATGTAAAGGTCATTTCTATGTAAGTATTTAACAAAATGTAATTTAGGAAATACATCATTATAACAAAACTGATGAATTTTATTTGACTATTGTAAATATTGTTTGAGGTTAGGTTTTTGTTTCTTTTTTAGTTACCAAATGATATGCTCAATTATACCGCTCAAGTATCAATATGATACTATATTATGGGAAAAGTATCAGAAGTGCGCTTGAAACCAGGATGTAGGTACTCGAAGTAAATTTGAATGTCCAGAAGACAGAAGAAAACGGACATGCAGCAGCTCAGAACGACCATACATGATAAAAAAAACAAAGACTGGAGATAATAGCAGTCATCATCATCATCGTCATGTCAGCCACAAGAAGTCCACTGTTGAACATAGGCCTCCTCCATGGATTTCCAAAGTGACCGGTTGGAAGCAGCATGCAACCAGCGCCTTCCTTCCACCTGTATGAGGTCATCCGATAATAGCAATGCCTTAATAAAATAAAACTAGTATGTAATTTCAAATAGGTTTTTTATTTAAATAAACACTCATTTACACATAAGCACACTCACTCTACACTTTGATATAATAATAATATATAATGATATAATAAAGGGTATATATTTGTTTTCCAAAAGTTTAATAACTTATGGTTAACTAAATCTTCAACATATGCAAGGTTGAATGATACATTTATTATATTCACTTTTTTATTTTTGGGATAGTCTGGGTCAGCTACACAATAATAAGTTTTTCTTTTGTGATAAAAACATTTGAAGCTGCACTTGGGGATTGTATTTTCCTGTAGGCTTTCCATTCTTTACATAGGTAATTATTGTAGGTCTTTTCATTCACTCAACAAAAGTGCAGGAAGGTTCCTCACTTCTGTGATGCAACGGCATGTTTACATCCCCCTGTAAAGCTACACAGTCTTCGCACCTCACAGAGAAAATCTTTTCTTCCTCTTCGTCTAAAATGAGTGCGCATCTATTTAACTGAGCATGAACTTTATGCTCCGGGCATATTTTACACTTCACAGTACACAATTTTGAACTTGTATGTAGGTGACAGCATTATCTCCGTAGGAATCACGTGAGGACCTGAAATAAAGTTTATTCATTTATATATTTTTTTTTTATACAACATAGAAAGGCAAACACGCAAGTGGGCCACCTGATGGTAAGTGATCACCACGACCTATAGACACCTGCAACAACAAAGAGAGTGCAGATGCGTTGCCAACCCAGAGGGCTAAGTTGGAATACCTCTTATGCCAGTAATTACACCGGCTGTCTTGCTCTCCACGCCGGAACACAACAGTGCAAGCACTGCTGCTTAGCGGCAGGATTAGCGAGCAAAATGGTGGTAGCGATCCGGACGGACCTTGCACAAGGTCCTACCACCCGCAAATTAATCACGTTTTTAACTTTTACAGAGTAAAGGTAACGAAAACCCACATTAGTCATATTATTAGGTGTCAATGGCATTTAAGATTGGCTAGTATTACTGCCTATGACATGATTTCTGAGAAATTTGTCCAAGCCTGGGGTTGGCTTTTACGATCTGTGCAATAAGTGAAGCAGCTGGTACATTCTATTATTTTATTATATTTATTGTTTGTTACTAGACGAGAATGGAAGTTAATTAAAGTATCGTTCATAAAACTCAAATTACAATGAATGTTTACTGAGAGACTGATGAACTACTTACTTACATCAATTTCTATATTGTAAAGTATTAACGTATCAACAAATATTTAATTAATTAGAAGATTAGGAGCTAGTCCTTGATTGTAGTTCTATCATAGTTGTAAGAATTAATTTAACAGCTTACCTCTCCATGAAATCTGCCATTATGGCCAACTGCGAGAAAATGTTTCTTGGTTTCATTTTCCAATACAAATTATTCACTTTTACTTTTTATTTACTATCTAAATATCGTTATTTAACTAATAAATTCCGTTCGAACTTTATTTATATTTTGAGTACAAGAGTACAAGTGTCAAAATACAACGTTCGAAAATTTCAACTCTTTCGTCCCAATGATTATTATATTAACATATTTAATTATTTTCTTACTGTATATATATTTTTCGTATAATTTCATAAATAAATATACAAATTACACAGATTTCTGTAATATTCAAGCCGTTTCCTGTGTTTCTAACTTATTTAAAATGATTCTTAGTAATTGACTTCGCTCAGTGAGGTATCCGAACGTACCTATCCAGTAGATTCGTAGCTTTATTTAACTATCGTAGCGTGTACTCGATACGTTAACGTGAGTCAGATTTAGAGATTCGTGCTACCGACAGCTTGCGTTAAAGTAAAGTAAACGTAATCGAATAGTAAAGGCGATACGAAAACGTAACGCATGACTCCAATATTCGTGCTCGGGCTACTGATCAACTTTGCGATGTGTTGTTGTAAATTGAAATGAAAAAATTAAATGAATAATAATAGGAAAATCCTTGGCGCTAAGCGGTCGATAGCCCTTGGAGATTCCACCTATACACGTAAAACGTGGCCTTAAGCCGGGGTTCAGCACCCTGGGGGTCGCATCATATCTGTGGAGTCTGGCCAACTTTGCAGGTATGTTGTGTGTACACGTAAAACGTGGCCTTAAGCCGGGGTTCAGCACCCTGGGGGTCGCATCATGCCTGTGGAGTCTGGCTCACTTCACAGATATGTTGTGTTTAAACACCATAGTTAACCGGTCTGTGCACGGACAGGAGCGCTATGTGACCGTAAGGGTCAGACTTGCACTGGAAGTTGTGTTAAGCTTTTGTTTTTCATTACCACTCCAATGATCCGCTATCGATCAGAAATCGGTCGGATTGCTCCAAAATCTTAAACGAGATTTAAATAATAATAATTATCATGTGTAGTAAAGTCAGAGCTACTCACTTAAATTTTGACAGTTGCGCTATGTGATCGAAAGGGTAAAACTTAAATCTCACCTGATCAATCCAACGCAAGTTATGTTAAGATTTGTTTCTCATATCCACTCCAATGTTAAGCTATCGCTTAAAAGATACTAAGCATTCTAACCCACTTGCGTCGAGTATTAAAATCCACAAAACCTATTGGGCGTTCTAGACCACTTACTTGCATCGAGTATTAAAATCCACAAAACCTATTGGGCGTTCTAGACCACTTACTTGCATCGAGTATTAAAATCCACAAAACCTATTGGGCGTTCTAGACCACTTACTTGCATCGAGTATTAAAATCCACAAAACCTATTGGGCGTTCTAGACCACTTGCATCGAGTATTAAAATCCACAAAACCTATTGGGCGTTCTAGACCACTTGCATCGAGTATTAAAATCCACAAAACCTATTGGGCGTTCTAGACCACTTCCATCGAGTATTAAAATCCACTAAACCTATTGGGCATTCTAGACCACAAAACCTATTGGGCATTCTAGACCACAAAACCTATTGGGAATTCTAGACCATAAAACCTATTGGGCGTTCTAGACCATGAAAGTGGTCTAGAATGCCCAATATTTTACTACTAACGTCAGTAATCGCGACAAGCAGTGCAACATAAGTAGGTTAGGTATAGCGCTATACATTAAGTTGCAATTTAAGCTGTCTGTTTTTTTTTAAACTAACACACTTTTATTCCTAATTAAACATTATTAAGAAATGTTTCGTAAGCTTACTTATGTAGTTGACAGATGAGCACGTATGTAGATATATTAAATAGCAGGTTTCGACAGAGCGTAATCAGTCGACAGGAGACATTCCGAAGAGGAATCCATAATTATTATTTTTTTTGCATTTTCGTTTGGCAAGCTGCCTTGTGTTTGTCAGCGAGATGGGGTACGGACAAAGCAAAGAAGGACATTCTCAGACCAACAATGTTGCAATTGCACAAGTCTAAACATTATCGGGCCGGGTCGTGTCGAAACTAAACTATATTGGCATTGGACTCATAATAATCGGGGCAACGCTACTGATTATTCTGCTGTATGTACTTCGAGCCAAGTGCAAGCGTCACGTGAGAAGCTGGTTACGCAAAACTGTCGAGACGCTGCCGCCGCCCACTTCGATCCGCGTCAGTAATGTGCAGCCGCAGCAATCTGCGGGTGTTCATGCGACGTACCAGTGTAACTAGAGTAAGCTGTGAACTCATTCGTATGTTTGTCTGTATGACATGTAATATGTTAATTATTTTGTTTAAATTTAAGTTTGTTTTTATCAAAGGGGGGGACTACTGTGGGAACACAGGAGCGACTCCTTCTCACAGAGTCAGCAAATTCCTCCCACCCCGCGAGGGGCGCGGGGAACGTGCAGCGACGTACTGCGAAGGCAGTCGCTCCCTGCACCTTATATCATTAAGACTTCAATAAATAATAGATAGTGCAAGAGACTATTATTTAACGTGGACCACCATCACTCACAATTTAAATCTCTGGGACGACACAATATCAGTTAAATAAAAGTTAACAATTTATTTTCTGCTTTGTAAAATTGAAATGTTCCATTACCCATAACGTTTTGTATTTCTAAGAGCGCACTATTCCATTATAATGTCACGTAATTCGATCTGTAATAACAGACGTTGGATTCCATTCTATACTTGATGACTCTATGAGATCATCCTTATGCACTGTGCATTAACTGTAAACATAGCTCGTAAGTTCTGAGAACTTTATTTTAATTGAGTGGCGTGGGAACAACATTAATTTATTTTATGGGGTTATTCCAAATTTTTAAATAAAATGGTATCCTTCTATCTAACTTTGAGATAGAGATTATCTATCTAAAGACTAAAACCTGAAAAGTAGCAACATAAATGATACGTATGTGACAAAAACTTTTTTTAAATTCATTTAAACTAGTAAACGGCAGCATCAATTCCGATGGGGTTTATACTAATTGATCAAAATTTAAGTAATAACAAAAGTACATAAAATAAACTCATTGTCATATACAGTAATCACCTACCTTGATATTGACTTTAATGCATCTCGTCTCGTCTACATAGAATCTGCAAGCCTGCTGTATGGATCTAGTTGTCAGAATAAATGAAACCTTATATTATCTATAAAACCAAAAAAAAAAAATAGTAAACTTAGTCATCTCGTCCACAAGCGCAACATAACTACATAACATTCATATTTGTTAAAAAAACACGAGACACATCGTACGAATGTGTTAAAAATATATCAGTTATCTTAAAAAAATATATTTAAAAATAAATTGCTTAAAATAAAATGCTAGCTGCACCAATATAAAAAAAAAATCATTACCTACCTTAATCTTGGCATTATTATAAATCGTAATAAAATTATGTATTTACTTTTCTGAATTATTTTTAGTTAGTAGTGAAAAAACTTGATGAAAAACAATTTACGTGTCGAATATAGATTTCAGGAACGAAGTATTTATCTATACAATACAGAAAAATTTCAATAAATTTGTTTAAAAAAAAATGGAAGATAATGTAATAAAAATTAGCTTACGGGACATGGCGTATTGCCTAGTTACGTCTCTCGTGCAACCTTCAGCCACCAACACTCCCTGCGGCACTACTTCCGATACCATCAACTCCCGGCAGCACCACTTCCGACTCCAACAACTCCCAGCAGCAACACTTCCGTCTCAAATTAAGTCTGTTTTCATCTTTAAATTTCTCTTCTTCCTTTTTATATTATTCTATGTTTTTCTCTTCGCTCTTCTTTAATTTCTCCCTTTCTTCCCTTTATTTTCGTAAAGCTATTTTCTTCTTTGCTTGAATACAATTCATCTTCGATTTTCGGCAATGGGTCTTGAAGTTTAATTTCGTTCTATATCTGTGTTTTTTTTCTGTGTTTTTGGTTCTTTCTTCTGTAGTTATTATCTTCCCTCAATATTGTAAGTTATTCTGATTAGTGTTTTTTTTTGTCCTTGTCGTTACATTTTTCTACATAATTATTCACTTTTTCTTCCGACGCAGCGCGCCGCCAGTGCCGCGCGAAGTCGAACCTGGCAGGGTCGCCATGTGGTGACGAGACAAAATGAGACAACTGTTCGCGGTTATAGTTGGATTTATTGTGTGTTCTCTTACAATGCAAACATACTATATATTGTCAAGCATGAGAGAGTGTGCGTGCAGTGCACCACACTACACCACGCCGGAACACAACAGTGCAAGCGTTGCTGCTTAGCGGCAGGATTAGCGAGCAAGATGGTGGTAGCGATCCGGACGGACCTCGCAGAAGGTCCTATCGCTCGCAAAATAATTGCCAAACATTGCTCTAACGAAAAGATAAACCGGATTGAGGGCATACTTAACTTTGCTATTAGAAAATTGTTCGCAGGTCGCTGTCAATTTACAATGTGTAAATATATAAGTTACTGATCGAAAAATCAATAACAGGTTAGTGGAAACTGTCCGTATGGTTGGCGCTAAGTTTTATAAGCCCAATCGTACCAATAGACCACAAAAACTCTCAGACCATACTCTCGACCTCATGGCTGAACGACGCTCGTTGCAACTGCAGTCCTCTAACGACGCGAAGTCATATAGGCAGCTCAATAGACGCATATCAAGTTCCATGCGGCACGACATCCGAACCTTTAATACAAATCGTATTAAAGAGACGATTGAGCGGAATAAAGGCTCCAAAGTGTTCGCAAAAGACTTGTCTATTGGGCAGAGTCAGCTGACGAAGCTGAAGAGGGAGGACGGTAGTATAGCGTCGACCAAAGCAGAGGTGCTGAGGGAGGTTGAGAGGTTCTATGGACAGTTGTACACCTCGGTCTCAAAACCTGTTAGCAGCCTGGCCAAAGATCCAAGAGCCAAGCTGACCCGACACTATACCGAAGATATCCCGGACATCAGCCTGTACGAGATTAGGATGGCCCTGAAACAGCTTAAAAACAACAAGGCGCCGGGCGAAGACGGAATCACATCAGAGCTTCTGAAAGCGGGTGGAACACCGGTACTTAGGGTCCTTCAGAAGCTCTTTAATTCCGTGGTGCTCGGAGGTGCAACGCCAGAAGCATGGAACAGAGGCGTGGTGGCGCTGTTCTTCAAGAAAGGGGACAACACTTTTCTGAAGAACTATAGACCCATCTCGCTTCTGAGCCATGTTTATAAGCTTTTTTCCAGGGTCATCACGAATCGTCTCGAACGCAGGTTTGATGACTTCCAGCCTCCCGAACAAGCCGGTTTCCGAAAAGGCTTTAGTACCATAGACCACATCCACACGCTGCGGCAAGTTATACAGAAGACCGAGGAGTATAACATGCCATTATGCTTAGCGTTTGTGGACTATGAGAAGGCCTTTGATTCGATCGAGACGTGGCGGTGCTTGAGTCTCTCCAGCGATGCCGTATTGACTATCGGTATATCGAAGTGTTGAAGTGTTTGTACAATAACGCCACCATGTCGGTCCGAATACAAGACCAGAGGACACAGGAAATTCCATTGCAAAGAGGTGTGAGACAGGGAGATGTTATCTCTCCAAAACTGTTCACCAACACAATGGAAGATGCCTTTAAGCTTCTGGAGTGGAAAGGATTCGGCATCAATATCAACGGCGAGTACATCACTCACCTTCGATTTGCCGACGATATAGTAGTCATGGCAGAATCGATGGAAGACCTTAGCACGATGCTTGAAGACCTCAATCGGGTTTCCCAACAGGTGGGCCTTAAGATGAACATGGACAAAACAAAAGTCATGTCGAATGTCCATGTGGTGCCCACCCCAATAGCAGTAGGAAACTCAACTCTCAAAGTTGTTGACGAATACGTCTACCTAGGACAAACAGTCCAACTAGGCAGATCCAACTTTGAGAAAGAGGTCAATCGTCGAATCCAACTCGGCTGGGCAGCGTTCGGGAAACTGCGAAATGTCTTCTTGTCCAATATACCTCAGTGTCTGAAATCGAGAGTGTATGATCAATGTGTGTTACCAGTGATGACTTATGGCACTGAAACGTGGCCGCTTACTATGGGCCTTATACGAAAGCTCAAAGTCACGCAACGAGCTATGGAGAGGGCTATGCTTGGAGTTTCTCTGCGTGATCGAATCAAAAATGAGGAGATCCGCAGACGAACGAAAGTAAACGACATAGCCCAGCGGATTAGCAAGTTGAAATGGCAGTGGGCAGGACACATAGCACGGAGAACTGATGGCCGATGGGGTCGAAAAGTTCTCGAATGGCGGCCGCGTATTGGCAAGCGCAGCGTAGGACGACCAGCCACAAGATGGTCCGATGACCTCATACAGGTGGCAGGAAGGCGCTGGTTGCATGCTGCTTCCAACCGGCCACTTTGTAAATCCATGGAGGAGGCCTATGTCCAACAGTGGACTTCTTGTGGCTGAGATGATGATGATGATGATCGAAAAAAAAACTTTTTGAGATGTGGTAACTAAAAAATTAGATTTTGCGTACAATTTCCTTTACTTGGGATATAAGACATCGCTTCTTACTACATTACAGGATTTTAGTGATCGGGAAGTAGTCGTATAGATTTTTGATTCACTTGCGAAAGTCTAAATATGTGGTCTAAACGGTCATATTTTTTTAATTGCGTTGACTTAATAGTTTGATTTTTTCACAGCTCCAAGAGATAACAGACCTGAAAATTTGATATTAAAATAAATTAGCTCTATGCGTTTCTGAGCAAAGGGTTTTGACAAACAGACTATCCTGTAAGGGTTCCTTTGGAGATGATGATGAGTTTAGTAAAAACGGAAAATGTTAAAATAAAAATAAAAGCTTAAAAACTATTACCTGACTACGGAAAAAACTAAAAAGTAAAAAATAAGTTACAGTTGATTACTATCATTGTCCTATAGAGTAAGGCATGTCTTTTGATGTGTTAGATATTACTGTTAACTTACTTTTGTTTAAGTCTTCTGGCAGTATCCCATTAATAGCGTAATAATACAAATCAAATGCCGTGGTCGTGCGTATTTGCTATACTTGATGGTTGTAGTTGACGCACGACCAAGGCATCGGGTTTGTATTATTAGGCTATTTATGGGACACTGCCAGAAGACTTAAACAAAAGTAAGTTAATAGTAATATCTAACACATCAAAAGACATGCCTTACTCTATAGGACAATGATAGTAATCAATTGTAACTTATTTTTTACTTTTTAGTTTTTTTCCGTAGTCGGGTAATAGTTTTTAAACTTTTATTTTTTAGATCAAGTGACACTGCTAGCTAGGGCAGCCGACGGGGACGCTAGAGCTCTATTCCCAATTATTTTAAAACGTAAATTACGGAAATTGTACAGGCTTTAAGAATTAAATTTGGTGACAATCGCACCATTGAACAAATAATTGCAGAGATCACTCGCATCAAGCGTTTCGCGAACGAAAACCCGTTAACATTCGCTAATCGTCTTAAAGAATTGTTATACGCAGCTAAAAATAAAGCAGAAACACCTCAGGCAACAACAATATTAGAAAACGTTTGCATCGACCAACTATGCAAAAATTTAGATATCGCAACGGACAGACTAATACGATCCGCGCAACATGCTAGCTTTGATGAGGCATTCAATCAATTGAAACACGAAACTGAATTACACCCCGAATATTTTATTAGGAAACAAGAAAAATCATACATATATCAGAAACCCAATAATTACCGCTTTAATCAACCACAGCAATTCAGACCAACAGTACTTAATACACCACCTAGACCGACACTTCCGTACTCGTAACTGTTACAATGTGCTACGTTACTACGAGCCACACTAGAGGGCGCTACTAATGCCAGCGTTTATTTTACCAATCGGTATAAAAAAACGCTGGCAACATTTAAAATCGTTAGGGCCGCCCCTTGTTTGAATTAGTTACTACCCCTTTCCTTTGGAAGGGCTGCTCGAAATTTGGCTTATAAAAGCCCCTGCAGCTCTCAAAGAGCTGATTTTTTTCTACATCACTACAACCACCTCTAAACGGTGAAACCTCTGCCCAACTGAGCAACTACCTACGGGCTCACGTTCACCAAACTACCTACGGGCTACCCAACTACCTACGAGCTCACGTTCACAAACTATCTACGGTCCAACGAACCCCAAGCTTCGCATATCCTCGAGCCACCTGCAGGGCACCTCTTGCCGGTTACTTGGACACTGTACCCTGACCGAGCTGCTGCCAGCCGGTTACTTGGACAACCGTACCCTTGCCGAGCTTTCTACGCCCTTGCAGCCTACGGAGACCTGCCGAACCTCAAACCTACGCTGCACAGTGGGAAAATCGCTAATGTTTCGTCTCAAAACTTCATATCTCAGTTGTTTCAAAATGAAATGAGCTGTAATTTTGCACACATATACTTGGATATATAGGCTCTGAATGACAAAAAATTTATTTTGAATTCGGGCATAATTATTCAATAAAAAAATAAATATATCCATTTTATGTAAAAAAAATATATATTTTATTATAATTTTATTTTCTTTGCATAAAATATACTAAAAAATAAAATCCAATCAAATTCAAATTAATAAACACAAAATTTGGCAAGTTCTTCCAGATTTTCATTCATATTAGGAAGTGCCTTGACTTCATCAAGAAGTTACTTTTATTTTGTGTTTAAAATTCTTATCAAACTTGATATATATGGATCAGAAGTATATAAGAAGATATAGAACACTTCTTCATTAGGTGGTCTTAAACACTTTCTAGAATGATGCATTCGGTTTATTTATTTCATCCTCGTTTTGGGCTTCGTGCGCGTCTTCTGACAATTATCCGATAGGTAAAAAGCTAACTATCTGCTCATTTTTTTTTCTCCGTGAATAAGTCTTATATGTGCGGAGAAAGGCATATAATACTAATTACAAATATTCACGTGTAGTTGAGCTGTAGGCATTGGTACTAATGCATACTCACTGATTTTTTTTAATCAGCAGCCATTCTAGATGACATTATTTATATTTGTTTTATAAGTCCTACGTCTACACCCGTAATGACTGCGGAGCAAGAGTAATTCTTAAAATAATCTTTAAGTTGTTATACAAGGCAAAGAAACGCTGTTTCGTGCAAAATAATAAGAAACTAATACTTTGCACTCTACCCTTAAAAACCTCAATAGATGAGAGGGAAAATTTTATCAAGTTTTGTGGTCAACCCCACTAAAACTGTTAAATACACCCTTCCTTGTCTTGTGTTGTGTAACTTGACCTTATTAAATAAGAAATTCAGACTTTTCCCTCACTTAATTGTTTGTGTGGTTTTAATTTTATTACAAGCAAATTTTTTGATCATATTTAAATTAGGCTCTGAAAAAAGGGACTCATTACTTTCTATTCAATAAAATATACGAAAGTCAAGTAAAAATTCAACTATTCTTGTCATTTCATGACAAATTTAAAATAATTGTAAAAAATCTCAAAAACAGTGCCTTTTATCTCTCGAGACAATTTGGAATCGAATTAGAAAAGGGGCAAATATGTGCAAAAAAGGTTTTTTTCCCTAGATATAATAATACTTAGAGATCATAATGCAATAAATATCTCGACATCGGGAAGCATCGGCAACAGCTAAATCTCTAATCAAAAAAATAATAACCCAAAAAATAAAACATCTCAAACTACAGTTATTTATTTTAGTATATGAAACTTACATATATAATATTATATGCGGAAAAATGGAGAAGATAATAAGAATTTCAAAAATGTATAATACTTATATATTTGTACAAAAAACGTTAGAGTAAATTGGCATTGAATCTTAGTAACGTCTTGCGTCAAAATCAGTTAATTATACATGAGTTAGGTTTGATGTCTGATTATGTTTATATTAAACACTCAAAATAAAATAAAAGTACTCAAATAAAAACTTCATTTATTATGCTATTATAATTTACTATTTATATTCCGTAACATCGACTTTCACGTTAAGAGGTTTTGAGACGGCTTTGTATGGGGCTTTCCCATAGTGCGCTGCTCCACGTCGGGTCACGGCCAGGGGAGTGCGAGCGATCACGTTAATTGACTCAAGTTAGGAATTAGGCACAAGAATTACGAACTTACGACCTAGAGTCTCTAGTCGTCCTAGGGAGCTTTTATTTAATAAAAAACGTATTGTTATAATTCTTGTTTCACTCGAAAATCCCCTAGGGCGAACTTCTGTACCTGACCGGGTAACAGTGTAACTTTATTATTATATTTAACCTATTAAAAATAAATACTTGAATGTACGAAAATATATACGTAACTATAAATACCTGAATTTAAATACTTGGCCATAAAAATGTGTGATCGTCTAGTTAAATGAAAGGACCCTTTCTACGTTGTGTAATTTATATTTATACCGTTAAATAAAAAGAATTTGGTTTAAGTTAATTAAATTCTTAAAATTAAATTAGTCAGTTGAACATAATAATATTAGTACGGTGAAACATACAGTTTAAGAGTAAGACCTGAGATCCCTAACAACTCCCCTACCGGTCGGCCTGGTACAGTCAAAAATCAGTTTGCGTATTCAGCAAGTGTTTGAAATTTGACCTTCACAAAGTGTGAAATTAAACACAAACTGAAGTTTGCCTTTGGATGGGGTCTGGCCAGAAAACAAAATAATCCTACAAAATATAGAATTAATTCGATTCAAACCATCACTCTCATTCCAAACAATCTGAAACAAAATCCAGTCATTCTGTGGTGGTGGGGAATTTAAGTGCTCCCCTATCGAGGGTACCGCTTTCCCGCATACGTCGTTAGGTTCATTCCTTGAGATTGCAACCCCAGGTATTCGACCTGTAGGCACGATGTCAAGGAATAGAGCACGCACGGCTTTACTGAATCGTCCGTCAACAACATAAAAAGTCGTACGTACTATCGACCGGCCGTAGGCCCCGGGGCCCCGTCCGAATTCAAATAGACCTGACTTTAAACTTGGCCGTAGGCGACTCGGACAAAAGATAAGATAAAAAAAAGGATTTTGATAAGCAGAAACACATTCATACTTTATCTATCTAATACCGAAAAAATCGCCGCTCTGGTCACAGTTGAAACACGCCGGACAATTAAATTCTAAACGACAAATAAGAGACTATAATTCCTATTTTCGTTTGAGTATTTCAATTACATATTATAATAATTTACTTCGATTCGGTATAGTTTGCTTTTGATTTGTTTAGCTTTTAAACACATAAAAAGATTATTGTAATCAATAAAAATATAAAAAATAATGATAATGAAGAACTTCAAAACGCAGACAGGTTAAATAGAACAGATAATTTTGTTTACGTAAATGTCAATTATTTTAACACACGAAACAAATATTGCGATCGATCTCTTAAATGGAGACCTTAATAAAAACACATCAATTACAAATAATAATAAAATAAAAACTATGCTATCACTTAGCTTCGTCCAATAACATGCTGCCGATCATGCGGTGATCCAAATGAAAATTGAGTCCGTAACACCAACACTAATTAAGTTCATAAAGTTCATAAAGTCCACTAGTACGCAAACACAAAATATTTTACACTAATTAACACTGACTTAACAAATAAAAATAAAATACGTTCACGTCGCGAAAAATATCGGTATCCCGAGGACAAGACCGATTCCAAGACAAATTCTAAGACCCTCTAAGACCCTCTAAGACCCTCTAAGCCCCTGTTTTCCTTTGTTCATTAGCTTTTATACTCACGCCAAAACATCCCCACTCTTGATTCTAAACACCATAGATGCTTACTGAACAGTTAAGTAAAAATTGTGCCAAGCGCGAAACGAAATAGCACACCCTGAAGTTCCGTAGTTACTCAAAAGTTTATCTATTCCTATAACTAAAATTATATATCTACTATCCAATCATTACTATATAGTATATAGCTTAACTACCGTTACCATTATAATATAGGAATACATTTATAGTTTTTGTAAGTTTATTTACTAATAATTAATGATTACTCGACCTAAAAATACTCCTCGTCCTGTCTAAAAGTAAGCTAGCAGATAACACATTTATACGCCAAGGTCACTTTATCTGTAATCCTTAAATCTGATACAATCAAAATTATAGAGCAAAAACCAAAAGTAATATACATAAGTTATAAACGTTAAAACGGAATTTAAAAATGAAACACCGTTTATATTATATTCCCTATTGAAAGCAAACTAATTTCAATGTTACAAAATACAAAAATGATCATCAAAAATGTAACGTCATATGCAGACAAACATACACATACCGAATAACGCCGCGTTTAATGTTGACATTAAGGAACCCTAACAAACTCTGATGACCACTTGAAATGTGTTTGAACGCTGCCCTTGTGCGAGAGTGAAAAAAAAGGTCATAAACTATCTGAATTTATTGCCTGTGAATTCTTAAGTTTCTAAGTAATAGACGGCACTTGTGCGCACATGTAAACCAAAAAGAATGTAAAAAAAAAAGCCCTGGGATTTGATGCGTATCTAAAATTAGCGACTAAAATTATATATTATTTTAAACTTAATATTAAATATATTTTATACACTAATCTACTATAACATCTACTATAACATCGGTTACAGAACGCCCCTAAGATGACGATGTATTTTGAATTCATAGAATGTAAAATAATGAGGAATCTTGAATAGGATTACGAAAGTTTCTTAATCTAGACCATCAGTTTCTACATATATGTATACCTTACAACTGAGATTAATACCTACACACGCCCCTAGTTTATGTGTCCATAAGGTCTCTATCGCGAAATACAGTCAGAGGAAGGACTTTTCTCGCAAACAAACTGCTAAATAAAATACGTGTTGCTTTGAAACCATTTATTCCGAGACTGACTACCCTACATTTCAGAGGCGAACTTATTACTTAAGTACCCTCAATATACAACACCTTCACCCTTATTTAAACTTAAAAAACTTATCTACAATGTTAGGCATTTTAAACATCTTATACACCCTTCCATACACCCTTACATTCACACTCACACACATTCACACTCACACACATTCACACTCACACACATTCACACACATTCTCTTCTAGCATAATCTGTTATTCTGGTCTTGCGCATGAACTTTAATTTACATAAAGAACGAAACAAAAAAAAGGTTATTTTCTGTTTTATATAAAGAAACAATTAGGTATTTAGGCTACACAATTATAAACAATAACAAACAGTAGGATGATGCGATCCACTAAGTCCCGGTCCACATAATCCCGGTCTTACATTTTATTATATTAAAAAAAAAACTAAGTACATTTGATCCTCGCAGGTATTTGCTTGGTGTATACATTACGAATCAACAACATCAAGTATTACTTGATGTTCTATTACAACTAAAAACACCTAAAAATACGTAGCTAAAATTAAAAATATTCCTCAAACCCGAATCTTATAGGAGGTTTCCGAACCCTCTTTTCTGGCCCCGGCGGTGGCTCCAGGATTGGGGTCGAGCTTCCCCCTGGCTGGCTGAACCGAGTCTGGTTCCGTGACACATCAGGACTGCAGGCCCCGGGTGCGAGCCCCGGGGACACCGGGCTGCTGCTCTCCGCGCCACCCGGCTCGGGCGTCTCCTCTCCCACTATCAAGGAGCTGCGCAGACGCGATCGTTCGGTGTTTGACGGTGTACATATATTTTCGAAAGTTCCAGACACCCTACGTCTCAATTGATCGATGTGCCTATGTACCTCGGTTCCACAATCAGACGCTATCCTGTAATCGGTGCTGCCTAACTTATCATGCACCGTGCCGGCGAGCCACTTATCGCGCCCGCGGTAGTCCCGGTACCACACCGGGTCGCCCGGGGCGAGCGCGCGCCCCGCCACGCGCCGGCCCGCCCGCGCGCGTGCTTGATTCTCGCTTACTCGAGCGGATCGCTCTGGTTTTAATTTATCTAAACGCATACGCAAATTACGGCCCTGTAATATCTTCGCTGGGCTCTCCCCTGTCGAGTAGTGTTCGGTGTTCCTATACGTCAAGAGATATCTATTGAGAGCAGTGTCGATATCTAACTTCTGTTTCAGCGCTTTTTGGATCACCCGCTTACAAAGTTTAACTGAAACTTCAGCGGCCCCGTTCGAAGCGGGATGATAAGGAGCTGAAAAAATGTGCTCCACGCCATTATTTGTCAAAAAAGTTTCAAATTCGGAACTAGTGAACGGGGGTCCGTTGTCACTCACCACCTGTTTTGGGAGACCGAATCTCGACCACATATCTCGCATTACGGTGACGACTGCACTAGCGGTTGTCGATTTCATTTTTACGGCTTCAATCCACTTCGAACAAGCGTCGACTGTTATCAAGTATGTGGACCCTACTATGGGACCCAAAAAATCTAAGTGCAATCTCGACCAAGGACGATCGGGCCATGGCCACGCGCACGGCGCATGGCCCGGCGGCGCGTCAGCCACGCTGGCGCACACGGTGCAGGCGCGGCACGCCGCCTCCAGCGCCTCGTCCACGCCCGGCCACCACACGTAACTTCTCGCTAAAGCCTTTGTTTTTACGATCCCCATGTGCGAGTCGTGTAGTTCTTTTATGACTCTGTCTCTACAGGAGGCCGGCACCACTACTCTGCGACCCAATAGAATACAATCTAATTCTGTGTACAATTCGCTTCGGCGATTGTAATATGACTTAAGTTCCCTGATTTCGATATCGGCTGGCCAGCCGTCTACTAAATAACTCATAACCCGACTTAACAAAGGATCCCCGGCAGTCTCTTTTTTTAATACCTTATAATCTAATAGCAGTGCTTCCGTTGCGAAATGTAGATATGTCTGTTCGGGTAGTTCCTCCTGATCGTTAGTCACACCTTCTTTATGCATTTTTATTAACCTTGAAAGTACGTCGGCGGTATTTTTGTCCGTCCTTATATACTCTATTGTAAAATTGTACGCTGAAAGTTTAAAAGCCCACCTCTGTAGTCGGCTAGCGGCCGTGATTGGAATTCCTATGCTAGGGCCAAAAATACTCACAAGCGGCTTATGGTCAGTACGCAACGTAAATTCTCTTCCGTACAAGTACTGGTGAAATTTATCTATTGCAAAAATGATAGCCAACGCCTCTTTATGAATCTGACTGTAATGTTTTTCGGGCGGAGTGAGCGCGCGCGAGGCGTAGGCGACGACGCGCTCGGCGCCGCCGGGCCCGCGCTGTGCCAGCACGGCGCCCAGCCCGTGCGCGCTCGCGTCGCACGTCAGCACCGTAGGCTGGCTCATGTCATAGTGTACCAATACGTCCGCACTACAGAGCAACTTTTTAACGAGTACAAATGCATCATTATGCTTTTTACCCCAGCAAAAATGGCTGCCTTTTTTAAGTAGATCGTAAAGTGGGGCTAAAAATGATGACAGGTTCTTAATAAATTTTCCGTAAAAATTTACCATTCCCAAGAACGATTTTAACTCGGTTGCAGTATTAGGATGAGGCATATCGATGATGGGCTTAATTTTGTCCGGATTGACCCGTACGCCATCCTTATTAATAACGAATCCCAAGTACTGCACTTGATCCGCCATGAATTCACATTTTTTCTTTTTAATTTTTAATCCATTGCTTTGCAGCACCTCGAACACACGCTCGATCGTTCTAACATGACTTTCGAGATCTTTACTTTTAATTAAAATATCATCGTAGAAAACTACTACATCCGGAATATCTTTGAATAAGTTAACCATTAGCTTTTGAAATATACCTGGACTGGATGCTAATCCGAAGACTAACCTATTGTATTTAAAAAGCCCGCGATGCGTATTAATTACTGTATAAGCTCTCGAATCACTGTCCAGAATCAATTGATTATACGCTTGCGATAAATCTAACTTCGTAAAGTATTTGTTACAGCTGAGTTCGCTAAACAAATCATCTAATTTTGGAACCGGGTATCTGTCGATCATTAAGACACGGTTTAGGGTTACCTTATAATCCGCACATATACGTATACCGCCGTCCCCCTTGCTGACAATGACGAGAGGAGTCGCCCAGTCGGAGTGGTCCACGGGCTCGATGACGCCGGCGCGCAGCATCGCGTCCAGCTCGGCGTCGACGCGCGCGCGCAGCGCGTAGGGCACGGGCCGTGCGCGGCAGAAAACCGGCGCTGCGCCCGCGCGCAAACGCAGCTTAACCGGCGGACCCACGTACCGTCCCAATGTGTCATCGAACAACGATTCATGCCTGGAAATTAAGTTAGATATAATTTCATGTGACTTCTTTTCCTTTAAATTATCTTTCCTAATATTATGCAAATTCACTTTTGGAACATCAATATTTAATTTGTACAACCATTGTCGACCCAATAGATTGGTCGTACCGTTATCTATTACATACAAGTCTAATATCTTTGTAACATCATAGTGTGTGACTTCGACTTCTAAATACCCTAACGGTTTAATGACAGACCCATCGTAAAATTTTAATTTTAACTGACAAGGGTTTATGCTGACATCACTGAAATACTTCCTGTAAATGTCTCCACTGATACAAGATATTGCCGATCCGGTGTCAACTTCCATGCTTAATAACTTATTATGCACCATAAGCGACATACACACCGGTTTGTAATTAATTAGAGACATCTGATACATCGGTTCTTCGTTTTCATCGTCATCGTCCATGTCCGGCTCCCCCGCCTGGTCCCGATGACTGTCATCAGCCGGTGGCGGCTCCTGCATCCAATATGCGCCGACTCCGCGGCCTCGCCTGCCGCTCCAGCCGCCGCCGCCGCGGCCCGCCCGGCTCCCGCGCCCCGCGCGCCCGCGCCCCGCACCCCTTCGCTGGCCGCCGCTCGCGCCGCTACCTCCGTGCACGCTCATCCCGCGTGATTCCATACCTACACTTTCTGTAGTGTTAATCCGTCTCTGATCCCACTGGTTTCCCGCAACAAACAATTTCTCTGGGCACATGCGTCTTAGGTGGCCAACTTTTTGACAAAAACTACACTCGAAATTACGATATTTACAAGCTTCTGTTCTGTGCTGGTTATCTCCACAGGCCATACATTTAACAGCCACGTTGACACTATTAATGCCGATTGATGTACTGCCCCGATCGACTGCGCTGGCGTCCTTTTCCGCCGCCTCGATGGTCGTGGCTAACTTAATCGCTTTCATGTAGGTAACTGTCGAGTCCTCCGAGAATAGCCGCTGTCGCGTCATCTCGCTTTTGATGCCGCACACAAACTGATCGCGCAGATTCTCTTCTAACGATGTTCCGAAACCGCAGTCTTTAGCTAATTTTTTAAGCTCAGCGATATAAACTGCAATGGACTCGTTGTCCAGCTGCCGGCGCTGCCGAAATCGGTACCTTTCCGCTAAAATAGATGGTGTCGGTTGCAAATGATTTTTTAATAATGCTGTAGCTTCCGTGTACGTTAACGTTGAAGGTTTTTTAGGGCTGGAAAGCGTCGATAATAGTTCATAAGCCTCCTCTCCCATAACGGAAATCAAAGTGGCTAACTTAACGGTGTCCTCCACTTTGTTTGCTAGGAAATACATTTCCACTCTGTCGCAATACACCGACCAATTCCCATTCTTCACATCAAACTCGTGTAATTGTCCCACGGTCATGATAAACACAAAACTGCACGATAAATAAGTCCAAATTATCCTCGTTCGTCACTGCTAAATAAAATACGTGTTGCTTTGAAACCATTTATTCCGAGACTGACTACCCTACATTTCAGAGGCGAACTTATTACTTAAGTACCCTCAATATACAACACAAACATACCAAACATACTTAAATTACCTTCATAACATACATACACACTTCTGTTACATAAAGTCCAAATCGACATACATGCCAACTTCGGGATAATCAATTTATTCAAGCAGGTGCTTAACCAAGTTTTACATACATACAAATGAACCCTGAATTTTTACCCACATGAGTTGCTTCTTACTCTTTGTTAAAAGTACCACCATTCTTGCTTTTCCTATGTCCCCGTTTCCTAGTGGGCATTTTTCGCGAACGCGACTTCTCTTGAGGCATTACGTGCGTATATATTTCACTCTGAACTTCTGTCGCCGTGATTGTTTCAGGTTGTTCAATGAAATCGTCACTAGGATCTGCATCCATCATTTGCAGGAATTTTAAGATCGCGGCTTTGTCATAATCCCTCTGTGATAACCATAGCAAACGTATGCTGCGAGGAAAAGACATCATGATAGTAAAAATTATGTCTTTTTCTGTTTTAAAAAATACCGTTGCAAATTTTGCTTCATTGAAACAATCACAAAAATACTCTGTCAAGGTTCTACCATTCCTATCTGATATCCATTTTGCATTCATAATTTTGTCATTAACTTTTCGCTGTGCGTATGAATCCCAATAAAAATTTATAAAATCAGTTTTGAAGTCGTTGTCATCTTTCCACTTTCCTAAGAAAACTCTAGACCAGCTCTTGGCAGATCCAGCCAGACAGCCCGTAGTTACATATAAGTCACATGACGATGCATTAATTTGTCGCTTGTAATTATCGAGATTTTCTAAAAATATCATGGGATGGATATTGCTTCCATCAAATACCGGTTTTTTCGGAACTATCATAACAGTGACTGACTTATTAATTGAATACTGCAATTCGGGACTTAGCGTTTCGCTATTTTGATCCCCAGTTGCCATCAAGCGATTTTCTAATACTTCAACTCTTTGCAAAACCGGTCCTAAAGATGCTGTCGTTATTTCCTTCACTGAAGAAATTATATTATTTTCGTCCGTTGGTTCAGTGCTCTTTTTGCTACGCAGAGAATACTTTCTAGTATTTGAATCCATTTCTAATTAAATAATACTTAACCGAACCTAGTCTATTTGATACTGTAATCAATTAAAACTTTTAACACCGCTTTAACTTGTACAAACACATCAAATAAAAAGCCTTAGAATAAATGCACAACTACTTAAAATACTTAATAATTACTTAAGAATACACGCCCCTACTTTAATTATTTCTTAGAGTAAATGGCAATTTGTTTTTTGTCTAATACTTCAAGTAAATCACGATATGTACCGTGATTATTCAGGTGAACCCCTTTCTCGTTTGCCTCCCAGCTCTGACCAAAAAAATGCACTGGAATCGAACCAATGTCCTAATGTATTTTTCAAAAATATCCTAATCCTCTAAGTAAGTTACTTAACCATACGTCAAATTCAAATATGCCTTAAAATAGCTACAATGACGTGGGAATCGAATCCATGTCTTAGATCAGTCTAAACTTTAATTTGTCACTGACCTAAAAAAATTATAATTGCGCCCCTAGCATGCCAGACCTTAACATAAAATTAAAATGTAAATTTGTTGTAAATTTACGTACTTAAAAGTAGTATTTGCAGGATTCGAACCCACATCTAACATATCATTATTTTATTACACCAATAATAAAATAATTAAGAACAAAGTGGCCAAATGATTGTTGTAATCATATTAATATCACGTCCTAGTAACTTAATTTATAAGATGCAATCTCGTTCAATAAAATTACCGCAGGGATCGAACCTGCTGATGGCAGATATCTTATCTAACAAGTACCTAGTATTATAATCCGAATAAGTTATCATGGGAATCGAACCCGCGAGTACACACAAGAAAAGAACAATTTATTATTTAAATAAAAATTCAGCCGACAATATTATTAATGGGAGTCGAACCCATATTCCAAAATATTTCTTGCGTAAAAGGATCGACGCACTTTTGGTCTAATTCTTATAAGACTGGTCATTCTAATAGTAAGTGCTCTGTTCAACTGAAATTCTTATAAGACTAATTATTCTAATACGGCATAAAATTAATATGTAGTAACCCAAATTGTTTGATAAGTATTTGAACCACAATAATTCAAATTTTAGTGACTCACATCCTGGTCACGGCACCACTGTAACTTTATTATATATTTAACCTATTAAAAATAAATACTTGAATGTACGAAAATATATACGTAACTATAAATACCTGAATTTAAATACTTGGCCATAAAAATGTGTGATCGTCTAGTTAAATGGAAGGACCCTTTCTACGTTGTGTAATTATTTTATTTATACCGTTAAATAAAAAGAATTTGGTTTAAGTTAATTAAATTCTTAAAATTAAATTAGTCAGTTGAACATAATAATATTAGTACGGTGAAACATACAGTTTAATAGTAAGCCCTGAGATCCCTAACAACTCCCCTACCGGTCGGCCTGGTACAGTCAAAAATCAGTTTGCGTATTCAGCAAGTGTTTGAAATTTGACCTTCACAAAGTGTGAAATTAAACACAAACTGAAGTTTGCCTTTGGATGGGGTCTGGCCAGAAAACAAAATAATCCTACAAAATATAGAATTAATTCGATTCAAACCATCACTCTCATTCCAAACAATCTGAAACAAAATCCAGTCATTCTGTGGTGGTGGGGAATTTAAGTGCTCCCCTATCGAGGGTACCGCTTTCCCGCATACGTCGTTAGGTTCATTCCTTGAGATTGCAACCCCAGGTATTCGACCTGTAGGCACGATGTCAAGGAATAGAGCACGCACGGCTTTACTGAATCGTCCGTCAACAACATAAAAAGTCGTACGTACTATCGACCGGCCGTAGGCCCCGGGGCCCCGTCCGAATTCAAATAGACCTGACTTTAAACTTGGCCGTAGGCGACTCGGACAAAAGATAAGATAAAAAAAAAGGATTTTGATAAGCAGAAACACATTCATACTTTATCTATCTAATACCGAAAAAATCGCCGCTCTGGTCACAGTTGAAACACGCCGGACAATTAAATTCTAAACGACAAATAAGAGACTATAATTCCTATTTTCGTTTGAGTATTTCAATTACATATTATAATAATTTACTTCGATTCGGTATAGTTTGCTTTTGATTTGTTTAGCTTTTAAACACATAAAAAGATTATTGTAATCAATAAAAATATAAAAAATAATGATAATGAAGAACTTCAAAACGCAGACAGGTTAAATAGAACAGATAATTTTGTTTACGTAAATGTCAATTATTTTAACACACGAAACAAATATTGCGATCGATCTCTTAAATGGAGACCTTAATAAAAACACATCAATTACAAATAATAATAAAATAAAAACTATGCTATCACTTAGCTTCGTCCAATAACATGCTGCCGATCATGCGGTGATCCAAATGAAAATTGAGTCCGTAACACCAACACTAATTAAGTTCATAAAGTTCATAAAGTCCACTAGTACGCAAACACAAAATATTTTACACTAATTAACACTGACTTAACAAATTAAAATAAAATACGTTCACGTCGCGAAAAATATCGGTATCCCGAGGACAAGACCGATTCCAAGACAAATTCTAAGACCCTCTAAGACCCTCTAAGACCCTCTAAGCCCCTGTTTTCCTTTGTTCATTAGCTTTTATACTCACGCCAAAACATCCCCACTCTTGATTCTAAACACCATAGATGCTTACTGAACAGTTTAGTAAAAATTGTGCCAAGCGCGAAACGAAATAGCACACCCTGAAGTTCCGTAGTTACTCAAAAGTTTATCTATTCCTATAACTAAAATTATATATCTACTATCCAATCATTACTATATAGTATATAGCTTAACTACCGTTACCATTATAATATAGGAATACATTTATAGTTTTTGTAAGTTTATTTACTAATAATTAATGATTACTCGACCTAAAAATACTCCTCGTCCTGTCTAAAAGTAAGCTAGCAGATAACACATTTATACGCCAAGGTCACTTTATCTGTAATCCTTAAATCTGATACAATCAAAATTATAGAGCAAAAACCAAAAGTAATATACATAAGTTCTGGGGCCCTAGTGAAAAGGGTGTTAAGTCTGAAATAGTCATTTTTCACTAGAGCCAAAAAACAACTGATTTTCGAAAAAAAAATGTAACTTTTCAATGGAAAATGATAAACAAGTAGCAAAACTACCGTTGTAAATATGAGCTTTTCCCGCTAATAAGTATATATGTAACATTGCCCTAATGTTGATAGTTTCTGACATTGGATCAATAAAGAAGGGTACAAGTACTAAAAAGGAATAAATCGTTCATGTATAAGGTTATGACTCCGAAACATACCTTTTTACACAGTATATTGTCTTTGTGTAAGGAGGCACCTCACTATCTTGATCGGCGAATATTTCTAAAAGTCGTTAAAAGTTTGGAACTTTGTCCATATAAACAATAATTTTCATGTAAATGAGAACACATATAAACAAAGAAATATGTAGTTATATGTAAATTTAGGACTTACACCATTATTCACGTTCTTGTTTACTACGTTGTAATAGATAAAGTATTCTTGTATCCTTGCTAAATTGCCGATTATTCTACTTATACCTTTTAGACTCGTAAACATAGTAAAGCAAATATAACTGTGATACATTTTATTCATGTTAAGATCTGGAGGAAGATACTTCAATGATGTTTGCGAACGACAGTAATGGCTTCCGTAGGCAGGAAAACTCAAAATATGCTGTTTAATTTCTTCAATTCTTGGCTCGCTTATTGATTTATAACTTGGTTTTTTGCCACGGCCTTGCTAAGGTTCTTTATTGAGACGACAAGCAACTAATATACTGCACACAATTTGAATAAATTTATTTGTTTCGTTCAATGTCTTCATTAGAGAATCTTAGCAAATTTTTATAAATTTCACCTCTTAATTTTAAATTATAGTAGTTAGAATGAAAACTGTCTCAATCTCGTGCCTTTAGGATTGTTTTTTTTTCAGTTTTTTTATCTTCTACTACTATTAGAGATTTCATGTATTCCACTCTTTTATCATATATTTTATCCCTAATCCCCAATAGTAATCAAACACCTTTTTCCTAAAATCTTCTGAGATCCGATCAACGCATTTGTTTGTTACAACGCATTTGTCCTAACACATTCCTAGTGTCATTTGTTTTCCTTTTCATATTTCATAACTTTTTCCTGTATTCCTGCAGTGTTTTTTATTTTATCTATATATTCTTCTCTTCTTTGTATTCGTTTTTGTTTTTCCTTTTTTTTCCCACCTGAAAACTACATTCATTTTGTTCGTCATCTAAAGCTGCAATTATTATATTTTCTTTATTATTACTTTTCTTTTTCTTTGGATAATCACTTGAACAGGATGAATCTGTATTTGGTATAAATTTGTCACTACTTCCAAAATCAATCATAGATTGATCAGAATTACTATCATCGGCTACATCAATATTACGTGATGTTGTTGGCACTGGCTCATCGATACAGGTTGGAGTTAGATTTGCAGCACTGGTACCTTCAATACCGTAATTAGGTTCCAGCAGGGGTGGTTTATCTTGTTGTAGTAAGGGCAAAGTTTGATGTTGTGCAATACAAACGTTTGACGCTGTAGTAAAACTATCTACTTCGTTTAACTCAACTCCTCCGATTGATATCGATTCCTCAGTATAAATGCCGATATTACTGTCAACATTGCCGTTGCAAAACATTTATGGTGAAGAAAAACATCGCGAGGAAACCGGCATAAGCCTGCGAAGCAATTCAACGGTGTGTCTGAAGTTACCAATCCACACTGGGCCCGCGAGGGAACTAACGCCCAAGCCTTCTCATTGCGAGGGAAAGCCTGTGCCCAGCAGTAGGACGTATAGGTATTCTAAAGTATATTTTTCTATTTATGATACGTACGTATGGAACAAAAATTTACAAAGCTACTACTATGACTATTTAGTCTGTCTATGTACTGTGAATAACAAATAAGTCACGTAAATAGCCACGTTATATGATGAACCAATAACAAGTACAATTGTAAATTTGTAAAATTTTATAGTTGTACCAAGTAAACATTATAGCCTGCCCTGTGATAAGTTTCGTAAACTTTAGTGATAAATAACCAATTATTTACTCTTGCAAATTTAATCTTCACGGTCCTTTTTTGTAAATTTTACCCGTGTAGGTATAGAAAACGTAATTCTACAATACTTTGTGCGTAAGGATATAATTACTATAAACTACTTTAAAAGTACATCAGTTCAAATTCAAATTATGCGATAAAATTGTGTAAAAGGGTATTATTACTCGTCGCTTTGGTAGCCAACCTCACCACTCCACAGCACGACGTCCATTGTCGACCGGCGGAGCGGGAAGCGGCCTAGAGCGTTCCCCTCTCCCCTGTGTCTCTATTACGTGTAAATCATAATTGTACCTACCCTATTTTACGAAACTAAAACCCTACACGCTTTTTATAATTACACCTGAACCCAGATACACTAACTAAACTTCGTTTTAATAGTGTGTATAACAACATAACATCAGTTAAAAACAAAAATATATAAAAAAATATTGTGTAAAAAGTTACCACTCAACTAACTACTTATTGCACGTTGTGAAAATGAAATTTTTTCAAAAGTGAAAAACGTCATGTCACGATTTCTAGCGGTTATCACTTTTTTCTTAAAATAAATGGTATTTTAACTCGTTTTACCTCCTATAAATAAGAATATAGCGACGTGAAAAAAAATACATCAAGTGTTATAACATCCCGATGTGGTTTTTAGCGCTGACTTATATCCTTTTAACAAACGAAGGTCCATGTTTTAAAAGGATTATGTTATACCGTTGTACACCAACATATGCAGTTTTTTTTTCTGATTTCAACCATATATATAACTTAAAAACCGCCTGTTTACACTTAACCCCCTTTTCACTAGGGCCCCAGAGTTATAAACGTTAAAACGGAATTTAAAAATGAAACACCCTTTATATTATATTCCCTATTGAAAGCAAACTAATTTCAATGTTACAAAATACAAAAATGATCATCAAAAATGTAACGTCATATGCAGACAAACATACACATACCGAATAACGCCGCGTTTTACTGTTGACATTAAGGAACCCTAACAAACTCTGATGACCACTTGAAATGTGTTTGAACGCTGCCCTTGTGCGAGAGTGAAAAAAAAGGTCATAAACTATCTGAATTTATTGCCTGTGAATTCTTAAGTTTCTAAGTAATAGACGGCACTTGTGCGCACATGTAAACCAAAAAGAATGTAAAAAAAAAAGCCCTGGGATTTGATGCGTATCTAAAATTAGCGACTAAAATTATATATTATTTTAAACTTAATATTAAATATATTTTATACACTAATCTACTATAACATCTACTATAACATCGGTTACAACAGTGGCGCCCAACGTGGGGCCGAACACTAAGGTACCTTTAAAACCTATCACCGACTAGCCTTAAACTACTACTGGGTAGGTATGTACAAGGATGTGGCTAAGTTCATCGCTTCATGCGACACATGTGCCGCATATAAGAACACAACACACGCCACCCTAGGCGAAATGGGCCGTCTCAAACAGTGTTCAAGACCATTTCAGGTCATATCTCTTGATTTTATGGGTCCTTTACCTACTAAAAGAAAACAAAACTCATATTTGTTGGTAGTAAATTGCATCTTCTCTAAGTACTGCTTAATGTTTCCCGTACGAAACGCGACTTCGGCTATAGTAATTAAACATTTAGAGGAATCGGTGTTCTTAGTACATGGTATTCCACAAACAATATACATGGACAATGATGGCGATTACTTGATACCTCAAATCGAATCAAGTCACATCTCAGTCAATTGCGCACTCGTTTCAGTGCAAGAAGGTAAATATAGACTAGGACTAACTAACTCCAGAGAGGAAACACGACATATTAGAAACAATTTTGATAAATTTTTACAACCAATCCCTGACGAATTAAAAACTTTGTCAGAGGCAGCGGAAACTGTAAAAATAAATCAGTTGGAAGAAAATAATTTAGTAATACGTACAGATCATATGAATAAAGAGGAAAAGCCTAAAGTAACTAAATTAGTACATGAATTTAAAGACGTATTTCATACGGGTAAAGAACCTTTGTCTTTTACACATACCGTAAAACATAAGTTACGGCTGACCGATGACGCACCAATTTACGCGAAGAATTACAGAAAACCCCCTCGTCAGCAACAGGAAATAGACAAAAAAGTCAAGGAATTATTTGACAACGGCATAATACGCGAATCAAACTCTCCGTGGAGTCGCCCAGTACATATAGTTCCTAAGAAACCCGACGCATCCGGTAAAATTAAATGGCGTATGGTCATCGTCTACAGACAATTAAATGCGAAAACAACAGAAGATAAGTACCCGTTGCCTAACATTGAAGAAATTTTAGATAAGTTAGGTAAAGCTCAATATTTCACCACCTTAGATCTTGCAAGTCATCTACTATAAACTACCGACTAAGCAGCACACGTACTTGTCTACTCCGCGTCTTTAAAATAAATGTTGAGCGTTTAATAACAGTTTGCAGTTTAAGTATATAAAATTGTGTAGCCGGTGTAAAGTGCTTTAATTTGCTGCCTCAGACTTGAAAATCAGTCCTCGAATTCGTGAGTTATTCAACAATTTACATTAAAAATTGAACACTAACCGCCGTAAGATCCTGATCTACCTCAATTAGCAGAGCGCTCGCTGGTACAAACCAGCCAATTAGCGTCTGCGCTTCGCAGTGACAAGTGCAAAGGTCAAACCACTGTCAAGAGTAATTGATCAATATTTTTGCACGTACTTGCTAGTGATCGGGTGGCACAGCGCGCGGAACTGTGCAAACAAGCAGTCGAATAGTGTTGAGTACCGGAGATCGAATCCCGACAGAAGGAAAACTTTTTGTTTTTATTTTTTTGTGTTGTTTATAACAAATAATATGGCACCAGGCATAGTGGCAGGCAAGATTAAGAAATGCCACAAATGTTTCAGTGAAGTGGCAACCAAGGAGTTTATGAAATGCGCTATATGTGAATCTTTTTATCACCTAGATTGTACTAATGTTACTCTTAAAAGATTTTTCCTTATGGGAAAAAATAGCAAGGAGACTTGGAAATGCAGACGATGTCTGGATAACGTGACAGGCGACGTAACGCCCTCTACTTCCGAACAAAATCCAATACGCCAAAGACGTGAAAAAGAACTAAACGACTCAAATTCTGGAACAATTTGTATTGATAAAATTACTGAGCAAAATGCAAAAACGATCTCTATGCCACCTAATCAGAGGTGTACCACACCTAAAAATACTGAATCACTCGAGTCTGAAATCCCATCGGATTATGATGAGGTACTTGTAAGCGGCGCAAACTCAACGATGAATGATTGTACGATCGGTCCAAATACCGATACATTACCCAGATGCAACAAAACGCCATCTCAAGAATACGTCACAATAAGAAAACATGTACAGCATAAAAATCCGCTCCCAAGTAAACAGTCCGACTCGGAATCAGCCACAGATTCGGAAATATCCACACTGCTTGATATGACCTCACGTAGTCTGCCTAATATTACCACTCAGGCAGATGACTTGGAAGACCAATATAAGCAAATTACTTCCTTGTCAACCAATCTTGCTAGCACGCACACGGAGATTGACCGACTGAATTTAGAAGTGACAGAACTGGGAAGACAGAATGAGGAGAAAACTAAGTTGATTGATACGTACAAGAGTCTACTAACTAAGAATGGATCATCTTGTGTGAAGAAAACCCCTGCAGGAAATACGTTAGCCAAAAAACGCACTTCTACTCAAACTACAAAACGATTAAAAACGAACAGTGAAAATCAGATCTGTCAAGACAGAAGTTTAGACGTAGACCTAAGCCATAGTGCTACTCAGTCACTGGATCAGGGATGCTGTAAATCGATGAAAGACAAAAGAGATGTAGCGCCGTCATCATCGTCACCGAACTTAGAGAATTTCACGTCTGACAACTTAAACGGCGAGCTAGCCGGTAAACCTTAAATATGTTTGTTAAGCACTAACAAGCACAACAAAATTTTAAGTATTTCGGATCTTTTTCTGGGATTAGATTATGAAATTTGTCATTACCTGACCCCGGGGGTCGGAGTCAAGTACCTTATGAATGACCTAGAAAGTAAGTTGATTGATTTTAGTATGAATGATTACTGTATTGTCTTTATAGGGGAACAAGATTTTGTTAAAACTCAAAATTAGAAATTTGTCATTACCTGACCCCGGGGGTCGGAGTCAAGTACCTTATGAATGACCTAGAAAGTAAGTTGATTGATTTTAGTATGAATGATTACTGTATTGTCTTTATAGGGGAACAAGATTTTGTTAAAACTCAAAATTAGAACAACCTAGTATTATACATAAGAAAGACTTTACAAAAAATAACGCACACCAACATAGTCATATGTGTACCAACTTTCAATTGCGGTTGTTTCAGTAATATGTATAATTGGAGGATAGAAACTTTCAATGAGCTCTTGTATGTGGATTTATTAAAATATGAGTATGCGTACGCGCTGGACAGTAACCTTAATTTGACCTACAATAGTAATATGTTTTCTAAATATACCGGACGCCTAAATAATTATGGCATGAAAACAGTGTTAGTAGTAATGTCCACACAATGATAAGAGAAGAGAATAATAATAATGTTACATTTCATAAAGATTCTTCGTTTGTTCGTCAATAGAGTAGATAATAAACAGGAAACAATTCATTTAAACACTCCTGATGCATTAATAGTATTTTATGCAACTGTTGCATAATGAGGGGTCTTAAAACACGAGTGTGGTTTTATGAAACGAGCGTCAGCGAGTTTCATAATAGGATCACACGAGTGTTTTAAGATCTAATTATGTACAGTTGCATACATTACTTTATCTACACACATATCATATGTACTCTATGATGGGTTCAGAAGCCATAGGGCAATGGCCTGCATTGCTACTAGCTACTAGTGCTAGGTACCTATTAAATATCTATAGACTGCACACATTAAAATAATGTAATAAAAAATGAATTTGAACAAATATAGAAACAAATTAGAAAAATTCTCATAATAATATTGGTTGTTATAATGCTGGTCATTGCCTACGGATTCTGAACGCATTATAGAGCATTTATGATATATGTGTAGATAAAATCTGATACAAATTTCAGAACTCTTAATTTTTTCTATCAAAACTTATGTCAATAACAAAAAAGAAGAAGTAGAAATTTATTTAGATAGTTTGGGTTTCACGGCGGATTATGTTTGTGTTAGTGAGCACTTTCTAATAAAAACTCTGTTACTACGTTTTGCTTGACCAACTATGCTTTAGCTTCTTACAATGCGAGGGCAAATAAAAAAAGAGGAGGTAGTCTGATTCTAAGTCATGAGGACACGAGGTTTGAAGAGTTGAATATATGTAAGCTACTTTATAAATGCGAGACTTTTGAAATTTGCGGTGTCAAAGATTTAAAATCAAATGTAAATATATGCTGTTGCTACAGAAACCCTGTCCATAAAAATTTTGATGATTTTTTGGATAAACTTGAAAAATGTTTGGAGCACTTCTTCAACAAAAAATGTATCATATTTGGCGATTTTAATGTAAACATTTTGAATAGTGATAACAGGAGTAGTGGTTTTCTGTGCTTACTTAGTTCGTATAATTTTAGAAGCTTCCTCTTGCTTAGACAATATACTGACAAATCTAAATGCCGAAAACATTGGTCAATGCGAGGTAGACCATAATGGCATAGGGGATGGACACGCTGGAATATGTTGTCGTTTGAACTTCGACAGTACACATTTCGTAGATAAAGAAGACCAGGTTTCATACGCCGAGACGAGATGTATAAACGAAAATAATAGAAAAATGTTTAAGGATAAACTATCACGCCATGATTGGCATACTATGGGTATTGATAGTTTTATCAGGAGATTTAATATGGAATTTAGTTCAAAGTTTTAGCTAAAGAAAAAGAAAGTCAATGTACAAAAGGGTAAGAATACCGTTTGGATAACCAAAGGGCTGAAAGTGTCAAAATGAAAAGATTTTAACAAACGGTGATAAAACTATAAACCACGACTCAATAGTACAATACAGAATGAAGTACATAAACATCTATAGACGGGTAATAAAAGCTGCAAAAAGTAACTATGTAAATAGTCAAATACAGCAGGCTAAAAATTGTACGAAGGCAATTTGGAAGATAGTCAATGGATACAAAAATAATAAAAACCCAGACATAATACAAAGCTGTCGTTGAAAGTAAATGATAAGTTAATACGGGACCCCCATAAGATTGTTGATATTTTTTCAAGTTATTATGATAAAAGCAGTCAAGAAGAAACATGTGACCCAAATGCGGCTATCAAATTCCTAAAAGCAAATGCAAACAAGGTAGGCAATGATATGTGTTTCAGTATCATTGAGCCAAGGGAAGTTAAACAAATAATAAGGGACATGGAGCTGAAAAAGTCTTATGGACATGATGGAATACCAGTTACAATTTTTAAGGAAAATGTTGATATTTTAGCTGTTCCTTTGGCAGTATTCTTTAATAGATGTGTTGACCAAGGGGTATTCCCGGACCAATTAAAACTTGCAAGAGTCATACCGATCTACAAGAAAGGGGACAAGAAAAATTTAGAAAATTATAGACCCATATCACTTTTACCAACAATGGCTAAATAATTTGAAAAATTAATAAAAAAACGACTAACAGCACACCTGAATACTTACGATATCTTAAACGACAAACAATTTGGTTATCAGAAGGATAAAAGCACAACCCAAGCTATTGATGAGTTAATTAACGCTGTGGTTACAAAGCTTAATGAAAAACTAAAGGTTGCCGGGATCTTTCTGGACCTCAGCTCTGCATTCGACTTGGTTGACCATACAATACTGATTAGAAAGTTAATCTTCTACGGAATAAGAGGTAAAGTACTGGATATTTTCAAGTCATACTTGCAGAATAGAACTCAAGTGGTGGAGATAAAAGACGTTGTGGAAAATTGTGAAACAGTCGTCAAATCCAAGGTCGTCAAAATTCGACGAGGAGTACCACAGGGTTCTATATTGGGGCCGATATTTTTCATTATATTTATGAATGACCTAGTATATTTCATTAAAAACAAAATGCCCGATGCTGGTGTGGTGGTTTTTGCGGACGACACAAACGCTGGTTTTGGAACTTTTTCATACATGGTTTGCTGCAAACAAACTCCAAATCAATATTAGTAAGACTAGTACCATGCTCTTCAAATCCACTGCCAGGGCAATTGAAACAATTGACGCCACGCTGGATGGGGAGAAGATAAAAAGTGTAGGGTGCTACGTTTTGACCTGGGATTAGTTAAATTAAACAATAAAAATGATAATCAACTATTTATTAACTGTCCCAAGGTACGCCGCTAGCACACGAATAAGTCGTAGGGATGGGAACGTTAAGGCCGCCTAATTTTGCTCCTTGGTTCTGAAGGGGTGTTGCAGCCACCACGTCAGTACTCCCCTGGTTCTCGGAGTGGCCTTGAAGTGGGTGAGCTGAAGGACGTCAGCTACGGGCAGTACGGAGACAGGTGTTGGGCTTGAGCCGTGCGGTAGCACCCTGGAATTATGTCCACCGTAAATATTCAATCTTAATCGGCTCCGCTGGCTGTGACCGGCGTTAAGCAGAAGCAGGGAAAGCAATACTGCGTGATGGTGATATGGCCCGGTGAAGTGCGGATGTCACAGTCAGACGGAGTTTACAAAATGAGATGAAAAGCGCTAAATGATTACAATGGATTTATGCTTACTACCTACAACCTTTAAAAGGTGATAAATGGTAAATGCATGTAAGGCGTGTGATGACATTAAAAGCATGATTAAGCATTTATCATAGCGGGAAGCAAAATCGAACACTGAAACACACATATTTAAATCTAACAGTTTTTTTAAACTAAAGCACAAGAAATGTTCAACACTTACCCGATAAAGGGGGTAGAACAGCACTGATTATATAAACTAGTACTAGACGAGTACGACTCTGGGCAAATATACTGCGCCCGTAATAAATAATAAAATGTTATAATGTTATATCGCCGGCGACGTGTGACGACACTGACTGGAGGGACAAGTGAACGTGCGCCTGCGTTGGAAGCGAGATATGTCTGACGGCAGCGCGGCGCGGACGCTCGGAGATGCGGGCGCGCGGGCGCGGGCGGCAAGCCGCCGACCGGTTCAGTCGGAACAAAGGCGCTGCGCTGCAGTACAGTCCGCCGCGTAATAAAGCAACAAGATGTGATGCACTGTTAACATATTATTACGTAGGCTAATTACATTTGTTTTAATTGTGTTTTAGTGTAGTTATAGATAGTAATAGGTAAGTTTAGTTTATAAGTGTGTTTATTTAGTATTAAGTTGTATAATATTGTTTTAAAATGTATTCTTTTTAATATAACCTAGGTTACATAACGTTTTTACGTTACAAGGGGTCATTAAATTCCTTGGCATTCACATCGATTCGTTACTTAATTGGAAGCTTGAGTTGGAAGACATTGCAAATTCAATTAGCTCTGCTTGTTATGCATTGCGTAGCTTGCGAGAAGTCTTGGATGTCAGTCATCTCAAAATGGTTTACTATGCACTCGTTGAATCTAGGTTTCGTTATAGCATTAAATTTTGGGGAAACAGTTATGCATACAATATGAAAAGGGCGTTTATAGTCCAAAAACGTGCTATAAGAACTATAGTGCGCATCCCACAAACAGAGTCCTGCAAAGAACATTTCAAGAGCCTGCAAATATTAACAGCACCCAGTTTATACATCTTGGTGCTAATCACAGATCTCGTAAAAAGTCTTCATAAAATTGAAACAGTTGACGACAGACAAACGCGTGAATGCACCAGAAGAAAAGACTTGCGAAATATTAGATTAGCGCCTAAATTAAAGGTAGTAAAGCACTGCACGCAGTACCAGGCTACTAAATTCTATAATACTGCCTGGTTCTTGGAAAACCATTACTGACGTAGAGGTATTTAAGCATAAACTTAAGTTATTGTTGTTGGAGAAGTGTTACTACTCAACAAATGATTTTTTGATAGATGAATCAATAATGTGAAAAAATTAATTACAGATACTTACTAGAATCATGCCATGACATTTATAAAATTGTATCAAACTTGATAGCTGTATTAGATTTTAGAGTTACTATATTATGTTTAGATTATTATTGTTAAGGAAATATTCACACACAATGTAAATTGTTTTTTGAATAAATTAAACTAAACTAAACTTAACTAAGTGGTTATCATTAAATCGAAATGGATGTAGATGACGTTGAAAAAACTGCGTTTACGACAAACCATGGTCATTGGGAATTTTTCCGAATGCCATTTGGATTAAAGAATTCTCCCGTAACTTTTCAGCATTTAATGGACCTAATACCACGCGATCTCTTGTATAACACATGCCTTGTTTACTTGGATGACATCGTAATCTATGCAACTTCATTAGATGAACACATAGAAAAATTAAGAAAAGTATTTGAGCGTTTACGTCAACACAACTTAAAAATACAACCAGACAAATCGGAATTTCTAAAAACACATGTAGAGTACTTAGGACATGAATTAACGCCTGACGGCTTAACTCCTAATCAACGAAAAGTACACGACATAATAAACTACCCTGTACCTAAAACCAAAAAAGAAATAAGATCATTCCTAGGTCTTACAGGATATTATAGACGATTTATAGACAACTACGCACAAATTATAAAGAAACCACTAACCAAATGCCTAAAAAAGCGAGCCAAAATCGTTATCGACAACAAATTCCTGAAAACAGTAGAAAAGATAAAGAGATAATAACTAATGCACCCATTTTGAAGTACCCAGATTTTGAACAGCCATTTATTCTTACAACAGATGCAAGCGAAATGGCACTAGGGGCGGTGTTATCACAAAAAGAAGATAACATTGAGAGACCAGTTGCATATGCTTCCCGTACCTTATCGGATACAGAAACTAAATACTCCACAACAGAAAACGAACTTTTAGCAATCGTATGGGCTTGTAAGCACTTTAGACCTTATCTGTACGGTCATAAGTTCACTATTTATATTGATCACAAACCATTAACATGGTTAATGTCGTTAAAGGACCCTAACTCTAGATTGACTAGATGGAGACTTAGATTAGCCGAATATGATTTTGAAATCAAGTACAAACAAGGTGCGATTAACGCAAACGCAGACGCTTTATCACGAGTAAAAATCAACTTCAATTCTAACGAATCAATATTAGCTCAAGCTGGTAGTGTAGTCGAAGAACAGAACGATGATCGCGAGGAAACCCAAACGCAGCATTCGCAGGATGACAATGTTCACCCAGGGATCCCTATAGTTGACGATGCTATAAATAAAAAACAGCATCAAATTTATTTTAGGCTACATTATAAATTAGATAGCATACAAGTCAAGAATCAGGACGGTAACGAAATCATAGAGGTCAGTATGTACACTTCGAAAAGGCCAGCTAATGCACTTCGAAAATTTATTCGGGAATATATTAAACCAGGCATTCATTACTATGGTTTCTTTTACGTAGAGTAAAAGAGCATAGTCCCGAAATTCGAATAACACGTTGCACGCAAATTGTAAAATCTGTGGAAGACAAAAACGAGCGGATCGAAACACTGAAAAACTATCACGAAGGAAAAACAAACCATCGTGGTATTACAGAGACATTAATGCACATTAGTCGTAATTATTGGTGGAAAAATATAATGTGAGACATTAGAGAGTATATAAATAATTGTACAATTTGCAAAGCAGGCAAATACAAACGCCATCCATTGCGCCCACCAATGTTATTACCCCCAATAGCTATGAAACCGCTACACAATGTTTTTTGTGACGTAGTAGACATAGAAGGAAAATTATATTTATCCATAGTTGACGGATTTTCACGGTTCGCAGTGGTCAAGAGATTAAAAGATAAAAATAGCTCAAAGGTTATGTCTAAACTTTTATCGTATTTTGCACAATATGGTGTACCCGCAGAGATAACAACCGATGCAGGAAAAGAATTTGCTCTTTTAAAAGAATTAATTAATTTATACCATATTAAAGTAAACTTTACCACTCCGTATAATCCATCGTCACATAGTATTGTTGAAAGATTTCATTCAACCTTAAGAGAACACTGCAGATTACTGAGTGAACAGTATTAAGCCAAGTTGACCCACGATGATAAAATGAAATAAGCTTTAATTGCCTACAATAACTCAATACAATCAGAAACAAAATTAACACCACATGAAATATTATTTGGTCACATAAAAACTGAACCTTTACTAAACTTTTTACACGATTCTCAGCTGCTTAGCACTATATTGGAAAAACATCGAGAACACTTAAAAACAATATACAGCCACATATATAAATCAAAACAAGAAATAAAACGAACGCCCAAATAAAACGAACCGATAAATACAATAAAAATACTGAGTTGCCAGCACCACAATTAAGTACCCACGAAAAACTACCAACCACAAATAAACAAGCAAATGTATTTTACAGCGACGTAAAACATATATCCGCGACATTAAAGCTCCCAAAGTATATCTGGACAACCAAGGAAAACGTAGAGCTGCAAATAAACTAAGACCTACAAATGTTGTAGGGTCCTCTGCGGCCAGGGCAAAGAAAACTACAGACTGTCACGACTTGACAATCCGAATGGAGTTTATTTTGAAAAACGAGACAATTAGTAAAGTAGAGGTCAGATTAAACAGTATCAAAAAAGATTTAAAAACATTGTATACTTCAATTTCCAATAATAAGATTGATCTAGATATATTAACCAGTTTTGTACTAATAGAAGACATCATCAACATTTTAGAACTAGGAATAACATTAGCCAAACCGGGTATAGCCTGTAGGGACATATTTGAAGAGGCACATGAAATAGAAATTGACCACATATTGGTATACACGGTACAAAATATTATTCACTTTGTTACCAAAATTGCACAAACAAAAGTCAAGGAAGGTAATGCATACAAAATAATACCCTTTTCCAATCCTAATGGACAAATTCTTCAGATCCAAAATCCTATAATCCTAATAAAAGACTCCTGGTACGCCTATCCGATCGCCAATCAATGTAAAAGAAGAGAAAAGACAATGATCTGCAAACACATCTGGTGAAAAGACGCCGTGAATGCTCGTGACTGCATACATCAAGCTCTGCATCTGCAAACTAACCACAATTGCATCACAAACATCCTAGGCGAAGAAGAAGCTATGGTCATAGTAAGCGATGGACTATTCTTGCTTTTTCCCAAAGAAGCGCAACGAGTCACAATTAAATGCGAGGAAACGCATTACGAAGTTATTAAAGGACCGTATAAGCTACACTTGGAACCAGACTGCGAATTATCGATGTCAAGCATCCAAACCAGGGTCATCTCGAAAGCAAAAACCTTATTTGAAGAAGAAGTCCGGCAAATACAGATGCACGTCCAAGATGAAATTAGAGACAACAAAAACCAATTAGATGAAGACTCAAAAATCAACCTAAAACCATTGGACAGAACCCGAAACTTAAATATGCACATCACATCTTGATTCCCAGTATTTGGACCCTTATCGCATTTTGGAATCCTACTTTGTATCATCGGATGTTCTATTTACCACAAATGTTCTGAAAAAAAACAATGAGAACACGGGCATAACCTGTTACACCCTTAGTTTTCTCTTAAGGGGGGAGGAGTCAAGGAGTACCACCAACCAAACTCCAGACGGTTGAGGGCATCATGGAACAGCTGCTATCTAAATTGGTTCTTCGAAGCTGCTAATCAGAATCATCATCATCAGAAAGTGTAGTGTTTATTTTTCCATCCTAATGGATGGTATATATTTACTCAATAAGATTGTTTACTCATTAATATAATTGTATTTACATGTTATTAAAATAAGAACTGGTGCCGCCACCCAACTATGTATGTATATAAGGAAGAGCTTTGCCATTGTAAAAGAAGTTCACATCGACTCCTCAGACCGAACACAAGCTCCGAATCGCTTGAGTACCGGTTCTCACGAGTCTCCTCATTTAAAAAGTAATTAATTATTTGTAATTAAGTAATTCATAATAAAACTCATTACTTCTCACATCGTAGAAGTCATTTCAAAGAAGACCCCCAACTCCTCGAGGCCGCACGGAGTAAGACACATAACTCTTCGAACAAAAACGGCATTTAGGTATAAAAAACGTCCGACTGTATGCCTCTCTATCTATCGTATAACTTGTATTCATTCGCACGCACGGCAACTCAATTGCGCCGGCCCCAATGCAGTGGTGCGCCGATATTAAGCCGCGCCTGGTGTAGGTCGCTAAGGGTGCCGTGCCCTCGGTTCCGTCATAGTCGCGTAGCCAGGAAATGTTTACTTTTGTGAATTCGGATAGTCTCCGTTTTTTCTGAGTGGATAGATAACATGTATTGTGAACTATTTTTAAAAAGATTAGAAAGTTTAGAGCTGTGCTAATGGTATGGTTTTGGTATTTCATATTATTTTGCTTATCCTAATGAATATAGAATTAATATTTGAAATGTTAATTGTTTCATACTAAGAGCTATTCAAACATCCAGTTGCAATAATGTTAGAAAGATAACTTTTGTGGAACTATGATAATCAAAAAAAAATACTTTTTTTTCTTTCAATAAAGATTGTATATTTCTTGAATTCTATTTAAGGACTTTTAGTGGTTAGCTAAACCCATGGGGTAAAGTTTAGAAAAATAAGTGGTGTACTTCAATAATTATTCAGTTTTTCTTTCGTAAAATACGCAATAATGAATTAATATTCGGCAAATCGCTGTAGCATGACCATATTACCTTTGATTATCACAAAAAACATTAGAAACATAAATACTGTGCTTTTATTTTTAGAACAAATTTATTGTCGCTCGCTACGGATCGAGTTAAAAGGTTGTACCCTCCCCCCCCTACTACCTAAGTATATACTACCAAATTTTTTTTCGAATAATTTAATAATTATACCTACATAACTAAAAACTGACAGGTGAAATACGTAAATTTGGCCATGTGATCGTCTAGTGTCCTACGTTGTGTCCGCTATAAATAACCCATGAACTTTTAATAACAAGCAAAGATTAGTCCACCAAACTACCTAATTACCCTATTACCTAAAATATGCTGACTTTAATTAACCTAAAATCCTAACCTAGACAAAAGCCTTAGATGTTAGTATATAAAGCAAGTACATGTTAAATAAAGATTAGAAATGGTTGACTACTATAATTTTAATTGATTTTAGTGCTTAAAATAAGTAAGTCATCATAGTCAAGTCTCGGAAAGTAAAATGAAAGATATATATTTTTTCGGCTAAGGCTAGGGCTCCTCCATCCGCCCAGAAGTTGCTACTTCCTGGTATTTACCATAGCAGTGGATCTCGTCCCAGACTGGACAATCCCCCTCCGATTTAGTTCTTTTTAAGAGGAAGTGATCAATTAATGTCTTATATAGTCAGTCGGTAGGATATGTTATACAAAGGTCAAGAGGAAAGCAAAAATACCAGGCTTTTATTTTTTTCAAAGTCTTTTATCATTTTAGCATGTCTAGGAAACTAGATATTTAGTAAACAATGGTTTGGTATTAATCAGAACAGTGTTATTTTAAAACTGTATTTTATCAAATAGCTCCTGGTTGCAGTTAATATAATGCAGATAGTAAGTATACTAAGTTTCAATGATGAATAGTAAATAGGAAGTTAGTACTTCAGTCAATTATATCTTACAGTAAGATTCAGTCAGTCCTGTTGATAGTAGGTAATTTTATGTTACTTTTATAAAGTAAAATATAAGCTTTCTAGCCAATGTAAGACTTTCTTCTATCTTACAAGTATTATCACGTCTATGGTTTTAGAACTTGAACACTAGCCATGTGTTAGGACTAGCAAAGAGGCATATCTGATAGACATTTGATAATGAATATATTTGGTCATACCTTAAATATAGTACTCCTCCCCGTTTGGTAGTAGGAATGCTAAAGCTTGCTTATGCTTCGCTAGGCATGATCAAACCTTCATTATATTGAATGGTTTTGTTTAATTTTTTAACAATTCCAACCAGGTTATTACTTTAATTATAAAAATAGCTCTTTGTTATTGCTACAACTTCAAATAATAAAATCTTGCCATAGGCCAGAAATGCTCAAATAAATTAGAATATATTTATAGTAGTTAATGTTAAAACAGAATCCTTAGGAACCCTAAGAATCCTAACAGGTTATTGACGAGCCTACACCCTATGCCTACACTTAGAGAAGGTTCCTATTTCCCTATGTTAACTAAATGTGTTAAAAGAAAAACTAGAGGTCTAGTTGTATTTACCTTTTAATTGCGTGGTGTGTAATGTTGTTTATCCCCGGTTTAAGGGATAAACACCTAACTCTAACCCATCCTCGGTGTAAAGAATGGATTACTAATCTGTTCTAAAACCCTATAAGATGCGAGGTTCGGGAAGACCTCTATAGACCTATACCTAAATCCCGGTGTTACGTCTGAGTTTGGCCCCCACACAGCCGTGAGGCTGGGAGAGGAGAGAGGCCGCGGATACCCCTACACAACCGTGTGAATATATACATATATAGATCGGAAGGGTCCACAGCACGCTGGACCGCATGAGAACCTCACTGTCTAGACATCCTCATGGTGTACCAACATTACCGTGTGTGGCAAAACACAGGAAGTTAGACATGATAATTGTTAAGTTATCATGAATGAAAACCCATGCCCAAAAGAGGCCACATTTTGGGGAATCCACCCGCGTAGATTTTAAACCCAGAGGACTTCGTTGTCACCATGTTAGGTATCCGTCCAAAGGATCGCTCCGAGCGAGCCATGAAGTTAACACCAAGGCAACAGCAAAATGCAAGTTTCATTTTGCCAAGACATTTACTTTAACACAAATTGAAGTTAATTCTTAAACATGTAAAACAAATTGTTTGAAAACCACCAAACAGTAGAGAATAATAAAAAACCTAGCAAACACTGTCACTGAATTTAAACGAATTAATTAAATTAAATATTTCAACTAATTAACCCAAAACACACAATCAAGAACAATTAAAAATGAAACTGAATAAAAACACTAGAAAAGTAAAATGCGAACCGTACTAGAGAGAATGCGTGCGTACCCCATAATAAACTTATTTGTATTAATTTATTAATTAAAGTACTGATTTCACTTAAATTCCAAAATAACAAACAACTGCGAACCGAACTCGCTTAACACAAAATTGAGCTAGAACAAATTCCAAACACGAACGCGTTCGTAACGAGCGAAAGCCTAAACCGTAATTAATCCACCATAATAAACTTACTTGTATTAATTTCAAGTACTAAAATCACTTAAATTCGAACTTAATAAACAACTGCGAACCGCACTCGCTTAATACAAGATCGAACTAGAAGAAAACACAAACGCGTGCGTAACGAGCGAAAACCTAAGCCAGAGTGACCCCACCATAATAAACTTACTCGTATTAATTTATTAATTTAAAGTACTAATTTCACTTAAATTTGAACTAATAAACAGCTGCGAACCGCACTCGCTTAATACAAGATCCGAACACGACCGCGTGCGTAACGAGCGAAAGCCTAAACAAAAGTGAGTCCCCTCCAAAAGTTGGCACCGCTTTTATAGCCTAATTCAGCGACAACGGCGACAACGGCGACAACGGCTACATTGACGACAACGGCTATACCGGCGACAACGGCGACAGCTGCTGCATCGGCGACAACGGCTACATCGGCGACAAAGGCTACATCGGCGACAACGACTACATCGGCGACAACGGCTACATCGGCGACAACAGCTACATCGGCGACAACGGGTACATCGGCGACAACGGCTACATCGGCGACAACGGCTACATCGGCGACAACGGCGACAACGACTACATCGACGACAACAGCTACATCGGCGACAACGGCGACAGCTGCTACATCGGCGACAACGGCTACATCGGTGACAACGGCGACAGCTGCTACATCGGCGACAGCGGGGACATTGTTATTAAGAAAAAAGCGCGGATATCGATGGGGACGTCGCAAACAGTGGGGATATCAGCGACTCCGGCTACATCGGCAACAGCGGCTACATCGACGACAACGGCTACATCTGCTACATCGGCGACAACGACTACATCGCCGACAACGCTACATCGGCGACAACTGCTACATCGGTGACAACTGCTACATCGACTACATCGACGACAACGGCTTCATCGGCGACAACTGCTACATCGGCGACAACTGCTACATCGGCGACAACTGCTACATCGACTACATCGACGACAACGGCGACAGCTGCGACAACGACTACATCGCCGACAACTGCTACATCGGCGACAACTGCTACATCGACTACATCGACGACAACGGCTACATCGGCGACAACTGCTACATCGACTACATCGACGACAACGGCTACATCGGCGACAACTGCTACATCGGCGACAACGGCTACATCGGCGACAACTGCTACATCGGCGACAACTGCTACATCGGCGACAACTGCTACAACGGCGAATGAATTGTTATATTCTAAGTTAGGATCCTATTTCTAGGTAATAAGGTTCATTGTATTAGCCTGTATGGTTTGCTGTTTATTTAATATAAACTTTATTGTATTGTGATAGGGTTCATAATGGTTTGGTACGAAAGTGTTTATTAGACGTTTTGCTTTGTTTAATATTTCCTTATACGTGCCGCGCGTAGGCTTTGAGATTGCTGATGGCGTATTTTGTGTATATTTAAAGGTTTGTATTAGTTTATTAGCAACGAACAGCTGATCGGATTTAAATGAAATTTGTAATATAAATATGTTATGCGTTTGTTTATTAATTTGAATAGTCTTTATCACGATTATTATCGTGTAGAATATTTAATTATGATTTTTTTTATTAGATTAATTATTTGAAAACATCGAATAATATATTAAGTAAAGACCTATTCTTGACATATATTTGTGAAGTGACAGGCATGAGAGGCATGTCCTGTTACAAGGTGAGTAGGTATTTACCGTGGCAGCATGTGTCGCACTCTCAGCGCTCGCGCCGCCTTCGTTGACGGCATTTATTTTGTTCCGTATTACGTTTCATAACTTCATAGTCAACACTATCTACATCTACACTAATAAAATAAAGAGGTACACTTTTTTATTTGTTTGTTTATATGTAGGGGGTAATCTAAAGAACTACTGAACCGATTCCAAAAAATCTTTTATCAATAGAAAGCTACACTATTCTTGGCAGACATAGGCTACTAATTCCACTCGAACGAAGTCGTGGGCTTTCGCTAGTTATTTTTATAAAAATATTACTTTTCTAACGAAATTTATAGCAGTCAATAAGTTTCCTAGCAAGAAGTGCGTGCGGTGACAATCGATTATTTTCATACTTTTTTGAAATAAAAAAAAAATGACTTCGTGTACGTCTTATGTTTAACAATCTATTTTCTTTGTATTTTACACTTAGCATTTGTGACGAGTTGACAAGCAATACCTGACCTGACAACAGTGTCGACGGAAGTGCAGCATGACAAACACTTTAGTCTTAAAAGCTCAAGAATACCGTGGCTCAGTTAAAACACCAGTTGTTTAGTTGAAGTCATATATATTGTTCTAACGAGTTTTTTCCTTGAACGAAAAGGTACCATAAAACTGGGTGCCTGCGCTCGTTCCCTAATGAATTGTTTTTGTTTTAATACATAATTATCATAACATGAAGTTAAATATTTTTACTACCTACTATATTTTATTTCTTCTCACACTAATGATATTGTAGATGACGCACGTAGTTCATAACATACCTCTTTTTGTAAAAATAATTATATTTATTACATTTGATTTGAATAGTGTTAGTATTTTTAGTAAAACTATACTTACCTTACGCCATGCTTTGTGTCTATCCCAGAGCAGAGCAGGCTTGCAGTTATTTGTATTTTACAAGCTTTTACTTAACTTCCAATGTATGTATGCATGTATGTATGTATGATGTTTGTTCAGGTGGAATCTTGTAAATCAATTTTCAGCTGAAATTTTGTATACACGTTTAATTTGGATGGCAATGCATGGTTAGCTATTTGACGTCATTCTAAATAAAATATGGCGGAACACCCAAGATGGTTCACTAGTTATTTTTAATGCAGTCCTACAATATCAAATGAAAGGACTTGCTAAATGAAATGAGAGTAACTTGAAAAATGAAATGACGTCACTCTAAATCCAATATGGCGGATTAAGTTTTTTCTGCTTTCCTACAATATAAAATAAGGGTATCAAATGAGAGGACTTGCTGAGAATTCGAATGGGAGTTGAATAAGATGATGACTAAAAAGTAAAAAATAAATTAAACTTAAAAAACTTTTTTTAAACAAGCTTTTATTTAAATGCGTCAAAAAGAATAAAATAAACTTTTCCTTTAGAACTTTTACAATAAACTTATAACGTTATTACACAATTTCTATGATATAAAAGCTTGTCACGAGATTTACCTGTGTAGATAAACAAGTAAATTTATATAACTTGATCTGATTGATTTTATTTTTTTAAATTTTCAAACTGAATAAATAGGTACGAGTACTTAAAGGATAAATACAATTTGATGTTGTGCCTAGCGGTGTACAATTGTTTCTTTAAATAAGTGCATTTAAACTAGATTCATTATTTATTACTAACAATTAAATAAAGTCAACACAGCCAAGGAAATAAATATTAATACATTTTACTTATACAATGATGTCATTATTTTTATTTATCATTTATATAATTATTTATGTTTTACTGTGTCGTTACTAACTTAGTTATAATAAAACTGTCTTACTAACACGATATAGAGATTTCCGAAATAAACGTTTAATAAATTAATAGGCCTGTAACATTTACATTTTCTTTATCATCCTTTTTGAACGGAGGTTTTACTACACCTATCTTCAGTCTATCTGGAAAGATTCCTTCAAGTATACAAAGATTGATAATGTAGCTTAATAGAGGCGATATAAAATCTGAAACATACTTAACAACTTTTGTTGATACGCCATCAAAACTATCTTTGGTTCTTAATTCTTTAATAGTTTGACTAACATCCTCCGGCATGCACGGTGATATAAACAAAGATGTCGGCATAAATGCCCTTGGAGTAGCAAGTCTATCTGTATCCTGCAATCGTTAAATTCTGTTGAAATAAAAGTTATTAAATTTATTGGCTATTGTCTGTCCATCCATCTGTCATAAGAATACCATCTGATTTTACTTTGAGAATGTATCTCTCAGGTTTACTTAATTTAGATCTATTTATGACTCGCTAGGCAGCTTTTGCCTTGTTGTCAGCCATTCTTATTGCACCTGTGTTTTGAATGCGTTGTGTTGTCTTTGTAACTTTTGTAAAAAACAAGGAATACCTTTTAAACTTTATATTTATGGACCTGGGTTGGTTTAAGTCTATAATTCCAGAGAAGTTTCCTTTTTTACTTTACTGCATTTCTTTATACCCTGGGTCACCCATTTTGGTCTCCTATTAATATTTACACCAACATAATTTTGCGGAAAACACAAATCATTATAGAGTTTAAGTGTATGTAAATTCCTCATTCTAAATTTTTAATCATTTAATGTCATTAAAAGTCAAATTTTCCATACAATACCTAAATTTATTAAATCTGCGACAAGCTCTTATATCATATAAATATTGTAATTACGTTATATGTTGATAGTAACAATTTTAAAGGAAAAGATTGTTTCATTATTTTTTGCACATGAAACTAAAAGCTTGTTTTTAAAAGTTTTCGCTTTTAATTTACAATATTATGAAGATGCCTTACACAGCAGGCACTACCAAAAAATGAAATGTTGAGTTTTATTATTATTTATGGGTATATTAACATTATAACATTAATATTATTAATTTATATTATATTTTAAGAACGTGTAATTTGACATTTTATACAATTTATAATGTAATTATATTGACTGAATAAACAAAGTAATCTAAACTATTAAGTAGATTTTATGCATAATTATTATCTGTGAGGGTACTCTGTATGTATGTATGTATGTATGTAAATTCTTTATTGTACAAAAAAAAACATAAATGACAAAAAGAGATACAGTGATGTACAAAGGCGAACTTATCCCTTTAAGGGATCTCTTCCAGTTAACCTTTGAGCGGATGAAAGGAGTATCATAGCAGGGACAGACAAAGACCAAGAGTTTATCAAAAACAGTGGAGAATTACCATACAATTTACCTATAAACACATTACATACTAATAATAAATATAATACCCAAATAATAATAATAATAAATATAATACTTAAAATACATAAACTTACTTAGATATAAATAAATACTTAGAAGTTAAAGGAGTAGAAGGAAAATAACTTACTCTGTAAACATGTGAAATAAAATAAAATAATTACAATAATGTAATGGGTACGCAAATTCATACCGATTTTGGGATTGAGTAGGGAAATAATTTATTATTCTCTCAAATCCGGATTTTACTTTAGATATCTACAAGGCAAGACAAGACAAATACTCTTTATTGAGAAACACACGAAAAATTGTTTACACAAATCCACTTTAAAAATAATTTACAACGTAAACAATTGGCGGTCTTATCGCTTAAGAGCTATCTCTTCCAGACAACCATTTCACATGGACTACTTTCATTGCTTTTTTCATGCACTCTCGTCGGTTTCGAAAGATTTAAAGCCCTGTAGCCCGAGCACGAATATTGGAGTCATGCGTAACGTTTTCGTATCGCCTTTACTATTCAATTACGTTTACTTTACTTTAACGCAAGCTGTCCGTAGCACGAATCTCTAAACTGACTCACGTTAACTCGATACGCAAGCGCTAGTTAAATAAAGCTACGAATCTACTGGATAGGTACGTTTCAGATACCTCACTGAGCGAAGTCAATTACTATGAATCATTTTAAATAAGTTAGAAATACAGGAAACGGCTTAAATATTAGAGAAATCTGCGTAATTTGTATATTTATTTATTAAATTATACGAAAAATTTATATACAGTAAGAAAATAATTAAATATGTTAATATAAAAATCATTGGGACGAAAGAGTTGAAATTTTCGAACGTTGTATTTTGACACTTTTAGTCTTGTACTTAAAATATAAAGTTCGAACGAAATTTATTAGTTGTCGTTATTAAGATAGTAAATAAAAAGGAAAAGTGAATACTTTGTGTTGGAAAATGAAACCAAGAAACATTTTCTCGCAGTTGGCCGTAATGGCAGATTTCATGGAGAGGTAAGCTGTTAAATTAATTCTTACAACTATGATAGAACTACAATCAAGGACTAGCTCCTAATCTTCTAATTAATTAAATATTTGTTGATACGTTAATACTTTACAATATAGAAATTGATGTAAGTAAGTAGTTCATCAGTCTCTCAGTAAACATTCATTGTAATTTGAGTTTTATGAACGATACTTTAATTAACTTCCATTCTCGTCTAGTAACAAACAATAAATATAATAAAATAATAGAATGTACCAGCTGCTTCACTTATTGCACAGATCGTAAAAGCCAACCCCAGGCATGGACAAATTTCTCAGAAATCATGTCATAGGCAGTAATACTAGCCAATCTTAAATGCCATTGACACCTAATAATATGACTAATGTGGGTTTTCGTTACCTTTACTCTGTAAATGTTAAAAACGTGATTAATTTGCGGGTGGTAGGACCTTGTGCAAGGTCCGTCCGGATCGCTACCACCATCTTGCTCGCTAATCCTGCCGCTAAGCAGCAGTGCTTGCACTGTTGTGTTCCGGCGTGGAGAGCAAGACAGCCGGTGTAATTACTGGCACAAGAGGTATTCCATCTTAGCCCTCTGGGTTGGCAACGCATCTGCACTCTCTTTGTTGTTGCAGGTGTCTATAGGCTGTGGTGATCACTTACCATCAGGTGGCCCACTTGCTTGTTTGCCTTCCTATGTTGTATATAAAAAATATATGTATAAATGAATAAACTTAATTTCAGGTCCTCACGTGATTCCGTGGTTGGAGATAATGCTGTCAGCTACATACAAGTTCAACAAGGGTAAATTGTGTACTGTGAAGTGTAAAATATGCCCAGAGCATAAAATTCATGCTAAGTTATATAGATGCACACTAATTTTAGACGAAGAGGAAGAAAAGATTCTCTCTGTGAGGTGCGAAGAAAGTGTAGCTTTACAGGGGGATGTAAACATGCCGTTGCATTCCTTATGTGGGTCTATCACAGAAGTGAGGAACCCTCCTGCACTTATGTTGAGTACTACTGCAAAATGTCCTCTCAATGAAAAGACCTACAATAATTTCCTATTTAAAGAATGGAGAGCCTACAGGAAAATACAATCCCCAAGTGCAGCTTCAAATGTTTTTATCACAAAAGAAAAACTTATTATTGTGTAGCTGACCCAGACTATCCCAAAAATAAAAAAGTGAATATAATAAATGTATCATTCAACCTTGCATATGTTGAAGATTTAATCAACAATAAGTTATTATACTTTTGGAAAACAAATATACACCCTTTATTATATATTATTATTATATCAAAGTGTAGAGTGAGTGTGCTTATGTGTAAATGAGTGTTTATTTAAATAAAAAACCTATTTTGGAATTACATACTAGTTTTATTTTATTAAGGCACTGCTATTATCAGATGACCTCATACAGGTGGCAGGAAGGCGCTGGTTGCATGCTGCTTCCAACCAGTCACTTTGGAAATCCATGGAGGAGGCCTATGTTTAACAGTGGACTTCTTGTGGCTGACATGACGATGATGATGATGACTGCTATTATCTCCAGTCTTTGTTTTTTTTTATCATGTATGGTCGTTCTGAGCTGCTGCATGTCTGTTTTCTTCTGTCTTCTTGACATTCAAATTTACTTCGAGTACCTACATCCTGGTTTCAAGCGCACTTGTGATACTTTTTCCATAATATGATACTCAGTATAATTGAGCATGTCATTTAGTAACTAAAAAGAAACAAAAAACCTAACCTCAAACAATATTTACAATAGCCAAGTAAAATTCATCAGTTTTATTAATTATGTATTTCCTAAATTACATTTTGTTAAATACTTACATAGAAATGACCTTTACATAAATACATTCTTGAATTTGTTGATTAACAATGTGCATCATTTTTCCTTGCAAGTGTTAGCGACTTTTTCCGTATTTCTTGTTTACTTGGGACAAATATAAATAATTTGTTTGGTGTTTAACTGCTTGTGCTTTGACACTGGGGCACCATATAGTACTTGTAATACGAAGGATTAACTTTTAATCACAAAACATTTACAATCTCGATACACAAACAGTAGCCCGAGCAAGAATATTGGAGTCATACCTACGTAACGTTTTTGTATCTCCTTTACTACTCGATAACGTTTACTTTACTTTTACGGAAGCTATCGGTAGCACGAATCTCTAAAACTAACTCACGTTAACTCGATACCAACTCGATACGTAAACGCGACGATAGTCAAATAAAGTTATGAACCTACTGGCTAGGGTATGTTCAGAAACCTAACACTAATCATAGTAAGTTACTATGGATAATTTTAAATAAGTTAGAAATACAGGAAACAGCATGAACATTACGGAAACCTATGTAATTTGTATATTTACTTATACAATAATACGAAATGTTGAAATATGTTCAGAAAATAATTAAATAGGTTAATATTTAATAATTGGGCCGAAAGAGTTTAAATTTTCGAACGTTGTCTTTTGACACTTGAACTCAAATTATAAAGATCGAACCAAGATCGAACCGTTCGATCGAAATGTATCAGTTTTCATAATTTAAATTAAAGTAAGGATGAAAAGTGAATAATTTGTGTTGGAAAATGAAATCAAGAAACAGTTTCTCGCAGTTGGCAGATTTTATGGAGAGGTAGGCGGTTAAATTCATTCTTACAACTTTGATAGAACTACACTCAAGGACTAGGTCCTTATTAATTTAACATCCATTTTCATACTTTACAATATAGAAATTAATGTAGTTCCTTAGTCCCTCTGTAAACATTAATTGTGATTTGGCTTTATTTTCCTAGACTTTCTACCTACGGATATCCATATTGTGAATAATTGTTTAAGAAATGAAAATTTATCTAAATCCTCCCGGGGCTGCAGAGACGCCACTGGTGCACATCACCAGACGAGACAGGCGATATCCGAACTGAAGAAAATTAGCAAAAGGTAAGCACTATATGTATAGTAAATGCGCCCAATCTTTTTATAACGTACCACATATTAATGTCATAAAAATATACCTACTATATCTGTCCAGATTACCACCTTTTGAAGGATTTTATGCCTTAGTTTAATATGACAAAACGAATTTTCACTGTATTATTTAGTGATTTGACTGGTCAAATGTAAAAAGGTGGACAGGCGGAACACCATCTAACTTGCCTGAAGACACCTCCATAAAGCCTAATTATGCCCGGCTTTATCAGGATGCCTGGTACCATTAAATGTACTTGTTTGAATGTTCAATATTAATGTTTGTACCAGTGACATGGATGTTATATGTATTTAAATATGTATCCACACCATATTTTTGTGTTGTTTGTTTTAACTTTGACATATTGGTGAGTATACTCACAGAAGCATTGCTTAGTTTGAGATTAGTTCAATTTGTGTACATCGTCCTAAGATATTTATTTATTATTGAGAATAATAATTGTGCATTTTACAACACTTTCGCTAAACATCAATTTTGTTGCAGGGTGTTAGATTGGGGTAAAATGTAGCTTATGTTCATCCTAAAAAAAAGGACAAGTTATCTCCACACCATGCTAGAGATTATGGTCAATTGGATTCTTGGTCACTTAGAATCCTGTCGCATTGAGTTATTGTTGTGAGATGGCATTTTGTACAAATGCACACAGACAATAAGTACTCATCTAATTTGTTACCTTTCGTTGTTTTTCTTCTCAATTGTTTGTAAATTTCATTGTGTGTGCTTGCAGTAACAAATAAACGTTTTATCTATCTATCTATCTGAAGAGTCATAATGAAATTTATTGTAAAAGGAATCTCCGTAGTCAGAAATCAATTTAGTTGACTGTACCTATAATGGAAAAAATATGGTTATAATTAATTTTTAATCATATTTTAATTACTTGCCATTCTTATATACAGATTGAAGAATGCCACCAGCTATGTCTGAAGACAACGACACACAGCCACTTGGTAGGCATTTTAAAGTTGGATCGAGTGGCTTAGGCATGAAATTAAAATTTGTAGTCCTTACGTTTCTATATCCTAAGCACAAAACCACCTTTCTGTCACCCTGCTGTCTGACTGTGACTCACGCACGGGTCACTAGCTTGTGAACGGAATTTTGTATATTTTGTTTAAAATTTCTTCTCAAAGCTGAATACTGATTTACAAATTAAATTTTATGCAGGGGATACTATGAAATATTATTATTTTATATTACCCTAGCATTTACGGTCAGTGTCAGAAGTAGCTGAACATTTTAGTACCTAGTCGCTGTCAGTGATGTGACAAATTCGAGCAACTCTCATTTCGTACGTTACTACGACAAGGTTCTTAAGTGTTAAGCTACTTCAGAGGCTGACGGTAATAGGAGGGTGATCATTATCATTTTTAAAATTTGAAAGGTTTTATGAAACAACTAGCGGCTTGGCTCAGCTTTACACGCGTACAATTTGGATTCAATGCACGTAAAAACTTTTTGTAAAAAAATCTCAAAATGAAACAGTGAAAGCCGTATCAAAATCCGTTTCGTGGTCTAGAAGGAGTAAGCGGCCGCAAATATGAGAACAGACAGGAGCAGATAGCGATTTAATGTTATACTATGTAAAGATAATAAATGATTTCTATAAATTTTAGATGCAGATACATGGAACACTCCTGACTGTGTGTGTGTGTGGGTGTGTGTGTGTGTGTGTGTGTGTTTGTGTATACTATATATAGTTATATAAATTTCCGTGAAGTCACGAATGAATAAACGATAGTGGTAAATGACCACGACTCCGAGATCTGAAATTGCGGGTTCCATTTTCGTGAGGGGCAAACATTTGCATGGTGAATACGAATGCCTGCACCAGAGTTATAGATATTACAATACATCATACACATGTCCGTCAGTGTAGCAACCATACGAATAAACAGCACTAGCTTTGCTTAGTTTGGGACTAGGTCAATCGGTATAGATTATATATATTAATAATTAGCATGATGCAATAAATCCTCTGTCTCGCCGTAACTAACCGGTTTTAACCATTTAATCAGTTCATTTTTACATTTGTGTAACTGTAGTTGATGAATATTAATCTTGTTTTTTACAATGTTATAAATATGTGACGACTGCGCTTTAAACTGCCTTTTAGCAAACATGGATCTACTGGTTGACAAAGGGGCCGCGTTAACTTTTCGTCTACGCGCTTCTAATACTGGGTTAAATTCCAGTGTTTTGTGTAGCTTTAGTACATACTACATACAGTTTCCTCATACTTAATTGGTTACTAATTTCATAAAGTTCACTCGTGGGGAATATGTATGGTTTTGAATAACACTCGATTCTAAACTGCAGTGGGGTTCCCACGTCACAGCGATAGCAAGTAGGTTGAGTTCAGCTGCTTTTGCAGTAAGAAAAATTCGGCAGCTAACCAATGTAGCGACGGCACGGTTGGTCTATTTTGCCTATTTTAATAGCATTATTTCGTACGGCCTTATTTTATGGGGATCTGCTGCAGATATTGAGTCAGTTTTCATTTTGCAAAAAAGGGCAGTTAGAGCAATTTATAATATGGATACTCGTGAGTCATTAAGGGAATTTTTCAAGGAAATAGACATCTTAACCCTACCGTCGCTATATATTTTTGAAATAATCATGTACGTTAGGAAAAATATATGCAATTTCCCTACCAACGTCGATAAGCCAAAGGCTACTAGAAACACAGGAAAGCTTAAAGTTCCAACTTACAGACTGGCTAAAACCAATAAGTCGTTCATGGGAAATTGTGTAAGATTTTACAACAAAATTCCAAAAAACATAACTGAACTAAATGATACAAAATTTAAATCTATTGTCAAGAAGACATTAATTTCTCGGGCGTATTATAAAATCAATGACTATATCTTGGACAAGGATGTTTGGAAATGATCCCGATCTGTATTGGCGATCCCTGGCCCCAAAGATTGTACACCTGCTGTGTTAAATTGTTAAATTGTAAAAATTTTGAATATTTGAGATGTAAAATAACATTGTAATTTTGATTTATTTAAAAAAATTACACCTCGTTGAGTTTCTTGCCGGTATCTTCTCATCAGAGGTTTTTCCGAACCGGTGGTAAATTTTTTGACATTCATAAGTGCTACCTGTAAGCCTAATCTGAATAAAATATTTTGACTTTGACTTTGACTTTGAATACATTAGCTTAAGCAAGCAGCGTTGTCCTCTGTCAACTTCCAGGAATTTTGTTTTGGCAGCACCACCCCAAACAGTAATACAATAGCTCATTATTGTTTGTGCTAGGGTAATGTAAAGTTCTGGACATCAGAGCAATCGGATGTCTAATTTTTACCAAAATCACTTTTTTTTAGAATCATACTCTATTTTTTGTCCTCTTTCAGGCCATTTAATTGTTATATCGCTATCTCTTTTAGTTACTAAGTTAGATTTTACCTCTAAATGCATTCAAGAGGTATATTAAAAACACGCTATTGAAAAAAGCTTATTACAAAGTCGACGAATATATATGCGACGATTTGACTTGGCCAGTTCTAAAGGCGTGAATATTTAATTTAAATATCGGCTGTTCACTATTTAATTTAAATATCTTTGACTTTAATAAATAATTGTATGTTTGTGACATTTCTAAGCATTAATCTTTTTTTTTTATCACTTAATTTTATTCCTATTAATTATGTATGACATCCTATTAAAGTGTAATTTTTATTTTGGAGCACATTGTGATGTTTCTCGCCAGACGAGCCGTATTCAATTTCTCTTTTGTAGTCGTACTGCTTGAGTATGTCATGCTCGCTTAAAGGGCATTGCTTACGGTGGCGTCGTTGATCGGGTCGCCACCTTCCCTGCAATATGGTTGAGGGAGACGATGGCTGAGATACGCGTCATACCTACTCGTGATCGGGTGCTGTTTGTGGGGTCCGGACTATTCATGCTGCAAAGACTAATGTAATTCTCAAAAAGCCTAAAATGTAGGTACTTAAATGCGGTTTGATGTGGGAGACTTCATCGTGTTGTCTATTTATTTATATTTATATATATAACTAAATATAGACATATATTGAGTTGTTATTGTTATATTACTGATTTTGTTGGATTTTCACCAATTTTTTTTTTTTTTTTGACATGAATATTTTTATTCTTATATTCTTTTGACATTCGGAGACTATACATCTCCAAGTAATATTGTACAATTTGACCGTGGAGGCGTTTTACACCTCTGCTAAGCATAGATTAAGGTAATTAATTTGTTTTGACCCTTAGAGACTATACATCTCTAAGTTATTTAGACTAAGTATTTGATCAGGGACCACATACATCCCGATTCTAATTTCTTTGACCTGGGGACCCTATACATCTCTTGGTCAATCTGTACTAGTGCCAGTTCGTTCAATATGCTTAAAGCTTGCTGTGCTATTTATTATCTTTTTTTTTTTTTCTAACACTTTATGTGAACTATTGTTATGATTGTGTATATTGCTCTGTAATCTTGTTTTCAAAAGAGAAGAAAAAAAAAGATAAACTGCTGAGTTTCTTGCGGCGTTTCTTCTCAGCAGATTCTTCCATTTTCCGAAGCGCTAGTAGATTCAGACATGTAAAAGAGCCTATATGGCCTACTTGCAAAATAAATTTTTCATTTTCATTTTCATTTTCATTTTCATTTTCATTTTCATTTTCATTTTCATTTTTCATTTTCATTTTCATTTCATTTTCATTTTCATTTTCTAAAAAAGGTCGGTTGTCCACAATACCTTAGAAGAAAAATAACTGATGTTTAATTATGACTTTTTGCCTCTAGTAATCTTAATGTATGGCTTTCATCTTGAATATCCATTTGCAAGGAATGGCTTTTCTGTCTTTTGGTAATTCAACTAAATCCCAAGTCTCGTTCTCTCTTAAGGAATTTATTTCATTAGTAATGGCTTCTTGCCATTTGTCCCGATCTGCTCTAGACATAGCTTCTTTGAAAGTTCTAGGTTCGTCAACAAGTGCATTTGATGTCATGTTGCAGATGAAATCTTCGTATCGACCTGGAGGTCTGAGATTATTCGTATCTAAGAGTCATTCGACCTGACTGTTCAATTTCATCGTCAGAAATTTCATAGGCTTCGTCACGTGTATCTTCCTCGAGTACACGCTCTACTGTGTCATGGAACTGCTCCAACTCCTCGATATCAATTTGATCTACTTGACTATCTTGCTCCTGTTCTACATAAACTTCTTGTTCAATAGCCCCATTGTACTGTCATGTCAAGGATGCCGGTTCATTATCATATTCTCGTCTGCTTTGAGCGTCATCCTGCTGTACAATGTTGTCTTCAGATGTCTCTTGTTGGAGATTTGGTAACTCATACTGAAACATTTCATTGGTTCGAGTTCGAGTTGAAGTTGAGGGAGTACAAGGAATGTCTTTTTCATCTTTAAAACTTTCTCATTTTTATCTCACAATAATTAACAAAATTGTTCCTACATTTCTTCTGTAATTAAATGATCTTAAAAATAATTAATTTTAACGTTTCATTTGAAGTCGGATGTATATTTTGTAAGTAGTTGTCAAATAACCCCGGACTAAAATGTCTGGTGTTAACATAGGATTGAATTTGGTATGTGGTGGTAAAATATCCCCGGACAAAAATGTCTGATGTTAACATAAGATTGAATATATTTCCATTTCATTTCGAGCCATATAGTCTGATTTGAACATAAGTCCTATATTTATTGTGTGATGACAAAATTTTTTACAGCCAAAATATCGGATGTTAATATCCGACCACAGCATAGCATATGCCTTAATAATTTTAGGTCGGATGTAACACCCTTTTGATAATCAAATTTGAATTGCATTGTTATTGATAGCGTAAGAAAGAACTTGTATGACAGAAATTACTTGCAGTTAAATGCTCTTTCTATATTAATAACTAGTTTTCCTAATTTTGAAACAGTAAGTCAGTGTTAAACCTTTTAAAGTTAGTTTTGCTTGTCCTGTAAAGTATCAAAAATGCACACCTATTGGCCCTGATGTCCAAAAGTTGGTTCATAAGTTCCTTAGTGGTAATATGTCTAAATATCTTAAAAATCCAGTTTAGTTTTCTTATTTTATTGTTCACATTTTCAAGATGCAAGTGCCACGAAAGGCGCTGATCAAGGAATACACATAGACATTTGATCGAGTTTACCTTTACAAGTTTTATACAGTCACAAAGAAAACGATCATGCAGATTACAGGTATGTATTTTCAAACTTAAGTCATTACTAGGTTGCGAGCTTTCGTAATTAGTAAACCATATATAGTTGGTCTTACTGACGTTAAGCGTGAGAAGATTACTTATAATTAGAGATGTTAGCGATAGGATTGCATCTTCAGTAGATCTGGATTTCCGAAAGCCAAACTGGAGGTCAGAGAGAATATTGAATTTATTGAGGTAAGCTACAAGACGACTATTTATTAATTTTTCAATTACTTTAGAGAAAGTGGTTAAGACTGAGATAGGTCGGTAGTTATTAACATCATCTCTCTCTCCACTCTTATGAACAGGGGTCACAATGGATTGTTTTAGTGGAGCAGGGAACACTCCATGTGCAAAACACAAGTTTGCTAAATGGCTAATCACAGGAGCAACAACAGCACAAGCGTACTTGAGAACCCCAGTGGGTATGTTATCACATCCAGGGGCGCTATCAGATCTCAAGCCCATGACAATACCATGCACTCTTGGGGGTCAGTGCGTGTCCAGGAGAACTAGTGATGAGCATGTCCGGTCAGGCATGTTAATATCATTACCATTACTATACATGTTATTCCTTGAATAACTAAGGATATCTTCAGCTAAAGCTTTGCCAATATAAGCAAAAAAATTGTTTACATGATTTACAGACGCAGTTGGAGATGATTTAATGTTTAGTACTTCAGTGTTTGTTGTTTTATCAGATTTATAATGAGTTATTCTTTTTATTGATTTCCAGAGCATTGTTCAAGACCTTCAAGAATTCTAATGTTTGATAAAATCTTGCCTGTGTATACATTTGCATATAAACAAAACGTTATTGCATTTTTGTGTCACATCCCGCCTATGCATTTGATTTAAATTTGATTATTTGTGGTGGATATAAACAATTCAAATCAAAACTGACAAAATTTATGTAATTGAAATACTCAAACGAAAATAGGAATTATAGTCTCTTATTTGTCGTTTAGAATTTGATTGTCCGGCGTGTTTCAACTGTGACCAGAGCGGCGATTTTTTCGGTATTAGATAGATAAAGTATGAATGTGTTTCTGCTTATCAAAATCCTATTTTTTTTTATCTTATCTTTTGTCCGAGTCGCCTACGGCCAAGTTTAAAGTCAGGTCTATTTGAATTCGGACGGGGCCCCGGGGCCTACGGCCGGTCGATAGTACGTACGACTTTTTATGTTGTTGACGGACGATTCAGTAAAGCCGTGCGTGCTCTATTCCTTGACATCGTGCCTACAGGTCGAATACCTGGGGTTGCAATCTCAAGGAATGAACCTAACGACGTATGCGGGAAAGCGGTACCCTCGATAGGGGAGCACTTAAATTCCCCACCACCACAGAATGACTGGATTTTGTTTCAGATTGTTTGGAATGAGAGTGATGGTTTGAATCGAATTAATTCTATATTTTGTAGGATTATTTTGTTTTCTGGCCAGACCCCATCCAAAGGCAAACTTCAGTTTGTGTTTAATTTCACACTTTGTGAAGGTCAAATTTCAAACACTTGCTGAATACGCAAACTGATTTTTGACTGTACCAGGCCGACCGGTAGGGGAGTTGTTAGGGATATCAAGTCTACTCTTAAACTGTGTGTTTCGCCGCACTAATATTATTATGTTCAACTGACTAATTTAATTTTAAGAATTGAATTAACTTAAACCAAATTCTTATTTAACGGTATAAATAAAAATTACACAACGTAGAAAGGGTCCTTCCATTTAACTAGACCGAAAACCGAGCGGCTAGTAAGAAATATTAGAAATCTTCGCAGTACTTGCAGTTTTCACTGATTTTCACAATGCCCGACGGCAGGCAAGGGATTTCTGACACATGGACCGTAAAGCCCACCGCCTAAGCCAGCTTAAACACCACGACAGAAAGTGATAAATAATCGTTTCATGGGGCAGAATTCGATGCCAAAACTGAAAATTGTTTTATTCACTAATATGACTCTCCCTCAATTTCCCTGTTTTAAAAAATAACAAAATGTTGACTTTTGGAACAACAAGCAAAGCAGGTACATGAATTCGTAAATGCTACCACAAATCCGGGCATTAAGAGCTGTAAGCCCAGCGGCTAATGAGAAATATTAGAAATCTTCGCAGTACTTGCAGTTTTCACTGATTTTCAGTATGCCCGACGGCAGGCAAGGTATTTCTGACACATGGACCGTATTATAATAATTCACTTCGATTCGGTATAGTTTGCTTTTGATTTGTTTAGCTTTTAAACACATAAAAAGATTATTGTAATCAATAAAAATATGAAAATAATGATAATGAAGAACTTCAAAACGCAGACAGGTTAAATAGAACAGATAATTTTGTTTACGTAAATGTCAATTATTTTAACACACAAAACAAATATTACGATCGATCTCTTAAATGGAGACCTTAAAAAAAACACATCAATAACAAATAATAATAAAATAAAAACTATGCTATCACTTAGCTTTGTCCAATAACATGCTGCCGATCATGCGTTGATCCAAATGAAAATTGAGTCCGTAACACCAACACTAATTAAGTTCATAAAGTTCATAAGGTCCACTAGTACGCAATCACTAAATATTTTCCACTAATTAACACTGACTTAACAAATTAAAATAAAATACGTTCACGTCGCGAAAAATATCGGTATCCAGAGGGACAAGACCGATTCCAAGACAAATTCTACCGCCTAAGCCAGCTAAAACACCCAGACAGAAAGTGATAAAGAATCGTTTGATGGGGCAGAATTCGATGCCAAAACTGAAAATTGTTTTATTCACTAATATGACTCTCCCTCAATTTCCCTGTTTTAAAAAATAACAAAATGTTGACTTTTGGAACAACAAGCAAGGCAGCTACATGCATTCGTAACTGCTACCACAAATCCGGGCATTCAGATCAGTACACCCAGCGGCTAGTGAGAAATATTAGGAATCTTGGCAGTACTTGCAGTTTTCACTGATTTTCAGTATGCCCGACGGCAGGCAAGGGATTTCTGACACATGGACCGTAAAGCATAACGCCTAAGCCAGCTTAAACACCACGAAAAAAAGTGATAAAGAATCGTTTGATGGGGCAGAATTCGATGCCAAAACTGGAAAGTATTTTTTTCACTCGTATGACTCTCCCTCAATTTTTATGGAACAAAATATAACTAAATGTTGACGTATGGAACACCAAGCAAGGCAGCTACATGCATTCGTAACTGCTATCACAAATGCGGGCAATCAGAGCTGTAAACCGAGAGGCTAGTGGGAAAAATTAGAAATCTTCGCAGTACTTGCAGTTTTCACCGATTTCCAGTATGCCCGACGGCAGGCAAGGGATTTCTGACACATGGACCGTAAAGCCTACCGCTGAAGCCAGCTAAAACACCCAGACAGAAAGTGATAAACAATCGTTTGATGAGGCGGAATTCGATGCCAAAACTGAAAATTGATTTTTTTCACTAATATGACTCTCCCTCAATTTTCCTGTTCTAAAAAATAACAAAATGTTGACTTTTAGAACAACAAGCAAGGCAGCTACATGAATTCGTAACTGCTACCACAAATCCGGGCATTAAGAGCTGTAAGCCCAGCGACTAATGAGAAACATTAGAAATCTTCGCAGTACTTGCAGTTTTCACCGATTTTCAGTATGCCCGACGGCTGGCAAGGGATTTCTGACACAAGGACCGTAAAGCCTACCTCCTAATTCAGCTAAAACACCCAGACAGGCAGTGTTAAATAATCGTTTGATGGGGCAGAATTCGATGCCAAAACTGAAAATTGTTTTTTTTTCACTAATATGACTCTCCCTCAATTTCCCTGTTCTAAAAAATAACAAAATGTTGACTTTTGGAACAACAAGCAAGGCAGCTACATGCATTCGTAATTGCTACCACAAATCCGGGCATTCAGAGCTGTAAACCCAGCGGCTAGTGAGGAATATTAGAAATATTCGCAGTACTTACACTTTTCACCGATTTTCAGTATGTCCGACGGCTGGCAAGGGATTTCTGACACATGGACCGTAAAGCCTACCTCATAAGCCAGCTAAAACGCCCAGACAGAAAGTGATAAAGAATCGTTTGATGGGGCAGAATTCGATGCCAAAACTGAAAATTGTTTTTTTCACTAATATGACTCTCCCTCAATTTCCCTGTTTTAAAAAGTAACAAAATGTTGACTTTTGGAACAACAAGCAAAGCAGGTACATGAATTCGTAAATGCTACCACAAATCCGGGCATTAAGAGCTGTAAACCGAGCGGCTAGTGAGAATTATTAGAAATCTTCGCAGTACTTGCAGTTTTCACCGATTTCCAGTATGCCCGACGGCAGGCAAGGGATTTCTGACACATGGACCGTAAAGCCTACCGCCTAAGTCAGCTAAAACACCCAGACAGAAAGTGATAAGGAATCGTTTGATGGGGCAGAATTCGATGCCAAAACTGAAAATTGTTTTTTTCACTTATATGACTCTCCCTTAATTTCCCTGTAATAAAAATTAACAAAATGTTGACTTTTGGAACAACAAGCAAAGCAGCTACATGTATTCGTAACTGCTACCGCAAATCCGGGCTTTAAGAGCTGTAAGCCCAGCGGCTAATGAGAAATATTAGAAATCTTCGCAGTACTTGCAGTTTTCACTGATTTTCAGTATGCCCGACGGCAGACAAGGGATTTCTGACACATGGACCGTAAAGCCTACCGCCTAAACCAGCTTAAACACCCAGACAGAAAGTGATAAAGAATCGTTTGATGGGGCAGAATTCGATGCCAAAACTGAAAATTGTTTTATTCACTAATATGACTCTCCCTCAATTTCCCTGTTTTAAAAAATAACAAAATGTTGACTTTTGAAACAACAAGCAAGGCAGCTACATGCATTCGTAACTGCTACCACAAATCCGGGCATTCAGATCAGTACACCCAGCGGCTAGTGAGAAATATTAGGAATCTTGGCAGTACTTGCAGTTTTCACTGATTTTCAGTATGCCCGACGGCAGGCAAGGGATTTCTGACACATGGACCGTAAAGCATAACGCCTAAGCCAGCTTAAACACCACGAAAAAAAGTGATAAAGAATCGTTTGATGGGGCAGAATTCGATGCCAAAACTGGAAAGTATTTTTTTCACTCGTATGACTCTCCCTCAATTTTTATGGAACAAAATATAACTAAATGTTGACGTATGGAACACCAAGCAAGGCAGCTACATGCATTCGTAACTGCTATCACAAATGCGGGCAATCAGAGCTGTAAACCGAGAGGCTAGTGGGAAAAATTAGAAATCTTCGCAGTACTTGCAGTTTTCACCGATTTCCAGTATGTCCGACGGCAGGCAAGGGATTTCTGACACATGGACCGTAAAGCCTACCGCCTAAGCCAGCTAAAACACCCAGACAGAAAGTGATAAAGAATCGTTTGATGGGGCAGAATTCGATGCCAAAACTGAAAATTGTTTTATTCACTAATATGACTCTCCCTCAATTTCCCTGTTTTAAAAAGTAACAAAATGTTGACTTTTGGAACAACAAGCAAAGCAGGTACATGAATTCGTAAATGCTACCACAAATCCGGGCATTAAGAGCTGTAAACCCAGCGCCTAGTGAGAAATATTAGAAATCTTCGCAGTACTTGCAGTTTTCACTGATTTTCAGTATGTCCGACGGCAGGCAAGGGATTTCTGCTACATGGACCGTAAAGCCTACCACCTAAGCCAGCTAGAACACCCAGACAGAAATTGATACAGAATCGTTTGATGGGGCAGACTTCGATGCCAAAACTGAAAATTGTTTTTTTCACTAATATGACTCTCCCTCAATTTCCCTGGTATAAAAAAATAACAAAATGTTGACTTTTGGAACAACAAGCAAGGCATCTACATGCATTTGTAACTGCTACCACAAATCCGGGCTTTAAGAGCTGTAAGCCCAGCGGCTAATGAGAAATATTAGAAATCTTCGCAGTACTTGCAGTTTTCTTTGATTTTCAGTATGCCCGACGGCAGGCAAGGGATTTTTGCTCCACGTCGGGTCACGGCCAGGGGAGTGCGAGCGATCACGTTAATTGACTCAAGTTAGGAATTAGGCACAAGAATTACGAACTTACGACCTAGAGTCTCTAGTCGTCCTAGGGAGCTTTTATTTTAATAAAAACCTATTGTTATAATATAATTCTTGTTTCACTCGAAAATCCCCTAGGGCGAACTTCTGTACCTGACCGGGTAACAATAGATATGATGATGAATAATAGTGTAAAAGATGGTTATTTTGAGAAAATATAGGAAAACAAATAGTAGTATGATAGATGTTTATTGCAACGGACATTATGAAGTTGAATGATTAGGGATTCAAAACGTTAGGAACAGAGTAGTTATGAGTAGTGATTATTAGGATGTACATTTTTAGGGACAACATTTTCGGACTTCCGATAATCGACATTAAAAATTTAGTTCAACTTTGGCGCACCCCAACATTCATTAGCTACTATTTACTTTTCAGTTATATTTTCAGTACTTTCGTCACTACTACTTGAAAGGTCTTCTACCACATCATCAGAACTCTCATCGCCATCAGACCTTTTGAAGTTTAACCAAGGATGTATTTTCTCTACTGGATGTACACCCTTGTATATGGCCTTTCCTTTACGTCTAGTTATTGCAGTATCTTCAACGGTATACCTGTCATTACTCATCACCTCTATAACCTTATATGGTCCCAAACACTTGGACATTAATTTAGTACTCTTACCCGGGCATAAAATAGAACGTTCCACTCTAACTAGGTCTCCTACCTTAAATTTTCGTGGTTCGCATCTCACTTTATCAAACCTTTTTTTCTGTTCTTGCTGTGTTTTTGCTATATGTTCGTTTACCTCCGTCCTAATAAGTCCTAGGTTATTTGTTGCGTCAACTACATCCATGTCTTTATCTAATGTCGAACGTAACTTTCCTTCAGCCATACTAGTTAAATTTATTCCAAACAATACTTCTGCAGGTGAACGCCCTATACCTTTGTTCGTAGTCTTATTTAATTCAAATTCAAATTCAAATTCAAATTATTTATTTCAGGCATAGCCCAGAGTGTTAGTAACAATGGAGACTTATAATAATATTAGTACAACAATACAAAACAAAAAAGAGAAAAAAAAAAATATATTTATATAAAAATTTACGGACTACGCCCTGTCTAGATTTGTATCCACCACCAAAATAAAGGGGAGTCCCAGCGATCAGCAAACACACTCAGGATGCTGTTAGTGTGTTAATCCCCACTGGACGTCCAAAACCTTGTTGTCCCAGTCTAGCTCATCCTGGCCAAAATTCATTGCAGTTAGAGAGTCTAAGATCGTGCGATTATACCTCTCCACTTGCCCATTCGCTCGTGGGGTAGCAACCGCATTCATCACATGTTTTACTCCTATGTCTTTTAAAAAACACTTAAAACTTTTTGCCCGTGAATGAAGAGTATCTATCAGTTATTAGCCTAACCGGACATCCAAATGTGGCGAAATATTCTTTGAACATTGAAATTGTCGTGTAGGCTTTAGTGTTCTTGACTGCTTTTATGATAATAAATTTACTGTAAGAATCGATTATCACTAACAAATATTTGTTGTTACGTCTACTTGTGTTAAATGGACCCAAATGGTCGGCATGAAGGGTGTGGAAAGGCTTGGGGATCTTAGGGATAGGGTGCAATTAGCCAGATTTTCTTCCCGACGGAGTTTTACTATGCGCACATTCTGAATAAGATTGGACATATTTCTTTGTGAATTTGTTTAGCTTTGGAAACCAATAAGTTTTTTTGATTTTATTAATAGTTTTCTCTACAGAAAAATGTCCAATATCGTCATGGCATGCCTTTAAAATGTGCCAGCGTACACCCCTAGGTACCAACCATCTGTGTCCATTTTCAGTTATTTTGTACACGCAGTCATTTTTTATGCAAAAATTCTGCTTCACATCTATAACTTTACTGTTATTGGGATCAAGTAATATGCTTCTAATTCGTTCTACTTCACTATCAGCAGACTGGACTGTTTTTAACCACTTATTTGAGATACTGAATACTCCCGGTAAATCCATTTCACCAATACCGTCGCTAGCTAAAGAGTTCCGACTTAATGCGTCTACATGACACATTCCCTGACCTGACTTATACTTGACATCGCAATCGAACTCCTGTATCAGACTCCACCAACGCGCAACCCTCGGAATCATGTCTCTCTTCATAAATGTAGCACGCAAGGAGTTACAGTCTGTAACGACGGTAAACGGCATCCCAATTAAATAGGGTCTAAACTTAACCAATGACGAGACAACAGCTAACGTCTCTAAATCATACGAGGAAAAATGCTGTTCAACAGGTGAGGTTTGTCTAATGAAGTAGGCTACTGGTTTAAAATCACCGCTAACCTGTTCTTGTAGTAGTATACCACCTACACCCCATTTGCTCGCGTCGGTGTGCAATTGAGTATTGCGTACTGGGTTATATAGGGCTCAAATAGGGCGAGAAATGAGCCTTTTCTTTAATTCCTCAAACGATTTATCTTGCTCTTCGCCCCACTTCCACGGCGTATTATTTTTCAGTAAACTTGTGAGAGGTTTAGCTAAGACTGCAAAGTTTTTTTATAAATTTTCTAAAAAAACTCGCTAATCCAAGAAACTGGCGAACGTTATGGACACTCTTAGGCAGAGGAAAAGATTTTACTGCCTCGATTTTCTTGTGACCTGGTTTTATGCCCTTTGCAGTTACTTCAAACCCTAGAAAATCGACGCAAGTCTGGAAAAAGTAACACTTACTAGGTTTCAATATTAAGTTAAATTCTCTCAATCTTTTAAAAATTAGTTCTAACTATTCCAATCCCTCCTCGACCGTTACTGAAGGGACTAAAATGTCATCCATATAAGCGACAGCTGTATTGAATCGGAGGGTACCCAAAGCTTTATTCACAGTCCTCTGAAATACGGCTGGCGCGTTGGCCAGGCCGAAGGGCATTCTATTAAATTCCCATTGTCCATCTGGTGTTACGAACGCAGTTTTGGGTTTTGCCTGTTCTGTTAGTTCTATCTGGTAATACTCACTAGCTAAATCGAACGTACTATAATACGTATTACCTGATAACCTATTCATTTGATCTTCCATGCAAGGAAGGGGCTAGTGTTGCTTAATAGTCTTTCGATTTAACGCCCGGTAATCCACGCACAGGCGTTTGTCTCCAGTCGTTTTCTTGACTAATATTATTGGACTCGCATATGGCGAACTAGACTCTCTAATCACCCCAGTGGTACTCAACTCGTCTATCATACTTTGGACTTCTTCCCTCTCACTTTGAGACATTCTATAGGGTCTATATACTATAGGTTGTTCATCACTAAGATCAATGTTCATTTTTTCTAAACCTGTACACCCTAACTCATTTAATGATGTTGCAAAGCAGTCTCTGTAAGAATTGATCAAATTTAAGAGTCTTACTTTATAATCCTCAGATATGTTGCCAATATTCAATTGTTGTAGAGTGAAAGGTTCTAATGATTTGTGGCTTTCGATTCTATTTACTTTACAGAATCCAAAAGACTCCAAAACAAGTTCGACGCGTGCGACTAGCTCATCCTTTTTAAACGTGATTAGTTTTATGTTCATTGGAGTAATTAAAATTTGACCAAAACCATTTTTGATTGAATATATGTCTCCTTCAGTTTGATACTCTTTACCCGGTTGACCACGATATTTACTAGGAACATACAAATCTCCATCAAATTTAGAGCCGCAATTTACCTCTACTAAATCTACTCCCTTGACCGTAACATCACTTGCTATTCTTAATTGTAATAGTCTCTTAGGTGATCCACCTACGTCGTAACTGTTTCTAAATATCAAGTCCTTTTCAGTCTTAAGTATTTGAATGTGAGGTTGTTCGGTAAAAGTCTGGCCAATCAATAGTGGGTACTTGAGAAACTTGTCTGGTACTACCACACATGTAACTTTACATCTTACATCCTGTATTTGTACTTCTGCCACACATGCAATGTATGGTGACTACTTGCGGTAAGCTTTACGATTATTTATGCACCAATAAAACTCTTACGACGGTTGAAAAAGGCATATGGGTATGTCCGGAGTGCTGCAACGTGCGCAAAAAGGGTGGGCGAAACTGTGACACCCCTGTGTGTACACCGACTACAATTAAGAATATTGCATGCAGGGGTAAGGCTGAAACCTGTCACCCAAAACCGCAGTCTATAGACGGTATAGCATCGATTGTGTTGGAAATGCAGCTTACCCGTGACCAAATGGCAATGCTGTCTAGTCAACTGGCTGACGCCCTCTCAACTATTGCGCAGTACCAGGTTGCGCTCGCCGAGGGCGCCAAGAAGTTTGAAGCAGTCAACGAGAGGCTGATGAAACTGGAGTTGGCTTTGCCGTGCCCTTGCAGATACGGTGACTCATGGCCGCCTTTGTCGGGTATTGATAACCCATCTGTCAAAACGAAGCCCAAACGAAAGCCCAAGATCGGCGTGGCGGAGCATTTACCCGTATGTACGGATGAATCCGCAATAAGTGCGATTTCTGTGCCACCTAAGGATGATACTGCGCCGCTTGATGTGATGCCCGCTGCACCATCCAGTGATCAGGCTACAGCACGAGCCGAAGTGAACACCATCAGTGGAGAAGAGTTTGCGGCCGGGGACTTTCAGGAAGTTCGCCACCGGAAAAGACGTTTCACCTCTTTGTGCTGTACCGCGGGTCCTGACGTAACGTCACTTAAGGCTGTGGAACTTCGCAAGTATATTCACTTATGGAATATGATCTCTGGAGCAGATGATATAAAAGCGTACCTGCAAACGCTAAGCTCTGAGAGCACCTTCACGGTTGAGGAGCTTAAAGCCAAGGGTGAATACAAATCCTTTAAAATAGGGGTCCCGCTGGAAATGTATGACAAATGTCTGTCCGCAGCTGTCTGGCCGGATAATGCCAGAGTCAAGGCATGGTTATTTCGGAGATCTCATAACGCGAGCCCCCCGGTGTGCTCCTAACTTCAAGCCAAAAGCAAAGTCGAGGTCAGCCCTGAATGTCTTCTACCAAAATGTAAGAGGCCTCAACACGAAGCTTAAATATTTTAGGCTTAACCTCCTGTCTCTAAATGTGACGTCATAGCCGTGACCGAGTCCTTTCTGACTGATGCTATTGATGACTCTGAACTTTTATGTGGTGGTTGGAGTGTGATGCGTCGTGATCGCGCGACTGGGTCGCACGGGGGAGGGGTGCTGCTTGCTGCGCGCCCTGGACTTGAGATACGACGGCGATAAGACCTAGAGACACAAACAGGGGAAGACATGTGGGTTTCATTCCAATTGGGACAGGTCGCTTGTTTTCTGTGTGTTGTGTACGTTCCCCCAAGTGCCTCAGACGAAGTTTACATGCGCTGGTTTCAAACTGTGGAACAAGTGATAGACTCACTGAAAGGTGCAGTGCTTATAGTAGGTGATCTAAATCTAAACCCACTGTATACGTCTAATAGCATTTTATGTTATTACTCTTATTTTTTAACTGTCTGTGGCTTTTATGAGACGAATGAAGAATGCATTTGGCGGAAAGTTAGATGTTGTGCTGCTGTCAGAGCGTATTCGCAGCGTCAGTGTCATCGAGATAGAGGGAGGAGGACTGGTATCTCGACGGGATGCTTACCACCCGCCGTTGGAGATATCGGTTTCTGTAGACGTGAGACCCTCTTCTGAGCGAATGGATCCTAGTAATGTGGACTCGAGACATGATTGGAATTTTGGGAAGGGTGATTATGATCGTTTGTACAAACTTGTCTCGGAGGTAAACTGGCAGGAAGTTATTCGGTGCGTGGATGTCGATATAGCAGTGGACAGTTTTTATAAGACTGTTTACGCTATTTTTGATGCCTGTATACCTAGGAAGGTTCGGCCGAGAAAGGCTAGTAGGCGGTATCCGGTATGGTTCACCGTGGATCTGATTGCCGACATAAAACTAAAAGCTAGTCTCCATCGAAAGTGGAAGGTTACAAGGAACGTAGATGCGTACAGTCAGTTTGCCAAACTTAGAGCCGATATCAAAAAACGTATATCCTTCGCTTACGATTACTACATTGATCGAATCCAGGCTAAGGTGAAAAGCGATCCGCGCTCCTTTTGGCAGCATGTGGACAGTCTCAGGTCGAAGAGCGGGTTCGTATCCGGTGTCTCGTTTGAGGGGAAACGGTTCGCTGGAGCTGAGGCTGCCGCTGCGTTCTCTAGGTTCTTCTCGAGTGTGTTTTTACCTGATGTTCCCCGTCTCGACGTGAACTCTCTACAGAGATGTAGTCGGCAGGGGTCTGCCCAGCATGTTAATATAAAAGACATCTCCATGCTCGAAGTCGAGGCAGGTATAAAGCAACTTAAACCTAATAGCTCTGTTGGGCCAGATAATTTGCCGGCATATATTGTCAAGGGTTGTGTGGAGCATTTGAAGGTACCTATACATTTCTTGTTCAACTTGGCACTCTCTACTGGGACATATCCTCATCAGTGGAAAGTCTCGAGGGTAAGACCTATCCCAAAGACCAGCGATACTGCCAATGTGGAAAATTATAGGCCCATTGCGGTTCTTTCAACTCTAGCGAAGTTGTTGGAATCCATACTGCATCGGACTATATCAGCACAGATGAAACCATTTTTGTGTGACTCCCAGCATGGTTTTAGATCCAATCGATCAGTAAATACTAATCTTTTAGTCTTAGTTGACGCCATCTCTGAGCATCTAGACAGGGGTATCCAGGTTGATGTTCTATACTTTGATTTTAGAAAGGCTTTTGATCGTGTCGATAACGACGTGCTGCTAAGCAAGCTCGATGATGTAGGCTTCTCACAAAAGTTGCTTACTTTCTTCGCAAGTTACCTACGCGATCGTCAGCAGTATGTTCGGCACGGGTATTTTGTTTCGGCTCCGTACCATACTCGATCTGGCGTCAGTCAGGGTTCTATATTGGGTCCCCTCCTGTTTGGGATAATGGTCAATGACCTTCAGGCAGCCATCAAGCACGCAAAATGTTTGTTATATGCTAACGACCTCAAACTGATATATGGAGTGGAACATGAAGCTGACTGCGATTCTTTGCAGGAGGATATTGCCTCGGTAGTCCGGTGGAGTGTGGAGAACAAGCTCCTCTTTAATACCTCTAAGTGTTGTGTGTGTACATTCAGTCGTGCTGCTATCCCACTACATGCGCAATACATGCTAGAAGCTGAGCCCATTGGCCGTGTCTTCTCGGTGAGGGATCTCGGCGTTGTGTTCGACACGCGCCTCACTTTTCACGAGCATGTTCGGACACTTGCGGCTAGCTGCTTCCGTAGGCTGGGTTTTGTGATTCGCAACGTCAAGGACTTCCACGATCTTGGGGCCATAAAATTAGTATTTAACGCTCTGGTAAGAAGCAAACTTGAGGCATCGTCGATAGTATGGAATCCTCATGAAGCCACATACACGCTGCTTCTGGAAAAGATCCAAAAGGCCTTCCTTAGGTTTTTGTATAGAAAAAGCTTTGGGTATTACCCGTTTCTATATCCAACAAAGTTTTTACTTGGTACGCTTGGATTTAATTCGCTGGAGGTGAGGCGTAACAGCAATTTGCTTGTCACTGCTTGTAGCGTATTGCGCGGCGAGTCCGATTGTCCGGAGCTCGTGGGACAGATCGTGAGGCTGTTCGTCCCGGAAGTTCCTAGAATAGGTCTCAGGCCGCGTCAGCGCCCACTGTTAGCGGTGCCGCCGGCGCGAACGGTCTCGCGCAGGAACTCGCCGCTGCTCCGCGCACTGGCGCTGCTCAACGCGCTCCTGGCATCAGCACCCGAGTGTGATTTGTTTGCGAGGCGATGGGCGGATGTGTGTCGTGAATGTTTAAGATTTTGTGAGATGATGGATAATAGGCAATCTAGTATTTTTAGATGATTTATGTTTACGTTTAGTTAATATTATTTTTGTTTCTAGGTGTATTGGTTTTTTACTGTAATGCCTTGTAAACATATTTGATAATAAAATAAAATAAAAAATAAATAAAATGAACCTAATGAGTGAACAACAGCGCCACCAAATCCTACCATAGGGTGATTACTGCTAGTGTCGAACTTATCAAATATCTGTTTAGCGTCACATTCTCGAATCAAAGTTAATTCGCTTCCTAGATCGATGAAACACATTGTATCCTGCCCATTTACTAAAACCTGCTGTCCGTAATTGTTTGACTTTTTGTCTTCAAGCACTTTGTTAATCAACAAAACGGATTTGTCCTTACTTTCATCCCGCTTAACCTCATTTTTAAAACGAAAACATTCAGTGTCAATATGCCCAACCAACGAACATTTTGTGCATTTTTTTATCGGTTTAGGGCATTTTGACAACGGGTGTCCATCTTGTTTACAATTATAGCAACGTATATTAGAATAAGGCTTACTAGAAGTCGTTACAAAAGTACTTCGTTTTGAATCCCGGTTCCTTCTATTTATTATATTATTATTCTTAAAAACTCCTGTTTTTACATTTCGTAGATACGCTAATAACTTATCTGTGTCATCAAATTGGGCTGTTTCAGCTCCGAGACGTACCGACCTGTCATCTACACCGTGTAGTATACATTCTACTGCCCTTTTACCTACAATATCACACCGATTGAGAAGGGCCACCTTTTCGTAATAATACTCCTCAAGTGACTCGCCAAACTTAGCCCGCTTAGTTAACATATCCCATAACATTTGGCCATAATTTTCTTCCGATGGGAAAGCAGATTTAAGCTTGGCTTGCCATTCGTTCCACGAAAACAAGAGTGAGGGTAACCCTTCGTACCATTTTTTCGCAACTCCTACTAATTTCGGAAGAGCATAGTGTACGACCTGACGCTCCGTCCATCCATACAAAACAGCACACTCATTTACTTTTGTGAGCCAATTATTAATGCTCTGATTTTTCAAGGAGGGATCAAATTCGGGTACTACATTGGTATTAGAAAAATGTTCCCTACTACTATTACCAGATGATTGAAGTTTATTTAAAAGTTGTGTGAATTGAGATATAAATTCTTCAGTGGTATCTTCTAATTTCGGATACTGCTGTCGATGTTCGTGTTTCGATGCGATGCTGGCCCTCGTTGGTCCCCTGGATCTGCTGCTACGCCTGCGTGACCGCCGATCTTCGTAGGTAGCTCTGGCTTCGTCCTCCATACGACGGGGTCGCACGGACCGACTTCGACTTCTTGAACGACTGTTACGAATGATTCTTCGATGCCGTGATGGAGTACGCAACACGCGGCGTCGAGGGGTTCGCGTCCTACTGCGGCCACGATCAACGTCGACATGCGGCTGGTCTAGGACAATTGCGTCAACTTCCATTGATGGTTGTACCCCAATATTGTTGTCCATTTTTTTCTGGAAAAATTTTCACGGACATCAATTATTCACAACATGTGTACCTACACTCGTATACTTTGACCTGTGTTCATAATAAAAGTGTACCAGAGCCAAGCTAGGCTTGACCGGTATGGCTGGCTACCCCGGAGGGCGCAAATGTGTGTACACGGCGTTTGTATGTTGCATTTGCTTACAGTATAGAAGGGTAAAGTGTACCAGAGCCAAGCTGGGCTTGGCCGGTATGGCTGGCTAGCCCGGAGGGCACAAATGTGTGTACACGGCGTTTGTATGATGCATTTGCTTACAGTATAGAAGGGTAAAGTGTACCAGAGCCAAGCTGGGCTTGGCCGGTATGGCTGGCTACCCCGGAGGGCGCAAATGTGTGTATGGGCGTTTGTAAGTGTTAGTTTGTAATACATTCAGTAGTCACTCATTATATTACTGTCTAGTAATTACCATCGTAAAACAGTTCAATCCTAACAATATAGTAAACTAAAAAAACTTTAACCGCTATGCATTAATTGCAGGTAACCTATTGTATGAGGGGATTTAAGCACCAAAATTGTTCATTATGTTCGTACTAATTCCACATTTTTTTTTCTTTTATAATATGTAGGTAGTTTGATAAGTATGGTTATCTCAACGCAATCTATTACACAGTGGCTTTAACACAATTTGCTGTAACATGTAGGTACAATCCTTAATAGGGTAGTCCATACTAAAAAAATATTTAACAATAAGATATTAATATAATAGTTGGTACATACCTTTTTGTTCGATCGACACTTCTGACTTGAAAGGATACTTGTCAGGAATAGGTCGATTGTTCGAATGAAACTGCTTCCAACGTTTTAGTAGAATTTACGTATATTGCAAATAAATGTACAAACGGACAGCGCTTCTATTTTTAGTTGTTGTTAGCTCCAGTATTCAGAATACTTCACTTCACTCTTTGATCTTTGATTTGTGGCTACTGTGCTACTTAGCACAATTCTGCCAATGTCGAGTATCGGGCTTAACACGTGAGAGTCATCAAATATGGGCCAGACATGATATATAGACGGATCCAAGTAATGCCTGAAAACAAGAAGACACTCACATAAAGCGACATACAACATTGTTAGCAGTCAGACAAACATTGGTTAGATTGTTAACTATGGACGTCCACAATTAATACTGGCGAAATTAGATTTTTATATTGTTTTTGTCAATAAATCTGCTTAAGATGTTCAAGACTTTTTTGTTGTCTGTAAAGCACACAAGGGAAGCCATATTCATGGGAAGTGGAAGACCTATTTTCGCGATGAGACTACTGAGGGGAGGAGTCTTATTATTGCGGGCGCATTTAAAGAATATATGGTCTACTGATCCTATGTCCTCGCTGCACTCACACATGGGGGAGTCCTTAATTCTAAATTTATGCAAGAGCTCTGGCGAGCAAACAAGACCCAACCGCAGTCTGATTATCATACTGGTGTGTCTTTTGGAGAGAGACTTGCACTTGAAGAACCAAGGACGGGATGGGATGGTGGGTTGTATTCTGTAGAAAAAACATTTTCTAGAGGAGGACCAACGGGCAGTCCATTTATTTATCAAGAGTTTTGAAGGGACGCTGGAGAGGTCTGGGGAATGGATTTTAAAAAAGTCATCCCTGCCGTTTATAACGGCTTCTTTAGCTGCAAGGTCTACCCTTTCGTTACCTATGATACCTGAATGGCTGGGGATCCAGACGAAAACAATATCCAGACCCGAAGTGAAACAGTTGAATATAGATTGTTTGAGGAAGCTTATAAAATAATTACGGGCACAGTTTTTGAAAGGCCTGATTGTAATTGCCTGTAGAGCGGTGAGACAATCCGAGAATACAACTGATTTAGGTAGTTTAGTTTCAAATGAAATCGATAGTCTTCAAGAAGGCTAGACACTCTCCTGAAAAAACAGATGATTCGGGTGGAAGCTTGAATTTAGTCACTTGGTTGTTGTTGCTGTAAAAGAAGGCTGCGCCCACACAACCTTGCTCAGACAGCTTTGAAGCGTCGGTAAAGAAATAGTTGTGGTTAGGAAAGCGAGTGCTAACGAACTCATTGAATTTTGAATTAGCCTGCACTGATTTCTTTTCTATGCCTGTATTGAAAACCATATCTGGAACATGGATTAGCGCTTTGTAAGGGACCGAGTACATAGGTAGAGAGGGGGATTTTTGAATGGGGGCTCTGAATGAAGAGGCTTTTTCAAAGCTAGTAACGAGATTGGGTTTCTTTTTATTACGCCAAAAAGGCTTGCTTGAGCAGTAATCCTGAAGAAGTCTTAATTTAGGAATAAGGGGGTGCAACGATTGGGAAAAGATTCCAAATAGGTACCGGTCTGACAGATGCTGCCTCCTGAGATCGAGGGGAGGATCGGTGCATTCGACCTGGATGGCTCTGTTGGGGGAGGATTTCATCGCTCCAGAGACTAATCTCAGGGCTTTTGCTTGAATACCTTCTAGAACTTTTAGGGCCGCTTTGTTGCAAGGTTCAAAAATAAATGTTCCGAAGTCCAAGTGGCTCCTGATTAGTGCATTGTAGAGCAACTTCTGAGAGTAGGGGTGAGCACCCCACCAGCATCCTGAAAGGGCTCTTAACATGTTCAGGTTTTTCTCGCATTTTTTCGCCACATACTGAAGGTGAGGAACTCCCAGCAGTCGTCGATCAAAAATTACCCCCAAAAATTTAACACTGCAATGATCAGAAGAAGATAATCAGAAGGTTGCGTATTCATATCAAGTCGGGGTCACCACTTTATATGGGGGTGCTACTTGGTTCGAATTCAAACAACCACCGTCCACATATAATGTTTAATAAAATTAAATAACACTCACAACGTAATTGAGAGACAACAAAAGTCACGGAAGAATAAACAATTGAAAGGAACACAGATAAGTCAAGTAAAGAGAAAGAGGAGCAACAGAAAACTTGAAAGCAACACTAATTTTATAACACGGTAGGAAGAAAGCACGGAGTACGAAATCGCGTTACGAACGTCCCTTGTCTGGGACGGCGCGAGCGCGGCGTCTTGCTCCGAACGTAGTTTGACAGCGACTGGCAATGGTCATCAATCCGATAATCGATGAGACGTACCGTCGCGTGCGCTCGGGCACGCTCGGATACTGTCGGGCACGTTCGGGCCCACTTGAGAGCGATCGCAGGAGCGTTCGGCCGCGCTCGGAATCACTCGGTAACCGCTCGGCATGGCGCGCGCGGCAAAGATCACCGAGTATACACGACGGCAGCCGGAAGGTGCCGAATACGTGCATCAATGCACGCGCGCGCAACCCGAGCGATACGATAACATTAAAACGTTGAATACAATAATAAAAGTAATAACGAAATATAGCCGACAATAGGTGTAACCGCCACAGGTTCATCGTTGTACACGATACTGCATTGTGGGGAGGAGCGACTTTTTGAAAATATAATAGCCGAACTTTTAGAGGTGGAAAGGGTGAGGCCATTTGCAAGTAACCAAGCTCGCAGGGAACCCAAAGCACTATTAAGTTTATGTGTGGCCGTGGATACTTTTCTGTCGTTGCAATACACCGCAACATCATCAGCATACTGCAGCATCTTACAGGACCAATCAACTGAGGAATCCAAGTCTGAGGAGTACAAGGTAATAGCATGGGGCTTAGAACGGATCCCTGCGGGAGGCCCTTCCAGACGTGTCGGACAGCCTGTATGTTACCATTCCATCTAATTTTGATGGTTCTGTGCATAAGTAAAACCGAAATGAATCGCACAACCTTCGAAGGGATACTCAGCCGTGACAGTTTGTCCCTGAGCACTGAAAGTAGCACGTTGTCATAGGCAGCCGACACGTCCAGAAAGACGGCCGCAATGGACTCGCCTCTCGAGAAAGCCAAACGAATGTCCGTGGAAAGGATGCTGTGGCTGTCGGTTATACTTTTTCCCTTTCTGAAACCGAACTGGAATCTCGGGAGTATGCCCTTGCTTTCAAGGAACCAGTAGAGACGGTTTTTTAGGAGATGTTCCATGACCTTACACATTGTGGACGAGAGGGCAATAGGCCGATAGGAATCTCCCAAGTTCGAATCCTTACCTGGTTTGAGAATAGGGACGACGTACTGTTCCTTCCAAGAGTCAGGGATCCGTCCCGTGCTATAGAAGCAGTTGACTAAATCTAAATAGTATGCAACAGATTTAGAAGGGGCTCTAGTTAAAAAGGAATAGACAATTTCTTCAGGGCCCGGGGAGGAGTCTGACAAGGTTTCTAGAACGGTACGAAGTTCAGAAATACTGAAAGGCGACGATAAGAAACTATGCTCTTCTGTATAATTGGGTTGGCAGGTCGATAATTCGTCCAAGTTTGGAGCATAAGGTGGAGCCAGCTTGTCAGAAAAAGCCTCCAGCCAAGGCGGAGAAGCGGAATAAGATGAGGGCGGAGTCGGAGCAGCAGTAGCAGTTCGATAAGCTTTTATGTTGCGCCATACTAGAGACGGGTGAGTGGAGGGCGATACTGACTCGCAAAATCTAGACCATCCCTCACGTTTTTTCTGAGAAAGGGTCCTTTTACAATTAGCTTGGACCTTTTAATACTCCAAAAAATTCTCTGATGTCATATTGCCACAGTAATTTTTCTCAGCTTGGTCCCTGTCTTTTACTGCGGAAGTGCATTCTGGGTCCCACCAGGGGAGCGAAGGTCGTCTGTTGAGGGACGCATTCTTAAGAGGGATTGCTTCCTCAGCTGATTCTAGTAGAGCCTTCGTGTAGAGGGAGTAGCAGTCCAAGCAATTGTGTGAGGAAACGGGTGGCAAACAATTGATTTTAGTTTTAGAGGACTCGCGATAGAGGGGCCAATTGGCCTTAGAGAGTCTGAACTTTTGGAGAGGAGGAGAAGGAGCAGGTAGTACCGAGTTTGAGGCGTAATGTATAACAATAGGAAGGTGATCACTTCCATAACTAAGAGGGGATATGTCCCAGGAGAGCAAAGGTGATAGAAAAGGAGAACATATGGAGACATCAACAGCAGAAGGGTTCTGAGAAGGGGAAACATGCCGTGTGGGTCTCCCATCATTTAAAACACACAGGTTTAGGGAATCCAAACGATCGCAACTGAGGGAGCCCCACAGGGTGTGGTGGCAGTTAAAGTCCCCGAGGATGAGAAAAGGACCTGGAATGTTATCCAGACATGACCAGAAGTCAGAAACAATGCTAGGTGTCGGGTGCGGGATGTAAATTGAGACAACACTTATCTCAAGAACTCTGCATGCTACAATAAATAACGAAGATCGATTACCAAAAGAAATTCTGGAATAATTAAGACCTCTTTTAATAAGAAGGGCACTACCATCATAGCCATTTGGACTGTCTTGTCTAATACAGATGTAATTAGGACAGCAAAATGAAGAGTCAGGCTTTAACCATGTTTCAGAAATAGCTATGCAAGCAGGCTTATATTTAGAGATAACATGTAGGAGATCCGCCTTATTCCGGCTAATACTCCTAATGTTCCACTGGATAAGGGTCGTACCCATGATGCCCGGAGGCGGGCCATCTAGCAAAGAAGGAGGAAAGGGCGTTCAGATCATTGGCGACGTTGGACGGTAATGGGACAGAATTATGATTTAGGATTGAGACGAGGGAAGCAATTACTGAGTTGAGCATTGGCAAAATGTTAGGAAGCGGAAGAGGTTGCGGGGGGAAGGGGGGACTGGGTGTTGGGATATATGGTCCACCTTGTGGTGGGAGAGGACTCTCTGCAACAGGGGGAGCACGGTTGTTGAGCATTACTCCGTTGGAAGGAGGGGGAGGGTCGTATTCAGCTATTAGAGCTCTATGGGCCCTTTGATCATACCCATGTTGATTGGTTGGGGCTCTAGGTCTCCTTTCTAAATAAACGGTTTTCCTAGTGGATGTCGTTTTAAGGACTTCATTGTACGGCTTTCTTGAAGTGGGGAACTTTCTTTCCGCTTCCTGGTAAGACATATTTTCATCAGACATGGCCATCTTTATAAGCTTTTGGCGGCCAAATTCAGGGCAACTTTTATCTGTGGCTTTATGTTGTCCAGAACAATGAAGGCATGTGGCGACGGCAGTGCACTCCTCCGCTTCATGCGGCTGTGCGCATCTAGCACAACGAGGTTGGGATCTGCACTGGGCCTTCACATGGCCAAACCGGCAGCATCTGAAACACTGGATGGTTGGGTACTGGTAGGGACTAACCTCCAGGGCACAGTTAAATAAGAATACCTTTGAGGGTAAGGTTTGACCGTCAAAAGTGAGAACAACTGTTTCGGAGGGGGCTCATTGAGATGTATTGTCCTGCAAGTTCCTTTGTCTGAAGTTTAAACGCCTGGCTTTCACTACTTTACCACAGCCTTGAGGCTGTACTATCAGGTCAGGACTCTCCTCTTTGGTGAAGTCCTTGGGAATGTTCTTGACCACGCCAGTTTTGGTAATGTGGTAAGTGGGAATAAAAGCCTTGTACTTACTGCGTTGTAAATCTGGGCATGCCATGAAAACATTTGCAGCAACTGCCGATGTGAAATCTATTGAAATCCTGTTCCGACCGATCTTTTTAATACTGCCCTCTTTAATTTTTTGGATGTTTTTGTTATACAGGTACTGGCCAAATTTGATTGGATTCAAGTATGATCCTTTGTCGGGTTCGGATTCCTCGCGGATCACATGGACCTTGAAAGGGCCCTTATCCAGTATTTCTATTTCGGACATAAGTTTGGGATATCGGGGAAGGGGGAAGTTCTTCCTGGCTTTAAGACACAGGGGACTGCGTTAAACGAGGTAGCTTAGATTGTTCGTCAGAACTCTTTGATTCGGAGTTGAGATCCGATGCATCTCTCTTTTTTGGAGTTTTTGGAGATTCTGGAACTTCCATGTGAAGTGCAGGGGACGGAGGATTTTCCACAATTAGGCCAATGCCTGGGTCAAAAGTCTTGGCCTCCATTGTGAGGCGTCATGGGAAAGAAGGCACCGTTCTTACATAAAAGTCGATGCCGCCCCTCCCATTCACCAAACAATACTTACGCACGTATAACAGTAAATAACGAGCACAAGACTGACACACGAGGGACGACACACACAATTCAGGAACTACACTGGAAATTTCACTGAAATTCCACCAAAACAATTCCGCACACGTGTACCACCCAATAGCTCGTAGCAGAATCCATATTCAGAATAGAATGATCGCTCTGACTTGACGCCGGCTACTCGAAGGGATGTTATCCCCACCTAATTAACATAGTTGGAAATATTTTAGCGCGGTAGCCGATGTCAAGTCAGTCACATTACTAATATTATTAAATTAATGAAAACACTTCAGTTTTACTTTTAAACGAACATTTTAAATTTTGCAATTTACCATAACATTTGTTTATTGAAAATAATCGCCTAAAACTGAGATAATATTACATTAGAGATATAAAAGGCTCTTGATCAAATTAAATACATTAAATTTATAATAAAGCTTACAAATAATAGAATTCTGATTGTTTCACTTAGTTACATTTCAAGATCTAGGGATAGAAGTACGGCCTGAAGCAACTATTAAATCAGTTCAAGTATATCTGCGCGTGGTAGGACATTGTGCATGGTCCGTCTGGATTGCTACCACATTCCGCTCGCTAATCCTGCCGCTAAGCAGCAGTGCTTGCACTGTTTTGTTCCAGCATGGAGAACAATACAGCCGGAGCAATTTCTCATTACTGGCACAAGAGGTATTCCATCTTAGCCCTCTGGGTTGGCAATGCATCTGCAATCTCTTTGGTGGTGCGGGTGTCTATAGAGAGTCTACCATCAGGTGAACCACTTGCTCGGTTGCCTCCCTAAGTTGTATAAAAAAAAACTTAAGTGTTACTAAATTATTAAAACAAGATGAAATAAAAACAAAACAGCTGACCAGTTTAAGGATTCATACCAATTGAAAGGAGTTTGCGAGAATTCTCATTCTGTATGTAGTTAATAAGAAACTGTTAAAATATTTAAAGTACTTACTGTATTGTTATTCTATGTGCACTACAGGATGGTTTAATTAAAAATACATGATTAGCCAAGATTAAATTATTTTATTTGATAATATGTTATTCGGCGTCATTATATCCATAAAACTTAACAGCGTTGTAGTAATTGGACGGCAGCATTGTGAACTAATGGACAAACAAGTTTTTCAAAAAGTAATTAATTCACAAAGTAATAAGTCTGTAAATAGCACTTTGATCAAACACTTTATAATTTTGTGTGCAGTTGCAACTGCATTTGAGCAAACTTGCCAGTGATTTGGTTGTTCAAAACATATTTTCTATCAGTTTTTCATACATTGGATACTTTATTTCCATTACAGTACAGTATCAGCACTCAAAATTTCATCGGGTGATGCTGCTATCACGATACATACTTTCATTTGACATAATAATATGCACAAGCCATGTTGCAAAATTGAACCAAGTTGTTCTTTTAATGTTTTTGTACAAAATCTTCTAATTTTCGGCCCTTTTTTTAGGACAGCTGTGTCAGGCAAACTTGCACCCATTAATGTTGCGATCTGAGGTTTACAAAGAGTCACATCATAGGTTTTTAATACCATTATTCTCGCATATTGAAGTTCATACCATGCCATGCTGAACTTTTATACTTTCTTCTGTAAGCCTTTCCACATTAGCAACATTTTTTTCTGTAACACTGGACACATTATTTTATTTATAAATTTATCACACCCATATTCAAATTTCAATCTGTAGCTCAATCTGAGCATCTGAGTGCACTATCATAACTTGATTGATGTTTTGCTTCTTCTATGAGTCCACATTAAAAAAGTCACTACATGTTTTCAGCTACCTTTACTTTTGCTACTTCATCATCATCATCATCAGCCTATATTCGTCCACTGCTGGACATAGGCCTCTCCCATGGCACGCCACTGAGCACGATCCTCGGCCACTCTCATCCAGTTCTTGCCAGCCGCCTTGCGAAGATCATCGCTCCACCGAGTCTGAGGACGTCCCACGCTACGTTTGCCGATCCGTGGTCTCCACTCAAGAACTCGTCTACCCCAACGGTTATCGGTTCTTCGGGTTATATGGCCGGCCCACTGCCACTTCAGCGTGCTAATGCGGTGGGCTATGTCGATAACTTTGGTTCTCTGTCGGATCACTTCGTTTCTAATTCGATCTTTTAGAGAAACTCCGAGCATAGCCCTTTCCATAGCACGTTGAGCAACTTTAAATTTGTGGACCAGCCCTTTAGTGAGTGTCCACGTTTCACTTTTACTACTTCCTTTTCAATAATAACCATCCATAAACACAGATGTTGCCTCCCTTTTTTTAATTGGACACACTCTTTCTTGAAGATCTGAAATAAAAAAACATAACCAGGTTAAGTACTAATTTAAAAACAGTGCATAGAACGTTTTATAACATGGCTGCGGCCCTATATTTCACATGGTTGTAAGCACACAGATTACTTTGTCTTTTGTGTGGCAATAAAAAAAACCGCTACGTTCCTGCGCTTTTGCAATTTTGCGTCCATTCTTTTTCTTCTGTTACAGAGGTGAGTGTGTAAAATTTTATAAATTAGTTATTTATCCAATTAAAACGAATTCAACTGATTATTCTATAGCAGCAGAGTAGACAAATCAATTGTATTCTGTTTTTACATCGATTTATTATCCATGTAGATGTAGAAAGTACTAGCAAATTTAGCCACCATTTTGTGTAAAAGTTACTTTACAAAGTTTTGGTTTGCTTAAGGATATAAAAAGCGCATCGTGTGTGTTATTGTATTTGTTAAGGTATGTACATATATGATTATTGTAGCGTTCATAATGAAAACGTACGGTACGGTTGTTCGTGATGTTTGTCGATTCGATTAGGTTATGTAGCCGGCATAAAACCCATGTGCATTGCGTTTGTCCACCGACGCTGATGCTGATACATTATCGAGAACAAGGTTACGTTACCCAAGTAACAATTTAACTTTTATATGGTCAGTTGTACTTCGCGCAACCGTCGATCGCACGGCGTCATAATAATATCGGCCGGCGACGTTGCAAGTAGGTTCCGCGTTACCTTCAAATCGGTCCTTAGCCCAGCCAACTCGAGATCTTGTTGGGTTAACTTGATTGAAGTGCTGGCAATATATAACGATTTGCTTCTTAACTTGCCCACACGCTGTCGGCATGCCGCCAGTTTTCTCGCAATTCTTACAAGCAGACTGTAATTGTACATAAATGAAAAGGTTACCCCTTGGAGTAGTAACCTAAGGTCGACAACCGATCATTGATCGTTGCCCATTTGCATCTTTACCAAAAAAGGTTTATTTTTATATTTTGATCGTCCAAAACAAATTATTATTATTTGTTATCAGATTTGTTCAGCGTTAATAGTTAATGTATTATTTTCGAAATTTCATTTTTGAGACCATTCATTTTTGGGTTTATTATCATTCTGTCTTTTTATGAATACCAATTTCATGCCAAAATAGACTTCCTAAATTTGTTTACACGGTTAAATATTTATAAATTAAACTAAATAGACTTGTAATATTTTATGTTATACTATCAATTATAAGACAAGTATGCATGTCTAAATTCATATAAAATTAGATAGCAGAAAGTGGGTCAAGTTATTAATTAAATTAGGTACATTATGTTATTTATGTACCTGGCTGCCTGGTTACTTTTACATACAAGTGAAGCTAAATAAAAGCTTGGAACAACTTAAATTTAGCTATTTATGTATGTATGTATGTAAATTCTTTATTGTACAAAAAAAAAACATAAATGACAAAAAGAGATAAAGTGATGTACAAAGGCGAACTTATCCCTTTAAGGGATCTCTTCCAGTTAACCTTCGAGTGGAGTTTGGAGTGGAGTGCTATTTATTTGTATGCTGTGGAATATTGTAGTTGGATAAAAGAATAAACTTTGAACAGTTTAGCTATGTAAGTACATTAATGCATGGAGTGTTATAGTTTAGACAATCAATGTAAATGTGTAGATACAGATATAATAACATATTTTCCTGCATATATCCTATAATAATCATAATTTGGTAAATGAAGTTTTATTTAATGTATAACCTTTGTGTGCCAGCAAATAGGTATGTGTCACCTCCTTAAATTCAACATCTCCAAGTTTATTCAACACATAAAAATATAAATGCAAACAAAGAAATTTTGCAACAGCTATAATTAATTAATTCTACATAGAGGATGATATAGAATATTCTAAACTTTTGTATCAATTATAGCAGCTTTAAAGTAAATGTGCAGTAATGTAGTTGTTGGTGCAGGCCAAATTCAAACTACAAGAAATTTGTCTGATTACTGATTGTTTTACAATCAGGAATTTTAAATACCTATTCCCTGTTCTGTTTTCATTATCGCTTAGGTTTTTTTTCCTATATAATAGATTATGAAAGAACCCTTTTAGTTTCACCATGTCTGCTGTGTGGCATTGACCTTTTAAAAAACCATCAAAGCATACATTTTATAACAAAAATTGCTACTGTGTGTTGTACGTCGAGTACGAGTACCGAAAGTCCAGGGGGCGGGATGGAGCTAAAGGCTGGCAACGGCTCAGCGGTTCTATTAGGGTTGCTGGTTCCAAAAGACAACATTAATCAATCTCATCACATGACCTACATGTTCGTGTACCATTCCTGGTAGTAACTAGGTTTGTTTACCTACTTATTCTTTAGGTAAAACTTAAAAATGAATTATTTTTCCCGAATTAGTTTCTTTACCGAATCCAAGCTATTGCGTGGGATTAGCATTGTATAATTAAACTATGCATATAATGTTTTATTATCTCTTAGATGAAGCGCTTCCAGAACTCACCCACCAAACGACGCGTACGCGCACGCGAGCAAGCACGCAAGACGGCAGTTTGCAACAGCTCCGGCGGCGGCGTAGAAACTACCGGACGCAGCATCGTAGAAGGTGAGTGTTTTACGAATCTTCCTTATTATATAATACTAGCGGACGTCCGCGACTTCGTTGGCGTGGAATTAGTAACCTATATCCGTCAGGGATAGTGTAGCTATCTATTGGTGAAAGATTGGTTCAGTAGTTTTAGAGATTAATCCCTACGTACAAACAAACAGCTGGCGCTACGCGGCGGAGCGTTGTTGCCGGTGTGAAAATCGTCACAGAGCACAGCGCCATTGCGGCGACACGGCGCGAAGTCCTGCTACGACCTAAACCGAGAATATTATTACTTTTTACCTGATTGTCTTCAGAGGGAGGGAGGGAGGTTTATGTTTTTTACGACCTCTTTCTATATAGTATGTATTATTATTATTATTATTTTTTTAATTAATAACAATAACATACAAACACATTTAAAAACATCGTTAAACCTGGACCAGGTTTGTCTCGATCGTGTATTGTTCAGGTTTTTAAGAGTTCCATTATTCAACTTGGCTCTTAATAGTGTCGCGTATCGCTGGGTTTGCCTACTTAAGTCCCCCAGGGATCGGGAATATTAAAAGAAGAAGGCAAATTCTTTGCAACAAAAATTTAATAAGGCCACAGGCCAACTTAGACGGTAGAACAAAAAAAGAAGTGGTTCGTGCCTAATAATACACTTAAGGGATCCGATTCGTTATTTTTTCCTTAACAGTACTGTCCTGCCAGAAGCCGTAGGTAGAAGTCGGGCGTTGGTCCAGAGGTCGGGTAAATGCACCCGTAGTCGGTCCGACGTCGGATGTCCCGAAGCAGGACAGGAATGAAGCTGATTAGCCCTCAGTGCTAATCCGTACTTTGGACCCTGGAACGCGTCATCAAAAAGGGCGTTACACGCGATCCAGTGATTTCGGTGAGCAGCCACGGCAACAGCATATGAACAGTACTTACGTAGTTGTGCTGCCGTGGATGTTCACTATCAGAAACAGAGATTACAAAATGATCGAAACTAAATGATTGTGAAATGAAATGAACACTTTTATATTTTTTATGCAAATGCGAGGGTGGAAATTTAGTGAAATGAAATCATCATAAGCCGATTTCTAATAAGTAGTTAGCATTAGCAAGATAATGATTTTATGAAATGGCTGTGATGGTGATGATTTGGTGAACCACAAATTCCCAAGCATTATAATTGCACTTAAAACTATATCTAGCAACATAAAAGCAATAATGCACCACTTACCCAGTATGGGGTTGAATACTGCACAATTAACTAAGGATTAAACTATTTAGTAAATTTCGAGGAACGCTTAGTGACGAACACTGACTTCACGGTTACGAAATTTAAATCACGTAGCAGAGACCGCGAAGAAAAGTGACGTGCATTCGCCTCGAATGCAATACGGGGTGTGCGCGGCGCGCTGTCGCTAGGGAATGCGCCGGCGCAGCGCATCGATGGCCGTGACGTCACAGCAATAGTCTCGGTACAATAACTAGTTACTGTGAGCGCTAAGACGGCGCTTGCGAGGTAATAAAATGATGTCAACGTATTGATGAATTTAAATAGCTTCAATGTAGTTAGTAAGTTGTTTTTAATATGTAAATAGTGTACATTTAGGTATGTAAATAGTAGATTTAAGTAGGTAAGTTGTATTTTATTAAGCTAGATAAATAAGTAAAACTATATATGTACGTATAACGTTACATTACCCCCCGCGTCACGGAAAGGGTTTTGTTCTAAAAGAAAACCCGTACTTAAACTTTGCATTGTAATTAGCACTTAACTTTCATTCCATCATCTAACATTCAACCTAACATTCATCAACTTTTAAATAAGCAACTACAACATAGTCATGTTGTTGACGCGTCCTTTCATAGACAAGGCATCCGTGATATATGGCACAGACGACCAATGCTAACACAAGATGTAAGGAAAACAGTGGGATAAATATATCGTAACATAACACGTAACAATAATATAAACACTACTTGAGATTACTGACTAGCTTCAAATCTTTAATATGCCAAACTCCTATATTTTTACCAGTCATATCTTCTAAAACGTATACTAAGGGAGACCGTTTTTCAATAATGCGGCATTTTAGAAATTTTGGCGCTAGTTTTTTGGAAAAATATTTGTCTTTATCGCTTAAAACAAAAGTGCGTTTAAAGACATAATCGCCTACGTTAAACTCTGCTGGCTTCCTACGCAAGTTATAGTGCGCAGTGTTTTTTACATGTGCTTGCCATAATGAAGCCTGCACATCATCAAACACTGAAGAAAGGCAACCAAGGTTTTCGGCATATAAGTCTCTTGGCAGAAACAAAACTTCGTCACCTAAGTCTGCGTCTGTATAGTGTGATCCGCATAAGACAAGCTCTCTGCCGTAAACAAGAAAAGATGGTGTATATCCAGTGGCTTCGTTCACAGAATTGTTTATTGCAAACTGTACTTTGGGAATAAAGGTGTCCCAGGTTCTGTGATCGTTTTCGACAAACGTAGACAAGCATGTGACGATAGTTTTATTAAAACGTTCGACTAAATTTACTTGCGGCGTGTACCTAGGTGTAAAATACACGTTTGGTATTTTATATTTACTAAATAAAGCATTAGTTGTGGAACTTATGAAGTGACTGCCATTGTCTAGAAAAATGGTTTGTGGGACGCCATGAACGAGAAAGATGGAGTCCTCCAAAATTTTTACTACTAAATCTGAAGTTGCTCTGCGCAATGGAGAGATGTGACAGAATTTTGAGAAGCAGCAAGTTATGACGAGCATGTAACTATTCTGTTTACGTGTCACGGGAAGAGGACCAACAAAATCAATGGAGATCATCTGGAACGGTCTCGAACACTGCTTCGGACGACCCATGTGACCCAAGGTAGTGTGATTTTGTGCCTTGTATGACAGACATACGGAACATGAGCCTACAAACTTGACAACATCTTGGTGCATAGCGGGCCAGTAATAACTTAATGCTAAGCGCCTATAAGTTTTAAAAATGCCAAGATGTCCTGCCGTAGGCTCTGAGTGGTTTTCTTCTATGACCTTTTTACGAAGATCACTAGGAACAACTTCCTTCCACGCAAACTCCGAACTAAGTTGTGATTTAACTTTACTAAGCCGAAATAAAGAATTGTTTTTAATTAAGAAATTTGGAAAATTACTAGGTGTGTTAAGACAACCGTTATAAATCTTTTTATACCAGTCATCGTTTGTATCTAAGATAGAGTTGGAAAGATCGATAGCCGAAACAGGGACCGCACGAGAGAGAGCATCAGGGATGACGTTGTCAACACCACGACGATGTTTAATTTCAAAATTAAATGAAGACAAACGAACTCCCCAGCGTGCCAATCTCCCTGTCGGATTATTTAATGACAAAAACCATTTTAGCGCAGAATGGTCAGTATACACCGTAAACGTCTGCCCATTTTCGAGATAACATCGCCAGTGCTCGAGAGCAGTCAACACAGCAAGGGTCTCTCGTTCTGTGATGCTGTAATTTTTCTCGGCACTGGTGAGGGATCGACTCATGTAGGCGATAGGGTGTTCCTTTCCATCTAGAGTCTGCGTCAGCATCGCACCTACTCCGTAATTGCTTGCGTCCGTATGCACTTCAAATGGCATAGAGTAAACCGGACAAGAAAGAACTGGCGCGGTAATCAAAGATTCTTTTAAGGCATTAAAAGCCGCGTCAGCCTCCGGTGACCACTTAAAGGGAGGGGACTTTTTGCCGTTTGAAGTTAATTTGTTCAGCGGACCAGCTACCGTACTGAAATTTGGCACAAAACGTCGGTACCACGTAGCAGTACCGAGAAAGCGTTTTAGTTCCTTTCTGCTAGAGGGCGTAGGAAAATTGATTATGGCCTCGACTTTTTCGGGGTCCGTGCGTAAACCACGAGCATCAACCACGTAACCAAGATACTTAAGTTGGCTTCGAAAGAACTTGCACTTCTCAAAATTTACCGTGAGATTAGCCTGTCTTAGTTTGTCCAAAACAGTTAATAGACGTGAGACATGTTCTTCAAATGTTGAACTAATAATAATTATATCGTCAAGATACGCAAATGTCTTGAACTCCATGTCTCCAAAGAGCAAATCTACTAATCGTTGCTGCGTAGCGGGTGCGTTAGTCAGCCCGAATGCAGTTGTTTTAAATCGCAACGTGCCTCTACCCGGTATATAAAAAGCTGTCTTATCGCGATCTTCAGGTGCAATAGGGATTTGCCAGAACGCTTTGGATAAATCGACGCTCGATAGGTATTTGGCGTCGCGAAGGTTATCCAAAATTTCTGCCACGTACGGCAAATTATATGCATCGCGCTTAGTTACTGCGTTCAACTTACGACTATCGAGACAAAACCTTGGTTGCCCGTTCTTCTTATTAACAATGAGAACAGGGGAAGACCACGCACTCTCGCAATGTTCGACCACGTCAAGAGACAGCATTTCGTCAACCTGCTCCAACAATATGCGTTGTTTCTCTGGCGACATTCTATAATAACGCTGTCTGATAGGTTGGGCATCTCCAGTGTCTATAGCATGCGAAATGAGATTGGTTCTATCCAAACCTTTTACGTCAGTAGAAATAGATTTAAATTGTGCAATAACATTGTCTGCAATGGCTTTCTGAGAATCAACGAGGTTATCGTAAGAGTGAATGAATATATCATTAATAGTGATGCTACCTAAATATTTGGGACAAATTTGAAAAGCGCGCCAAAAGTCAATGCCTAAAATTATTGAGGTTTCAACTTCAGGAGCAACATAAGCTTTTATAATATGAAACTGGTTTTCAAATGATACTGGCAAATTAACACAACCTATGGTTTTTAAATTGTGACCACCAGCTGCTACCATATTTATGTGGTCATCCTGGTGTAGAGTGCAATCCAATAAATGTTTATGACTATTATTGCCTAAAATTGATACTGCAGCACCAGAATCAAGTAAACCACAGGCGTCAGTATTATTAATCTTAATATTAACATAGGGTCTAGGATCAGTCAAGGGTTTCGACTGCAGAATTGTAGATATTTTATAAGTAGAAGTAAATGTTCTAATGAATGCAAGCCAAGTTTCCCAATCTTGCTTGTCGAATTTACTACAATTCTGCGGAACTAGTTTTTTGGTTTTTTATTACAAACTGGGCAATCCGGTGTCTTTACATCCTTCATACCACATTTAAAACAAATTACGTCGCGTTTGGCCTGGCATTGCCGAATGTGATGTGAATTATTACGACATCTAGGGCAGTACGGTTGGTTTTTTGTAACGTCAACCGCATGTATATAGTTTTGCTGTGTATTTTTATTTTGATTGTATTGTTTGAAGTTTTGCTGTTGATTTTTATTGTGAGTATTTACATTATAATTTTGATTATTAGAATAATATCCTTTATTGTAATTTTTATTGTAAGTGTAGTTTTGTTTATTATAGTTGTTAGTGGCGTTAGTGTTGTTTGATTTATTTAAATTTTTATTACTGTTGTTGTATGCAAATTCAGGAGCAAGAGTATCTGATGTGGGTCTAGGTGGTTCTTGAAATTGCGAAAGACGTGCTTGGATAGCCTCATAGTTACGACATAACGTACGTAAGGAGTCTATCGTCGATATTTGAGCAGCTGAAGCTAATGTGCTAGCATAGCACGGCCTTATATTGTGAAGGAGTATTTCGAGCTGTTCTTCCTCTGAAATACTTTTGGATAATCGCGAGAACATTCCACTCATGATCGAGAGATAAATGGTAATATTTTCGCGTTCTCCCTGCGTACGAGAACTAATTTCAGCCTTAAGCCTATAATCGTAGTCCGTCTGGTCGAAATCCTCCTTCAGCTTAGCAGATAAATCTGACCAACATCCTACACCGTCCCTAACAGACCGGTACCAGTGTAATGCGTCGTCTTGAAAAATTTCTGTAGCGAAACTTAAAATTTTATGTGAGGGTACATTACGAGCTTCTATAAATTCATCAACACGCTGTATAAAGGAGCGCACGCAAGTTTTGCCGTTGAATTTTAATTTTGCTAGATCAGCTGAGCCCCGATCACAAGTAACGGAAATTAAGTTTTGAACGTCTGGCATAACTGGCCGCGACTCACTAGTAGAACCAGCATCTATGCTAGAAGAAGTACTAGGAGCGGGTCTTTTAGCTTGAAGAGCTACTAGTCTCTGAGCCAATAGCTTGTGTCCTTTGACCACATCGTCATATTCTTTTTTTACGTCGTCACTACACGTTAACCTCGCAATACGATTGTGCAGATGGTTTAACATATTTTGTGTTCTCATAATAGTAGGTACATTAGGATCTGGTAAATCTAGATTAGACTGAATTTTAGTGAGAACCTCTAAGCAACCTTTAAGATCCTGCCTTATATCAAGCGGAGACTCCAATATGTGTTCGGATGGGTATTCTGGTGCTAACTTTACTATCTGTTTTCGTAACTCCTCAACAGAAGACGCAGCAGTGACTCCTCTAATTCGAACCTCATATTCGAGTTCCGACTTCTGCAGCGAAAGATACTTAATAGGCAGCATATTAAAAAAATAACCAACTGGATAAGTGGTGACGAACTGGAGCAACTACCCTAATAAAAAAAACCGTTCTCCGTTCTGTTACAAAGTTGTCTACTAAAATGAACGTTTGGTTTTATGTTATTAGTAAAAATGAAAAAAACAAATTAGTAGCAACAAAAAAATAAAAATATGCTACCAATGTGTACCATAAATGCAGTAAAACAATGCTTTGCACCAAAAAATACAAGTATTATTAGTTGTACGAGATTAAACAAAGCGCTAGAAGTTTCCAGAGAAATTAAGAGCGTATCTCGTAAAAGTTTTTTTTTTTTAATAAATATGTAGGTAGGTCAACATTTACAATAATTTTAGATTTTAGAATCTTGTACTTTAATAGTTAGATTTATATTTACTAGGTACACTTTAGCAGCCGAAAAACCAAAAACTGTGAAAAAAAACGTTTCACAAAAAAATAAGCCACAAACACACACTAACTACAAAAAAAAGGAAAAAATCGGAATCAGATTTGTGTATTAGAACCACGGTTAGGGGCGCCAATGTCGCGTATCGCTGGGTTTGCCTACTTAAGTCCCCCAGGGATCGGGAATATTAAAAGAAGAAGTTAAATTCTTTGCAACAAAAATTTAATAAGGCCACAGGCCAACTTAGACGGTAGAACAAAAAAAGAAGTGGTTCGTGCCTAATAATACACTTAAGGGATCCGATTCGTTATTTTTTCCTTAACAGTACTGTCCTGCCAGAAGCCGTAGGTAGAAGTCGGGCGTTGGTCCAGAGGTCGGGTAAATGCACCCGTAGTCGGTCCGACGTCGGATGTCCCGAAGCAGGACAGGAATGAAGCTGATTAGCCCTCAGTGCTAATCCGTACTTTGGACCCTGGAACGCGTCATCAAAAAGGGCGTTACACGCGATCCAGTGATTTCGGTGAGCAGCCACGGCAACAGCATATGAACAGTACTTACGTAGTTGTGCTGCCGTGGATGTTCACTATCAGAAACAGAGATTACAAAATGATCGAAACTAAATGATTGTGAAATGAAATGAACACTTTTATATTTTTTATGCAAATGCGAGGGTGGAAATTTAGTGAAATGAAATCATCATAAGCCGATTTCTAATAAGCAGTTAGCATTAGCAAGATAATGATTTTATGAAATGGCTGTGATGGTGATGATTTGGTGAACCACAAATTCCCAAGCATTATAATTGCACTTAAAACTATATCTAGCAACATAAAAGCAATAATGCACCACTTACCCAGTATGGGGTTGAATACTGCACAATTAACTAAGGATTAAACTATTTAGTAAATTTCGAGGAACGCTTAGTGACGAACACTGACTCCACGGTTACGAAATTTAAATCACGTAGCAGAGACCGCGAAGAAAAGTGACATGCATTCGCCTCGAATGCAATACGGGGTGTGCGCGGCGCGCTGTCGCTAGGGAATGCGCCGGCGCAGCGCATCGATGGCCGTGACGTCACAGCAATAGTCTCGGTACAATAACTAGTTACTGTGAGCGCTAAGACGGCGCTTGCGAGGTAATAAAATGATGTCAACGTATTGATGAATTTAAATAGCTTCAATGTAGTTAGTAAGTTGTTTTTAATATGTAAATAGTGTACATTTAGGTATGTAAATAGTAGATTTAAGTAGGTAAGTTGTATTTTATTAAGCTAGATAAATAAGTAAAACTATATATGTACGTATAACGTTACAATAGTTTCCCTATGTCCGTCTGTATGTCACGAGCATTTTATTAATATCTAAATGATAAAAGTCACTACTTTTCGAGATGAGCATGTTTTCTATTAGGTACACATTAAGAATTTTGTGTTTGCCAAACGCAGAGATAGCTGTTTTTATACTCAGCGATTTAAAAAATAGATGATATGCCCTGGCATCGGAATTCCTGACTTTTTCTTAATTATGTTGGCGTAGCTCACACACTGTGTGTAGGTAGTTTGCAATGGACTGTATTTTAGCATGTGTGGGTGGATTAATAAAGATGAGTCAGTCTCAATTCAGCTATGTGGTTTTACTATCGTCTTTAACATGGCGCAGCCGAAGTAAAGGAACCTGTGATATACTTACTCAGTAAATACTTTACAGTTAACGTAATGAGAGTGTGAATACGTGCTGTAGAAATAGTATTTGATAAGACTCATTAACTTTGAGAGCAGTTGTATTTGTGTAACATGGAAGCCGTTTTACCACCGCTGCCGCCATTTTCGTTCGTTAATAATTTGGAAAATGTGACATCAGGGAATTTGTCAAAAGAATGGGAGAAGTGGAAAAGTGCATTTCTAATTTATTATGAGGCGTGCCAGTTGTCAACCAAGGACGAGAAAGTTCGAATAAGTATACTGTTGCATATTATCGGTGAACAGTGCCGGGAAGTATATACCCAATTTGATAACAAACCTAATAAGTTAGCGGAATTGCTTGAAAAGTTTGATTCGTTCGTTTTGCCTAAAAATAATCTTACAATCGAACGTCATAAATTTTTTACTCGGGATCAACGAGAAGGGGAATCAATCGAGCAGTATTCTTTTGAACTAAAGAAATTAGCAAGTTCGTGTGAGTTCAATGAGTTAATGAACGACTTGGTTAAGGACAGACTTATTTGCGGGATAAGAGAGCATGCGCTTCGGGAAAGTCTACTTCGTGAGCCGGATTTGACTTTAAACAAATCACTGGATATTTGTAATGTCGCTCAGATATCGCGGTTGCAAGCTGGAACAATTAAAAGGGAGTCCACAGAGCATCAAGCATATATGGTTCATAGTGACTATTTTAGGCAGCAAACACTTGAACAAAATGCTATGGATGAGGGCGATGATCAAAATCGAATAATGTGGGTAGCGCAAAGAAGTGCCCCAACACATCGAGGTGCATTTCGAAGTCGCGGCCGCGGTTTATCGCAACGCCCGCGATTCCCATCAGCGTCCGGACCTAGGCCTTTCATACAACGCACAAGTCCGCAAATAAATAGGCCATGGGACAATAGACCTAGTATGTGGTAGTCAAAGTGCGGTCTTACACATCATGGGGACTCAAAGTGTCCGGCATTAGGCCGCAGGTGCTTAAAGTGTAACAACTTGGACCATTTTTCACGCGTGTGTAACGTTTATGAGGTACAGACAGAGCAGCCCACCGATCAGGTAATATATAACTTCAATAGTTTATGTAAACGAGATTGGTCTATTGAACTATTGTTTGGAGAAAAAGGAATAAAGTTCAAATTAGATACTAGGGCCGATGTAAACGTGTTGCCTTACAAATATCTACGCCAACTAGGCGTAGCTAAACAAGATTTAAGTCACACGGCCGTTAAATTAAGGGGGTACTCGGGTAGTGATATCGAAGTAATTGGCAAATGTAATTTTAAGTGGAATACCGTCACAACGCTTATATATTGGAGTTCTTAGTGGCAGATGTTTCTTCGCCGCCAATATTAGGTCGTGACTCATGCAGCGAGCTCAATGTCATTAAACTAACGTTGTCGGTTAATAACGAAAGTACCGTTGAAAATCGCATTTTTGACGAGTATTCAGACTTATTTGAAGGTTTAGGCTGTATGCCTGGTGAATATAAAATAGAAATAGATTCCAGCATAAGGCCATAGCCATTTGAATTTGCAATCATATGTATGGTCTTCAACTCAATGGTAAATAGTCTGGTTAAAAAGAAACAGAGGCGTATAGCTGATAGCATGTTATATAGCGGCCCGTCTACTGAACCAACTAACAAATATAAAGCAAGTATCAGTGACGTTGGCCCTTTGTCAGATAAAATTTATAATATTTTAAAATCAAAGGAAATAAAGGTTGCTTTTAAGACTAATAATTCTTTGTATTCTAGACTATGTAATAGTAAGGATTAAGTAGAAAGAGGGAGTAGATCAGGAGTATATAAGCTCACTTGTGACGATTGTAGTAGCGTTTATATAGGACAAACCGGTCGTAGTTTTAATATTAGATATAAGGAGCATGTTTCATCTTATAGGCATAAGCTTGCAGAGAAGTCCAATTTTGCAAAACATTTGATAGACACAGATCATACATTATCAGATGCTCATTCTTATGAAATATTACATTTTTGCAAAAAGGGATTTCGTCTGAATGTTTTGGAGCATTTGGAAATAGTTAGGTACAACAACGCGGGATCCATTGTCAATTAACAGGTTAATTTTCCTTCTTCTCCTTTATTGCGGGTATGCTTAAATTCTGTCTTTAACAATGGGGGTGGCTGAGATTGAGATAAATTATGTGGGTAGTTTGTGATAATATAGGGGGTACTTTTTATTTTTATTTTATTTTATTTATTTAATAGGACCTTCAACAATAAGTATACTGATACAAGGGAAGTTTTATACATGCACAGATTACGGCTAAGTATCTTATCAATTACAGAAGGACACCGCATGCGCCGAGTTACAATATCAACACTAGAAACGAATGCTCCTCGTTACGGAACCAAAAACTTATTTAACATAACTTATTTAATTACAATTAAAATTAAACTTATTCAACACTTTAGAAGATTGGCCTTAATATATGGAAAGGATGATGAGTTCAAGTCAATACAATGCTGATGGTCTTTGTATGTCACAAACATGCGCGAAAGCGGGCAGTGAAGCTTAAGATTAGTTCGATGATCAGGCAGGCAAAACAGCCTGTTACTACATGATCTGGGAACTCTTGATGGCACAAAGAAATCTATCTTCTGTAGAAGATCAGGACAATTTAGACTGCCAGTTACAATTGTTTTAAGGAAAACTAGATTTAACATGTCCCTTCTACTTGCCAATGATCCCATTTTAAAATGCTTTAACCGCACATGATAGCTTTTAAGCACCTTGGATTTTTTGCAGCTATATGTCAAATTTGAAACAAACTTTTTCTGTACTTTTTCAATTCTATTTATGTGACAGTGGTAGCAAGGTGACCAAACTACGCTACAATATTCCAAGTTACTTCTTACTAGGGCATTATACATAATAAGTTTTGTACTAGTAGTTTTAAAAATTTTACACTCCCGAATAACAAAACCCAACATTCTTGACGCCTTTAAGATTATCTCGTCAATGTGTTCATTAAATTTTAGTTTACGATCGAAATTTACACCAAGATCCCTAATACTTGCCACCTCCTCAAGATCTTTGCCACTCAATCTATAAATAGTGGGGAAAATGTTTTTATTTTTTGTAAATTTAATATGTTTACATTTATTTACATTTAGAGCCATTTTGTTTGTTACGCACCATTCAGATAATCTATTAAGGTCACTTTGGAATGCAACTGAATCTGAAAAACCTCTTATTTCCGAAACCACCTTTAAGTCATCTGCGAATAAATACAATTTCGAATGTTGGAAACATTGGCTAAAAAATTTATAAAAATCACAAAAAGATAGGGGCCCAAGTGCGATCCCTGTGGGATTCCAGATGTAGCGATGTAGGCTTTGGAGCTGCAACCGTTAACCACAACCCGAAGATGACGTTCACAAAGATAGGATCCAAACCAACTCAGCAAGGGTCCCGAAACACCATAGAGCAGTAGCTTATTTACCAGTATTTTGTGGTTCCCCGTATCGAATGCCTTGCTGAAGTCGGTATAGACCGCGTCCATTTGCACCCGCTTATCAACGAACTCAACGAGGTCTTCAACGTATGTTACAAGATTCGTTGCGCTGGATCTACTTTTTATAAAACCATGTTGGCTATTCAATATTAATTGGGATATATGCCATGTAAGGATCGGACAAACTAGTACCTCAAAAACTTTAGCTAACGCTGATAAAATAGCAATAGGTCTATAATTATTTACCAACGACCGAACACCGCTCTTGAAAACTGGGACAATTTTGGTATCCTTCCAAACGGACGGAAAAGTACCGAGATGAAGAGACTTATTAAATATATAAGTTACGGGAAATGACAACTCATGTGCACTCTTAACTAAAAACACAGAAGGAATACCATCAGCCCCAGCACCCTTTGCGACATCCAACCGTTCCAACGCTTTCTCGACCTGACTTTCCAAGAGAACAATATGGCTCAGATTGCCATTACTTAGGCTATTTAGTGAATTACAATTCATTGGAATATCACTACCGTCAGGATCCTCATAAACACTCGAGAAATGTGCAGCAAACATGTTAGACTGGTTCACTTTTCGGCGTTTTGCACTTCTAGCGGCATTTTGGGAAACATTTGGCCAATTGTGTTTTTTTTACTAATTCGGACCTGCTGAACACGAATATCGAGGTTGGCATTCCCGAATTCTGACCGGAAGCTCAGAATTCAAGATGGCGGTCAAGATGGCTGACGCTTTCTTACTAGTGCGATTTTTTCGTGCAAATGCCGTTTTCAGGTTTATTTTTATCGTAGAATGCGAAAACAATTGTTTCAGAATGTTCAACTAATTATTTAGCCCTGGCGGAAGCTCAGAATTTAAGATGGCGTCCATGATAGTGAACGTTTTCTTAATTTTTCGATTCCGCCCGACCTTTTGTTTTAAGACTGTTAATCGGGTTATATTTGTCGAATAATACGCTTATGATCGTTACAGAGTGTTTAAGCAACTAGTTAAACATTATAGAAAAAAAAAACTACCCCCAAAACATGAAATTATTTTCAGTAGAATGCCCTTGCATTTGACAAAGTTCATGTTTTGATATGATATTGCATGGATATTCTTTGTCTTTTTATTGTATATATTTGCCGATATTCCTGGTTTGGCCCTTAGTTTGACGTTTGATGAGTGAAAGTAGGTTGTTTAAGCTATTTATTACTTTTAGGTAAATGCCCGAAGGTAATGACGAATGAAATATCTATTATAATACCAGACTTCCAAAAATTATAATTTTAATTTTTAATCATTTAATCATTATCCTCATCATCATCATGTTTTCACGAATTCGTACCAAGTCCGGAACAGAAACACATTGAGGTACACTTAACATAGCCTTTCGGAATTTGCAAAACTTCGTTGAACGATCTTTTTTGCAACCGCCAAGAACAGTGTTTATTGGTAGCAGCTTTTAGAATGGGTTCCAGCGTGATGAAAATGGGGATGCAGCCGTCTATTTCTTTCTTCCACTTGTCCTTAAAGACCAGCAAACAACACCGATTTCCTCCCTCGAAAGTTTTCACGAGAAAGGAGACACATGAATTGTTCTGAACGCAGTGGCAAGTACTGCAAAGCAGACAGTTGTGTCTGCTAGACACAGTGTCTTTCCATTGCTCCTTTATCAGTTGGATAAAAAACATGCAAATGAAGTATGGTTAATGAGTGGAACTGCAATAGAGAGCCAATGGAGAGTTTCTTACCAGTTGACTTACCAGTGAAGAGTTTACCGGCCTTTCAAGCGATCACCGGGAGTGATCTTACATCATGTTTACATGGATTCTATTACAAAACCAACAGCTTTTAAAGTGTTTCTAAAGCAATTCCCTGTTGTCGTCGCTTGGCACCATGCCTCTCAATCTGAGAAGCAAGGTGCGATTATATCTTATGCGACAAAATTGTGCAAAGTTTGTATTATACTAGTAATACAGTAGTTCAACTTACCTTGTTATTGTTACCTACGTCGACTTGGCTCGTACAATTCAATTTGGTTTCTATCTTCTTTAGGTAGCTGACTCAATAGTTTAAATTAACGTTGCACTTATTTGGTCAAGTAAAAAACCCATAGTCTGTTTCGCTTATCAGCGCAGCACTTTTGGAACATATTAAATGAAATTACTACCAAACTTCCGAAAGGGAGAAAGCTCACCTGCCAGGCCTTTTTCTGTCACCAATTACAGACTGCAGATAAAAGGAAGAAATTGACGGCTACATCCTCAGTTTCACCACACTGGAACCCATTTCAAAGACTGCTACCAATATTGTTCTTTGTTGTTGCAAAAAAGATTTTTCAAAAAAGTTTTGCAAATGCCGAAAGGCTATGTTAATGTGTACGTCAACGTGTTTCTGTTCCGGACTTTGTACAAATTCGTGAAAAGATGATGATGATGAGGATGATGATTAAATGATTAATATCATTTTTGAATAGTCTAGAACTATAATAGATCTTTCGGGCAGCGTAGTTTACCTGTTCTCGCGGCATATATTTTATATTATATATTGCATTTACCTAAAAGTAGTAAATAGCTTCAAAAACCTAGTTTCACTCATCAAACGTCAAACTAGGGCCAAACCAGAAATATCGCCAAATATATACATTTAAAAGACAAAGAATATTCATGCAATATCCTATCCAAACACCAACTTTGTCAAATGCAAGGGTTTTTCACTGAAAATAATTTCATGTTTTGGGGATAGTTTTTTTATTCTATAACGTTTAAGTAGTTGCTTAAACACTCTGTAACTATCATAAGCGTAGTATTCAACAAATATAACCCGATTAACAGTCTTAAAACGAAAGGTCGGTCCCGAGTCGAAAAATTGAGAAAACGTTCACTATCATGGACGCCATCTTGAATTTTAAGCTTTCGCCAGGGCTAAATAATTGGGTGAACGTTCTAAAACAATTGTTTTCGCATTGTTTGATAAAAATAACCCCGAAAACAGCATTTACACGGAAAAAACCGTACTAGTAAGAAAGCGTCCGCCATCTTGGCCGCCATCTTGAATTCTGAGCTTCCGGTCAAAATTCGGAAATGCCAACCTCGATATTCGTGTTCAGCAGGTCCGAATTAGTAAAAAAAACACAATTGGCCAAATGTTTCCCAAAATGCCGCTAGAACTGAAAAAATGGCCACTTTTGAGAAAAGTGAACCAGTCTATGTCACAAATTGCGTCACCCTTTGCGGAGGCCTCAACACCGTTTGACATTATATCCGGATAATTACTGACACCACCCCTCTTCATCTTTAAGTATGTCCAAAAGTACTTCGGGTTACTGGCAATTTTAGATTCAATCGAAGCAATATAAGAATTATAGCAATATAAGGTCATCCTATCGCACCTCTTCCTTAATAGTTTGAAAGATAAACCATCCATAGGATTGCCATATTTTTTAAATCTTACTCTAAGTTTATTCTTTTCATTTAGCATTTTAATTAGTTGCTTTGAAAACCAATGAGGGTGCTTACATTTTCTTGTTTTAGTTTTAGGAACACATTCCTCTATTGTGACACGAATTTCTGAGTAAAATGTATCGACCATAGTATCAATGGAAGCACAAGCCTCAAACTTTGCCAGCCAATCAACAGCACCCAGTTTTGCACCGATAGCAGTGTAATCTGCTTTAAAATAGTTATATCTTTCTCTGACATATACGGCAGACAACATTTGCTTTGACTTAAGTACCTGTATGTTAAGAACCGGCTGGTGCTGATCAATCTTAGTAACAATGTCAGTCGATAAGTTGACAGTCACAGCAGTTATGTTTGTTAAAACCAAATCGAGAATTCTGTTATTACAGTTTGGAATGCAATTGATTTGGGTAAGATCGTTAAATGCAGTAAACTCCCAAAAAGTACGCTCCACGTTGCTATTCAAGTGTGAGGGAGAAGAGATCAATGTTCCATCCTGCTTTAACCACTCAATTGTGTTAATGTAGAAATCCCCTACAACAATGGACCTATCATAATGCTTTAATATACTACTTGCGTTTTCAGTAAAATTGCTCAGTATGGTATTATTAATGGGTGGAGGTATGTAAACTGCACAAATGCAAATTTCTTTAACAGCGTCATTTACTGCAATAGAAACTCTGATCCAGAGATCCTCGCAGGAGCTTTCACAGCCAGGTAATCTATAGGACTTATATTTTTTTGAAACTGCAATCAACACTCCCCCACCCTCTTTTTTGCAGGAAGTGATAGTCCGATCTCGCCTGTATACATCATATCGGTCATCAAAAATCTCTGAGTCATACACACCAAGATTAAGCCAAGTCTCGGTAAATACAAAAATATCGTAATTATAAGATGCAGTTTTCCAGTAAACATCCTTTAGTTTGGTTTTTAATCCTCTCACGTTCTGATAGTATATATTTAACTTATCGAAAATAACTCACAGCTACGACTGTAACATGCTCTAACCTTACACTTAAATACTCTACTCTAATCTATCCAATGTATCGTAGTCCTTTATGTATTCGTATTCCGAGTCATCAGTCTTCCTCATGTATATTCTCCCTCTTCGCACCCAGACGTGTATGTAGTTTATTACCTTCGCCTTCTTTCTAGCAGCAGCATGCAAACCTTTAAGGAAGGGAGAAAGATGCTCTACCACGTATACATTTTCCTTCGGGCCGCCCATGCCGAGAGTTGCAGTATTGAGCTTATTGTCAGGATGGCTCTTATTGTACTTGACGGATGCTGCCAGAAACTCATCGCGTACTCGAGGGCTATTTTGAACTGCACAACAATTGATTTGGGCCGTGGGTTAGATGTATTCTTCTTTGCGATTCTTGTAACATGATGTATGTTGTTATCTGAAATGTCGCAAGATATAACCCTGGCCATGTTTACAACTATTGATACCAGGTTTTCACTCTTGTATTCAGGCAAGCACTGTATTTCGATATTGCAAGAGCGCCCATGCTGTCCCATCAAATTAACTCGCGCATTCAAATCACTCACTGTGGCTTTAAGCTGTTCATTTTCTTTTTGAAGATCTTTGAAAACACAAAATTTCGTTTCTATCTCCGATTTAAAGTCCTCATATTGATCATTAATAAATGCCGTTGATTCTTTCATACTTGTGATCTCATCCTTGACTGGTTTAAGCTCCCTGTTTACAATATCAGCGATGGTTTTGTTAAGATGCTTTACCTGGCTGTGAAAGCTCCTGCGAGGATCTCTGGATCAGAGTTTCTATTGCAGTAAATGACGCTGTTAAAGAAATTTGCATTTGTGCAGTTTACATACCTCCACCCATTAATAATACCATACTGAGCAATTTTACTGAAAACGCAAGTAGTATATTAAAGCATTATGATAGGTCCATTGTTGTAGGGGATTTCTACATTAACACAATTGAGTGGTTAAAGCAGGATGGAACATTGATCTCTTCTCCCTCACACTTGAATAGCAACGTGGAGCGTACTTTTTGGGAGTTTACTGCATTTAACGATCTTACCCAAATCAATTGCATTCCAAACTGTAATAACAGAATTCTCGATTTGGTTTTAACAAACATAACTGCTGTGACTGTCAACTTATCGACTGACATTGTTACTAAGATTGATCAGCACCAGCCGGTTCTTAACATACAGGTACTTAAGTCAAAGCAAATGTTGTCTGCCGTATATGTCAGAGAAAGATATAACTATTTTAAAGCAGATTACACTGCTATCGGTGCAAAACTGGGTGCTGTTGATTGGCTGGCAAAGTTTGAGGCTTGTGCTTCCATTGATACTATGGTCGATACATTTTACTCAGAAATTCGTGTCACAATAGAGGAATGTGTTCCTAAAACTAAAACAAGAAAATGTAAGCACCCTCATTGGTTTTCAAAGCAACTAATTAAAATGCTAAATGAAAAGAATAAACTTAGAGTAAGATTTAAAAAATATGGCAATCCTATGGATGGTTTATCTTTCAAACTATTAAGGAAGAGGTGCGATAGGATGACCTTATATTGCTATAATTCTTATATTGCTTCGATTGAATCTAAAATTGCCAGTAACCCGAAGTACTTTTGGACATACTTAAAGATGAAGAGGGGTGGTGTCAGTAATTATCCGGATATAATGTCAAACGGTGTTGAGGCCTCCGCAAAGGGTGACGCAATTTGTGACATAGACTGGTTCACTTTTCTCAAAAGTGGCCATTTTTTCAGTTCTAGCGGCATTTTGGGAAACATTTGGCCAATTGTGTTTTTTTTACTAATTCGGACCTGCTGAACACGAATATCGAGGTTGGCATTTCCGAATTTTGACCGGAAGCTCAGAATTCAAGATGGCGGCCAAGATGGCGGACGCTTTCTTACTAGTACGGTTTTTTCCGTGTAAATGCTGTTTTCGGGGTTATTTTTATCAAACAATGCGAAAACAATTGTTTTAGAACGTTCACCCAATTATTTAGCCCTGGCGAAAGCTTAAAATTCAAGATGGCGTCCATGATAGTGAACGTTTTCTCAATTTTTCGACTCGGGACCGACCTTTCGTTTTAAGACTGTTAATCGGGTTATATTTGTTGAATACTACGCTTATGATAGTTACAGAGTGTTTAAGCAACTACTTAAACGTTATAGAATAAAAAAACTATCCCCAAAACATGAAATTATTTTCAGTGAAAAACCCTTGCATTTGACAAAGTTGGTGTTTGGATAGGATATTGCATGAATATTCTTTGTCTTTTAAATGTATATATTTGGCGATATTTCTGGTTTGGCCCTAGTTTGACGTTTGATGAGTGAAACTAGGTTTTTGAAGCTATTTACTACTTTTAGGTAAATGCAATATATAATATAAAATATATGCCGCGAGAACAGGTAAACTACGCTGCCCGAAAGATCTATTATAGTTCTAGACTATTCAAAAATGATATTAATCATTTAATCATCATCCTCATCATCATCATCTTTTCACGAATTTGTACAAAGTCCGGAACAGAAACACGTTGACGTACACATTAACATAGCCTTTCGGCATTTGCAAAACTTTTTTGAAAAATCTTTTTTGCAACAACAAAGAACAATATTGGTAGCAGTCTTTGAAATGGGTTCCAGTGTGGTGAAACTGAGGATGTAGCCGTCAATTTCTTCCTTTTATCTGCAGTCTGTAATTGGTGACAGAAAAAGGCCTGGCAGGTGAGCTTTCTCCCTTTCGGAAGTTTGGTAGTAATTTCATTTAATATGTTCCAAAAGTGCTGCGCTGATAAGCGAAACAGACTATGGGTTTTTTACTTGACCAAATAAGTGCAACGTTAATTTAAACTATTGAGTCAGCTACCTAAAGAAGATAGAAACCAAATTGAATTGTACGAGCCAAGTCGACGTAGGTAACAATAACAAGGTAAGTTGAACTACTGTATTACTAGTATAATACAAACTTTGCACAATTTTGTCGCATAAGATATAATCGCACCTTGCTTCTCAGATTGAGAGGCATGGTGCCAAGCGACGACAACAGGGAATTGCTTTAGAAACACTTTAAAAGCTGTTGGTTTTGTAATAGAATCCATGTAAACATGATGTAAGATCACTCCCGGTGATCGCTTGAAAGGCCGGTAAACTCTTCACTGGTAAGTCAACTGGTAAGAAACTCTCCATTGGCTCTCTATTGCAGTTCCACTCATTAACCATACTTCATTTGCATGTTTTTTATCCAACTGATAAAGGAGCAATGGAAAGACACTGTGTCTAGCAGACACAACTGTCTGCTTTGCAGTACTTGCCACTGCGTTCAGAACAATTCATGTGTCTCCTTTCTCGTGAAAACTTTCGAGGGAGGAAATCGGTGTTGTTTGCTGGTCTTTAAGGACAAGTGGAAGAAAGAAATAGACGGCTGCATCCCCATTTTCATCACGCTGGAACCCATTCTAAAAGCTGCTACCAATAAACACTGTTCTTGGCGGTTGCAAAAAAGATCGTTCAACGAAGTTTTGCAAATTCCGAAAGGCTATGTTAAGTGTACCTCAATGTGTTTCTGTTCCGGACTTGGTACGAATTCGTGAAAACATGATGATGATGAGGATAATGATTAAATGATTAAAAATTAAAATTATAATTTTTGGAAGTCTGGTATTATAATAGATATTTCATTCGTCATTACCTTCGGGCATTTACCTAAAAGTAATAAATAGCTTAAACAACCTACTTTCACTCATCAAACGTCAAACTAAGGGCCAAACCAGGAATATCGGCAAATATATACAATAAAAAGACAAAGAATATCCATGCAATATCATATCAAAACATGAACTTTGTCAAATGCAAGGGCATTCTACTGAAAATAATTTCATGTTTTGGGGGTAGTTTTTTTTTTCTATAATGTTTAACTAGTTGCTTAAACACTCTGTAACGATCATAAGCGTATTATTCGACAAATATAACCCGATTAACAGTCTTAAAACAAAAGGTCGGGCGGAATCGAAAAATTAAGAAAACGTTCACTATCATGGACGCCATCTTAAATTCTGAGCTTCCGCCAGGGCTAAATAATTAGTTGAACATTCTGAAACAATTGTTTTCGCATTCTACGATAAAAATAAACCTGAAAACGGCATTTGCACGAAAAAATCGCACTAGTAAGAAAGCGTCAGCCATCTTGACCGCCATCTTGAATTCTGAGCTTCCGGTCAGAATTCGGGAATGCCAACCTCGATATTCGTGTTCAGCAGGTCCGAATTAGTAAAAAAAACACAATTGGCCAAATGTTTCCCAAAATGCCGCTAGAAGTGCAAAACGCCGAAAAGTGAACCAGTCTAACATGTTTGCTGCACATTTCTCGAGTGTTTATGAGGATCCTGACGGTAGTGATATTCCAATGAATTGTAATTCACTAAATAGCCTAAGTAATGGCAATCTGAGCCATATTGTTCTCTTGGAAAGTCAGGTCGAGAAAGCGTTGGAACGGTTGGATGTCGCAAAGGGTGCTGGGGCTGATGGTATTCCTTCTGTGTTTTTAGTTAAGAGTGCACATGAGTTGTCATTTCCCGTAACTTATATATTTAATAAGTCTCTTCATCTCGGTACTTTTCCGTCCGTTTGGAAGGATACCAAAATTGTCCCAGTTTTCAAGAGCGGTGTTCGGTCGTTGGTAAATAATTATAGACCTATTGTAAGTCGTATGGAGCGTGAGGAACCCACTTGTTACCATAAGTACCTAAGCGGTCAAAAGGTCGCCTAATTAGTTAGCATAGAAATGCATGGATGGCGCTGTCACTGGCGCCGGCACAAAACTAGCTTATTTAAAGGATTTAGCAATAAAACAAACTTTAAAATAATTCGTAAGAGTATTTGATACAGTAATCAATGGAAATAGCAAGTATTTAAATTAATTACGTTTAATATTTTGTGGCTGTATGCGTAGACGCATAGTAAAACAAAGGACATAGTTCTATCTCATTATACTTGCGAGATGGACAGAGAAAGGAGATTTTAAGGGCTATTGGGCGTATGACGCACCATGTGCGTATTTAAGTGGATTGCGAGGCGGTCAGAGGGCATTCAGCGTTCAGGAACGATCTTCGAACCACGGTACTAGCGCACCTTTTATAATTCGACAAGTAAATTCATTTTAATTAGCATTTGTAATTAGTGCATTGTGTTAATGATAAAGTCTTTGTTTGCACTAATTCGAGTTATTTTGGTAGTTTGAAGAGTAATTTATTAGCTTTTCAACTATTGAGATAATGTTTAAAAAGAATCTTTGTTCATTCGCGGAGTTTATGTTATTTTTTGCAGTAATACGTTGTTTCCTAGAGTGATAATATTTAAACAGCTCTTTGCATTAATTTTGGTTAATAGTGATAGTGCGGGGGTTTGTTTTATTAAATTACTTATTATTGTGGTAATATTTAAAGCTTTCTTTGCATTCATTCGGGAGTTAAGCAAGTGATAGGCCGGGCGGTACTTAATTGACGCAGCCTATCGACGCCTGCAACACTAAAGTTGTACTCGCGCGTTGCCGACCTTTTTATTTGAGCTTATTGAATTTAATTGGGTTAGTTTGGGGTTTGTTTTATTCTTTATTGTGGGGTTTGTTGAATTATATGAAGAGTGATTGTGACTTGGTTCAAATTCGATTAGGTCGTGTAATTTACGTCGATGTGACGGTCAATAGGAGTATTTTCCTAACGGTGCCAACAACCTATTGATTCTAGGGCAGAGTAGGAGGGTTCAAATAGAACGTAGTTGGTTCTATTCTCGATATTATACCAAGGATAATTGTGCCTCTATCGAGCCCAGACTTCAGCTTCTAGATCTGCGTATCCAGGGAACAGTATTACTCAGGCAATAGAGTAGCTGCTAACTGTATGTGTGGTTTTAGGCAGTTGATCTTTTTGTATTTATATATTACACCCTTAGGTATTTGTATCTATTGCGTCCATAGCTTCGGCCTGTGGTAGATACAACCCTTTCTTCGGCCTAGATAGACACACGGTGCAGCGCCGACACCACCTTCTTTCTCTAGCTAGTTTAGCATAGAAGGTTTTCCTTGCACACCCGAAAACCTAACCGTAGTTAAATTTAAAATGAGACGAATCTCAATTTGATGCAACTTAGACTAGGGAAATTTAGTTTAGGTATAGGTTTAATAGTCTAATTTATATTTTATTTTATAATTGCCAAATTTCATCAAACATCGACCTAAATGCCATAGTGGTTTCGTATGGGACCTATAGTCCTTTGTTGGGTGCAAACTCACTCGTTAAGTGACTTATACGTCTAGTTTATATTAAGTGTTACTATAAGTAGGGTGTTCCGAATAAGGAACATAATCTATTGAAGTATGTATGTATGTTCGTCTGTTCTAATTATCACCTTGGTGGGCTGAACTGATTTTACTGAGCCTAAATTCAGAAACAAATGACTGGATGTCCGTTCGTCTGTCTAGGTCTTTACTAAGGTTTACGTACTGATTTGACTTGATTGAACCTAAGTACAGTTATAAGTCTGTCTGTCTGTCTGATATATTTAACATCATGATTTGATTATACCCTAATTTAGTAATGAATCCGTTCCGTCTGTCTGAACTATTTGCTACCACGATTTATCTACTGAACAGATTGAATTAAACCAAAATTCAGTGATGAATGACTCAAATTCATAAACTAATTTACTACCATCACCACCACCAACGTTTTAAGTACAAAAATCATGAGTACTTATTCCAGTAAAATTACTGAACCCAAACTGAAATCAGTTATACTAAAGTGCAAGCGAAGCAGTCACTAGAGCCTCTGCCCTTGCCAAATGGATGGGGTATGTTCATCGTCGGAGTCACTGGCTGATCTCATCCAAATATAAATGCAATAATGAATTTAATTAAAATCACCACTGTTTGTGGAAATGGATCATTCAATACTGATATAGTATCTTGATTATGGTATGGTACAAACTCGTACTTCAGATAAATCATGGACTAACGAAAGGCATGAAATTGTCTAAATATTCTATAGGAAAATACACCTATATAATAGTATGAAATCATACGGAACCAGCAGTTTTACTATTACGTAGAACGATACTTACGATCATTGTATTTCAAGTAGACTACGGTCACAAAGCAATCCCATAGTAGGATTATTCCAGATTTAGCGCAGATCAGTTGGACTGAACCTATTTTGATGGAAAACATACATTATCAGCTGTTTTACTATCACGCAGGACGATATTTATGTATATCGTAATATACTTCGACTACGGTCATTTTGTAGAATAATTAATATAATTATATACTTAGCCTAAAAACCAGGTTGACTATACCAGTTATCAATGAGTAACAGTTCTATTGAGATTTTCCTTTACTCTTATTCTAAATGAACATTTACATGACAAATACTATGAAGTAAAGTTTTATTTGAACTAAGCATATTTGATGACTGAACCAATAATGTTGTAAATTAGAGAAACAACTCTAAATACAATACCCTGAACTCTCAAAACTAAGAGAGTGAGTCTTATTCATGAGCTATAACGTTCAAACTTTTAAATGGGCTAACATTGAGCCTTCCTCTTGCCCTTTGGCAGAACTAGGACTGACTGACTATGTATCAAAGACCTTAAATAACAATATACTCTTATATACAAAAAAGGAGGAGGAATGTCCAGTAAGGGACGAGTTCCACTAGACCTGGCAACGATCAGGGGACCCCAGGTCTCGTGCGGTGGCGGGGCACGTCTCCCCCCCTAAGGGGGCCTTATTACAAATACTAATTTCACCATATTAACTTCTGTGTTCCATTTGCAAGCTACTCATTAGAACTCTTACTTACTATTCATCTTATTATCATCATTAAGACTAGAACTCTAGTTAGTAGTTTAGCCTATTTACTATACTACATAGCCGTAAGTAAATAACTATAAGTTTATCTAGCATTAAGTAGGTCGTATGGTATTCACCAACTTAAGCGAGTAAATTTAGGAAAGCGTCCAATTGGTATCTAGTTAACTCATAATTCTATTTATAGTTAAGTCCAAGGTTCAGTATATTTAAGCTCGAAACAAAGTGCTAGTAATATTCATATATTCTAACTAGCTTCTGCCCGCGGCTTCGCCCGCGTGGCCTACAGAAAACAAATGACATCTAAATCCGAAAACCCCGAAACATCGTTATTTATTTATGATGAGCAGCTGCAATTCTAATTTTCAATTTTTTTTTTATTATTATTCTTATAAGCTCACGCCTGTTTCCCTTTGGGGTAGGCAGAGACCACAGAACGTCATTTGCCCTGGTCTTGGCATATTCCCTCGCTCCCTCCACACACATTCGTTCAACATGCCCAAACCAACGTAACATTCGTTTCTCTATTCTAGTCAATAACTCTTTCAGACCTCACCTCTCTCCTATAACACCATTTCTCATTCTCTCAGTCAGCTTGATCCCACTCATACTACGCAGAGAAAGCATCTCTACGGCATTTATTCTACTCCTATGCTTCTTCTCGCAAACCCAGCTTTCATTTCCATACATCAACGTGGAAACTAACACAGCATCGTGAACAGCCGAACGTCGTAAAAGGCACGTTTGGCTGTTCACGTTGCTGGATGCGACATTCTGGCTGCTCACAAAAGCACGCCGAGCTCCCAATTTCCCGCTTTCACTCTCTTTTCAATGTCTTCATCGTGCTTTCCATCCCTAGTAAACATACTACCTAGTACACAAATTCTTTCACTTGTTCAACTCTTTCATTACCAATCTTTATTACACATCCAGAAACCTCTTCATTCTTCTCTTACACCATTACTTTCGTTTTCGTAACGTTAACTGTCATCCCTTAAAGTATTCCAAGTTTATATCTTCGAAAAAGCCTCCATACCTCCACACAAAGTTTTAACCCCGTTTCTCTCGTTTTAATTGTGAAAATCCAAATACCCTTAAACACGGCGGTATTCATTTATGCTCAATAGTTCTAATTTTCAAGTTTCTACCTTTAAAAAACGCCGATACCTCCATACAAACTCCCCCCTCCCCTTGTTACCCCTTCAAATTAAAAATCTAAAATCTCTGAAATATCTCATTATTTATTTATAACTATCTCCTGCCCGCGGCTTCGCCCGCGTGGCCTACAGAAAACAAATGTATTTTTTTTTAGAATCAAAAAACTTATAAGTGTTCTCACTCCCTCTCATATTTTCACCGTCCGTTTTGCCCCCTTCCAATGTAAAAATCCAAATACCCTAAAACAAACAATCATTTTGAAGTTCTTATTTTTGAATCAACCGATACCTCCCCTCCATACAAAGTTTCACCCCAGTTTCCCACCTCTAAAATTCGATAGTCATAAAACCCTGAAACACATAATTATTTATTTATGATAAGTATCTAAAATTCAAAATTTCAAGTTCCTATTAAAAACTCGATACCTCTATCCATACGAACTTTTACTCCCCGTTTCCCCCTACAAATTTGAACATCCAAAAACCCTGTGACGCGTCATTATTTATTTATGATAAGTAGCTGTATTTCAAAATTACAAGCTCCTATTAAAAAAAATCAATACGTCCTTACAAACTTTCACCCCCGCTTCTCCCCCTTTAAATGTAAAAATGCAAAAATCCTGAAATACGTTATAATACTTATAAGCTTTTTATGATTAGTAGTTCTAATTCAAATTTTCATGTTTATAACTTCAATCAACAAAGACTTTCATACAAAGTTCAACCCCCACCCCCCGTTTTCCCCCTAAAGGTAAAAAATACCAAAAATGGTTTCTTAGCGGATGCCTACGTTATAAAATAAACCTATTTACCAAATTTCAGCTTTCTTGATTCAATAGTTTCGGTTGGACGATGATCGCAAATCAGTCAGGACATGTTTAAGCGTGGCAGACAGACAGACAGACGGATAGACGGGTGGCAATAGAGGCTTAGTGATAACACGTTACCACGCACGTTATTTTGACTTCAATACAAAAAAATTGTTAACGAACAACTCAAATACAAAATTTTATCCCCCTTTTTCCCCTTAAGGGTTGTAATTCCAATAACACTCGATATACACGTTGCGTTAAAAGCCTAAATAATAAATGTAGTGATTTTTGCTGTGAAAATATAGGCCTTTCCATAAACAACTTTATATCCCTTTTCACCCCTTCAGGGGTGGAATTATCAAAAACACTGAGATCCGTATAAATTAATTTTTTTACGTTAGCCTAACAACAAAATTTCAAGATCCTAACTTCAAAACTGACGGACTTTCATACAAACTTTGATCCCCCAATTTACCCCCTTAGGGGTGGAATTTCCAAAAATCCTTTCTTAGTGGATGCCTACACTATATAAGGTATTTATATACAAAATTTCAAGTCTCTAGGTCCAGCGGTTTGGGCTGTGCGCTGATATATCAGTCAGTCAGTCAGTCAGTCAGTCAGTCAGTCAGGACTTTGAATTTTATATATATAGAAGATTAGGGTTCACTCTAGGTAGATATTGGTAACTCTCGGCTCCTACACTAAAAAGATCTTAGGTTATTCACGGTTCGCAACATAGCGTCCTTTACACTAAACGATTCACGAGGCCAAAATATAGTATGTATATTATGTATTGTAAAGGTATATCCAATCAACATATAATTTAATTATCAAATATTTCAAAGAATATAATTTTAATTAATTAAATATTTAGTTTAGGAGTAAGATTTTAAGTGCCGTAGTAAATCAGGTTCAGTTTAGTTATTATTAGTAAGCCTAGGTAGTCTAAGTAGTTATGTTAGTATTAAGTTTTAAAAAATAATAATAAGGGGGGGAGTTCGTGACAAATTCATCCGTCGTATGAACTCTTCAAATTGGACCGTTGAGGGGCTAGAGGGAGGTTGCGAGGACTGTAGCGTCAGGGTGCTTGCGGTATGGCAAGCGATATAACGGTTGGGTTTTTGCAGGCTGACGTATGTCAGGTAGCACTGGTGATGATCTTGCTGCCGGGATGACAGATGAACCGGCGGTCTGGTTGGCTCGGTTGAGGTAAGTTGGCACTTGAAGTCACCACTACCAACTTCGTCCGCTTGGGAAGCAAAGGTTGATTCGGTTTTAGGGATGGTTGCGAACGTTGAATTCCGCACTCCACTCTGCGCTCGCTAAACGTGTGTGGCATTGAAAACAATGGGTAAAATTGGGCGAATGTGTATGTGACAAGTTTTTTTTTTCCTTTTTTTCTTATTGTAAACGAAATTATTTATTTCTAATTTTTTTTTTCGATTTTTCTTTTTGTATTTTTTTTACATTTAAATTAAATTTAAAATGCTATATAATGAATGACAACACAAAGAAAAATTAGGGTAATGGCAGGATTCGAACCTGCAACATCAGCATTCCGTGCCTTGCGTATTCCAGTTTCCGCCACATTACCGCTGCCATACCCTGTGAATTTTTCAATGTGTTTCGTCTTTACGGTCATTACATTATTGATATTTTTTCTTTGGGTAAACTACCCTCGGTGTCATCTATGAGAAACTTAATCAAGTTATCTCATTCAACTTGGTCATTTATGAATGCCTGTTAGCTGACGAGAGATGATGCCATTTGTTGTTAAATTATTGTAATCGAAATGATTTATTTCTAATTTTTTTTTTCGATTTTTCTTTTTGTATTTTTTTTTTACATTCGAATTAAATTTAAAATGCTATATAATTAATGACAACACAAAGAAAAATTAGGGTAATGGCAGGGTTCGAACCTGCAACATCAGCATACCGTGCCTTGCGTATTCCAGTTTCCGCCACATTACCGCTGCCATACCCTGCGAATTTTTCAATGTGTTTCGTCTTTACGGTCATTACATTATTGATATTTTTTTCTTTGGGTAAACTACTCTCGGTGTCATCTATGAGAAACTTAATCAAGTTATCTCATTCAACTTGGTCATTTATGAATGCCCGTTAGCTGACGAGAGGTGACGCCATTTGTTGTTAAATTATTGTAATCGAAATTGTTTATGTGGGATCGTAAATTGAAGAAAACCACTTTTTTGAAATAATTAAAATGTAATAAAAAATCAAAACAGTTTTACAAATTAACACACGTCTTTCCTCTTCAAGTACCGATATTTCTCCGCCACCCTTAATTTAAAAATTCTAAAACTGCTCGTCATTCATGCTTACTCTTTCACACCCGTTCATACAGCTCTCATGCTATCTCTTTTACTCGTTCATACGTCATTCTACGCTCCTTTTCACTCATTCCCACAATCGGCCGTCCTACAATCTAGTCTGCCCTCAGACTACACAACATAAGGCACTTAAATTAACTTATTTGTACAACAATACAATCTTAACTTCCAAACAATAACAAGTGGGAACTACTTTATAGCAAAATTGTTTTAAACTTTCGCGACTTTCACACATATTTATAACTTTATCGGGACTTAAGCGCGATAGAAATATATTGTTGATTTATAGGGAGAAACATCCGGATGCACAGTGTTCCCTGGGACCTCATTTTGAGACAGGCTAACTTTATTGGATGAACGCATGGAGAAATATGTCACGAATGAAGGACAAAAACTCCCGCAAGGCTCACTATCATAGTTTTGAAGAAAATGCAGTCTAAACTTTAAATCCCGGAATCTTAGAAAAACGTTCATCTTTTTTTTTCAAAGAAACAGCGAATGTAAATCTTGATTTTGTACTGTGATCTAATAGGCCTAATAAAAAGCTAAATTTTACACCATTTTTGGGCAGGCTAGGGCTTACCAGTTCCAAGATAATCGAGAAAATGACAAAATCGTATTTATTTTTTTATGACGAATCTCTTTAGTATTTGCAATTTATTTTGGCTTTAAAACGTAGCTACAACTATGTACTACTACCATAAAAAAAACGATGACAAAAATCGCGGCATTCCGGAGATATCAGTTTTTAAAAAAAATCCCGGGTTCCGGGATTTTGGTAGTGTTCTTTTTTTAGTTATTTAATTTTCATCTTATACTATAAATGTGTCATTTTCGTTTGTAGGAATAGATGTAAATTCACTTTCTTCAGATTCTGTACACGCTACGCCCTCGTCATTTTCCCCGTCATCGTCGTCATTCAATTGAAATGGCATTAACATTTCGATGATCAGAGGGGGTAAAGGCATACGTTTTATGCTACTTTGACGTCTACTCAGCCTTGTATTAGACACGATTGGATCGGATGATTCCAATGCTCTATGAATTAAGTCTTCCGTTGTGTGTTTTTTATCATCCTTTCGGCAGTGGTGTTCGCGGTCATATCGCCAAAACTTATTTCTCGTCTCTCCAGCCTGTTTCTGAAAGGACTCCTATGGGCAATGCTGCACTTCTCTAATTTTGTGGTCATGTACGAGTATTTTGTGCATAGTTGTGGTCATGGGGTGCCATCTATAAGCGGCTACATATTTCCTGGCTACATTTTTGCAGAAATCGCCAAATTTCTTGGAATCGATCGACAGCCCATAGTTTATAGCGACTAACATGATGTGTATGTCGTCCACTAGCCATTTATTAATTCCAAGTATTTCGGCAAATATTCCGCGACTTTCGTCAGTAGCGAAGACTCTTCGGGCAGTATTTCCGTCATTGGTCGTTCCCGAGTTGGGTCGCACAACGTCAACTAGTAAACCTAAGCGATCCCTATTTTCCGCCTGTACTCTTTTCTTCCGGACCTCGGTTATTTGTCCCGCAACGGATGATTTGGTGTTTCGCCACTGTCTTACTTGGGGCTCATTTTTGTACCCCAAATGGAGCAAGAACTCTAAAACCTTACAAAGGCGTGAAGGGGACGCAAACCATTTTTTATTGTTCCTTCGTCTTCAATCGGTTTTGAGAACGCCAAATCTAAATCATTAAAGTTAGTAGAAGTTAACTTACAAATGGGACATCTAAGTTGTGAAAATGTTTCGAAAATTTGGCGATTTCTGCAAAAATGTACCCAGGAAATATGTAGCCGCTTATAGATGGCACCCCATGACCACAACTATGCACAAAATACTCGTACATGGCCAAAAAATTAGAGAAGTGCAGCATTGCCCATAGGAGTCCTTTCAGAACAGGCTGGAGGGTCGAGAAATAAGTTTTGACGATATGACCGCGAACACCACTGCCGAAAGGATAATAAAAAACACACAACGGAAGACTTATTTCATAGAGCATTGGAATCATCCGATGCAATCGTGTCTAATACAAGGCTGAGTAGACGTCAAAGTAAAGAATCCATCTATGGAACTTGCTAACCATGTAAACAAAGCGCCATATTGAAATTGTCTCTGAATGATGAATTTACTAGTGATGGGCAAGACTCTTACTTATTCCCTTACTTATATCAAAAGATATCGAATAATAAAATACCGAAAGTAAGAAACAAGTAGGTAGTTATTTTTAATTTGTTTTATCACGATCAGAAGAAAAATCGGTACTTGATGATGATGTATCACCAATATTTATGATAAAAGGTGCCGTTATATGATGCCGTCTAAATTTTTCATTTTAGTGACCCACGCATTTCTTCCACTGCTCTGATTCGCGACAAGCTTGCTGCCAACAAAACCTTTAATTCTGGCATCTTGAAGGTTATATTTCTCCGCCCAACGTAACCTTTTACCTGTGCAAATATCAGTTCAATTGGGTTTAACTCGTAATGGTAGGAAGGAAGACGCAAATCTATTAATCTGAATGCAGGTATTTATTGAAATATAAAATTGTCAAACTACCGCGTAGTACATACAACCGCGTCGGCATGTACAGAGCGTGAGTTGGGTAGTATGTAGCCGCTTTAATATATCACCAACTTTAGTCGCAACCTCGTCGCAACACTGCCTATCATAGACAATTGTAGAATTGAAAAGAAACAAAAACGTTATTCCATTTGGTCTTAAAAACCTAACTGAAGAACGATTTTAAACTTTTAATGAAATATTTAAGATACAGTTATATATTTTATGCTTTTGTTATTTACGGTAACAACCGTTTCAACAGTGTATGGTTTCAGTGGTGTTTGATGAGGTGGTGTGAAAATTCAAGGAGAAACAGTGACAAAACAAAGTTACGTCCTTTGTTTACACAGTTTGCAAGTTCCTTTGATGGACACCTTAGCATAAAACGTATGCCTTTACCCCCTCTAGTCATCGAAATGTTAATGCCATTTCAATTGAATGACGACGATGACGGGGAAAATGACGAGAGCGTAGCGTGTACAGAATCTGAAGAAAGTGAATTTAAATCTATTCTTACAAACGAAAATGACACATTTATAGTAGAAGATGAAAATTTAATAACTAAAAAATAACACTACCAAAATCCCGGAACACGGGATTTTTTTAAAAACTGATATCTCCGGAATGCCGCGATTTTTGTAACCGGTTTTTTTTATGGCAGTAGTACATAGCTGTAGCTACGTTTTAAAGCCAAATTAAATTGCAAATACTAAAGAGATTCGTCATAAAAATATAAATACGATTTTGACATTTTCGCGATTATCTTGGAACTGGTAAGCCCTAGCCTGCCCAAAAACGGTTTAAAATTTAGCTTTTCATTAGGCCTATTAGATCACAGTACAAAATCAAGATTTACATTCGCTGTTTCTTTGAAAAAAAAAGATGAACGTTTTTATAAGATTCCGGGATTTAAAGTTTAGACTGCATTTTTTTCAAAACTATGATAGTGAGCCTTGCGGGAGTTTTTGTCCTTCATTCGTGACATATTTCTCCATGCGTTCATCCAATAAAGTTAGCCTGTCTCAAAATGAGGTCCCAGGGAACACTGTGCATTGGACAGACGAAGCGAACTATAGCGGAAAGGTTCAAGGAACATATCGCAGCTGTCAAAAATCGCCAGGTGAACAAATCCGCTATTGCCGAGCATTTGCTGGAATCGGGACCAAACCATTGGATTGAGCTTCATAACCCTAAAATCCTCTCTACAGAACGACATTATTATCCTAGAATAGTACGTGAAGCGGTTGAAATTAAAAAGTACAAAAATTTCAACCGGGAAGACGGATATAAACTCTCTTCATCATGGAATCCTGTAATCAGCAAGTGTAAGCGTCGAGATATATCTTCGGATAAATCGTCGGACATTGTGAGCATTGTGTGTCGGTGTAGTGATATGCCGGTGGAAAATAAACAAGACAAAGTGCGGGTAGTTCGTAAAACTCGCGCGGCTAAACAGAAGTAATACCCTCCACTTCAGTCTACTCGTGACCACGGCCATTGAAACATGGCCGAAACGTCGAGGTAAATCAGCAATATATTTCTATCGCGCTTAAGTCCTGATAATGTTATAAATACTTTATAACAATTTAAACTACTAAAGTATCTTTCAAGTACAGTAAAGCATACTACTCGTTCTAAATATTTTACCTAATAAAATCTCTTTAAGGACAGTGAGCATACTACTCATTCTAAACATTGCGACATAACAAAAGGAAATCTTATATTAAAATAGAACACATTTAGGTACTTAACTAGAACATCTGTCTTATCTTAAACAATGTTATGGCAACATCAGCTTTAACTGGGTGTAAGTATAAGTGTGTATACTACAGACATCTTAACCTTCTAAAATAAAATGGAATTAAAACCAATTATACCTTAGAATCTTACTCAATGCAATGAGGCCATGGTTTCATGTAGTCACATGAAGTCGTGGTGTTCTTAGAACCTTCAGTGGAGTCATCAACCATTTGGACTTGATAACGGTCTCTACCCATAACCTTCATGACATTGTATGGGCCCAAGTATTTTGGTTTCAGCTTCATACCTACTCCAAATTGAGTCCTTTTGACTGCAATTAAGTCACCCTCTTGGTATTTAGTGCTCTCCTTCCTTTTCTTATTGAAATTCTTCCTATATTCTTCCTGTATTTTCAGAATTTGTTCTTTAGCTTAGTCTCTGTTTTCTTGCTCTAACAATTCGTAAACTTCGTTATCTTCCTTTATTTTCATTTTCGTTCCTATCAGTAACTCGAAAGGTGAGGTCCTAATACTGCGCTCATAGGTACTATTTATGCATCTTTGCACCTGGCTGACATGCCGGTACTATTGTGTAGGACTTTCAATACACAACTTAGTTAGAACAAAGGTCAACGTCTTGTGAATCCTCTCAACTTGGCGATTTGCCCTCGGTTGACCCGTGGTGATTTTAATGTGCTTGATGCTCTGCTCTGTACAGTATTCTTCAAACTGTAGACTCGTGAATGCAGTTCCTCGATCCGTTATGATTCTTGTTGGATTTCCGAAGCACTGATGGTGAATTCTTAATTTATCAATTGTTTCTTTACTTGTAGTACTTTTCACTGGAAATAGCCATACAAATTTTGTAAAAGCGTCCACCATTGTAAGAATGTGATTGTACAACTTCTTTGTCTCAGTCATAGGGCCAATATGGTCCAAATGAAGAGTATGAAAAGGCAACTCTTCCTTCTCAATGGGATTTAAGAAACCTTCTTGTTTTCCTGTCTTTCTTTCGGTAAGCAAACATGGAATGCATGTCACTATATATTCTTCAATCTTCTTTTCTAAGTTTCTTATATAGTAATCTTTACTGATCAATTCAAGCATTTTCTTTTTTGAAAAATGGCCATTTTCATGTGCTCTTTTTATAATCTCAAGGTCCATTGGACTGGGAACCACGAGATGCTTCTGCTCGCTTTTGTAGAGCAAACCATTTTCCAAATAATAATCTTTGTAGTGTACATGGTCCTGAAGAAGTTCCATGGTGGCTTTAAGTCCTTCATCATTTGCTTGAGCACTTCGTAGCTTCTCATGCACTGGGGAATTCTTCAAAAATACCACATATGGATTTCGACTAAGTGCATCCACATGCCTCATCTTGGTTCCTTGTCGGTGTTCAATTTCAAAATCATATTCTTGTAGGAGTAAAATCCACCTTGCCACCCTGGTAGACATAGCAAAATTTTTTTTATTCGAAGTCATCTGAAAAGCTTTACAGTCATTTACAATCTTGAAATGTTTCCCATACAAGTAACCTCTGAATATCTTCACCGCTTCGATAATTGCTAGAGCCTCCAACTCATAGCTTGTATATTTACTCTCGGCTGAAGAGGTTTTTCTACTCATGTAGTATACCGGATGAAGTAGTCCATCATCTGGGCTTCTCTGAAATAAAATGGCTGAATACGTGATCGCTGACGCGTCTGTATGTAACTCAGTAGATAACTTAGGGTTATATATCTTTAATACTGGTTGACAAGCCAATCTTTTTTTTAATTCATTAAATGCTGTTCTGCACTGGTCATCAAACTCAAATGTGCTATTTTTCTTTAACAAATCTGTTAGGGGTTTGGCAATTAATACAAAATCCTGAATATATTTTCTGAAGTAAGAGGTTAAACCTACGAAATTATGCAACTGTTTTATATTGATAGGTTCAGGGAATCTTACCACTGCATCGGTCTTTTCATGGGAGGGTCGGACCTCACCATCTTGTATAATATGACCCAAATATTCAACTCGTCGTTGAACCAACTGTGACTTCTTCCAGTTGATCTGGAGGCCATATTCGAATGCTACACGCAAGACGTCAGTCAATCTGTTGATAGCTTCGTCTTCATTAGCGGCTGGAATGATTAAATCATCAATAAAAATAATCACCACTCCCTTAGCAATCAAATCCCTATAGATGATTATTATAAACCGTGTGAATACTTCTGGACATATTGAGAGGCCAAATAGTGCTCTCAGGAATTCATATTGTCCCGTCTGTGTAACAAAAGCAGTATACTTTGTAGAATCTTAATCTACTGGCAGGTGAAAATATGCATTTTTCAAGTCCAAAGTACTAAAAATCTTAGCCCCCCGTTAAACGATCGATATGATCTTCTATCACTGGTAAGGGATATTCATCACGAGGAATCTTTTGATTTACTCTTCGATAATCTACACATACCCGTACACCCCCATCCTTCTTTTTCACTAGGACCAATGGACTGGCATAATCTGAGTAACTTACCCTTATAATTCCTTCCTCAATCCACTTTGTTACCTGTTGGTCCACCTCCTCTTGTTCCTTTGGAGCCACTCGCCTCGGCCGTTAAGCAACTGGTATGTCATCTTTCAGTATGATTTTCAATTTGATAGGCGCCTCCTTCGTCTTGCACGGAATATACGACTGCACCAAACGGTTAATTTGTTCTTGTACACCAGGACTCACCTCTGTACCTACAACAACAGAATCACACACACATATTTCATACACCCAGTTACTAGCAGGTTTCAACATAACATTGTTGTTCTCCATCAACATAACACAGTGTTGTAAAAACTCTTGTCCTATAATCACAGAGTAAAGCATAGCGTCTCTAGGAATAATATAAAACACTACGTCGTTATACCATTGTTCGTCGATTTCGATGTGAAACTGTATACGTCCAAAACACTTCACTTTGTTCGAACCTAACCCCGACAGAGCAATCTCACTTTCATCCAATTGCGGCGCGTCTAATTTTCTGTAAAAATCCACCGAGATCAAGTTGACATCTCTGCCAGAGTCTATTAAAGCCAATACAGTTTTATCGAGCACTTTAACTTGCTTCGTCGGCTTCTTAACTGTATTGTTGTTTACCATTGGTTCCGATATGACATGAGTTGTAATGTTTGACAACTCATGTCACGCTCTGACGTTTGCTCCGAAACGTCACACCCGTCCTTCGTAGTGCTGTGACTGCGACCGTAAAAATTCTGTTTCGGTGCGAAGCTAGTGTTGTGCCTTTTTTCTCCAGCGCTGCCAACACCATCATTTCCTGTCACGTCACTCCTACCGCGTGAGGTTCCTGCTACCGGTGACACTGACGTTGACGTCTTGCAATTCGGTGCAATATGGCCGAACTCGTTGCACTTGAAGCATTTTAACCCTTATCCTTTGTGAGGGCATTCGGCAGATGCATGATTTAACTCCCCACAGCTGCATCGTGAAACACGGCGATTCGTCTTCTCATCGTGTCTTGATTGGTGTTCTTTGTTCCCGCTTGATAGGTTTTGCCGTAACTGTTCATATATTTTCAATTTCTCTTTCAGGTCTGAGTATGTCGTGCAACCATTCAACATTATGCATTATTTATGCCTTCGACTATATATTTGATAGCGACATAATCTGGCATCTTGCCTCTCTTGCCAAGCTTTTTCATGATAAGAAGGTAGTCTAGGCACGATTCATGACTTTTTTGTGTCGTGAACTCATCATTTCATGGATTGTTTTACTGTCGATATGGTCGGGAAATTCTTTTACAATCCCAGTCTTCAATTCTTCCCACGTCTTCAGTGTGCGTTCAGAACGAAACCATAAAAGCGCGGTACCCGCCAATGATCGTCTCGCTATAATTAATCGTTGCACCGGGGTCCACGAGAATATTTCAGAGTTATCTTCGATATCTTCTATCCATCTGGACGCCGGATATGCTTTGTCCTGGCCAGTAAATTGTGGCACAAGTCCTTCACTTAACTGCAAGATCGAACCGCCATTACCGCCTCGCAACATTGCTTGTTCGATTTTGTCGTTGAAATCCTGTTGCCTGCTATTGCGCCTGCTTGATGATAAGATAAGATAAGATAAGATTCATTTATTTCTCAACATCAGCATTAAGGTATACGCTACAAATGTGTCAAATATACAAAAATACAGATAATGAGATCGTCCAGGTTTGATTCACAATTTGCTATAGTACCTTACGTAAGTAAGTTAAGTATTTACATTTTTATATTGTATAATAATAATAAATACATTCCTTAGAATTGTGTTGTCTTATGCTGTATATATAATTATTACAACAAATCAGCAATTACTTTGTTACAGTATTAATTTAGTTTCGAAATTCCCAAATTCAGTAAATGTCATGACATGTCAGTAGTTATGATTATTCATAATTATTAGATAGATATTCATTCAAGTTGTACAGCGTTTTTTCAAGGAGCAGTATTTTGACGTGTTGACGGAAAGTGTTAGTGTTGTCCATTGCTTTAATACGTTTCGGTAGTTTATTGAATAATTTTCGACCCATAATTCTAGGACTTTTTTTTACTAATCTTTAATTTACATTGGATCGGTCGTTTGTCATCGGCATATCTTGTGGGACGCATATTGTCATCGCCTATCCGCTTATACTCATCCGGATTGTTTTTGACATACATTAGTACTTCGAGGATGTATGTCGATACAGTTGTCAAAATCTGTAATTTTTTAAAGTGGTCTCTGCAGCTATCTCTGTATTTTGCATTGACCAGAATTCTAATAGCACGCTTTTGCATTTTGAGAACACGTTCGAAGTCTGTTGAATTACCCCACAATATTATTCCATACGACACTATCGAATGTATATATGCATAATAAGCCTGTTTAAGGCCATCACTGGAAATGAGTGACTTTAGGTGTTTCAGGGCAAAAATGCCCCTGGCCAGTTTCCCACAGACCGTATCAACGTGTTTCTTCCACGACAAGGTTGGGTCAATATCAAACCCTAGTAGTTTTGCATTCTGCGCGTTGTTTATTTTTATACCATTTGGTAAAGTCACTATTAGAGTATCGTCATCTCTATGTCTTGCACTGAATTTCATAATAGAAGTTTTTTCCGAATTAAATTTCAGTCCGTTTATTGTAAACCATTGTTGTAGTTTCATAATTATGTCATTTATTTTATGTTCTAGTTTTTCATTCGATTCTTCACTTACAATTATTGTTGTGTCATCTGCATATAATATTATTGTACCATCTATGTCTAAATTTGTTATGTCGTTTAAGAATATTGTAAACAATGTATTTCCTAGTGCCGAGCCTTGCGGCACACCAATTGTTACCAACTGTGGTTTAGATCTATATCTCTTCCCGTCTACTTTTATTTCAACTGTTTGTTCTCTTTGCAATAGAAATGATCGTAGAAGTTCAGAACTTTGATCCCTTATTCCATACGACTGGAGTTTGGCTATTAGCAGATCATGGTTGATAGTGTCAAAGGCCTTGGAAAGGTCTAAAAAAATTGCCGCAACTTTTTGTTTATTCTCCAGGCACGATATTACGGTATGTACAAATCTAGTCGTCGCACTTGTAGTTGAGCGTCCTGATCTGTATGCATATTGTGCGTCTGACAAATGATTGTTTTGCTCCATAAATCTTAGAAGATCACTTGACATTACAGCTTCTAATAATTTAGATGCCGTGGGAACTATTGTTATTGGTCTATAGTTCCTAACATCGCTTCTTTCACCTTTGCCTTTATAAATAGGACAAACACGAGTCTTCTTAAGCGACACAGGATAGGACTCGGAGCGTAAAACATCATTTATGAGATGCATTAAATGGGTTGGCATAGGTATCATAACATCAAAAAGAAATGCTCCCGATATGTCGTAGATGTCTTTTGTCTCCGACTTCAATAATTTGTTTCTTGCCAATTTTACAAGATATTCTAGGGTGACCATTGAAAATTCGAATATACTTTTGTCATCCGAATCATCAGCTGTAAGTAGTGACATTGCTTGACATAGATCTGGTTGATTGTATGTGGCTAGCTCTCTACCAATTTGTATAAGGAATTCATTTATGTAGTCAGGGATATCCGGAACGGGTATGGATTGTTTAGTTTTTGTATCTGTGAGATTCCAGTTGTATTCTAGCACACTAGTATTTATTTCTTCCTTTATTACTTTCCATATTTCTTTCTTTGGATTCGTGGAATTCAGTATGCGTTCTTCTGTAAACATATTTTTTGTATCAGAAAAAGACTTGTCCCTTTTTTGTTTCTTATCTGTAATAGTGTCTTTAAAATTTATGTCTGGATACTGGATTTGAAGCAGATGTAAGTCTTCAACATCTTGTTGTAATTTTATCAGTTCTTGCGTTATCCAGGGAGTTCGACTATCATACTTCTTTTTTAATGACTTAACAGGCATATGCAGATTCATATTAAAGATGAATTTCCGCATAAAGATTTCAAATGTTTGATTGTTGTATGGTTTCAGTATTTTGTTCCAGTCATATGACATCATTGACTGGCAAAATTCTGCTACATTATCCGTACTCATTTTACGGCTTTCTATATGAGTATATTTTGGTGTACATTGTGTTCGAATTTGAAGTTGGGCTAGTTGTGCGTCATGATCAGATATACCAGCCGGCAGTGGCATTACGTTCACATCATTACATTGTAATTGTGTGACAAGACAGTCAATTGATGTTTTAGAACTACCGTCTACTCTTGTGGGAAAGTTTATGATATTGTGTAAGTTATATGATGCCATTAAATCCACCAACGTCGTCCTGCTCACCGAATCGACACAAAAGTCCACATTCCAGTCACCCAACATCATAACTTTACTCTCTTTATAATCATTGAGAAGGATGTTAAATAGTTTTCCCAGTGTCTCTATCATAATACTAAAGTCGCCCTTGCCAGTTCTATAGATTCCCACTATGATCACATTTTTAGGGTTAATGTTAACTTCGATTGCACAGATTTCACAGTGGTACTCTCTAGAAACTTGATCTACCTTTTTACAAGTTTTGAATTTTAGCTTGTTATTTGCAAAGATGGATACACCCCCATGAAAAAAAATACTGTTATAAAAAGCTTCATTAACACCTTTTAGCACAAAATTGATACATTTAGCTAGTTTAAATTTTCCTCTCCGATTTAATTGGTTTCCGTTATATTTGTAGTCAGATATTCCTAAGTAAATGCTATTTGGCTGAAGCCAGACATTGCTAACATTAGAAAACATTTTATGGAGAGAAAAATTAAATCTACCAACATATTCATTAAATTGATCTGAGCTTTGACCATAACTGTAAGGAATGTCGCAAATAATCACGTTAGTATGAGCAGCTCTTTTTGCAGTCTTTTCTAATAAATTTAAAACTTTGCTAACCGAATTAATACCACAATCACTGCCACCACACATAATAACCACACAGTCACTCTTATTGAAATTAATTATTTTCGCCTGAATATCTTGTAGCACACGTTCTGACGTTCCATATTGTATTATGTCTGCAGTGAAGTCATAATCATTCTTCCTTATTCGCGACAAGGGCAAGAGCAGGTCGGCGCCGTGGAAGTCAGACAATAATAGCAGCTTGGGTTTGGATGTACATTGAGCTCTGTTATTGTGGCCGACGGTACCCTGAAGTAAGTTCCGGTCTTGATGTTGTAGAGTACTATTATGGGACAAGTCGCGATTGTGGTTCTCTGACATTTGATTTGAATCCAAATGTCGTTCTATCAGTTGAGCTGACCTTTGAAGAGTTTTGGTCGTCTGTTGTATTCGGGAAAGAGTCAAATCCTTACACGTCAACGAATCTGATTTACGTTTAATCTGGTGGTTCTGTGTTAGTACATTACTTAGTCTACTTTGTAGGCTTTTGATTTTCATTTTTAATGTTGTTATTTCGTTTTCTAAAATTTTTATCTTATTCATAAATTCCGGTAAAGTATCTTCTGTATTAATATTAAGCAGTGTAGCGTTGACTGACGAATTTTTAGATGGTATAGTTTTTTTAGATGTTTGTTCCGTTAGTAGTTTATTGTAAATGCCAATTTGTTTTTTATAGTCTTCAATTTGATTCTTCAAGCCATTATTTTCGCAGTTGAGTTGAGCAATTTCTTCGTGAGCACTAGAAAACTCCATCGTAAGACTATCTATTTGACAGTTAAGCTGAATTGTGTGTGAGTTATCTAATATTGATAAATTTGGCAGGCTTCTTGAATTGTCATCTAATAATGTAGAACTCATCATATCTTCTTCATTTGAAATGCATGACAAATTTTCGCTAGAGTTATTTTTGCGTAGTAGATTTATTTTTCTGCAAGTTACGTTGTCAAATGAATTGCGAGTCTTATTTATGACTTCTTTTGTTTGTATTGCTGACGGAACTGTTTTTGGTTTAACTTTCTGCTGAATCGTTTTTATACAATTTTGACACTTCCAGGATGACTTACTTTCATTTTTCATAAGGTGAAATCTTTTTATGGTAACATTTGTACAGTATATGTCGTAGACATGGCGGCAATTTGAGCATGTCAGAAACTCTCGATTTTTGATTATAATTTTACACTTGAAACATTTATTAAGATCAGTCTTTAATGCGGACGTACCAGCCATTCTCAATATGATATATGTTTTTTTTTTTTTTTAAACAGAAAAAAAAAAAAATATTTTCGCTTATTTCTCGGGACGCGATCCTGATATCTCATGCGTCGTAAGCGGTTGCTATTAAACGGCGCTATTCAGCCGTCTGACAGAGGCGTCGAAAGCTTTGCTCTGTATCATACACCGATGTCAGCTGTCAATTATTATTAAAATGATTTGGGGGTAGTTTTAAGTAAGTAGACTACATTATATAGAAGTTTTCTAAGCAGATAGCGATTTCTAAACGCAACTTTAACACTGCAACACTGTCTTACCCGCACCATCAACATTAATGCGCCCGTGTCAGATGTCAGTCTCATCCAATCAGCTGTTCAGTCTCAATCGTCGCTGTTAATAATTTATCATAATAACAAGACAAAAGTGCGATTTGAAATTGCAACGGACAATCATGTGTTCTCACCGTTTAGCAGTATTGTGTAGTTACGCCTCGCCAGGTGAAATTGCCGTAGTTTTTCAATGGTAAGTTGCTCGGTGACTTTTTATTTCCAACCAAGCGTCGATCGATAACTTATTTTTGTATTTTTCGAATAAAAATGCTTAGAGCTTTCAGCCTACGTGTTTACTTGGCTGGGGTTGCCAGGAATACTAATACAGGATGGCATTGTTAACGTCAATGATTTACAAGATTATCGTCTTATTTCGTCTTGTTCTTGATAAATCGCGCCGTACAACTTTCAAGCTGACCCGTCTTTATTCGTCGTCTTAACTTTTTGTTAATTTGTCGTCTTCGTTTGTCTTCAATATGGATCCCGGAAGAGCCCCCAAAAATTTGTAGGATCGTAAATTGAAGAAAACCACTTTTTTGAAATAATTAAAATGTAATAAAAAATCAAAACAGTTTTACAAATTAACACACGTCTTTCCTCTTCAAGTACCGATATTTCTTCGCCACCCTTAATTTAAAAATCCTAAAACTGCTCGTCATTCATGCTTACTCTTTCACACCCGTTCATACAGTTCTCATGCTATCTCTTTTACTCGTTCATACGTCATTCTACGCTCCTTTTCACTCATTCCCACATTTATTTCTATTTTTTTCTTTCTTTTTGTATTTTTTTAATACAAAAAGATTTAATTTGAATGTAAAAAAAAAATACAAAAAGAAAAATCGAAAAAAATAATTAGAAAAAAATAATTTCGATTACAATAATTTAACAACAAATGGCGTCATCTCTCGTCAGCTAACGGGCATTCATAAATGACCAAGTTGAATGAGATAACTTGATTAAGTTTCTCATAGATGACACCGAGGGTAGTTTACCCAAAGAGAAAATATCAATAATGTAATGACCGTAAAGATGAAACACATTGAAAAATTCGCAGGGTATGGCAGCGGTAATGTGGCGGAAACTGGAATACGCAAGGCACGGAATGCTAATGTTGCAGGTTCGAATCCTGCCATTACCCTAATTTTTATTTGTGTTGTCGTTCATTATATAGCATTTTAAATTTCCTTTTTTTTCTTCTTTTTATTTTTTCATTAACTGACTTCAAAAAAATGAAGAGGTTCTGAATTCGTCGGAATATGTATTTTTATGTATGTTCCCCGATTACTCGAAGACGAATGGACCGATTTGAAAAATTCTTTTTTTTCTAAAGGTTATACTTTCAAGTTGGTCACATTGTCATCAGGTTAGGATTTGATGGTGGAATCCTGGAGAAATCGAGGAAACTCTTCAGATACTATTATTCACACCTATAGTGATTCGGATATTTTTAGTAACTCGTGCATTTGTTGTCGGAAAGCACCATTTGGTGAAGTGGAACTGATGTTGAAGACCACAGACGGTCTTCGGAACTATTTGTTAATTAATAAGTATTTCACGGGTTGCGATACGATTACTCTTAAACAGTTGCTAAGCAATTTATGCTCGTCACGATGTATATGGTGAAGTGACACATGGACCGTAAAGCCTACCGCCTAAGCCAGCTAAAGCACCCAGACAGACAGTGATAAAGAATCGTTTGATGGGGCAGAATTCGATGCCAAAACTGAAAATTGTTCTTTTTCACTAATATGACTCTCCCTCAATTTCCCTGTTCTAAAAATAACAAAATGTTGACTTTTGGAACAACAAGCAAGGCAGCTACATGCATTCGTAATTGCTAACACAAATCCGGGCATTCAGAGCTGTAAACCCAGCGGCTAGTGAGGAATATTAGAAATATTCGCAGTACTTACAGTTTTCACTGATTTTCAGTATGCCCGACGGCAGGCAAGGGATTTCTGACACATGGACCGTAAAGCCTACCGCTGAAGCCAGCTAAAACACCCAGACAGAAAGTGATAAACAATCGTTTGATGAGGCGGAATTCGATGCCAAAACGTGAAAGTATTTTTGTCACTCGTATGACTCTCCCTCAATTTTTATGGAACAAAATATAACTAAATATTGACGTATGGAACACCAAGCAAGGCAGCTACATACATTCGTAACTGCTATCACAAATGCGGGCAATCAGAGCTGTAAACCGAGCGGCTAGTGAGAATTATTAGAAATCTTCGCAGTACTTGCAGTTTTCACCGATTTCCAGTATGCCCGACGGCAGGCAAGGGATTTCTGACACATGGACCGTAAAGCCTACCGCCTAAGTCAGCTAAAACACCCAGACAGAAAGTGATAAGGAATCGTTTGATGGGGCAGAATTCGATGCCAAAACTGAAAATTGTTTTTTTCACTTATATGACTCTCCCTTAATTTCCCTGTAATAAAAATTAACAAAATGTTGACTTTTGGAACAACAAGCAAAGCAGCTACATGTATTCGTAACTGCTACCGCAAATCCGGGCTTTAAGAGCTGTAAGCCCAGCGGCTAATGAGAAATATTAGAAATCTTCGCAGTACTTGCAGTTTTCACTGATTTTCAGTATGCCCGACGGCAGGCAAGGGATTTCTGACACATGGACCGTAAAGCCTACCGCTGAAGCCAGCTAAAACACCCAGACAGAAAGTGATAAACAATCGTTTGATGAGGCGGAATTCGATGCCAAAACTGAAAATTGATTTTTTTCACTAATATGACTCTCCCTCAATTTTCCTGTTCTAAAAAATAACAAAATGTTGACTTTTAGAACAACAAGCAAGGCAGCTACATGAATTCGTAACTGCTACCACAAATCCGGGCATTAAGAGCTGTAAGCCCAGCGACTAATGAGAAACATTAGAAATCTTCGCAGTACTTGCAGTTTTCACCGATTTTCAGTATGCCCGACGGCTGGCAAGGGATTTCTGACACAAGGACCGTAAAGCCTACCTCCTAATTCAGCTAAAACACCCAGACAGGCAGTGTTAAATAATCGTTTGATGGGGCAGAATTCGATGCCAAAACTGAAAATTGTTTTTTTTCACTAATATGACTCTCCCTCAATTTCCCTGTTCTAAAAAATAACAAAATGTTGACTTTTGGAACAACAAGCAAGGCAGCTACATGCATTCGTAATTGCTACCACAAATCCGGGCATTCAGAGCTGTAAACCCAGCGGCTAGTGAGGAATATTAGAAATATTCGCAGTACTTACACTTTTCACCGATTTTCAGTATGTCCGACGGCTCGCAAGGGATTTCTGACACATGGACCGTAAAGCCTACCTCATAAGCCAGCTAAAACGCCCAGACAGAAAGTGATAAAGAATCGTTTGATGGGGCAGAATTCGATGCCAAAACTGAAAATTGTTTTTTTCACTAATATGACTCTCCTTCAATTTCCCTGTTATAAAAAATAACAAAATGTTGACTTTTCAAACAACAAGCAAAGCAGCTACATGAATTCGTAACTGCTACCACAAATCCGGGCATTCAGAGCTGTAAACCCAGCGGCTAGTGAGAAGTATTAGAAATCTTCGCAGTACTTGCAGTTTTCACCGATTTTCAGTATACCCGACTGCAGGCAAGGGATTTCTTACACATGAACCGTAAAGCCTACCGCCTAAGCCAGCTAAAACGTCCAGACAGAAAGTGATAAAGAATCGTTTGATGGGGCAGAATTCGATGCCAAAACTGGAAAGTATTTTTGTCACTCGTATGACTCTCCCTCAATTTTTATGGAACAAAATATAACTAAATGTTGACGTATGCAACACCAAGCAAGGCAGCTACATACATTCGTAACTGCTATCACAAATGCGGGCAATCAGAGCTGTAAACCGAGCGGCTAGTGAGAATTATTAGAAATCTTCGCAGTACTTGCAGTTTTCACCGATTTCCAGTATGCCCGACGGCAGGCAAGGGATTTCTGACACATGGACCGTAAAGCCTACCGCCTAAGTCAGCTAAAACACCCAGACAGAAAGTGATAAGGAATCGTTTGATGGGGCAGAATTCGATGCCAAAACTGAAAATTGTTTTTTTCACTTATATGACTCTCCCTTAATTTCCCTGTAATAAAAATTAACAAAATGTTGACTTTTGGAACAACAAGCAAAGCAGCTACATGTATTCGTAACTGCTACCGCAAATCCGGGCTTTAAGAGCTGTAAGCCCAGCGGCTAATGAGAAATATTAGAAATCTTCGCAGTACTTGCAGTTTTCACTGATTTTCAGTATGCCCGACGGCAGGCAAGGGATTTCTGACACATGGACCGTAAAGCCTACCGCCTAAACCAGCTTAAACACCCAGACAGAAAGTGATAAAGAATCGTTTGATGGGGCAGAATTCGATGCCAAAACTGAAAATTGTTTTATTCACTAATATGACTCTCCCTCAATTTCCCTGTTTTAAAAAATAACAAAATGTTGACTTTTGAAACAACAAGCAAGGCAGCTACATGCATTCGTAACTGCTACCACAAATCCGGGCATTCAGATCAGTACACCCAGCGGCTAGTGAGAAATATTAGGAATCTTGGCAGTACTTGCAGTTTTCACTGATTTTCAGTATGCCCGACGGCAGGCAAGGGATTTCTGACACATGGACCGTAAAGCATAACGCCTAAGCCAGCTTAAACACCACGAAAAAAAGTGATAAAGAATCGTTTGATGGGGCAGAATTCGATGCCAAAACTGGAAAGTATTTTTTTCACTCGTATGACTCTCCCTCAATTTTTATGGAACAAAATATAACTAAATGTTGACGTATGGAACACCAAGCAAGGCAGCTACATGCATTCGTAACTGCTATCACAAATGCGGGCAATCAGAGCTGTAAACCGAGAGGCTAGTGGGAAAAATTAGAAATCTTCGCAGTACTTGCAGTTTTCACCGATTTCCAGTATGCCCGACGGCAGGCAAGGGATTTCTGACACATGGACCGTAAAGCCTACCGCCTAAGCCAGCTAAAACACCCAGACAGAAAGTGATAAAGAATCGTTTGATGGGGCAGAATTCGATGCCAAAACTGAAAATTGTTTTATTCACTAATATGACTCTCCCTCAATTTCCCTGTTTTAAAAAGTAACAAAATGTTGACTTTTGGAACAACAAGCAAAGCAGGTACATGAATTCGTAAATGCTACCACAAATCCGGGCATTAAGAGCTGTAAACCCAGCGCCTAGTGAGAAATATTAGAAATCTTCGCAGTACTTGCAGTTTTCACTGATTTTCAGTATGCCCGACGGCAGGCAAGGGATTTCTGCTACATGGACCGTAAAGCCTACCACCTAAGCCAGCTAGAACACCCAGACAGAAATTGATACAGAATCGTTTGATGGGGCAGACTTCGATGCCAAAACTGAAAAGTGTTTTTTTCACTAATATGACTCTCCCTCAATTTCCCTGGTATAAAAAAATAACAAAATGTTGACTTTTGGAACAACAAGCAAGGCATCTACATGCATTTGTAACTGCTACCACAAATCCGGGCTTTAAGAGCTGTAAGCCCAGCGGCTAATGAGAAATATTAGAAATCTTCGCAGTACTTGCAGTTTTCTTTGATTTTCAGTATGCCCGACGGCAGGCAAGGGATTTTTGACACATGGACCGTAAAGCCTACCGCCTAAGCCAGCTAAAGCACCCAGACAGACAGTGATAAAGAATCGTTTGATGGGGCAGAATTCGATGCCAAAACTGAAAATTGTTCTTTTTCACTAATATGACTCTCCCTCAATTTCCCTGTTCTAAAAAATAACAAAATGTTGACTTTTGGAACAACAAGCAAGGCAGCTACATGCATTCGTAATTGCTAACACAAATCCGGGCATTCAGAGCTGTAAACCCAGCGGCTAGTGAGGAATATTAGAAATATTCGCAGTACTTACAGTTTTCACTGATTTTCAGTATGCCCGACGGCAGGCAAGGGATTTCTGACACATGGACCGTAAAGCCTACCGCCTAAGCCAGCTAAAACACCCAGACAGAAAGTGATAAACAATCGTTTGATGAGGCGGAATTCGATGCCAAAACGTGAAAGTATTTTTGTCACTCGTATGACTCTCCCTCAATTTTTATGGAACAAAATATAACTAAATATTGACGTATGGAACACCAAGCAAGGCAGCTACATACATTCGTAACTGCTATCACAAATGCGGGCAATCAGAGCTGTAAACCGAGCGGCTAGTGAGAATTATTAGAAATCTTCGCAGTACTTGCAGTTTTCACCGATTTCCAGTATGCCCGACGGCAGGCAAGGGATTTCTGACACATGGACCGTAAAGCCTACCGCCTAAGTCAACTAAAACACCCAGACAGAAAGTGATAAGGAATCGTTTGATGGGGCAGAATTCGATGCCAAAACTGAAAATTGTTTTTTTCACTTATATGACTCTCCCTTAATTTCCCTGTAATAAAAATTAACAAAATGTTGACTTTTGGAACAACAAGCAAAGCAGCTACATGTATTCGTAACTGCTACCGCAAATCCGGGCTTTAAGAGCTGTAAGCCCAGCGGCTAATGAGAAATATTAGAAATCTTCGCAGTACTTGCAGTTTTCACTGATTTTCAGTATGCCCGACGGCAGGCAAGGGATTTCTGACACATGGACCGTAAAGCCTACCGCTGAAGCCAGCTAAAACACCCAGACAGAAAGTGATAAACAATCGTTTGATGAGGCGGAATTCGATGCCAAAACTGAAAATTGATTTTTTTCACTAATATGACTCTCCCTCAATTTTCCTGTTCTAAAAAATAACAAAATGTTGACTTTTAGAACAACAAGCAAGGCAGCTACATGAATTCGTAACTGCTACCACAAATCCGGGCATTAAGAGCTGTAAGCCCAGCGACTAATGAGAAACATTAGAAATCTTCGCAGTACTTGCAGTTTTCACCGATTTTCAGTATGCCCGAAGGCTGGCAAGGGATTTCTGACACAAGGACCGTAAAGCCTACCTCCTAATTCAGCTAAAACACCCAGACAGGCAGTGTTAAATAATCGTTTGATGGGGCAGAATTCGATGCCAAAACTGAAAATTGTTTTTTTTCACTAATATGACTCTCCCTCAATTTCCCTGTTCTAAAAAATAACAAAATGTTGACTTTTGGAACAACAAGCAAGGCAGCTACATGCATTCGTAATTGCTTCCACAAATCCGGGCATTCAGAGCTGTAAACCCAGCGGCTAGTGAGGAATATTAGAAATATTCGCAGTACTTACACTTTTCACCGATTTTCAGTATGTCCGACGGCTGGCAAGGGATTTCTGACACATGGACCGTAAAGCCTACCTCATAAGCCAGCTAAAACGCCCAGACAGAAAGTGATAAAGAATCGTTTGATGGGGCAGAATTCGATGCCAAAACTGAAAATTGTTTTTTTCACTAATATGACTCTCCCTCAATTTCCCTGTTATAAAAAATAACAAAATGTTGACTTTTCAAACAACAAGCAAAGCAGCTACATGAATTCGTAACTGCTACCACAAATCCGGGCATTCAGAGCTGTAAACCCAGCGGCTAGTGAGAAGTATTAGAAATCTTCGCAGTACTTGCAGTTTTTACCGATTTTCAGTATACCCGACTGCAGGCAAGGGATTTCTTACACATGAACCGTAAAGCCTACCGCCTAAGCCAGCTAAAACGTCCAGACAGAAAGTGATAAAGAATCGTTTGATGGGGCAGAATTCGATGCCAAAACTGGAAAGTATTTTTGTCACTCGTATGACTCTCCCTCAATTTTTATGGAACAAAATATAACTAAATGTTGACGTATGCAACACCAAGCAAGGCAGCTACATACATTCGTAACTGCTATCACAAATGCGGGCAATCAGAGCTGTAAACCGAGCGGCTAGTGAGAATTATTAGAAATCTTCGCAGTACTTGCAGTTTTCACCGATTTCCAGTATGCCCGACGGCAGGCAAGGGATTTCTGACACATGGACCGTAAAGCCTACCGCCTAAGTCAGCTAAAACACCCAGACAGAAAGTGATAAGGAATCGTTTGATGGGGCAGAATTCGATGCCAAAACTGAAAATTGTTTTTTTCACTTATATGACTCTCCCTTAATTTCCCTGTAATAAAAATTAACAAAATGTTGACTTTTGGAACAACAAGCAAAGCAGCTACATGTATTCGTAACTGCTACCGCAAATCCGGGCTTTAAGAGCTGTAAGCCCAGCGGCTAATGAGAAATATTAGAAATCTTCGCAGTACTTGCAGTTTTCACTGATTTTCAGTATGCCCGACGGCAGGCAAGGGATTTCTGACACATGGACCGTAAAGCCTACCGCCTAAACCAGCTTAAACACCCAGACAGAAAGTGATAAAGAATCGTTTGATGGGGCAGAATTCGATGCCAAAACTGAAAATTGTTTTATTCACTAATATGACTCTCCCTCAATTTCCCTGTTTTAAAAAATAACAAAATGTTGACTTTTGAAACAACAAGCAAGGCAGCTACATGCATTCGTAACTGCTACCACAAATCCGGGCATTCAGATCAGTACACCCAGCGGCTAGTGAGAAATATTAGGAATCTTGGCAGTACTTGCAGTTTTCACTGATTTTCAGTATGCCCGACGGCAGGCAAGGGATTTCTGACACATGGACCGTAAAGCATAACGCCTAAGCCAGCTTAAACACCACGAAAAAAAGTGATAAAGAATCGTTTGATGGGGCAGAATTCGATGCCAAAACTGGAAAGTATTTTTTTCACTCGTATGACTCTCCCTCAATTTTTATGGAACAAAATATAACTAAATGTTGACGTATGGAACACCAAGCAAGGCAGCTACATGCATTCGTAACTGCTATCACAAATGCGGGCAATCAGAGCTGTAAACCGAGAGGCTAGTGGGAAAAATTAGAAATCTTCGCAGTACTTGCAGTTTTCACCGATTTCCAGTATGCCCGACGGCAGGCAAGGGATTTCTGACACATGGACCGTAAAGCCTACCGCCTAAGCCAGCTAAAACACCCAGACAGAAAGTGATAAAGAATCGTTTGATGGGGCAGAATTCGATGCCAAAACTGAAAATTGTTTTATTCACTAATATGACTCTCCCTCAATTTCCCTGTTTTAAAAAGTAACAAAATGTTGACTTTTGGAACAACAAGCAAAGCAGGTACATGAATTCGTAAATGCTACCACAAATCCGGGCATTAAGAGCTGTAAACCCAGCGCCTAGTGAGAAATATTAGAAATCTTCGCAGTACTTGCAGTTTTCACTGATTTTCAGTATGCCCGACGGCAGGCAAGGGATTTCTGCTACATGGACCGTAAAGCCTACCACCTAAGCCAGCTAGAACACCCAGACAGAAATTGATACAGAATCGTTTGATGGGGCAGACTTCGATGCCAAAACTGAAAAGTGTTTTTTTCACTAATATGACTCTCCCTCAATTTCCCTGGTATAAAAAAATAACAAAATGTTGACTTTTGGAACAACAAGCAAGGCATCTACATGCATTTGTAACTGCTACCACAAATCCGGGCTTTAAGAGCTGTAAGCCCAGCGGCTAATGAGAAATATTAGAAATCTTCGCAGTACTTGCAGTTTTCTTTGATTTTCAGTATGCCCGACGGCAGGCAAGGGATTTTTGACACATGGACCGTAAAGCCTACCGCCTAAGCCAGCTAAAGCACCCAGACAGACAGTGATAAAGAATCGTTTGATGGGGCAGAATTCGATGCCAAAACTGAAAATTGTTCTTTTTCACTAATATGACTCTCCCTCAATTTCCCTGTTCTAAAAAATAACAAAATGTTGACTTTTGGAACAACAAGCAAGGCAGCTACATGCATTCGTAATTGCTAACACATATCCGGGCATTCAGAGCTGTAAACCCAGCGGCTAGTGAGGAATATTAGAAATATTCGCAGTACTTACAGTTTTCACTGATTTTCAGTATGCCCGACGGCAGGCAAGGGATTTCTGACACATGGACCGTAAAGCCTACCGCCTAAGCCAGCTAAAACACCCAGACAGAAAGTGATAAACAATCGTTTGATGAGGCGGAATTCGATGCCAAAACGTGAAAGTATTTTTGTCACTCGTATGACTCTCCCTCAATTTTTATGGAACAAAATATAACTAAATATTGACGTATGGAACACCAAGCAAGGCAGCTACATACATTCGTAACTGCTATCACAAATGCGGGCAATCAGAGCTGTAAACCGAGCGGCTAGTGAGAATTATTAGAAATCTTCGCAGTACTTGCAGTTTTCACCGATTTCCAGTATGCCCGACGGCAGGCAAGGGATTTCTGACACATGGACCGTAAAGCCTACCGCCTAAGTCAACTAAAACACCCAGACAGAAAGTGATAAGGAATCGTTTGATGGGGCAGAATTCGATGCCAAAACTGAAAATTGTTTTTTTCACTTATATGACTCTCCCTTAATTTCCCTGTAATAAAAATTAACAAAATGTTGACTTTTGGAACAACAAGCAAAGCAGCTACATGTATTCGTAACTGCTACCGCAAATCCGGGCTTTAAGAGCTGTAAGCCCAGCGGCTAATGAGAAATATTAGAAATCTTCGCAGTACTTGCAGTTTTCACTGATTTTCAGTATGCCCGACGGCAGGCAAGGGATTTCTGACACATGGACCGTAAAGCCTACCGCTGAAGCCAGCTAAAACACCCAGACAGAAAGTGATAAACAATCGTTTGATGAGGCGGAATTCGATGCCAAAACTGAAAATTGATTTTTTTCACTAATATGACTCTCCCTCAATTTTCCTGTTCTAAAAAATAACAAAATGTTGACTTTTAGAACAACAAGCAAGGCAGCTACATGAATTCGTAACTGCTACCACAAATCCGGGCATTAAGAGCTGTAAGCCCAGCGACTAATGAGAAATATTAGGAATCTTGGCAGTACTTGCAGTTTTCACTGATTTTCAGTATGCCCGACGGCAGGCAAGGGATTTCTGACACATGGACCGTAAAGCATAACGCCTAAGCCAGCTTAAACACCACGAAAAAAAGTGATAAAGAATCGTTTGATGGGGCAGAATTCGATGCCAAAACTGGAAAGTATTTTTTTCACTCGTATGACTCTCCCTCAATTTTTATGGAACAAAATATAACTAAATGTTGACGTATGGAACACCAAGCAAGGCAGCTACATGCATTCGTAACTGCTATCACAAATGCGGGCAATCAGAGCTGTAAACCGAGAGGCTAGTGGGAAAAATTAGAAATCTTCGCAGTACTTGCAGTTTTCACCGATTTCCAGTATGCCCGACGGCAGGCAAGGGATTTCTGACACATGGACCGTAAAGCCTACCGCCTAAGCCAGCTAAAACACCCAGACAGAAAGTGATAAAGAATCGTTTGATGGGGCAGAATTCGATGCCAAAACTGAAAATTGTTTTATTCACTAATATGACTCTCCCTCAATTTCCCTGTTTTAAAAAGTAACAAAATGTTGACTTTTGGAACAACAAGCAAAGCAGGTACATGAATTCGTAAATGCTACCACAAATCCGGGCATTAAGAGCTGTAAACCCAGCGCCTAGTGAGAAATATTAGAAATCTTCGCAGTACTTGCAGTTTTCACTGATTTTCAGTATGCCCGACGGCAGGCAAGGGATTTCTGCTACATGGACCGTAAAGCCTACCACCTAAGCCAGCTAGAACACCCAGACAGAAATTGATACAGAATCGTTTGATGGGGCAGACTTCGATGCCAAAACTGAAAAGTGTTTTTTTCACTAATATGACTCTCCCTCAATTTCCCTGGTATAAAAAAATAACAAAATGTTGACTTTTGGAACAACAAGCAAGGCATCTACATGCATTTGTAACTGCTACCACAAATCCGGGCTTTAAGAGCTGTAAGCCCAGCGGCTAATGAGAAATATTAGAAATCTTCGCAGTACTTGCAGTTTTCTTTGATTTTCAGTATGCCCGACGGCAGGCAAGGGATTTTTGACACATGGACCGTAAAGCCTACCGCCTAAGCCAGCTAAAGCACCCAGACAGACAGTGATAAAGAATCGTTTGATGGGGCAGAATTCGATGCCAAAACTGAAAATTGTTCTTTTTCACTAATATGACTCTCCCTCAATTTCCCTGTTCTAAAAAATAACAAAATGTTGACTTTTGGAACAACAAGCAAGGCAGCTACATGCATTCGTAATTGCTAACACAAATCCGGGCATTCAGAGCTGTAAACCCAGCGGCTAGTGAGGAATATTAGAAATATTCGCAGTACTTACAGTTTTCACTGATTTTCAGTATGCCCGACGGCAGGCAAGGGATTTCTGACACATGGACCGTAAAGCCTACCGCCTAAGCCAGCTAAAACACCCAGACAGAAAGTGATAAACAATCGTTTGATGAGGCGGAATTCGATGCCAAAACGTGAAAGTATTTTTGTCACTCGTATGACTCTCCCTCAATTTTTATGGAACAAAATATAACTAAATATTGACGTATGGAACACCAAGCAAGGCAGCTACATACATTCGTAACTGCTATCACAAATGCGGGCAATCAGAGCTGTAAACCGAGCGGCTAGTGAGAATTATTAGAAATCTTCGCAGTACTTGCAGTTTTCACCGATTTCCAGTATGCCCGACGGCAGGCAAGGGATTTCTGACACATGGACCGTAAAGCCTACCGCCTAAGTCAACTAAAACACCCAGACAGAAAGTGATAAGGAATCGTTTGATGGGGCAGAATTCGATGCCAAAACTGAAAATTGTTTTTTTCACTTATATGACTCTCCCTTAATTTCCCTGTAATAAAAATTAACAAAATGTTGACTTTTGGAACAACAAGCAAAGCAGCTACATGTATTCGTAACTGCTACCGCAAATCCGGGCTTTAAGAGCTGTAAGCCCAGCGGCTAATGAGAAATATTAGAAATCTTCGCAGTACTTGCAGTTTTCACTGATTTTCAGTATGCCCGACGGCAGGCAAGGGATTTTTGACACATGGACCGTAAAGCCTACCGCCTAAGCCAGCTAAAACACCCAGACAGAAAGTGATAAAGAATCGTTTGATGGGGCAGAATTCGATGCCAAAACTGAAAATTGTTTTATTCACTAATATGACTCTCCCTCAATTTCCCTGTTATAAAAAATAATAAAATGTTGACTTTTGGAACAAAAAGCAAGGCAGCTACATGCATTCGTAACTGCTACCACAAATCCGGGCATTAAGAGCTGTAAGCCTAGCGGCTAATGAGAAATGTTAGAAATCTTCGCAGTACTTGCAGTTTTCACCGATTTTCAGTATACCCGACGGCAGGCAAGGGATTTCTTACACATGAACCGTAAAGCTTACCGCCTAAGCCAGCTAAAACGCTCAGACAGAAAGTGATAAAGAATCGTTTGATGGGGCAGAATTCGATGCCAATACTGAAAATTGTTTTTTTCACTAATATGACTCTCCCTCAATTTCCCTGTTATAAAAAATAACAAAATGTTGACTTTTAAAACAACAAGCAAAGCAGCTACATGAATTCGTAACTGCTACCACAAATCCGGACATTCAGAGCTGTAAACCCAGCGGCTAGTGAGAAATATTAGAAATCTTCGCAGTACTTGCAGTTTTCACCGATTTTCAGTATACCCGACGGCAGGCAAGGGATGTCTTACACATGAACCTTAAAGCCTACTGCCTAAGCCAGCTAAAACACCCAGACAGAAAGTGATAAAGAATCGTTTGATGGGGCAGAATTCGATGCCAAAACTGGAAAGTATTTTTGTCACTGGTATGACTCTCCCTCAATTTTTATGGAACAAAATATAACTAAATGTTGACGTATGGAACACCAAGCAAGGCAGCTATATGCATTCGTAACTGCTATCACAAATGCAGGCAATCAGAGCTGTAAACCGAGGGGCTAGTGAGAAATATTAGAAATCTTCGCAGTACTTGCAGTTTTCACCGATTTCCAGTATGCCCGACGGCAGGCAAGGGATTTCTGACACATGGACGAAACAAATTATAGCCAAGGATGAACATTCTCCCTATTCGTGTGGTGTGCCCCTAACTAGGGGCACACCACACGACCACGCCAAAGCAAACACGTACATTTCAAATCTTTTTCTTGATGGCAAATCCCAGGTTTGTGAGGAGAAGCTGAATGCGGTTCTGCAGGCTGATCACTCCACGGCGTCGTGCAGGCGCAGGTGTCTGTCTCGTTTGTCGCACGTCATACTAAGTTTGGAACGACTCACTTATTCTACATCGGAGCAACAGCTTAGGAAGATAGCCTTGGTGGCGAAAGTCTTTAGGTCATTGGAAACTTTGTCATGCAACCAGACCGCAGGACCGTCCTCCAAAGCTGATGCTGTCCCTAGACATGAGGACAGTCCCTCTATATCATGCCATAAACGCAGTTCGCAGGTTTTAAAATGGAATCTTTCTTATGATGGGCGAACTCATGTTCATGATTTTATTATTCGCTTGGAAGAGCTTAAATGCTCCTCAGAGGTCTCTGACTTAGGACTTCTTAAGAACGCTGTGCATTTATTGACAGGGGAAGCACTATTATGGTTTCATAATAATAAGTCACAATTTAATTCTTTTACCGACTTTATTGAATTGCTGAAATCTGAGTTTCAACCTGTTGAATATGAACGTTGCTTGTTAAATCAAATCAGGTCTCGGCTTCAGGGAAAGGATGAGAGCATCAAAAGCTATGTGAACATAATGGAAAGTTTGTTTTCTCGCTTGTCAAGACCCGTTTCAGAGTCCGAACAATCAGACATTATAATGACAAATATGAGCCCATTTTTTATATCTCGTTTGGCTTTAGTTGAAATTAACTCGATACGAGAACTTAAGAATATTTGTGATAACACTTCTAATGACATGCATACCCCTGACCAGATTGTTAAAACACGGCCAAGTTCAACCGTAGATTTTCATGAATTTAATCCGACACCTTTATCTAAAAAGGACGCTGAGGATCCCAGGCCTTTTCTTTCTGTCAATATTTTAGGACTGGACTGCAATGCTTTAGCCGATAGTGGAGCTTCCGTGTCAGTAATGAGCCAGTCAGCGTACTGCTCATTGCAAAGTGAAGGCTAAAACTTTCCTTTGCAGACATGCGACAATGTTTTAGCTGTTGGAAATAGTGCACAATTGTCAGTCTTGGGCATGGTCACTGTACCTATTGCTTTTAAACTTAATGTCCATTTTATAGATTTTTATATTTGCGAGGACATTAACACTCCGATCATCTTGGGGGTAGACTTCTTAAAAACTTTTCATCTCTGTGCTGACATTTTGAAATATCAACCCGCCTGTCAAAGCTTGCAGAACATGAACCTACTTAAAGACAACAACATACAATTACATGATCTCGAGGATTTATCCCTCGATCAAAAGTCACAATTAGACTCAGTAGTTTGTAAATTCAAGCTCATAGCAGCTGCAGAGGACACTTTAGGGTGCACTAGTCTTGAGGAACACGTTATCGACACTGGAGATCATGTACCTGTCAAACAGAAATATTACCCCATACCTTTTCATCACAGGCAATATGTCAGACAGGAGATAGATAATATGTTGAAGTCAGGTATTATTGAAAAAAGCAACTCACCATGGAACAGTCGCATTCTTTTAGTACCTAAGGCGAATGGAGAACTTATGTTATGTCTGGAAAGCCGGAAACTTAACAGCCTAACTAAAGTTGATACTTATCCAATGCCCAGGGTACAGGAGATTTTAGACTCGCTTAATAATGCCAAGTACATGAGTTCTTTGGATCTTAAATCAGCATTCTTTCAAATTTTACTTTCACCTTCCTTGCGGGAAAAAACTTTTTCTTCCGTTCCCGGTTTAGGAGCTTTTCAGTTTCGTAGGATGCGTTTTGGCCTTGTCAACGCTACCGCCAGAATGATGCGGTTGATGGACAAAGTGTTTGGCCCAGAGTTTGCTAATAATATCTTTTATTATGTTGATGATATCATTCTTATCTCTGACACGTTCGAAGAGCACATTACCCTCCTTATTAAACCTTTTCAAAAATTAAAAGAAGCTGGTCTCACTATTAACAACCGAAATCCGTATTCTGCTGGTCTTCATTGAAGTTTTTAGGCTATGTTGTTGACAGACGCGGGTTAAGGACAGATAGTGAAAAGGTCAAATCTATAATCGGATTTCTCACACCATCTTCTCAGAAGGAACTTAGGAGATTCCTAGAAATGGTTTCGTGGTATGAACGTTTTATCAACAACTACTTTTCGGTGAGTTCCCCTTTGAATAAATTAACAAAGAAGTTGCCCAAAGGCACTCCATTCCACTTTAACGACAAGGGCGTTGAAGCTTTTAATAAAATTAAAGCGCTTTTAGTGTCAGCTTCCATTTTGAGTGTCCCAAAATTTTACAGACCTTTTCTTATTTCTACCGACGCTTCTGATGTAGGACTGGGTTGTGCGTTGTCTCAACTTGATGACGAAGGTCATGAGCACGCACTAGCCTACGCTAGTAGGACACTTACCAGTTCAGAAAGAAACCATTCAACTACCAAGAAGGAATTGAATGCTTTGATCTTTACTTTAGAGAAGTTGAGAGGTTATATTGATGGTTCACCTTTTAGAACCAAAGTTTACACGGATCACAGTACTTTAAAATGGCTGGTTAGCTTAAAATCACCTACGGGACGCTTGGCTCGATGGGCCTTGCGTTTATCACAATTCAATTTTGATATTGAGTATAGGAAGGGAGTTGAGAATAAGGTTGCTGATGCTCTTTCCCAAGCACCTGTTGCAATTGACGCTATTGACGTCAACTCTCCCTCTCATTCCTCAAATGACACATGGTACACTAACTTGTTTGACAGAGTTTCAGTTTCACCTCATAAGTTCCCCGACTTGCAGGTTATGAATGGCAAGTTATTTAAGCGCATCAGAAACAGACTGTGACTGCTAAAGACTGTGAGTGGAAACGCGTCGTTCCGAAAGATCTTAGGAACATTGTCTTAAGGCAACCTCACGACAGTCCGGAGGCTGCCCATTTAGGTACTTTCAAAACTTTCAAGCGTATAAGCTCAGAGCTATTATTGGCCTAAAATGTTGAGCGATATCAAGAACTACATAAAGAACTGTCAAATTTGTTTGGCGTACAAAAGTACTAATGAAGCCCTTTCTGGTCTAATGGAAAACCCCAAGAAGGTACAACGACCATGACAAGTAATTTCAACCGATATCATAGGTCCCTTGCTTGGGAGTTATAACGATTACAAATTTATTTTGGTGGTTTCAGACTTCTTTACGAAATATTCCTGTTTATTTGCTATGCGAAATTCTGTCACGAACCCCCCCCCCCCCCTTTTTTTTTTTTTAAACTTAATACTAACCTAACTACTTAGACTACCTAGGCTTACCAATAATAACTAGACTAAACCTGGTTTACTAAGGCATTTAAGATATAACTACTAAATTAAACTATTTAATTAATCAAAATTAGATATTCTTTGAAATATTCGCTAATTAAATTATATGTTGATTGGATATACCTTTACAATACATAATATACATACTATATTTTGGCCTCGTGAATCGTTTAGTGTAAAGACGCTATGTTGCGAACCGTGAATAACCTAAGATCTTTTTAGTGTAGGAGCTGAGAGTTACCTATATCTACCTAGAGTGAACCCTAATTAGGATACCTGAACTTTACTAGTACTTTGCTTTGAGTTTAAATATACTAAACGTTGGACTTAACTATAAATAGAATTATGAGTTAACTAGATACCAATTGGACGCTTTCCTGACTTTACGCGCTTAGGATTGTGAATACCGTACGACCTACTTAATGCTAAATAAACTTATAGCTAATTACTTATGGCTATGTAGTATAGTAAATAGGCTAAATTACGACCTAGAGTTTTAGCCTTAATGATGATAATAAGATGAATAGTAAGTAAGAGTTCTAATGAGTAGCTTGCAAAAGGAACATAGAAGTTAATATGAAATTAGTATTTGTTGTAAGGCCCCCTTAGGGGGGGAGACGTGCCCCGCCACCGCACGAGACCTGGGGTCCCCTGATCGTTGCCAGGTCTAGTGGAACGCGTCCCTTACTGGACATTCCTCCTCCTTTTTTGTATATAAGAGTATATTGTTATCTAAGGTCTTTGATACATAGTCAGTCAGTCCTAGTTCTGCCAAAGGGCAAGAGGAAGGCTCAATGTTAGCCCATTTAAACTTTGAACTTTATAGCTCACAAATAAGACTCTCTCTCTTAGTTTTGAGAGTTCAGGGTATTGTATTTAGAGTTGTTTCTCTACTTTGCATCATTATTGGTTCAGTCACCAAATATGTATAGTTCAAATAAAACTTTATTTCATAGTATTTGTCATGTAAATGTTCATTTAGAACAAGAGTAAAGGAAAGTCTCAATAGAACTGTTACTCATTGATAATTGGTATAGTCAACCTGGTTTTAGGCTAAGTGTATAATTATATTAATTATTCTACTTTAGGATTGTATAGTGACCGTAGTCAAAGTATATTACGATGTCCGTATATATCGTTCTGCGTGATAGTAAAACAGCTGATAATGTATGTTTTCCATCAAAATAGGTTCAGTCAAACTGTTCAGCGCTAATTCTGGAATAATCCTACTATGGGATTGATTTGTGACCGTAGTCTACTTAAAATACAATGATCGTATGTATCGTTCTACGTAATAGTAAAACTGCTGGTTCCGTATGATTTCATACTATTATATAGGTGTATTTTCCTATAGAATATTTAGACAATTTCATGCCTTTCGTTAGTCCATGATTTATCTGAAGTACGAGTCTGTACCATAATCAAGATACCATATCAGTATTGAATGATCCATTTCCACAAACAGTGGTGATTTTAATTAAATTCATTATTGAATTAAATGTTGATGAGATCAGCCAGTGACTCCGACGAAGAACATACCCCATCCATTTGGCAAGGGCAGAGGCTCTAGAGACTGCTTCGCTTGCTCTTTAGTATAACTGATTTCAGTTTGGGTTCAGTAATTTTACTGGAATAAGTACTCATGATTTTTGTACTTAAAACGTTGGTGGTGGTGATGGTAGTAATTTAGTTTATGAATTTGAGTCATTCATCACTGAATTTTGGTTTAATTCAATCTGTTCAGTAGATAAATCGTGGTAGCAAATAGTTCAGACAGACGAACGGATTTATTACTGAATTAAGGTATAATCAAATCATGATATTAAATATATCAGACAGACTTATAACTGTACATAGGTTCAATCAAATCAAATCAGTATGTAAACCTTAATAATGACCGAGACAGTCGAACGGACAACCAGTAATTTGTTTCTGAATTTAGGCTCAGTAAAATCAGTTCAGCCCACCAAGGTGATAATTAGAACAGACGAACATACATACGTACTTCAATAGATTATGTTCCTTATTCGGAAAACCCTACTTATAGTAACGCTTAATATAAACTAGGCGTATAAGTCAATTAACAAGTGAGTTTGCACCCAACTAAGGACTATAAGTCCCGTACGAAACGCTATGGTATTTAGGGTCGATGTTTGATGAAATTTGGCAATTATAAAATAAAATATAAATTAGACTATTAAACCTCCCTACAGTAAAAATGTGTGAGTGTGTACCTACCTATACCTAAGCTAAATTTCCCTAGTCTAAGCTGCAACAAATTGAGATTCGTCTCATTTTAACTTTAACTACGGGTAGGTTTTCGGGTGTGCAAGGAAAACCTTCTATGCTAAACTAGCTAGAGAAAGAAGGTGGTGTCGGCGCTGCACCATGTGTCTATCTAGGCCGAAGAAAGGGTTGTATCTACCACCGGCCGAAGCTATGGACGCAATAGATACAAATACCTAGGGGTGTAATATATAAATACAAAAAGATCAACTGCCTAAAACCACACATACAGTTAGCAGCTACTCTCTTGCCTGAGTAATACTGTTCCCTGGATATGCAGATCTAGAAGCTGAAGTCTGGGCTCGATAAAGGCACAATTATCCTTAGTATAATATCGAGAATAGAACCAACTACGTTCTATTTGAACCCTCCTACTCTGCCCTAGAATCAATAGGTTGTTGGCACCGTTAGGAAAATACTCCTATTGACCGTCACATCGACGTAAATTACACGACCTAATCGAATTTGAACCAAGTCACAATCACTCCCCATATAATTCAACAAACCCCACAATAAAGAATAAAACAATCCCCAAACTATCACAATTAAGTTCGAAAAGCTCAAATAAAAAGGTCGGCAACGCGCGAGTACAACTTTAGTGTTGCAGGCGTCGATAGGCTGCGTCAATTAAGTACCGCCAGGCCTGCCACTTGCTTAATTCCCGAATGAATGCAAAGAAAACTTTAAATATTAACACAATAATTATTAATTTAATAAAACAAACCCCGCACTATCACTATTAACCAAAGTTAATGCAAAGAACTGTTTAAATATTATCACTCTAGAAAACAACGTATTACTGCAAAAATTAACACAAACTCCGCGAATAAACAAAGATGAATTTAAACATTATCTCAATAGTTGAAAAGCTAATGAATTACTCTTCAAACTATCGAAATAACTCTAATTAGTGCAAACAAAGACTTTAACGTTAACACAATGCACTAATTACAAATGCTAATTAAAATGACTTTACTTGTCGAATTATAAAAGGTGCGACTAGTATCGTGGTTCGAAGATCGTTCCTGAACGCTGAATGCCCTCTGACCGCCTCGCAATTCACTTAAATCCGCTCATGGTGCGTCATACGCCCAATAGCCCTGCAAATCCCCTTTCTCTGTCCATCTTGCAAGTATAATGAGATGGAACTATGTCCCTTTGTTTTACTATGCGTCTACGCATACAGCCACAAAATATTAAACGGAATTAATTTAAATATTTGTTATTTCCATTGATTATTGTTTGAAATACTCTTACGAATTAATTTAAAGTTTGTTTTATTGCTAAATCCTTTAAATAAGCTAGTTTTGTGCCGGCGCCAGTGACAGCGCCATCCATGCATTTCTATGCTAACTAATTAGGCGACCTTTTGACCGCTCAGGTACTTATGATAACAAGTGGGTTCCTCACGCTCCATACGAAACAAATATTGAGACTGAAAGATCGATAGATATGGCCTTGCTCAACAGATGTCGTTACGCTTCAGTTATTTATAGTAAAATTATTTTATTTTAATTAAATAATAAGGTTAATTCTTAATTTCTATTAAATTATTAATATTATATTTGTGAAAAGGTGACGGTTCAAAGAACTCTCTTGCGGACCGTTACATTCCTTCCCCAAAATTTACGCAGGTGAACAAAGTCTTAACTGGAGTAAATTTTCAAAATAACTCGCTATTCACAAATATATGTGCTAATATTCAAGTTACATTACGTTACGTTAATTTTCAGTTGATTAATATTTAACCCGAAGTGTATGTGTGTGGTGTGTGTTTCAACCATATAGAAAATAGATACAGCCGAGATCCAGCGTTTGAATCTTTCCTCAACTAAATCATGAATGAACAAAAACCCTCACAAGATATTTTGACCTCAGCAGGAGAACCAAATTTGTGGGATCTGATCAGACCTAGTGCCAGCACGATGTTGTTTCTGACCCCGGTAATCCCTCTTTTCCTCAAGATCAATTGGGTATTATATCACATATCAGAGCAACATACGCACCTCTTTCCGCAGCCAAAAACGTTAATAGCTTAAGCTAATGTCCACGCAATAACAAAGTTCACTAATTCAAAGCTAAACCTCTAAACTATAGCTATTACTATATGGAGCATGTGTAGTTGCCGAAATAAGAGTATGCGCTGTGCGCTGCCGGTAGAGTATAAAACATCTCTTGCTACTATCAACCAGATGTTGACGTCCACTATTCTTTAACCTAACACCTTGGACTTCTATTCACAAGAAATATTTTCTATTGTGTGGTGTGCTGTTTCAGAGTCAAATATCAATAAACCGGTCTCAGATTATCTCTAAAGTTGCTGAATCATTAAGCCCTCCAGCCCTTTCCAGTCAAAAAAATTAAATGCTTACACAATCCAGAAATGATGCTAAACTTATGATAATATTACAACAAAATGCAAATAAATTAGCTGAAATACTATTTATTTCAGCTATATAGCATCAATCCTGTATTCTGTAAACTACAAAATCTAAGACAAATCACTCAACCTTCACCCCTTCCCCATTCTCACTTTCACGCTGCTAAACAATTCATCAACTCAACTAGATATCGAGAGATTTTCTTATAAAAACAAAAAAAAACTTTAATCTACTTCATTTAAACTCCAGTTAACATATTTATTCACCTACAGAACCTTTCAATTTATTTACTGCAAGGTAAATTCTAAACCTTCACTTTTCCAAAACTTATATTATCTAAACGGTATTTGTGCAATGACTATACCAACTCATATTGGCAAGCAACTTTTCCTTTTTCCAATATCTTTGGTTTAAACTTAAATAAAGATCCACCACAACTCTCCTTAAATACTAAAGTTTCCTAAATAATAACATTTATCCTTTATAAATATGTCTTAACTCTCTAATTCCGTCGAATAAAATTTCTGTTTGACCATAATTCAGTCTAATCGAAAACATCGTAATGACTTACTATAAAACATTACCATCCTTTATGGTAGAAGTCGGGTAAAAATATAATAAGCTCGTCTTCCCTTCTCCAGCCGTTTAATACCATACTTTATAATTTCAGCTCCTAAACTGTGCATTTGCAAATAATTTGCCAATCTATAAAATAGATGATGCACAATGATAGTAATAAATGCAGTGCTATTTTCCTACTTTACGCCACTGCCAAATTATATATTCTTTTATTAATTTACCAATCTACACAATGTAGGGTCATAACCACCAGATGATCACGGCCATCTTAGATATTTTTTTTCAATATTTTACTTACCAATAATATATACAGCTAAGTTTTGTACTTGACATAAATCTACGGTAGAAATTGCATAGTCCTAGAAAAGTCCTAACTTAATCTAAACTCTAACTTAATCTAATTATGTACCGTTCACTTTCTCACATAAAAATTTACACTTAATTTTAAGTCACACATCAGTCCAGCTTACCTTATTTTCTAAGCTTTCTACCTAAAGTTCTAAATATAAATCTAAGTCTCCTGTAGTTCTTATCGCTAAGTCATTTAAGTAATTGTTACCAAAACTCCCGTACTTCAAATCTCAAAATTTTTTGCTATACCTACTTCCAATCCAACTGATGCCCTAAGTCTCGGCTAACACATGCCGATGTCTAAGAATCCAAAATCTTAGATTTACACTATTACTAGATATTCTGAACTTGCTCCATACCTACTCCTTCCCCAATATCTTATCCTCTAGAAACACTGATGTCAAGCTAGGAATTTCCTCTAGCTCTGACTATAACTACTACGTTTCTTATTTTATCATATTTACTAAAAAACCCACTTTGACATTCAGCATACAAATATATTTCACCAAAACCAAAAGGGTACGAAAACTAAACAATAAACTCCAGCAACTTAAAATTAAATTTAAAATGCTATATAATGAATGAAGACACAAAGGAAAATTAGGGCAATGGCAGGACTCGAACCTGCAACATCAGCAAATAGTAAATTAAAAAAAATAATCCTTAAACCTGGAATTGTATATTCTAGAATAATAGGTACTTAACGGTAAAGTAAGTAATCTACCAAAACATTAAATATTCTAAATCTGCCATAACACTTCAAACCTTCAACTAAGTAACTAAAAATAATATAAATTAAATTATGGCATTATCACTATGCCTTTGCTTATCAAGCTGTCTAACCATGTCGCTTTAGAGACTAAACGTACGAAACAGTTGTTTATGTATTTAATTATTCTTCCTGAAAGAAGGTTAAATTCGCATGTAAAAAGGCGGACCCCATGCCTAAAAGCAATCTCTACCAGTCAACTTAAGTCTAACTTACAATTAAAACTAAGTTTTCTCTGTTGTCTATCTGAACTTAACTATTCAAGTTGCGTAATCATCATCTATCAGTCATTGCAGCTTTTAAAATCTTATCTTATCTTACACGTGATCAAGTTATAACGCTTTGCTCAAGTTATAAATAACCCTAAAGTTTTTATAACATTTATTTTAAGATATCTCCAGTATCAGAACATCTGTGTAACTTGCAATTGTACTACTACGTTCCGTCAGGACTGTGGTCGCCCTACAATCTATGAGCTATTAATTATACCCTTAAATGTGAACAAGTATCTTAAAATTAGTAACTAAGAAATTATTTATAAAACTAAGCAGTTCCTAGGATTTCGATGGTGTTCTATTTATGAATTTTAATTTCTACACCTATATTTGGGAAATAAGTTAATATAGAAGCTAAATATAGTATTCACTAAGTATATACGGATCTCTAAAATATCTAAGTATAGTTCTTTCATTTACTTATCTAAATAGGTAAGTAAACAACACACGCTAGCGAGGTCAATACTACCTCAACGTCGGCATCGGTTCGGCTACTCTCTTGAAACGTCAGCTCTAACTATCATAGGTGATACCCCCCCATCAGATAACCCACACGCTCGTCGTCCCTTCTTAACTTATTAAACGTATTTATTTATTTATTTACTCCTTATATACCGTTTATTTATTTACTTATTTATTATGGAATGCAGAATAACCAACTCAGTTAGAAACCTATTTACCTCAATAAGTTTCTTCTGAACTGATGTGCTACTTACTAAACTCAACCACTGTCCTGTACCTAAAGTAATTACTGTTTACCATATCAACTCCATTTCTAGCTCACCTTTTCTACAATATAATACAATACAATACAATTATTCTTTACCACACCTTACTCAATAATCAACATGAGATAACAAACTTATAATCTTTAAAACCAATAATGATACAGTCACCTCGAAGCGACCTCTTCCAGACAACTCCTAGTATTCTAGATTTTCTATTACTATAAAACCGCCTTCACAAAACCTCACATATATGCTAGCATACCTAGATCTAACCCTAAAATAACTTAGACTTACGTCCAGTGTTCGGACCGACTTAAATTCTGGTATACCTATAAATTCGATAACCACGCAACAACAAACCACTCTCTACAAAAGGTCTATATTAAAATACCTTTTTAAATTTCTGTCATAAAATCTATTTACTAGAATAATCTGCATAAATCTTTATTCTAAATGTATGACTAAATATTTTTATCTGATTTCCCTAATCTGCAAATTTCTATAATCTAAATACTAAAGCTCTATTTTAGAAAGAAATATTTACTGTTTATATAATAAACTAACTAGTCATTCTTTCTTTTAATTAGGAACTATCTAAACCCTATGTTATCTTAAGACTTGGTTTTATAATACAAGGTAGGCTAAATCTATGTTATGGTTCTATAAATAGATTGGCTTCGTTCCCACAAAACTTTGTTTATGTTAGCAATGTTAAGCGTTCGCTATCGGATACCAAATTCAACTCGAGCGACAAAGCGAGATTTTAAAACAAAAATAAGTCCATAAATCTAAAGTGCTCGAGTACCTTAACAAAACACCACCTCAGTTATAAAATAACGTAAACATCTTAGCCATCAATTAGTGAAATGTGAATCCACTTCACTCAGTTCCGAGCACAAGTGTCGTACGAGTTTAAAAACAACGTTATCGCTATGGTCGGCCTACACTTAAGAAACCCTACGCGATGTTTACATTTTGCGGACTACGGGCTCTATCTGATATTGTATTTTATGTTTCTAAAAATAGACTACGCAATATGAATTGTTTTGATGTAACCGCAAAAGGTACAAGGAATGAATATAGTTTTAAATTTATGTTTAGGCATTTTCGTGATCTATCATACCGACTTAAAAAAATAACTTATTTTAATTACGGACACTATCAAAAATAACCCTATTAATAGTAACTATTCTCTCTCTTCTCCTAGACACATATCCAACTTAACGGCAACAAATTGTACTGGAATGAATCCAGTACCGTGGTCTAGTCTATTCCAATCAACAACATATCCAATCTTATCTTATCTGATTCTATCCTGATAAACCCTATAAATCCTGGTGAAAACTCTAAATCCTGGTAAACCTGTCAAATCCTGGTAGTTCTGTTCTATCTTGATAAACCTATTTTATCTTATCTTATCCTATCTTGATAATTCTACCATATCCTGGTCACGCTAGCTCCAAATTGTCACGAACCCCCCCCCCCTTATTTTTTTTTTAAACTTAATACTAACCTAACTACTTAGACTACCTAGGCTTACCAATAATAACTAGACTAAACCTGGTTTACTAAGGCATTTAAGATATAACTACTAAATTAAACTATTTAATTAATCAAAATTAGATATTCTTTGAAATATTCGCTAATTAAATTATATGTTGATTGGATATACCTTTACAATACATAATATACATACTATATTTTGGCCTCGTGAATCGTTTAGTGTAAAGACGCTATGTTGCGAACCGTGAATAACCTAAGATCTTTTTAGTGTAGGAGCTGAGAGTTACCTATATCTACCTAGAGTGAACCCTAATTAGGATACCTGAACTTTACTAGTACTTTGCTTTGAGTTTAAATATACTAAACGTTGGACTTAACTATAAATAGAATTATGAGTTAACTAGATACCAATTGGACGCATTCCTGACTTTACGCGCTTAGGATTGTGAATACCGTACGACCTACTTAATGCTAAATAAACTTATAGCTAATTACTTATGGCTATGTAGTATAGTAAATAGGCTAAATTACGACCTAGAGTTTTAGCCTTAATGATGATAATAAGATGAATAGTAAGTAAGAGTTCTAATGAGTAGCTTGCAAAAGGAACATAGAAGTTAATATGAAATTAGTATTTGTTGTAAGGCCCCCTTAGGGGGGGAGACGTGCCCCGCCACCGCACGAGACCTGGGGTCCCCTGATCGTTGCCAGGTCTAGTGGAACGCGTCCCTTACTGGACATTCCTCCTCCTTTTTTGTATATAAGAGTATATTGTTATCTAAGGTCTTTGATACATAGTCAGTCAGTCCTAGTTCTGCCAAAGGGCAAGAGGAAGGCTCAATGTTAGCCCATTTAAACTTTGAACTTTATAGCTCACAAATAAGACTCTCTCTCTTAGTTTTGAGAGTTCAGGGTATTGTATTTAGAGTTGTTTCTCTACTTTGCATCATTATTGGTTCAGTCACCAAATATGTATAGTTCAAATAAAACTTTATTTCATAGTATTTGTCATGTAAATGTTCATTTAGAACAAGAGTAAAGGAAAGTCTCAATAGAACTGTTACTCATTGATAATTGGTATAGTCAACCTGGTTTTAGGCTAAGTGTATAATTATATTAATTATTCTACTTTAGGATTGTATAGTGACCGTAGTCAAAGTATATTACGATGTCCGTATATATCGTTCTGCGTGATAGTAAAACAGCTGATAATGTATGTTTTCCATCAAAATAGGTTCAGTCAAACTGTTCAGCGCTAATTCTGGAATAATCCTACTATGGGATTGATTTGTGACCGTAGTCTACTTAAAATACAATGATCGTATGTATCGTTCTACGTAATAGTAAAACTGCTGGTTCCGTATGATTTCATACTATTATATAGGTGTATTTTCCTATAGAATATTTAGACAATTTCATGCCTTTCGTTAGTCCATGATTTATCTGAAGTACGAGTCTGTACCATAATCAAGATACCATATCAGTATTGAATGATCCATTTCCACAAACAGTGGTGATTTTAATTAAATTCATTATTGAATTAAATGTTGATGAGATCAGCCAGTGACTCCGACGAAGAACATACCCCATCCATTTGGCAAGGGCAGAGGCTCTAGAGACTGCTTCGCTTGCTCTTTAGTATAACTGATTTCAGTTTGGGTTCAGTAATTTTACTGGAATAAGTACTCATGATTTTTGTACTTAAAACGTTGGTGGTGGTGATGGTAGTAATTTAGTTTATGAATTTGAGTCATTCATCACTGAATTTTGGTTTAATTCAATCTGTTCAGTAGATAAATCGTGGTAGCAAATAGTTCAGACAGACGAACGGATTTATTACTGAATTAAGGTATAATCAAATCATGATATTAAATATATCAGACAGACTTATAACTGTACATAGGTTCAATCAAATCAAATCAGTATGTAAACCTTAATAATGACCGAGACAGTCGAACGGACAACCAGTAATTTGTTTCTGAATTTAGGCTCAGTAAAATCAGTTCAGCCCACCAAGGTGATAATTAGAACAGACGAACATACATACGTACTTCAATAGATTATGTTCCTTATTCGGAAAACCCTACTTATAGTAACGCTTAATATAAACTAGGCGTATAAGTCAATTAACAAGTGAGTTTGCACCCAACTAAGGACTATAAGTCCCGTACGAAACGCTATGGTATTTAGGGTCGATGTTTGATGAAATTTGGCAATTATAAAATAAAATATAAATTAGACTATTAAACCTCCCTACAGTAAAAATGTGTGAGTGTGTACCTACCTATACCTAAGCTAAATTTCCCTAGTCTAAGCTGCAACAAATTGAGATTCGTCTCATTTTAACTTTAACTACGGGTAGGTTTTCGGGTGTGCAAGGAAAACCTTCTATGCTAAACTAGCTAGAGAAAGAAGGTGGTGTCGGCGCTGCACCATGTGTCTATCTAGGCCGAAGAAAGGGTTGTATCTACCACCGGCCGAAGCTATGGACGCAATAGATACAAATACCTAGGGGTGTAATATATAAATACAAAAAGATCAACTGCCTAAAACCACACATACAGTTAGCAGCTACTCTCTTGCCTGAGTAATACTGTTCCCTGGATATGCAGATCTAGAAGCTGAAGTCTGGGCTCGATAAAGGCACAATTATCCTTAGTATAATATCGAGAATAGAACCAACTACGTTCTATTTGAACCCTCCTACTCTGCCCTAGAATCAATAGGTTGTTGGCACCGTTAGGAAAATACTCCTATTGACCGTCACATCGACGTAAATTACACGACCTAATCGAATTTGAACCAAGTCACAATCACTCCCCATATAATTCAACAAACCCCACAATAAAGAATAAAACAATCCCCAAACTATCACAATTAAGTTCGAAAAGCTCAAATAAAAAGGTCGGCAACGCGCGAGTACAACTTTAGTGTTGCAGGCGTCGATAGGCTGCGTCAATTAAGTACCGCCAGGCCTGCCACTTGCTTAATTCCCGAATGAATGCAAAGAAAACTTTAAATATTAACACAATAATTATTAATTTAATAAAACAAACCCCGCACTATCACTATTAACCAAAGTTAATGCAAAGAACTGTTTAAATATTATCACTCTAGAAAACAACGTATTACTGCAAAAATTATCACAAACTCCGCGAATAAACAAAGATGAATTTAAACATTATCTCAATAGTTGAAAAGCTAATGAATTACTCTTCAAACTATCGAAATAACTCTAATTAGTGCAAACAAAGACTTTAACGTTAACACAATGCACTAATTACAAATGCTAATTAAAATGACTTTACTTGTCGAATTATAAAAGGTGCGACTAGTATCGTGGTTCGAAGATCGTTCCTGAACGCTGAATGCCCTCTGACCGCCTCGCAATTCACTTAAATCCGCTCATGGTGCGTCATACGCCCAATAGCCCTGCAAATCCCCTTTCTCTGTCCATCTTGCAAGTATAATGAGATGGAACTATGTCCCTTTGTTTTACTATGCGTCTACGCATACAGCCACAAAATATTAAACGGAATTAATTTAAATATTTGTTATTTCCATTGATTATTGTTTGAAATACTCTTACGAATTAATTTAAAGTTTGTTTTATTGCTAAATCCTTTAAATAAGCTAGTTTTGTGCCGGCGCCAGTGACAGCGCCATCCATGCATTTCTATGCTAACTAATTAGGCGACCTTTTGACCGCTCAGGTACTTATGATAACAAGTGGGTTCCTCACGCTCCATACGAAACAAATATTGAGACTGAAAGATCGATAGATATGGCCTTGCTCAACAGATGTCGTTACGCTTCAGTTATTTATAGTAAAATTATTTTATTTTAATTAAATAATAAGGTTAATTCTTAATTTCTATTAAATTATTAATATTATATTTGTGAAAAGGTGACGGTTCAAAGAACTCTCTTGCGGACCGTTACAATTCTCTGGCTAAGACTGTGGTGAATCTAATTGAAAATAATGTTTTCATGAAATATGGAATTCCACAGTGTATTGTCATGGACAGCGACCCTCAGTACATTTCGAAACATATGCTAACTCTAAAGGAAAAGTACAAGATTCCTAACTTCTTTTATAATTGTAGATTCACACCGCAGAATAATCCTACAGATTAACAGGGTTGTGGGCACAGCTATTGCTTCCTACGTAGGTAATAACCATCGCACGTGGAGTGACGAGCTTAACAAAATGGAATTTGCCATGAACACCGCTGTACATGAAGTCACTGGGTATAGTCCCTATTTTCTAAATAGTGGACGAGAACCTGTTCTCTCAGGGGAATGGTATCCAGCTCGACCTCTATACCAGTTGGATTTGATATGAATAAAAAATATTATCGACGATATGACATATTTTTAATTTTTGTAGTAAATTTCTGATTGATTGATGAAAAACTAAAAAAAAACGTTCGGAGTGATAAACGATTGCAATCAGAAAATGATCAGTTACCTTGGTATTTTTTTTACTTTCGATGTTATGATTTATTTATTGCATTTTTTTGGAACTCCTATTTTTTTCGATCGATTTACAATTAAAACGAAATAGAACAGGTCTTTTTTGTATTTTTTTATTAAATTTTTATATTTTTTCCTTAATTATATTTGTTTGTATTAGAAATACTTTTCGAATTATGAAAAACAAATATTATGGACGATTTGACATATTTTTTAATTTTTGTAGTAAATTTCTGATTGATTGATGAAAAGCTTAAAAAAAAACGTTCAGAATGATAAACGAAGTGAAAAATGAGAAAATTTGAATTCGTCGCTGTTCCTGCAGTATTCGCTGATTTTCGGTATGCCGGACGGCAGGCAAGGGATTTCTGACATGTCAGTAAAGCCTACCACCAAAGCCAGCTTAAAATCCGAGACAGAAAGTGGTTACGAGGGCCAAAATTCTTTTTGATGCCTATAAAAATGTCCCTTGTACATTTTAACGCATATTTTTTATTTATCCTGATATTCTTAAAATAATATGTTATCTTTAAATTCGGAATGACATACGCATACCAGAATGATGACTGTTATAAAAATATTTGGGGTCAGAACAAGAAAAAAACTATTGTTTGGTAACGCAGTGGACACTATTCTTGAGGAGTCATGGGGACTGGTAACGCAGTGGTAATTTGGGTACCAAATGAGAATTTTCTGTAATAAAAAACCCAGGATGGTGGGAAAATTCATAGTAAAAATTGGGGCCTGGTTGAGAACTAACGTAATATAACTAGGAAAATATTTCGAGACATCTACAAATTTGTAAAAGTGCTTATACATTTTAAATTTTTTTTAGGCACTAAAAAGAATTTTGGCCCACCAATCGTTTGATAGGACAGGTGCAGGAATAGGATTTGCTTTAACAAGAGTTTTTTTCTTTTAATTTTATGAATTTGCCAGTAGTAAAACGTGATACGATGTTAACTTCAGGAACAAATAGCAAGGCGGCGATACTATTCATAATCATAGTCATAAATCATTTATTATCAAAAGGCCTATACAGGCCTATACATAGCAACCTGAATACATAAAAATATACAACAAAATTATTCGGAAGCGCCACGTGAAATACGAACTTTCAGAGCGGTATACGAAGTAATAAATAAGAAATAATTAAAATCTTTGCAGCCAGCTAAATCACCGAGACAAAAACTTTAACGAATTGCTGTCATTCAGTCGTCGGCAGTGCGCGCCACGTCAGTGTAAAAAAGCCTCCACACTGTAAAACTTACGTATTTGTCTAGTTTCTAGAGCATAGGAAATATTAAATTACTATTTATAAATCGAATTTAGATTTTAATAAAAATTAATGGTTTGTCGAAATTATGGAATTTGTGAGGTAACACAAATCGCACAAGTTTCCAAGCGCCTTAATTTTTCCATCGAATGTTCAAATTCAAATGTATTTATTTCGGACAAACAAAGTATCCATAGAGTATTAGTAACAAGCAAAATCTTAATCTAGTGTTAGTATTAACAATTTACTAAATATGTTTTTTGTGCAGCTTGGCATCTATATTACAAATTGTGCTACTCTTTTAATTTGCTCGGTCTAATGTTTAAGGATCGGACAATCAAATCTGTCAGCAATTTCCTTTAGAATGCTATTGGGACTACGTCTCACACGACTTAGTTTGTAATGCCGTTTAATTGGTCAGCACGGCTTACCAAGCACACGAAGTGTATTGACCGCTGACAGCAAATACATTGAAATTCTCTTGTTTTTAATATTTGTCCGCAGAATAAGCATACATTATCCAGTATTTCGCTGTGTTCCAGTAATCTTTCCTTTAACTCTTTGCGATATTCGTCGAAGTCTCTTTTTTTCGTGAGGGTTTTGTTTTGCACAAGAAGATCGAACATGTGGATCAATATAGGACCACAATTGTAGCCATCCCTCTGCAAAACGTGAGTCGGTGTTTTCGTCTCTCTTACACTAGTTGCTATTTTTTTCATTGCTAAGAATTCATTAACTTTTTTTCGATAGAATGTTTTCAATTTTTTTTCCCTTCCCTGGGGATCTAAAATCGTCAACACTTTATCGTTTGGGGATAAAATTGCCATTGTGTAGTGAGAATCAATGCAAAGAGGGAACACGATTTTTTTATCCAAGGGTATGTTAACGGAATCGACAAATGCTGGTAATTTGTCGGAGTTTTCAAATATATGATTTGACTTGGCGACATTTATAATGTGATATTTTGCATTTAAATTGAAAGTGTGCAAAAGGTGGTCCACAACAAAGTTGGTTAAGTAATTATGACCATCCAAGCTTTTAAAATCTTCGACAAGAAGTTCACTTCATTTTTGGTCGGAAATGGACATCCGAATGTACCCTCTGCCATCCGGTAAAATCCATAAAAATCTGCATTTTTGAATAATCCATTTTCGTACCGTGGAATTTTTTGATATTTTGATTCCACTTCGAATGGAGTCTCAGGCAGTCCCGGAATTTTGTCATTAGGCGTTTGTAGCTTGCAGATGTCACACATAAACGTTTCTCCGACAGCTTCGAGACTGATGACGTTTGCACATGTCATGTGGACCCATTTATTGTATGTGTCACATGAGACCCATGTCGTGGTTTCCTCAGCGCTCATTCCAGTCCCGTGTCCGCAGTAAAAACAGTTCAAAATGTCGTCATCATCTTTAACGAAGTGCACTAATGATTCCACTGGTTGAGCGTCAGTAACATTGGTCGCTAGCTTATTGCCTTCATCAATTAGGGACGTCGGTTTTTTTAAGAACCGCCCAGAGAAATGTGTCTGGTCACCTATGGATCTCCTTTTCCACACTTCAATCGGATTTTCGACTGGTGTTTGTGCATTGTTCCTATTGACTTTTGTTAGTCTTGTCTTCGGTATTTTGTGTAATATTTCTTTCGATTTTGAAATTGTCTCTTCTCTGAGCTTTCGTAGTAATTGGGTGCACTTAAGGTTTTTTTGTCCTTTCAGAACATTATTTTTTATGTGACCGAAATAATACTCAATCGGAGCATTGCTCACTCTTTTTTTCTTTAAGAGGTTCGTCCACATAGGTAGAAAAAGTAAATATTTATTTAATATAGTTTGAAATAACTCTGGATCATGGAAAGAGTTATTGATTTGCCCAACATCACTGAACTCAGTCCGATCTATGATATTTAAAGCCCGTATAAAGAACGGACTGTTTTTATAAATTGACGTCTTGATTTGGTCGTCCTTTATTAGCGAGGCAGCCGTCATGCCCATGTTAAGGAGAGATTCCGTTGAAGTATTGTCTGATTAACAAAACACAATAATATCTTCTTGTGCTTGTGTGACGTCTTGCGACATGTATACGCTGTGTAAGAGAATGAACATCTTTTGAATGATGAAATCCATCTGTTCCAATGAAGTTATCATCACAAGACTCGCTAGAATGTCTTTAAACATTTTTTTCTCGGTCAGATGGCTGCGATCAATATCTTTGCAAAAGTTTTTCACCAAATGCGCACAGCATAGGAAAATCGGTGTCATTTGGTCGTTTGTACTTTCTTTGTTTGTCAGGATATCGTATACTCTTTTTAAATATTCTATCAAGCTACATTCGTTAAATGCCTGACAAGTTGCATTTATGAGAACAAAACTCATGTCTGTGACAACGCCAGAAAATGCAGGCCAAATATTATTTTCAGCACACTGGCTTTCGAAATCCCTTAGTAGTTTGTACACAGAGTTCGTGTCGTGGCATGATGTTACCATATCAAACAAGCTGAATATACTTTTATTATAAGGTATTTGTATGACCCCGGAATAAAGGTAAACGCGTTTACATTTCACCATATTATCTCCACAGACAGGTTTCTTCACAACACTGCCTGTAGCGTCTAAGTGAAGTAATGGTGTGTTTACCATTTGTGTTTTCACCACAAAAATTTGTTCGGGGCTGTACACTTTTACAGTGAAAGGAAATGATACTTCACGTACATAATTTGGGTGGTCCTGTTGAAACAGGAAAAGATCTACTATGTCATTTTTTGACCTATCGTTCAAAGAAAGTGCTTCGGATCTTATCTTGCGTAACGTATGGTCTGATTTAACATTTTGTAAACATTTTGTAGTCTTCATTCAACCTATTGATGTTTAAATTCATAAGGTCTTGTTTTTTTGCTGTAGAAGGATTCACGTCATGCAACTTATTTCTACTTATCAGCCTATCTACGCCACGGACCTGCGCTGTTATAAGATCAACATGTGCGTAATCAATGCTTTGACTGAACACTTCAACGGTTTTGTCCTACTTAAATATAAGCTTAAATTTTTTACAAGAATTATGCTTGCATTCGGCATTAATAACAATATCTGTGTTTGAATTATATTTCACGTATTTGATCACCAGAACACCAGTATTGTTGACGTATCGCTTTACATATTTCCTTAAGATAAAGGGATATGTAAAACATCCAATTTTTTTTTTGGCGTTAAATAGTTGTTCCCACATTTTATTTTCCATGGAGAATTTTCCCTCTAGGACTACACATTTACCTTTTTTATCAATGCTACCGGAAATATTTCGGGAAAATGCAGGCAAAATAGGCAAGTCGCCTCCTGGACTCGAAAGATTTAGTACCTCTTTCGGGAGTTTTAATATTTCGGGAGAAACATCGTTTTGTGCTTCTGGCAGCGATGAAATATGGCTAGAAGATCCACTTGGGGGCTCGTATATTGAAGTTTTGCACAGTTTATCCTGAGGTATCAATACAACCCCCCTATATGGCATTGCCAATTCATCCACTGGACTTTTAAATTGTTCATCAGTTTCCAAAGAAGGAACCGCAGGCAAAGGGAGAACGTTAGATGCAACTGTTGACTGAAGTTTCTGGATATCCAGATTTGAAAGTAAGACCTCGTTTTGTTCGTTTACCAAACCTCCGATTGTCACCTCTGGCAGCGACAAAACATTGCTAGATGCAGTAGATGCATCTGAGGGCTCGTAAACATGGCTGCAAAACTGCTCATCTTGAGTCGTCAATGATACTGTCCTACGTGAATTAGCGAACTTATCCTGAGATTGTAACGAAATCGAGCTGCACTCGTCTGATGGCTCACACACAGAACTTGGTGGATCATTCTCCGGCAGTCGTAAAACCACACTGGAGGTTTTTGTGTTTTCATCCACTGGACTTTGGATTGTACCGTCTGGTGACGATGAAATCTTGCTTGATTTTTCTGACAGCTCGTATATAAAACTTCCCGACTCAGTTTGAGGCAACTGTTTGCGCAAGTCAGACTTGAAAATTGTAAGCCAATAATTATATATGGATAATCGGTTACCCAAAGAGTTCTTTTTTTTTAGCTTTTTGCATAGCTGCTCGTAATATTTGTCTGATGTCCTATATGACGTGGGCTTCGCCGGTCATTGGATTTCGGTCAAAATTGTTTTCAATTTAGACAAAGTGGGCTGTTTAGTAGAGAAATCCTTGAATTTTTTAGACTTGATAATTTTTTTTATGGTGCTTTCGTAACCATATTTTGTATTTTTTAGTGCAGTCACAATTTTGTTGATTGCAATTTTATCGCCATCTATATTATTGACAATTGTACTATAAACCTTTTTTTTTTATATCATTTTTATATAAGTCTCGTATATATATTGCTATTTTAGCTCATACATATATGTATGAGCTAAAATAGCAAGAAAAAATACCAGCCCCGGATCAATAATAATTTTAAGACAAATTACGACACCTCGGTGTGTACTTAGTAGGATTTATTTAATAACGGAAGGAATGGGTGATTTTTTTTAATACTCTGGTGTGCAAGACAGAGGCTTGAGTAAAACTATATCGAGGCGAAATGACGCCTATCGGATAAAGACACAGAGTTAGCAGAAAAAACAACTAAAGATTTTATGGTTTGTACAAACAACAAACTATGCCGAAAGAAGCGAAAATATTGAGAATTAAAGGCGAAAAGTGTTTTGACGTGCAGATAGGATTTAAAAGTAAGTGCCTCTACATTAAATGATAATATCTAAACATTTATCCAAAAATCAAGTTAGGATACAAAACAGGAATAACGTAAAAAAATCGAAACTGAAATTCAAAATGGTGGAAAATATCGGAAAGAACTTTATAGGCTAAAGAGTCATAAAGAGGATGTATGATCCATAAATGACAACAGAATTTATTTAAAAGTCATATAGTCAGGGTACCTGAAATACACTATTATTTGAAAAACTGCACTCTACCAGTGATACCTCGTTGAGCTATAGGTATTTTTGAAAAAGCGACAAGACAGCACTATTTTGCACCACGAACTAACACGTAAGATGATGGCACGAGCAGAACAAAATCACAATAAAGCCTATTGGATGGTAACTTCAACAGTTAGCGGCAATATAAACACGAATTTTGCGACTTTTACTCAATAATTAATAATACATACAATGCACAGTTTAAATTTTGAGGAGCCAAAGGCGAACACGCGATTTAGACGTGGCTACCGGACGAAAAAAACCTAATTCTGAATTACAAGACACAAAACTGGATTTAAAAAGCAATGTGATACAAAACGGAGCAATCGTAACTAAAGATTTTGTCAAAAAAAATAAGATGGCCAAAACTGCCAAGAAATTCCGGAATGTGGGGAAGGCCGAGTGATTTTAGGGAAAAAATAGATGATCTATCAACAACAACCTAAAAATTGTCACGGTAATAGCGTTCAGAGTACTAGAAATATAACAATATGATTGCTTTTAATAGGTACAATAGCTCGAGCACGAATATTTTCTTTCTATCGAGTAGAACTACGTATCGTATTGCCACCGAGAAGATTTGTATGAAGATTGGATCAGCGCCCCCGTGGGCGTATTTGGAACTAAAATTTGGTAGCACGAACTTTGTAGTTCACTTTCATCCAAGGTCTACACTTACTTGTTTTTTTTTAAATACAATCCTAAAACTTAAAATATTTCTTTTAATAAATTACTAGGGCGAATAAGGGTTGCTTCCCCCCTTCTTTTCAATTATTTAAACTCCTTTTTTTATCATAAACCATCCATAAACGTTCAGTTTTTTTAATTTTTAGCTGTCATTAAGCTTTGCTTGTCTATGGCAGCGGACGGAACAATGATGTCAGTGTGACCATATGTGGCAGGATCCTGCCTTTTTGGCAGGTTTAGCCCTTAATTTTGACTTCCGGCAGGATCGGTTGAAGTTTTCAAAATCTGGCAGTATCTGGCAGGATTGCAATATAAGCCGGCACGTTTGGCAGTATAGCCTTAGACTGGGTTCACAGTAAGCATTTGCGAGCGATAAAAACGCAAAAACGTGGCCATTGCCCAATCAGAGACAGCCTGTAGTGTGATACGTCACACGCACACTCTCTCACCGTATTACCAATATATAAATGTACCCAACGATTCCTTGACACAATAAAGACAGCTATCATCAACATAAGTTGTATCTCTTAACGCCCCACATCACATGGCGATCCTGCCAGTGCTGCCTTCGCGCGGCACTGGCGGCGTGCCGCGCCGACCAGTAACTTGAAGGACATTGGTGAAAACGAAGAAGAAAAGAAAAGCAGGACTAAAAGTGAAGTGGTAAAAATGGAAAAGACAGTTACTACCAAATTTAAAAATAAGTGCACTTTAACATAGAGAAAAGTTAATATAAAAAAAACCTAATTTAGGTGAAAAATTAAATATCTAAAAGGAAATAGTGAAGCAAGCAATAAGATTTTTTTTTGTGTATGTGTCCTTAGCCCAATCGAAAATAAATATATAATTCTCCAAAGAAATGTATTAAGAGAAATTGAAGATTTCATCTCGTGAGTTAAAACGAAGAATGGATACGGACTTATCTAATTGGCAAGAAGTAATGTGATACATGAAACATGTCTTTTGGAAGTTGGACGCTGGTGGAGTTTGTTGGAATCAAGAGAATGGACGAGTTATTGCTTGGTAATGAATTCAGGGAAGATGTAAGTAGATGCTGCCGGGAGCTGTTGGTGTCGTTGTGGGTGGAGATGTAGGTGGAATCGTCAAGGACAGAGGTTTCGACGAGCGTAGTTTTTTATTTCAATAATGTTTTGCAGTTTTATTTTAGTTTTAAATAATTATTTTTAGTAAAAAGTGAACACTTCATACAATTTCAAAACCCATTACAATTTTCTTTAGATACCTAAGTAGTACATGTTTGATTTTTTCTAAAATGTTGGTCAAGATAATTATTTCAATTTTATTAATTTCATTAGTTTAATACATTTAAAATGTATATAATTAAATAATACTTTGATTTAACATGTCATATTTACAGTTATAATTGAGTGATCTCATGCAGTTCACCCAAAAAGGAATGGCATCCAGCGTCTGTTATTACGGCTCTGGTTGCGCGGCCAATTCCTAGTAGGCAAAGTGCATAAGATTATGCATTCCAAGGTTTTGGCTGGGTAACAATAATTAGATAGATTATACTTTGTTTTCAAATATTTTTAATAATTTTGAAATGATAATTTGAGATTGACATGAGCGAAACCGGTTACGACGATGATTATTTTTTATGTGACAGAAATTTTAAGTACTACGGACAAGGATAAAGAAAAGTAATAATGATACACGTGTCGAATCAAAAGATGTAAACGAATGTCGAAAGTTATATTTTGCGTGTAAGATAAGAAAGGAACGAATAAGTTTAATAGAAAGATTTTTGCAGACAGACTGTAGTTTGGTACACTTTCCATAAATTTAAAGGCACAATGGCTATTTATATATACCTTATACTCCTTTTTACTCCGCTGCAGTCGGATAAAAAGAATACCTAATTTAATAATGGTTTGACTTTACTCTAGACTATTTTGTGTTGGTGAAAATGTTGTATTCCAATCAAGAGTATTTTAACATGCTAATGTGCTTGGGAAGGAACGACTGTAATTATGCTGACGCTTGTAGGGAGTACGAGGCGCGGTTCGCTGCTAGAGTTTTGTTTAGTCAGTAGGTTTTTAGCAAAGTCGAGCGAAACGCGGAGTTTTTTAAATGTGTTCTGTTCTGTGTTTAACTACGAGTGCTTGTTTCATCGGACGGGGGTTTTCAATTTCAACTGCCACAATGAGTATGGTCAATTGAAAACTCATACGCTAACAAACCAAGTCACTTTCAATATCGTTGGCGAACACGTGTGAACCGGAATCGTAAATGACCAAGTAATTGGTCCTAATGCGTTACAACAAACCACGAACGGTCCAAATTACTTGCGATTCCTACAAGAAGAGTTGAGCGAGCAGTTGGACGAGCCTCGCCACGCAGTTGTGAGGTCGATGTGATTCCAGCACGCCGGGGGCGTCGCTCGGACGCCGCGGTCTCCGGACCTCACGCCGCTCGACTTTTATTTGTGGGATCACGTAAAGGAATACGTATTTCGTAAAAGTTGCGAGAGTGAGGCCGAGATGCGAGCCCGGATAATCACAGCATTTGTGATTTCACGACATTAAATCCGACGCAGTGGTATTGCAGTGTATCCATTCTGACTTGTTCAAACGCTGTCGACGGTGTGTGGAAGTCGCTGGCGGTCACGTTGAGCAAGATTTTCGTCGCGGTCGTAGTGAACAAGACGTGTACGTAATAATAAGTTAAGGTGTTAGCATCGACACATTTTTAAAAGCTCTTTTAAGTGCTATAAAATAGCTCTTATCAGAGCTGAAACATTTCATTGTTTCACAAGATGTCAATCAAACATACTTTTAAAACAGCTGATCGGTCGATCGCTGTTTTAATGTTGCGCGGACGTCGGATGCTCCGCTCCCAACCCCACCTCCCCTCCCACAGGCTGAGTGAATGAAAAGTCAGCAGGGCAGTTGCCAGGGCTGCAAAACATTTTCTAAACCGTTATGCTTATATTTTTTTTTTAAGATCATTTTTTAATGTTCTTATTTAATTGAAATAAGTATTTATTCGGTATCACGACTTGATACTGATATACGCCTTTAATGGACGTACAGGGTTTTTGTTACATGCTGTAAAAGGATATGGAAGGAAAACTAGGTACCTAGGATTACGAGCATATATTTGAGTCTAAGTGGCATGTCATTCTCTAAAATATTTAGGGTTATCTTGTTAATTATAGTATCTATACGAATGAATATTTACATTGCCTATAAAACACGCATTTTTTTGTGGTTTATTAAAAAAATATTGCTTTATTTGTCTACCATGAATACTATGATATATTATACACTTTAAGTCTAAATAATGGGTTTTAGTATAAGGATACACAATACCACTGTACGGTATTTTATTTAATAAACATTATATTTACATGCAAAAAAAAAATGAAGTTGTTTTGTCTGTTGCAAAAATTTATTAGTTCAATTTTACAAATTTATTTTACCACTAGAACAATCATGTTTGAATTTGTAAAAGTTTTTTAATTGTAATGTGTATTTCTAAATTAATATCAATTTTGATAAATTGTTTCATGTACGTTCCAAAGAGTAACTTTTAAAAAAAATGTCTTAACTGTAAAAAAAATACATTGTATCTATTCCTATTTTTTTTTCTAAAAGGGGGGAGGTGTAGTGTGATACGTCACACGCACACTCTCTCACCGTATTACCAATATATAAATGTACCCAACGATTCCTTGACACAATAAAGACAGCTATCATCAACATAATTTGTATCTCTTAACGCCCCACATCACACAGCCATTGCCGCGTTTTTCCGTTTTTATCGCTCATTAACTCTGACTGTAAATCCAGTCTTAAAGGAGCTTAGCCATAAGAGTTTGGCTTTGGCAGGATTTGTCAGTTTTCTAGCCCAAGTAGGGCAGGATCTCTAATTTGAAATTGGTCACACTGAATGATGTGTCGCTGTCGCATTAGAGGGTATTGATTTCGGTATGGATTAGAAAGTGGATCATTCCTTAATATTTGTCAATTCTAAAGTGAAAATCAGTGCTTCATCGCGTCCGCCAGCGTTTCAGGAGGCTCCATGCTTTTAGAGCGTGACTGATGTGCCAGGAATTTGTGACGTTTTGGCAAGATATTAAAGCAAAGAAAGATGTAAACAAAGATTCGGTTTGGAGGCAAAATACCGGTCGCTGCTTGTTCCCATCACTACGGCGATTCACCGGGTACATAAGCGAGGTCTTAGGCCTCCTGCCTTCTTTTCTACATCCACTCTGGAGAAATCACTTTATTTTCATAACCCCAAAAGTATGGGAAATTAATATAATTATTTTTAATAAATCCACGGCTGCTTGGCGATTTGGTAAGTGCTTTGCTTTGGAGTCACGTTTCCGTTTCAAGCCACCTTCTGGTAGCATGTGCTTTACCCTGCTAATTCTTTTCAGTGCGAAACTGCTCAATACCGGCTGACTGAATTACAACTTTATTTATTCTCTCTGCTGCTGAAGGGATTCTGCCTGTTTTTCAAAATATTAAGGAAACGACTGAGCAAGTATTCAGTGCCCTTTATGTCTGGGAAACGCTCGGCAATGTCTGTCTTACCCTCTTTTTTATTTTATTTCACCCTAGCTAATTTTCCCCCTCGCTTTCAGACTACTGTTCGGTCCTTCCCTACCTCTGGTCGTACTGCATGGTTGCTGCTGCCTTCGAGAATTCAAGGAGCCCGGTGTGTGTTGGAGTGGCTCAACTGCTGTTGACTGGACTGCGCTGCACTGCCACGCTAATTGTCTGCTGACTTTCTATATGTGTTGGGATAGGCAGGAGCACCACCAAACACTTACACAGCACAACCCTTAATTTTATGCAGGTGATATCTTCCTACTTTTATTCTTAGTGCCACTTATTTGGGGCAAAAGTGTTAAACTTCACCAAGGCAGAGCATAATCCCTGTCTGTCTGTTTTTTTTTATGCCTGGAGGGTGGTTTTATTGACCTTTTTTTGTAATTAGTGTGCAACTCTCCCGCCTCGATATGACATTTGAGAAGGAAATATATGTATAAACAAGTGAGAGCAAACATTTTTTTATCTTATTTATCTCTCTGCTAGATTCCTCTCTTTTTTTTAAATTAATTTAGCTGTCTCCTTTCACCTCTTCATGCTTCAGGTTTAACAGAAGCACTTGGCGCCCTCAAAGATTTACTATCGGTTAAACTTCTCTCGGAGACCTTCCTAAAACTGCGCCTCAGCAGGATCTACAACCCTAGGAGCTAGCAGGGCACAACATCACGTGTGGAAACCTATGAACACGTTCACAGCTTTTACAGTAGCATGAATATTTTTTTCCTTTTATCGAGTAGTTACGTTATCGTATCGCCATCGAGAAGATTTGTATGAGGACTGGAGCAGCGCCCCCGTGGGCGTATTTGGAACTAAAATTTTTGGCAGCACTAACTTTGAAGTTCACTTTCGTATTGTCATCGAGTAGTCAAATGTGAAGTATTCGTCAAAGAATGTATGGAAGTGGTAGCACGAATATTTTTTTGACGTAAGGTAAAGTAAACTTACGAAGGCTGGGTATCGAGAAACACGCAAACTTTGTTACTGTACTTCTGATGGTGACACAATTTGCGAGAACAAGTTGCGGATGCCAGTGAAATTGCATTTTGTCAGATGTAAATAAAGAGGCATTTGCGTTCCTAAGCGAAGAACTCTGCAACGAAACAAGTTTAAAAGTCGAGTAATAGAATTCTCAAGCTATTTTATTTAATAGGTACCTAGGTTTCAATTTGAATAAGGTATGAATATTGAAACACACATTATTTTGTATTATTTGTCCTCATATTGGATTGTATGTGCCTTGTCGTTCTTGACAACTGGTTCATACCAGAACAATTACAATTACATTAGCCTTACTAGTGTCAGCAAATGTTAGAAAAGTGACGGATGCTCTCTGCAGCTCACCCATTCAGATTCAGATTCAGATTTATTTGGTAAAAACAAGATAATTTACAAGTCATTCTTATAGTGCTAATAACCCCATTATAAACCCATTGCTGACATTTTCATAAAGTTACCTACTACAAGGGCAGAAAGGGATTTGATTGAGCACGAAAAAGTGTTCCAAGCTGTCTTAAGATTAATTATTTGTAAACTGTGTACAGTACAAGCGTTATCTTTTGTGACTAAAGCATCAACAATTGCCCATCTCGAGTGCACTTTTTTTCCTAAAAAATATATTTCTTATCTAAATCACTAAGTACCATTAAGTTCACTGCTGAAGATTTCATTTAACTTATGTAATCTATAACATTTTCTTAGCTTATTCTACCATTATTATTTTTCCTACTTATAGCTTGTCTTAATATCAATATTATCTTATCATATTTTACTCAAAATATGTAATATCGGGTGTTTATGTCTGTATAGATGAATCACACTTCCAAATAAAGGTGTTAAGCATTTACACCTACTTACTATTGCAGAAAACACTTTCACTCATTGACTATGTAATAATTGTAAGGATTCTATTCTATTCGAGTATTTTCAGAGCTCGCTCATCATTTACGCTGTGGATGTCCTTCTTTGTGATTCCAATTGCATCAAGGCGTTGCAACGTGTGTCGTTGTCGTGTTTGCAACGTTGTGTCCTTTTGCATAGCCGAGCGCCAGTCTTCCCTACAGGGCGACGACATAGCCTCGTCATATGTAAGCGGTTCACTGTCATTCCGAACAAGTAGAGACAAATCATAGTCATCATACCTCACCGGAAGCTTACTGCGAGTACTGCGAACGGGTCGCGGAGTGACGGTCACAGCCACTGGACTAGTCCTCACAGCTACCCCTTCACGAGACGACTCGTTGGCCGCCGCGCCGGTGCTGCCACCCGCAGCGTCAGGCGCGCTACTCTCGCAGCTCATTTCTGCCTCAACCAGTACAGTACTCCAACTCAGGATCTGAAATCAGTGATGAGTTTATATAAGAATTTGACATCATAATATTATTATCATTTGAATAATTATTATCAGAATTTTTATTGGATATATTGTCATTATTATTTAAAATTGCATTCTCATTAGAAATATTATCATTATTATTCAAAATTACACTCTCATTAGATGTCAAATTAAAATTATTAAAATTCAATGAAATATCATTCATATTAAATTCTCTTGATATGTCAATATCCTTTAGAAACTTATTTTCTAAAAATGCTACATTCCGTGAAAAAACAATTTGCTTGGGGTTACAAGGGTTCACAAGTCTATATCCTTTTGAGGTTTCACCATAGCCAACCAATACAAACATTTTAGATTTGGCATCCAACTTACTCACACGTCTCTGCTCTGGAATCAAACTATAGGCAATGCAACCAAACACACGCAGGTGACCAAGATCTACTGGAGATTTAGTCCAGACCTGCTCAGGAATCGAACCTGCCAAAGCACTGGTGGGGCTTCTGTTTTTAAGATAAATTGCGGTCATGATAGCCTCACCCCAATATTGCCTGCTAAGACCAGACTCCTGTAACATGCATCGTGCCTTTTCCATTAATGTTCGATTGAGACGCTCCGAAACTCCATTTTGTTCGGGACAGTATGGTATCGTTTTCTGGTGAACTATTCCCTCCCGTCTTAAAAATGAGGCAAACTTGTCATTACAGTATTCACCGCCTCCATCAGACTTAAGACACTTTATAGACAAACCTGTTTGTTTCTCAACTAAGGCTTTAAAGTTTACAAAACAAGACATTACCTGTGACTTCCGATGCAGAAGGTATCCAAACGTTTTCCTGGTATAGTCGTCCGTGAAAGTAACCAGATATTTCGCCCCTCCAAAACTGCAAATAGACATTGGCCCACACACATCAGAGTGTATGAGCTCTAGCGGTTGTGTAGCACGCGTCGCCTGCCCACAGGGAAAAGGCACCGCGGTTTGCTTCCCCCCCAGACAGCGTACACACTCCTTGAGTCTCAGTTTTAGATCCTCCGTGTGAAACATGAGACCACATTTATCCCGCAGAGCACACATACCTCCAAATCCAAGATGGCCGAGTCTCTTATGCCAGACACTAGCTGGCACCGCAGCAACCATTGCAGTCGAATCCCTCTGCACTTCATCCTGCAGAGTGGCCGAAGACTGCTCCTGCGAAATCTTATAAACACACGGAACAACCCTACCCTTTAATTTGTAAACACCATTCATTTTTAATGATGAAAAAATAAGCCTATCTTTATCAAAAACATTACAGGAATTTTTATCAAACAAAACAGTGAAACCCTTCTCAGTCAGTTTACTCACCGACAACAAGTTAGTGGATAAATTAGGAACATACATTACATCAGTAAGAAACAATTCATTGTCATTATGTGAAATTCTAATCATACCTGTACCCTGGCTAGTCAACCTGTCACCATTGGCAATACACACTTCACTAAGATTGTGTTTAAAGTCTCTAATAAAATATTCTTTCTTGTTACATATGTGTGAAGTGCATCCGGAATCCACAATCCAGTCTTCCTGGCAAACAGTTAAAGCTGCTGCAGTAGCGACTAATGCAGCTTGTGAATTTTCATTTTTGTTCCTTTTCTGGTACTTAAAGCATTTAGCTTTGATGTGGCCCGCTTTCTTGCAATAGTGACAGATAATTTTGCGTTTCGTAATAAGAGCCACATTTTCATTACAGGTCACCTCGCTATTATTACTTTTCCGAAACTCTTCTTGGAGCAAGCGAGTCCTTACCATTTCACTTGACAGTTTTCCACTGATGCTTGCAGTCTCCAGATTTGACACCAGCACATCAAACTCCTGAGGTAGTCCGCTGAGGAGAATCTCGGCGACTTCGTCGTCATCAATTATTTTATCGATATCAGCTAGCTGCTGAACGAGCACCATCACTGCATTTAAATATTCTGACATATTCGTATAAGAGATATATTCTATCTTTTGTAATTGTCTTAATAGCAAGACCCGCCTGTAAAGGCCTTTATCTTCGAATATATTCCTAAGATTAGTCCATGCCTCTTTAGCATTCACAGCGGTGCGAACATATTGATACAAAGACGACTGTATACTCAGGCATATGCGTGCCAGCGCACGTGCACCACGTGCGGTGTCAGCATCCGTTCCTTCCACGCAACCCCAAAGCCCATCTAGCGTAAGAACCATCTTCATCGCAAACTTCCATGCGTTATAATTTTGCACGCCATTTAATTTTTCAAATTGTGCGTTCGATAAAATGTGCCCATGCGCCGATTGGCCATTTTCAGCGTCCCCCGGAGCCATCTCGAAAAGCCAGTCACACTAATTTGCGCTCACACACCATAAGCAAATTTACAGTACCTCACGGTCCTTTGGTTCTTCTTGTAGAAGCACTGGGCCCATAACCTCTAGCAGAGTGCAGTGGTGTGGAGGTTCAGGGTCTTGAGTGGACGGCAAATAACAATGCAACCGGTTTCAGGAACAGCCTCTTATATTGTCATAACAATCAGGAATACATAATACATTTATAACGTCGGATTTACTAAGATTAGGTTTGCGAGACAAAATTAAGATGTTACACGAACAGAGGGCGATACGGAAGTAGAAAGAGACACAATGATGTTGCCAGCATTTCACTCAGGAAAATATACGTACAAAATCATTGCCAGTTAATATTGCTGGTCTTATAAGGACTACCATACATTAACAAACTTTGTACCAGCAAAGCGTCCTTGGGTAACATTTTTTGGTACTTACCTCATTTCGGCGTGTACCATCTTCAAAAACAAAAATTGAGGTTAGTACATGACGCTGCTGCTAGGTGTTCTGGAACCAGCTTAAACTCTCTTTTGCTTCCCGGTCCTGATCTTTTACAACCTTTATTGGCAATTCTTATGCGTTTTCGGGAAGGAAAGATAGCACTAAATGGTGACATACGAGAGATGTTTCCGCAAACCAAAATTAGAGAGCAGGACAGGGACGCACAAAGGTTTCTCTGGCGGACTGATCCATCCTTACCGTTACAGGAATATAGAATGTCCTCGATGATCTTCGGTGCCACCTCCAGTCCGTGCACCGCGATCTTTTTAAAAGATAAAAACGCTTTGGAGCACAAAGATAAGTTTCCGGAGGCAGTCGAGGCTATTATAAAAGATTATATGGATTATAAACATTATATGGACGACTACCTCGGAAGCGTTGACAGTCCCGAGCATGCTGCTCGCTTGGCGGCCGATATTGTTGCTATTCACAAGGCAGCCTGTTTAGAGATGCGATCATGGGTCTCTAATGACCCTGCGGCTCTGTCTTTATTGAAGCCTGAAGCAATTGCCGTCAACGCCTCCGAGGTGGGTCTCGGTCCGCTATCTCCTTCGCAAATACGAATTTTGGGGGTGGCCTGGAATATCAACGATGACTCCCTTAGTAACAAACTGGAACAAATTACCTTGCTACTCCGCGAAACCAGTGCCGGGCTCGTGCAAAATAGCTGCGTCTGTGCGACACACATATGTTCATGCAAAAACCCACCCTCCTCCGCTTCCACACGAAACAACATATATCACACAGACTCAACTACACACCACCACCACTAAACACTAAAACTACACGATCGACGCGCGTTTCGCCTCTATACGAGGCATTATCAAGATCGACCCGTACGACCGTTCGCTAATTGAACGAATGGCGTACTGACAAACTAAAACAATTTTCTTTAATCCCGCCTACCGCCAACATTTTTGCACAACTACCCTTATTATTTCTCTCAAAGCCTACCCTCAAAATTTAAAAATAAAACAAAAGTACCCCCGTATATTATCACAAACTACCCACATAATTTATCTCAATCTCAGCTACCCCCATTGTTAAAGACAGAATTTAAGCATACCCGCAATAAAGGAGAAGAAGGAAAATTAACCTGTTCTGTTTGTCAATGAACAGGTTAATTTTCCTTCTTCTCCTTTATTGCGGGTATGCTTAAATTCTGTCTTTAACAATGGGGGTAGCTGAGATTGAGATAAATTATGTGGATAGTTTGTGATAATATACGGGGGTACTTTTGTTTTATTTTTAAATTTTGAGGGTAGGCTTTGAGAGAAATAATAAGGGTAGTTGTGCAAAAATGTTGGCGGTAGGCGGGATTAAAGAAAATTGTTTTAGTTTGTCAGTACGCCATTCGTTCAAGTAGCGAACGGTCGTACGGGTCGATCTTGATAATGCCTCGTATAGAGGCGAAACGCGCGTCGATCGTGTAGTTTTAGTGTTTAGTGGTGGTGGTGTGTAGTTGAGTCTGTGTGATATATGTTGTTTCGTGTGGAAGCGGAGGAGGGTGGGTTTTTGCATGAACATATGTGTGTCGCACAGACGCAGCTATTTTGCACGAGCCCGGCACTGGTTTCGCGGAGTAGCAAGGTAATTTGTTCCAGTTTGTTGATATGGACCTCCGCAAAGTAACGCCTGAATCTATTAATGACTCCCTTAGTTTTAGAAAATCTTCCGACCTTCCTCTCAAATTCACCAAGAGGATGGTACTTTCCCACCTTATGCGTGTTTACGACCCTCTTGGGTTTTTGATGCCCGTAGTAATTGCAGGTCGAATTCTTTTTCAAGAAACGTGGCGAATGGGACTGGGACGAAGAGCTGCCTAGTTCGGCAAAAACAAAATGGCAGGGTTGGTTCGCGAGTTTAGCCGATGTTTCCGCGAGCATCACCATACCACGTTGTTACCTAACTAAACCAAAACGGGAAAGTCAGCTCCATGTCCTAGCCGATGCTAGTGAATTAGCATATGCTTGTGTGGCCTTTTGTTTGTGAGGACGGCTCGGTTGAATTAGCTCTTATAGGTGGAAAGGCACGTTTATCCCCGTTAAAACCTGCGTCTATTCCTCGATTGGAATTACAGGCGAAATATGCGATTCGGACGTAGAGTTGATAAATAAAACCTTTATTTGGTAATTAAAAAGGTTTAATAGCGGATTTAATTATACAGGGCTTAATAGTTCGTTTTTTAGTTACACTTTACAATCTGCAACTTAATTATTTCACTTTATAGTTTATAATACTTTCAATGTCATTTATACACTTTACAGTTTAATGTTTTAGTCCGAACCGTCTTAATCGTAATTTATAACTAACTCTTAAAACAGTGCATTGGTGTCGTCGCGAGGAGCGCTAAGACAAGGAATTTGCAACGTAGCGTCTGCAGCGCCTCCGGCACGGCTCCGGCGCACGGATATTGATAACATAATACTTGGAACCTATGTGCGGATAAATGAATTATAATATTTTAATTAAACTCTATTTTATTCTATATACTAAACTATCTTAATATAACACCTTCCCTACAAGACAGAGGTCTTTTTCGTAGTTCTTAACTGCAGAAAGACCTCGGACATCCTTCCCTTGGCTGTGGTTGCAATTCAATCTCGATGGGTTTGGATATGAGCCTTCGTGCTTTGATTTTCATAAATGCAATGTATGCTGCCGCGATCATTAAGATGATGTAGAGTGGTGTGGTCCAATAGATATGCTGTTGATCCGTAGAACTGACAAGCTGTATATTTTGTTGTTCTTTCTGTATAAGTCCAATTGTATTGTATAACTGACTCATTGAAACTTTATCGACTTTTAGTGGTTCTACAGGATTCCGGACTTGAATGTTCTTGATATCGAGAGAGTAGAGTTTAATAGGAGTCCCTTTGTAAGTACTCTTTATGTTTGTATAAGAAGTCGTTTCACTTGATGCAGTACAGTTTTCCGGAAGATTCAGTAAATAAGACCCATTAATAGTGATATATTCTTCATTGTGGCAACGTAGATGAAATTTGGTGGGTTTTAGACAGTATACTAAATAATAGTAGTCATTGATCTTTTCGAATATCTCTTCCACAATTTTTATACTATGGAAACTGCAAGACGTTGATACAATTTGGGACCTTATCAGTTTATACAGGCAGTCATCGTGTTGTAACGCATTGTATAGGTTTATTTGCTTTTGGCAATAGTATATCTTCTCATAATGTTGACATTCTTCTTCCAGATACTGGTACGCATAGTCGTTCGCAACCAAATAAGGTTTAGGAGGCACAAGGATATTAGAGTTTGGGGTAGGCACTGGGAACAAATGATAGTAATCGTAAGTAGACTTATACAAAATAGGCACCTTAATGACAAATACTATTCTATTGTTACTAAAGTACGAGCTTAATTCTACAAAATTATAAAATATACGAGATTCTTTAGCATCTGTAGTTATCAGTAGTTTAGTCGTATTGCTTGCTCAGAAATTGGATGAAATATTGTAGGTTTTCAAAAGTAATGATATTATGGTCGGCTATTCCTTTAACTGAAAATGAAAGTGCGGTTTCTAAATTGGAGAGTGTTTCTAGAATGAGTTGTAGATTTATTTCAACTAGTTTGAAGGAAGTGTCTATCTTTATCTAGTCGGATAGTTCTAGTCTTGTGTAATTTATTTCGCGAAGTATTTCAGTTATTTTATTTGTAATTTGGTTCTGGTTTCGAGACAATGTTGATACTGTTTCATTATAACTGTTAAGAAAGTAGTGGTTCAGTGTTACGTCTTTGTGATAATGGTTAGCTATTTCAGCTTGGTTAGTTTGGAGAATGGATATAGCTTTATCGTATTTTGTAGCATCAGTTTGGTCGAGGTTGCCTGTAATACTACGAATTATAGAACCCATGCTGTCTATAAGACCTCGTTTGTATCTCTGTTTTGCTAAAGAATTATATTTGTCTATAACAAGCTTCAACTTAGTAATAATATGCTTAAAAAAAACACTAAACCTAAATCTAAAAACGCTATCAAAATCTTTATACAAGGCTTCTAATGTTTGAGTTTGGTCCTCAATTATACGAATTTGGTCTTTAAAATCGCTTAAATTGATGTAGTGCAGGAATATGTGGTCGGATTGGCGAATTCTAGCTGGATCCAGTTTAGATGGCAATATGCCTGGACTTTTATTCAAGCGTGTCATCATCGCTTCTTCGGCCCATGCTGACCTGCAGCTCGTCATTCTGTAACAAGTCGTGTTGCAATTTTAGTGATCTTCGAAGTCGACGTTTATGGTATTCTTGTTCTTTCTGATCAGTGACTTTTATACCTAAGTTTTTTGCAACGTTTCTAGTTATTTAGCGGGGTTTTTCTTTATGCCGAACAGTTAAAGGATTTCTTGTATAGCAGGCTTCGCCTTCAACATATTCAAGTGGTTCTTCTAAAGTTTCATTGTGTTTATTTATTATAGAGGTGTGTTTGGCGTTTAAGTGTTCATTAATTTTCGAGTACAAGTCTGTTATGATTTCTTTGTGTCTATGAATATAGTTTTGAAGACATGTTTGTTCTAAAAATAAGTCGAAGGGGTCGCGGTTGTCCAAATGTCCATTAATGATTTCGGTGGGTTTTTGATCTGTAGCGGAATGTATAGAATTATTGTAGGCCAAAACTGCAAAAAGCATGAGTTCAGTTACAGCGGACTGGGGGTGCTTTATTTGTAGTAATCGTATATGTTCTAGTATAGTTCAGTGAAACCGCTCTATTGCGCCGTTAGACTGTGGATTGCTGACACTAGTGAAATGCAAATTTATTTTATGTAATTCGGCAAATTCTTTAAGGGGTAAATTCTTAAATTCTGTCCCTTGATCGGCTGTAATAGTTAAGGGTAATCCGTGATGAGTCATGTAAATTGTAAGACCATTTATAACGTTCACTCCTGTCACACTGTCGATGGGATATGCCTGGGCATACTTTGAGAATGTGTCGATTATTGTAAGAAATTTGTGGTCTCTGACAGTAAAAGTGTCAATGTGAACAACTTCAAATGGTTTTGAAGGAATTGGTACAACCTGTAGGTGTTGCTTGTTTGGTCGGCGTTCATATTTACTTGTTTGGCATGCATTACAATTATTAATGCATTCTGTTATAATTTTTGTGATATTTGGCCAATAATAAGTTCTTCTTAACTGTTTTTCGGTTTCTTGGATGCCCCTGTGATTGGTTTTGCCCTCATGAAATGCCTTTACGAGTCTGAATTGTCCGTCTGTATTAGTAACATCATTTAACTTTTCTTTACAGAAAATTAAATTGTATGCCGAGTTTTTGAAAACTTCTTGTAAAGTTGTTGTGATTTCGGGAATGTATTTGAAATCCGTTAGCCATACACCATATTGAATATCAGGTCGTACATAGTGTTTGAACAGGTTGATAGTGTCCTCCTTAAGATTATTTATGCAGATTTGAGCGGTTATGCGATTTTTTCCAGGGTGTATTTCTTCAATTACAGGGTTGTGAGGAGAGTATAGTACAAATTTTATTTCTAGTTGATTTTTATGCGTATTCACAGGCTTTTCAACGATAGGTATTTCTAGAATTGGATTTTCATGATTTGTGTGACTGGTTTGGGGTTCTTCATGTGCATTGAGATCACTTAATTGGGGAAATTCGGAAGCATTGCCAATCATAGAAAGATTTTCTTCGTCAACTTCATGAAGGTCGTTTACTGTTTCATTTATGTTAATTTGTATTCTAGACAAAGCGTCGGCATTCGTATTGGCATTTCCTTTTTTATAAAATATTTTGTAATCAAACTCTTCTAATTTGAGCCTCCATCTCGTTAAGCGAGAATTTGGTTCTTTTAATGACATAAGCCACTGGAGCGGCTTATGATCCGTGTTGATATTAAATTTGTGACCGTAGAGATATGGACGAAAATATTTCGTTGCCCAGACGATAGCTAACAGCTCTTTCTCTATGACACTATAATTAATTTCGCTTTCATTTAAAGTTCTAGAGGCAAATGCTATCGGTTTGTCACATCCAATTGGTCCTTGTGATAGAACTGCGCCGATTGCAAAATTTGAGGCATCGGTGGTTAGGTTAAATTCTTTATCAAAATCAGGGTACTGGAGAACAGGGTCGTTCATAAGGATTTCTTGACATATTTTGAATGCATTAATGTAATTTGGATTGTCTGGGTTGATATTTGTGCCTTTTTTCAAACAGGAGGTTAGAGGTTTCGTTAATTTAGAAAAATTAGGAATGAATTTTCTGTAGTAACCCACTAATCCAAGAAAAGACTTGATTTATTTTTGAGTTGTTGGGATTGGATAGTTTCTGATAGCCGCGACTTTATCTGGATTTGGTTTTATACCATCACGAGTGACAATGTGACCAAGGTAAGCAGTTTCGTGTTTTAAAAATTCTGACTTGTCCAGTTGAATCTTGAAATTTGCTTCTCTAAGGCGTTGGAAGACAGTTTGAGTATTGAGGATGTGCTCTTGCAATGAGGTGGAAAATATAATAATATCGTCCATGTAAACGACACAAATGGTGTTAATCAAGCCTCTCAAAACATTTTGCATCACTCTTTGGAATGTGGACGGCGCATTTTTAAGACCGAAAGGCATCCTGCAATATTCGTAATGTCCGTTATCTACTGTGAATGCAGTTTTTTCGATGTCATTTGGATGCATTTCTGTTTGGTGAAATCCACTGGCGAGGTCGAGAGTTGTAAAATACTGGCAGCGGCCTAATTTATCAAGTATTTCGCTAATGTTTGGAATTGGATATTTGTCACTGATGGTCTTTTCGTTTATTTTGCGATAGTCAACGACTAGGCGCCATTTTTGTTTTCCAGAAACGTCTAGCTTTTTTGGTACTATCCATATTGGAGAAGACCATGGGGATTCTGAAGGTTGGATAATCTTCTCTTCAAGCATTTTGTTTATCTGAGATTGAACTTCTGTTTTGTGAACATGAGGGTACCTATAAGATTTTGTGTATATTGGTATCTCGTCTGTAGTTCGGACTCTGTGTTTGACCTTATTTGTGAACGTAAGATGGTCTCCTTCTCGGTAAAAAATGTCACTGTAATCTTTGCATAATTGTAAGATAGATTCTTTTTCCTCAAGGTTCATATGATCTGTTCTAATGAGATTTTCGATGTCTTGAGTTTTTGGCAGAGCTGCTTGAAAATTATGGCATTCAAAATTGTTCTTTAATCGCGAACAGGCAATGGGGTCTGTGAAACTAATAATGACATCGTTGCATGTTGGGTTGCTGATTTCAACAAATGCGTATCCGTTATTAGCCATGGTAACCACTGAAGATAATGTACAGTGATAATTTTTTTTTTCTGGGATATAAATTTCGCCATTCTTTATATTTACAGGTACTTTTAAGACATTCAAAGTGTTTGCTTTTATAAGGATTTCCTGTAAATTATGAATCCCTGATTCTAGCATTTGTATCATATTTGTAGCTTTTTGGGTAACAAGTTGCCCTCTGGATAAATCAACAGATGCACCGAGTTTCTGTAAGAAGTCTAATCCTAATTGGAATGTCTATAGTATGTTTGTGATGAGTAGTACTGTCTATGCATCGTATGCCGCGGGAGAGAGAGGGCAACACCGCGCGAGGTGTCAAGCGCCCGCGCCATCCTTTTTTTTAAAAAACTACTACGTTTCCTTATGGCCGCGACCGCACGCGCCTATTTTTTTGGTATTAACATTATTTGGATTCTATGTAAAATAACGAATTACAGCATAAAATTACAGTCCGCTTTTCACTCACTCATATAAAGGATTAGTTTCCACACTGGTCCTTCGCCGTTAAAGGATCTAAATGAATATTTTTTCTACAATTCGCGTATCGCCATTTTGATTACGCATCGCGACGCGGTTCGCACACCAAGGAGACGCGGCCTGGCACAGCGGCAAATTCTACAACAACGCAGCTTCAAGACAAAGACTACGGGATCTACGTGTGAAATCAACCGAGCTAAAGAAGTCTGCAAGTTTTGCTGTCTGAAGAGGCATACATAGCATCACTACGACGTCGCATCTGCGATCCGTCGAGTTGAGAAATCATCAAGAAGGATTGGTTTGGTACCTTAAGGCATTGTGCCGGAACAGTGAGTTCGTTCCATTATTCCATCCTTAGTATCCTTACCTCGCCTTCATTTCATTTTCCAACAAACTTACGAATATATGTGTCATTTCAATGCAATCCTCTTCTAGCCTATATTTGAGTGTGACAATGCATTTTCTTTTTTGAATACTTCAATTGCTCAATTACAAATAAAATTTGTCACAACTCGCTTGCATACTAACCAGTCTTTCTGCAACGGTCACGCACGATATCTTTGAAAACACAGTTTTCCTTTGCAACGCTCGAGTTTGTGGCCTTGTTATGCGCATTTTTTTAAATTGTATGTTGCACGGCTCAATCAACATGATATTTGAATTTGCCTTGGTGCACTATTCTTTCATCATGTCTGAAGAAAATATTAAAAAACTAATAAAAAGTAGGGCTAGCATTAAAGCTAAGCTGACTCAATTTGAAACCTACTTAAACACTGCTACTTCTTATGAGAATTTAAGCGATGCCCATACCACCGAGCTAGAGTGCCGGTTATCTAGGGCAGAAAGCCTCATAAACGATTTCGATTCTTTACAGTTGGAGCTTGAGTCTCTCTGTGACCCACCTGATGAACAATACAGGGATCGACAGGTGTTTGAAAACCAGTACTACCGACTGATATCAACCGCGCGCAGCCTTCTCGTTGCAAGCACTGCCAATGCTGGATATTCTGGACAACCGCATCGCTCAGGCTCCGTGATGGGTGTTCACGATGCGAACTCAGGTGGGACTTGTGAGCATTCAAAAAGATTTAACTTGCCAAAAATAAATATCCCATTGTTCAATGGCAGCTATCAGCACTGGCTCGAATTTAGAGACATTTTCAATTCAATGATCCACAGTAATCATGAACTAGATAACATCAGTAAATTTCACTACCTTCGAGCATCACTTCAGGGTAGTGCTGCAATAATTGTGAAAAATATTGACTTCACTAATGACAATTATACAACAGCTTGGAAGTTGTTGTGTGACAGATACGATAATTCCAGATTGTTAGTGAATAACCATGTGCAAGCCTTGTTCAATGTAGAATCAATTATAAAAGAATCTAGTAGATCTTTGCGCTACCTGGTGGATGTGACAAACAAAAACATAAGGGCACTCACCACTCTTAATGAACCTACCCAACACTGGGATACATTGATTGTGCATATGATGTCTACAAAATTAGATTCCATTACTAACCGTAAGTGGGAAGAACACCGCAATAATAGTTCTGACCCTCCAACACTGAACGATTTTTGCACATTCTTAAGAAACAGAGCAGATTTGTTAGAGACTTTAGAGGACAATAAAGTCAAGAGCTCTAAATTTGATCACTCTAGGTCAAAGAGCTTCATTGTGGTTTCTGATACACAGCAAAACAATGCTTGTTCAGGCAAAGCCAACAAAATAATTAAATGCCTTTTGTGCAAAGGTGAACATACTCTTTATAACTGTAATTCTTTTAGAGATTTGAGTATAGAGGATCGTATAGCAAAAGCGAAGCAATTTAAAGTCTGCCTAAACTGTTTACGCATAGGTCATTCACAAAATAAGTGTCAGTCACCTCACTGTCGTTATTGTCGTTACAAACATAACACACTGCTGCATTTAGAAAAGCGCGATCCCTCTTTTCCAAATGATTATAACTCTGCCCCAATGCAAGAAAATGTCGCTTTACCTGCAGACAATTCTCAAACCACGTATGAGTCTACAGATAATGTCACATTGTCAACGAACACCTATCAGCAGACAACTGCCCCGCACATACTTCTATCCACAGCGCTGGTGAAGGTGTATGACTCCAAAGGCAACAAGCACACAGCCCGGCTCCTGCTCGACAATGGCAGCACTGCCAACTTCATAACACAAGAGCTCTGCGGTAAGCTGGGTCTGTCGAGACGCAGTACAAGATCGACCATATCAGGTATCTGCAATCAATCTAGCAAAAGTACACAATTGTGCAACCTCACACTATATTCGTTATATAGTGATTACAAGGTAAATTTAGACTGCCTCATCTTAGATGAAATAACAAAAGCACTGCCGTCAAAATTAGTGAACATTACCGACATTCCCATACCAACTGGCCTACAGCTTGCTGACCCTTCATTCAATGTTCCATCTGGGATAGACATACTTGTAGGTGCAGAAATTTTCTGGAGCGTTATTTGCAATAATTCTATCGATTTAGGCAAAAAACATCCCAAATTATATGAAACTAGGCTCGGGTGGCTTGTGTCAGGCTATGTTTCACGTGGCAACTCGGACTCTCATCACTGCAATTTTGCACATGAAACTGACAATATCAGTCAATTCTGGGAATTAGATACCATACCCGCTCAACACGCCCTAACGGCCGAAGAACGTGCCTGTGAGGAAAGCTTTCAAACAAGCACTTATCGCAACACGAAAGGTGGGTTTGTAGTCACGATGCCTCTTAAAAAAGATCCTAGTGAGTTAGGCGACTCTTATGGTATGGTAAAAATGCGATTTCTTTCTCTTGAACGTAAATTTAATAGAGACCCAGTCTTCAAAGAAAAATACATTAACTTTATGCGAGAATATGAAGAGTTAGGTCACATGACACAAAATTCAACCTCGCCGTCTCTGTCTAACACTGAACATAATGATGATATTGTCTCCTACTATCTTCCTCATCATGGTGTACTACGTGAATCGAGTACAACGACTAAGTTGCGTTCAGTTTTCGATGGATCAGCGGTTACTACTTCAGGATTGTCTCTTAACAACCTGCAAATGGTAGGCCCAACAGTACAGGACGACTTATTATCAATACTCATTAGATTTCGGCAACACAAATTTATAGTATCCGGGGATATAGAGAAAATGTACCGAGCTATAGAAATCAATCCTATACAGCGCCCTCTGCAACAAATTATATTTCGTTATGATCAATCACAACCTCTCAAAACATACACATTAAACACTCTCACTTACGGTACAGCTTCTGCGCCGTACCTAGCAACAAAATGCCTCGTAAGTCTGGGCGATATAGCAGGCGACGAGAAAGTAAAGTTTGCAATCAAAAAAGATTTTTATGTTGATGACTATCTAGGAGGTGGATCATCGAAAGAAGAGGTCATTCAAACGTGCAAGGGCGTTATTTCTACTCTGGCTTCGGCACAATTTAATTTGCGCAAATTTCAGTCTAACAATTTAGAAATATTGCAAAAAATAACAGATGGCAAACAAGAAATAAATAATGTACTACAGCTATCTGATGCCGAACAGAACATGTCTGCTAAAACACTTGGTCTTCATTGGCTTTGCGATTCTGACGCTTTATCGTTTTATATAAACATAGATTTACTTGAAAAAATTACAAAACGCCATGTTCTGTCAGTCATAAGCCAAATTTTCGACCCACTTGGCCTCGTGGGCCCAGTGATAGTCGAGGCAAAAATCGTGATGCAAAGGTTATGGAAACTTGGATCTGGCTGGGACGATGAGGTACCAACAGATATAAAATTACAATGGGTTTCATTTGCAAGTAAACTATCATTTTTAAATGATATAAAAGTTCCAAGATGGGTATTGCAAAATGATTGTATGTAAAACAATACAATTACATATCTTTTGTGACAGTTCTGAAAAGGCGTATGGCACGTGTATTTATGCTCGAACAATAAGCCAGAGTGGTAATATTCATGTTCAATTAGTAGCATCAAAAAACAAAATTGCGCCAATTAAACCAACTACTATACCACGACTAGAATTATGTGGTGCCCTATTAGGAGCAAAATTAGCAGCTAAAGTTTTAAAATCATTAACTTTACAAATTGATTGCAGATACTGGTGTGATTCGACTATTGTTTTGGGCTGGTTGTCTACACCTGCTCACAAGCTAAAGCCCTTTGTTCGCAACCGTGTAAACGAGATACACGAAACCACGGCTGACTGCCAGTGGAGTTATGTGCCGACTCTTCAGAACCCGGCAGATCTCGTTTCTCGCGGGGTGAAGGCTGATCTTATCACCTCTTCGTCGCTGTGGTGGCTGGGACCGCCATATTTACGACTCAATGAATCCGAATGACCCAAAATGCCCAACGAGAAGCGAGATTTGCCCGAAATAGTGTGCATCTTAGCGCAGAGCTCAAATACAAGTAACACTAACTCACTCTTAATGCTTATACATAAGCATTCTAATCTCACCCGTTTACTTCACATAGTAGCCTATATTAAAAGATTCATATTGAATTGTAAAAGTAAACCGAATATGTATAAAGGCGATCTAACTGTAGCTGAAATACGCGATTCGCAAAATACTGTTATAAAATTATGTCAAAGTGAAATGTTTCCTGAGGAGTACAGGATTCTCGAATCACATAAACCATTACCTGCTAAGAATAGGTTATTAAGCCTTACTCCGTTTCTAGACTCTAACAACATCATGAGAGTAGGAGGAAGGCTAGACAACTCCCCCTACTCATATGATCAAAAACATCCTGTACTACTATGTAGTAAGCATCACTTAACAAAAACTATGTTCCGAACCGAGCATGTAAAATTATTACATGAAGGCCCTCAAGGTCTGTTAGCTGATATTCGTCAAAATTATTATCCATTAGGCGGTAGAAATTTGGCTAAATTAACTGTTAAAAAATGCATAACTTGTGCTAGGCAAAAGGGTAAAACAGTTCAACCCATAATGGGGCAATTGCCCGAATATAGAACTAAACTTGAATTTCCATTTCTTAATTGCTCAGTCGACTACGCCGGGCCAGTGCTTATAGCCGATAGAAAGGGCCGAAGCTGTAAATTGCTCAAGTCCTACCTGTGTATATTCGTATGTTTCGCAGTGAAGGCTGTACACTTGGAGCTCGTCACGGACCTGAGTAAAGAGGCGTACATAGCCGCGCTGCGACGCTTCATGTCTCGCCGTGGCAAGCCACATTCGATCACGTCCGATAACGGAACTTGCTTTGTTGGTGCATGTAACGAATTAACCTCATTTATTTCCCCTTTAATAAAACTCTAAGCGTACTCACAGTATCGTGATAATTATAGTAATTATCATTTTTCCTTAACTGGTCCCGTTGAAAAAAAATTTGCTCCTCCTGGGCGTCGCAGCTTTCACAAATATGAGTAGTTCACCTCCGGGAGTTCGTAAATACACTAATTAACCGTTAAAACGGACACCGGTTACCGATTTTTGTGCAACTGGCTTAGTGCACCTATCAAGACTGCGCCAAATATGCGATTCGGACGTAGAGTTGATAAATAAAACCTTTATTTGGTAATTAAAGGTTTAATAGCGGATTTAATTACACAGGGCTTAATAGTTCGTTTTTTAGTTACACTTTACAATCTGCAACTTAATTATTTCACTTTATAGTTTATAATACTTTCAATGTCATTTATACACTTTACAGTTTAATGTTTTAGTCCGAACCGTCTTAATCGTAATTTATAACTAACTCTTAAAACAGTGCATCGGTGTCGTCGCGAGGAGCGCTAAGACAAGGAATTTGCAACGTAGCGTCTGCAGCGCCTCCGGCACGGCTCCGGCGCACGGATATTGATAACATAATACTTGGAACCTATGTGTGGATAAATGAATTATAATATTTTAATTAAACTCTATTTTATTCTATATACTAAACTATCTTAATATAACAGGCGGCTCTGATGGCGGCTCGCTTCGCAACCTACATATTAGAGGCACATCGCATAACTGCATCAAAAGTTTACTTCTGGACAGACTCTCTGACAGTCTTAAAATGGTTGCGCAGCGATGCCCGAACCTTTAAACCATTTGTGGCCCATCAAGTGGGTGAAATATTAGAAACAACAGACGTGGCTGATTGGCGTTACGTACCATCTGTTCTTAACGTCGCGGATGACGCCACTCGAGGCCAATGTCCCCTCTCTTCATCGTCTCGATGGTTTAAAGGTCCAACATTTCTCTTTTCCCATCCCGACGAATGGCCACGTGAGCCTTCAGCTACCGTTCCGCCCGTACTCGAGGAAATGAAACCCGAGCACTCGTTGACGCTACTTCTGGTAGAGCGACCGCGGTTACCATCTGCCGTAGTCGCAGATCCATCGCACTTTTGTAAATGGATTCGCTTGGTCAGAGCCACTGCTCGCGCACATTATTGTGCTAAACTTTTTCGGCTTTCATTGATTTCATTTTCAGTCTATGCACGTACGCCTTACCGTACGGGTGCAGAAAAAATGGCTAACAATATTTTAAAATGTAAACAGTGCAATATTGTAATAAACGAAGTTTTATGTTTTATACAAAACAAAATAAACATTATGGACGATAGAAGTCTTATAAAAATAAGTGTGAGTGCCTTTTCACCATCGGAAATTAGTGCCGCAAAAGAATTACTGTTCGGTTCGATCTCAACGACAATTCCGAAGATCTCCCGACGAGTCGATAAAGAGCAAAAGGACATCGAGGACATCATTAGTGTTTTCAAGAATACGGAACCAGATGACACTCCTACGTTTGTGGCAAAACAATTGCATAAGTTACCTCCGTTGACTTTTGAACACGTTGATGTCTCAAGAGTATTAAAAGATATCATTTTGTTGCAATCGGAAGTAAAATCAATTAAAGAATCCTATATCACAATGGAACACCTAAAGGAAGTGCATTTAATTCGGTTAATAGGGACACCCTGCTGACGGAGATAAGAAATAATATTCCGGAAATCTACAATTATCTACTCAATTGCTATCATGAACCTTCAAAATTAATGTACAAAACCAACGAACTGTCCTCAGAAGTTGGTTGCCAGCAGGGCGATCCCCTCGGACCAGCCATATTCAGCTTAGCTATTAATCCCATAATTCAAAATTTAAATTCCAAATTTAACATATGGTATCTAGATGATGGCACTCTCGGTGGTGATGCAGGCACCGTATTGTCAGATCTTTTAGAAATCAAAAATAAATTTAAGAATATCGGTTTAGAGCTAAATTTTAATAAATGTGAACTGTACATACACAACTCGTGCAATCGTTCTGACCATATACAAAAATTTAATTTACTGAGTCCAAATATAAAAGTAGTCGACAAGCAGACTCTAAATCTTCTAGGGTCACCCATTTTCGACGATTCCATACCAGAGGTAATTGAAAAACAAGTTCAAAAATTCCAAAATTGCACAGACCGACTACTTGAAATCAGTTCACATCCCGCCATCACAATTCTGAAATTTTGTCTTTTTGTTCCAAAATTTACGTATCTGCTTCGCTGTTGCCCCTTTTGGAAACATCCAAATTCTTTGATTCCAACCGACTCTCTTTTGAAAACTTCTTTAGAATCCATTCTCAACATTCATCTCAGCGAGCAATCTTGGACCCAGGCATCCCTCCCTATCAGATATGGTGGGCTAGGGATCCGCAAAATTTCTAGTTTGGCTTTGCCAGGTTTCCTATCTTCCGTCCACAGCACGTCCGCACTCGTAGGTAAAATCCTGAAGGTAAGTCCTTTAAACTACGAGACGGCGGGTTTGGTCGAGGCTAGGAATGCTTGGCATATGGCTTGTCCGGGTCAAAATTCTCCCACTACACCAAATTTCCAACGGAGCTGGGACGACATTTTATCCAAATTGACGTACGATACCATCCTCAGCGCCAGTTCAGGCCCAGAACGCGCAAGACTCTTAGCGCTTAGTAAGAAAGAATCCGGTGATTGGCTACGTGCTTATCCCTCAGCCAACACCGGCACTTTCCTTGAGCCCGATACCTTGCGAATAGCTGTTGGCCTGAGGCTGGGCGTCGCGCTGTGCTCACCTCACCGATGCCCCTGTGGCACTAACGTTGACTACTTGGGCCACCATGGACTGTCCTGTCAAAGGAGCGCGGGCCGCTTTTCCCGTCATGCTGCGCTCAATGACATCATCCGCCGGGCTCTTGCTACCGTCAATGTGCCGGCTCTTCTTGAGCCAAATGGCATTATGAGGGACGATGGCAAGAGGCCGGATGGAGTGTCATTGATTCCCTGGAGCTTGGGTCGGGTACTGGTCTGGGACGCAACTTGCGTAGACACGCTGGCCCCTTCACACCTCCAGGGAACCATATGCAGAGCCGGCGCAGCAGCGGAAACGGCCGAAGCTAAAAAAAGAAATAAATATCAGGGTCTCGGCTCCAGTTACAATTTCGTAGCAGTCGGCGTCGAGACCCTCGGTCCATGGGGTCCAGGCGCTCATACCCTTATTAAAGAACTGCAAAAGCGTCTAGTCGACGTGACAGGTGATCAAAAGGCTGGCAGCTACCTATCGCAAAGGATTAGCATTGCGATACAACGTGGGAACGCTGCCAGCCTTTTGGGCACCATGCCACGGGGGCCATATTGAAATCTAAGTTAGCTTTTATTTTAGTTTTATTTAGATATTAAGTGTGTTTTCTTTAGTTTTATTTGTATATATTGTATTTATTATAATAAGGAAGTAAAACCCGAGATAGATAATATGAGGTTTGCATCTCTCGTAGATAACTGTCACGATTCCGTTAATATAAACAAAAGACGAGGCGGTTATTTGTTAGAAGAAAGCGGGCCGTACGGTATTCTAAATTTATCAACTACCCGCACTGAGAATAGTACGCCGGAGCACGGACCGGTCGGAGGAAATAATCAGTGGCGATCTCTTTCACCCTCGCTGTCAAATAATATCTCTATCGCAAGCATGACGCAGGCGCGGGTAAACAGCTCACGCATTCAAATGCGTAGCACTGAGAGCGAACGAGCGGACGACCCTCGTATTATTAAAAAGAATCAGTTGAGCGCGGCCGCCGCTCACACCGTAACGACTGCGGACGGAAATCTAGCGCAAACAGACAGAAGTTTCGCAGAAGTAGTATCACAAGATATGGATAAAAAATCAGAAACATTAAATAAACCAGAATGGACACTAGTGGAAAATAAGAAAAAATATAGAAATAAGAACGAGAGTGTCACGGGAAAGGCAGTAATAAAACCTAGTGATAAATTTTAACCCGCCGATTTAAAAGTATCTTTGTTTGTGTCGAACGTCCATAAACATACATCTGAAAATGATATTAAGGAGTACATTTGGTCCAAAACTGCCGAAAAAGTTGCACTGTTGAAAATAAAAATGAAAATTGAAAAAGGCTATAATTGTTACAAAATAATGGTGTCTAAACATAAGACATCTGTATTTTTAAATGATGAGCTATGGCCGGACGGAATCACTTGTCGCCGTTTTATGCCTTTTAGAAAGTTTGAGCCTCAGAGCGAACAGAAAAGGGACGGTACGGTGTAAATATGTATACAGCAAACTTAGTTTCATATAACTGTAAAAATATTAAACGTTCCGCAGAAGGAATTAAACAGTTATGTTCGTTCGCGGATATTATTGCTCTCCAAGAGACATGGTTGCTGCCGACTGATTTGCCGTTCTTGGGAAAGTTACATGAAGATTTTGGAAGTACTGGAACATCGGCTGTGGATACGAGTGCGGGTATCTTAAGAGGTAGACCTTTCGGTGGCGTTGCTTTGCTCTGGCGTAAGTCAGTTTTCCAAAATGTGTCAGTGGTACAGTGTGCGAACCCGCGTATATCAGCTGTGCGTATCGTTACAAGCTGCCAGCCAGTATTGTTTATAAGCGTTTACATGCCTACGGACTGTGTTGACAATTTGGTGGAATTTACAGACTGTCTAGCTACAATTCACGCTCTTATCGACGAGAGTGGCGTAGCGTCGGCTTTCATGCTCGGCGACTTTAATGCACATCCGAACACTAGTTTTTATAATGAACTGATGGAGTTTTCAGTAGTTCAGGACTGGTCGTGTGCAGACGCTGATAAACTGGGTCTATCCTCGGGTGCGTTCACCTTTGTCAGCGAGGCGCACGGGAGTAAGCGCTGGCTAGACCACTGTGTTGTCACTAGCGCCGCGCGGCAATGTGTTATTGATGCCTATATTAAGTATGACGTATATTGGTCAGATCACTTTCCTCTAGTAATAAAATGTAATCTACATTTAATTAGGATGGAATCTGTGTCAAAGCCTTTTGTCCCTAACAAAGTGCGGTGGGGAGAAAGAAATGTAAAACAAATAAGTACATATAATTCTATCTGTAACAATGTCAGTCATAAACAGAGGATAGATGAATTGTACTCTAGTATTGTAAAAGTGCTCTGTCAGGCAGCGACATCCACTTACGAAAACAGAAAATTAAGATTTAACAATAAGACTGTGATCGGCTGGAACAGGCATGTGAGCGAGGCGCATGCGAGGGCTAGGTCGAGCTTTAGCGAGTGGGTTTGGCACGGTAAACCGAGCGGAGGCCCACTGTATGAGAGTATGATAGAATCGCGTAAAGTTTTTAAAGGTAAACTGAAGTGGTGTCAAAATCACCAAGACCAAATAAAAATGGATCAAATGGCATCACTTCATTCCAAAGCAGAATTTAAGAAGTTTTGGAAGAGTACTAATGAGCTGAATGCTAGACCTAGCGCTCCCATGTGTGTTGACGGTGTCTGTGGTTCTGCTGATATTGCCAACATATTTCAAAACCATTTTAAAGTAATGTCATCATTAGGACCACCAAATCGAGCTGCCGATTCCGAGGATGGAGGTGCGATGAGCATTATTTTTCTGGCAAATGACATCAAACTCGCGTTAAAAAGGATGACGAAGGGCAAGTCGCCAGGACACGACGGCCTTAGTGTCGAGCACCTACGGCACGCCGGCCCCCACCTCCCTCGAGTGCTCGCTCTGTTATATAACGTGTGCTTGAGTCACTCGTACTTGCCCCCTGATCTTTTGAAAACTGAAGTTGTGCCTGTTATCAAAAACAAGACGGGAGATGCATCAGATAAGAACAACTATAGGCCAATCTCTTTAGCTACCATTATAGCGAAGGTGCTTGACAGCGTGCTTAACTCGCATTTAGGTAGGCATGTTAAGGTACATGATGCACAGTTTGGGTTCGTGCCCGGTCTGTCAGCTGAAACTGCCATTCTTAGTCTAAAGCACGCTGTGAAGTACTACACGGACAGAGAAACACCAGTTTATGCTTGTTTTATGGATCTCTCGAAAGCTTTCGATACAGTAAATTATGACATCCTCTGGCAGAGCATTCAATAAAGTCTGGCATAATGGTTTGGTCTACAAGCTATATGCCCAGGGCTTCCCCGACCGACTTGTACACATAATACAAGATTACTTGCGTGACCGCAGCTTTCGTTACAAAGTGGAGGGTACGCTCTCGGACCCCCATCCCATCAGAGCCGGAGTCCCCCAGGGCTCCGTCCTCTCTCCTATCCTTTACTCGTTGTACACCAACGATATCCCTAAGGTCCCTGGCGTTCACTACGCTGTATTTGCCGACGATACGGCCATCTATACGTCGTCGCCAAACAAGTCCCCAGCAATCATGCATCGTCGCCTTCAAAAGGCCATCACCACCTTAGGCAATTGGTTTAGGCTTTGGAGGATTGAAGTCAATCCCGAAAAGAGCTCTGCTATCCTGTTCAGGAGAAAGACCACTCCGAGTCTCTTCACTGATCGGATGCCCCCATTCACCTTGTTCGATAGGCGTATTCCTTGGGTCCCCAAGGTCAAGTATCTCGGGGTCACCCTCGATCAGAGGATGACTTTCCGATCCCACATCAAGATAGTTAGGGATAGGGCGGCCTTCATTATGGGTCGTCTCTATCCAATGATAAACAAGTCTAATAAGTTGTCACTTAGGAATAAGCTGACAATTTACAAGACTTGCATTAGGCCAGTGTTCACCTATGCGAGTGTAGCGTTCGCGCACTCCTCGCGGGTGGCACTCTACTCCTTCCAAGTCTTGCAGAATAGGTTCCTGCGCAGAGCCACTGGTGCGCCCTGGTTCGTGCGTAATGTCGACCTGCACTGTGATGCGGAACTTCCAACCGTAGCACAGTACATGAAGACTATCTCCCGTAGGTATTTCGACAACGCTCCTCATCACCCCAACCCACTCCTTAGAAGTGCGGTGGACTATATTCCCTTTCAGAATATCCCCATTAGGCGTAGGCGCCCCCGTCATGTCTTGACCGACCCCGACGATGATATCACGATAGCCCTTCAGGCTTACTCTGATTCTGGCCCACAAGCACAGGGCAACACTAGCTTTCGTTACACACCTCACCGCCCCCTCCGGAGGAGGCGAAGACGTCATACCCCACACTTCACCACACGTGGGCGATCCCACTATTTCAACCGTTATCGGCATGTACCGGGTAGGTTCTCTCCTATTCGCCAACAAACTGACTGAGTTTCTTGGCGGTTCTTCTCAGTCAGTCTTAACATTAGTCTTTCCGAACCGACCGTAGCATAAAAATATTTTGCTAGAAATTCTCCCTTAGCGTCCAAAGTCCGAGGTCGGCTCAATAGGAGCACCCTTTGGCATGCTAAGTAATACTCCCCTTGCTGAGCGCCCCTCTGGTTGCTCGCCTTCTCTCCGGTAAGCTGACAAAGCCGTCTGAGGCTATCAGCGCACGTCCTTCAAAAAAAAAAAAAACCTCTGGCAGAAATTGAGACATACTGGGCTACCGTCGGAACTTATCTCGCTTTTTAGGTATTGGTACTTGAACCAGGAAAATCGAGTGAGGTGGGCGGGTGAGCTGTCCGAGCCGTGCAGGTTGAATTGCGGGGTGAGGCAGGGGGGGCTGAGCTCACCCTTGCTTTTCAATCTGTACGTAAATGCTTTGATTGAGGGACTCAGCAGTATGCATGTCGGCTGCTTTGTTGATGGTGTCTGTTTCAACAATCTGAGCTATGCGGATGACATGGTGCTGCTGGCTCCCTCAGTCACGGCATTGCGACAGTTGATTGCTGTCTGCGAATCTTACGCTGCCTCGCATGGTTTGTCATATAATGTCTTGAAAACAGAATACATGATTTTTAAGGCTGGAACCAAGTGTCCCTTTTTCTTCCCTCCGGTTTTACTTGATGGTGTTTCACTGAGAAGGGTGCACCAATTTAAATACCTCGGACATTGGTTAACAGAGGGCCTTAAAGATGATGATGATGATTTTGCGGGTGGTAGGACCTTGTGCAAGGTCCGTCCGGATGGCTACCACCATCTTGCTCGCTAATCCTGCCGCTAAGCAGCAGTGCTTGCACTGTTGTGTTCCGGCGTGGAGAGCAAGACAGCCGGTGTAATTACTGGCACAAGAGGTATTCCATCTTAGCCCTCTGGGTTGGCAACGCATCTGCAATCTTCTTGGTGCTGCGGGTGTCTATAGGCGGTGGTAGTCACTTTCCATCAGGTGACCCACTTGCTTGTTTGCCTTCCTATTTTATAAAAAAAGAAAAAAGAAAAAAAGATGTAGACTTGGAGAGGGAGCGCAGAGCATTGTCAGTCCGAGCGAACATGTTGGCCCGCAGATTTGTGAGATGTATAGATGAAGTTAAAATAACCCTATTCAAGGCGTACTGCACACAGAGAAATTTTGAATTTAAAAACAACAATCACTGAGATGAGGAACGAAATACAGTGTTGTAGTGATGTAATTCGTAAGCAGGAAAGGTTACTTACGTATCAGAATGGATGCATCCAACAAATTTTAAGCACCATCACTAGCTCGGGTGCCGGCCACTGTAATCCATCACCAAACTCGTCAAAGCACTCACTTAATGAATCTGGCCCGCATGGTATCATTTTTGTTAATAATGAACCACTTCAAAACGACCCGATCCCGAACCTGCCTTCGCCAACTGTGCTGTCGCCTGCACTGGTGGCTAGCCCTGCGGTTAAAAGTCCTTCTAACGGAAGTCCTGCACGCACGACCCCTGCGCCTCTGTGTTCCACCCCTGCCATTGCTGGTCAAACGAGCCCCGTGCAGGCAGAACATGTGCCAGCGGCGCCAAAGCCGCGCCGCCGCGCCCGTACGCGCCAAGGCGACAGAAATGCTGTCCAGGCTAAACATCACCAACAAAATCCTGATGAGGTTGTTCCTGCCATTGCCGCCCCGACCAGCAAAAATGAGCCATCCAGCAGTTCCCCAGTGCCGCCTTCGCCCATAGTCATGTCGGCTGGGGCTTCATGCCCCAATGGTCTGCGTGCTGCTGGCCCGCGAGTCGTCAGCCTCCACGTCTTCAACCTCAGCGAGGATACCACGACTGAGGACGTCGTTCGTCATGTGCAGACCCGGATGGGCATCTCGGCGCCGGTTTGCGAACAACTGGTGGTCACCCGGGGAAGCTACTCATCATTCCGTCTGGATGTGCCGGCTGAGAAGCAAAGGGTCGCCAGAAGCGTCGAAAATTGGCCGGCGGGAGTTTCAGTGCGGTTATTTAATATTGTACGGTCAAAAAACTTCACAGATCAACGCAGCAGAACAAAAGTAAAAACCAAATAAATTTCAATAAATTTGTTGTTATACACCAGAATGTTAGATCGATTTGTGGTAAAACTTCACTGTTAGACTTGTTATCTAGCGCTGAGAAACCAGATGTACTTGCATTTAGCGAAACATGGTGCCAAAAAAGTGAGATTGAGCGAGTGAGGTTATGTGGGTATTCACTGGCGAACCACTACTGTCGCACGCGCGCCGCCGCTCATGGCGGAGTGGCGCTGTATGTACGAGACGGTACACAGATCAAGCCGCGAACTGACTTACATTTCTTTTGCGTTCAATATCACTTTGAACTCACAGCTATTGAAATAATGAATGAAAATTTAATTATTATATCAGTATATAGAACGGGAAATGGTGATTTTGACCTTTATTTGGAAAATTTAGAATTGTTATTGATTAAGTTAACCGACGAAAATAAAAGATTTCTATTGGTTGGCGACCACAACGTGGATTACTTATCAGAAAATAGCTTAAAACGTAGGGTTGATGACTTAATAAACAGTTACTGTTGTATTAATTTCGTAACGTTCCCCACTCGCGTGACTGCGGACTGCGCGTCCAGCCTCGACTGCGGCATCACGAACCTGGGCCGCGACCAGCTCGCCGTGGCGCCGCTGGCCACCGCCATCAGCGACCACAACGCTCAGCGATACCAGCTCGCGGTGCAACGACGACACCAAAATAAGCCGAATGACCACGTCGAACGTCGTTTATTTAGTGATGAATCTATTTATTTATTTTATTCTGACATTTCTAATTACGATTTTAAATTTATTCATGACAATTCTATTAACATTAATTCCAAGTTTGAAAAATTATTTAACATATTGACATACTATATAGATATACATTTTCCAATAAAGAGTTTAAAATTGCACAACAAGAAAGATGCTGTTCCTTGGTTGACTAATGAAATCTCGGAGTACATCCGAAAACATGATGACCTTCATGAAATAAGACGACAGCATCCAAATAATCCTATTATATCAGAATGCATTAATCATTATCATAATTTAATTAAATCAACTACTTTGACTGCACGAAAATCTTATATAGAAAAAAGGTTAGCTGAAAGCCAAAATCCAGCTAAAGAGATATGGAATGTTGTCAATGAGGAATTAGGTACCAAAACCCGGTCACAACATATCTGTCTAAGGGATCCGACGACGACTTTAAATGTCCTGGACAGTGAAGCCCCTGACGTGTTTAACTGTCATTTTATTACGGCAGCATCAAAGCACAAAATTCAAAGCGAAGAGTCCCAATCTGCATTTTTTCTTGGAAGGTACCTTCGTGACATGCAAGTGCCAAAATTTACTCTGCCTATCATAACACGTGATCTTCTAGACAAGGTATTGCAATCCATGCTGAAGACACGAACAGTAGTCGATGTGTACGATATATCAATTAATATCATATTGTCAGTTTGGCCTGTAGTCTCTGAGGTCCTTGTAGTACTTATAAACACCATGTTTGATACAGGCATATATCCAGATGTGCTGAAGAGTACAAGAGTGTGTCCTGTATACAAGGGAAAAGGGGAAAAATCGGATGTCAATAACTATAGACCCATAACAATAGTACCCACTATTTCAAAATTAGTGGAATCGATCCTATCCTCGCATATAATGTCACACCTCGAGTCCCATGACCTACTGACGGACAAGCAGTTTGCATACCGTAAAAATATGTCAACGACCTCAGCGGCACATAGGGTTTTTGATTGTATCGTGACTGGGCTCGATGAGAAGTACAAAATGGCCGGAATATTTTGCGACCTATCGAAGGCCTTCGATGTGATAGATCACAAGTTACTCCTCAACAAACTTCACCATTATGGCATTGAGAACAAATCGCACCAGCTATTAAAATCATTTTTATCAAACCGTATCCAAGTTGTCAAATTATTGTCAGCAGATGGAAAAATGGTTAAATCTGATACTGGCAATATTGACATGGGGATTCCGCAAGGATCAGCCCTTGGAAATTCCATGTTTTTATTGTTTGTAAATGATCTACCGTCGAATGTCACCACCGGCCTGACTGTGCAATTCGCAGATGACACCACGGTCATAGTCAGCGCCAGCACCTACGAGCAGCTCCAGAGAAACATCAACACAACATGTGACCAGTTGCGCACATGGTTTTCGACGAATGGGTTACTGTTGAATGTTTTTAAGTCAAATATTTTAATATTTTCAGGTCGAAGTATTACTATTCCCCCTTATTTGGCGAACAGTCCGATGCCAATACGCGATGACTGTAGGTTCCTCGGATTTACACTGGATTCAAATCTGAATTGGAAGCGCCATGTGGATAAACTATGTGATAAGTTGAGTAGTGCTGTCTTTGCGTTGCGAAAATTAAAACCGCTTGTCTCTGCCGATGCGTTACGACAGGTCTATTTTGCGCATTTCCACTCCCTAATGTCTTACGGTACTTTAATTTGGGGAAACTCTACGGATGCCGAAAGAGTACTGCTGATGCAGAAAAGAGCATTGCGCATTCTCGCCGGGGTAAAACCCAGACATTCGTGCAGAAGCCTGTTCGTGGCCCATCGTATCATGACGCACTATTCACTTCACATATTCGAAGTAATCATGTATGTAAGGAACAATATCACAATGTTTGAGCGCAAACATGTTCCTGGCAAACAGCCTCGTCTTGCACGGCGTGTAAGAAAATTTCCCAGCCGCATGGCGCTTGCAAGGAAGAACCCACGTATAATAGGACCCATTTTATACGAGCATTTGCCTGCTGATCTTAAATTTGAGACCTCTGATGAATCATTCACGCGCCAACTGAGAAATCTTTTATTGAAAAATCCTATATACTCATTCAAAGAATTTATGGACATTACATTTTAGATTATTAGATTTTGACATTTGTATTACTTTGAATTATTTTTACCTATATTGTATTTTATTATTTTTACATTTTTTACTCATGGATTAATGAATTAATGGTAACGGTGACATTATAATTATGTAGAATTGGACATTTATTGATTGACATTGTAATTTTTTCTTGTATAATTTAAATTGTTATGACGATCTTAATGTGAATTGCATATATTTTGACATCTAATGTAATGTATATTGTAATTTATATTTTGAAATAAAATAAATCAAATCAAATCAAATCATCTCTGTACACTTCGGGTTTGTGGGTCAACTATACTCAAAGGGCTTACAATGCTTTGCGCATCCAGTACAACAACGCATTCAGGGTGCTGTTGCGGCTGCCTCGGTTTTGCAGTGCCTCCTCAATGTTCGCCGAAGCGCGTACGGACAGTTTTGACGCTGTCTGGCGCAAGAAAACTGCTTCAATAATACAGAGAGTGAGAGGGAGCAGCAACAGCATCTTGAAGGTTATAGCTGACAAACATGACTGTCCTCTGATGTGGAGGCTCAGTCAGAGAATTAAATCTGCGCTTATAATTAATTACTAACATAGGAATAAGATTTACTTACAATGTGGACCTCTTTGTTGTCTGAATAAAGATATTTATTATTATTATTATTGATTAAGCCTTCAAATTCGGAATTACCAAGTGCTACCTCCAGGGTTTCGTCCGGAGCTTTAGAACCGCTGTCATCGCAAGAAATCGTGGAGGCTGAAAGGCATCTATTATTAAAATCTCAATTGGATTCTTTTCACGAGGAATTCACGAGGCTTACAGCAGGTCTTCCTCCAACCAACCAAGGAAAGCTTAAGAACTTCACTTTGAAGTTAGGAGAGGACGGCCTGATGCGCCTGTATGGTAGAATTGCCGCTGTTTCAGAGGCACCCGCGCAGGACGTCAACCCCATCGTACTGGACGGTCGACACCCAGTCGTAAGGCTACTTATAGACCACTATCACACAAAATTTGGCCACGGTAGTACAGAGACCGTGGTTAACTTCCTGCGCGGGAGGTTTTATATCTTGGCCTTACGCCCCAGTGTTAAGTCTGTTGCCAAGCAATGCAGGTTTTGTAGAGTAAAAAAGCTTCTTCCGTCTGTGCCTAGGTTTAGTGACCTTCCTGAAGATAGGTTAGCCCACCATAAGCAACCATTTTCTTTCACTGGCCTCGATTACTTTGGTCCAGTTGAAGTTGCAATCGGACGCAGACGGGAAAAGCGTTGGGTGGCTCTTTTTACGTGTCTTACCACCAGGGCTGTTCAATTAGACATCGTGGGATCCCTCTCAGCGGATGCGGCAATCATGGTGCTACGCCGGTTTATTGCTCGTCGGGGGTGCCCAGTGCGGATTGTGTTCGACAATGGAACGGCTTTTATCGGCGCCGCCAATCAACTATCTCAGGTCTTTGACATTGCTGCGGGCATCAAAATTGAGTGGGCATTCATTCCCCTTGCAGCGCCGTCGATGGGAGGCTCCTAGGAGCGCCTGGTCCGTTCAGTGAAGTCGGCTTTATCGGCAGCCGTCGTCGGAAAGGCCCCTAAGGAGGAATTGCTGGCGACTTTGTTGCTGGAGGCGGAGGCGATTGTCAACTCAAGACCTCTTACACATGTTCCAGTTGATGCAGGCACGCTCCAGGCTATAACACCATTTCATTTCCTTTTGGGCACTCCGACAACAGAAGCAGCAAATTCTTTCACCGACACCGACCTACTTAGCCGTGACGATTACAGAAAGGCGCTCCGCCTGGCAGAGATATTTTGGGCCCGGTGGATAAAAGAATATCTCCCTTCGTTAGTCCCCAGATCAACGGGTGCTTCTCGACTCCCATTTCAAGTGGGTGACCCGGTCCTTATAGTGGACCAATCGTTGCCGCGAGGAACCTGGCCAAGAGGACGAATTTCAAAGTTGTTTACTGGGCCAGATGGAACAGTTCGAGTAGTGGAGATAACTACGTGTAAAGGGATTATGAAAAGGCCAGTGCGCAAAGTGGTGCCTTTGCTTTTAGAGCAAGATAGGCGAACAACACCTTAGCTGCCGCTTCCTAACAGACTGGTGCTCTGCACCGGGGGGTGGTGTTGGCGACAGACCTTCTTTTTGTATGTATTTTACCTTTTTGCTACGGTTTTGTCTATTAATGTTTTTGTATTGCTTTTGTTTTATACAAATGTTTTTTTGTCAGTTGTATCAAGTATTTCTAATGGTGATATGTATAAATAAATTAATACTGACTGGACATTGGTAAGCTTATTATTATATTCCCCTACTAGCTGTTGCCCGCGACTTCGTCCACGTAGCATTCCTTGATGAAGCGTCCTTTTGTTACTAATCCAATATGGGTTAATAATCTACAATAATCTACAAGTACACTATCTACTCTACGCTAATGTAATAAAGAGGTAAACTTTGTTTGTTTGTATGTAGGGGGTCATCTCTGGAACTACTGAGCCGATTTCAAAAATTCTTTCACACATAGAAAGCTACACTATCCGTGACAGACATAGGCTACTATGACCACGTGAACGAAGTCGCGATCGTCCGCTAGTCTGAAATAAATATAAAGAGGTATTTCATCTTAGCCCTCTGGGTTGGCAACGCATCTGCAATATCCTTGGTGTTGCGAATGTCTAAAAGCGGTGGTGATCACTTACCAACAGGTGACCCACTTGCTTCTTTTCCTTTCTATATGGTATAAAAAATTATTGATGCAAATAATCCTGAGCATCTTGCGAGCCCGGATCGCGAGCGGCGGTATGACGTTAGCACACAACTCCTATACCCCCCTCCAGCGGGCCTGAAGTGCAGGCTCCATGTAAGCGCGTGCAATGATGCATCCCGCTGATATAAATACTCTTGAGTAACTTGCGAGACCCGAGGGCGACCAGTATTATAACGTTAGCAAGCGTCCCCCTATCTTTGTTCCTGCTCAAGTGAGCCCAAGAAGCCTAAAGGAGCAAAATACAACCTATCTTTTTGCCAAAATACATCAAGATTATTTGCTGCTCGTAACGCGTAGAAGTCGTTTAGCGTTGTCCCGTAGGAATTTTGCATCTTTGCGGAAAAATCCGATATTGATCCAAGATTTCAGCTATCCCCATTCCAAATTTCGTCTAAATCTGCCCAGCCGTTTTAAAGTGAAGAAGAACCGCGCACAACTCATTAATCGTTATCCTGCAAGAACTATGCATATTAACGGGAAAAAAGTATGCTATGTATTAATCCAGGGTAAAGGCTATCTCCGTTTCTCATCCAAATCCGTCAAATAATTAATGAACACTATTAAATCATTAATTATTTAATTATTAGAGCAAAGTTCAATTACGGAATAAAAATGATCCTGTGTTAATCCAGGATGATTAGACCGTACCATTATCGCGATATAGTACTGCAAGTTCATGTACTGAGAAAAACTGTTTTTTTCTGTTGCAAACAGTTGTTGTTTTCTGTTGTTTTGTTCAAAATCGCCATTTAAAGCATATTTCTGGAAAACTGAGAATTTGTATTCATCTTTATTAGATGTTGATTATATGTAGCAAGTTTCAAAAGTCACGCTTTATTTGTTTCTAAAATATAGTTGTATGAAGTTAAGTATTTTTAAACTTTAATTTCACTTTTTTGCTTTTCTGAAAGCGATTTGGAAAAAATGCTGAAACAGGTATTTCTTTATTTTAAATAATAATTATGAATTCTGAGTTTCATGGTTCTAGAACAATCTTTAAAAAAAAATCCATACAAACTTCACCCCCCCATTTTCCCCCCTTCTTCCCCATTTTTCAAATTTTTTGTAGCCTAAAACCTATTCTGGACTTATTTAAACAGATCTGTGAAAACTTTATCTAAATCCGTTTGGCAGTTTTTACGTGATTGGCGTATAAACAAACAAACAAACAATTTTTTTTCAAATGGTCTTCTCGTGTTCAGTTACTCATTTTAAGTCGCCCTGATTGGTTCTTTTTTTTTAATCTCCAATGTATAGACTTTTTTGTCTTAAAGATTTTATTATATGTATAGATTAGTCGGTTTTAAGGACCTAGTCCTTGAGTGTATATCGAAGTTGTAAGAATGAATTTAACCGCTTACCTCTCCATACAATCTGCCAACTGCGAGAAACTGTTTCTTGATTTCATTTACCAACACAAATTATTCACTTTTCATTTTAAATTATGAAAACTGATACAGTTCGTTCGAACGGTTTGAACTTTATGTTTTGAGTACAAGTGTCAAAATACAACGTTCGAAAATTTATAGTCTTTCGGCCCAATGATTAAATATTAACATATTTAATTATTTTCTTACCATATTTCAACATTTCGTATTATTGTATAAATAAAAATATAAATTACACAGGTTTCCGTCATATTCATGCTGTTTCCTATATTTCTAAGTTAATTAAAATGATTCATAGTAATTTACTTTGCTTAGTGTTAGGTTTCTGAACGTACCTAGCCAGTAGATTCATGACTTTATTTGACTATAGTCACGTTTACGTATCGAGTTGGTATCGAGTTAACGTGAGTCAGTTTTAGAGATTCGTGCTACCAATAGCTTTCGTAAAAGTAAAGTAAAAGTTATCGAGTAGTAAAGACGATACCAAAGATAGAACATGGCAAGATGCCGTGTAATTAAGACGAATAAAATCAATATACGTCTCTCATTCTTGGTTATGGCATCGTATTGTGTGAAAAACAGGAACAAGCTTATAAGAATGACACCGTCTTGAACTTCCGAGTCACTTATGTAACCAGCTGGTTACACACTCACTCCTGCTTATTTTTACAATATTACGCGAGTTTCGCTTTAATTTCTGATGATTTTTATAAAAACCATTTTTACATGAACCATGGCTTATGTGGCCACTGGATGCAGCAGCGCAATGCGAGTTTTGAAAGAAAATAACGAAACGATATCTTTCCATCGGTAAGTTATCGACTACGGTTTTTAAGGTTTCTAGTATTTAATGAATAAAATAATTTATTCTGAGTAAAGTTTTTGTTATTGTTAACGTGGTACATAATGTGAAGTTTCATTTCAGCTTAATTCAGTAACTAAAATCATAAACCAAGTCATAACTTTACCAATTAGTGATGACCCACAACTTATCGACGATTGCATAACACAAGTTTATTATATGTCCTTTAATACGATGATGTTTATTGATTTGAGTTAATATCATCGAAATCTTTGTGTTTTTTATCTAAGTGACATGAAAATAATAACATTGCCGTTGCTAGAGATTTTGTCTGACCATATATGACGTCTAATAATAAATCACAATATTTTTTATCTACACACATATCATAAGTGCTCAATAACGCGTTCAAAAACCATAGAAAATGACCAGCATTATTACAACCAATGTTATTATAAGAATGTTCTTGTCTGTGGTAGTAGGTAAATCTGTTCTTTATTGGGTAGTATCTCTTAGTAGTCTGTGTTTATTGGTGATCACATTACCGATATCTCGTGACGTTATGAATTTGAATTTGGAACAGCTGTCAAAATTCAAGTTGGTCTGTATTCTAGTATCCACAGATATAACAGTTTTTAATTTAAACGCACGACATTTGATCTCGAGTGACATGACAATAGGGACTTCAGTCGTTTGTCTATGGTTTAAAAAAAAAAAAACGTTCGTCTTGGCGAATAGATCGAATGGCCGCCATGACTGTTAGTTGGTTTTTTGCTGTTACGGTTTTTTGCAGTTATGATATGTGTGTAGATAAAGTAATGTATGCAACTGTATATAATTAGGCCTTAAAACACTCGTGTGATCCTATTATGAAACTCGCTGACGCTCGTTTCATAAAACCACACTCGTGTTTTTAGGCCTCTCATGGCCAAAACTCATATATCATTATCGATAGGATGTCGATAAGACAGGAACAACACTAACATTCGTATATATAACTAACACAAATTTCTATAGACAACTGGCCACACAACAACAGATGCACAGATAAAACCCTATCAGTCGATGTTTTTATATAGCATTTTCTTAATGTAAAAAAGAGAAAACCGATGCGCATGTTTCGTCTTAATAATTTCCCATCCGGGTCATAGTTCATCCAAGTACGCGTATGACTCCAATATTCTTGCTCGGCTACTAATATTTCGGGGGATTTACTCATTTTTCCAAAATTCTGCTGATCTACTGATTTTTTCAAATACTAGCTTTACTTAAAAAGATGATATGTAATATAAAAACCTGCATGAACACACACAATTATCATGGTTTGGTTGGCACTATAAAATTGTCATTGTAAAATGGACTTAAGGTGGATCGCTGCGTATGAGGCGGGAATTTCAAATTTTTGACAGTTTTTAATTTATTGTGGCTAAATGGTGTAACTTTATATCAATTCAAGTAGCTTTCCGGTAGTAAAACACTGTTTTTTAAGGCGCTGTGTTTTGTTTTTTGAAGTTCAAGCTGCTGATTTTAAGTAATTGCGCATTAAATGCGTAATGGTTGATTGAAACATTAAGTGCGTAATTATTGAAAATAAGTACTTCAAATTCTCAAAATCAGAACATTCCATATTTGGCGACGATGAGATAATCCGTATGCACTTTGCTTGTTAAGTAAAGGTCTTATCTAATAATTAAAGTTTGATATAAATGTTTTTTTTTATAAATTATGGAATGGTATACCTACTTGAATCTAAGTGTTATCTTTTTTGTTATAAATGTTTAAAACAAGTTTAGAACTGTTATGTGTAAATATTTATTTTTGAATGATAAATAGCTAAATTTAATGTAATTACAACTCACAAATATATTTTGAAAAGGGAAAAAATAATTAAATAAATGGCATGACATTAAATATTTTATAACTATATTAATTTTACGAATACTCACTGACCTTGGGTTATACTGCCCTCATAATATTTCATTGTCTTCATATAATACCTTAAATTAAAATCGTAAATCTCATCAACAAGCGGCTGTAACTTAAGAATATAGACTAAATCATTACTTTAATTTTTTTTTCTAAAAATTATGAAAGTTAATTTCAATTGTCTTGCTTGTGCTTCTTCTTTTGGCTAACGTTGTAATGGTGACCCTCAGACGTCCTTTGGACACCAACAACTCCCGGCAGCTGTTTTATAATTCTGATTTTAAATTTTAATTCTTTAATTTCAATTTCTTTTCATAATTAATTTTTGATTCTTCTCCCCTAGTATAATGTTCACAACTCATTTTAATTTGGCAGCAATCGATTTCATATTTCCATGGTCCATCTTCACAACTCTTACAAGCTCCTGGCAGCATCCAACTTTAGATCAAAAACTTCAACCATTTCTCGCAATTTTTAATTTCTATTGTCTTCAATTCTTTTCTTTTCTCCACCTTGATTTTGAACCCACGTTAGATAAAATAATTTTGTATGACAAACCCTCTCATTCATCTTTGATTTTTGTTTTTTATCACATTTCTGTTTATATTTTCGGTTTAAATATTATATAATTATTATATTCAAAAATCACTTATTTGGTAGGTATATTTAAAATGTTTTTATTTATATTATTTTATGTATAAGCACTGTAAATGTCTGTAAAGTCATTTTTTTTTCTAATGTCTAGTCATTTCCACTACACTTTTACTTTGTCCTTGATTTTTCCACTATCCGTCAGGCAATAACTGGTCGGCGCGGCGCGCCGCCAGTGCCGCGCGAAGGCAGCACTGGCAGGATCGTCATGTGAGGATGCGCGATGATTGATACAACCGTTTGGGTTAATAGGTGTCTTTATTCTGTCTCAATGCATGTATTGTACAGGTATTTATATAAGGCAATGTATGGGAGAGTGCGAGTGTTCCGTAGCACACTACAACCAATCTTAGAGCGTGACGTCACCCCGTGCAAAACATCAATGTTGTTGTTGACATTTTCATAGAACAGAGCGTCACCAAAGCGTTACTAGTTATTATTTTACGGTTTTATCTTTTGTCGTTACGTTTATTCAGTTATTTAAAGTAATATACTGAAAGAGAACACCTTGGGATCTGGATTTATGAAAGGAAATAAACTTGCCCAGAATTGACGTCGTTATGCTTGGCAAGTATTTTCGCATCAAACAGCGACTTTTGCTCATCGGAATTCGGCAATGTTAAAACTTCGATGTAAGTATACATGAGAGTAATATAACTATTATAAGCAAAAATCTCAATATTTCAGTCTTGTTATCTATTATGTATTATTAATTGATTATATTTTGGCTACAGTTTTGACATATCTTGAGGTTAGAAATACAAAGTAACACAAACGATACTTTAATTAACTTTCATTCTCGTCTCGTAACAAATAATAAATATAATAGAATAATAGAATGTACCAGCTGCTTCACTTAATGCACAGATCGTAAAAGCAAACTCCGGAAATGGACAAATATCTCAGAAATCATGTCATACGCAGTAATACTAGCCAATCTTAATGCCATTGACACCTAATAATACGACTAATGTGGCTTTTTGTTACCCTTACTCTGTAAATGTGAAAAACGTGATTAATGTACTTAAATGAATAAACTTCATTTCAGGTCCTCACGAGATTCCTACAAAGATGATGCTGTCGGCTACGTACAAGTTAAACGAGAGTAAATTGTGTACTGTGAAGTGTAAAATATGCCCAAAGCATAAAGTTCATGCTAAGTTATAAAGATGCACACTCATTTTAGACAAAAAGAAAGAAAAGATTCTCTCTGTGAGGTGCGAGGACTGTGTCGCTTCACAGGGGGATGTAAACACGCGATTGCATTCCTTATGTGGGTCCATCGCAGAACTAAGGAACCCTCTTGCACTTCTGTTGAGTGCTACTGCAAAATATCCTCTTAATGAAAAGACCTGCACTAATTAATTATGTAAAGAATGGAGAGCTTACAACGCCCAAATGCAGCTACAAATGTTTTTACCACAAAAGAAAAAGTGTTATTATTGTGTAGCTGACCCATACTATCCCAAAAATAAAAAAGTGAATATAATAAATGTATCATTCAACCTTGCATATGTCAAAGATTTAATTAACAATAAATTATTAAACTTTTGGAAAACAAAGTGCACTTATGTGTAAATGAGTGCTTATTTAAATAAAAAACATATACGTGAAAAAAACACTTAACTGTTTTGGCACCAAAATCCGCCCCATTAAACGATTCTTTATCACTTTCTGTCTGGGTCTTTGGCTGGCTTAGGCGGTAGGCTTTACGGTCCATGTGTCAGAAATCCCTTGCCTGCCGTCGGGCATACTGAAAATCAGTGAAAACTGCAAGTACTGCGAAGATTTCTAATATTTCTAATTAGTCGCTCTGTTTTAAGCTGTGATCGCCCGGATTTATCGTGTCACTCAAGAATGCGTGTAGCTGTTTTTTTTGTCGTTCTATAAGTCAACATTTTTTCAAATTTTATTGCAGGAAAATTGAGGGAGAGTCATAAGTGAAATACTTATCTGTTTTGGTACCGCAATTCGCCCGATCAAAAGATTCTTTATCACTTTCTTTCTAGGTGTTTTAGCTGGCTTAGGCGGTAGGCTTTACGGTCCATGTGTCAGAAATCCCTTGCCTACCGTCGGGCATACTGAAAATCAGTGAAAACTGCAAGTACTGCGAAGATTTCTAATATTTCTCATTAGCCGCTGGGCTAACAGCTCTTAATGCCCGGATTTGTAGAAACAGTTATGAATGTTAGTAGCTGCCTTGCTTGTTGTTCCAAAAGTCAACATTTTGTAATTTTTTATGACAGGAATATTGAGAGAGAATCATATTAGTGAAAAAAACAATTTTCAGTTTTGGCATCGAATTCTGCCCCATCAAACGATTCTTTATCACTTTCCGTCTAGGCGTTTTAGCTGGCTTAGGTGGTAGGCTTTACGGTCCATGTGTCAGAAATCCCTTGCCTGCCGCTGGGCACACTGAAAATCAGTGAAAACTGCAAGTACTGCGAAGATTTCTAATATTTCTCATTAGCCGCTGGACTTACAGCTCTTAATGCCTGGATTTGTGGTAGCAGTTACGAATGCATGTAGCTGCCTTGCTTGTTGTTCCAAAAGTCAACATTTTGTTATTTTTTATAACAGGGAAATTGAGGGAGAGTCATATTAGTGAAAAAAATAAATTTCAGTTTTGGCATCGAATTCTGCCCCATCAAACGATTCTTTATCACTTTCTGTCTGGGTGTTTTAGCTGGCTTAGGCGGTAGGCTTTACGGTCCATGTATCAGAAATCCCTTGCCTGCTGTCGGGCATACTGAAAATTAGTGAAAACTGCAAGTACTGCGAAGATTTCTAATATTTCTCATTAGCCGCTGGGCTTACAGCTCTTAATGCCCGGATTTGTAGTAGCAGTTTCGAATGTATGTAACTGCTTTGCTTGTTGTTCCAAAAGTCAACATTTTGTTGTTTTTTATGATAGGAAATTTGAGATAGAGTCATATTAGTGAAAAAAACAATTTTCAGTTTTGGCGTCGAAGTCTGCCCCATCAAACGATTCTTTATCACTTTCTGTCTAGGTGTTTTAGCTGGCTTAGGCGGTAGGCTTTACGGTCCATGTGTCAGAAATCCCTTGCCTGCCGTCGGGCATACTGAAAATCAGTGAAAACTGCAAGTACTGCGAAGATTTCTAATATTTCTCACTAGCCGCTCGGTTTACAGCTCTGATTGCCCGCATTTGTGATAGAAGTTACGAATGCATGTAGCTGCCTTGCTTGTTGCTCCATAAGTCATCATTTAGTTATATTTTGTTACATAAAAATTGAGGGAGATTCATACGAGTGAAAAACATACTTTCCAGATTTGGCATCGAAGTCTGCCCCATCAAACGATTCTTTATCACTTTCTGTCTGGGTGTTTTAGCTGGCTTAGGCGGTAGGCTTTACGGTCCATGTGTCAGAAATCCCTTGCCTGCCGTCGGGCATACTGAAAATCAGTGAAAACTGCAAGTACTGCGAAGATTTCTAATATTTCTCACTAGCCGCTCGGTTTACAGCTCTGATTGCCCGCATTTGTGATAGCAGTTACGAATGCATGTAGCTGCCTTGCTTGGTGTTCCACAAGTCAATATTTAGTTATATTTTGCTACATAAAAATTGAGGGAGAGTTATACGAGTGAAAAAAATACTTTCCAGTTTTGGCATCGAATTCTGCCCCATCAAACGATTCTTAATCACTTTCTGTCTTGGTGTTTTAGCTGGCTTAGGCGGTAGGCTTTACGGTCCATGTGTCAGAAATCCCTTGCCTGCCGTCGGGCATACTGAAAATCAGTGAAAACTGCAAGTACTGCGAAGATTTCTAATATTTCTAATTTCTTTTTTCCGTTCTGACCGGCTGGATTTTAGGTGGCGTGTTACATATGTGTGCGTGGCTGCGCCCACCGCTTCGTTGTCTCTTTAATAAACGCCAGTGCGCAAATAGCAAGCCGTGGTTTCACTCGCTCCCTATCGCATATTTATCAGTGGCGACTCGCGTGCGCGTTCTACCCGCGTTATAAAAAAAGTTAAATGTCCGGGGTTAATTTTGGTTTTTTAACGAATTTCGACCACAGTGGGCAGGATTGGAAAGCCTATAAAAGTAGGCTCATTCAATATTTTATAGCGAATGATGTAGATGCAACAAAGGATGCGACGGGAACAAAGAGACGAGCCATACTATTGAGCGCACTCAGTGAGGGCACCTACAAACTGGCAGCGGACTTGGCGTTGCCGAAAGAGCTGGACAGCGTGCCGTACGAGGATATATTGACTCTTCTAGATAATCACTTTACACCGGCACGCGTCGGGTTTAGCGATCGTCACAACTTTTATTCTGCAACACAACAGCCGGGCGAGTCTCACACCGAATGGGCGGCGAGACTGCGCGGCCTGACCGCTCGCTGCAAATTCACTGACGTGGAGGAGGCCCTGCGCGATCGCTTCGTGATGGGAATGTAGCCGAGCCTCGAAAAGGAGAAAATGTACGCAGAGAAGCTTGAAGGCTTAACGTTAGCTAAAGCGGTGCAGTTAGCGGAAAACGTCCGATGCGCCCGGGCAGCCGCCGTAGCATCCGCGGCAGGCCCCCTCGTACCTGCTTCCGAACAGCTGTTCAAGATATCTAAAGATATTAAGGGAAACGATAGTTTGGCCAAAGTGCAGTGTACAGTGTGCGGCTATAACAACCACAAGGCGTCCGAGTGTCGATTTGCTAGATATGTGTGTAAAAAGTGTAAAGTTAAAGGTCACTTACGAAGAATGTGCACGAAAGTGAAATATGTGGGTATGGATGCCGAGAACGAGGGCGGTGGCGATGACGGTGAGTTGTATAATATCCGATCGGTGCGGGGGGAACCCATGGTGGAATTGATAACAATTCGTGGATCAAAATTTAAATTTGAAGTCGACAGCGGATCCGCAGTCACGGTCATATCACAAAAAACGTACAATAACAATTTTAGTGATGTACCGTTAATTCCTACGAACAAAAGGCTACAAAGTTACACTGGGGAAATTATTAAATGCCTAGGTACAATTATGTTGCCCGTCACATTCTCAGGGAACACCCATACGCTCAATGCACACGTCGTCTGCGATGGCGGCCCGCCGTTGCTAGGCAGAGATTTCATCTCTTTGTTTAAGTTGCAGTTAACTCCCGTACATTACTGTAGCAGTGCAAACATTGTTGGGAAATTACAATCGGAATATCCACATCTGTTTTCAGATAAATTAGGATGTTACAACAGGTCAAAAGTTACTCTGACGTTAAAACAACATTCTAAACCTATTTTTATCAAGTCAAGACCAATTGCATTTGCGTTGCGAGAAAAAATCGATAAAGAAATAGATAGATTGGTCGACTTAGGAGTACTTATACCAATAGATCATTCTGAGTATGCGTCGCCGATCGTGCCGGTTTTAAAGCGCAACGGGGACGTCAGGCTATGCGTAGATTACTCGGTGAGTATAAACAAACAACTAGTCGTAGACCAGTACCCGTTACCTACCGCTACAGAGTTATTTTCTAAACTACATGGGGGTAAAAAATTTACTAAGCTCGATTTATCCATGGCTTATAATCAGTTCATGCTGAGTGAGGAGTCACAAGCTTTAACTTGTATAAATACACATCGCGGCTTGTACAAGTATACACGTCTAGTGTTCGGCCTGGCAAGCGCGCCGGCCGTGTTCCAACGCGCCATGGAAAGCTTGCTGGCCGGCATGGACGGCGTGCTGTGCCTACTGGACGACGTATTGGTCACGGGCCGTGACGAGCAAGAACACATGCAACGGTTGCATGCCGTCCTCAAAAGACTACAAGATGCGGGATTGACCCTACATAAGGAGAAGTGTGTATTTTTCCAAGAAGAAGTTAGCTACTTAGGGTACATTATCAACAAGGACGGTTTAAAAAAATCGTCGGATAAGGTAAAAGCTATGTTAGACGCTCCAAAGCCAAAAAATGTAAGCGAGCTGCAGTCCTTCCTAGGACTGATAAATTATTATAGGAATTTTGTACCTTCCGCGTCCTCCATACTAAGTCCTTTGTACGACTTATTAAAAAAGAATATTAAATGGAACTGGTCCGAAACGCATGAAAATGCTTTTAATAAAATTAAACAATGTTTAGCCTCAGACCAAGTGCTGGCCCATTTTAACCCAAATGCGAAAATTATCCTCACGGTTGATGCGTCGCCGACTGGCTTGGGTGCAATTTTGTCACAGATTGACTCAGATGGTTGTGAAAGACCGGTATCGTTCGCTTCGCGTAGTCTTAATGCAGCTGAAAAACGTTATGCGCAGATACAGAAAGAAGCAACCGCCATCGTGTTCGGAATACGAAGATTTCACCAGTACTTATACGGGAGGTCAACTCCGTTCATATTACGTACTGACCACAAACCTCTTATTTCCATTTTCCGTCCCGAACGTGGCATTCCTGAAGTATCTGCGAATAGATTGCAACGATACGCAATGTTTTTAAGTGGCTACAATTATAGTATTGAATATGTACGTAGCTCGGACAACAGCGCGGATTACCTGTCGCGCGCATGCCTGCCCGCGTCGGCCGGGCGGGGCGCGCGCGGCGCGGCGCGGGCGCCCGCGGGCGCTGACTCAGGCGCCGACCCGCACTGCGATGAGGACCGAGCTGCGTACATATGTTTTGTTATGGAAGGTAGTTTACCAATTTCCATAAATGAACTACGCGACGAAACGAAAAAAGATGTTGTTCTCGACAGAGTCGTGAAATATACGTTAAACGGATGGCCCCGTAAAATAACTGATATTCTGATTAGGCCATTCTACTTATGCCGAACACAGCTGTCATTGGAAAACGGTTGTTTAATGAGGGGACATAAAGTAGTTATTCCCGAAACATTACGTAAGCGAGCGTTATTAGAGTTACACACTTCTCACTTAGGTATTGTCAAAACTAAGGCTGAAGCGCGTTCAAGATTTTGGTTCCCAGGTATAGACGAATGTATAGAAAAAATGATAGGCACTTGTGAGGTGTGCATTCAACTGCGGCCGTCGCCCGCGCGAGCGCCCGTCGCGCATTGGGATCTTCCGCCGCGACCATTTCATAGGGTTCATATCGACTTCCTCGGCCCGATAAACAATCGCACGTACTTAGTCGTCGTAGACGCCTATAGCAAGTGGGTCGAAGCTTATGACATGGGAACTTCAGTTGCTTCTGCGGCGGTTGTAGATAAATTATATAGGTTTATATCCAGGTTTGGCCTGCCGCACACCGTGGTGAGCGATAACGGCACAGCTTTTTGTTCGCAAGAATTTCATAAATTTTGTGATCTAAATGGTATTAAACACGTTACATCACCGTCTTATCACCCTGCGAGTAACGGTCAGATAGAGGTATTCGTCAAGGTTATTAAAAAAGGAATAAAATCTAGCTTGATGATAGGCCGTAATGCTAGGGAAAGTAAAAATAAGTTGTTACAGTACGTGTTTAACTATCGGAATTCTATCAATTCTACCACAGGGTTCTCGCCGGCGCAACTTGTTTACGGGCGAAAACTGAGATCTCGTTTGGATCTACTACACCCCGTGGCGTCACCTCCGTCGGACTCGGCACTCGCCCTGGCTAATATTGTTAAAAATAAACAGTGTTTACAGAGTAAGAAACTTGATAGACGGAACAAACAAGCATTCTTACCAGGGGAACATGTATTATATAAAAAGTTTTCCAATAAAAACAAGTTCATATGGTGTAAAGGAATAATTGAAAAGAGAATAGGCAAAGTGCTATATTTAATTAAAAATTTGTCATCTTTATTGCTAATTAAAAAACATAAGGATCATCTACTAAAATATAAAGGTACCGTCAGCAACTCCAGTCGTTGGGAACACTTGGGAACTCCAAACTCATGCGTACCCATACCCGTAGCGTCATCTTCATTATTGACGACCGCGCCGCCGCCGCCGCCACCGCCGCAGCCAATTAGTGCAGCGTCAACCACTACGGGATCGTCCTCGAGAACGCATCCAGCAAATATAGAGGAAGAGGAAGAAGGAACTAATGAAGTTCGTCCCTTAGCGGACCAGGCGGATGTGGCATCGCCAACTCAAGGAGTATTGGCACCTCCTCCGTCAAATCCAAATAATGACGAAGAATTTTATGAGGCAGAAGATCTTCAGCTCCCGCTAAGACTGCAGGCGGATAGAAGTGAAACCCTGACGGTACCCAAGAGACTGTTGCGAAAGCGTACCAATGTTAGTTTTAAGAAATATTTTTAAGTAGTTTCTTCTCTTATAATTTAACCCTTTTATATAGTGTGTTTATTAAAGGGGAGGATATGTTACATATGTGTGCGTGGCTGCGCCCACCACTTCGTTGTCTCTTTAATAAACGCCAGTGCGCAAATAGCAAGCCGTGGTTTCACTCGCTCCCTATCGCATATTTATCATGACGCATTGATTTTAGATACTTATAAAGCTGCAGTATTGGACATTGCGTATAATTTTTAGAACCCCCTCGAATGTCTTTGCAGTCGACGAGAATCTCGAATAATTAAGTGAGTTCGGCTGCTCGCTCAGCAGCCAATCTCGCTATTAGTTAGGAGATTCTGCTGTAGCGTTGATAATTTGATCGTTTACTTATATAAGTAAACGTTTTCCGTTCTGACCGGCTGGATTTTACGTGGCGCATTGATTTTAGATACTTATAAAGCTGCAGTATTGGACATTGCGAATAATTTTTAGAACCCCCTCGAATGTCTTTGCAGTCGACGAGAATCTCGAATAATTAAGTGAGTTCGGCTGCTCGCTCAGCAGCCAATCTCGCTATTAGTTAGGAGATTCTGCTGTAGCGTTGATAATTTGATCGTTTACTTATTTAAGTAATTCCGCGTATTTTTAATACATAGTATTAAGACATTCGAGGGGGTTCTAAAAATTATTCGCAATGTCCAATACTGCAGCTTTATAATTATCTAAAATCAATGCGCCACGTAAAATTCAGCCGGTCAGAACGGAAAAAAGAAATTAGAAATATTAGAAATCTTCGCAGTACTTGCAGTTTTCACTGATTTTCAGTATGCCCGACGGCAGGCAAGGGATTTCTGACACATGGACCGTAAAGCCTACCGCCTAAGCCAGCTAAAACACCCAGACAGAAAGTGATAAAGAATCGTTTGATGGGGCAGACTTCGATGCCAAAACTGAAAATTGATTTTTCACTATTTTTCAGATATGATTTTTTAGTTGTTTTGAAGGACTTTTGAAGGCTTTTAATTCGAAAAAATACATGACTTCTCAATTTTGTCGGGTTATCGTTGGCCGCTAACTTCACACCGGTCGTACTAAATGTACTTAGTACTAATGTCAAAATAACTTTGAACACTTAAGTACGTATAACGGTTAAAAATTTATAGATTAAAATTTGACATGAGGTCTCACGAGGATACCCAATTTATTAAAAGATTAAGTATATATTTTCAGGACTTCGCTCTCAGTACTCAATGCTGACGAACTTTTCCCTTCGGATAATGAATCGTCGGCGCAAGAGGAACCGGCAGTAAATTTTATCAAGAAAAAAAAAAGAAAGCGCTCTAAGGCGATGGCTTCAGAAAGAACAGAAGCTTCAGAAAAGACAACGACGGCTTCGGAAAAGTCGTTGGCTTCAACAAAGCCGACATCTTATTCGAAATCTGCTAGTTCTACAACGACAGCAGTAGCGGCAAAGAAGATAAAAATTAATCTGTCACGAAACCACAACTGACTGCTGAGGATTTTTTTGGGAGCGATAGTGAAGAAGATGAGGACAAAACTGAGAAGGCTGGTAAAAAATACCGTCCGTTAATATCATACCTCTCGCGTAGGGGTGCCGCGAGGCCTTGAGCGCCAATCATTTATAAAGAAACCTGGTTCGCATTACGTAGAACTTAAGGTATATAGTTGTAGCGAAATCGAGCGTGTATCACCTATGAACAGGTGGCGTCAGGCCGTAGTAACAGTAAAAAATCGAACTTACGAAGGCACCGCTGCTTGGGGACATCTTTAAAATTTATTCAAGAAACACGCAATGAATATAAAAGCTGCCCGAAAACTTTTATGAGCTCTTATTCTTAACTACTCTTGCCTCTATTAATTACAATCTAGTGACTATACCTACTATGTACTCATTTAACCCTAGAATTCTACAATTGTATAAAATTATTAATAAAACATTATATACGATAACTTTGCTTATATATATAGGGTGAATTATATTACATTAGGTATGGAACAAAGAAAATATTAAAATTAAAACATAAACCATAAGTCCGCGTATTTTTTTGTGCAATAAGATTATATAAATAAATAAACATCCTTTAATTTAATTTTTATTTTATTTTCAGTTACATTCAGTGCTAACACCTCCTCATCAAGTGTTTTAATTCAGTGCGATAAATGTCAAATTGATGTACCTAAACATAAATTCCAATACCATACGAGAACTAATATACATAAACCAAATTGCTTACTGAAAACTGAATTTGAAAATATTGAAATTGTTGTGACTGCTTTTTGAAATAGAATTATTACATACCGAATAAGTCCAATATTGTAAGTCGAGTACCTCACTCCAGAGGCGTTTCTGTGCGACATTAAGAACGATATTCTAAAACTTATTGAAATGTTATTACGCAAACATAATTGTATAAAAGTCAATTTCGAACTCTTTGCATACTTTATGTTTCCAAAAATAGACTGTTCTAATAGAAATTGGCTGTTCACTTTTTAATTTAAATATGACTATAATAAATAATTGTATGTTTGTGACATTTCTAAGTATTAACACTTAATTTGTATTCCAACCAATTATGACATCACATTAATGACATCACAGTGTAATTCTTATCTTAGAGCACATTGTGATGTTTCTCGCCAAACGAGCCGTATTAAATTTATCTTTTGTAGTCCTACAGCTTGAGTATGTCATGCTCGCTTAAAGGGCATTGCTTACGGTGGCGTCGTTGATCAGGTCGCCACCTTCCCTGCAATATGGTTAAGGGAGACGATGGCTGAGATACGCGTCATACTCGTGATCGGGTGCTGTTTGTGGGGTCCAGACTATTCATGCTGCAAAGACTGTAAGTCTCAAAAAAAGCCTAACATGTAGGTAGGTACTCTAAAATGCGACTTGGTGTGGGAGACTTCATCGTGTTCTCTATTTAAATAATTAAATAGAGAACACGATGTCATTCATCAACTGATCAACAAATCATTTATGTATATAACTAAATGTGTATATTAAGTTATTATTGTTATGGTTCTGATTTTTGTTGGATTTTCAACATTTTTTTTGTTATTTTGTTTGTTTCTTCTTGTATATGTCCATTTATTATGCTTATGGGTTTTAATAATTTACCTCATTTTGCACACTTGCAGTATGCGGTCGCTTTAAACGGTTTACTTAGTAATCGGTGTTTTTTATTTTTATTTTAAATATTTAGCTATGCCTATTTTGAATCCACAAGCTTAATATTTATGTACTATTTTGGTGGAGGCGTTTTACACCTCTGCTAAGCATAGATTAAGGTAATTAATTTGTTTTTTGACCCTTAGAGACTATACATCTCTAAGTTATTTAGACTAAGTATTTGATTGTTATTATTTCAGGGACCATATACATCCCCAATTTTTTTTTTGATCTGTGGACCCTATACATCTCCTGATCATTCTTAACTAGTGCCAGTACGTTCAATATGCTTAAAGCTTGCTGTGCTGTTTACTGGTTTTTTTTTATATTTTTTATGTAACTTGTGTATGCCATGTACTATTGTGATAAATTGCACTGTAATCTGTTTTGACAAGAGAAGAAAAAAAAAAAACTTCTGAGTTTCTTGCGGCGTTTCTTCTCAGTAGTATCTTCCATTTTCCGAAGCGCTAGTAGATTCAGACATGTAAAAGAGCCTATATGGCCTACTTGCAATATATATTTTTCATTTTAATTTTGATTTTCAGACAGGCAGCAGCAGCAGTTAAAGTCTTTTAATACCAAGTACGAGGTTGTTTGTAAAAATCATGACTTCGATGATTTGTATACGAGAGCAATAAACACATTCCAAAGGAAGGTTATGCAATTTAATGAACGCGAGTCTGGGTGGTTATTTACCGCCATTAGACTTAGAAATTAATATCAATTAATATTGTCCTATGAAAGGTGGCATTTATGTAGATCTACCGCAATCAATTAAGAATACGAAAGCTTGTTTAAATATACAGAACAATGACAATCACTGTTTTTTGGGGTGCATAGTAGCTTCACTATATCCCACGAAAAATAATGCATGCAGGCATAAATCGTATCCACCCTATTCAAGTATACTCAATACTGAAGAAATGTCATTTCCATCATCTCCTAGCGATATCAAATTGTTCGAAAAAAAGAATCCTGAAATAAGTATTAATATTTATGGCTTAGACAGACAATGCATCATCACAGCACCTCTATATATGACTAGTTTAATAAAAAAGCACCATGTGAATTTATTGTATATTCAAAAAAATTATGTAGGACATTACTGTTTAATTAAAAACTTAGTGGGGCTTGTGCGTCGACAAATTTCACACCATAATGGCATAATGTTTCTATGTGATGCTTGTTTGCAGTTTTTCTCAAGTGAATCTAAGTACAGTCACAGTATAGTTATAACCAGTAAGGAATCTACGTACAAACGCTCGGAACCGATGCACGCACACAGACGCACGCTCAACACGGCCGCTAAGGCTGCTAAGGCGGCCGTCAGTCGCGGCTGCCGCGTCGAGACGGGTAGACGCGGTATGCGTCTGTTTATCGCGTCGCGTGCGCCTGCGCCCCAGACAGTCCGCGAGCTTATTAAAGATACCAGGAAGGTATTGCGTTGTACATGGCTGCTTAAACTCGATTTTTTCAAAGCCAGGGCTTTAATTTTTTAGACTCCCTGGTGATGTTAAAAGGTAGGAATGATTTATAATTATTAAATAATAGGTAGTTATTTTCTTAACACATTTTTATTAGATCGAGATGTAATATTTATAAAAATCTAAGAAGCCGCATTTCCCCTTTGGCTCTTTTGGTGAGGTACCTAGTACCGTTAAGAAAATAAGAGAAAGCAGCCGCCATTTTGAACTTTTTAGCTATTTGACCGATTGCTTTCAAAATCGATATCTAAGGAACTTTGTGGTCTCCGACAACAAATCCGCTAACAGAATGAGAAAATATAGCCGCCATCTTGGAATTTTTAGTTACTCGACCGATTGCGTTCAAAATCGATATCTAAGAAACTTTGTCGTCTCTGACAACAAATCCGTTAAGAAAATAAATAAAAGTAGCCGCCATCTTGAAATTTTTAGTTGTTCGACCGATTGCTTTCAAAATCGGTATCTAATATTACGGGAGGTCACGACAAATTTGGCAACGATCACCAATATGGCTGATCGGAAGCTCACAAGATAAAGGGCAACTCCGTGATGCCAAATATGTCGGTCTGCCTGCGCTAAGTGGGTGCGTTATCGAAATATGGCGCCTGCAAAACCAGTTATTGTTCCCAAAAAAAAAACGATAAGTAAAATGGCTGAATAAAGTACAGAAAGGAAGTACCGGTTGCACTCATGTGAATTCTGCTAAAACTGAACAAATATTTGGTCGCGTTTCGAAGTTCAGCTCGTTTAAAGACCCTTGATCGTTGCCAAAAAAAAACGATAACGGAAATGGCTGAATATGACGTGGTATAAAGTATCAGTATGTACGAGCTTAATGCACCAAAACTGAAAAAATCTTTGGTCGCGTTTCGTAGTTATGAAGCGGTCTAGGTTACAAAATCTAATACATTGTTGGAGTATTTTTTCAAAAGCATTGGATAAATCAAGTTCAAACATATTTTTGGGGAATAAGCACAGTGTCAAAAATATCCTCCTACACTTCTTTAGCAAACCTACCCTCCTCCGGTTAGGGGTAAGTAAGATCTGGTATCCAAATGGAAGACAAATTCTTTCTCACCTGCTGAATCTTATCAGTTTCTGGGGGCCTAGCACGCTAGCTTTTATCGATGACATAAAGCATTTATCCCGTTCTAAGCAGTATGCGTGTGCAAAAGGGACGAATGTTTTATGTCCGCGATAAACGCTAGTGTGCTAGAGGGGTTGGATCCTATTCATTTCTTGTTCATCCACATCGACATTTAACGAAAAACAACCCTTAAACTTAACAGTTGTAGTTACGTTCTAATGAACGTAACGACATCATTACATAATTGCTACCGTCAAATCGAGGTTTGATGATAATAATTATAAAAAGGCTTCGTTTATAGTTCTAAAGTGAGTTTAATTTTCAAATGCTGCGTTTCTTTTGATTTATGATGATGATGATGGATTTGCAACTAGTTTCATCCCCAAAGCTTTGAGCCCTTTTCAGATCTCGTGTTTAGTGGCAGACTGATATAATAATAGCCTATGTACGAGTATGACGAAACATTAAAAAAATACATACTTCAGCTTAAATTCAATACAACTGTTAAGTTTAAGGGTTGTTTTTCGTTAAATGTCGATGTGGATGAAAAAAAAAATGAATAGGATCCAGCCCCTCTAGCACACTAGCGTTTATCGCGGACATAAAACATTCGTCCCTTTTGCACACGCATACTGCTTAGAACGGGATAAATGCTTTATGTCATCGATAAAAGCTAGCGTGCTAGGCCCCCAGAAACTGATAAGATTCAGCAGGTGAGAAAGAATTTGTCTTCCATTTGGATACCAGATCTTACTTACCCCTAACCGGAGGAGGGTAGGTTTGCTAAAGAAGTGTAGGAGGATGTTTTTGACACTGTGCTTATTCCCCAAAAATATGTTTGAACTTGATTTATCCAATGCTTTTGAAAAAATACTCCAACAATGTATGAGATATTGTAACCTAGACCGCTTCATAACTACGAAACGCGACCAAAGATTTTTTCAGTTTTGGTGCATTAAGCTCGTACATACTGATACTTTATACCACGTCATATTCAGCCATTTCCGTTATCGTTTCTTTTTTGGTAACGATCAAGGGTCTTTAAACGAGCTGAACTTCGAAACGCGACCAAATATTTGTTCAGTTTTAGCAGAATTCACATGAGTGCAACTGGTACTTCCTTTCTGTACTTTATTCAGCCATTTTACTTATCGTTTTTTTTTGGGAACAATAACTGGTTTTGCAGGCGCCATATTTCGATAACGCAACCACTTAGCGCAGGCAGACCGACATATTTGGCATCACGGAGTTGCCCTTTATCTTGTGAGCTTCCGATCAGCCATATTGGTGATCGTTGCCAAATTTGTCGTGACCTCCTAGTCTATAAGGAACTTTGTGGTCTCCGACAACAAATCCGCTAACAGAATGAGAAAATATAGTCGCCATCTTGAAATTTTTAGTTACTCGACCGATTGCTTTCAAAATCGATATCTAAGGAACTTTGTCGTCTCTGACAACAAATCCGTTAAGAAAATAAATAAAAGTAGTCGCCATCTTGAAATTTTTAGTTATTCGACCGATTGCTTTCAAAATCGATATCTTAGGAACTTTGTGGTCTCCAACAACAAATCCACTAACAGAATGAGAAAATATAGCCGCCATGTTGAAATCTTCTAATTTTGTTTTTTTTTATCATTTTGATTTTTTTTTAAGTACCCAATTCTATTTGTAATCTAGTTAATCATTATACCTAGGTAAAACCAAATAAACGTTTTAATCAAAAAACTTTTCAATTTTACAAAAGTTAAGAGCGACACCCATAATGTACCTACTTATGAAGAGTATCTATGGGAAAATGTATTTGGAGCCAAAGAAAATACATATTATACGTTTAAATACTGATTTTATATTTTTAATTGATTTTATATCGACACTGGAAAGCCAATACGACTGACACCTATCACAGTGTGGCCAGATCTAAAGTAAATCAAAATGGGGTTTTATCTGATGTACATTATAACCAAACACAAATTAATTTTTGCATTTTAAAACAAATAATTCAACACGCCCCCTCAAAAATTAATCACCACTTATATAAACAAAAATAATAAGCATAAAGCCTAAACAGAACGTATGTGACTTCCAAGTGTTCCCTGGGGAACTATAACAATTATTGGTTCAACATTTGTTGCTAGGATTAGGGAAAACCCAGGAAAAACCTAATCAAACCAATTAATTTAATTTCATGAAATTATTCAACTTTTTCATGTATTAATAAAGAAACAAAAAAATATATATATATAGTACTTCATAACAAGAAAATTAATCGACTAGTTTTATTCTAAACCCATTCTTCCTCTGAAGCCTTGAAAAGTGATTGCGGGTAACGGTTTAGTCAACGCGTCTGCCAGCTGCTGACCTGTGGGAATGTAATTTAATTTAATTACATTTTTCTCTATTTGCTCCCTCGAAAAATGATATTTGATGTCAATATGTTTTGACCGTTTATGACTTGTGGGGTTATTGGCAATACTGATACACCCATTATTATCCTCATAGATAATAATAGGCTGATCTATGTTTATGTTGATACTGACAGCTAAGGACCTGAGCCATAACGCTTCCCTCACAGCCTCATACAACGCCATATATTCAGCCTCGGTAGATGAGGCCGCGACTGACAGCTGTTTCTTTGTATTCCACGTTATTGTACACTGCTCAAATAGTTTGAATAAAAAACCAGTTGTACTTTTTCTGTCACGTGTATCATTACCACCCCAATCTGAGTCTACATACCCACATAAAATATTATTATACTCACACCGTTTGTAGCATAATTTTAGATTGACGGTACCTTTTAAATACCTAAGTACCCTTTTAAGACACTGCCATAGCTCTTTATTGTTTTTATTTGTATATCTACTTAGTATATTAATACTTGTGCTTAAATCTGGTCGAGTACATAACATGATATACATCAAACAACCGATAACGTTTCGACATGGAGCGTTATATTTGTCGTCTGAATTCAATGCCTCATAATTCAGTTTATTTTCCAGCGGGGTACTAACGGGGTTGCAATCGAGCATATTAAATTTGCTTAAAACTGTGTTTATGTATGCACTCTGGTCTAAAGTTATTTCGTCATTTGACCTAGTAACTCTTATGCCAAGAAATAATTTTATTTCTTTTAAGTCAGACATTTCGAATTTGCTCATTAAGTACCTTTTGAATTTATTTAGTGTTTCAATTTCGGCACACATTACAACCAAATCATCTACATATAATACTACATATATGTTTTTATGAACATCGCCCTTATCTAACATATATAAGCATCTATCAACTTCAGAATTTTTAAAACCCTTTTCTTTAAGTGAGCGTTCAAACACTTCAAACCAGCACCTAGCCGCTTGTTTAAGTCCGTATAATGATTTATTTAATTTACAAACATAATTATCTTTGCCAATCACACCCTCAGGAACTGTCATATAAATATCTTGTTTTAACTCGCCATTCAAAAAGGCTGTTTTGACGTCCAAGTGATGAACTAATAAATTAAATTGGTTGGCAAAGGCAATCATGAATCTAAAACTAGCTATTCTAGCTACTGGAGCAAACGTTTCGTCATAGTCCGTGAGGTATTCCTGACTAAACCCTCTAGCGACGAGTCGTGCCTTGTATCTTATTGGCCTACCGAACTCATCATTTTTGATAGTAAAAATCCATTTACAGTCTACGATGTTTTTGTTTTCGGGTCTTGGTACTAATGTCCATGTTTTATTTACAGAAAGAGAATTTAATTCATCTTTAATAGCGTTTTCCCACTGAACCCTATCGTGTCGGTCTTTGATCTCGTAATATGAATTTGGTACTTTACATGAAATAGATTGTTGAGCACTCAATAAATAATCATCATCATGCTCTTTATAAGATTTAGCGGGACGACATTTGAGTCTATCACTCCTTCTAAGTTCAACTTCATTATCTGTGGTTTCTGTGTCTTGTATCTGTGATGGCACATTAACTGATAATTCAGTATCTGATATGTCATGGCTTACCTTGCGAATTTTACTAGGACAATCATGGTCATCAGATTTCGATTTATCTGATTTCTTGCTGTCAGAGTTTCGGGACTTTGATGTTACTGATTTAAGATGAGTATCAGTTTCATTACGAGAATTTTCATTATTCTCTTCAGGCTTCAGGGCAGGCCTGGACTGAACAAAGTCAATCTCGTCCACGATAACATCTCTGACCACAACAAATTTTTCACTCTCTGGGTTCCAAACTTTATAACCATTTGGTTCATAGCCCATTAATATACCTTTCCATGATTTGTCATCGAACTTCGCTTTAGTAGTTTTGTTATGCACATAAACTGTTGAGCCAAAAACTTTTAAATATTTTATTTGCGGCTTTCTATCGTGCCACATTTCGAATGGTGTTTGTGAAAGTTTGAGAGCTTTCGTTGGTGTTATATTTATTAAATAAACAGCAGTTAGCACTGCTTCTCCCCAGAAATGCTTTTCTAGTTTAGAGCCGTTTATCAAAGAACGAGCTTTTTCTGTAATGGTTCTCACCATTCTCTCAGAAACACCATTCAACTGTGGAGTTCTTGGAACGGTCAAATGATAAGTAATTCCTTTGTCAACACAATACTTTTTCATTTCAGTGGATAAGTACTCTCCGCCATTATCACAATACAAATTCACTAATTTAGTGTTGAATTTTGTCTCACTTTTTGCCACAAAATCTTTAAATGCCGCGAATACGTCCGACTTATATGTTATCAGATACGTAACACAGTAATGAGTAAATTGATCAACAAAAAGCACGAAATAGTTCTTGTTGTCAACAGTTGTAGGAGTGATAGGCCCACAGACATCCGAATGTACGACAAACAATGGTCGCTTAATATAACTTTTATCTTTTGTCAGGTTAAACGGTAGTCGACTCTGTTTCCCGTTTATGCACGCTTCACATAAATTGTCATTAGGCATTACTGCATCAATTTCATTGACGTCATCTACCATATTATTATTTTTCAATTCCAGAAATTTATTTTTACTTATGTGGCCTAAACGTTGATGCCACAATGTATAATTATTTTTGTTACTATTGCACACTTGGGAAACAGGGTGACTTAAGATTACCGCTGCTTTAAAATCTATAGCAATCAAATTATTAGTTGACCTACCTTGCATGATCGTTTTACCTTCCTTGCATATTTGAGCACCTTGTTGATTGAAGATGATTGTCAATCCAGCTCGCTGCATTTTTGAAACGGACAATAAATTGTACGGAACCTCGGGGCAGAAGAGCACGTCCTCCAATACTCCTTGAATGCCCATGTCACTAGTGACGTGCAGGGTTCCCTTTTTGGTAGCTGAAATGAATTGGCCATTTTTAGCAATTGAAATTTTTAGTGGAGGGTATAAGTTGGTAATATTAGAGAAAAGATCTTCCCTGTTTATTATGTGGTCTGAAGCTCCTGAGTCTAACAGGAATGTTATTTTGTCTTCCTTATCCTCTTCTTGGTACTCTCCGGTCATAAAGGCAAACCCAGAATAATCGTTAGACGTGGCGGGTTGATTCATTTCTACCGCCTGTACTGTTCTTGTCCTACCCGTATTTTTCTGTTGGTTCGTCATCCTTTTGAAATAATAACAGTTGTTCTTGAGGTGTCCTTTACGCCCACAATGATGACACTTTATAAAACTGGTCTTCTTTTTTCGATTGTCTCTTTTGAAATTATTATTAAAGGTTTGTGGGTGTTCAAATTTTCTTTTTCGAGATTCAGGCAGGCTTCTTTCAACTTGTAAAACTTTTAGAGTTGTGTCGGTAGATTCATTTTTAAGTTTTACTTCGTGGTCCAAAAGTCTCGTTTTGACGAAGGCCAGCGTTAAGTTGTCTTCGGTCAAAGTCTCTATCGCGGTTATGACGCCATCATAAGTGGTGGGTAATGTGAGAAACAAGTGAGCCACTGTATCAGTTTCTTCTAATTTGGCACCCGCTGCAAGTAATTCAGTGATTAAGTCGTCAAAGCTTGCAAAATGTTTAACTAGCGGGACATCACCTTGTAGTTTTAGGGCCAATAACTTTTTTCGCAAAGCCAGTTGGGTAGCAACACTTTTCCGCTCATACAATGAGTCCAAACTTTGCAAAATTTCTTTTGCCGTGCTGTCTTCTTTTGCAAAACCGAGATAGGAATCGGATAAATATTCCACGATCACACTTTTAGCAATCCGATTGTTTTTCTCCCACTCACTGGATCGCAATATTGGGTCTTGATCTATCACTTTAATCACGTCCATTTCACATAATAATGCACGAATTCTAAATTTCCAGACGCTATATTTCTCTCCGTCAAATGGTTTTATATTTCTTTTCATTTTTAAATTGTCCATCTTGAAAACAAGTTTGTAACGGTTGGATTTTAAACGTGCACGCTTTCAATGTTATTTTATCGAACTGTAATTACTTTAAACACATGCACTGGACCCATAACCTATGGGAAAATGTATTTGGAGCCAAAGAAAATACATATTATACGTTTAAATACTGATTTTATATTTTTAATTGATTTTATATCGACACTGGAAAGCCAATACGACTGACACCTATCACAGTGTGGCCAGATCTAAAGTAAATCAAAATGGGGTTTTATCTGATGTACATTATAACCAAACACAAATTAATTTTTGCATTTTAAAACAAATAATTCAACAGTATCTAGTTTTCGCATAAAAAGACCTTACTAGTTGAGATACAGTGCTAAACAAAAAAAAAAACAATTTTACAAAAAATAAGGGGACAACCCTAACGCTCTATTGGAGCGTAGGTATCTAACTCCACAAACAGGCCTAGTTTCGGTACTGTTTATTTATATACTGTGGTACAGTTCACATAATTGCTCTAGTGTTAACAATTTTACCTGAGAAAAATAACATACTTCAGTTTAAAAATTATGACAGACAACAAAAAAATAATTTCGTTATTTATGCCGACTTCGAAAGCATGTTAATAAACTGTTCGGATACTAAAACAAAAAATACCCAAAACTTGAAACTACATATACCGTCCTGTTTTGCATACTATATAAGCTGTTCACATAATTCTAGTCTTAACAAATATGTCTCATATAGGGGTTCAGATTGCGTAGAAGTTTTTGTGAAGTATTTAATTGACGATGCTAAATATATACATTCAATATTATTACAACTTAATCCCATGAAACCTTTATCTGATGAGCAACAAAACGATTACGAAGATGCTACGAGATGTCATATTTGTAAAGGTTTGCTACTGGGTGATAAAGTTCATGATCATGATCACATTACTTCTGAATACAGAGGACCAGCGTACTCTTATTGCAATCTAATGTATAGTATATGTCCTTTCATACCTGTTGTTTTTCATAACTTAAGCGGATATGATTGTCATTTAATTATAGAAGAATTAACAAAGTATGAAGGAGCCATTAAAGTCATTCCTAAATCCAAAGAAAAGTATATATCTATAACTAAAATAATTAAAACCGAACAATCATCACGTCCTATTCAAATAAAATTTATTGATTCATTTCAATTCTTATGTTCGAGTATAGATGAATTAAGTAGAAATTTGAAAACAGACGATTTCATTAATTTGACAAAAGAGTACAGTGATCTCACTCAAAAAGAATTACGTACGCGAAAAGGAATTTACCCATACGATTATATCGATTCGTGGTCTAGATACAACGAAAATTGTCTTCCTCCTAAGGAATGCTTTTTTAATTCATTAAAGTCGGAAACCATAAGCGATGAAGAATACTCGCATGCGCAAGCTGTTTGGAATGCTTTTGACATTCAAACGCTTGGAGATTACACTGACCTCTCCCTGAAAAGCGATGTTCTCTTATTATGCGACATATTTGAAAACTTTAGAAAGACAAGTTTATATCATTGTAATCTTGACCCAGCATACTATGTATCTGCACCTAGTTTAAGTTGGGATGCGATGCTTTTATATACTGGCGTTCGATTAGAGTTGATTTATGATTTAGAACAATATTAAATGTTAGAGAGAGGCATACGCGGAGGATTAGCGCAATGCTCTCTACGACATGCCAAAGCTAATAATATGTTTCTTCCTGATTACAATGATGCTAACCTTTAACTTATTTAATATATCTTGACTTCAATAATCTTTATGGTTATGCAATGAGAAGAAAAATCCCTGTTTCAGAATTGAAATTGAAAAGACCCCTTTGTCGTATCTCCTCTTTTTGATGGGACTCCCCTTGTTGCAACGCCTAGTATCGGCATTCTTGGTGTCGACATATCGAGCGACGTTCAGTTCCGAGGTCACTTGGAAAGCAAGGCTAATCTAGCCTCCAAAAAGCTTGGTGTACTTGGTAAAGCGGCGCAGTATTTCAACTTAACCCATCGCCTTCAACTTTATAAGGCTCAGGTTAGGCCGCACATGGAATACTGCTCCCATCTCTGGGCCGGTGCGCCACAGTATCAGCTTTTGCCATTTGACCGTATACAACGTAGAGCGGCTCGAATCGTCGGCGACCGGGTGCTGTCTGATTGGCTCGACTCACTGACTCTGCGGAGGGATGTCGCATCTCTTTGCATATTTTATCGTCTATATAATGGGGAGTGTTCCGAGGAATTGTTTGGATTAATACCAGCAGCTAACTTCCATCACCGCACTACTCGAAACAAGCTTTCGTTTCATCCTCACCACCTGGATGGTTGGCGTTCAACCACTGTGCGTTTTAAACGTACCTTTTTACCACGTACGTCAGCTCTGTGGAATCAACTTTCGGCTTCGGTGTTTCCAAATGGATAAGACTTAGGGACCTTCAAGAAACGAGCCTATTCTTTTCTTAAAGCCCGGCAACGCGCTTGCGATTCTCATAATATTGCAGGTGCCCATGGGCGGCTGTGATTGCTTACCATCACGTGACCCGTCTGCCCGTTTTCCCCCTATACTATAAAAAAAAAACAATTTTTAAAAAGAAATGAAATTGTCAATTTTGGTGTAATGAGTATACCTGATGATTCTGAATATGGATTTATTGTGGAAGACGACCTAGGCTACCTGAATCATTTACATGATTCGCATGCAGACTTACCGTTTGCCACAGAAAAATTTGTACCTCCGGGTGGAAAATCAAAAAAATTTATTGCAAATTTACATGATAAACATTTTTACATTATTCATTATGCTCATTTCAAATACTGCATTAAACAAGGGTTAACCTTGAAGAAAACTCATCGAATCCTCAAATTTAAGCACGACAATTTTTACAAAACTACATTGACTTAAATACCCGTTTGCGACAAGCCTCCAAGTCAGAATTTGAGAAAAGTTCTTTAAATTATTAAATAATGCCGTTTTCGGTAAAACAATTGAGAATAAACACAAGCAGGTAAATGTTCAACTAGTGACAAAATGGATCGATTCAGAAAACAAAATAAATAAACAAAATGGAGCAGAAAAAATAATTATTAAACCCAATTTAAAGTGTGTTACAGCATTTACGGAGAAGTTTGTGTATTCAGTTAAGCCCCGAAAAAATATTGTTAGACAGACCGATTTACATAGGATTTACAATGTTGGAGTACGCTAAACAACATTTATATCAGTTCCATTACGATTTTATAAAAAACAAATATAAAAATGATGCTAAACTTTGCTATACTGACACAGATAGCCTTCTTTACTAATTGAAACTCAAAAGTTTTATAAAGACTCGAATGAAAACCTTTCAAATTTTGATACTAGTAATTTTGAAGAGAATAGTCCCTACTTTATACCAAAAACGAATGAAAACATACCCGGATTATTTAAGGATGAGCTGGGCGGCTGCGTAATAACTAATTTATCGGCTTACGTGCTAAACTGTATTGCTTAAAAAGTGTTAAATCAACTATTAAAAAGGCAAAAGGCGTAACAAAGTCGGTAGCAAAAAAACTAAACATGTTTGATTATAATCAATCATTACATCATAATAAAACTCTCAAACAGAAGATGAATATGATAAAATCGATAAAACACACTTTGTATTCGCAGCAGGTGAATAAACTTGTTCTGAACAGAAACGATGATAAAAGACAAATTCAGAAAAATCAAATTGAAACACTGCCTTGGGGGCACAAGGATACTATATTTTAATTATAATAATAATAATAGGTATTAATAAAAGCAGTCTTATATGAAACGTTATTATATATTTTTTTTAATGTAATTTAGGCATGTTGTGGTAATTTAATTTTAAGAATTCTGAAAAATGTATCCGTACTTAATGTGATGTGTTTTTTAAAACTATATTGTTTGTTTATAATGGCTGTTAAATAAGTGAATAATATATTCTAGTTAAATAGCGATAAGTTTTTTATTTTATTTTATTTACCCTAACTGAAAACATATATAAAGAATCAATAATCGTGAAATGTATCAGACTTCGCAATGAAGCTAGTAAGACAGTCACTTACATTAGAAATAAGCAATATAGACGTAGAGAAAAACTCAAACCGCGTCAGACACAGTGCACTTCTGCCTGACACAATCCGCTGTATAATATGCGGTCCGTCAAATTGTGGGAAGACAAATGTTATGCTGTCTTTACTATTGCATGAAAACGGTCTTAAATTTCAGAATGTATACTTATATTCAAAAACAGCTTTTCAACCAAAATACAACTTCTTAAGTAAAATTTTAAATAGAGTCCCTGAAATATTTTTTTATGTATTTAACAATGATAAAGATGTTATTCATCCTAACGAAGCTTTGTATAATTCTGTTATTATCTTCGATGACGGCGTCTGTGAAAATCAATTGAATATTCGAAATTACTTTACTATGGGCAGACACAAACTGATTGATTGTTTTTATTTATCTCAAACATATACGAAGATACCTAAGCATCTTTTAAGAGATAACGCAAACTTTTTAATTATATTTAAGCAAGACGATAAAGTCAAAGTCAAAGTCAAGTCAAAATGTTTTATTCAGATTAGGCTTACAGGTAGCACTTATGTATGTCAAAAAATTTACCACCGGTTTGGAAAAACCTCTGATGAGAAGATACCGGCAAGAAACTCAACGAGGTGTAATTTTTTAAATAAATCAAAATTACAATGTTATTTTACATCTCAAATATTAAAAAAAATTACAATTCAACAATTTAACACAGCTGGTGTACAATCTTTGGAGCCAGGGATCGCCAATACAAATCGGGATCATTTCCAAACATCCTTGTCCAAGATATAGTCACTGATTTTATAATACGCCCGAGAAATTAATGTCTTCTTGACAATAGATTTAAATTTTGTGTCATTTAGTTCAGTTATGTTTTTTGGAATTTTGTTGTAAAATCTTACGCAATTTCCCATGAACGACTTATTGGTTTTAGCCAGTCTGTAAGTTGGAAATTTAAGCTTTCCTGTATTTCTAGTAGCCTTTGGCTTATCGACGTTGGTAGGGAAATTGCATATATTTTTCCTAACGTACATGATTATTTCAAAAACATAGCGACGGTAGGGTTAAGATGTTTTTTTTTTACAACATAGGAAGGCAAACAAGCAAGTGGGTCACCTGATGGTAAGTGATCACCACCGCCTATAGACACCTGCAACAACAAAGAGAGTGCAGATGCGTTGCTAACCCAGAGGGCTAAGATGGAATACCTCTTGTGCCAGTAATTATACCGGCTGTCTTGCTCTCCACGCCGGAACACAACAGTGCAAGCACTGCTGCTTAGCGGCAGGATTAGCGAGCAAGATGGTGGTAGCGATCCGGACGGACCTTGCACAAGGTCCTACCACCCGCAAACTATTCTATGTCTATTTCCTTGAAAAATTCCCTTAATGACTCACGAGTATCCATATTATAAATTGCTCTAACTGCCCTTTTTTGCAAAATGAAAACTGACTCAATATCTGCAGCAGATTCCCATAAAATAAGGCCGTACGAAATAATGCTATTAAAATAGGCGAAATAAACCAACCGTGCCGTCGCTACATTGGTTAGCTGCCGAATTTTTGTTACTGCAAAAGCAGCAGAACTCAACTTACTTGCTATCGCTGTGAAGTGGGAACCCCACTGCAGTTTAGAATCGAGTGTTATTCCTAAAAACACAGTTGATTTTATGAATTCAATTGTTTGACTATCTAATTTGATATTTTAGACTGAAACTATATTGGTTGAATTTAACAATGAAAATTTAATACATTTAGTTTTATTAGGATTTAATACTATGTTATTGGCAGCAAACCATTCAGATACCTTGGATAGGATGTCGTTGGGTTCAATGAATTCAGCTATTGACCTTGAAGAGTAAAGAAGTGTCGTCAGCAAACATGACGATGCCTGATCTTCGGCTCACCATATGTGTAAGGTCATTTACATAAACAAGGTACAGGAATGGAGCAAGAATTGATCCTTGAGGCACTACCATCTCGACCACAGATCCCGATGATATTGCTCCATTTATCGCTACCTTCTGATCACATATTAATTTAAAACATATTTACGATGAACAATATGTTAATTCTGATATGAGTTGGGGTGATTTTAAAAAGCTTTGTTCAGCAGTTTGGAAAAAGCAGTTTGATTGTTTAATAATTAATAAAAACTGCCCACTGAATAATGGGAGGTACAGACATAGTTTTGATATGCATATACAGCTCGAGTAGTTTATTTATAAACTGTGCCGCAATATAACTAGTAACATTACAATCCCTAAGTCTATAAATAAAGGTTGTATCTTGTCTCTCGAATATTAATTCCATTATAATGGATAACAACGTGAAGGAACAACTAATAAAATCAGTAGATTCAATAAAACAAATACTCAAAAATCTGCGAAAGCAAAATGATGACACTAATGTGGCTTTAAATAGAATGTTGAAACCAGTAACTGGCCCTTTAAGAATGCTAGCAGAAAATAACTTATTTAAAAATACAAAAAACGTGGGTAATCAGTGTTTTGATAATGATATAACTGATAGAGTTGAAACTCCATTTACACTAAAAACATCAAGTCATCCGGATGATGGTACTGAAAGAAATTATGATGGAGATGAAACTTCTAATTACTCTGAATGTGAAAGCGAAACAAGTTCTGATAAAAAAAATGTGATTTAGAAGTTTCACTTATGAAAGAAGATTTAGCTGATATTGATGAAAACATGAATATACCATTTGGTATACGGAGTGACGAAAACAAGTTGCAGATGGGAAACTCTAGCGTGACCTTTTCAATGACCAATGATACTCAAAACAATAAAACACATAGTAAATATTGATAATAAGCAGTATAAATTGACTCTTGGACTTAAGGAACTTTTACTTCGCAAAAACCCTGATTTATCTCCCGTTACAGAAAATGATAAGCTTGTATATAAAGAAATATTACATCAAACTAATGCTCATAAAAGGGACTATAAGCCTAATGGTAAAACAAAAGGTGATAGAGGTGTGAAATTATAAAACCGTTGCTAACTGAGCAATCAAGTGATGCTTATTTAAAACCTCTGAAGGAATCTGACCTTAAACTTGGAGGAAGCATACCTCAATTGAAACATTATAAAGAAAACACGGACTTAGTTTATTGGGATGATCCGAATGAACTTATCGAGAGATTAAAGCTTCGTATTGCATCGCGTAATGCTGGAAATAGTAATCATGATAATAAAATTCTATCTATTATCAAAGAATTAAAGGAAGCTGGCATTATTAAAGAATAAAACTGAAGGAACTCAACATTTTTATTCAGTACTACGAAACTGTTTAAACATGAATGTTGATAAATTTGGTATACATTTTAACAAAAAGCAACAGACCAAAGACGTTGTTTTTTCTGGTTGTGCTTTGGAGATAACACCCGAGGGCAATTTGAATGCAAAAAGTAAAGTTTTAAAAAATCTTCTGGCGCCTGTGGATGGGAATGATAGCACAACAAAAGAATACGTGGATAAATCAATAGACGATTTGGCAATATCAGTAAAAGCGATAAATAACTTATTAAGTGACATAATTTCTAAAACAAGTGCTTTAGACAAGTGCGTATTTCAATTAATAAAGAAAAAATGAGCAAAGCAGATGTGGTAATACACAAAAATAGAAATACATAAAAATGCAAGAGTGAATTTTTCAAGAAGGAATGTTATAATGAAAGATATAGACGACTTGTGGCAAGCAGACCTAATTGACATTCAAAACATTTCCAAAGAAAATTCTAACTATAAATATATTTTATTAGTCATTGACACTTTTTCAACGTACGCTTGGGCGATTGCGCTTAAACACAAAACAAAACATGATGTTGCTAAAGCATTTAAAGTGATATTAAAAAATGGGCGCATTCCGAAAAACTTGCAAACAAATTTTGGTACAGAATTTTATAATGAAACGTTTAAAAAGTTAGTTCAGTCACGAGGCATAAATCATTACTCCACATATTCTACAAAAAAGGCCTCAGTTGCAGAAAGGTTGATTCGAACATTAAAATCAAAATTGTATAAAACATTTAGTTTAAAGGGTAACTACAAATGGGTAGACGGTACTCTTGAAAAGATAATTTACAAATATAATCATACATACCATAGAACGATCTTTCAAACACCCGCATCAGTTAACGAAAAAAATAAAAAAATACTTTTCGAAAGATATCTAAATGCTTGACTACTGAAATCAAATACGGAACATAAATTTTTCAAAGCAGGAGACTATGTGCGAATTAGTAAATATAAGGGCACGTTTGAATAAGGATACACACCTAATTGGTCTACTGAAATATTTAAAATTATTAAAGTGAAACACATGTCTTAAAACGTACTTAATTGAAGACGCACGACATCAGCCAATACTAGGAGCATTTTATGGTTGTGAGCTCCAAAAAACAAAACAACCGTACATTTATCTCGTTGAAAAAGTTTTTAAACGGAAAGGAAATATTTTTTTTGTAAAGTGGCTTGGCTTACCTATAAGTGAAAATAGTTGGATTGATCATTCTAATATTTTATCGTCCTTTGTAACCAAATCTATGTCGAAAATCTTTGTAAACCCAGGTGAAAACATTTTTACTCAGTCTTACACGGACGGCATGTGTGGAAGTGGTCTTCTTAACTATTTTATTAATCACTAGCTTTTGCCCGCGACTTCGTCCGCGTAGACTTGTTTAATTTTTTATTTGAGTTTTAATCAAGCAAACGTGCGTTTTAATGCAGCAGCCATGCAAGCAAGCATGCAATATGTCATGCAAGCAACCATGCAATATGGCATGCAAGCAAGCATGCAATATGGCATGCAAGCAAGCATGCAATTTGGCACCTAAGATAGCATACAATCGCGCATATAGGCAAGCATACAATATGGCATGCAAGCAAGCATGCAATCGGGCATGAAACCAAGCATGCATTATGGCATGCAAGCAAGCATGCAATTTGGCACCTAAGACAGCATGCAATATGGCATGCAAGCAAGCATGCAATATTGCATGCAAGCAAGGATGCAATGTAGCATGCAGTCGGGTATGCAAGACCATCATTAGCATTACTTTAGTTTGAGTAGTTTAGGTATGAGCTTGAGTTTATACATTAAGGAAATATTTTCCACATGCCGCTATGTTTGTCTACATGACCTAATAAGCTATTCCGATGCCAAATTTCATAAAAATCTGTTATTCATCAATGCAATTGTTATTCGATGTATGGTAAATTTATCTCTCAATCTATTTATCTTTTCATTAGAGCAATGTTCAGTGCGTGTTAAGTTTGTAAAAAACCCTCGGTACGCGAGTCTGTCTCGTATTTGGCCAGTTTTATGATAGAAAGTAGCAAAAGTTCAATCCCCCAGTCAAATTTGATCTAGATTAGTTGCTGCTAGTGACTTCACTGTGAAGAATATATTTATCGCTATCCCGCGGGAATTTCAGATTTTTTAGCGATAAAAATAGCATCAGTCAATCTTCAAAATGCAATCTTGGACAAATAAATGATAATTCGTTGCTTTGCTGCTCATGACGTCACGGCGGCGTATAAATCACCTATCGCTATCCCGTGGGAACTATGCATTTTTACGGGATAAAAAGTATCCTATATGTTAATCTAGGTTATAAACTATATGTGTGCCAAATTTCATCCAAATCTGTTCAGCTGTCTGTGCGTGATTGAGTAACAAACATCCAAACATCCAAACATACAAACTTTCACATTTATAATATTATTAGTAGGATTTACCAATCGAACTTCATATACCTAGATATAATTATTGCGGGGCTGGAACGAAATTATATAAAAGATTTTCTCGAGGAGAAAAAGGTATCAATCATTTAGACGAATACTGTAAAAAGCACGATATTGCATACGCAAAATCATCATCTCTGATTGATCGTCATAAAGCTGATATAATTTTGATGAAAATGGCGAAGACTCTTTCTAATGCCACGGATGCAAGTTTTGGTGAAAAGGTAGCTGCAAATATAGTCAATAAAGCAATGTTAGCAAAAGTTAGAACTGGTGCAGGACATAAGAAAAATAAAATAAAACTGTTAGTCAAAGGCTGTGGAAAAACCGGAAGGGGATTAAAGAAGAATTTAAAACATGTCATCACTCAAACAAAAAAAATTGTTAGAAAACTAAAACCAACGTGTAAAATAGCTGCAATAGAAGCGGCTTTAGCTGCTGCTAAAGAATTAACAGGAGATTCAACTCTTAAACTACCATGCATGATCCCCGTTCCAAAAACTGGCGGATTTCTTCCACTAATACCGATATTTGCGGGGCTGTCTTCAGCTGGAAGCTTAGCTGGTGGTGCTGCTGGAATTGTCAAAGTTATTAATGATTTAAAAGCTGCTGAAAGGCAATGGGAGGAATTAAAAAAACACAATAAAAAAATGGAAACGGTATGCATAGGAAAAGGGCTGCATCTTAAACCACATAAAAATGGTTTAGGGATTTATGTATCGAATAAAAAAAACTAAAAAATCGGCTTCCCAATCGGGCCCTTAGTAATATTGATATTATGACTTACGCATGTGACATCCCATACTTTCGAGGAGTGTTTATGAGAGATGAGTTACCTAAATCCTCATTCCAAAAAGAATGTGGTATTATTAATCTTGATAGTTCCGAAAAGCCGGGTTCTCATTGGGTAGCCTATGTGAAACTAAACGATTATGTTGAGTATTTTGACAGTAATGGGAATCTAAAACCACCTATCGAATTTATAAAATATCTTGGATCTCGCATTAATTATAACTATGACAATAAACAAGGTAATCATCCATTCAATTGCGGTCACCTTTGTATTAATTTTTTAAAGCGCTTTTGGAAAAAAATAAAAAATAAAAAACACGTTTCCGTTTGAAGGTTGTAGTACAAAATCATGTCTCGTAGAGTGATCATCACTGGAAATGATTCTATATTAGAATCAAATTTTAATCCTCCGCTAAGAGTTGATCAAAACTATGAGTGCGGTTTATTATATTTTACTGTATTTAATTCAATACCGAACATAACTGAAAAGAACAATCTGTTTAATTATGGCGATACATATTTAAAAATACCTTGCGGCACATAATTATGATTTACATGATATAAGCGAATATCTTAATAGTAATATGAAAGATTGTGAAATCAAAATAATACCTAATAACAACACTCTAACATGTTCCTTATAAATACTAAACCAGTAAATTTCGAACCATCGAACAGTATAGGATATGTTCTAGGCTTTGCAAAAATAAAATTAGAAGCAAATAAATGGCATGTATCAACACATAATATCAACATTCTACCAGTGTCCGTCATCAGAATCGAATGTGATCTTGTGAAGGGTTCATACACTAACAGTTCACCGTCCCATATTATTTACGAATTTGTGCCCCAGGCTCCTCCAGGAAATAGATATATAGAAGTGCCAAATAATATTATTTATTTACCACTCTCAAAGACCGATATATGCTCAATAACCATTACAATACTTAATGAATACGGTCAGTGCATTGACTTTAGAAACGAAAATATTCAGTTGTGTCTTCATCTACGAAGAGCAAGATGTTAACTTTTTATAAAAAACCTAAAAGAAAAGTTAAGTGGCTTAATTCGCCTCGTGTGTCAGTGAAGCGTGGACGCGCTAAAAAGATTAAAAAAATTACGAAAAAAAATAACGATTTTCTTAGATCTCTTGGATTTAAAATATGAATATTCTTCAGATTTCTGAATTGCCACAATTCGACAATTCTATCGAAAGCTATGAAGTTCATTCTTACAACTCTTACAACAACAGCTATAATGAAAACGACGAAATTAGAATTCCTATACATCAGCAGGACATCTATGTGCTACCATCAGCCAGTTCCATATACATAGAAGGATGTGCTAAAGTATTTGGAAAAGATCCGGCTGGAAAAGAAATTAAAAAGGACGTTGACTTTACAAATAATCCTATTATGTTTCTTTTTCAAGATATTAGATATGAAATCAACGACATTGAAATAGACCGGATTAAGAATGCAGGTATTACTACAACTATGAAACCATATGTTGCCTTAAATGAGGGAGAAAGTAAAGTGGCTGGTATATGGGGTTGGAACTTGGACGGATCTAAAAGCAAAGACGGGTTTTTTAGTGTTGTTGTGCCATTAAACAAGATATTAGGATTTGCTGAAGATTACAACAAAATTCTTATAAATTGCAAACATGAGCTCATACTGAACAGAAGTAACTGTAACCTGAACAGCATCAAACTTCGAGATAATAGCGATCAGGTTCATATAGAATTATACAGAGTACAATGGCGCGTACCACATATTAAAGTATCGGATCGTGAAAGGCTTCTATTATTGGAATTATGCTATTATTTAAATAAATAAGACTTTTACGTATGCAAGTTAATCATATTTTAATAAAAGGAAACGAACAGTTTTATAGCAGTGTTATCCATTTTCCACAGAGGCACAGATAGCAATCAAAATTGTCATGAACACAGATACAGAATAATTTCAACACTCCCTCTCAATTTAAAGCGAGTTGCAAAACAACTTTAAATTGGAACGCACAATTAAAAAAAAATAACATGACAGATGTCAGTTGTCACACAACTGTCATTCGATTTTGACAACTTAAAACAAACATAAACTTTATGGTCACAAACAAAAGAAACAACTTACTTTTTAAACAATTTCTGACAAAAATAGTGGAATTTAGTATTGCATAAGGCTTTGGTCATTATGTCAGATGTGTTTTCTGATGTACTAACATAGTTTACTCTTACCTTTTGCAATGATATCTTTAATAAAATGAAACTTAATGTCAATATGTTTCGAATGTTTGATATTTTCACTGTTCTTCATCATTTTAATAGCACTTTGATTGTCCACATGTAACATTACACTGCACTCATCTTGAAAGTCTGTAGCTAGTCCTTGGAGAAACAGTAACTCGGTAACACACATTGCTGCAGCAACATACTCGGCTTCTGCTGTGGATAGAGCTACAGCCTGCTGTTTTCTTGAGCTCCATGAGATTAAATTGCCATAGTGATAGACAACCATCCCACTGACACTTTTTCTATCAGTGATGTCGCCTGCCCAATCTGCATCTGAAAATGCTGTAATAGTGGAAGAATTTTTATAAATTTCTTTTTTATATAGTATACTGTTATCTTTGCTGCCCTTAAGGTAGCGCAGTATCCTTTTGCCTGCAGTCCTTAGACTTCTTGTGGGCTTGTCAAGATATCTACTGAGAAAAGAAGTAGCAAAAGTAATATCTGGTCTGCTCATTGTTGACAAGTAGTTTAAACATCCAATTAGTTCCCTGTATGGCACATTACTAATTATCTCTTCATTTTCAGGTACTTGAAAGTTGCTTTCCATTGGGGTCAATGCTTCTTTACTGTCCATCATGTTAAACTTTTGTAATATGTTGTTAATAAATTATTTTTGAGATACTTTTATTCCATTTTTATTTCTCTGTATTTCCAATCCTAAAAATTGGTAAATTCTCCAATGTTTTTGGCTTTAAATTCTTCTTGCAGTAATTTTACAACATTATTTGTCTGTTGTGAGCTTCCAATAACCAGTATATCATCGACAAATACTATCAACCAGACATCTCTTCCTGTATATAAGCATATGTCATTTTTGGATCTTGACAGATTAATTTTCTTGCAGAATAAATCAAATGTTTTGTTCCAACATTTTGGTGATTCCTTAAGACCATATAATGCTTTGTTTAGCCTTAAGACAGTCCCTTTGTTCAATACTTTTACTCCCTCTGGAACTTTAATATATACTTCAGATTCTAGTTTTGCGTTAAGGAATGCAGTAGGTATATCTAACTGTTTTATGTCCCAGTCATTGTTTACTGCTTGTGATAATCCCATTCTAATTGTACTCATTTTTGCTACTGGAGAATAGACAAGTTCTTGTGTTTCTTGTTGGTAACCACGGGCAACCAATCTCGCTTTTCGAGTTCCATCAGATTTTGTTTTGAAAACCCATTTGGTATCAACTACACTTTTGTTTTCTGGTAGTTCTGTTTCATACCATGTTTCTTGCTGTATAAGTGAATCTATTTCATTATCTATAGCTGATTTCTAGAGATGCGCCGAGTAACACTTTTGCCGAGTAACGAGTACCGAGTGTTACTAGGTTCAATTTTTTTTCAACCGAGTACTCGGCCGAGTATCTCGGTTCAATCAAATTCCCATTTCGCGCGCGTAAACAAGTACAAACAGGTTCGCGCCAGTCGAGCGGCCGGCTCGCGTTGATACACCTCTCACCCTGCCCGCGCCTTTCAACTTCCACCAGTCACTTGATAGTTTGCAAACAAATACTTCACGTTGCGCGTCATAGTAGATAAATAATTGAAAAAGTTTGTTAATTAACGATTGACTGTGTACCTGATCAGTGATGACCTGATTTTGATTAACACTGTTGTTTTAATTATATCTACCTAAATATATTGCTTTTCTTAAACCGAGTATACTCGACATTCAAACCGAGTTATTCGGCCGAGTACGAGTATCAAAAAACCCGCCGAGTACGCCGAGTACCGAGTGTCAACCGAGTACTCGGCCCATCTCTACTGATTTCCATTCAATGTTTTGTTCCAAGGCTTGCTTGTATGATACCGGATCATCAGATATCAATGCATAGGCAATACATGTCATGTCATAATCTTGATATTTAGATGGAAGTGTAATCTGTCTTTTACTTCTTCTTTCACATTCATTAATGTCATTTTCTTCTGTATTACCTGGTTCCACATTTTGTTTCTCAGTATTGTTTTCTTCTGAATTTTCTTGGGTACATTCAACATTTTGTTCCTCTACATTGTTTTCATATGTTGTTATTCTTATATTACTGTTTTCTGTTACTAATGAGTCTTGATACTTGTAATCATTTTCAATAAATTGAACATCTATTGATTCAATAATGTCGTTTGTCCTGGGATCCCATAATATGTAGCCACTTCCAGTATACCCTCATATCTTTAGTTCTTGCTTCAAATTTCCCTCTTTTAGGTAGGATGACTGCATAGGTTTTGCTTCCAATCACTCTCATATGATTTATACTTTTATTTCCAAAAAATATTTCTGCAGGAATATTTCCTCTAAGTACTCTAGTTGGTGATCGGTTTAGCTGATATGCTGCGGTTTTTATTAGCTCATGCCATAAATATTTTGGCAAATTGCTCTCCAGCAAGAGTGCTCGTGTTCTTTCAGCCAGTGTGCGGTTCATGCGTTCTGCAGTTCCATTCTGCTGCGGCGTGTAGCTGCAAGAGTTTACACTCTTGTCTGATGCCTTCTCGCTCACAAAACTTCTTTAGTTTACCCATGAACTCGCCACCATTGTCTGTCCTTATTCTTTGTACATTGTTACTGTTATTCTTCATTCTTCTTATGAAATGTATTATGTGATCTTTAGCTTCGCTTTTTGCTTCAAAGGATAAACTTCAGTGTAGTGTGAATAGTCATCTACAATTGTGACATAATATTTGTCACCATTTAAACTTTCTGGATTTATTGGATCTCCAATGTCACAGTGAATGAGCTCACCTATTTTGTTAGATCTTGGTCTTTTCTATTCAGTTAATGGATTCCGTGTTCCTTTAGCCTTCATACAAATGTCACATTTATTTTTCGAATGTGGTAAACCCAATATTCTTAGGCCAACATGATTAACATGACCTAACCTCTTGTGCCAAAGATCTTCACTAGCTGCTGACAAGTCCTTTCTTTGTTGTCTCCATGATACTGCCATTTGCCACTCTTATCGCTACCTTTGGAATTTCTTCAATACTATGCATGTATTTTTCATATGTGTTATTTATCAGACTGTATGTTGCACCTGAATCTATAGCAAAAGTTATTGCATTTGAATGTAGCCCTTCTGTCGCATAATTAACACAAGCAATCATCGTAAAATCTTCATGTACTTGAGCCTCATAAGCCCTTGTTGGTTCACCTCGTCTCATTAGTTTGCCTCTACCTCTGTAGCCTCTTCTTTGGCCTCTTCCTTTGGACCGACAGTCTCTTGCCATGTGCCCTTGTTTCCCACACGAAAAACACTTTATAATTGAAGTAAAAGCTGTTGTGTCTCATTTACGGGTTCATTATTTTTATATTTTAGTTCTGCATCTAAGAGCTTGCTTTTGACATAATCAACAGTTAATTCTACATTAGTTGTTTCAAGAGCCGTTATTGTATTCTGGAAAGCCTCTTCCATGCTTAGAAGGAGATGACACACTTTGTCTGTTTCATCCATTGTTGATCCATTGGATTCCAATTCTCTTATAAATATGTCAAATTTCGTGAAATGTTCTTCGACTGTGTCTTTCCTGTTATATTTTAGGTTAAGTAACTTTCTTCTAAAATATAGCTTAGACAGAGTGCTCTTTCTTTCAAATATTCCTCTTAGGTTATTTATCATGTCCCTTGCAGTATTGGCATCTCTTATGTACTCAAGGTGCTTATCCGGGAGGGCCTGAATGATGATATTTTTGGCGCACGCTTCCTTGCGCTGTACTTCTTCTGGTTTCAATTCCTTTATTATGTCACTTTCTTTTTCGTGTTTAATGATCAAAACACAGCCCTTCTCTTCCATTAGGCCTTCTACTCGAAATAACCAATTGGCGAAGTTGCCGTTTTCCAATTGCGGTATATTGCACTGAGCAGCCATGTTTACGAAGTATTTTTACTTTTACTGCCCTAAGCTTCTCTTTGTCATCTGACTTACTTTGGAGCTTCTGGGTCCATAGCCTATTGGAATTATGCTATTATTGAAATAAATAAGACTTTTACGTATGCAAGTTAATCATATTTTAATAAAAGGAAACGAACAGTTTTATAGCAGTGTTATCAATTTTCCACATGGGCACAGATAGCAATCAAAATTGTCATGAACACAGATACAGAATAATTTCAACATCTATTACTCAAATATTTAGATAAAAATAGACCTGTACAAATAGCATTCAGAAATTGGGATTTATATGAATATCCATCTTTACCTAAAACTTCAAAACATTCCTGGACAATTAAAACTACTTCTCAATTAGAAAAACCGCGATTTGTCATTTTAGGCTTACAAACACGCAGGAAAAATAGCAAAATCACGGATTGTTCTGTATTTGATCATTGTCAAATAACTAACGTCAAACTTTTTTTAAATTCGCAATACTATCCCTATGATTCTCTTAATTTAAATTTCAATGACGACAAATATAGTATATGATATGAGATGTACGCTCAGTTTTGTCAGTTATATTACAACCATTCTGCTGATCCCCTGCTTGATATTCAGACATTTAAGAAAAAAGCTCCGCTTTTCTTTATTGACTGTTCACGACAAAACGAAAATTTAAAAACGGGGCCAGTCGACGTGCGCTTAGAAATTGAATCTCTGGAAGATATTCCTGAGAACACAACTGCATATTGCCTCATTATCAACGATCGTCTGTTAGAGTATAAGCCCTTAAGTAACATAGTACGAAAATTAGCATGAGTGTTATTGTGGATGTTCAGGGTTTTAAAACTGATAACAATAAATTTATTATAAAAGAACTAGCTATAATTAGTAGGAATCAATTGCAAGTTTTTTCAATTAAGTCTCCTTTCCCAGTTTATGAGACTGAACTACACAAGTAAGCTAGATTGAAAGAAACCGATAAATATATTGGAATGAAGGTTTAATTCCTTATTTTAATTATAAGAACCATATTGTACCGTTTTTAAGAAATAAATGTGTGTAAATGAAGTCCATGTTCCTTCATTTAATTTGAATTTGCCGCGCATTCTCTTTGACGTCTTTTCATGAGTAAGCTATGGAAGGATGACAGAGAGGTTTTAAGGTTATGTTGTCAAAACGAGTGTAGAAGATAACATCTTAATATCATAAGTAAACGAATTTGGGGAAACAATAGCTTTAAATGTTGTTTCTCTTTTCAGGTAAGCTTTATAATTAGTTTTACTAAACGTAATATTGTGAATTGATGATTGTTAAGCACTGTATTTAATTAAAACATTCTCTTTTCAGAGCAACACAATTTAGTTTTATTTCGTTATTCCAGCAATAACCGAATGGTTTACAAAACCACATTATATGTGTATATAGGTACCAAAGGTTGCGAAAAAGTGTTGTGGTTAAAAGAGTTGTTAGAGCGTGATACTGTTTATAATTTAGAAGATAAAGGCTGTCCTAGTTTGATAAGTCTAAGCAATGAATATCAGTCTTCAACAGACACATTTTACTGCATTTATCATTCATCAATTTGGGCTCAAAAAAATGTAATGTGTTTAAGTGGTGCTTTAATTAAAAAAAATTATAGAACAAACGTCTTTTATTTATTATATTCACATTTACCATAAACAACAAACGAGTACGGGTCGGTTAAAACGTCAACCCAAACAGAAAACCCCGTTTTATTATAATTATCATTATCAACGAACAGAAAACATAAATCTGATATGGATATCTCTCATATATCGTATTTCGACTGCTGTTATTTGCCAGAAGTTAAAGTATTTCTGAACTCTAAATACTATTTGAAAGTTTTAATATATATTACAGTTCTGATAGATACTGCCTTTATTAACAAATAAAACACTAGTTTTTAAGTTGTAAATTGGGTATTCTGGAGCGCTGTCAGTGTTTTCGAATAGGCAGCTTTCAAAGTCAAAGTCAAAATATTTTATTCAGATAAGGCTTACAGGTAGCACTTATGAATGTCAAAAAAATTACCACCGGTTCGGAAAAACCTTTGATGAGAAGATACCGGCAAGAAACTCAACGAGGTGTAATTTTTTAAATAAATCAAAATTACAATGTTATTTTACATCTCAAATATTTAAAATTTTTACAATTTAACAATTTAACACAGCAGGTGTACAATCTTTGGAGCCAGGGATCGCTAATACAGATCGGGATCATTTCCAAACATCCTTGTCCAAGATATAGTCATTGATTTTATAATACGCCCGAGAAATTAATGTCTTCTTGACAATAGATTTAACTTTTGTATCATTTAGTTCAGTTATTTTTTTTGGAATTTTGTTGTAAAATCTTACACAATTTCCCATGAACGACTTATTGGTTTTAGCCAGTCTGTAAGTTGGAACTTTAAGCTTTCCTGTATTTCTAGTAGCCTTTGGCTTATCGACGTTGGTAGGGAAATTGCATATATTTTTCCTAACGTACATGATTATTTCAAAAATATATAGCGACGGTAGGGTTAAGATGTCTATTTCCTTGAAAAATTCCCTTAATGACTCACGAGTATCCATATTATAAATTGCTCTAACTGCCCTTTTTTGCAAAATGAAAACTGACTCAATATCTGCAGCAGATCCCCATAAAATAAGGCCGTACGAAATAATGCTATTAAAATAGGCAAAATAGATCAACCGTGTCGTCGCTACATTGGTTAGCTGCCGAATTTTTCTTACTGCAAAAGCAGCAGAACTCAACCTACTTGCTATCGCTGTGACGTGGGAACCCCACTGCAGTTTAGAATCGAGTGTTATTCCTAAAAACACAGTTGATTTTATGAATTCAATCGTTTGACCATCTAATTTGATATTTGAGATTGAAAGTATATTAGTTGAATTTAACAATGAAAATTTAATACATTTAGTTTTGTTAGGATTTAATAATAAGTTATTGGCAGCAAACCATTCAGATACCTTGGACAGGGTGTCGTTGGGTTCAATGAATTCAGTATCTTTCCTATTAACCTTGAAAAGTAAAGAAATGTCGTCAGCAAACATGACGATGCCTGATCTTCGGCTCACCATATATGTAAGGTCATTTACATAAACAAGGTACAGGAATGGAGCAAGAATTGATCCTTGAGGCACTCCCATCTCGACCACAGATCCCGATGATATTGCTCCATTTATCGCTACCTTCTGATTTCTCTGCACTAGGTAAGACTTGACTAGATCTAAAGAGATGCCACGAATGCCATAGAAATTTAATTTACAAATTAAGGTGTCATGGTCTACACAATCAAATGCTTTGGAAAGGTCGCAAAGACACCTATGGCGTCATGCGACTCTTCCCAAGCTTGCAAAATAAATTTAATCAAACTGTGACCTGCATCTGTAGTAGATCTACCCTTAGTGAATTCAAATTGCTGCGAATGTAAGATTTTATTTGTATTGAAATGAGAAATCATTTGCGTTAGCATTATTTTTTCGAATATTTTGCTAAACGCTGGTAGAATGGAGACTGGGCGATAATCAGAAGGATTATCCTTATTACCTGATTTAAAGATAGGAACTACTTTACTACATTTCATTAGATTGGGGAATACGCCTACGTCTATACAGTTATTAAAAATGGTAGCCAGAGTAGGCGCAATGACGTCCAAGATGGCATGTAAAACCTTGACTGATACGCCCCACAAGTCTTCCGTCTTTTTTATTTTTAACGATTTAAATGATTTAAGAATATCGAAAGAAGAGACTTTTGTAAATTTAAATTGACTAATGTTTTGGATACTAACATTTTGTTCTAATAGGGCTTCAGCGAATTTTGAGGAGGACGCGAGACACTTTGTCGTTTTGGCGGGAATTTCTGAGAAGTATGTATTAAATTCGTCAGCTACTTTAACGGCGTCCGTTATTATAGTATTATTTATTTTTAGTGAAATAGATGAGTCTGTGTTTTTTCGTCGGCCTGTTTCGGTTTTTATTATTTTCCAAACTGTTTTAACTTTATCATTTGATAATTTTATTTTATTATTAACGTGTGCTGCTTTTGCTTTATTACATACGATTTTAAATAATTTTGAATAATCCCTAACGTATTGGTGGAAGCGTTCGTCAGTAGTACAGGATTTTCTATCATACAGCTCATATAAGACGTTCCTACTCTTTCTTATTCCAGTCGTAGCCCATTCATTAAATGTTAATTTACTTCCTACCTTGTGCTAAAAAACGTATTAACGTTTTTTAGCACAAGTTTTATCGAATTCTTTACACACGGTATTTAGGAGTATTTTGAAATGTTTATTGGGTTCGTTTGAGATTACTTCTAGATTGGTAATTTTTTGCGCGATGTTGGTTTTGAGACGATCAAGTCTATGTTTATCTAACGGCCTAACTTCTATGATTCGATCTGTACTGCCCTTGGCCCGAGGCAGCTTCACTAATTGCGCTTTATGGTCCGAGCGAACTCCGCTTATAATAGCTTTCTCTAAATATCTACAATTTAAACAAATGTTATCTATGCATGTGGCCGAAGTGGGTGTGACTCTGGTTGGTTCGTTAAAAGAGCAATCTAAATTAAATGACTTCAAAAGAGACACAAACTGATCTCTTTCAACTGATTGTGACAAAATATCTATATTAAAGTCTCCACAGACTACCACTTTTTTATTACCATTTACAGATTTCCTCATAACATCTTCCATAGCATTAACAAATATGGAAAGATTTGAAGTTGGTGGTCTATAGATGCACAATATTAAGTACTGATCCGTCTCTGCACAAGCGATCTCACACACACGTTCAATAGAGAGGCCAGACAGATCTTTTCGCGCTCTGAACTTTAAATGATCCTTAAACAAGATAATACAGGCGCCTCCTGCCGCGGACTCCCTGCAGAACGCGCTGGCCACTACATAATTATTAACATTTAATTTCATCATATCTTGTTTTAGCCAAGTTTCTGTTAAGCAGATAATATCTAGATCTATAGTTTCAGACAATAATTCTAAATCTAATATTTTGCCAGAAAAGCGATTTATATTTTGATGAAGTAATGTTAAACTACTTAGCTTCTCTATTGTCGTAGTAGGTAGTTTAAAGACAAGGCCTCGGTCGGAGATGTCGTCCTAACAGGGGAGGGGGGAGGAGGATGATTTCCGAATACGGGATTAATAAAACATGCTAAGGATTTAGCAAGCTTATCAGAAGTAAATTGATACTCACTAATAAGATTATTATTATTATTATTATTATTATAAGCTCACGCCTGTTTCCCTTTGGGGTAGGCAGAGACCACAGAACGCCATTTGCCCCGGTCCTGGCATACTTTCCTCGCTTCCTCCACACACATTCCTCTCTTCATACATGCTCGGCGGTTCCGGGTACTTCTGATAATAATAATAATAATAAGATAATAAGATTATTAGTATCAAAAAATAAAACGTCACTATGACGGTTCGTCAACTTAAACAATAATTTGTTTAAACGATATAAGGATTTATTACATTGAGATTGAGAAGCTGAGTAGGGAAACGCACCTATAATAATGTTTTTTGCACCCAGTTTTAGTAGGGAGTCGAACCCAGTTTTGACATCTGAATATCGAATGGTAGCCCCGTCACCTAACATTAACACAATTGTTGATTGTTTGGTCACCTGGGAATGCATAATTGTTTCAATTATTTGTTTAAAAGAGGCGTTCGGCATACAATGATTTATGACACAGCTGTTTGGTACCTTATTATATAATATTTTGCCAAAGCCTTTTCCTATCCTATCAGAAAACACTAGGGTTCTATTTACATTTTTACAGAAGTTTTTATCCTCTAGAGTTCCGTCACGGGGAGACTCGGCGCTGGGGACCTCAGGCCGACCGAGCAAACTCTCTGGCGGCGGCTCAGTCTGCTGGAGTCCACAATCACAGTCGCACGCAGTTGGCGTCGCGAGTAATAACTCGATGCGCTGCTCATTCTGTTGACATAGATCCAACAATTCGTCCGCCGCCAGGATGTGTTCACTGATTTGCTTCTGAGATGTTAAATATTTGTTACGTAAGTCCCTTAAGGAACATTCAAGCCTATTAATTTCCGCCCTCAGCTCGCAAGTGTCCGTGACGTAACTACACCTACTGTGTTTTAATTTTAAATTACATGTTTTTAATTTATTTAAAATAATTGAGACGACTTTTATGTAACATTTTAGTTTTGTGAACATTAAGATGTTGTTTGTACAGTCTTTTTGATCTTCTTATAAATCTATTTAACTTAAGATATTTTTTTAGTTTGTTATGGCTTTTAAAATGAACTTGTTTACACTCAAAATATGACTCCCTAGTAAGATCAATAACAACCTGAGACAGCGAACGTTTGCTAAGACGTGGTGTACAGGCGTTTGGCGATGGCATTAACTCTTCATAAAGCCGCTGGGTGTTATCGGCTTTCTGACGTTCAATCTGCTCCCGTAGCTGACGAACTAATTTGTGGGAGTCGGCGAGCTCGTACTCGAGGTCGTCGACCCGTTGCAGAGCCCGCTCATGAACGTCGTAGCATTGCTGAAATTTGCTAACAGAGATCAGCAGTTGGTCGCGCTGTTCTGCTACGTCCGTGTACATCACATCCAAGTCCGCCAGTTCGTATTTAAGTTTCGTGTTTTTTGCTACTATTTTATTGACTTCCTCTTCGCTCTCATCACGTTCCCGCAGTAGCTGTTCACACGTAGCTTTAGATTGCTTGAGCTCTTTAAGGGCTGCGTTCAGTTTGAGATCAAGTTCACGTGCCGTGGCCTTGCGGGTCATCACTGAGCTAGACATTTTGAACTCAGGAGACACACAGTCACTCCACAGCACCTGAAACTAACCGCAACGCAACTATACACCAAGCATAGAAAGCAGTGAAGTCGGATTGTTATTAGGAAAACAAGAAAAAGTCGTGAGAAAGGCAAGATAGGTACAGACAACAGTATTCAGGCGTCTAAGCTGCTAGTAAAGAGTAGCAAGAAGGTATTATGAACAGAAACGCCCTGTGTAAACAGCTGACCGGTTCAATGACATTTATGCATAAGGTTATATATGTAAGATTCTAGACTTTGTTCAATAACTATAGACTGTTTGTTACACAATGCTTATTGAATGCGTTTTTAGGTGTCCTATTTTGATTACTTATGATTTGCGAAGACTATACTTCCCTTTTTAGACGTAGATTTGAACTTGCTGTCCGTTGGACGCCGCTGGGCTGGCGAGTATACTTGGAATTTAACACTTTAACGTTATTTACAACATAAACTACTTTACTCGAACATGTTCTTGTTTATTAAGAATCATTTTTGTTGTTTATATTACTTTAAACACTTGAATTATAATTATTTTTAATATTTATTACAGCAGTGTCGTTTTTGACGTTTGAGCTTGGGCAGTGTTGCCAGCTATTAAACAATTATTGGTTGATTAGCAACTTAGAACCTCACATAACCGCTAGATGGCTCTGTACATTAAATAAATTAATTATAAATCTAAACAAATCATTAAATTAGATTTCAAAGGAAGCGATTTAGATGACATGTATAAAGTTTTAAAGATTTTATTTTAGTATTTAATTTATGAATTCTAATAATTGGGTTAAGTTGACAACAGCATTTTATTCAATTTGGTAGTTATAGGTTTATTGATTTAGAAAATCGGATTTGACATTGACATTGATCGGATGAGACATTTGAACGTATATTAGAGTAACTAATAGAAAGCTTTGCAGAAAATTTTGGAAAATGGAAAAGGAAGGTATTAGAAAGTTTGGCTATACTAGAAAATGTATGAAAAATCTTTTTGTGACATGGAGTACAAATAGGTACATTTCTTATAAAGTCCATAAGGAAGTATAGATTTTTTTTAAAGAAGAGTTGTGAATTGAAGTTTGTTTAGCGCGAGTATAATGATTCCATAGAAAAGTTTTGAAAAGATGGTAAATGAAAAGGGGTCGATTTCACGTTTCAAATTAAAATGACACTTTTTTATCGATTTTTGTAAACACCCGTTTTATTGCTAACTGACGGCTTTTAACGATTACCTTAATGAAGAAATACACGAGCGATGTAAAATCACAGTGCGCATCTGGATATTGTAGCAGAAAATCAAAATTAGAGTAACACGAATGAGTTAGCTGGGTACACTAATGAAATCACTTGATTACGAATGAGGTGCAGGCGACACTAATGATTGGCTTACATTTATAATTAGGATTTTTAAGAATGTTTTATCTAAAAATACACAAACAAGCCTTATAAGCTGGCGATGGTAATTATAAGGTGAGTGAAGAACAAAAGATGAGAAGATTTTGATTAAGTATTCATTCGTTTTTTATTTAAAAAAAAACATAATATATTATATTTAACGTAAACAATGCGTAAATATATATATCTTCTTACAATCATAACATGTCTCAATTGCCTTTTTAAATTACAATCTCTTTAATTTCCATAATGTGTTCCTTCTCATAGATGGACATTGGTTACTTAATCAAATATTTCTTTGGGCCTTATTTTTTTAAGCAGCTGCCCCTTTATTAATTAATCAGTCTAGTCACAGATTCCTTATTATCATATTTTTATTTATAATATGATTTACTTATTTTCACCGTAGTTTAATAAGTAATTTTAAATTATTTTACATTTTTACTTATTTCTTAGTCTTAATACTTTCTTACTATTTTTATTATCTTTCATTTCCAAATCTGTTCCTACTTACATAGTCATTGGTTTCTTAATATTTATTTGTCTCTTTTTGAATTATCTTAATCAGTCATTTTAAATTATTTACTAATTTTTTATAGTATTTATTACTTCTTCGATCATCAACTTCTTTAATCGTTTGTCATAGCCGGTCTTAATCACTTTTTTCGTTTCCTTGTCTGTTTTTTTTCCCAATCATTAGTCCGGATAGTGCTGTTATTAATAAAGTTTAGGAATTCCTGTTCATGTCCAGACACTTTCTGTTGAGTATTTATGAATGTCTGATTTGCCCATTCTCCTTTTGCTTTTGCAAGAGTTGTTACAGATTTACTTTTTTTTTGATGTTTTACGTGTTCCGGAAGTTGAGGGAATATTGTAATTGTGCTTATTGGTATACTGAATGGACACATCGCTCAACACCTGAACTTGATTACTTGGTTGAACAACTTGAACATTTTCGACAGCCGATGAGATGGCGCTCTTGTAGATTTTATGCAATTGCATAAATTTATTGTCATGTTCGCAGATTTTGTTAATGCAGTGGAAACAACTTAGTTTTCTGAACTCCAGAAATTCAGATTCAGAATTCCAGATGACCTGGTGTACTAACATGGCACCCTTGAAAGGCGATATGTCTTTAGGAATAAGAATTTCTTTTTCTATAATTTCATGTTCTTCCACTACTCTTATCTCGATATTTTTGACATTTGCTGTAACAACTTCAGTGAATGTTGAGAAGTCCCCAACGTCGCGACCACATTTAACTTGATAATCGGCAGTTCTCTTAACTACAGTGCCAATTGGTCTTGGTAATTCCACGTGACAGATTTTAAAGATGGGAAAGCATTACGGGGCTGTGTCATTGTGTAAAATATTTGTTTATTTCTATATTGGCTGGTTAGACCATCTGTTAAAATGTGTACGGTGGTAATATACGGACATTTTTCAAATATATATGCTAACGCTTTCTGTAGGTGCGCCCAGACTGATGGTGAATCGTGCCGTGTGCATTCGCTGATCGTGCATAGACAATAGGGAACAGTCTCTCTCTCTTCCTTGAAATACGCCACCACGGTATGAAGAGATACTTGTCCGCGGCTGCCCCCGAAGTGAAAGCTCTGTACCTCTTCACCAAATTTGTAACTGTAGTTTTCCGAAAAGTCCATGTGAATTAATGTTTCGGTGTTGTTGAGCGATTCTTTCAACTGAGTAAAAGCTTGGTATTGATTAAGAATGTTCACAGTATGATGGAAGAATTTCGGCAAAGACTGCTCAAGTTTATGTATAAAATTTCTAGGCTGATTTTTTCTTGTAAATTTTTTAATTATATTTATTTCTTTAGAGCCTACTTTCTTTTTATCTCGGCACCACTCATTATACTCAATTTCTTTCTGGTTATTAAATTCTTTATACGGTACGACTCTATTTTTGCAGGATTCACACTCTCGAGTAACACATTTTATATTGTATTTGTCGCAACAAACGACATCTAGCATGTCCTGGAAATTCTTTATGTTAACAATTTTGTTTTTCTTTAAAGCTAAAATCATCAGGTCCGTGTTTGTATGTACCGTGCACGCACATGTATCTTTGTCATCTCGTGGAAGATATACCCAAAATGGGCGTAGCCTTGTAAACGTTACGTAACCAATCCGTATGTTAGGATTTTCATCGAGAAATTTTTTGTGCAGGTTCTTAATAGAATCCAGTAAATAACGTTTTTGTTTCTAAACTCCATACTTTTTTATACACTGTTTTTTTCCTGCACCAACGCGACTGTTAATATCATCTTCGTAAAATTCCTTAATTAATTCTTGAATACTGTCACTACCTTGTTTAATCTTCTGCTCAAACCTGTCACGTAGACATTTTACACGAAGATCTGATTTAGGCTTGCGTTTGATATTGGCAGATTTCAAAGGAACCTGTGCAGTAGTCGTTTCTTTGGTCAAATCGAGTCTGCTTAATATACCAGTAGCATCACGAGTTGGTATTGCAGTTTTTTCTTCACGGTCTGTTTTTGCTTGATTTAGTAGTTTTTGTTCCATTATCTTAACTTTTCTTTGTAAAATTCGGTATCTGTTTCGATATTTGTTGATTATTAAGATCATTTCTTTTTTTTCCTTCGCATGTTTATATCTTAATGATTTCATTTTTCTTAGCCATTTTTTTTGCATTATCTGCATTTTTCCTTTCTTCGTTTGACGCGGTCAAAGGATCAGACGTTGTGTCATCAGGATCTGCTTCTCCGCCAGCCAAATGCACTTGCGAAGCAATGACTTCTTGTATCTTCCGTTCTCTTGCTTTCTTTGCAAGGTATCATTTAGAATTTTCCCTCCATTGTTTTCTTTGTTGTCTTTGTTCCCTTGGGTCTCCAATTTGGTCGATGGTTTTAATTTTTTTGTTGTTGTTTACGTTTCAAGTAAGCCTCTCTTTTTTTGGCTTTTACGATTGCATACTTATCGGGGTTGTTTTTTATTTCTTTATATTTTGCCCTTCTTGCAACTCGTCTCTTTTTCAAATCCTCTTCGCTCCTCTTGATTTTTTAATTTGCCATTTTGAACCTTAAACAATTAACCATAAGTCTTTGAATGAAATAATTCAACGATAACAAATTAATTATTATCATGGACATAATTTATAAAAACTAGCTTCTGCCCGCGGCTTCGCCCGCATAGCCTACAGAAAACAAATGACTTTTTTTTTAGAATCAAAAACTAATAAGTGCTCTCACTCCCTGTTATATTTTCACCGCCCGTTTTACCCCCTTCTAATGTAAAAATCCAAATACTCTAAAACAAACAAACATTTTGAAGTTCCTATTTTTGAATAAACCGATACCTCCCCTCCATACAAAGTTTCACCCCCATTTCCCACCCCTAAAATTCGATAGTCGTAAAACCCTGAAACAAATAATTATTTATTTATGATAAGTATCTAAAATTCAAAATTTAAAGTTCCTATTAAAAACCCAATACAAACTTTTACTCCCCGTTTCCCCCCTACAAATTTGAAAATCGGAAAACCCTGTGCCACGTCATTATTTATTTATGATAAGTATCTGTATTTCAAAATTATAAGTTCCTATTAAAAAAAATCAATACGTCTTTACAAACGTTCACCCCCGCTTCTCCCCCTTTAAAGACCCCTATTTATGATCAGTAGTTCCAATTCAAATTTTCATGTTTATAACTTCAATCAACAAAGACTTTCATACAAAGTTCAACCCCCACCCCCCCGTTTTCCCCCTAAAGGTAAATATACCAAAAATGGTTTCTTAGCGGATGCCTACGTTATAAAATAAACCTATATTCCAAATTTCAGCTTTCTTGATTCAATCGTTTCGGTTGGACGATGATCGTAAATCAGTCAGGACATGTTTGCGCGTGGCAGACAGACAGACAGATGGATAGACGGGTGGCAATAGAGACTTAGTGATAACATGTTACCACGTACGTTATTTTTACTTCAATACAAAAAAATTGTGAAAGAACAACTCAAATACAAAATTTCATTCCCTTTTTACCCCCTTAAGGGTCGTAATTGCAATAACACCCGATATACAAAATGAAAATGAAAATGAAAACGAAAATGAAAAATTTATTTTGCAAGTAGGCCATATAGGCTCTTTTACATGTCTGAATCTACTAGCGCTTCGGAAAATGGAAGAATCTGCTGAGAAGAAACGCCGCAAGAAACTCAGCAGTTTATCTTTTTTTTCTTCTCTTTTCAAAACAAGATTACAGAGCAATATACACAATCATAACAATAGTTCACTTAAAGTGTGAGGAAAAAAAAGATAATAAATAGCACAGCAAGCTTTAAGCATATTGAACGAACTGGCACTAGTACAGATTGACCAGGAGATGTATAGGGTCCCCAGGTCAAAAAAATTAGAATCGGGATGTATGTGGTCCCTGATCAAATACTTAGTCTAAATAACTTAGAGATGTATAGTCTCTAAGGGTCAAAACAAATTAATTACCTTAATCTATGCTTAGCAGAGGTGTAAAACGCCTCCACGGTCAAATTGTACAATATTACTTGGAGATGTATAGTCTCCGAATGTCAAAAGAATATAAGAATAAAAGTATTCATGTCAAATAAAAATAAAATATTGTTGAAAATCCAACAAAATCAGTAATATAACAATAACAACTCAATATATATCTATATTTAGTTATATATATAAATATAAATAAATAGACAACACGATGAAGTCTCCCACATCAAACCGCATTTAAGTACCTACATTTTAGGCTTTTTGAGAATTACATTAGTCTTTGCAGCATGAATAGTCCGGACCCCACAAACAGCACCCGATCACGAGTATGACGCGTATCTCAGCCATCGTCTCCCTCAACCATATTGTAGGGAAGGTGGCGACCCGATCAACGACGCCACCATAAGCAATGCCCTTTAAGCGAGCATGACATACTCAAGCTGTATGACTACAAAAGAGAAATTGAATACGGCTCGTCTGGCGAGAAATATCACAATGTGCTCCAAAATAAAAATTACACTTTAATAGGATGTCATACATAATTAATAGGAATAAAATTAAGTGATAAAAAAAAAGATTAATGCTTAGAAATGTCACAAACATACAATACAATATTATTTATTAAAGTCAAAGATATTTAAATTAAATAGTGAACAGCCGATATTTAAATTAAATATTCACGCCTTTAGAACTGGCCAAGTCAAATCGTCGCATATATATTCGTCGACTTTGTAGTAAGCTTTTTTCAATAGCATGTTTTTAATATACCTCTTGAATGCATTTAGAGGTAATTCCCATACATCCACAGGCACTTTATTATAGAACCTCACACGTTGCGTTACATTCCTAAATAATAAATGTAGTGATTTTTGCTGTGAAAATAAAGGCCTTTCCATACACAACTTTATCCCCTTTTTCACCCCTTCAGGGGTGGAATTATCAAAAACACTGAGACCCGTATAAATCAATTTTTTTACGTAAGCCTAATAACAAAATTTCAAGATCCTAACTTCAAAACTGACCGACTTTTATAAGAACTTTCATCCCCTAATTTACCCCCTTAGGGGTGGAATTTCCAAAAATCCTTTCTTAGTGGATGCCTACACTATATAAGGTATCTATGTACAAAATTTCAAGTCTCTAGGTCCAGCAGCTTGGGTTGTGCGCTGATATATCAGTCAGTCAGTCAGTCAGGACTTGAATGAATGAATGAATGAATGAATGAAATTTGAAATTTAATGCGTCTGAATTAAGGTTTGAACAGTGCAGTTACAGATGCTTAGTAATAGTTTCGCTTAACCCTACCTTTACAGGTGTACACGCTTTAAAAAATATAATCTAACCTAAGAAATGATCGCATGACATACGAGAAACTTTACAGGACTGTACTAAACATTATATAATTCATCTGTGTTTCACAAACAAATAAATACTTAATTCTAATTCTAATCATTACAAATACTACATCATGTCGTCACACTTTGAATTTTATATATATAGACTAGCTTCTGCGTGCGGCTTCGCCCGCGTGGCCTACGGAAAACAAATGACATCTAAATCCGAAAACCCCGAAACATCGTTATTTATTTATGATGAGCAGCTGCAATTCTAATTTTCAAGTTTATTTTTATTATTATTATTATAAGCTCACGCCTGTTTCCCTTTGGGGTAGGCAGAGACCACAGAACGTCTTGGCATATTCCCTCGCTCCCTCCACACACATTCCTCTCTTCATGCATGCTCGGCGGTTCCGTGTACTTCTGGTGTGACCTGTCTTCAGGACATCACAAATTTGGTTGACAAAAGTACGTCGAGGCCGCCCTCGACCAACTCGCCTAGTCACATCACCTTCATAAATTTGCTAACATAATTGCCTTTTATCCATTAGTTCAACATGCCCAAACCAACGTTACATTCGTTTCTCTATTCTAGTCACTACATCTTCTTTCAGACCTCACCTCTCTCTCTTATAACGCCATTTCTCACTCTCTCAGTCAGCTTGATCCCACTCATACTACGCAGAGAACGCATCTCTACGGCATTTATTCTACTCCTATGCTTCTTCTCGCAAACCCAGCTTTTATTTCCATACATCAACGTGGAAACTAACACAGCATCGTGAACAGCCGAACGTCGTAAAAGGCACGTTTGGCTGTTCACGTTGCTAGATGCGACATTCTGGCTACTCACAAAAGCACGCAGAGCTCCCAATTTCCCGCTTTCACTCTCCTTTCAATGTCTTCATCGTGCTTTCCATCCCTAGTAAACATACTACCTAGTACACAAATTCTTTCACTTGTTCAACTCTTTCATTACCAATCTTTATTACACATCCAGAAACCTCTTCATTCTTCTCATACACCATTACTTTCGTTTTTGTAACATTAACTGTCATCCCTTAAAGTCTTCCAAGTTTATATCTTCGAAAAAGCCTCCATTAATTAATTGTGAAAATCCAAATACCCTTAAACACGGCGGTATTCATTTATGCTCAATAGTTCTAATTTTCAAGTTTCTACCTTTAAAAAACGCCGATACCTCCATACAAACTCCCCTCTCCCCGTGTTACTCGTTCAAATTAAAAATCTAAAATCTCTGAAATATCTCATTATTTGTTTATAACTATCTCCTGCCCGCGGCTTCGCCCGCGTGGCCTACAGAAAACAAATGTCTTTTTTTTAGAATCAAAAAACTTATAAGTGCTCTCACTCCCTCTCATATTTTCACCGCCCGTTTTGCCCCCTTCCAATGTACAAATCTAAATAGCCAAAAACAAACAATCATTTTGAAGTTCTTATTTTTGAATAAACCGATACCTCCCCTCCGTACAAAGTTTCACCCCCGTTTCCCACCTTTTAAATTCGATAGTCATAAAACCCTGAAACACGTTATTATTTATTTATGATAAGTATCTAAAATTTCAAGTTCCTACTAAAAACCCGATATCTCCGTCCATACAAACTTTTACTCCCCGTTTCCCCCTACAAATTTGAAAATCCAAAAACCCTGTGACGCGTCATTATTCATTTATGATAAGTAGCTGTATTTCAAAATTACAAGCTCCTATTAAAAAAAATCAATACGTCCTTACAAACAAACCTTCACCGCTTCTTCCCCTTTAAATGTAAAAATGCATAATCCTGAAACACGTTATAATACTTATAAGCTATTTATGATCAGTAGTTCTAATTCAAATTTTCATGTTTATAACTTCAATCAACAAAGAATTTCATACAAAGTTCAACCCCCACCCCCCAATTTCCCCCTAAAGGTAAAAAATACCAAAAATGGTTTCTTAGCGGATGCCTACGTTATAAAATAAACCTATTTTCCAAATTTCAGCTTTCTTTATTCAATAGTATCGGTTGGACGATGATCGTAAATCAGTCAGGACATGTCTGCGCGTGGCAGACAGACAGACAGACGGATAGACAGACGGATAGAAATAATAAATGTAGTGATTTTTGCTGTTAAAATGTAGACCTTTCCATACACAACTTTATCCCCCTTTTCACCCCTTCAGGGGTGGAATTATCAAATACACTGAGACCTGTATAATTTTTTTTTACGTAAGCATAACAACAAAATTTCAAGATTCTAACTTCAAAACTGACGGACTTTCATACAAACTTTCATCCCCTAATTTACCCCCTTGGGAGTGGAATTTCCAAAAATCTTTTCTTAGTGGATGCCTACACTATATAAGGTATCTATGTGCAAAATTTCATGTCTCTAGGTCCAGCGGTCTGGGCTGTGCGCTGATATATCAGTCAGTCAGTCAGTCAGTCAGGACTTTGAATTTTATATATATAGAAGACTAGCTTTTGCCCGCGGCTTCGCCCGCGTGGCCTACAGAAAACAAATGACATCTAAATCCGAAAACCCCGAAACATCGTTATTTATTTATTATGAGCAGCTACAATTCTAATTTTCAAGTTTATTTTTATTGTTATGATTATAAGCTCACGCCTGTTTCCCTTTGGGGTCGGCAGAGACCACAGAACGTCATTTGCCATGCTTGCTCGGCGGTTCCGTGTACTTCTGGTTTGACCTGTCTTCAGGACATCACAAATTTGGTTGGCAAAAGTACGTCGAGGCCGCCCTCGACCAACTCGCCCAGTCACATCACCTTCATAAATTTGCTAACATAATTGCCTTTCATCCATTCGTTCAACATGCCCAACGTTAAATTCGTTTCTCTATTCTAGTCACTACATCTTCTTTCAGACCTCACCTCTCTCTTATAACACCATTTCTCACTCTCTCAGTCAGCTTGATCCCACTCATACTACGCAGAGAACGCATCTCTGCGGCATTTATTCTACTCCTATGCTTCTTCTCGCAAACCCAGCTTTCAATTCCATACATCAACGTGGAAACTAAAACAGCATCGTGAACAGCCGAACGTCGTAAAAGGCACGTTTGGCTGTTCACGTTGCTGGATGCGACATTCTGGCTGGTCACAAAAGCACGCAGAGCTCCCAATTTCCCGCTTTCACTCTCCTTTCAATGTCTTCATCGTGCTTTCCATCCCTAGTAAACATACTACCTACTACCTAGTACACAAAGTCTTTCACTTGTTCAACTCTTTCATTACCAATCTTTATTACACATTCAGAAACCTCTTCATTCTTCTCATACACCATTACTTTCGTTTTTGTGACATTAACTGTGATCCCTTAAAGTCTTCCAAGTTTATATCTTCGAAAAAGCCTCTATACCTCCATACAAATTTTTAACCCCGTTTCTCTCGTTTTATTTGTGAAAATCCAAATACCCTTAAACACGGCGGTATTCATTTATGCTCAATAGTTCTAATTTTCAAGTTTCTACCTTTAAAAAACGCCGATACCTCCATACAAACTCCCCTCTCCCCGTGTTACTCGTTCAAATTAAAAATCTAAAATCTTTGAAATATCTCATTATTTATTTATAACTATGTCCTGCCCGCGGCTTCGCCCGCATGGCCTACAGAAAACAAATGTCTTTTTTTTTAGAATCAAAAAACTTATAATTGCTCTCACTCCCTCTCATATTTTCACCGTCCGTTTTGCCCCCTTCCAATGTAAAAATCCAAATACCCTAAAATAAACAATCATTTTGAAATTCTTATTTTTGAATAAACCGATACCTCCCTTCCATACAAAGTTTCGCCCCCGTTTCCCACCTCTAAAATTCGATAGTCATAAAACCCTGAAACACATAATTATTTATTTATGATAAGTATCTTAAATTCAAAATTTCAAGTTCCTATTAAAAACCCGATACCTCCATCCATACAAAATTTTTACTCCCCGTTTCCCCCTACAAATTTGAAAATCCAAAAACCCTGTCACGTGTCATTATTTATTTATGATGAGTAGCTGTATTTCAAAATTACAAGCTCCGATTAAAAAAAATCAATACGTCCTTACAAACTTTCACCCCCGCTTCTCCCCCTTTAAATGTAAAAATGCAAAAATCCTGAAATACGTTATAATACTTATAAGCTATTTATGATCAGTAGTTCTAATTCAAATTTTCATGTTTATAACTTCAATCAACAAAGACTTTCATACAAAGTTTAACACCCACCCCCCGTTTTTCCCCTAAAGGTAAAAAATACCAAATAGAGGGTGGCAATAGAGGCTTAGTACTAACACGTTACCATGTACGTTATTTTTACTTCAATACAAAAAAATTGTGAATGAACAACTCAAATACAAAATTTCATCCCCCTTTTCCCCCTTAAAGGTTGTAATTCCAATAACACCCGATATACTCGTTGCGTTATAAGCCTAAATAATAAATGTAGTGATTTTTGCTGTGAAAATGTAGGCCTTTCCATACACAAGTCCTAACTTCAGAACTGACGGACTTTCATACAAACTTTCATCCCCTAATTTACCCCCTTAGGGGTGGAATTTCCAAAAATCCTCTCTTAGTGGATGCCTACACTATATAAGGTATCTGTGTGCAAAATTTCAAGTCTCCAGGTCCAGGGGTTTGGGCTGTGCGCTGATATATCAGTCAGTCAGTCAGTCAGTCAGTCAGGACTTTGAATTTTATATATATAGATAGATCAAAAAAAAAATACCTACAAGGCCTTTTGCTGACGATATTTTATTATTGAGTGGTCATTGAAACTACGTTGCCAAACTTCAAGTCTTGCAAGATTTGAACCAGAAAAGCAAAAAACAAAGCATGACATACTAAACGAAGTGAGTTAACAAATCGGGGATTTAATCGCGTATAAAATTAAATGTGTTTTATTTAGATCGATTTTCTTGACAGAATTTTTTATATTTAGCTTATATATAAACGAAGTGATTTAATAAATCGGGATGAAAATCAGTTAAGAATTTGCCTGATGTGTCGGTCTAGTGACAAGCTTATTCAACAAACCAAATACGGGTAAGTAGTTCGATAAAGTCGCGCGGCAAGAAAATTTTGATACCCGTCCTTCAGTCCCTGCAAGACTATGGGCGTTACGACACATCCAAAACGCTGAGGTTATCCAGTTTTGTTAAAATAAAATGTGGAAATCGTCAAAATGAAACCATATGGAGTGAGCTAAATAAAAGCTTGTACAGATTAAGGTAAAACGGTTTGAAACTTATTTTATCAATATCAAAATGTCATACAAGGGTTTCGTTACACTTTAAAAAGAGAGCATTTCATTCGTGTAAAATTTAATTTCATTAGTGTCGCTTGAAAATCTACACAAATGAAGTGACACGAATGAAATTTCAAACAAATGTACATGTATAGTACGTCACGGAACTATCTAGAAGCCTTGGGATGTTTACAAATTATGCGTGCTATGTCTTGCTAATCAACACTTATGACCTTAACTCTACTGTTAAAATACTTTTTGTACACTGTATCATAACACGAATGAGTGTATTTTCGTCTAATGCACTGAAATTTGACATAAATATCAATTTCTCACCTCAACAACACAGCGCGCGTCTGCTGCCACCGAACGTTCGCGTGCCACTGGGGCCGCTTGCGTCAGACAGTAGGGGCACAGTATAGTTATAACCAGTAAGGAATCTACGTACAAACGCTCGGAACAGACGCACGCTCAACACGGCCGCTAAGGCTGCTAAGGCGGCCGTCAGTCGCGGCTGCCGCGTCGAGACGGGTAGACGCGGTATGTCTCTGTTTATCGCGTCGCGTGCGCCTGCGCCCCAGACAGTCCGCGAGCTTATTAAAGATACCAGGAAGGTATTGCGTTGTACATGGCTGCTTAAACTCGACTTTTTCAAAGCCAGAGCTTTCATTTTTTAGACTCCCTGGTGATGTTAAAAGGTAGGAATGATTTATAATTATTAAATAATAGGTAGTTATTTTCTTAACACATTTTTATTAGATCGAGATGTAATATTTATAAAAATCTAAGAAGCCGCATTTCCCCTTTGGCTCTTTTGGTGAGGTACCTAGTACCGTTAAGAAAATAAGAGAAAGCAGCCGCCATTTTGAACTTTTTAGCTATTTGACCGATTGCTTTCAAACTCGATATCTAAGGAACTTTGTGGTCTCCGACAACAAATCCGCTAACAGAATGAGAAAATATAGCCGCCATCTTGGAATTTTTAGTTACTCGACCGATTGCGTTCAAAATCGATATCTAAGAAACTTTGTCGTCTCTGACAACAAATCCGTTAAGAAAATAAATAAAAGTAGCCGCCATCTTAAAATTTTTAGTTATTCGACCGATTGCTTTCAAAATCGGTATCTAAGGAACTTTGTGGTCTCCGACAACAAATCCGCCAACAGAATGACAAAATATAGTCGCCATCTTGAAATTTTTAGTTACTTGACCGATTGCTTTCAAAATCGATATCTAAGCAACTTTGTCGTCTCTGACAACAAATCCGTTAAGAAAATAAATAAAAGTAGTCGCCATCTTGAAATTTTTAGTTATTCGACCGATTGCTTTCAAAATCGATATCTAAGGAACTTTGTGGTCTCCAACAACAAATCCACTAACAGAATGAGAAAATATGGCCGCCATGTTGAAATCTTCTAATTTTGTTTTTTTTTATCATTTTGATTTTTTTTTAATTACCCAATTCTATTTGTAATCTAGTTAATCATTATACCTAGGTAAAACCAAATAAACGTTTTAATTAAAAAACTTTTCAATTTTACAAAAGTTAAGAGCGACACCCATAATGTACCTACTTATGAAGAGTATCTAGTTTTCGCATAAAAAGGCCTTACTAGTTGAGATACAGTGCTAAACAAAAAAAAAACAATTTTACAAAAAATAAGGGGACAACCCTAACGCTCTATTGGAGCGTAGGTATCTAACTCCACAAACAGGCCTAGTTTCGGTCAATAAGATTGTTTAGATTGTTTTTGTTACATTAACTATAACATGTATTGCTTTTGAGTCACATTGTGTTTACATGCGATGGCCAAGTCAATCTATTTTATTTAAACATAAAAGATTTTTAATATTAATGTGGTCACTACAAGATGTTGTTAGATCATCTAATTACGTCATAACTTAAGACAGAATGTCCCTTAATAAGGGACTGAATAAGCCAACCGACTTGGTATAACATGGATCTCACAACTTTTTACGGTAGAGAACTGAGTTGCGAGACTTGGTTTTTTTTACAAGTTTTGTTTTTGATGGCATCTCATTTCTTTTTGTAGATAATCCTTCTTCTTTTCCTTTCCGGTACCTTCTACTTCTTAAACACCAACAACGGATTTTCTCAAAACCCACTCTCTGTCTTATTGAGCTTTTCTTATTGCGCATATCGTATTCACATGTGCGAGAACCGAGCTCGCATTCAAATGTGCAAACGCGGCGCGCGCAACCTTACTTACACACGTTGCCATGTGTTTAAACTTCCATGTTGTCTGTACGTAGTTTAACACAACGCCCCAGAGAGGGCGCCACCTCCGCGGTGCATCTAGGTAACGCTGTGTTCCTATGCATTATATAAGAGAAAAATTAGTTTCAAAAGCCACTCACAGATGGCGCTGTTATCTTAACGCAACTAGATAACGATATGTTTCTTACGCTCTATATGGCCTCACCTGTTTTTTCATAATGGATGATTGTAAAGCTAATCAGTGCAGTGTTATTTCTAGTTAGTAAAGTGTAGTGAGTGAACACCATGCGAGCTACGTACGTGATCTACCTACGAGCTACATATATATATATTTTTTATGAATTAATAAGATAAACAAGAAAGTGGGTCACCTGATGGTAAGTGATTACCACCGCCTATAGACACTCGCAACACCAAGAAGATTGCAGATGCGTTGCCAACCCAGAGGGCTAAGATGGAATACCGCTTGTGCCAGTAATTACACCGGCGGTCTTGCTCTCCACGCCGGAACACAACAGTGCAAGCACTGCTGCTTAGCGGCGGGATTAGCGAGCAAGATGGTGGTAGCGATCCGGACGGACCTTGCACAAGGTCCTACCACCCGCCGCCATTTTATATTCATACATATACAGGTACACTGACTCATTCACTGCAAATGTTAACTTTGTTAATCCTACATATTATATGGGATTACAAAGTTATTTATGCAGTTGGTGTATTTTGAAAACTGGACAGAAATTGCAAAATATTTAGGTTTTTATTTGATTTATACACTAAACACTAATTGTATTCTAAATTTGAAACTTCTATGTCTATTAGAAGTGCCTGAAAGTTTTGATGATCGGTCAGTGAGTCAGTGAGTGACAAATTAAGAAACTTTGACTAGTTATAATTCTTAAACTACTGGTTCAAATTGAATGAAATTTGAAATATACCGTGTTTATGCAATGCCTGCTTAGTTTCTGAAAATACAGGGTTCTAGTTTAATCCACAACGAAGTTATAGGGTGTCGAAAATGGCCTGAACTGCTTCGAGAAAAGGATGGTACGGCCGTGCCGCTTTTTTTTGCTCGACTTGGCGGGGGCACTGCCGTGCCCCCAGATATCTAGGGATTATTTCCACTTATGAGTTGCAACTGATAATATTATTAAACTAAAAATTATTAGAATCTTTATAGTCAACATTATGCAACATGAACTGAAGCAGGTTAACTTCGGGAATTATTTAGACAAACACAATTTGTTAATCAAGTGGTAACTGTTTTGTTGTTAATAAAATTTTATTAATTTGTTCTCGTGTTATAATAATTACAAAACAAGTAAAAGAGTATTTCGTCACATTTAAGAGTTGGAACTACGATAATTTCAAACCGGAAATATTTTTAAATGTATGAAACAAAAACTTTCCGCTCTTACCAATCGCAATACATTGTACACACAATACACATACGATGACAAGGTTATGTTATGAGCAGGTATGTATTTAATCGGTTCGTATTTGAGTATTACTTTGAGTTTAACGGTCAATGTTTATGTCATTACGAAGTAAGTGCCCGTGCTTTAAGAGGAGTGTGAACCCTGCGCTCTCCATAAAAACGGCGATACCGTTTCCACCCTCGAAACCTTAACCTATAGCTATGATTTTTTTTGTAATCATTTGTAAAAATCAAAACATAAATCAAGTTCTAAGGCACAATGACAACATACAAAAAAATCATTGCCAAAGGTTAAGGTTTAGAGTAGGGATTGCAAAATCCGGATCTTTTTTAAATCCGAATTTCTTAATTTTCCTTTGATTAAAATCCGGATAATCCGGATTTTTCGAAGTTTTAAGGTTATTTGATAAAACTGAAATAAAATAAACAAAAAACTTTGGGTATCAGTCATCTTCCTTTTCCCTTATATAGGTAAATTAGTTAACACAGTCATAAACGAACATAACATAAAATCAAATGCAACAAAACGTAAGATAATGTAGGTATCCACCTTTTTGTATAAAACTGCATTCTTAAAAAAACTAATGTTTAAGGTTAAGTACTCAACAGTGTTTTATGAATTCCAATTTTGTTAAAACTCTTTTTTTATTGTAAAAATCGTTACTTTATATAATTCCAAGCACTAGATTGAAACTCCCGCATCGATACTACCTTTAGTTTTTAAGAAAAAGGCAAGTAAAGTTGACCGGATATAGGGTCACTAAAATCACAAACAAAAAATGAACTGGGCTACATAACTGAAATTTGACGAATTGTAATGATTGCATTTTTGGATTTTTTAATGTGCATAGGTTACGAAATATTAGCATTATTGTCATTTTTAGTTTTTATTTTTTCCCGGGGATAAAGCAGTAGTAGCAAAAGATTTTTTTATTATTATTATAAGCTCACGCCTGTCTCCCTTTGGGGTGGGCAGAGGCCGCGGAACGCCATTTGCTCCAGTCCTGGCATGTTTCCCTCGCTTCCTCTACACACATTGCTCTCTTCATACATGCACGGCGGTTCCGAGTACTTTTAATTCTGCCTGTCTTTAGGACGTAGCCAATTTGATCAACAAACGCCCTCGACCAACTCGCCCAGTCACATCACCCTAATAAATTTGCTTACATAATCGCCTTTCATCCATCCTTCCAACATGGCCAAACCAACGCAACATTTATTTCTCTATCTTAGTCACTACATCTTCTTTTAAGTCACATTTCTCCCTTATAACACTATTTCGCACTCTAGCAAAAGATTTCTAAACAGTATATTCCTTTATCGATCACATTTAAATCACATGCTAGTTCAGTTTTATCCAGAAGTTCCGTTTTATCTCAATTTTGAGAAAATCCGAAAAAACCGAATTTGAGTCCCAAAAACCGGTTTTACAAAACTCCTGAAAATCCGGATTTTTCGGTTATTTTCGAATTTCGAAGAATCCGGATTGCAATCTCTAGTTTAGAGCGTGGAAAACGTTATCGCCGTTTGTATGGGGAGCACTTTTTGGGGTTGGGTTCACACTCCTCTTAAGTATCGACTCTTATTTTAAGTTTGAATGGTTTTCCGAGTATGGACCGCAAGCCGAATGGAAAAACTTAAACAAGATGGAACTCTTCGAGTTTCGCTAATCGATTCGCATCTCGTGTAGGGCTGAATATTCCTGAAATGTGATTGTAGCAACTGACTAACATGCGGTGAAGTGATACTTCCGTGTGTATATTTCTGACAAATTAACCCCTTAAAATGGCTGAGAGAGCGACCTAAGCTCAGACCCGGGTTGAGTCTCAAACATGTTCAAAAACGGTTTAGTTACATTAGTTAACAACCAATTTAAGTAATGTGAATGAATAATACAAAAATACAATATTTTTATTATGGCTTGTTTTTTCACACTTATTGCATAACATCGACCAGGCGTCCACGCCCACTTGCCATTATGACAGTAGCGCGGACCAATCACCGCTATCTGTCATCCCATAAACCAATGACCGCGCATGCCGCAATACAATGCGTTATACGAGCGCAGCTAATTGGCCTGTTTGCATGTGTTGTTCTCTCGTCCGAATATTCGACAAATATGGCAATGTAGTGGTAAGGTAGTGTCATGTTTGAAGTGAATTTTGTTCAGAGTTATGTTTCCTGACTTATTTAATTTCGCTGGGTTACCTCACAGAATGTTCTGTTTTTGGAATGTTTAGTCTGATCTACACTAATGACTGTTTTTTTTTTATCGCGATTTAAAATGCAGAGAAATTATATTGTAATTTGTTATTATTTAATACTATAGGTACCGCTCGACTTTATGATTATTAAAATGTAACCGAAAGAAATAAGATTACAATTACCTCTAGGTTATTTATTTTTTATTTACGATTAATGTTGAAAAATCAGGAATGGCACCGGTGACACGAATGAAATGTAGACAGTATTTTTTTCTTTTCCTCGACTATTTAACATTTAACGTAATGATTCTTATGTACTCTATAAAAGCCTAACATAATGATCATATCTAGTGCGAACTACGTAAATTTCAGCAAAATTGAAGAAGTTATTTCACAAACCAACTTTTTACGCTCCGATTGAAATCGACCCAAAGGTTTATTTATGTCAAAGAGGTTGAAACGGGACAGTTATGGAAGAGTGCATTATGCAAAGAGTCTGGGGAAGCTAAGGCAAATAAGTGTTTCAAGGACAACTAGACTGATCACCTAGGAGTTATTGAAATGCTTACTAGCCCAGGTTTTCTTTTTGTTTGGGTATTTTGGTAGTGATTATGGACTGGTATTTTTAAAAGATGGAAAAATGACATTAGATTAAGTTCCCCTAATACCATCGCCACCACCAGTCATCACCAGTTGCCCGAGATGCGCTGTTGAACGAAGAGGTTAATGAGACAAGGTACACCAGGATACAAGGCAGGCACGGAATCCTTGTTTTCTGATAATGATTCGGTCGAGCATCAATCGTGAAGAGACTTGGACACATGGAATGATTATTGAAGTAAAAAAGTGTTAAAAGAACTGCCTGAATGTATGCTATTATAAATGATATTTATATATGTGCGCGCACGAAATTATGAAAAAATCCTTGTATCCTGAGCATAAAATAGATGTATAATTTAAGGTCGGCCGACCAATAATAAAAATGTGTTGTGTACCTTGGATAAAAAGTAATGCCAAAGTTGCATACTTATAAAATAAATATAATTTTACAAATGAAAATTAAATGACGTCATAAGAATAAATAAATATGAATTAAGAATAGACTTGCAAGTCATGAAAAAGACAAATATTACCAGAAACAGAGTAGACAAATACTATTAAGCCACGTAAAAGACAAATATAAGTAGGTTATTTTGATTAATCTTAAGAGGAATATGGTCGTTAATATTTTTCTTAAATATGTTAATCTCGTCAGCAAAGCGTGCCGTAATCAAAGAATATATGCTAGTAAAGTAAGAGTACTGTAAAACCCACTACACGGCTCCAATTAAAATATAATAGAGTCGATGTGCGTTACGTTACGTTACGTAGGAAAACTGATAAAAATTAATACCTAAGATATTTGGCCATAATGAAATAAATGTGATCGTCTAGTTTAAATTGAAGGACCCCTTTTTCGTTGTGTAATTTATTTATACCGTAAATATTTGTTTTGAATAAACTTCGTTCTATAAGATTAAATAGCACGTGAAAATTATAATTACCTACTCAATTGATCCTAGTAGTATGAAAGACGCTACACGTACGGTCTAAGAGAAACCCTGAGTTCCCTAACAACTCCCCTACCGGTCGGCCTGGTACAGTCAAAGATCAGTTTGCGTATTCAGCGAGAGTTTGAAATAAACCTTTACAAAGTGTAAAGTTAAACCCAAACTGAAGTTTGCCTTTGGATGGGGTCTGGCCAAGACAACAATAATCCTACAACATGTAGTCCAAACCATCACGCATTCCAAGCACACAAACATCATATCATTCTGTGGAGGTGGGGAATTTAAATGCTCCCCTACCGAGAGGCCCGCTTTCCCGCGTACGTCGTTAGGGTCATCCCTGCATCACCGCCTAAGTATGTGATATACCATAGACAGGACAACAGAAACTGGAGCATGCAACTCTAATGAACCGTCCGTCAATGATAATAAGTCGATGTTCCATTGACCGTCCGTGGCACCGTGCGTGTCGGCGTTTCGTTCGAATTCAACAGACCTGACCGATAACCACGACTGACGATCGGAGCAAAAGATAAGATATAAAAAAGTTGGATTTTGATGAGGGAGAACACACTCTTACTTCATCTATACTAAATAAATCGCCACCCTGGATACATTCAAAGCGCCCGAAATATCGAAACCTCTAAACGACAATTAAGAATATAGTGACATATCGAAATTAATAAAACTGCAGAACGTAATAATAAATAGAGCTTGAGAAATATCCCTAATTTAAATCTAAAACTTAGCTGCCGATTTCTGATGATTGCGCAAACAGGTTTCCTCGCGTTGGCCGCCCGACAACTCACTCACACACACACTCTGACTAAATTAGTACAACGTAGACTAGCTGTCCGACACAAAACTGATTGGAAAAATGCTAACACTCCCGCGCAACCTAATGAAGTTACCGCGACCACGTCCTAAAATCTTCTGCCCCCAGATACCAACGCAAGCGTCCATCCTGCGTATTTTTCTTCCTTGGATCACCCCCGCACACCCCTTGGGCTTTGTTCCTTCCGCACTACCTTCAATTGCCCATTGACCATCAGTTCAAATTTCTAACTAATTTCGGCATGGCTGTCCACATCTGCGTGCAACCTTTCCTTTGTTTCTGTCGGCGCTTTCTAGCGATAATTTTTAACGTTTCCGACAGTAAAGCAATACAAATTTGGTGCCCTTTGTTTGATTTTAAGGAACTATCGCAATAAATATTGTCTAGTTATTTTAAAGGGTCGTAAAAGTTTCAGTTCATTCACTAAAATTGTTTAATGACTGCACGTGCACGTAGCTACAAAATGTGGGAAAGTACGAAACAATATTTTGTTATGCGCCGAGCATGACCATAGAATACCACGATATTAAATAAACTTAATATAAATATATCTTACATACTAATCTATTATAACGTCCGTTACAGTACCTAAACTATAAATATTTGCAACTATTTGAAACGTTTTAAAGGAACATTGTGAAAGCATATTTTTATAATTTTGGTTCTCAAAACTAAAATAAAATTTATATTTTAAAAATACATGAACAGCAAATGTTATCTTAAACTCATAAGTTTAGTATCTCCTAATATTATATATGAAATATGTTTTATTAATTTAAGCTTAGAATAAAAATATATTACAAAAAAAAAAATGGTTATAGTTAGTTTGTCGTAATATAAACTACGAGTGATTTTAATTGTTTATTTCTCATACAGTTTTATATTTAATTTTTTTGAAAAGGAATCATTCCTACATTACTTGTAAATTTGTTATAATTTCTTTACTTAGAGTTCTATAATCATTTAACGTAAACTTAATTTAGAATGGAAATGTAAAAAAAAAAACATTGTAAGTATTTGTGGAACTTATGTGTTTTTTTTTTCTTTTGAAGAGGGGAGGTGTAATGTGGTGCACTGCACGCACACTCTCTCATGCTTGACAATATATAATATGTTTGTATTGTAAAAGAACACACAATAAATCCAACTATAACCGCGAACAGTTGTCTCATTTTATCTCGTCACCACAGTGGAGAACAAGACAGCCGGTGACATTACAGGCGCGAGAGGTATTCCATCTTAGCCCTCTGGGTTGGCAAGGCATCTGTAATCTTCTTGGTGTTGCGGGTGTCTAAAGGCGGTGGTGATCACTTTCCATCAGGTGATCCACTTGCTTGTTTTCCTTCCTAATTCATAAAAAAAATAGGTGTTAAGTTTGTACGGAACTCTTGGTGCGCAAGTCCAATTCGCACTTGGCCGGTATTTCATTAGGGGTAGGCTATGTACGCTTTGGCCATGATCTCATATTTGGCAGGCCGAGTAATTACATTGGCCTAAGTGCCATCTGACTGATAGAATTACTGTTACACATTTTGTGTTCTCATTAGGTACATTAGGGGAAATATATTCACGTACCACCTTAGAACCCCATCGCAATGACGCGACGCTGTAAACGCCAGGCTATGTCATACAAATGTCATGCGTATGTCTCTTCGACTAGGTTCTACGGTGGTATGTGTTTCAATTTCCTTGACTGTACAATGGTCTGCGCGAACGAAGTCGCGGGCCACACCTACAGTTTACATAATAAAATGCATCATAAACGATAACGTCTATAATTCTCCTTAAATAATTAAACAGTAGTTTATATTTATTTAATATAGCTACTAGACAATAGATGCGTTATTGATAACGAAATATGGGAAAATTGATTTTCAGTAGCTTCGTATATTTTAATTTTGAAATATATTTGTGTTTTTGAGATCAGAATTTACTCTACTTTCATTTGGTATCCATGACGACATGATAGCCAAAAAAAATTTTTTTAGATCCCCTCTTTTTTGGATATAACATTCGTCATTTACATTTTATACGCAAAAATATAGCCTATGTCACCCAGACTACAATTACAAACCGATTGACACCTCATTCATGAAAATCGACTCAGTCGTTTAGGCACTACAGTGGAACATACGTAAATACAAACATACATACCGAACACATGCTCCGAATCGCTTGAGTACCGGTTCTCACGAGTCTCCTCATTTAAAAAGTAATTCATTATTTGTAATTAAGTAATTCATAATAAAACTCATTACTCCTCACATCGTGGAAGTAATTCCAAAGAAGACCCCCAACTCCTCGAGGCCGCACGGAGCAAGACACATAACTGGTGACAGCGCTGCAGCAGTCTCCCAGGAAATCGCGAGCTCGGAATTGCACCGGTTCCTGGAAAGTTCTGACTTGAAGAGACTGAAGAAGACCCATATGAAGACGGCAATTATACTGGCTACCTTGTGAGTAACCCTGCGATTCCTTAAACTTAACCTCTTTTATATTGTGTGCATTACTCTTTTTTTTTTGTGTGTATTTGCGTCATTCTATATCATGGCTCTCCACCACGCAACAATTGAAAAATATTTACCCAAATATGAAGGAGATAGAGAAACACTTAACTTCTTTTTACCCGACTACGGCAAAGCCAAAAGGACGGGTTACGTTCTTAACGCGCCACTTTACGTGTGTTATTTTGTGTTGGTGAAAATGTTGTATTCCAATCAAGAGTATTTTAACATGCTAATGTGCTTGAGAAAGAACGACTGCAATTATGCTGACGCTCGTAGGGAGTATGAGGCGCGGTTTTTGTTACATGCTGTATTTAGCAGTTATATCACTTTTGACCAACTTTTCTAAAACCTTTTTAGTTCAAGCAATATTGAGCTAAGAACATTATAACCCTGAGTAATAGGATTTTACAAGTTCATGTATAAAGTAGACCCACAATAACTCTGCAATAAATTGACAAATGCAGAAATCAAAAGTTAATTTATGGCAATACTGGTTTGTAATGGAACAACTCGTTTTGGTCCTAGGGCATATGAGCATATACCGCGAAAATCAAATATAGAAACTCGTGTATTCCAATCCCTTTCAAACGACTAAGCTAGGGCGATAGAGGTACACTATTTATACAAATTAACTAAGGTGCAATATCCTTTATTAGGTACTTTCTCGTTTTGGCACTTTCGTGTAGGTAGGTACTATTTGTTAGTTAAGGCTGATGTTAAAATGTCACTTTTCACACAAAATATTTTGTCGGTTTTTTGGTTATCTACCGGACTATTTAGTGTTATTTGTATTTTATTGAGTCAATCACGTTACCCCATTACCGCCAATTAAAATGTGAAGTTTTGTTGAAATTACTACCATATTTTTGCATTTTTCGATTTGTATGGAAATTTTAAAACGTTAAAATAAAAGGTATTAGACACGGCCAATTTTTTTTTTCAATTGGCGGGAGTAAGCTCGATTTATCAAATAAAACACAAATAGCACTAAATAGTTCGCTAAATAAGCAAAAAAACTGAAAGAATATTTTTACATCAGCCTTAAGCTGTAATGAAAATAGTGAAATATCAATACATAACGCAATGGAAACATGCATTCCATAGGTAGGTACTCGACCTCTCATAAGTATGATGGAAATAGGCATTATACTTACTTATTACTTATATATAAATTCAGTTAAAATTATCAATAATAATAATAAAAAAAAAGCAAATTAATAATAATTAAATTGAGAATTTTAATAATATTCAAATTATCAATGATAATTATAATTCAGTTATAATTATCTTGAATAAATTGAAAAAAAAAAAGTTAAATTCTTACAAAGGGCAATAAAATACAAAACAATTTTTGACGTATTTATTTCTTAGTCACTAGACGCATCCGAGTCTAAGAACTCTACTCCTTCATACACTTCTTCCTGTAACTCGACTTCTTCGTACTCTTCTCTTTCAGCCTCTGCTGCCACACTCTCCTCACTGTCAGTGTCATCATCACTTTGCACATTTATAATAAACGGTATCAGATCATCCATTAAGCCATCTTGTTGCCTGTGTTCTAATTCTATTTTTTTTACATGTTCGGCACACTTACGCCAGTCGTCCGGACTAACAGATGCGAATGCTTGTTCCACTTTTGCTTCCATATCCTAAACTGAACCTTTTACATTTAGGCTGCCTACTTTTCGCTTCGCCAAACTCCATATTAGTTCAATAGGGTTTAAGTGGCAATGGTATGGGGGTAAACGCAATACTTCATGCCCATTTGCTTTTAACAGTTCATCAATATAATATATCGGCTCGGGTTTGTTGCGTCGTGCTAAGATTAAGAGTTCAGGCCTGGATAATTTTTCTTCCCAAGGAATGTTATTTGAAGTAAGCCAATCACGGAACTCTTGTTTCTTCGTACTGGTGTTTGGTGCCTTATTAATCTGAATAGTATGGTAACTCGCATTATCCATGACTATAATGCTTGGTGTATCCAAATTAGGCAGTAGCTTGCCTTGAACCCACTTCGAGAAATTGGTAGCATTCATATCATCATGATAATCGGCTGACTTTGACTTGCTGCTAAATATTAAAAAAGCATTATTTACAAATCCTAATTCAGTGCCTGCATATACAATTATTACATACCGTTTGCCTTTTGATATATTAGTGACCATTTTAGAAGTTAATGGACCCTGCCAACTTTTTTTTGGTTTGTAATTAACATGAATAGTCTCATTACTATATATATAGCTATTACCACTTTACTCTTCTATATTTATATAGGTATATAGCTCGATTACCACTCACTGACTGACTCACTCACTTGGTCATTGACATGCTGTTTTGGAGAGATGTGAAGGGGTGGGAAACAACTGGAAACACTTTTGTATAATGAGTGCTCCAACGAGTAGAGACAAAATACGAAACCGACCTGAACGTGGAAAGGGACTCTATGTGAGGTGCGGATCTCGGAAACCGTGATAGGTACGGCCAAGTTCCAAAACAAAAAACATAGGGAACCGTCGGCCAATGGGTGAGCCGGTCGAAATTTTTTCAAAATGGCCGAAACAAGATGGCCGCCATACAAACTTTAAACGGGAGTATCTCGAAAACCGTACAACTTAGTGGGGGGGTGCTCGACCAAATGTCACTCAGGGAGAGGGGGAAATTTGATGGAGTTGAAAAAAATCCAAGATGGCGGATCCAAAATGGCGGCCGAAATTTTTTTTTGTCCAATCGGAGTGAAATTTTGCACCCGGGGGCTCCGGAGGCCGCTGGTTCCGATTCCGGGAAAAGTTTTTCGATTCCGCCATTTTCCAAGATGGCCGCCATACGAGGGAGTTTTATTGGGTTTTATTGGGGGTTTATTGGCTGCTGGCGATCAAGGGTGCTGGTCTCGATGCCATCCTTACGACTTAATGTGAAGCTTGATAGACAGACCAACAGCACGACACCCTCCGCGGGCCCCGTGGGGCCCGCGGCCCCCACGCGACATCTAGTTACTATATATAAAGCTTTTTTACTATATATAAAGCTCGATTACCACTCACTCACTCACTCACTGACATAGTCATTGACATGCTGTTTTGGAGAGATGTGAAAGGGTGGGGATTAACTGGAGCTACTATCGCATAGAGGGTGCTCCAACGAGTAGACAAAAAATACGAAACCGACCTGAACGTAGAAAGGGACTCGATGTGAGGTGCGGATCTCGGAAACCGTGATAGTTACGGCCAAGTTCCAAAACAAAAGTCATAGGGAACTGCCGGCCGATGGGTGAGCCGGTCGAATTTTTTTCAAAATGGCCGAAACAAGATGGCCGCCATACAAACTTTAAACGCGAAAATCTCGAAAACCATCAGAGATAGAGGGGGGGTGCTCGACCAAATATCACTCAGGGGGAGAGGGGAAATTTGGTAAAGTTGAAAAAAATTCAAGATGGCGGATCCAAAATGGCGGCCAAAATTTTTTTTGTCTGATCGGGATGAAATTTTGCACCCGGGGGCTCTGCGGGCCGCTGGTTCCGATTCCGGGAAAAGTTTTTCGATTCCGCCATTTTCCAAGATGGCCGCCATACAAGGGAGTTTTACAGGCATTGACATGCTGTTTTGGAGAAATGTGAAGGAGTGGGGTAAAACTAGAAGTAAATCCAGGTAGAGGGCGTTCCAATGAGCAGAAAAAAATACAAAACCGACCTGGACGTGGAAATAGACCTGGGGTGGGGAGCGGATCTCGGCAAGTATGAGTCCTAGAGAAAAGTTCCAAAACAAAAGTCATAGAGAACCGCCGGCCAATGGGTGAGCCGGTCAAAATTTTTCAAAATGGCCGAAACAAGATGGCCGCCATACAAACTTTAAACGGGAATATCTCGAAAACCGTACGACTTAGTGGGGGGGGTGCTCGGCCAAATGTCACTCAGGGGGAGGGGGGAAATTCGATGGAGTTGCAAAAAATTCAAGATGGCGGATCCAAAATGGCGGCCGAAATTTTTTTTTGTCCGATCGGGATGAAATTTTGCACCCGGGGGCTCTGGGCGCCGCTGGTTCCGATTCCGGGAAAAGTTTTTCGATTCCGCCATTTTCCAAGATGGCCGCCATACAAGGGAGTTTTGAAAGCGAGCCCGCAGGGCGAGCTCCGCGTAGGCGCTTGCGCCGGAGCGTCCCATCGGTGCTCTCGAGTCGCTTGCGAGCCCGAAGGGCGAGCTGGGGTGTGAAGTTGGAATTCTTACCCCCCCCCTCCCAGCGAGCCCGAAGGGCGAGCTCCGCGTAGGCGCGTGCGCCGAAGCGTCCACCGGACGCGAAATACTCTCGAGTCACTTGCGAGCCCGGAGGGCGAGCTGCAGTGTGAAGTTGGAACTCATCCCCCCCCCCTTCCTCCCCCCTCCTAAGGCAGCCCGACTTTTTCTTGGCTCTATCTCGGAAACCGAAAATGCTAGACCCCTCGTGTTGGTACTCTTTCGATTCGTCTCGATGTCATCTTTACGACTGTATGTGAAGTTGGGCCCCCAGACCTGAGGGCACGAAAGCAAGTCGGTATACCCCCCCCCCCCCTCCCCCCAGCGAGCCCGAAGGGCGAGCTCCGCGTAGGCGCGTGCGCCGTAGCGTCCCTTCTTAGGCAGTTCTCCCGAGTCACTTGCGAGCCCGGAGGGCGAGCTGCAGTGTGAAGTTGGAACTCATCCCCCCCCCTGCCTCCCCCCTCCTGTGGCAGCCCGACTTTCTCTTGGCTCTATCTCGGAAACCAAAAATGCTAGACCCCTCGTGTTGGTACTCTTTCGATTCATCTCGATGCCATCCTTACGACTTAATGTGAAGCTTGATAGACAGACCAATAGCACGACACCCTCCGCGGGCCCCTTGGGGCCCGCGGCCCCCACGCGACATCTAGTTACTATATATAAAGCTCGATTACCACTGACTCACTCACTGACAGGTCACTGACATGCTGTTTTGGAGAGTTGAGAAGGGGTGGGGAACAACTGGAAACACTTTTGTAAAGAGGGTGCTCCAACGAGTAGAGGAAAAATACGAAACCGACCTGAACGGAAAGGGACTCGATGTGAGGTGCGGATCTCGGAAACCGTGATAGGTACGGCCAAGTTCCAAAACAAAAGTCGTAGGGAACTGCCAGCCGATGGGTGAACCGGTCGATTTTTTTTCAAAATGGCCGAAACAAGATGGCCGCCATACAAACTTTAAACGGGAAAATCTCGAAAACCATCAGAGATAGAGGGGGGGTGCTCGACCAAATGTCACTCAGGGGGAGGGGGGCAATTTGGTGAAGTTGAAAAAAATTCAAGATGGCGGATCCAAAATGGCGGCCGAAATTTTTTTTTGTCCGATCGGGATGAAATTTTGCACCCGGGGGCTCTGGGGGCCACTGGTTCCGATTCCGGGAAAAGTTTTCTGATTCCGCCATTTTCCAAGATGGCCGCCATACAAGGGAGTTTTACAAGCATTGACATGCTGTTTTGGAGAGATATGAAAGGTTGGGGTAAAACTAGAACTAAATCCAGATAGAGGGCGTTTCGATGAGCAGAAAAAAATATGAAACCGACCTGGACGTGGAAAAAGACCTGGGGTGGGGGGCGGATCTCGGCAAGTATGAGGCCTACAGAAAAATTCCAAAACTAAAGTCGCTGAAAACTGCCGGCCAATGGGTGAGCCGGTCAAAATTTTTCAAAATGGCTGAAACAAGATGGCCGCCATACAAACTTTAAACGCGTATATCTCGAAAACCGTCAGACTTAGAGGGAGGGTGCTCGGCCAAATGTCACTCAGGGGGAGGGGGGAAATTTGGTGGAGTTGGAAAAAATTCAAGATGGCGGATCCAAAATGGCGGCCGAAATTTTTTTTTGTCCGATCGGGATGAAATTTTGCACCCGGGGGCTCTGGGGGCCGCTGGTTCCGATTCCAGGAAAAGTTTTTCGATTCCGCCATTTTCCAAGATGGCCGCCATACAAGGGACTTTTGGAAGCGAGCCCGCAGGGCGAGCTCCGCGTAGGCGCCTGCGCCGGAGCGTCCCACCGGTGCTCTCGAGTCGCTTGCGAGCCCGAAAGGCGAGCTGGGGTGTGAAGTTGGAATTCAACCCCCCCCCCCCCCCCCCCAGCGAGCCCGAAGGGCGAGCTCCGCGTAGGCGCGTGCGCCGAAGCGTCCACTGGACGCGAAATACTCTCGAGCCACTTGCGAGCCCGGAGGGCGAGCTGCAGTGTGAAGTTGGAACTCATCCTCCCCCTTCCTCCCCCCTCCTAAGGCAGCCCTACTTTCTCTGGGCTCTATCTCGGAAATCGAAAATGCTAGATCCCTCGTGTTGGTACTCTTTCGATTCGTTTCGATGCCATCCTTACGACTGGATGTGAAGTTGGGCCTCCAGACCTGAGGGCAGGACAGCAAGTTGGAGGAACACCCCCCCCCCCCCCCCCAGCGAGCCCGAAGGGCGAGCTCCGCGTAGGCGCGTGCGCCGTAGCGTCCCTTCTGAGGCAGTTCTCCCGAGTAACTTGCGAGCCCGCAGGGCGAGCTGCAGTGTGAAGTTGGAACTAAGCCCCCCCCCTTCCTCCCCCCTCCTAAGGCAGCCCTACTTTCTCTTGGATCTATCTCGGAAACCAAAAATGCTAGACCCCACGTATTGGTACTCTTTCGATTCGTCTCGATGCCATCCTTACGACTGAATGTGAAGTTGGGCCCCCAGAACTGAGGGCACGACACCCTCCGCGGGCCCCGTGGGGCCCGCGGCCCACACGCGACATCTAGTTACTATATATTTTGGAGAGTTGAGAAGGGGTGGGGTAAAACTGGAACTACATCCACGTAGAGGGTGCTCCTACGAGTAGAGGAAAAATACGAAACCTACATGAATGTGGAAAAGGACCTAGGGTGGGGGGCGGATCTCGGAAACCGTGATAGGTACGGCCAAGTTCCAAAACAAAAACAATAGGGAACTGCCGGCCAATGGGTGAGATGGTCGATTTTTTTTCAAAATGGCCGAAACAAGATGGCCGCCATACAAACTTTAAACGGGAATATCTCGAAAACCGTACGACTTAGTGGAGGGGCGCTCGACCAAATGTCACTCAGGGGGAGGGGGGAAATTTGGTGTAGTAGAAAAAAAATCAAGATGGCGGATCCAAAATGGCGGCCGAAATTTTTTTTTGTGCGATCGGGGTGAAATTTTGCACCCGGGGGCTCTGGGGGCCGCCGGTTCCGATTCCGGGAAAAGGTTTTCGATTCCGCCATTTTCCAAGATGGCCGCCACACAAGGGAGTTTTGAAAGCGAGCCCGCAGGGCGAGCTCCGCGTAGGCGCTTGCGCCGGAGCGTCCCAACGGTGCTCTCGAGTCGCTTGCGAGCCCAAAGGGCGAGCTGGGGTGTGAAGTTTGAATTTTTACCCCCCCCCCCCTCCCAGCGAGCCCGAAGGGCGAGCTCCGCGTAGGCGCGTGCGCCGAAGCGTCCACTGGACGCGAAATACTCTCGAGTCGCTTGCGAGCTCAGAGGGCGAGCTGCAGTGTGAAGTTGGAACTCATCCCCCCCCCTTCCTCCCCCCTCCTAAGGCAGCCCTACTTTTTCTGGGTTCTATCTCGGAGACCGAAAATGCTAGACCCCTCGTGTTGGTACTCTTTCGATTCGTCTCGATGCAATCCTTACGACTGAATGTGAAGTTGGGCCCCCAGACCTGAGGGCACGACAGCAAGTTGGAATCACCCCCCCCCCCCCCCCAGCGAGCCCAAAGGGCGAGCTCCGCGTAGGCGCGTGCGCCGAAGCGTCCCTTTGGAGGCAGTTCTCCCGAGTAACTTGCGAGCCCGGAGGGCGAGCTGCAGTGTGAAGTTTGAACTCATCCCCCCCTTCCTCCCCCCTCCTAAGGCAGCCCGATTTTCTCTTGGCTCTATCTCGGAAACCAAAAATGCTAGACCCCTCGTGTTGGTACTCTTTCGATTCGTCTCGATGCCATCCTTACGACTGAAAGTGAAGTTGGGCCCCCAGACCTGAGGGCACGACAGCAAGCTGGAATACTCCCCCCCCCCTCCCAGCGAGCCCGAAGGGCGAGCTCCGCGTAGGCGCGTGCGCCGAAGCGTCCACTGGACGCGAAATACTCTCGAGTGACTTGCGAGCCCGGAGGGCGAGCTGCAGTGTGAAGTTGGAACTCATCCTCCCCCTTCCTCCCCCCTCCTAAGGCAGCCCTACTTTCTCTGGGCTCTATCTCGGAAATCGAAAATGCTAGATCCCTCGTGTTGGTACTCTTTCGATTCGTCTCGATGCCATCCTTACGACTGGATGTGAAGTTGGGCCTCCAGACCTGAGGGCAGGACAGCAAGTTGGAACACCCCCCCCCCCCCCAGCGAGCCCGAAGGGCGAGCTCCGCGTAGGCGCGTGCGCCGTAGCGTCCCTTCTGAGGCAGTTCTCCCGAGTAACTTGCGAGCCCGCAGGGCGAGCTGCAGTGTGAAGTTGGAACTAAGCCCCCCCCCTTCCTCCCCCCTCCTAAGGCAGCCCTACTTTCTCTTGGATCTATCTCGGAAACCAAAAATGCTAGACCCCACGTATTGGTACTCTTTCGATTCGTCTCGATGCCATCCTTACGACTGAATGTGAAGTTGGGCCCCCAGAACTGAGGGAACGACACCCTCCGCGGGCCCCGTGGGGCCCGCGGCCCCCACGCGACATCTAGTTACTATATATAAAGCTCGATTACCACTCACTCACTGGGTCATTGACATGCTGTTTTGGAGAGATGTGAAGGGGTGGGGAACAACTGGAAACACTTTTGTATAGAGGGTGCTCCAACGAGTAGAGGAAAAATACGAAACCGACCTGAACGTGGAAAGGGACTCGATGTGTGGTGCGGATCTCGGAAACCGTGAAAGGTACGGCCGAGTTCCAAAACAAAAGTCGTAGGGAACTGCCGGCCAATGGGTGAGCCGGTCGAAATTTTTTCAAAATGGCCGAAACAAGATGGCCGCCATACAAACTTTAAACGGGAATATCTCGAAAACCATACGACTTAGTGGGGGGGTGCTCGACCAAATGTCACTCAGGGGGAGGGGGGAAATTTGATGGAGTTGGAAAAAATTCAAGATGGCGGATCCAAAATGACGGCCGAAATTTTTTTTTGTCCGATCGGGATGAAATTTTGCACCCGGGGGCTCTGGGGGCCGCTGGTTCCGTTTCCGGGAAAAGATTTTCGATTCCGCCATTTTCCAAGATGGCCGCCATACAAGGGAGTTTTACAAGCATTGACATGCTGTTTTGGAGAAATGTGAAGGGGTGGAGTAAAACTAGAACTAAATCCAGGTAGAGGGCATTCCAATGAGCAGAAAAAAATACGAAACCGACCTGGACGTGGAAATAGACCTGGGGTGGGAAGCGGATCTCGGCAAGTATGAGTCCTAGAGAAAAGTTCCAAAACCAAAGTCGCAGAGAACTACCGGCCAATGGGTGAGCCGGTCGTAGTTTTTCAAAATGGCCGAAACAAGATGGCCGCCATACAAACTTTAAACGGGAATATCTCGAAAACTGTATGACTTGGTGGGGGGATGCTCGACCAAATGTCACTCAAGGGGAGGGGGGAAATTTGGTGGAGTTGAAAAAAATCCAAGATGGCAGATCCAAAATGGCTGCCGAAATTTATTTTTTGTCCGATCGGGATGAAACTTTGCACCCGGGGGCTCTGGGGGCCGCTGGTTCCGATTCCGGGAAAAGTTTTTCGATTCCGCCATTTTCCAAGATGGCCGCCATACAAGGGAGTTTTGAAAGCGAGCCCGCAGGGCGCGAGCTCCGCGTAGGCGCTTGCGCCGGAGCGTCCCATTCGTCTTCCCGAGTCGCTAGCGAGCCCGAAGGGCGAGCTGGGGTGTGAAGTTGGGACGTTTTACCCTCCCCCCCCCTCCGTCTTGAGCGAGTCCGTAAGCCGATTGAGCCGAAGCGTCCTTTTGACGCGACATACTCTCGAGTCAGATGCGAGTCCGAAGGGCGAGCCTCAGTGTAAAGTTGGAACTCATACCCCCTTCTCTACCCCCTCCCCCTCCCCATAAAGTGCCCAAGTTTCTTTAGGCTCTATCTCGGAAACCAAAGACGCGAGACCCTTTGTGTTGGTACTCTTTCGATTCGTCTCGATGCCATCCGTGGATCTCAGTGCGAAGTACGAGTGACGGACCTAAGGCTACAGAACCCTTCACGGACCGGGTGGGTCAAGATCCGCGAGCCCGTAGGGCGAGCGTGGTTAATCTAGATCTCAACTCAATCGAAACGGGACGTAATTTTAGAGTCAGAAAAGCGTGCGTTGGTGTAAGTTGGAACGCTTTACCCCTTCCTCCCCCCCTCGCTCTATTGCGAACGTACTTTTGTCTTTTCTTTAGGCTCTATCTCGGAAACCAAAAACGCTCTAGACCCCTCGTGTTGGTACTTTTTCGATTCGTCTCGATGCCATCCGTGGATCTCAGTGTGAAGTACGAGTGACGGACCTAAAGCTACGGAACCCTTTATGAACCCTTTATTAGATTTTTCAACTCAATAGCGAGTCAATTGGGTCAAGATTGTTTTGCTATGAAATAGAACTTCTTTAAGTCTGTTTCATTGTTATTTTCCTTTTTGGTCGTATTTCTACAACCAGACATGCTAGACCCATCAAATATGTCAAATTGCAGCAGTTGTAATTTTTGTGGTGGGTACGGGGGGTTGATCTTTGACTGACGCTCAGAACTCAAGGTTTGCCAGAGAGCCATGGAGCACAGTATTTTAGGCGTTAAATTGAAAAACCGTGCCAGGATTTTAGCTTTGCAGAACCCAAAATAGCTGACGTTGCTCAGTCAGTTGCTAGGTTGAAGTGGGACTGGGCTGGATATGGACACGTATAAAAACAAGTCGAGGAATCTAAAATTCTGTTAAATAATATGGAATAACTACACCAATACCACTGCAATAGTTTCATGAACTTCAACAGCGGGGACCCATTTTTGTTATTATTATTACTGTTTATATACACTTTCCTAAATTCAAAGCGCAGTGGTCAAAGTTAGCATGACAAGACCCAAAGTTTGTGTCTGATAAATTTGTAATTTTCCTTTGTGAAAACCATTTTGAAATAAGTATACTTAGAATAACTTAAACTTTGATCTCTTAAAAATAAAATAAACATAATTAACCTACACAAATCCTAACATTTCTAATACTTCTTTTTTTTGTGTATAAACATATCATTGACATACAATTAATTAATATTCTGTATCACTGTACACCTATCCACTGGTACGACAAATTACATTCAATACAGTGGAATGGGTTTCGTTGGTATTTGGTAAAATAAGAATGAAACCAGACAGAATAAGTCGTACCACTCCTCCACAGCCTCGATCGCATCGGCCGTTAGGAAACGGCGATGTAGGTATTGATATAATAAAAGAAATAGTTTTTAAAACTAAAATGCCAGCAACATCAGACATGACAAGTAAAAGCAGTGAGTAAAACAAGTCACACCCATTTTTCAGTACAGAAGTATATATGTAAGACCCATCATTTGACACATGACAACACCCATATAACGTAAATGTGCATTATCCATTGAAATTATAAATAAAATATTCAACAACTTTTGAGCTTCACAGATACCTAAAAGCTATGTATATGCTCTTTTGAGGTGCAACTAAGTGGTTATTACATTTATTTCTATCGTAATAATAAACTATTTCATACTAACAACTCAACATGTAAACAGTTACATATTAGGTCTTTTTTTTCTTAAACTTAGTGTAGTAACCAAGTTCTTCGTTTCGATTCAGATAACATTTTCGTAAATTTGTTGAAATCGATTAATTTATTTCAAAATCAATAAGATATCAAAACATTAAGTCAAACATTAAAATGAACCAAAAAATCCCCATGACTAAGAACGCGCCCTTTTTAATCGACTTCAAAAAAAGGAGGAGTATGTTCCGGGATTACTCAAAGACGGCTGAACCGATTTGAAAAATTCTTGTTTTGTTGGAAAGGGTATACTTTCAAGTTGGTTCCATTGTCATCAAGTCACCATCTGATGGTGGGATCCTGGAGAAATCGAGGGAAATCTTAAAAAAAAATATGCACACCTGTAGCGATTTGGATATTTTTTATAATAACTTGTACTTTTGCTATCGGAAAACTGGAACTGATGGTGAATACAGACATCCTCCGGAACCACTCAATAATAAGTATTTCACGGGTGGCGGTACGCGCGGTTATTTTAATATACCTAGTTGCTAAGGCGATTTATGCTCATTGCAATGCATTTGGTTAAATGAGGCTGATGGTGAAGAGGTGCAATTTTTGAATCTTACCAGGTGACTAAAGCTCACAAAAATGACCGAATCTCTATGAAAAACGGCCAGTTTGGTGAGCTTTAGTCACCCGGTAAAATTCAAAAATCGCACTCCAGGAGAACTCCTCAAGAATTAACGTCCCTTGGGAAAAGCAATATTTTGTTAAGGGTGGTGAGCAATTGACATTAGGCGTGTAACTTAGATAAACAACCAGACTCACTAAAAAGCGAATTTTGAATTTTCAAAGCATAGATTTCTAACTGAAACAATATCAGATTATGGTACCAATCCGGGCGGAACCTGCACGAGGTTCATCGTCGTAACTCAGATAAAAATATTTTTAAAAATCGTCACCTAAATCGATTGCAATAACCTGCCACCCTTAGTCGATAATCGGTAGATACGTAAATCAACACGCCTTAACCTCGTCACTACAAACTTCAATAGACAAGTGGCAAATATCGTTTGTACCATCTCAGCAATAATAATAAATGTTTAAACAATAGGAATAGTTGTAGGTACTTAAGTGGCATAGGGTACCTTTTATCATATACTCTGTTAATAAATATGTATAATAATAGAATTCTGATTGTTTCACTTAGTTACATTTCAAGATCAAGGGATAGAAGTACGGCCTGAAGCACCTATTAAATCAGTTCAAGTATATCTGCGGGTGGTAGGACATTGTGCTTGGTCCGTCTGGATCGCTACCACCCTTTCGCTCGCTAATCCTGCTGCTAAGTAGCAGTGCTTGCACTGTTTTGTTCCAGCGTGGAGAGCAATACAGCCGGAGCAATTTCTCATTACTGGCACAAGAGGTATTCCATCTTAGCCCTCTGGGTTGGCAATGCATTTAAGGATTCATACCTATTGAGAGGAGTTTGCGAGAATTCTCATTCTGTATGTAGTTAATAAGAAACTGTTAAAATATTTCAAGTACTTACTGTATTGTTATTCTATATGCGCTAGAGGATGGTTTAATTAAAAATACATGATTAGCCAAGGTTAAATTCTTTTATTTGATAATGTTATTTGGTGTCATTTTGTCCATAAAACTTAACAGTGTTTTAGTAAATGTAAACTAATGGACAAACAAGTTTTTCCAGAAGTTATTAATTCACACAGTTATAAGTCTGTAAATAACACTTTCATCAAACACTTTATAATTTTATGTGCAGTTGCAACTGCACTTGAGCAAACTTGCCAGTGATTCAGTATCTATCAGTTTTTCATACATTGGATACTTTATTTCCATAACAGTACAGTATCAGCACTTAAAATTTCATTGGGTGATGCTGCTATCACGATACATACTTTCATTTGACATAATAATATGCACAAGCCATGTTGCGAAATCGAACCAAGTTTTTTTTATTGTTTTTGTACAAAATCTTCTAATTTTCAGCCCTTTTTTTAGGACAGCTGTGTCAAGCAAACTTGCACCCATTAATGTTGCGATCTGAGGTTTACAAAGAGTCACATCATAGGTTTTTGATACTGTCATTCTCGCATATTGAAGTTCATACCATGCCATGCTGAACTTTTATACTTTCTTATGTTAGCCTTTCCACATTAGCAACATTATTTTCTGTAACACTAGACACATTATTTTATTTATAAATTTATCACACCCATATTCAGATTTAAATCTGTAGCTCAATCTGAGTATCTGAGTGTACTATCATAATTTGATTGACGTTTTGCTTCTTCTATGAGTCCACATTAAAAAAGCCACTACATGTTTGCAGCTACCTTTTGTACTACTTCCTTTTCAATAATAACCATCCATAAACACAGCTGTTGCCTTCTTTTTTAATTGGACACTCTTTCTTGAAATCTGAAATAAAAAACATAACCAGGTTAAGTATTAATTTAAAAACTTATACTTATAAATTATGTTGTATTATTTAGGTACTTACAAAGAAGTTTTGCATTCCAAAACTCGACCGAACAAAAGTCAGAATCATGCGATCAACTTTAGGCAGACTTGCACTATCTGTTTGTATGTATCCAGACTCCATTTCGTGAAACATACTGACAAGCACAAATCGAAAAATGTTACTACACTACTCTTAGGTAGCGCTAATTTAACCAAATTATTATCACACCCGCAGCAAACGGCAAGACAGATGTTTTACATTTGTGATGTGACATTACGAGCAGTGTGACCAACTTCAAATTAGAGATCCTGCCCTACTTAGGCTAGAAAACTGACAAATCCTGCCAAAGCCAAACTCTTATGGCTAAGCTCCTTTAAGACTGGGTTTACAATCAGACTTTATGAGCGATAAAAATGGAAAAACGCGGCAATGGCTGTCTCTGGTTGGGCAATGGCCACGTTTTTGCATTTTTATCGCTCGCAAATGCTTACTGTGAACCCAGTCTAAGGCTATACTGCCAAACGTGCCAGCTTATATTGCAATCCTGCCACAAACTGCCAGATTTTGAAAACTTTAACCGATCCTGCCAGAAGTCAAAATGAAGGGCTAAAGTTGCCAAAAAGGCAGGATCCTGCCACATATGGTCACACTGATTACGAGATGCCAAAGAATTTTGTATGTAGAATGCGTGATGCTCAAACATGGCCGCCTGCGTTTCGGTTCTTTTGACCAACATGTAAAGATCGTATATTTAATTTGCAAAAATAAATTATTTACTATTGATCTTAACGCAAAAGTAAAAATGTATGTAATTATTATTATTATTTATTTTACGTATAAGCTACCCTATCCAATATATTTTGTTACAACTGTCAAGTAGCCAATTATCGACTACTGATTTCATTTACATTTTGATAAAATGTCAATAAATTATGTAAACATACAAATTTTAGGTATATTCAATAATTATCACATATTTATCAAAGTAGGTTGTGCCATAAGAAAAGAATTAGATTACTAATAAATATTGCCATTAACAAAACGCAGCTACTCTACTGTTAGACTGGAATCACAATTAGCATTTACGAGCGATCGAAACGCAAAAGCGAGGCATCTTGCGACCATTGACCAATCAGAGATTACAATTGCCACGTTTTTGCGTTATCGCTCGTATTTTTTTTATTGTGAATCTACCTTTATAAACTCTGGTTGGACGCACGCGTTCTCATTTTAAAATCACATTTAAAAGCGGTGTATTTGGCAAAACTGATTGGCACAGCCCAATACAAGACCCCAATTCCCGGGTTATGCGAGATGCATCTCACGTGCGAGATACGTTAAAAAATGACAGAAATCCAAGAAAATTGACAGTTGTTTTCGTGCGAGATGAATCTCGCATAAACCGACAATAGCCCCTCAAGGGGCCTAGCACGCTAGCTTTTATCGGTGACATAAACCATATATTCCTTTCTAACCAATACGCCTGTGTGAGAGGGACGAAAGCGTTCATGTCCGCGATAAACGCTAGCGTGCTACTATAGCAGGCCTCCAATTCTGGCGCTCATCGAAATTCATGTGACGTTCGAGATGTGTCTAAATATGACAGATTTTGAAGAGATTCAGCTCTTTTTGGCTTATCTCGAGTGTAACTTCATCTCTACTGTCGCGAGAATTGCCCCGCAGGCCCCCAATTCTGGAGGACATCGAGATTCATCTGACGTTCGAGATGTGTCAAAATTTAACAGATTTTGAAGGGATTTGACAGCTCTCTTTGGCTTATCTCGAGTCTGACTTCATCTCTTCTGACGCGAGAATGGCCCAGCTGTTTACACGAGCTTACTTGCACATTTGGCTACTGTACAGTATTCCGTCTTCATCTTTTGTACAGTTATGACAGCGCAGTTTGCACACTTTGGACTGCGCAGGTAAGAGGTACGTGTAGACGCTGCATAACTCTTTTTTTTTGTAAGCTTTATTCCTCGCTTTCGAACACATATAATCCCATTACACAGTTATTTACAATATTTTTAAGCTAACAAATGTTTTGTCCCTTTCATTTGAGGGCAAACGTCACAATGACAAATACAGACATAAAACATGTTAAGTAACGAACGTCTACGCAACGTTTATGAATAAAGGGATTTTTTTCAGTGGAAAAGCCTCCTAAAGACATTAAAATATATAAAATAAGTATTTTAGTTTATCATTTGTCATAAATCAATATTGTTAATGCCCAATAAGTTTTCCTTTTGGCGGCATTTTCATAAATACACAGGACACGGCTGCGGCCCTATATTTAACATGGTTGTAAGTACACAGATTACTTTGTCTTTTGTGTGGTAATAAAAAAAAACCGCTACGTTCCCGCGCTTTTGCAATTTTGCGTCCATTCTTTTTCTTCTGTTACAGAGGTGAGTATGTAAAATTTTATTAATTAGTTATTTATCCAATTAAAACGAATTCAACTGATTTTTCTATAGCAGCAGAGTAGACAAATCAATTGTATTCTGTTTTTACATCGATTTATTATCCATGTAGATGTAGAAAGTACTAGCAAATTTAGCCACCATTTTGTGAAAAAGTTACTTTACAAAGTTTTAGTTAGCTTAAGTATATATAAAAGTGTATCGTGTGTGTTATTGTGTTTGTTAAGGTTTGTACATGTATGATTATTGTAGTGTTCATAATGAAAACGTACGGTACGGTTGTACGTGATATTTTTGTCGATTCGATTAGGTTATGTAGCCGGCGTAAGACCCATGTGCATTGCGTTTGCCCACCGACGCCGATGCCGATCCATTATTGAGAACAAGGTTACGTTGCCGAAGTAACAATTTAAAATTTATATGGTCAGTTGTCCTCCACGCGGCCGTCAATCGACGTTGCAAGTAGTTTCACGCTAGGTACCTCAGACCAAGAACGCGCCACCGCTACAAATCGGTTCGTAGCCCGCCAGGTAGAGATCTTGTTAGGTCAACTTGATTGAAGTACCGACAATATAAAACGATTTGCTTCTTAACTTGTCCACACGCCGTCGGCATGCCGCCTGTTTTCTCGCATTTCTTACAAGGAGAGGGTAATTGTACATGTTGGAAACCCTTTGGAGTAGTAACCTAAGGTCGACAACTCATCAGTGATCCTTTCCCATTTGCATGGTTATTTTTATAATAAGTTTATCATCTAAAAAACATTATTATTATTTGTTATCAAATTTGTTCAACATTAATGTTTAAAGGGCTTTTTTTTCCAAAATTTCGTTTTTGAGACTTCCTTTTTGGGTTTGTTGTTATCCACTGTTTATATGCATAACAATTACATGCCAATTTGATAATTAATATTATTATTATTATTAAAACTTAATTTCAGGGAACAAGACCCATATAATAAACATTTGACAGACTAAAATATACATACTTAATAATACATAATACATTTGTCAAAATTGATTTCCTAAATTTGTTTACACAATTAAATATATAAAAATTAAACTAAGTAGACTTGTAATATTTTGTGTTGTACTGTCATTTAAGAGACAAGCCTGTTTTTATTGCATGTCTTGCTTAACAATTTTCATATGTATGTCATAGATAGCAGGAAATGGGTCATGCATGTTATTATGTAATTTATATTTCTAGCTGCCTGGTTACTCTTACATACAAGTGAAACTAAATAAAAGCTTGTAATACAAACAATTTACATTTAGCTGTTTATTTGTATGCGTTGTGAAATATTATAGTTGAATAAAAAAATACTTTAAACGGTTTAGCTATGTAAGTACATTGATGCATGGAGTGTTATAGTTTTAACAGTCAATGTAAATGTGTAGATACAGACATAATAACATATTTTCCTTCATATATCACATAATAATTATAATTTGGTAAATGAAGTTTTAGTTCATGTATCAACACACTTTGTGTGCCAGCAGATAAGTATGTTTCAGCTCCCTAAATTCAACAGGTCAAAGTTTATTCAACACATTAAAATAACAATGGAAACTAAGAACTGGCAACAGCTATAATTAATTATTGAGGATGATACAGTATATTTCAAACCTTTGCATCAATAAGAGCAGCTTTAAAGTAAATTTATTTACATTAATGTAGTTGTTGTTGCAGACTAAATTCGAACTACAAGAAAGTTGTCTGATTATAACTTTTATAATCAGAAGCTTTAAATATTCCCTGTTCTGTTTTCATTATCACTGGGTATGTTTTTTTTCCTTTAGTTTATTAGAAATATAATACACTAGCGGACGCGTGCGACTTCGTTCACGTAATATTAGTAGCCTATGTCCGTCAGGAATAGTGTAGCTTTCTATCTTTGAAAGAATTTTTGAAATCGGTTCAGTAGTTCCAGAGATTACCCCCTACATACAAACAAACTAACAAAAAAACAAACAAACAAACAAAGTTTACCTCTTTATTATATTAGTGTAGATTATGATAATAATGCTCCCTTTGTAGCTCCCTTTTAGTTTCACCATGTCTGTCTGTGTGTCACTGACTTTTTACTCGAAAACCATCAAAGCATAATTTATTATAACAAAAATTGCTACTGTGTGTCGTACGGTGAGTAAGAGTACCGAAAATCCACGGGACGGGATGGAGCTAAAGACCAGCAACGCGTCAGCGGTTCTATTAGGGTTGCTGGTTCCCAAAGAGAGCAGTAATGTTCTCATCACATGATCCACATGTTCGTTTACCATTCCTGGTAGTAACAATGTTTACCTACTTACTCAAGTCAAATTGAAGTCATGCTTTTTCCCGTATTAATTTCTTTACCGTATCCAAGCTATTGCGTGGGATTGGCATTGTATAGTTAAAGTATACGTATACATATGTATTATTATCCCATAGATGAAGCGCTTCCAGAACTCACCCACCAAACGACGCGTACGCGCACGCGAGCAAGCACGCAAGACGGCAGCTTGCAACAGCGGCGGCGGCGGCGTAGAAACAACCGGACGCAGCGTCGTAGAAGGTGAGTCTTTTACGAACCTTCCTTATTATATACTTAATTTTAGCGGACGTCCACGACTTTGTTCGCGTGGAATTAGTAGCTTTTGTCCGTCAGGGCGAGTATGGCTTTCTATTGGTGACAGATCGGTTGTACATTTGTATGTACAAACAGCTGGCTCTATGCGGCGAAGCGTTGTTGCCGGTGTGAAAGTCGTCGTAACGCACAGTGCCGTGCGGCGACACTGCCTGAAGGCCTGCTACGACATGAACCGAGGGTATATTATTTTTTACCCGATTGCCGTCAGAGGGAGGAAGGGAGGATTACGTTTTTTACGACCTCTTTCTGCAATATGTATTGTTTAGGTTTTTAAGACTTCCCTTGGCCAACTTGGCTCTAAATAGTTTCGCCATGTCCGTCTGTATGTTATAAGCATTTTATTGAGCTCTAAATGATAAAATCCTTTTAGGTACTACTTTTCGATATAACGATATTTTCAATTAGGTAGTATTTTTTGCGCGGCAAGCCGGCTACCTACTGCGATTAACCTATGCCGTAGGTAATGCGGCAAGCGCACCTACAGTGTGGAGTGAAACCCCCCTGGTATTATTCCCGATTATTCAAAGACGGCTGGACTGATTTGGAAAATTCTTTTTTGTTTGAAAAGGTATATTTCCAATGTGGTGGTCCCATTGTCATCCGGTCACGATCTGATGATGGGATCCTGGAGAAATCGAGGCAACTCTTCAAAAATTATATGCACATCTATATCGATTTGAGTATTTTTTATAGTACCTCGTACTTTTGCTCTTGTGCATTTGGTGTAGTGGAGCAGATCACGAAGACAACAGACGACCATCGGAACTACTCTATAATAAATATTTCACGGGTGGCGATACGGTTAATTTAATATAGTTGTTAAGCAATTTATGCTCGTCACAGTGTATACGGTGAAGAGGAAGTGATGGTAAAATACCAGGAGAACTGTTCAATAATTATTGTTCTGACATTAGGAAGGAGAATATTTTGTAAAAGGTGGTGAGCGATTGGTGTTAGGCTATTGTCTGTTAAATAAACAAACAGACTCACAAAAAAGCAACTCCTCGCTTTCTATTCAAACCGAGGTAGCAATCTACTAGGCTACACGGATATTTTGTGTTATTTTTTATTACTGTTTCTTGGACAGAAAAAAACATTGGAAACTATTATGAATTAGAAGTTGTCCCTTTCCGTCTTCTCCTTTCTTTTAACAAGGCCCTTTTTTTTATACATCTCGGAAACCATCGCGTCATATTGGTAATCTTTCGATTCGTCTCAATGACACTCATTAATCTAAATGTGATGTTTGACTGACGCAACCGAGGGCACGGCACCCTCTGCGACCCACACCAGGCGCGGCTTATTTCGCGGAGGATATCGACGCACCACTGCACTGGGGCCGGCGCAATTGTGCTATCGTGCGTGCGAATGAATACAAGTGAAACGTCTCGACCCAATAATATCAAGCTGTCATGTCAGTTTTAAAAAGTAAAATATTTTATGAGAGTTAATGAACTGGATGTTTTATTTTACACAGAATGCACCGGCAGCGGTATAGAACCAGCCGCGCGTTGCGTCGTAGCAGGTCAGTGTTCTAAAAACTACTTAAATATATTAACTTATTTTTTACACTAGGTATTTCAGTTTTTTGTACCTATGAGCAACACAACGCTTACAAATGACCGAGGAGTTATTCTACAAAAAATACATACTTTTAAAATTCGAAGTGATTTATCAAACGAATTAAAAACGGATAAAGATTGTTAGTGTTTCAGATACATATCATATTATGCTTCATATTGTTGCTGTCATCACTATTACTCTTAGAGCTTTAAGAACGGGAGTAACCTTGTGTGATTATTTGCTTACACAAAATTCTGCCGTTTCTCGCGGGGAACGGGGGGGGGGGGGGTGACGACATGTCAAACCTATCACACTAAATTTATTTTGTTTGCGTCATTATGCAGTCACACTTTTAGAAAATACGACACATACTTATTTTCACGCACACACTGAGTGCATATGCAAAAGGTTATGTTGCGACACGATTTATTTTTGACTCGATTTGTCACGTCATTTCAAACATTTCATAGAAATAATGTTTTAGTTAGATATGAGTAGAAAAATAACTTACAAATAAAATTTTCTACCGTCCTTTTCTAAAATTATACATGAAGGCATTTTTTGTGAGCTGTTATCTATTTAGCGACTGACAAATTAATCGATGGGGTAAGTCATTGAACGGCTTCTCCAGTACTTAATGCTCTAAGCTATTACTACATATTCACTATACTCATCGGGACTTTAACGCAATAAAGCTGTATTGTAGATAGATCAAGCTATCTATGTCATGGAATCCAGTAACCAGCAAGTGCAAGCATGTATCAAGGATGTATCTTCGGACAAATCTTTAGATATTGTGAGCATTGTGTATCGATATAGTGATCAATCAATCATTTATTTGCGTGAAGTATACATATGAAACATGCAAATATATTATAATAAAAAAATAACAATTGAAGGCAAAATTAATTAAATTACATTACATTACGCTGGTTAAAAATAAACAAGTCCAAGTTCGGGTACTTCAGTCTGCTCGTGACCATGGCCGTTGCAATGCGGCCGAAACGTCGTGATAATAAATAAACAGTATTATCGCGTTGATAGTCCCCATGAGCGTAGTGAATATGTGTGAAAATCGTAGAAGTTTAAAACAATTTACCACTATTCCTTCCTTATCTCTATAGGCACCGCGCACCAAGGTGCGCGATCATTCCGAGGTAATAACTCGCAATGCGTAGCCATGTCAGCGTGCGCATGTGTGTACTCGGTTTTTACGAATAGGCAATGTAGCGATTTTAATGTTGATGAGATCCTTAGAAGCGGCGACGAATTGTACATGCAGCTATTTCCTGGCTTACAACTTCAGAACGAACGATATTTACTGCCCGAACAATTGCCATCCCGTATTCGCTCCGGGAACTTTTTGGCAGAAATACACTCAATGCAAGACGACAACAGTTGGATCGCTAATGGATTATTTCCAACAAACGTTAACGACGTCCACGACAAAAAAACAGAGCTGGAAAATATTCTGCAAAGTAATGTTTTTACATCGGATCACATCGATGCAACTGATAGTGTTCTTTTTACCGGTCAAAGTTACACTGTGTCATTCTGGAGACATCGAAATGCCTTCTATCTTTTTAACAGTCACGGAGTAGATAGTAATAACCGTACAGCTGACGAATGTGCGCGGTTGTTTAAATGTAATTCGATGAAAAAATTGGCCGATTATCTTTTTGCGAACGCGCATTTTCCAAGAAACGTACTAGACACGGAATACGTCATGAGTAGAATTCGTGTCATAAATTTCAATGTGCCATCTCCCACATTTACAGCTACGCTGTCCCAGTTGCATCCAGCTCTGGACAGTTTAATACCGCGTTCTGCCACTTATGTGCCGTCTCCCACATTTACCGCTTCGCTTTCACAGCCGGAGCAATCGCGTACACCCACATATGCCGAGGTAGTTGCAAAGAGTTGCCATGCATCTCGAATGTCCGCAACCACTGCTAATATCAATGCCGCGCAACCCCAAAATAACATTCAATCGAGTTTTAATCCAGTGGTTGTGCTCGACAAGATAGACGACTTTAAATTATACGTGCTAAACCCAGTTGTTGTCGTCCAAAACATGTTTTCGGAATTACCGCTAGATGAAAATGATGCTAATGTCGACACGACACCAGTAGGCAGAGGTAGAGGCCGACCCAAAAAACAAAAACGATCAGTTAAAACTAATGCCCATTTAGACGCGGTCAAAAAGTACGCGCAAAAAAATCCTCAGATTAATCGTGCGGCGGTTAAGAAATACAAAGTAAAACATCCCGAAATTAATCGCGCTGTAGTCCAAAAATATACGCAAGACCACCCCGAGGTAAACCGTATTGCTGTCGAAAGATACTCTCAAAACCACCCCGAGGTGAACCGCGCCGCTGTCGAAAGGTATTCGCAAAACCACCCCGAGGTGAACCGCGACGCCGTTCAACGATACAATACAGATAGTCGTAACATTGAACCAGAATTACGTAGATCAACAAATTTAATTGCGGAATATAGGGACGCGGAACTTGACAACATTACACTGTTTTCTTTAAAAAAACCATCTATATTAGCTACGGATATATTCTCGTGTCCTCATTGTCATGCGCGTCTTTTCGACGAAGAGCGAAGTCGTAAGCAGTGGTGTTGCGGGTCTGGGGCGTACAACGTTCAACATTTTTCGCCTTTGTCAGAAAGCTTTTATACAGATCCCTCGTTTTTGAATAGACCGCGAGCGTATAACAACTTGTTCGCCTTCAGTGCCTTAGGCGTCTCGCATGGTTACCAGCAGCCCGACGGTATATCGTTTTTAAAAATTCAGGGACGTACTTATCACCGCGTGTTCGATCTTTCGTATAATGCCACCACTAACAACATTGGACTCTACATTAATGATAACGACGAACGCGATAGCCTAGCCCAAAGTCAACAGCTAAATAGGGACGTTGTAGTTTCAATTACAAATTATTTGCACAATGTCAATCCGTACATAGAGTGTTTCAAACGCTTGAGTCGAGAAACATCCGATCAAGCGTACATAAGGTTCGAAAGAACTACACGGGCAACACATGGTAACATTCTAGGCGACACACCTTTAGGCAGTGAAGTTGCCGCTATAATAAGTACGGAGAGGGAGACTTTCCAACCACATTGCATAGCCATTTGGAAAGTAGGCCATAAGACACCGCACACTGTAGATATAATGAATCCATTGTATGAAGCTTTCCAATACCCATTGCTTTACCCCGAAGGCAATCCAGGATGGTTTCCTAACAAATTGGACAACAATCAACACAAATTGTCCCAAGTTAAATATGTCCGATGCTTACTGTTGTCAGAGCCGCGATTTTCATTATTAGGCAGACTTTCTGAGGAGTGGTTAGTAGATCTCTACTGTAGGATTTGCGAAGAACGTTTACGCTATATTACAAACGTGCAAAAACAAAACTCAAATCATGCACTCAGAACAGCACCACTCGAAGAGATAGAACACAGTGTCCAACAGATTCGTAACGATGAAACTATACAAGGGGAGGGTGTCGTGCCAGGCCGTATATATTTGCCCAATACCTATACAGGATCTCCGAGGTATATGAAAGCTAAATACATGGATGCCATTGCAATAGTCAACACGTTAGGTACCCCAACATACTTTTTGACTTTTACGTGTAATCCAAATTGGCCTGAAATTAAACAATCCCGTGGAACAAGTAAACTGGCGTATCCACTTTTGTGTGCTCGAGTCTTTAATTTAAAATTAGCACAACTATTACGTGATATCAGGTCCGGTAGATACTTTGGTAAATGTTTATATATATTTCACGTAATAGAATTCCAGAAACGCGGTTTACCCCACGCGCATATTTGTTTCAAAGTAGAGAACGGCCCCACGCAAAACATTGACATTGACAGAGTGGTAAGAGCGGATATACCCAGTTCCTCGGAAGCTGGCGGTAGATTGAGAGATATAGTTTTAAAGCACATGATCCACGGTCCGTGTGGTCCACCAGATCGATCTAATTTACCGTGCTGGGATAGGGAAAAGCAAAAATGCACGAAATTTTTCCCGAAACGCGAAACCCAAGTCACATTCGTTGACGATAAAGGGTTTGTAAACTTACGCCGCGACAGTAAAAACGAGGCAACAATAAGTTACAATAGGCGCGAAGTCACTGTCAGCGATTTATGGGTCGTGCCCTATAATGCAGCCCTCTTACTGAAATATGACGCCCATATGAACTTGGAGGTCTCGTCACAAAGCGCGGTGATCAAATACCTGTTCAAATATATGACCAAAGGTCCGGATGAGTCCCGAGTAACCGTCGTACCCGAGGAACATTTGAATGACGAGGTAGAGCAGTACGTCACGAAAAGGTATATAGGCTCGGGCGAAGCGGCGTGGAGGGTGTTGGAGTTTGACGTTACGGGCCGCGAACCTAACGTCAAACAATTGACCGTGCATCTCGAAGACCGTCACAATGTTTTCTTTAGGCCAGGCACTGAGGCAGAGTCCGCGCAACGATCCACGTCTGACCTCATAACTTATTTCAATCGTCCCACCGGTGAGGAGTTCGACCGTTTAACATATTGCCAGTTCTATGAACAGTATATTGTACACGCGTCACGGCCAAACACTAAAAACACCCAAATCTATGAGACGACAAATAATAAGTTTGTAACGAGACGACAACGCGGTGAACTCGTAGCGCGTCTTTTTTGGGTCGCGCCTAATAGAGGTGAACAATTCTACCTAAGAATTCTACTAAAATCTTATCCAGCTCGAAGTTTCGCGGAACTTGTTAGTCTTGGTGGCCCTAATTCTGAAACTTACCAGGAATCTGCAAGGGCTGTTGGCCTTGTCAACGACGAAGTCGAGTACGAGAATGCTATGCTAGAAGCTTCTAGATTTTATACAGGGCGTGCTCTTAGAAGTTTTTTCGTGCTCTTGGCTTGTAACGGTGCCCCGGTAGCGCTACTGTGGGACACATTTAAAAACCAACTCAGCGAAGATTTCCTCCACAGACAACCAGACAATGTCGACGCGGCACACAACTTGTCACTGATAGATATCAATAGGATGCTTCGTAAGCACGGAAGTTCTCTCGCACAACACGGTTTGCCGCAAGTCCTTGATCAAACAACCGAGTTGGGTCGCGAACGTGTCGAATACAGTGCGAACCGTCTCCAAGCGTACGTCGACGAGTGGCTACCGCAGTTATCGCCCGACCAACGCGTCGTTTTCGATTACGTCAATAGGCTCTGCGTCGTCGATGAGTCTTTGCGCGATGTAGAGAATTCCGCAATATTCATTGATGGTCCCGCGGGCACAGGAAAAACCCAACTGCTAAACATTATCGCAGCACACGTACGAGGTGTCTTGAAGGGTGTAGTATTGTGTACCGCGAGTTCTGCTATCGCCGCTCAGAACTACGAAGGGGGGACTACTGCGCATAGTATGTTTAGATTCCCGATAGACATTGTTGACGACCTCGGCTACTGGAACATCACGAATGGCACTCAAAGAGCTGAACTGATTGCCAACGCGCAAGTGATCATTTACGACGAAGCCCCTATGGCTCATAAATTTTTGATTCATCTGTTAGACCGATCGTTGCGCGATCTGATGAGAAACGATAGAGATTTTGGTGGAAAAATTATCATATTTGCCGGTGACTTTCGCCAAATTCCGCCTGTCGTTGTTAACGCCAGATCCAACTCCGACATACTAAATTGTTCTGTCAAAACGTCTCCCGTGTGGCAAAGGCTAAAAGTATTCTCTCTGGTCACTTCACAAAGGTGCAGAGTAGATTCAGAATTTGCAGATTTTTTGTCCAAATTAGGCTCTAACCAACTAACTTCATACTCTGACACTGTAACTAATGTAAAAAATTTAATAGATTTAGGATTAATCGAACACGTCACCGAACTGACGCATTTAATTAACTTTGTGTTCCCATCAGAGATCATTGATAGGCCCGACGAATGCGCGCCTAGAGCGATTCTCTGCACTCGCAATGACTCGGTGCAAGAGATCAACGACGCCATCTTGGAGCAGATCACGGGGGACGTTCTGCATTTCTATTCCTGCGACAAATTAGATAGCGATAACGTGGACCCGGTATTTTTTGGCATTGATGCTTTAAATCGGATTAGGATCAATGGTGTTCCAGATCACGTGCTAAAACTAAAGGTAGGGTGCGTGTGCATGATTATGCGAAACCTCAGTTTTGAAGATGGGTTAGTGAACGGGACCAAAGTAATAGTCGTTAGGAGCTCGACTCGGTTGATAACGGTACGTAAGCCCGGAGGCACAGACGAATTTTTAATTCCGCGTATTCTTTTTAAAACTCAAATAGATCCGCGAAGTCCGTACGAATTGTGTCGCCGTCAATTCCCGTTACGCTTGTGTTACGCGATGACCGTTCACAAAAGTCAGGGCCAGACCATCAGTCGCGTAGGAGTAGACTTAAGATCGGACATTTTCAGTCACGGACAGTTGTACGTCGCGCTGGGTAGGGTACGTGAACGGAGTAACATAAAAATTTTAGTCCACCGCGATCGCATAATTCACGAAAAACCTTGTGCTATAAATATTGTAATTCCGGAATTGTTGTAACTTTACATTACACACTGTATATAAAATCAAATTTAAATCAAATCTCCTTGCGCTTCCTGTTAAGTTGAATTGTTCGTCTCTATTATATGGAATGGCAATTATAAATCAATCAATTAACTTATTCCAAAAAATCATGTTGACATGGCTATTCATGCGAGTTTTTATTTACCTTTTTGTAGTTTAGAATACACTAGGACACTTGTGTCATACTAGACACGGACAAGGTGGAATTTCAATTCTCAGTTTATTGACACGATACAATTGCATTTTTCAAAGGCATGTCATGATTTAGGTGAATAAATATTATGTCACAGATCGGTGATGAAGCAGATATCGCGTAGGCGTGTATTTAGTGTATATTTTTCATTGACATGAACGTATCTTTATCGTTAACGAAGAGAGGACTGTTGCGACAGTTGGATATGCTATATAAGATCGTATAATTCATCTGTCGTATGAGCTCTTCAAATTGGACGGTTAAGGGGCTAGAGGGAGGTTGCGGGGGCTGTAGCGTCAGGGTGCTTGCGGTATGACAAGCGATATAACGGTTGGGTTTTTGCAGGCTGACGTATGTCAGGTAGCACTGGTGATGATCTGGCTGCCGGGATGACAGATGAACCGGCGGTCTGGTTGGCTCGGTTGAGGTTAGTTGGCACTTGAAGTCGCCACTACCAACTTCACCCGCTTGGGAAGCAAAGGTTGATTCGGTTTTAGGGATGGTTGCGAACGTTGACTTCCGCACTCCACTCTGCGCTCGCTAAACGTGTGTGGCATTGAAAACAATGGGTAAAATTGGGCGAATGTGTATGTGACAAGTTTTTTTTCCCCTTTTTTTTCTTCTTTTTATTTTTTCATTAACTGACTTCAAAAAAATGAAGAGGTTCTCAATTCGTCGGAATATGTATTTTTATGTATGTTCCCCGATTACTCGAAGCCAAATGGACCGATTTGAAAAATCCTTTTTTTTCTAAAGGTTATACTTTCAAGTTAGTCACATTGTCATCAGGTTAGGATTTGATGGTGGAATCCTGGAGAAATCGAGGAAACTTTTCAGATACTATTATTCACACCTATAGCGATTCGGGTATTTTTAGTAACTCGTGCTTTTGCTGTCGGAAAGCACCATTTGGTGAAGTGGAACTGATGTTGAAGACCACAGACGGTCTTCGGAACTATTTGTTAATTAATAAGTATTTCACGGGTTGCGATACGATTACTTTTAAACAGTTGCTAAGCAATTTATGCTCGTCATAATGTATATGGTGAAGTGAAGCTGAGGATGAAGTACCAAGAAAACTCAACATTTCGTGTGCCTATATTTAAAAGGAAAAGCAATATTTTGTAAAGGGTAGCCTGCAATTGACATTATAATTATAATACAAAACTAAAAATAGAGCCAAAATTAAACGAACAGATTTTACAACATTTAAATTTGAATAAAACCTTTTAGTATCCCGCCTTCCTTATTATGTGACCACCACTGTATATATAAAAACCGCCTTTTAATAAACAACCAAATAACTAAAGCGCAACAATATCCGTCAAGTACCATCCTCCTATTTCCAATCCAATCAAAAAATATTTTTTTTCCATACAATTTTATAAATTTTAACCACTTTTTGGAGTCGTCCGATTATATACTACTACTAGGTCTCTGGGCCTATGCAGCCTGAAATAAACGAATTCTATTCTATTCTATATGTCTTCTGATTCTATAAAGAATCTGATAGAATTTACTGCCTTAGCGAAGTGAACGCAGTAATTGAAACTAATAATGTAGAATCTGTATTCATGCTGATTGGTGATTTTAATGCCCACCCAGACGAAGGTAATTACAGGCCTATTTCGCTGGCATCTGTTATAGCAAAGGTGTTGGACGGTCTGCTTGATAAACACATGGAAAATCGTATTAAGCTGCACGACGCACAATTCGGATTTAGACCTGGACTATCCACGGAAAGTGCAATCCTATTATTTACTCAAGCATACTGTCCAATACTACACGGATAAGAATACGTCCGTGATTGCCATTCGACTTAGTGAATTATGACCTGCTGTGGAACAAGTTGAGAAAGGACACAGGTGTCTGACGAGGTTATTCAGTTGCTCAGGTGTTGGGACAATAAACAGTCAAATTGCGTAAGGTGGGCAGGTTCCTTTTAGGAGAAGTATAAGTTGGACTGCGGGGTACACTCCAGTTGGTGAACACTAGCTGAGCTTACATTAGGGTTTTGGGTGCACATGTATGCGTGTGCGTGCGTGTATGTTTGGAAGCGTGTTTGTATTCTGTATGGAATCAGTTGTAGGAATTTATCTGTATCCTTTGGTGCCGCATGTATAGGTGGATGTGTGTGCGTGTATGAAAATGTGTGTAAGTGTATGGACAGTTTTCGGACTTGTCCGGGTCCTGAGGGTGCACATGTATGCGTGACTGTTTTTTTTATGGTATGGAGGTTAATCCACAATAGTGACTATTTCCGGCGTCACCAAACTTTACCGCAAAATCAAGTTTCAAAAAATATATTTGACTAAATGAATAAACTCAGGATAACATGAATTGTAGGCACTTTTTGGAATTGTAGTCGGTACTAATTTTTTCTCTTCCCCCTTTCCCAGTTTTTGTTATGTAAACTTCTGTTTAATTTAGTAAAGTTCAATAAACATGCAAAAACTAGACTTTTTTCCCAACAAACACTTGGCTGTTTTTTTATTCTCGTTTTTACAATTATATAATTTTAACAATCACAATATAAAACCTTGTTAGACACTCTTTGCAAATTTATAATGTAATGTTATATCAACTTAATAAAGAAACTAAAATAATTGTTAAACTCGTAATTCTAATGGCCGATGAAGTTCAAGAAGGTACGAAGCAGCGATTCAGCACTGTTCAAACTCTTATCCACGAGCCTTCTTTCTTTGCCTTACTTCTGAAGACCCAATGGAAGCTCGTCCCGTTAACAATAATTGTCAACGTCAGTCAGAAGCAGTCTCCTAGATACAATCTCGCACATGCACACCCGTTTTACCGGTCAACTCACTTGATCCACGACATTTAAAGACCAGAGGAAATTGTCGAATTTTGTTTGCATGTATCTATGCTGCGGAGTCGTTTATCATTATCATCTTATACAGATAAAAAAGAAAAACGAACACTACAAGAGGCTCATATTATAGAAAATGGACATACAAGAACACACTTAATAAAAGTTTTGCTGTATTAACCATTGCTGCTCAAACGTTTCCCACGAAGAACAATATAACACTTACGTATAATAGAAGAAGACTTCAAAGTAAAGAAGCAAAAATATTATTGTTAATGCATTGATGAAAGAAAAAAAGTGAATAACATAAAGTAAAGTTAATAAAAAAATATCGCAATAAAAAACATAAACAATGAGTGCAAAAAAAACATTGCACAAAAGGAACATCAATTGCATATTGATCACATTAAATTTGTTTTATATAAAAATTTACAACTGATATACTTTAAGAAATCTCATTATTCAATATCCTTACCGTTAAGTTTTAGGTGTTTGTATTGTTTTGGTTTATATTTACATTTTGCTAAATAAATATAAATGTTTACGGACATAAATTACACAATCTGTATGGCGTAGAAGCAAAATTGTTATTGTCAATGCGTTGATGAAAAATCAGTGCAAAAAAGCATTGCACAAAAGTAAATATCAATTGAATTTAACATTTACAATCCAATTGCAGATGTTTATCAGTGTAACTAATTGTTATCATATTGAATTAATGTCCTACAGTCAACCAAACTGAACTCTAGACTGCTGTACAACCTTAGAAAATAAATTGCATTATGACTTTCATTTCATACTTATTGTTTTAATATAACAGAGGCGTAGAATTAAATTTGGTTGTCTGTACGTTAATTCACGCCATTCTATATGAGTTTGTTTATTCAATCAAATGTATTTTTAGAAACAATATTTTGCAGTAACGTTAAAGACAAGTTTGGTAACACCAGAAACAGTCAAAGTGTGAATAAAATTGTTGATTAGCCCGCATACTATAAAAAACAGACACATACAAATTTTCATACATGTGCACACAGTCACCTACACGCTCGCATGCATGCGGCACTGAAGGCTTCAGATAAGTTCATACAACTGTTTCCGTACAGAATACACACACACTCCTACATTTACACGCACATACACGCACACAAGACCTGGAAAAGCCCTAAAATAATGTCCATACCAATAAATACATTTTCACACGGGCACACGCACACACACACATACATGTCGATCTTTAACTAAAATTTAAATAAATTTAATTATTTTTACTTTGAAAAAAGAACTGTTTAATTCAGATCCAAAAATAATCCATAGTGTGTTAGCAAAACAATAATACCTATTGATATGGTGTTAGTAAACAACTAAAATGTAACTAATGTAAGCTCAACCATTGTTCCACTACTGGACTGTACCCCGCAGTCCAACCTAGACTCCTCCGAAAAAAAACCTGCCCACCTTACGCGGCTCGCAGTTTAACTGTTTATTGGTTCAACACCTAACAACAACTTTAACATGTTTATTCCAGCCGGTAACAGTCTTTTTCCTCACTGTCCTCTGCTTACAACTATCTTGCGCAGCCACTGACAGTGTACTTATAATAGTCTCATACAAATTCTCGAGTAGTATTTTGTGACTGCTATCGGAACATAATCTGTGACTGCATTTACGGAACTTAGGTGGTAAATCTATATCTTTGAAGTTAGAATTACAGATTTCATTATATTCACAAATTTGACTCGCATCCCTCTTTCCCCACAATACTTTGTTAAAGCAGAATTTGCTAGGTAATGTTATCTTTGGCTTTCATAATTGCATATTGCATTCGGTAAGTAATAAGTCTCTTGTAAAGCGATAATTACGGCTGATACGTGTGTTCTGTTGACTATATAAAACGACTGCGTAGTCGTCTTATACAGTCAGACCTATTTACATTTTTGCAGTTGAAACTGATTAATTTGGCAAACGTCACTGGTGCTGGTATCGATACAACTGCCCTTTTTTTTCTTCTTATCATCTTTAACACACACACACACACATTTTCACGCGCGCACACACACATTCACCTACACGCTTGTATACATGCAGCACCAAAGGACCCGGATAACGTCCTTAAACGGTCCATACAGAATACACACACACTCCCAAACAGACACTCACGCACACGCACACATGTGCACCCAATGACCCGGATAGGTCCTAAAACTGTCCATACAAATTAACTCACATTTTCAAACGCACGCACACACCCATACACACATGTACATGTTTACACGATATTTATTTTCTATATATATATTTTTATTATTGTGATGTCGGTGTCGTTTGGCACCGGCCGCACTCATGTATATCCAATGACCCGGACAAGTCCCAAAACTGTGTCCAAACACGCACACATTTTCACGCACGCACACGCACGCATGTGCATTCAAGATCCTTAGAGGTCCTGTGTTGATACAAAAACACAATTCATTTTTACACAAGGCACGCACGCACACACCCATACACACATGTACATGTTTACACGTTTCTCTGTCCTGCCTCTTCCTTTAGCCTGCTTTACTTTACTTTTTTACTCTTTTACCATTTATAGTAGGTGCCGTTGGTGTCGATGTCATTTAACACAGACTGCAAAAAGTGATTAAAATCTATGAAACAGATGTAATAGAATAGAATAGAATAGTTATTTATTGTCCCCATCCCAATTCTCAGTTCGGCTTAACAAATTGGCGAATTTAATGTAATAAAAAAACTTAACACCATTTAGTTCACTTTGTCTCCTGAAACAACGTAAACAAAATTAAATAAATATTCCTAGCAAAGTACCAGAATTTCATTAGAAAAAAAGTACATCAATACTTGCACTTGACGGATTATTTTTGCTTTTTAGTTTTTTGGTGGTTTTTAAAGGGAGGTTATTTTTTACTACTCTCTTTTTAATGGGTCGGTTTGTTTATGCACGTTACAGTACCCTAATGTCAATTGCTGGCCACCTTTTACAAAATTTTGCTTTTCTTCAGGCAGGTACATAATATGTTGAGTTTTCTTGGTACGTCATTCTCGGCTCTATTTCACCAAATCCACTGTGACGAGCATAAATTACTTAGCAACTACATTAAAGTAACCGTATCACAACCCGTGAAATACTTAGTAACGAGTAGTTCCGAAGACCATCTGTGGTCTTCAACATCAGTTCTACTTCACCAAATGGTGCTTTCCGACAGCAAATGCACGAGTTACTAAAAAATACCCGAATCGCTATAGGTGTGAATAATGATTTCTGAAGAGTTTCCTCGATTTCTCCAGAGTTCTTTCATCAGATCCTAACCTGAAGACAATGGGATCAACTTGAAAGTATAGCCTTTCAAAAAGGATTTTTCAAATCGGTCCAGCCACCTTCGAGTTACCGGGGAACATACATAAAAATTTAAAAATATCCCAACGAATTGAGAACCTCCTCCTTTTCTTGAAGTCAGTTGATAGTATATATTTTTTTCTTTTTCCTTTTTCCTTTTTCTTTTTTTACCCTTTTCTTTTTCTTTTTTTTTGTTTTGTTTTGTTTTCATTCCGGTTTTCGTCTTGTTCTTTATCAAATAGTTTTTTTTATACCTTTTTTTTTCTTTTTACATACACATTCGCCTAATTTATCCATTTTTTTCAACGCCACACACGCAACGACCGTAGATTGCAGTGTGGAATTTCAACGATCGTAATCATCCCTTTAACCGACTCGACCCTTGTTTCTCCAGCCGATGATTTGGTAGTGGCAACTTTGACTGCTCAACTGATCTCACACTGAGCTCGCCAGTCTGTCGGCTCGTCCGTCAACCTGGTGGCTGGATCCTCTCCAGTGTGGCCTGACATTCGTTGGCCTCTTAAACCCTTCCGTTTTCGCTTGCATACTGTTATCACTCTGAACGCGCAGCCACCTTTGCTCTCCGATTTAGAGAGTTCGCGACTCGTGGTTATATTTCTTTATGCTATACCCGATTCTTTCAATCGTTCTCATCTTCAACGACGATCAAGAAACGTTTCATCAGTGAAGATGTTACACTGGTACGCGGCAGTACCCGTTATTTGATTCATTTGGTATCTGTTACATTTTATTTTTTGATCTAATATCAGGCATTCTGGCGAGAATACAATTGACTCGTGAACGGTAAATTTTGAGTTTTAATTCTGCTCACACCACCCTAAGACACTTTTCCTACCTAAATACCTACTTACTCTTGCATGCAAAACACGTCATTCTCACGAGTAGTTTTGTAGTGATGGTCCTTCTCAGACAGGCGTTATCCTCACATTCGCTTGCACATACACATACATTACACGTAGTAGAAGGACCGTAGTGGGAGGCAGTACCGCTCGCGTCCGTAGGACTTACCATACATATTAGATACCCTACACGTGCCTCCTGGGTGGTGCTAAATGAGCGGCATCTATTGCTTATCGCAATCTAATAATGTGCTTTTAATTTCTCGGCGGAGCCGACTTGAAGGAGCGAAACCAGCAGAATTGCCTAAGAAGGAAAGGCGCGTTACCACGACTTCATAGAATCCCTTGGCGCCATCAAAGTGAACACCACCGACTTGACAAAAAATTTCAAAATGAGATCATCATCGCAATACGGTATGTATTCATGAAAATGTTATATTGAACTTTTACTCAAACTGGTAGACTAAAATAAATAAGTAAGACCCCATTTAGTTCTTCGAATTAAGTGCAATGACGAGCGTAACGAAGACGAGTGTGTTAGTTTCTTTCCATCCACAACGCGCGAGTAAAGCGAGCGTGCCACGGCAGCGGCCAGCGAAGCGCCAGATCGAAATTTAAACAAAACGTCAATGTTATAAACTTTGAAATCAAATTTTGTTCCGATAGGCGTCCTTTATAAACAACAATTGTATAATTAAATGTGAATGTAAAATAAATTGATAAAACTGTTTCACTTTTTATTATAGATACAACCATCGACGCAAAGGTACAACAGAAGACGATTGGTCGACGGCTGTGTCGTGAACTACAGCTTCCAATAATCCCTCAGGTTAGTATGCATACATTTGAAACGTCTTGGCACAAGGTCACAGCAGAATACAACATTAACTAACATGTTTAGATTGTGCCTCTCTCGATTCGTATTGTAATTCAATATACTGCATTAAAAACCAACTTTAACCAGCGCATATTTAAATGCTATATTTTGCGACGATGCAGTGCTGGTATCGCTAGGATATTACAGTGAGCGGTGAGTGTTGCCTTGGTTTTTAATTTAAATGGCCACTTGCTTTCCCCTGCCACTTGACAAGCCCACTTGACAAATTTAGACGCATACGATCAACCTTAGAAGTAGCTGAACTTTTTAGTACCTTGTCGCTGTCAGTGATGTGACAAATATGAGCAACTCTCATTACCTACGTTACTATGACAAGGTTCTTAAACGGTAAGCTACTTCTGAGGCTGACTATACGACTTAAATACACGAGTAGCTGTCGTATCATAACTCAAACGCCTGACAATTTCAGTTTGATTGCCCGTTTCTGAGCGATTTTACGAAATAAGAATAACAAAAGATGTGCGGTGCGAGCTTATGATATATGGCCACTCCATCTCGTACCTTACTTAGCATCGTATGATCCACCAATACGGGTTGAGCTTCCAATAAGCAAATTGTGAGTGCATTGAATAGTAGTCCGTCCGGATCGCTACCACCATCTTGCTCGCTAATCCCACCGCTAAGCAGCAGTGCTTGCACTCTTGTGTTCCGGCGTAAAGAGCAAGACAGCCGGTGTAATTACTGGCACAAGAGGTGTTCCACCTTAGCCCTCTGGGTTGGCAACGCATCTGCAATCTTCTTGGTGTTGCGGGTGTCTATAGGCGGTGGTAATCACTTACCATCAGGTGACCCACTAGCTTGTTTACCTTCCTATTTCAATAAAAGAAAAAAAAAGTAGTCTGCTATCAAAATAACGAGTCGCACAATACTGTCTTTATAGATTTCATTCCTCTTCTCATTCTGCGACACCATTGAAATATGATAATGAAATAATATATAATTTACAAATTACGATAATTTTCTTTCCAGATCATCATAAGAGCTGCAGTCTGATGAAGTCACTCCGTGTCCAACGTTACGCAAGACTCGGCCGGCGGCCACGCGACACACAATATTGCGCTTTTGAATGCGCAACTATGTGCTCGCGTCCTACTAAAAATAGTCAGATGTCCGTCTGTCTATCTGAATTCGCTTCAAGACGGTGCATGACCACCCTGTAATGCAAATACAATTATGTATTCCCTTTAAGATGCATTGTTACGTGTACCGCCGTGTATTGCTGAAAGGAAGGATAAACCCTTCTTAAACATACTGCAATGTCCAATTATTGAAACCGAAAATATTTCAGTTAACCTTTTACATTACATTATCTTAAAATTTGTCGCGAAATGTATTAAAATGCATTATGCAAAACATTGGCACGCAACGCACCCCAGCTATAGTAGCACGCTAGCGTTTATCGCGCACATAAACACTTTGATCCCTCTCGCACACGAATACTGGTTAGAACGGGATAAAAGCTTTATTTCCTCGACAAAGGCTAGCGTGCTTGACCCACAGATCCAGATACGACTGACAGACAATGGACTAATTTTGGTATGACGCGTATACAAGCATCAATTTACTCTTTAACTTTTTAGTTGGTAAGGCAATGGCACCAGCGCATTATACGCGTGTTGTATTGTCATTATTGATAATTTGATTTGAAAATGAAGTGGCGTCATCTATTTGAGAATAGTTGAAACGCATTTAGCATAATTATCGACGAATGTTAATATAGCAAAAAGCATATTTGGTAGCGAACGTGCAAAGCGAGCAAGCAAGATGGATCGGGGCAGAAGCGACTCGGATAGGTTAGGTTCAGAAGGCTAAGGCGGGAGCGAAGCGAAAGCGAAGCTCCCGCCTTAGCCTTCGATGTTAGGTTTTTTTTTTATCAATCCAGAAAATCTTGCTTGCTTGCCAGCTCACACTCTACCCGCCTATAGTTCCGGTACATAGTACCATACCATTAAAACAAACAGAATATTTGAATAATGCTATGGCTATGTTATGGGTATATGTGTTAGGGGAATACTCCTTGCAACGATTTGAATTATCAGTATGTATGTAAAGTTTGACTATGCTGTAACATACATGTAGTCATTTATGTTTTAAACTTAATTAATGGATGTAATGGAGATTTGACTGTAACGATAAGATACTAAATTGTTAAAATATTTATGACGGTGACTTTTTTTTTAATTCAGTTAGAAGTCTAAAATAATTGTATAATGATGTTTTTGTTACATGATTGTCAGTGACATACTATATCAATATCTTATCTCTGAATAATAAATGCTATATAACTAATTTGTTTTTTATTATTTCACGTGATGAATTGAAAACTTATATTGCTGTACTAAGCGATTGACCCTATAATGAGACCCCCTTATGTAGAAAACAAATGCATTCACCGTATGACAAAGTAACAAGCCAGTTTTCTGCATTATTAGTGTCATCCATAGAATTAACCAGAAACCGCCAGCGCGCCTAAAACTGAGGCAACTAAAACCACTCTTAAATGGAGTGGTTGCGCTTTATTGCGCTTAGTCGCTCCTTTGCATGTAGCGCGTCATGACGTATTGTACTAATGCCAATTTTAATTGTAAAATGCCGTCTTGTGTCGTTCCTTCAAGCAAAAATGCTGCTGGACATACAAAAAAACAGGATAGGACCACATTTCATCTGCTAGTAGCTCTTTTAAAAGTGAATTTATTTAATTATTTAATTTATTTTACTTATTGTGATTGACTTGGAAAAGAGGGCGTCCATTTTGTAAGTGTTGCCAGTGTAGTCAAAAATGGGATCAACCGTGTAAGTATGGGGAATCGGCCCCAGACGTCAATTGATTGCCCAGATTTATTGGCCCAGATATAAGATGCTGATTCACCAAATATTAACCCTAAAATGCCACAGGTATACGAGAAAAAAAAAATATTTTTATTTTATTTTATCTAAACTACAGAACCGATTTTTATGAAACTTGGATAGAATATGTAAGTAACTTAGGTTTAACAAACTGGAACAAATTACCTTGCTACTCCGCGAAACCAGTGCCGGGCTCGTGCAAAATAGCTGCGTCTGTGCGACACATATATGTTCATGCAAAAACCCACCCTCCTCCGCTTCCACGCGAAACAACATATATCACACAGACTCAACTACACACCACCACCACTAAACACTAAAACTACACGATCGACGCGCGTTTCGCCTCTATACGAGGCATCATCAAGACCAAAAAAAAAATTTTGCTTGGGTGCTTTTGTTTTTTTTGCAAAAATGTTGGCGTAGGCGGGATTAAAGAAAAATGTTTTAGTTTGTCAGTACGCCATTCGTTCAAGTACCGAACGGTCGTACTGTTCGATCTTGATGATGCCTCGTATAGAGGCGAAACGCGCGTCGATCGTGTAGTTTTAGTGTTTAGTGGTGGTGGTGTGTAGTTGAGTCTGTGTGATATATGTTGTTTCGTGTGGAAGCGGAGGAGGGTGGGTTTTCGCATGAACATATATATATATGTCGCACAGACGCTGCTATTTTGCACGAGTCCGGCACTGGTTTCGCGGAGTATTATTATTATTATATTATAGGCGAGCAGCATCATTGCTGATATGCCTATCTCAAAGTTCCACAAGTTATTTTAAAGTCTTGAGTAGCAAAGTAATTTGCTCCAGTTTGTTTATTTTGTTATTAATAATACCGATTTTTCTTTAAAAATGCCGTAGAGTTCTTGCCACTTCTTCTCACGGAGCTTTTAAAGTGGCAGATAAAAAATAAAATATTTGTATTTTTGGAAAGAATAATTAAAAAGATTTAGGCTTAGACTTTGAATGATGTTTTATTATTTGTATGACTAACTAAACTTAACTAAACGACTTTAAAGCAACTGGGTAAAATGATTGAATACTGGTTGTATACAACGTTAGTTAGTACCCTATGCCTTAATAATTATATTTGTTAAATATTTTTAACAAGTGTCCTGGGTGGGTGCAATGTTTCCACAAAAAGTGTGGAACTGCTCACGAGCTGGCAACATTACGCGGGCGGGGGGCGGGGCTTGCGCGGGACGTGCGCTTTGTTTTTGGACACAGCGCCGGGTATGACGTTTTAGTTGAACGCGCCTTCTAGTTAATTCTATGGTGTCATCATACGGTCAGCAGTAAAAGTAGCTTATTTAGAAGATCAAAAGAATCTACACTATTAGTTCTGGCTACTACTACAACTCTAAATCTAAGAGTGCCAGTCCCCAACCGTTGGTACTCTTTCGAGTCGTCTCAATAGCATACGTACGACTTCATGAATACCACATTAACAATTTCACAGTTACAAATAAATCTGAATTATAGGAATCCAAAAGGCGGGCTTATCGCTTGACAGTGATCTCTTCCAAACAACCTTTGGATAGATATACAAATTAAAACTAAGATGGCAAAATGATGGTGGACTTTATGTGAAGCGCGTACGTCGGAACCTGTAGCACAACACAGGACGAGCTGCAGTGTGAAGTTGGAACTCTTCCCCCCCTTCCTTCCCCCTCCTAAGGCAGCCCGACTGTCTCTTGGCTCTATCTCGGAAACCAAAAATGCTAGACCCCTCGTGTTGGTACTCTTTCGATTCGTCTCGATACCATCCTTACGACTGAATGTGAAGTTGGGCCTCCAGACCTGTAGCACGACACCCTCCGCGGGCCCCGTGGGGCCCGCGGCCCCCACGCGACATCTAGTCTAGTTACTATATATAAAGCTTAATTACCACTCACTCACTCACTCACTCACTCACTCACTCACTCACTCACTCACTCACTTGGTCATTGACATGCTGTTTTGGAGAGATGTGAAGGGGTGGGGAGCAACTAGAAACACTTTTGTATAGAGGGTGCTCCAACGAGTAGACAAAAAATACGAAACCGACCTGAACGTGGAAAGGGACTTGATGTGAGGTGCGGATCTCGGAAACCGTGATAGGTACGGCCAAGTTCCAAAACAAAAGTCATAGGGAACTGCCGGCCGATGGGTGAGCCGGTCGAATTTTTTTCAAAATGGCCGAAACAAGATGGCCGCCATACAAACTTTAAACGGGAATATCTCGAAAACCGTACGACTTAGTGGGGGGGTGCTCGACCAAATGTCACTCAGGGGGAGGAGGGAAATTTGGTGGAGTTGGAAAAAATTCAAGATGGCGGATCCAAAATGGCGGCCGAAATTTTTTTTTGTCCGATCGGGGTGAAATTTTGCAACCGGGGGCTCTGGGGGCCGCTGGTTCCGATTCCGGGAAAAGTTTTTCGATTCCGCCATTTTTCAAGATGGCCGCCATACAAGGGAGTTTTACAAGCATTCACATGCTGTTTTGGAGAGATGTGAAGGGGTGGGGTAAAATTAAAACTAAATCCAGGTAAAGGGCGTTCCGGTGAACAGAAAAAAAAACAAAACCGACCTGAACGTGGAAATAGACTTGGGGTGGGGAGCGGATCTCGGCAAGTATGAGTCCTAGAGAAAAGTTCTAAAACCAAAGTCATAGAGAACTGCCGGCCAATGGGTGAGCCGGTCAAAATTTTTCAAAATGGCCGAAACAAGATGGCCGCCATACAAACTTTAAACACGTATATCTCGAAAACCGTCAGATTTAGTGGGGGGGTGCTCGACCAAATGTCATTCAAAGGGAGGAAGGAAATTTGGGCGGCTCGAAAAAAATTCAAAATGGCGGCCGAAATTTTTTTTGTCCGATCGGGATGACATTTTGCACCCGGAGGCTCTGGGGGCCGCTGGTTCCGTTTCCGGGAAAAGTTTTCCGATTCCGCCATTTTCCAAGATGGCCGCCATACAAGGGAGTTTCGACAGCGAGCCCGCAGGGCGAGCTCCGCGTAGGCGCTTGCGCCGGAGCGTCCCATTCGTCTTCCCGAGACGCTAGCGAGCCCGAAGGGCGAGCTGGAGTGTGAAGTTGGGGCGTTTTACCCCCCCCCCCCCCCCCCCCCCCACCCCTCCGTCTTGAGCAAGTCCGTAAGCCGATAGAGCCGAAGCGTCCTTTTGACGCGACATACTCTCGAGTCAGATGTGAGTCCGAAGGGCGAGCCTCAGTGTAAAGTTGAAACTCATCCCCCCCTTCTCTACCCCCTCCCCTCCCCATAGAGTGCCCAAGTTTCTTTAGGCTCTATCTCGGAAACCAAAGACGCTAGACCCTTCGTGTTGGTACTCTTTCGATTCGTGTCAATGCCATCGGTGGATCTCAGTGTGAAGTACGAGTGACGGACCTAAGGCTACGGAACCCTTCACGGACCGGATGGGTCAAGATCCGCGAGCCCGTAGGGCGAGCGTGGTTAATCTAGATCTTAACTTAATCGAAACGGGACGCAACTTCAGAGTCAGAAAAGTGAGTGATAATGTGAAGTTGGAAGCATCCCCCCTCCTACCCCTCTCTATTGCGAACCTACTTTTCTTTACACTTTATCACGGAAACCAAAAAAGCTAGACCCCTCATGTTGGTACTCTTTCGATTCGTCTCGATGCCATCCGTGGATCTGAGTGTGAAGTATGAGTGACGGACCTAAGGCTACGGAACCCATCACGGACCGGGTGGGGCAAGATCCGCGAGCCCGTAGGGCGAGCGTGGTTTATCTAGATTTCAACTCGATCGAATCGGGACGTAATTTTAGCGTGCGTTGGTGTGAAGTTGGAACGCTTCCCCCCTCCCCCCCCTCCCCCCCCCTCGCTCTATTGCGAACGTACTTTTCTTTAGGCTCTATCTCGAAAACCAAAAACGCTCTAGACCCCTCGTGTTGGTACTCTTTCGATTCGTCTCGATGCCATCCGTGGATCTCAGTGTGAAGTAAGAGTGACGAACCTAAAGCTACGGAACCCTTTATGGACTCGGAGCGTCAAGCGTAGGTAATTTAGATTTTTCAACTCCATAGCGAGTTAATTGGGTCAAGATTGTTTTGCTATGAAATAGAACTTCTTTAAGTCTGTTTCATTGTTATTTTCCTTTTTGGTCGTATTTCTACAACCAGACATGCTAGACCCATCAAATATGTCAAATTGCAGCAGTTGTAATTTTTGTGGTGAGTACGGGGGGTTGATCTTTGACTGACGCTCAGAACTCAAGGTTTGCCAGAGAGCCATGGAGCATAGTATTTTAGGCGTTAAATTGAAAAACCGTGCCAGGATTTTAGCTTTGCAGAACCCAAAATAGCTGACGTTGCTCAGTCAGTTGCTAGGTTGAAGTGGGACTGGGCTGGATATGGACACGTCTACCGGATGAACTCTGCATTTGGCTTTGGCTACTTAAAAACTGAAAGAAAAAACAAGTTGAGCAATCTAAAATTCTGTTAAATAATATGGAATAACTACACCATACCACTGCAATAGTTTCATGAAAATTCAACAGCGGGGACTCATTATTGTTATTATTATTACTGTTTATATAGGTACACTTTCCTAAATTTAAAGCGCAGTTGTCAAAGTTAGCATGACGAGACTCAAAGTTTGTGTCTGATAAATTTGTAATTTTCCTTTGTGAAAACCATTTTGAAATAAGTATACTTAGAATAACTTAAACTTTGATCTCCTAAAAATAAAATAAACATAATTAACCTAGACAAATCCTAACATTTTCTAATACTTCTTTTTTTTATGTATAAGCATATCATTGACATACAATCAATTAATATTCTGTATCACTGTACACCTATCCACTGGTACGACAAATTACATTCAATACAGTGGAATGGGTTTCGTTGGTATTTGGTAAAATAAGAATGAAACCAGACAGAATAAGTCATACCACTCCTCCACAGCCTCGATCGCATCGGCCGTTAGGAAACGGCGATGTAGATATTGATGAAATAAAAGAAATAGTTTTTAAAACTAAAATGCCAGCAACATCAGGCATGACAAGCAAAAGCAGTGAGTAAAACAAGTCACACCCATTTTTCAGTAATAAATGTTTAAAAAATAGGAATAGTTGTAGGTACTTAAGTGGCATAGGGTACCTTTTGTCATATACTCTGTTAATAAATATGTATAATAATAGAATTCTAATTGTTTCACTTAAGTATATCTGCGGGTGGTAGGACATTGTGCATGGTCCATCTGGATCGCTACCACCATTTTGCTCGCTAATCCTGCTGCTAAGCAGCAGTGCTTGCACTGTTTTGTTCCAGCGTGGAGAGCAATACAGCCGGAGCAATTTCTCATTACTGGCACAAGAGGTATTCCATCTTAGCCCTCTGGGTTGGCAATGCATCTGCAATCTCTTTGGTGTTGCGGGTGTCTATAGAGAGTCTACCATCAGATAACCCACTTGCTCGGTTGACTCCCTATGTTGTATAAAAAACACTTAAGTGTTACTAAATTATTGAAACAGAATGAAATAAAAACAAAACAGCTGACGAGTTTAAGGATTCATACCTATTGAGAGGAGTTTGCGAGAATTCTCATTCTGTATGTAGTTAATAAGAAAGTGTTAAAATATTTTAAGTACTTACTGTATTGTTATTCTATGTGCACTAGAGGATGGTTTAATTAAAAATACATGATTAGCCAAGGTTAAATTCTTTTATTTGATAATGTTATTTGGTGTCATTTTGTCCATAAAACTTAACAGTGTTTTAGTAAATGTAAACTAATGGACAAACAAGTTTTTCCAAAAGTTATTAATTCACACAGTTATAAGTCTGTAAATAACACTTTGATCAAACACTTTATAATTTTATGTGCAGTTGCAACTGCACTTGAGCAAACTTGCCAGTGATTCAGTATCTATCAGTTTTTCATATATTGGATACTTTATTTCCATAACAGTACAGTATCAGCACTTAAAATTTCATCGGGTGATGCTGCTATCACGATACATACTTTCATTTGACATAATAATATGCACAAGCCATGTTGCGAAATCGAACCAAGTTTTTTTAATTGTTTTTGTACAAAATCTTCTAATTTTCAGCCCTTTTTTTAGGACAGCTGTGTCATTTGTATCACTTCCTTTTCAATAATAACCATCCATAAACACAGCTGTTGCCTCCTTTTTTAATTGGACACTCTTTCTTGAAGATCTGAAATAAAAAAACATAACCAGGTTAAGTACTAATTTAAAAACAGTGCATAAAACGTTTTATAACCCGGGAAATATTCATTTTAACTTTTACTTATAAATTATGTTGTATTATTTAGGTACTTACAAAGAAGTTTTGCATTCCGAAACTCGACAGAACAACTTTGGGCAGACTTGCACTATCTGTTTGTATGTATCCAGACTCCATTTCGTGAAACATACTGACAAGCACAAATCGAAAAATGTTACTCTTAGGTAGCGCTAATTTAACCAAATTATTATCACACCCGCAGCAAACGGCAAGACATGTTTTACATTTGTGATGTGACATTACGAGATGTCAAAGAATTTTGTATGTAGAATGCGTGATGCTCAAACATGGCCGCCTGCGTTTCGGTTCTTTTGACCAACATATAAAGATCGTATATTTAATTTGCAAAAATAAGTTATTTACCATTGATCTTAATGCAAAAGTAAAAATGTGTGTAATTATTATTATTATTTATTTTACGTATAAGCTACCCTATCCAATATATTTTATTGTTACAACTGTCAAGTAGCCAATTATCGACTACTGATTTCATTTACATTTTGATAAAATGTCAATAAATTATGTAAACATACAAATTTTAGGTATATTCAATAATAATCACATATTTATCAAAGTATGTTGTGCCATACGAAACGGATTAGATTACTAATAAATATTGCCATTAACAAAACGCAGCTACTCCACTATTAGACTGGAATCACAATTAGCATTTACAAGCGATCGAAACGCAAAAGGGAGGCATCTTGCGATCATTGACCAATCAGAGATTACAATTGCCACGTTTTTGCGTTATCGCTCGTATTTTTTTTATTGTGAATCTACCTTTAACTCTGGGTTGACGCACGCGTTCTCATTTTAAAATCACATTTAAAAGCGGTGTATTTGGCAACACTGATTGGCACAGCCCAAGACCAAGATCCCAATTCCCGGGTTATGCGAGATGCATCTCACGTGCGAGATACGTTAAAAAATGACAGAAATCCAAGAAAATTTACAGTTGTTTTCGTGCGAGATGAATCTCGCATAAACCGACAATTGCTCCTCAAGGGGCCTAGCACGCTAGCTTTTATCGGTGACATAAACCATATATCCCTTTCTAACCAATACGCCAGTGTGAGAGGGACCAAAGCGTTCATGTCCGCGATAAACGCTAGCGTGCTACTATAGCAGGCCTCCAATTCTGGCGCTCATCGAAATTCATCTGACGTTCGAGATGTGTCAAAATATGACAGATTTTGAAGAGATTTGGCGCTCTTTTTGGCTTATCTCGAGTGTAACTTCATCTCTACTGTCGCGAGAATTGCCCCGCAGGCCCCTAATTCTGGAGGTCATCGAGATTCATCTGACGTTCGAGATGTGTCAAAATTTTACAGATTTTGAAGGGATTTGACAGCTCTCTTTGGCTTATCTCGAGTGTGACTTTTTCTCTACTGACGCGTGAATTGCCCCGCAGGCCCCCAATTCTGACGCTCGAGATTCATCTGACGTTCGAGATGTGTCAAAATTTAACAGATTTTGAAGGGATTTGACAGCTCTCTTTGGCTTATCTCGAGTCTGACTTCATCTCTACTGACGCGAGAATGGCCCAGCTGTTTACACGAGCTTACTTGCACATTTATTTGGCTACTGTACAGTATTCCGTCTTTATCTTTTGTACAGTTATGACAGCGCAGTTTGCACACTTTGGACTGCGCAGGTAACCGCTACATAACTCTTTTTTTTTGTAAGCTTTATTCCTCGCTTTCGAACAAATATAATCCCATTACACAGTTATTTACAATATTTTTAAGCTAACAAATGTTTTGTCCCTTTCATTTGAGGACAAACGTCACAATGACAAATAAAGACATAAAACATTTTAAGTAACGAACGTTTACGCAACGTTTATGAATAAAAGGATTTTTTTCAGTGGAAAAGCCTCCCAAAGATTTAAAAAAATATAAAATAAGTATTTTAGTTAATGCCCAATAACTTTTCCTTTTGGCGGCATTTTCATAAATACAGAGAACATGGCTGCGGCACTATATTTAATATGGTTGTAAGCACACAGATTACTTTGTCTTTTGTGTGGTAATAAAAAAAAACCGCTACGTTCCCGCGCTTTTGCAATTTTGCGTCCATTCTTTTTCTTCTGTTACAGAGGTGAGTACGTAAGATTTTATTAATTAGTTATTTATCCAATTAAAACGAATTCAACTGATTATTCTATAGCAGCAGAGTAGACAAATCAATTGTATTCTGTTTTTACATCGATTTATTTTCCATGTAGATGTAGAAAGTACTAGCAAATTTAGCCACCATTTTGTGAAAAAGTTACTTTACAAAGTTTTAGTTAGCTTAAGTATGTAAAAAGTGTATCGTGTGTGTTATTGTGTTTGTTAAGGTTTGTACATGTATGATTATTGTAGTGTTCATAATGAAAACGTACGGTACGGTTGTACGTGATATTTTTGTCGATTCGATTAGGTTATGTAGCCGGCGTAAGACCCATGTACATTGCGTTTGTCCACCGACGCCGATGCCGATCCATTATCGAGAACAAGGTTACGTTGCCGAAATAACAATTTGAAATTTATATGATCAGTTGTCCTCCACGCGGCCGTCAATCGACGTTGCAAGTAGTTTCACGCTAGGTACCTCAGACCAAGAACGCGCCACCGCTACAAATCGGTCCGTAGCCCGCCAGTTCGAGATCTTGTTAGGTCAACTTGATTGAAGTACCGACAATATAAAACGATTTGCTTCTTAACTTGTCCACACGCCGTCGGTATGCCGCCTGTTTTCTCGCATTTGTACATGTTGAAACCCTTTGGAGTAGTAACCTAAGGTCGACAACTCATCAGTGATCCTTTCCCATTTGCATGGTTACTTTTATAATAAGTTTATCATCTAAAAAACATTTTTATTATTTGTTATCAAATTTGTTCAGCATTAATATTTAAAGGGCTTTTTTTCCAAAATTTCGTTTTTGAGACTTCCTTTTTGGGTTTTTTGTGTTTATATGCATACCAATTTCATGCCAATTTGATAATTAATATTATTATTATTATTAAAACTTAATTTCAGGGAACCAGATCCATATAATAAACATTTGATAGACTAATATACATAATAATAATACATTTGTCAAAATAGATTTCCTAAATTTGTTTACACAATGAAATATATAAAAATTAAACTAAGTAGACTTGTAATATTTTGTGTTGTACTGTCATTTAAGAGACAAGTCTGTTTTTATTGCATGTCTTGCTTAACAATTTTCATATGTATGTCAAGATTCATACAAATTAGATAGCAGGAAATGGGTCATGTTATGTAATTTATATTTCTAGCTGCCTGGTTACTCTTACATACAAGTGAAACTAAATAAAAGCATGTAATACAAACAATTTACATTTAGCTGTTTATTTGTATGCGTTGTGAAATATTATAGTTGAATAAAAAAATACTTTAAACAGTTTAGCTATGTAAGTACATTGATGCATGGAGTGTTATAGTTTTAACAGTTAATGTAAATGTGTAGATACAGACATAATAACATATTTTCCTTCATATATCACATAATAATTATAATTTGGTACATGAAGTTTTAGTTCCATGTATCAACACACTTTGTGTGCCAGCAGATAAGTATGTGTCAGCTCTCTAGATTCAACAGGTCAAAGTTTATTCAACACATTAAAATAATTATAATAAAATTATAGCCTGTTGCCAGTTCTTAGTTTCCAAACTAAGAACTGGCAACAGGCTATAATTAATTATTGAGAATGATACAGTATATTTCAAACCTTTGCATCAATAAGAGCACCTTTAAAGTAAATGTACTTACATTAATGTAGTTGTTGTTGCAGACCAAATTCGAACTACAAGAAAGTTGTCTGATTATAACTTTTATAATCAGAAGTTTTAAATATTCCCTGTTCTGTTTTCATTATCACTGGGTATGTTTTTTTTCCCTTTAGTTTATTAGAAATATAATACATTATGATAATAATGCTCTCTTTGTAACCCTTTTAGTTTCACCATGTCTGTCTGTGTGTCACTGACTTTTTACTCGAAAACCATCAAAGCATAATTTATTATAACAAAAATTGCTACTGTGTGTCGTACGGTGAGTAAGAGTACCGAAAATCCACGCGACGGGATGGAGCTAAGGACCAGCAACGCGTCAGCGGTTCTATTAGGGTTGCTGGTTCCCAAAGAGAGCAGTAATGTTCTCATCACATGATCCACATGTTCGTTTACCATTCCTGGTAGTAACAATGTTTACCTACTTACTCAAGTCAAATTGAAGTCATGCTTTTTCCCGTATTAATTTCTTTACCGTATCCAAGCTATTGCGTGGGATTGGCATTGCATAGTTAAAGTATACGTATACATATGTATTATTATCCCATAGATGAAGCGCTTCCAGAACTCACCCACCAAACGACGCGTACGCGCACGCGAGCAAGCACGCAAGACGGCAGCTTGCAACAGCGGCGGCGGCGGCGGCGTAGAATCTACCGGACGCAGCGTCGTAGAAGGTGAGTCTTTTACGAACCTTCCTTATTATATACTTTTTAGCGGACGTCCACGGCTTTGTTCGCGTGGAATTAGGTAGCTTTTGTCCGTCAGGGCGAGTATGGCTTTCTATTGGTGAAAGATTGGTTGTACATTTGTATGTACAAACAGCTGGCTCTATGCGGCGAAGCGTTGTTGCCGGTGTGAAAGTCGTCGTAACGCACAGCGCCAGTGCGGCGACATTGCCTGAAGGCCTGCTACGAGATGAACCGAGAGTATATTATTTTTTACCCGATTGCCTTCAGAGGGAGGAAGGGAGGATTACGTTTTTTACGACCTCTTTCTGTAATATGTATTATTTAGGTTTTTAAGACTTCCGTTGGCCAACTTGGCTCTAAATAGTTTCGCCATGTCCGTCTGTATGTTATAAGCACTTTATTGAGCTCTAAATCATAAAATCCTTTAAGGTACTACTTTACGATGTAAGGATATTTTCAATTAGGTAGTATTTTTTGCGTGGCAAGCCGGCTACCTACTGCAAGGTAATGCGGCAAGCGCACCTACAGTGTGGAGTGGTACCCTCCTGGTATTATTCCCGATTATTCAAAGACGGCTAGACTGATTTGGAAAATTCTTTTTTGTTTGAAAGGGTATATTTCCAATGTGGTGGTCCCATTGTCATCCGGTCACGATGTGATGATGGGATCCTGGAGAAATCGAGGCAACTCTTCAAAAATTATAAGCACATCTATACCTATCGATTTGAGTATTTTTTATAGTACCTCGTACTTTTGCTTTTGTGCATTTGATGTAGTGGAGCAGATCACGAAGACAACAGGATCCCACCATCAGATCGTGACCTGATGACAATGGAACCAATTTGGAAGTATACCCTTTCAAACAAAACAAGAATTTTTCAAATCGGTCCAGCCGTTTTCGAGTACTCGCATAACATACTACTCCTTTTTTTGAAGTCAGTTAAAAAGGGCATGTTCTTAGTCATGGGGATATTTTGGTTCATTTTAATGTATGACTTAATATTTTGATGTCTTTTTGATTTTATAATAAATTAATCGATTTCAACGAATTTACGAAAATGTCATCTGAATCGAAATGAAGAACTTGGTCACTACACTAAGTTTAAGAAAAAAAAGACTTAATATGTAACTGTTTACGTGTTGAGTTGTTAATATGAAATACTTTATTATTACGATAGAAATAAGTGTATTAACCACTTAGTTGCACCTCAAAAGAGCATATACATAGTTTTTAGGTATCTGTGAAGCTCAAAAGCTGTTGAATATTTTATTTATAACTTCAATGGATAATGCACATTTATGTTATATGGGTGTTGTCATGTGTCAAATGATGGGTCTTACATATATACTTCTATAAACACCGTTTATGTTCGAAGTAAAAATTGTGTACTTGTGCTATTATTTATTTTGTGCCCACACGCGATATATTGAGCTCCGAGCTCGAAGGGCGACCGGAGTGCAATATTATTAGATTGGATTTTGATTTTAAATAAAGATAAAAAATCTTTCTAATCGTCAAAAAACAATAACCTTTTAGGTCATATCTTAACAAGATATGCTGGGACATCATGTTGGTACTCAAATGAAACGTCTCGACCCAATAATATCAAGCTGTCATGTCAGTTTTAAAAAGTATAATATTTTATGAGAGTTAATGAACTGGATGTTTTATTTTTACACAGAATGCACCGGCAGCGGCATAGAACCAGCCGCGCGTTGCGTCGTAGCAGGTCAGTGTTCTAAAAACTACTTAAATATATTAACTTTTTTTTTACACTAGGTGTTTCAGCTTTTTGTACCTATGAGCAGCAACACAACGCTTACAAATGACCGAGGAGTTATTCTACAAAAAATACATACTTTTCAAATTCGAAGTGATTTATCGAACGAATTAATAACGGATAAAGATTGTTAGTGTTTCAGATAGATATCATATTACGTTTCATATTTTTGCTGTCATCACTATTACTCTTAGAGCTTTAAGAACGGGAGTAGCCTTGTGTGATTATTTGCTTACACAAAATTCTGCCGTTTCTCGCGTGGAACGGGGGGGGGGGGGGGGTGACATGTCAAACCTATCACACTAAATCTATTTTTCTTGCGTCATTATGCACTTACACCTTTAGAAAATACAACACATGCTTATTTTCACGCACACACACTGAGTGCATATGCAAAAGGTTATGTTGCGACACAATGTAAGTGAATGAAAAAGCGACACGATTTATTTTTGACTCGATTTGTCACGTCATTTCAAACATTTCATAGAAATAATGTTTTAGCTAGATATGAGTAGAAAAATAACTTACAAATAAAAATTTCTACCGTCCTTTTCTAAAATTATACATGAAGGCATTTTTTGTGAGCTGTTATCTCTTCGGTGGCAATTTAGCGACTGACAAATTAATCGATGGGATAAGTCATTGAATGGCTTCTCCAGTACTTAATGCTCTAAGCTATTACTACATATTCACTGCACTCATCGGGACGCTATCTATGTCATGGAATCCAGTAACCAGCAAGTGCAAGTATGTATCAAGGATGTATCTTCGGACAAATCTTTAGATATTGTGAGCATTGTGTGTCGATTTAGTGATCAATCAATCATTTATTTGCGTGAAGTATACATATGAAACATGCAAATATATTATAATAAAAAAATAACAATTGAAGGCAAAATTAATTAAATTACATTACATTACGCTGGTTAAAAATAAACAAGCCCAAGTTCGGGTAGTTCGTAAAACTTTCGCGACTCAACAGCAGTGACACCCTCCACTTCAGTCTGCTCGTGACCATGGCCGTTGCAATGCGGCCGAAACGTCGAGATAAATAAATAAACAGTATTATCGCGTTGATAGTCCCCATGAGCGTAGTGAATATGTGTGAAAATCGTAGAAGTTTAAAACAATTTACCACTATTCCTTCCTTATCTCTATAGGCACCGCGCACCAAGGTGCGCGATCATTCCGAGGTAATAACTCGCAATGCGTAGCCATGTCAGCGTGCGCATGTGTGTACTCGGTTTTTACGAATAGGCAATGTAGCGATTTTAATGTTGATGAGATCCTTAGAAGCGGTGACGAATTGTACATGCAGCTATTTCCTGGCTTACAACTTCAGAACGAACGATATTTACTGCCCGAACAATTGCCATCCCGTATTCGCTCCGGGAACTTTTTGGCAGAAATTCAATCAATGCAAGACGACAACAGTTGGATCGCTAATGGATTATTTCCAACAAACGTAAACGACGTCCACGACAAAAAAACAGAGCTGGAGAATATTCTGCAAAATAATGTTTTTACATCGGATCACATCGATGCAACTGATAGTGTTCTTTTTACCGGTCAAAGTTACACTGTGTCATTCTGGAGACATCGAAATGCCTTCTATCTTTTTAATAGTCACGGAGTAGACAGTAATAACCGTACAGCTGACGAGTGTGCGCGGTTGTTTAAATGTAATTCGATGAAAAAATTGGCCGATTATCTTTTTGCGAACGCGCATTTTCCAAGAAACGTACTAGACACGGAATATGTCATGAGTAGAATTCGTGTCACAAATTTCATTGTGCCATCTCCCACATTTACAGCTACGCTGTCCCAGTTATATCCAGCTCTGGCCAGTTCAATACCGCGTTCTGCCACTTATGTGCCGTCTCCCACATTTACCGCTTCGCTTTCACAGCCGGAGCAATCGCGTACACCCACATATGCCGAGGTGGTTGCAAAGAGTTGCCATGCATCTCGAACGTCTGCAACCACTGCTAATATCAATGCCGCGCAACCCCAAAATAACAATAAACCGAATTTTAATCCAGTGGTTGTGCTCGACAAGATAGAAGACTTTAAATTGTACGTCTTAAACCCAGTTGTTGTCGTCCAAAACATGTTTTCGGAATTACCGTTGGATGAAAACGATGTAAATGTCGATACGACACCTGTAGGCAGAGGTAGAGGCCGACCCAAAAAACAAAAAAGATTGACTAAAACTAATGCTCATTTAGACGCAGTCAAAAAATACGCTAAAAACAATCCCCAAGTTAATCGTGCGGCTGTTAAAAAGTACAAAGAAAATCATCCGGAAGTGATTCGCGCCGCAGTTCAAAAATTTTCACAAGCTCACCCCGAGGTGAACCGCGCCGCCGTCGAAAGGTACTCTCAAAACCATCCCGAGGTGAACCGCGCCGCCGTCGAAAGGTACTCTCAAAACCATCCCGAGGTGAACCGCGCCGCCGTCGAAAGGTACTCTCAAAACCATCCCGAGGTGAACCGCGCCGCTGTCGAAAGGTACTCTCAAAACCACCCCGAGGTGAACCGCGCCGCCGTCGAAAGGTACTCTCAAAACCACCCCGAGGTGAACCGCGCCGCCGTCGAAAGGTACTCTCAAAACCACCCCGAGGTGAACCGCGCCGCCGTCGAAAGGTACTCTCAAAACCACCCCGAGGTGAACCGCGCCGCCGTCGAAAGGTACTCTCAAAACCACCCCGAGGTGAACCGCGCCGCTGTCGAAAGGTACTCTCAAAACCACCCCGAGGTGAACCGCGCCGCCGTCGAAAGGTACTCTCAAAACCATCCCGAGGTGAACCGCGCCGCCGTCGAAAGGTACTCTCAAAACCACCCCGAGGTGAACCGCGCCGCCGTCGAAAGGTACTCTCAAAACCACCCCGAGGTGAACCGCGCCGCTGTCGAAAGGTACTCTCAAAACCACCCCGAGGTGAACCGCGCCGCCGTCGAAAGGTACTCTCAAAACCATCCCGAGGTGAACCGCGCCGCCGTCGAAAGGTACTCTCAAAACCACCCCGAGGTGAACCGCGAAGCCGTTCAACGATACAATACAGATAGTCGTAACATTGAACCAGAATTACGTAGATCAACAAATTTAATTGCGGAATATAGGGACGCGGAACTTGACAACATTACACTGTTTTCTTTAAAAAAACCATCCATATTAGCTACGGATATATTCTCGTGTCCTCATTGTCATGCGCGTCTTTTCGACGAAGAGCGAAGTCGTAAGCAGTGGTGTTGCGGGTCTGGGGCGTACAACGTTCAACATTTTTCGCCTTTGTCAGAAAACTTTTATACAGATCCCTCGTTTTTAAATAGACCGCGAGCGTATAACAACTTGTTCGCCTTCAGTGCCTTAGGCGTCTCGCATGGTTACCAGCAGCCCGACGGTATATCGTTTTTAAAAATTCAGGGACGTACTTATCACCGCGTGTTCGATCTTTCGTATAATGCCACCACTAACAACATTGGACTCTACATTAATGATAACGACGAACGCGATAGCCTAGCCCAAAGTCAACAGCTAAATAGAGACGTTGTAGTTTCAATTACAAATTATTTGCACAATGTCAATCCGTACATAGAGTGTTTCAAACGCTTGAGTCGAGAAACATCCGATCAAGCGTACATAAGGTTCGAAAGAACTACACGGGCAACACATGGTAACATTCTAGGCGACACACCTTTAGGCAGTGAAGTTGCCGCTATAATAAGTACGGAGAGGGAGACTTTCCAACCACATTGCATAGCCATTTGGAAAGTAGGCCATAAGACACCGCACACTGTAGATATAATGAATCCATTGTATGAAGCTTTCCAATACCCATTGCTTTACCCCGAAGGCAATCCAGGATGGTTTCCTAACAAATTGGACAACAATCAACACAAATTGTCCCAAGTTAAATATGTCCGATGCTTACTGTTGTCAGAGCCGCGATTTTCATTATTAGGCAGACTTTCTGAGGAGTGGTTAGTAGATCTCTATTGTAGGATTTGCGAAGAACGTTTACGCTATATTACAAACGTGCAAAAACAAAACTCAAATCATGCACTCAGAACAGCACCACTCGAAGAGATAGAACACAGTGTCCAACAGATTCGTAACGATGAAACCATACAAGGGGAGGGTGTCGTGCCAGGCCGTATATATTTACCCAATACCTATACAGGATCTCCAAGGTATATGAAAGCTAAATACATGGATGCCATTGCAATAGTCAATACGTTAGGTACCCCAACATACTTTTTAACTTTCACGTGTAATCCAAATTGGCCTGAAATTAAAGAATCCCGTGGAACAAGTAAACTGGCGTATCCACTTTTGTGTGCTCGAGTCTTTAATTTAAAATTAGCACAACTATTACGTGATATCAGATCCGGTAAATACTTTGGTAAATGTTTATATATATTTCACGTAATAGAATTCCAAAAACGCGGTTTACCCCACGCGCATATTTGTTTCAAAGTAGAGAACGGCCCCACGCAGAACATTGACATTGACAGAGTGGTAAGAGCGGATATTCCCAGTTCTTCGGAAGCTGGCGGTAGATTGAGAGAGAAAGTTTTAAAACACATGATCCACGGTCCGTGTGGTCCACCAGATCGATCAAATTTACCGTGCTGGGATAGGGAAAAGCAAAAGTGCACGAAATTTTTTCCGAAACGCGATACCCAAGTCACATTCGTTGACGACAAAGGGTTTGTTAATTTGCGCCGCGACAGTAAAAACGAGGCGACGATAAGTCACAATAGGCGCGAAGTCACTGTCAGCGATTTATGGGTCGTGCCCTATAATGCAGCCCTCCTGTTAAAATATGACGCCCATATGAACTTGGAGGTTTCGTCACAAAGCGCGGTGATCAAATACCTGTTTAAATATATGACCAAAGGTCCGGATGAATCTCGAGTAACCGTGGTACCTGAGGAACATTTGGACGACGAAGTAGAGCAGTACGTCACGAAAAGGTATATAGGCTCGGGCGAAGCGGCGTGGAGGGTGTTGGAGTTTGACGTTACGGGCCGCGAACCTAACGTCAAACAATTGACCGTGCATCTCGAAGACCGTCACAATGTTTTCTTTAGGCCAGGCACTGAGGCAGAGTCCGCGCAACGATCCACGTCTGACCTCATAACTTATTTCAATCGTCCCGCCGGTGAAGAGTTCGACCGTTTAACATATTGCCAGTTTTATGAACAGTACATTATACACGCGTCACGGCCGAACACTAAAAACACTCAGATCTATGAGACGACGAATAATAAGTTTGTGACTAGACGACAACGCGGTGAACTCGTAGCGCGTCTGTTTTGGGTCGCGCCTAATAGAGGTGAACAATTCTACTTAAGAATTCTATTAAAGTCTTATCCAGCTCGAAGTTTCGCGGAACTAATTAGTCTTGGTGGCCCTCATTGTGAAACGTACCAGGAAAGTGCCCGGGCTGTTGGATTAGCCGACGACGAAGTAGAGTACGAAAATGCAATGTCTGAAGCGCAAACTTTCTATACAGGGCGACGCTTGCGTTCTTTTTTTGTGCTCTTGGCTTGTAACGGTGCCCCGGTAGCGTTACTGTGGGACACATTTAAAAATCAACTCAGCGAAGATTTCCTCCACAGACATCCAGACAACGTCGACGCGGCACACAACTTGTCACTGATAGATATCAATAGGATGCTTCGTAAGCACGGAAGTTCTCTCGCACAACACGGTTTGCCGCAAGTCCTTGATCAAACAACCGAGTTGGGTCGCGAACGCGTCGAATACAGTGCGAACCGTCTCCAAGCGTACGTCGACGAGTGGCTACCGCAGTTATCGCCCGACCAACGCGTTGTTTTCGATTACGTCAATAGGCTCTGCGTCGACGATGAGTCTTTATGCGATATAGAGAATCCCGCGATATTCATCGATGGTCCCGCGGGCACCGGAAAAACCCAACTCCTAAACGTCATCGCAGCGCACGTGCGAGGTGTCTTGAAGGGCGTAGTATTATGTACCGCGAGTTCTGCTATCGCCGCTCAGAACTACGAGGGGGGGACTACTGCGCATAGTATGTTTAGATTCCCGATAGACATTGTCGACGACCTCGGCTACTGGAACATCACGAATGGCACTCAAAGAGCTGAACTGATTGCCAACGCGCAAGTGATCATTTACGACGAAGCCCCTATGGCTCATAAATTTTTGATTCATCTGTTAGACCGATCTTTGCGCGATCTGATGAGAAAAGATAGAGATTTTGGTGGAAAAATTATCATCTTTGCCGGTGACTTTCGCCAAATTCCGCCTGTCGTTGTTAACGCGAGATCCAACTCTGACATACTAAATTGTTCCGTCAAAACGTCTCCCGTGTGGCAACGACTAAAATTATTCTCTTTAATCACTTCACAAAGGTGCAGAGTAGATGCAGAATTTGCGGATTTTTTGTCCAAATTAGGCTCCAACCAGTTAACTTCTTACTCGGACACTGTAACTAATGTAAAAAATTTAATCGATTTGGGATTGATCGAACACGTCACCGAACTGACACATTTAATTAACTTTGTCTTCCCATCAGAGATCATTGATAGGCCCGACGAATGCGCGCCTAGAGCGATTCTCTGCACTCGCAATGACTCTGTGCAAGAGATCAACGACGCCATCTTGGAGCAGGTCACGGGAGACGTTTTGCATTTCTATTCCTGCGACAAATTAGATAGCGATAACGTAGACCAAGTATTTTTTGGCGTTGATGCATTAAATAGGATTAGGATCAAGGGTGTTCCAGATCACGTGTTAAAACTGAAGATAGGGTGTGTGTGCATGATTATACGTAACCTCAGTTTTGAAGATGGGTTGGTAAACGGGACCAAAGTAATCGTCGTTAGGAGCTCAACTCGGTTGATAACGGTACGTAAGCCAGGAGGCACAGACGAATTTTTAATTCCGCGTATTCTTTTTAAAAATCAAATAGATCCGCGAAGTCCGTACGAATTGTGTCGCCGTCAATTCCCGTTACGTTTGTGCTACGCAATGACCGTTCACAAAAGTCAGGGCCAGACCATCAGTCGCGTCGGAGTAGACTTGAGATCGGACATTTTCAGTCACGGGCAGTTGTACGTCGCGCTGGGTAGGGTACGTGAACGGAGTAACATAAAAATTTTAGTCCACCGCGATCGCATAATCCACGAAAAACCTTGCGCTATAAATATTGTAATTCCGGAATTGTTGTAACTTTACATTACAACAACACGCTGTATATAAAATCAAATTAAATCAATCAAATTTAAATCAAATCTCCTGGCGCTTCCTGTTACGTTGAATTGTTCGTCTCTATTATATGGAATGGCAATTATAATCAATCAATTATTAACTTATTCCAAAAAATCATGTTGACATGGCTATTCATGCGAGTTTTTATTTACCTTTTTTGTAGTATAGAATACACTAGGACACTTGTTTCATACTAGACACGGACAAAGTGGTATTTTAATTCTCAATTTATTGTCACGATACAATTGAATTTTTCAAAGGCATGTCATGATTTAGGTGATTTAATATTGTGTCACAGATGGGCGATGAATCAGATATCGTGTAGGCGTGTATTTAGTGTATATTTTTCATTGTCATGAACGTATCTTTATCGTTGACGAAGAGAGAACTGTTGCGGCAGTTGGATATGCCATATAAGATCGTATAATTCATCCGTCGTATGAACTCTTCAAATTGGACGGTTAAGGGGCTAGAGGGAGGTTACGGGGGCTGTAGCGTCAGGGTGCTTGCGGTATGGCAAGCGATATAACGGTTGGGTTTTTGCAGGCTGACGTATGTCAGGTAGCACTGGTGATGATCTGACTGCCGGGATGACAGATGAACCGGCGGTCTGGTTGGCTCGGTTGAGGTTAGTTGGCACTTGAAGTCGCCACTGCCAACTTTATCCGCATGGGAAGCAAACGTTAATTCGGTTTTAGGGATGATTGCGAACGTTGACTTCCGTACTGCACTCTGCGCTCACTAAACGTGTGTGGCATTGGAAGCAATGGATAAAATTAGGCGAATGTGTATGTGACACATACTTTTTTTTTTTTCAGTTTTATTCTATTTTTTTCTTTTGTCTTCTTTTTTTTATTAATCGACTTCAAAAATATGAGGCGCTTCTCAATTCGTCGGGATATTTTTTTATGTATGCTCTCCCATTACTCGAAGACGGCTGGATCGATTTGAAAAAAGGTTTTTTTTACTAGAAAAGGTATACTTTCAATTTGGTCCCATTGTCACTCTCTTTAGATACTCGAAAACTCTTAAATATGCACACACCATTTGGTAAAGTGGAACTGATGAAGAAGACCACAAAAGGCTATCGAAACTATTTGTTGATAAGTATTTCAAGCGTTGCGACACATTAGTCAAAAAAAAGTTGCTAAGTACGAAGGTGATCCCAGAAGTAGCCGGCCCAACAAAGATAACACAAAATAATTGGAAAAAATATCTCAATATAGTCTCCTTTTAACTCTACATTTTTCCCAGGGATGTTCAATAGCTTCGATACCCTGTTTATAGTAATCAGTCATCAAACTCCTTAAAATAGCCATCATCAGCAGACTCTACCACTTCATTATTGGCAAATGTTTACCGCCGAGCCATTTTTTCAAATTAGGAAACAGAATAAAGTACCGAGGTTAAGGTACATGAGGTAAGCAATTCGAACTTCAGCTCAATAATTTTAGTCATTGCAATAGTGGACGTGTAAACTGGTGCATTGTCCTGATGGAACAACACTTTCTTTTTCCCTAAATGCGGCCGGTTTTTCTTAATTTCGTCACTCAAACGCTACAATAGTTTTGCGTAGTACTCGCCGTTAGCGGATACTGACGCCATGACCTTGCCAGCAAATGTAACTGACTTTGCCTTCTTTAGAGCTGGTTCTCCCTTTTCAATTCCCATGTTTCGTTTAATTCAAAATCACTCAGAACAATTATCAATTATCTTTTAATGGCTGTGAAACAAAAGCAAAAGAACGAAACATCTTCTTTTTCAAATTAATTTAGTCGTAAGATTTCTTACTAGAATTTTTCACCCAGTCTTGCGTCGTATCATATAATAATAATCATAAAATCGTATATTTTTGGGACCACCCTCGTAATTTATGCTCGTCAGAATGCATTTGGTGAAGTGGAGCTAAAGGTGAAGTATCAGGAGAACCCCTCAGCATTTCACGTCCCTGCATTAGGAAAAGCAATATTTTGTAACGCTGTCTTAATACTACAATAATATCCCTTCTTCATTTATACATACAATTTCATAAATTGTAATCACTTTTATGAGTTTGAGTTGATTTCAATATTCCTCTCTCCCCTCTTTTCACTGTTTTTTTTTTTTTTTAAGATGATCTGTATATTTTAGTAAACTGCAAACAACAACTAGATCTTTTTCCTGGCACTCACTTGGCTGTTTTTTTTAAATATAAATGTAATTTTAACGATCTCAATATAAAAACGTGTAACACATTCTTGCAAATTCATAATGCAATTCTATATTGACTGAAAAAATAAACTGAAGTAAATTCTTGTAAGTAATTGTAATTGCTGAAGAAGTTTAAGAAGGATTGAAGAAGCGAAAACTGAACAAGCAGCTATTTCGCACAGTTCAAGATTTTATCCACAAGCTGTCAGCTTGCCAGTGTGAACACTACACGCATTTCATATCTTTTACTTCTGAGGACCTAATGGAAGCTCGACCCGTGGACACAAATTGTGACCGGTCCAGTCAAGAGCAGTCTTCTAGATACAATCTCTCGCATCCACACCTTTTTTACCGGTGAACTCACTTGGGCAACAACATGATGTGCTTAAAACAAAGGAAATCAATGAATTTTGATTGCATTTATATCTATGCTGCAGAGTGGTTTATCATCTTATGCAAATAAAGAAAACGAACCCAGAACAAGGCTCATTGAACAGAGAATTGACAAGTAAGAAGATATCTAACAAAACTTTTGCTGTATTAATCGTTGAACATTGCTGCATAAATGTTTCTCACCAAGAACAACCTTGAACATACGTGTTACGTGCGATAAATTAAGAAGACGTCTATGTTCCTGCCTATTGACGGATGAATACTTCAAAGTTAAGAAGCAAACTTATTATTGTTAATGCATTGATGAAAAAAAATTGGCACAAAAGTTAAAAAAAATATGCAACAAAAAAAAACATATACCTACACTGAGTGCAAAAAAAGCATTGCACAATAATAACATCAAGTGCATACTGTAAAAATTAAATTTGTCTTGTATAAAAGTTTATAACTGACATAATGTCAAAAAAACACATCTTTCGACAACTTTAACGTACAGTTTTTTGTGTTTGTATTGTTTTTGTTCATATTTACATTTTGTTAAATGAATGTATTTATTTTCACTGTAACAATATAATGACAATGATAATAAACAAAGTGGTTTTACATGTCAATAATTGCATTGTTATGTCTCCAACATACCGCATAGGAATGCTTTTCGAAGAATAGCCAATTTCTTTGTTTTTATATAAATTTAAAATTCAACTGGCCAAGTGAGTGCTGGGTTTACGCATAAATACCTAAATATATTTTAAAAAAACTAATTTCGCTGTAACGGTAAGGCATCAGATAATGTCATCTGTAAACCCTTACTTCAACTTAATTTCACAATACTTGCATATACAATAATTATGATAATAATTACTAACTTTACCGAGAGCCTTACGAGTAATTTTCTTCTCCTTCTACCCGAGAGGGTAAAAGGTAAGTAAGAGATAGAAAATACGCTCTCGGTAATGTTAGTAATTATTTATTACTCGTTGCTGATATTTCTAGGAGCAAATACCCTGCTCTTCCCCTCCTCCCGAGAGGGAGGCATGGTTGGAAAGAGATTATGATGTTGCACCTAGAAATATCAGCAGCGAGTAATAAACAACGACGCCTTTTAAAAGGCAGACCATATTCACTTTCACAGATGACATCATCTGGTGAATGTTATGGTCAGATCAGGAGCGAGGTGCGAAAGCCTGTCACCTGATAAGTCTATAGGACGTGGCAGATCCTTGATCTCGATCACTTCAGGCATCAGATAATGTCACCTGTAAACCCTTACTTCAACTTAATTTCACAATACTTGCATATACAATAATTATGATAATAATTACTAACTTTACCGAGAGCCTTACGAGTAATTTTCTTCTCCTTCTACCCGAGAGGGTAAAAGGTAAGTAAGAGATAGAAAATACGCTCTCGGTAATGTTAGTAATTATTTATTACTCGTTGCTGATATTTCTAGGAGCAAATACCCTGCTCTTCCCCTCCTCCCGACAAGGAGGCATGGTTGGAAAGAGATTATGATGTTGCACCTAGAAATATCAGCAGCGAGTAATAAACAACGCCTTTTAAAAGGCAGACCATGTTCACTTTCACAGATGACATCATCTGGTGAATGTTATGGTCAGATCAGGAGCGAGGTGCGAAAGCCTGTCACCTGATAAGTCTATAGGACGTGGCAGATCCTTGATCTCGATCACTTCAGGCATCAGATAATGTCACCTGTAAACCCTTACTTCAACTTAATTTCACAATACTTGCATATATATTAATTTTGACAATAATTACTAACTTTACCGAGAGCCTTACGAGTAATTTTCTTCTCCTTCTACCCGAGAGGGTAAAAGGTTAGTAAGAGATAGAAAATACGCTCTCGGTAATGTTAGTAATTATTTATTACTCGTTGCTGATATTTCTAGGAGCAAATACCCTGCTCTTCCCCTCCTCCCGACAGGGAGGCATGGTTGGTAAGAGAATATGATGTTGCACCTAGAAATATCAGCAGCGAGTAATAAACAGCGCCATTAACTCAGACTCCAAAAACTGATTACAATTTATCAAAGTGTATGTATAAATTTGATTTTTTGATTGGATCTCGCTTTTTAGTGGGTTGGTTTATTTTAAAAACACAATAGCCTAATGACAATCGTTCTCCACCTTTTACAAAATATTTCTTTTCCTAATGCAAAAACGTGAAATATTGAGGAGTTCTCCTGATACTTCACCTTCAACTCCACTTCAACAAATGCATTGTGACGAGCATAAATTACTAAGCAACTTTCTTTGAGTAACCATGTCGCAACCCGTGAAATACTTATAAACAAATAGTTCCGATGGCCATCTGTGGTCGTCAGGGAGGTGTGGTTTATCATCCATAAATTACGTCACACGATAATTCATAATACCCCCCGCCCCCCTCCTTATCACGCTTTTTCCCATCACACGATTTTTCAGACTTTAAGCCCCCCCCCCCCCCACTTTGTCACTTTTTTTTCCATCTCTTTAACACGGACTGTCACACGATGTCTTACACATAGTGTGTCGTAATTTATGGATGTCCACCCATCATCAGTTCCACTTCACCAAATGGTTTCTTTAAACCTTCTTAAATTTCACTAGCTTTCAAACAGACCTTTCCTCATATTTTTTCCAGTACCCACAGCCATATCAGACTCACCAAATTTTAAGTATTCAATTTAGTTACCTGTAATATTGCACCAAATAACAGGGACCAACTTGAAAGTATACCTTTTCAAAAACAATTTTTCAAATCGCTCCAGCCGTCCTCGAGTCATCGGGGAACATACACATGCCGGCTAATTGAAAACCTCCTCCTTTTTTTGAAGTCGATTAATAAAATTCAAATTATATTACTACTTCACTTTCTTTCACCAGTTTTCTTTTTTTTCTTTTTTATTCCGGTTTTTGTTTTGTTCTTTTTCACTTTTTTTTTCTTTTTACATACACATTCGCCTAATTTATCCATTTCTATCAATGCCACACACGCAACGACCGCAGATTGCAGTATGGAATTTCAACGAGCGTAATCATCCCTTTAACCGACTCGACCCTTGTTTTTCAAGCCGATGATTTGGTAGTGGCAACTTTGACTGTTCAACTGATCTCACACCGAGCTCGCCAGTCTGTCGGCACATCCGTCAACCTGGTGGCTGGATCGTCTCCAGTGTGGCCTGACAATCGTCGGCCTCTTAAACCCTTCCGTTTTCGCTTGCATACTGTTATCACTCTGAACGCGCAGCCACCTTTGCCGTTCAATTTACAGAGTTCTCGACTCGTGGTTATATTTCTTTATGCTATACCCGATTCTTTCAACCGTTCTCGTCTTCAACGACGATCAAGAAACGTTTCAACAGTGAAGATGTTACACTGGTACGCGGCAGTACCCGTTATTTGATTCATTTATTATCTGTTACACTTTATTTTTTGATCTGATATCACGCATTCTGGCGAGAATACAATTGACTCGTGAACGGTAAATTTTGAGTTTTAATTCTGCTCGCACCACCCTAAGACATTTTTTCTACCTAAATACCTTTACTCTTGCATGCGAAACACATCATTCTCATGTGTAGTTTTGTAGTGATGGTCCTTCTCAGACAGGCGTTATCTTCACATTCGCTTGCACATACTCATACATTACACGTAGTAGAAAGACCGTAGTGGGAGGCAGTACCGCTCGCGTCCGTAGGACTCACCATACATACTAGATGATACCCTACACGTGCCTCCTGGGTGGTGCTAAATGAGCGGAATCTATTGCTTATCGCAATCTAACAATGTGCTTTTAATTTCTCGGCGGAGCTGACTTGGAGGAGCGAAACCAGCAGAATTGTCGAAGAAGGAAAGGCGCGCTACCACGACTTCATTGAAACCTTTGCACCATCAAAGTGAACACCACCGACTTGACAAAAGTATTGAAAATGAGATCATCATCGCAATACGGTAGTTACGGTATGTATTCATAAAAATATTATATTGAACTTCTACACAAGCTGGTAGACTAAAATAAACGGCAGCGGCCGGCGAAGCGCCAAATTGAAATTCAAACAAAATGTTAATGTAGTAAACTTTGAAATCAGATTTTGTTACGATAGGCGTTGTTTATAAACAAGAATTGAATAATTAAATGTGAATAAAACAATTGTTGATAAAACTCTTTTCACTTTTTATTATAGATACAACCATCGCCGCAGAAGTACATCAGAAGTCGAGTGGTCGATGGCTGTGTCGTGAACTACATATAGCTTTCAATAATCCCACAGGTTAGTATACATATTATTATATTTAAAAAAAAAACGCCCTGGCACAATATCACTGCAGAATACAGCGTTAACATCTTTTCTTTTGATTCGTATTTTCATTTACTATAATGTATTAGAAAACCAACTTTAACCAGCGCATATTTATTATGCTGTATTTTGCGGCGATGCAGTGCTGGGAACGCTGGAATATTATAGTGAGCGAGTAGCTGTCATAACCCAGACGCCCTACAATTTCAGTTTGGCTTGCTCGTATCCGTGAAACTTTTTTGCGAAGAAACAGTGACAAGAGATATGCGATGCGAGCTATGATATGGCCTTTCCATCTTGTACCTTACTTGGGCATCGTGTGATCGGCAGAGAGGGATTGAGCTTCTAATAAGCGAGTTGTGACAGAATAAAATAGTAATTTGCTATCAAAACAACGACTGGCACAGCACTGTCTTTTTAGATTTCATTCCTCTTACATTCTGCGACTCCATGGAAATGTGATAATTTACTAATTATGATAATTTACTTTCCAGATCATGATAGGAGCTGCGGTCTGATGAAGTCACACTGTCTTCAACGTTACTCAAGACTCGGGCGGCGGCCACGCGACACAATACGCAATTCAAACGCACCTGTTCTCGCGTTATATTAAAAAAATCGTCAGATGTCCGTCAATCTACCTGAATTCGTTTCAAAACAGTGCGTGATTTGCGATATAATGAGAGGCTTAAAACACGAGTGTGGTTATTCACGACAAGTGTGGTGTGGTGATCACACTTGTGTTTTAAGGTCTAATTATATACATTTGTATACAATACTTTATCTCCACGCATATCATAACTGCAAAAAAACCGTAAAAGCAAAAAAATGACAACTGTAATGGCGGCAATTCGATCCAACCGTCAAGACGAACTTTTTTTTTATCAGACTAACGAATGAAGTCCCTATTCTCATGTCACTCGAGATCAAATGTAGTGCGTTTATATTAAAAAAAACATACTGAATTGACGTTACGTACCGATAACTGTTTTAATATCTAAGGATACTAGAATAGAGACTCACTTGACAGCTGTTCCAAATTTAAACTCGTAACGTTACAGAAATCGATGCTGTAATGACCATTAAACTACAGATTTTACCTTCTACCACAGACAAGAAAGATCTCGTAATGAAATTGGTTGTAATAATGCTGGTAACTTCCTAAGGTTTTTGAACGCATTATAGAGCCGTAATGATATTGTGTAGATTAACACTATTATGTATTCTGAAAAGAAGAAGGAATGCATGCATACTGTTGCGTCCAGTTATTGAAAGCGAAAATATTTCTGTTAACCTTTTGGTTTGCCTACTTACATTATTTTATAAATTGTCGTGAAATGTATTTAAATGTATGAATGTAAAATATTGGCACGCAACGTACCCTAGATCCAGATACGACTGACGGACAATATACGAGTTTGAGTATGGCGCGTATACAAGCATCAGTCTGCTCTTTAACTTTTGTAGTTGGTTAAGCAATAGCACCAACGCAACAAAACAACAAAAAAGTGATTTTTTTTAATTCACCTTTTGTTTTGGTATTGTGTTGTCATATTGATAATTTGATTTGAAAGATTAATGTCATCTGTTAATGAAAATTTTACATGCCTGAATCGTATTTAGCATAATTATAGTCGAATGTCAATATTGCGAATAGCTTACTTGGAAGCGAACGAGCGAAGCGAGCGAGCAAGATGGGTCGGAGCAGAAGCGACTCGGATAGGTTAGGTTCAGAAGGCTAAGGCGGGAGCGAAGCGAAAGCGAAGGTCCCGCCTTAGCCTTCGATGTTAGGTTTTTTTTTATCAACTCAGATAATCTTGCTTGCTTGCCAGCTCACATTCTACCCACCCATAGTACTGGTGCATAGTACACCTACCATAGCATTAAAACGAATAATATTTAAAAAAGATTATTTTCTTCTGATTAGGTTTTTATGCCATGTCATGGGTGTATTCCTTGGAACGATTTGGATTATCAGTATGTATGTGTAAAGTTGGACTATGCTGTAACAGTTTATACATGTAGTTATTTATTTTTTCACTTAATTAATGAATGTAATCGATATTTGACTGTAATGATGAAGATACTAAATTGATAAAATGATTATGATAGTGACGTTGTTTTTGAAATTCAGTTAAGTCTAAATAATTGTATAATAATGTTTTTGTTACATTGACTGTCAGTGACGTACTATATCAATATCTCTGAATAAATAAATAAATGTTATATAACTAATTTGTTTTTTATTATTTCACGTGATGAATTGAAAATTTATATTGCTGTACTAAGAGATTGACCTTATAATGTAGAAAAGAAATGTATTCACCGTATAACATAGTAATAAGTCAGTTTTCTGCATTATTAGTATCATCACACGATCAGCAGTAAAAGTAGCTTATTTTGAAGGCCAAGAGGATGCATTCCTTCGTGTAGGTACTCTTTTAAGTCTTCTCAATGGCATACCATACCATTGAATACCATATTAACAATTTCACAGAATAACAGATACATTTTAAATATAGGAAGCCGAAAGGCAACCATCGCTTGAGAACGATCTCTTCCAGATAACTTTTGGATAGAGATAAAAATTGAAACTAAAATGACAAGATGGTGATGGTACTCTTTCGATTCGTCTCGATGCCATCCTTACGACTTAATGTGAAGCTTGATAGACAGACCAATAGCACGACACCCTCCGCGGGCCCCGTGGGGCCCGCGGCCCCCACGCGACATCTAGTTACTATATATATAGCTTAATTACCACTCACTCACTCACTCACTCACTCACTCACTGGGTCATTGACATGCTGTTTTGGAGAGATGTGAAGGGGTGGGGACCAACTGGATATACCATCGTATAGAGGGTGCTCCAACGAGTAGACGAAAAATACGAAACCGATCTGAACGTGGAAAGGGACTTGATGTGAGGTGCAGATCTCGGAAACCGTGATAGGTACGGCCAAGTTCCAAAACAAAAGTCATAGGGAACTGCCGGCCGATGGGTGAGCCGGTCGAAAAATTTTCAAAATGGCCGAAACAAGATGGCCGCCATACAAACTTTAAACGGGAATATCTCGAGCACCATTAGAGATAGAGGAGGGGTGCTCGACCAAATGTCACTCAGGGGGAGAGGGGAAATTTGGTGGAGTTGAAAAAAATCCAAGATGGCGGATCCAAAATGGCGGCCGAAATTTTTTTTTGTCCGATCGGGATGAAATTTTGCACCCGGGGGCTCTGGGGGCCACCGGTTCCGATTCCGGGAAAAGTTTTTCGATTCCGCCATTTTCCAAGATGGCCGCCATACAAGGGAGTCTTGAAAGCGAGCCCGCAGGGCGAGCTCCGCGTAGGCGCTTGCGCCGGAGCGTCCCATCGGTGCTCTCGAGTCGCTTGCGAGCCCGAAGGGCGAGCTGGGGTTTGAAGTTGGAATTTTTACCCCCCCCCCCCCCTCCCAGCCAGCCCGAAGGGCGAGCTCCGCGTAGGCGCGTGCGCCGAAGCGTCCACTGGCCGCGAAATACTCTCGAGTCACTTGCGAGCCCGGAGGGCGAGCTGCAGTGTGAAGTTGGAACTCATCCCCTCCCCTTCTCCCCCCCTCCTAAGGCAGCCCGACTTTTTCTTGGCTCTATCTCGGAAACCGAAAATGCTAGACCCCTCGTGTTGGTACTCTTTCGATTCGTCTCGATGCCATCCTTACGACTGGATGTGAAGTTGGGCCTCCAGACCTGAGGGCAGGACAGCAAGTTGGAATACCGCCTCCCCCCCCCCCCCTCCCCAGCGAGCCCGAAGGGCGAGCTCCGCGTAGGCGCGTGCGCCGTAGCGTCCCTTCTGAGACAGTTCTCCCGAGTAACTTGCGAGCCCGCAGGGCGAGCTCCATTGTGAAGTTGGTACTCATCCCCCTCCTTCCTCCCCCCTCCTAAGGCAGCACGACCTTCGTTTGGCTCTATCACGGAAACCAAAAATGCTAGACCCCTCGTGTTGGTACTCTTTCGATTCGTCTCGATGCCATCCTTACGACTTAATGTGAAGCTTGATAGACAGACCAATAGCACGACACCCTCCGCGGGCCCCGTGGGGCCCGCGGCCCCCACGCGACATCTAGTTACTATATATAAAGCTCGATTACCACTCACTGACTGACATAGTCATTGACATGCTGTTTTGGAGAGATGTGAAGGGGTGGGGATTAACTGGATACACCATCGTATAGAGGGTGCTCCAACGAGCAGAGGAAAAATACGAAACCGACCTGAACGTGGAAAGGGACTTGATGTGAGGTGCGGATCTCGGAAACCGTGATAGGTACGGCCGAGTTCCAAAACAAAAGTCGTAGGGAACTGCCGGCCGATGGGTGAGCCGGTCGAAATTTTTTCAAAATGGCCGAAACAAGATGGCCGCCATACAAACTTTAAACGGGAATATCTCAAGCACCATTAGAGATAGAGGGGGGGTGCTCGACCAAATGTCACTCAGGAGGAGGGGGGAAATTTGGTGGAGTTGAAAAAAATTCAAGATGGCGGATCCAAAATGGCGGCCGAAATTTTATTTTGTCCGATCGGGATGAAATTTTGCACCCGGGGGCTCTGGGGGCCGCTGGTTCCGATTCCGGGAAAAGTTTTTCGATTCCGCCATTTCCAAGATGGCCGCCATACAAGGGACTTTTGGAAGCGAGCCCGCAGGGCGAGCTCCGCGTAGGCGCTTGCGCCGGAGCGTCCCATCGGTGCTCTCGAGTCGCTTGCGAGCCCGAAGGGCGAGCTGGGGTATGAAGTTGGAATTACCCCCCCCCCCCCCCTCCCAGCGAGCCCGAAGGGCGAGCTCCGCGTAGGCGCGTGCGCCGAAGCGTCCACTGGACGCGAAATACTCTCGAGTCACTTGCGAGCCCGGAGGGCGAGCTGCAGTGTGAAGTTGGAATTCATCCCCCCCCCCTTCCTCCCTTCTCCTAAGGCAGCCCTACTTTCTCTTGGATCTATCTCGGAAACCGAAAATGCTGGACCCCTCGTGTTGGTACTCTTTCGATTCGTCTCGATGCCATCTTTACGACTGTATGTGAAGTTGGGCCCCCAGACCTGAGGGCACGACAGCAAGTTGGAATACCGCCCCCCCCCCTCCCCAGCGAGCCCGAAGGGCGAGCTCCGCGTAGGCGCGTGCGCCGTAGCGTCCCTTCTGAGGCAGTTCTCCCGAGTAACTTGCGAGCCCGCAGGGCGAGCTGCAGTGTGAAGTTGGAACTCATCCCCCCCTTCCTTCCCCCTCCTAAGGCAGCCCGACTTTCTCTGGGCTCTATCTCGGAAACCAAAAATGCTAGACCCCTCGTGTTGGTACTCTTTCGATTCGTCTCGATTCCATCCTTACGACTTAATGTGAAGCTTGATAGACAGACCAATAGGACGACACCCTCCGCGGGCCCCGTGGGGCCCGCGGCCCCCACGCGACATCTAGTTACTATATATAAAGCTCGATTACCACTCACTCACTGACTGGGTCATTGACATGCTTTTTTGGAGAGATGCGAAGGGGTGGGGAACAACTGGAAACATTTTTGTATAGAGGGTGCTCCAACGAGTAGAGGAAAAATACGAAACCGACCTGAACGTGGAAAGGGACTCGATGTGAGGTGCGGATCTCGGAAACCGTGATAGGTACGGCCAAGTTCCAAAACAAAAGTCATAGGGAACCGCCGGCCGATGGGTGAGCCGGTAGAATTTTTTTCAAAATGGCCGAAACAAGATGGCCGCCATACAAATTTAAACGGGAATATCTCGAAAACCGTACGACTTAGTGGGGGGGGTGTTCGACCAAATGTCACTCAGGGGGAGAGGGAAAAATTGATGGAGTTGAAAAAAATTCAAGATGGCGGATCCAAAATGGCGGCCGAAATTTTTTTTTGTCCGATCGGGATGAAATTTTGCACGGGGGGGCTCTGGGGGCCGCCGGTTCCGATTCCGGGAAAAGTTTTTCGATTCCGCCATTTTCCAAGATGGCCGCCATACAAGGGAGTTTTGAAAGCGAGCCCGCAGGGCGAGCTCCGCGTAGGCGCTTGCGCCGGAGCGTCCCATCGGTGCTCTCGAGTCGCTTGCGAGCCCGACGGGCGAGCTGGGGTGTGAAGTTGGAATTATTACCCCCCCCCCTCCCAGCGAGCCAAAAGGGCGAGCTCGGCGTAGGCGCGTGCGCCGAAGCGTCCACTGGACACGAAATACTCTCGAGTCACTTGCGAGCCCGGAGGGCGAGCTTCAGCGTGAAGTTGCAACTCTTCCCCCCCCCCCCCTTCCTCCCCCCTCCTAAGGCAGCCCGACTTTCTCTTGGCTCTATCTCGGGAACCAAAAATGCTAGACCCCTCGTGTTGGTACTCTTTCGATTCGTCTCGATGCCATCTCTACGATACTATACTATACTATATATATAGCTCAATTACCACTCACTCACTCACTCACTCACTCACTCACTGGGTCATTGACATGCTTTTTTGGAGAGATGTGAAGGGGTGGGGAACAACTGGAAACACTTTTGTATAGAGGGTGCTCCAATGAGTCGAGGAAAAATAAGAAACCGACCTGAACGTGGAAAAGGACTTGATGTGAGGTGCAGATCTCGGAAACCGTGATAGGTACGGCCAAGTTCCAAAACAAAAGTCATAGGGAACTGCCGGCCGATGGGTGAGCCGGTCGAAATTTTTTCAAAATGGTTGAAACAAGATGGCCGCCATACAAACTTTAAACGCGAAAATCTCAAAAACCATCAGAGATAGAGGGGGGGTGTTCGACCAAATGTCACTCAGGGGGAGGGGGGAAATTTGATGGAGTTGAAAAAAATTCAAGATGGCGGATCCAAAATGGCGGCCGAAATTTTTTTTTGTCCAATCGGGGTGAAATTTTGCACCCGGGGGCTCTGGGGGCCACCGGTTCCAATTCCGGGAAAAGTTTTTCGATTCCGCCATTTTCCAAGATGGCCGCCATACAAGGGAATTTTGAAAGCGAGCCCGCAGGGCGAGCTCCGCGTAGGCGCTTGCGCCGGAGCGTCCCATCGGTGCTCTCGAGTCGCTTGCGAGCCCGAAGGGCGAGCTGGGGTGTGAAGTTGGAATTTTCACCAAGCGAGCCCGAAGGGCGAGCTCCGCGTAGGCGCGTGCGCCGAAGCGTCCACTGGACGCGAAATACTCTCGAGTCACTTGCGAGCCCGGAGGGCGAGCTGCAGTGTGAAGTTGGAACTCTTCCCCCCCCCCCTTCCTCCCCCCTCCTAAGGCAGCCCGACTGTCTCTTGGCTCTATCTCGGAAACCAAAAATGCTAGACCCCTCGTGTTGGTACTCTTTCGATTCGTCTCGATGCCATCCTTACAACTGAGTGTGAAGTTGGGCCCCAGATCTGAGGGCACGACAGCAAGTCGGAATCAGCCCCCCCCCCCCCTCCCCAGCGAGCCCGAAGGGCGAGCTCCGCGTAGGCGCGTGCGTCGTAGCGTCCCTTCTGAGGCAGTTCTCCCGAGTAACTTGCGAGCCCGCAGGGCGAGCTGCATTGTGAAGTTGGAACTCATCCCCCTCCTTCCTCCCCCCTCCTAAGGCAGCCCGATATATAAAGCTCGATTACCACTCACTCACTGACTGACTGGGTCATTGACATGCTGTTTTGGAGAGATGTGAAGGGGTGGGGAACAACTGGAAACACTTTTGTATAGAGGGTGCTCCAACGAGTAGAGGAAAAATACGAAACCGACCTGAACGTGGAAAGGGACTTGATGTGAGGTGCGGATCTCGGAAACCGTGATAGGTACGGCCAAGTTCCAAAACAAAAGTCGTAGGGAACTGCCGGCCGATGGGTGAGCCGGTCGAATTTTTTTCAAAATGGCCGAAACAAGATGGCCGCCATACAAACTTTAAACGGGAAAATCTCGAAAACCATCAGAGATAGAGGGGGGGTGCTCGACCAAATGTCACTCAGGGGGAGGGGGGAAATTTGGTGGAGTTGAAAAAAATTCAAGATGGCGGATCCAAAATGGCGGCCGAAATTTTTTTTTGTCCGATCGGGATGAAATTTTGCACCCGGGGGCTCTGGGGGCCGCCGGTTCCGTTTTTGGAAAAAGTTTTTCGATTCCGCCATTTTCCAAGATGGCCGCCATACAAGGGAGTTTAGAAAGCGAGCCCGCAGGGCGAGCTCCGCGTAGGCGCTTGCGCCGGAGCGTCCCATCGGTGCTGTCGAGTCGCTTGCGAGCCCGAAGGGCGAGCTTGGGTGTGAAGTTGGAATTTTTACCCCCCCCCCCCTCCCAGCGAGCCCGAAGGGCGAGCTCCGCGTAGGCGCGTGCGCCGAAGCGTCCACTGGACGCGAAATACTCTCGAGTCACTTGCGAGCCCGGAGGGCGAGCTGCAGTGTGAAGTTGGAACTAATCCCCCCCCTTCCTCCCCCCTCCTAAGGCAGCCCTACTTTCTCTGGGCTCTATCTCGGAAACCGAAAATGCTAGACCCCTCGTGTTGGTACTCTTTCGATTCGTCTCGATTGCATCTTAACGACTGAATGTGAAGTTGGGCCCCCAGACCTGAGGGCACGACAGCAAGTTGGAACCCCCACCCCCTCCCCAGCGAGCCCGAAGGGCGAGCTCCGCGTAGGCGCGTGCGCCGTAGCGTCCCTTTTGAGGCAGTTCTCCCGAGTAACTTGCGAGCCCGCAGGGCGAGCTGCAGTGTGAAGTTGGAACTCATCCCCCCCTTCCTCCCCCCTCCTAAGGCAGCCCGACTTTCTCTTGGCTCTATCTCGGAAACTAAAAATGCTAGACCCCTCGTCTTGGTACTCTTTCGATTCGTCTCGATGCCAGCCTTACGACTGAATGTGAAGTTGGGCCCCCAGATCTGTAGCACGACACCCTCCGCGGGCCCCGTGGGGCCCGCGGCCCCCACGCGACATCTAGTTACTATATATAAAGCTCGATTACCACTCACTTATTACTGACTGGGTCATTGACATGCTGTTTTGGAGAGATGTAAAGGGGTGGGGAAAAACTGGAGCTACTATCGCATAGAGGGTGCTCCAACGAGTAGACAAAAAATACGAAACTGACCTGAACGTGGAAAGGGACTCGATGTGAGGTGCGGATCTCGGAAACCGTGATAGGTACGGCCAAGTTCCAAAACAAAAGTCATAGGGAACTGCCGGCCGATGGGTGAGCCGGTCGAAAAATTTTCAAAATGGCCGAAACAAGATGGCCGCCATACAAACTTTAAACGGGAATATCTCGAGCACCATTAGAGAAAGAGGAGGGGTGCTCGACCAAATGTCACTCAGGGGGAGAGGGGAAATTTGGTGGAGTTGAAAAAAATCCAAGATGGCGGATCCAAAATGGCGGCCGAAATTTTTTTTTGTCCGATCGGGATGAAATTTTGCACCCGGGGGCTCTGGGGGCCGCTGGTTCCGATTCCGGGAAAAGTTTTTCGATTCCGCCATTTTCCAAGATGGCCGCCATACAAGGGAGTTTTACAAGCATTAACATGCTGTTTTGGAGAGATGTGAAGTGGTGGGGACCAACTGGATATACCTTCGTATAGAGAGCGCTCCAACAAGCAGAAAAACTGTACAAAACTGACCTGAACGTGGAAAGGAACCTGGAGTGGGGGGCGGATCTCGGAAAATAAGAGTCCTAGAGAAAAGTTCCAAAACCAAAGTCGCAGAGAACTGCCGGCCAATGGGTGCGCTGGTCGAAAAATTTTCAAAATGGCCGAAACAAGATGGCCGCCATACAAACTTTAAACGGGAATATCTCGAGCACCATTTTAGATAGAGGGGGGGTGCTCGACCAAATGTCACTCAGGGGGAGGGGGGAAATTTGGTGGAGTTGAAAAAAATTCAAGATGGCGGATCCAAAATGGCGGCCGAAAATTTTTTTTGTCCGATCGGGATGAAATTTTGCACGGGGGGGCTCTGGGGGCCGCTGGTTCCGATTCCGGGAAAAGTTTTTCGATTCCGCCATTTTCCAAGATGGCCGCCATACAAGGGAGTTTTACAAGCATTGACATGCTTTTTTGGAGAGATGTGAAGGGGTGGGGTAAAACTAGAACAAAATCCAGGTAGAGGGCGTTTTGATGAGCAGAAAAAAATACGAAACCGACCTTGACGTGGAAACAGACCTGGGGTGGGGAGCGGATCTCGGCAAGTATGAGTCCTAGAGAAAAGTTCCAAAACCAAAGTCGCAGAGAACTGCCGGCCAATTGGTGAGCCGGTCGTAGTTTTTCAAAATGGCCGAAACAAGATGGCCGCCATACAAACTTTAAACGGGAATATCTCAAAAACTGTATGACTTGGTGGGGGGATGCTCGACCAAATGTCACTCAGGGGGAGGGGGGAAATTTGGTGGAGTTGAAAAAAATTCAAGATGGCGGATCCAAAATGGCTGCCGATTTTTTTTTTGTCCGATCGGGATGAAACTTTGCACCCGGGGGCTCTGGGGGCCGCTGGTTCCGATTCCGGGAAAAGTTTTTCGATTCTGCCATTTTTTAAGATGGCCGCCATACAAGGGAGTTTTGAAAGCGAGCCCGCAGGGCGAGCTCCGCGTAGGCGCTTGCGCCGGAGCGTCCCATCGGTGCTCTCGAGTCGCTTGCGAGCCCGAAGGGCGAGCTGGGGTGTGAACTTGGAATTTTTACCCCCCCCCCCCCTCCCAGCGAGCCCGAAGGGCGAGCTCCGCGTAGGCGCGTGCGCCGAAGCGTCCACTAGACGCGAAATACTCTCGAGTCACTTGCGAGCCCGGAGGGCGAGCTGCAGTGTGAAGTTGGAACTCATCCCCCCCCTTCCTTCCCCCTCCTAAGGCGGCTTTACTTTCTCTGGGCTTTATCTCGGAAACCGAAAATGCTAGACCCCTCGTGTTGGTCCTCTTTCGATTCGTCTCGATGCCAGCCTTACGACTGAATGTGAAGTTGGGCCCCCAGACCTGAGGGCACGACAGCAAGTTGGAATCCCCCCACCCCCCTCCCCAGCGAGCCCGAAGGGCGAGCTCCGCGTAGGCGCGTGCGCCGTAGCGTCCCTTCTGAGGCAGTTCTCCCGAGTAACTTGCGAGCCCGCAGGGCGAGCTGCAGTGTGAAGTTGGAACTCATCCCCCCCCCCCGTCCTCCTCCTTCCTAAGGCAGCCCTACTTTCTCTTGGATCTATCTCGGAAACCAAAAATGCTAGACCCCACGTGTTGGTACTCTTTCGATTCGTCTCGATGCCATCTTTACGACTTAATGTGAAGCTTGATAGATTGACCAATAGGACGACACCCTCCGCGGGCCCCGTGGGGCCCGCGGCCCCCACGCGACATCTAGTTACTATATATAAAGCTCGATTACCACTCACTCACTCACTGACATAGTCATTGACATGCTGTTTTGGAGAGATGTGAAGGGGTGGGGATCAACTGGAAACACTTTTGTATAGAGGGTGCCCCAACGAGTAGAGGAAAAATACGAAACCGACCTGAACGTGGAAAGAGACTTGATGTGAGGTGCGGATCTCGGAAACCGTGATAGGTGCGGCCGAGTTCTAAAACAAAAGTCATAGGGAACTGCCGGCCGATGGGTGAGCCGGTCGAAATTTTTTAAAAATGGCCGGAACAAGATGGCCGCCATACAAACTTTAAACGGGAATATCTCGAGCACCATTAGAGATAGAGATGTGGTGCTCGACCAAATGCCAGTCAGGGGGAGGGGGGAAATTTTGTGGAGTTGAAAAAAATTCAAGATGGCGGATCCAAAATGGCGGCCGAAATTTTTTTTTGTCCGATCGGGATGAAATTTTGCACGGGGGGCTCTGGGGGCCGCCGGTTCCGATTCCGAGAAAAGTTTTTCGATTCCGCCATTTTCCAAGATGGCCGCCATACAAGGGACTTTTGAAAGCGAGCCCGCAGGGCGAGCTCCGCGTAGGCGCTTGCGCCGGAGCGTCCCATCGGTTCTCTCGAGTCGCTTGCGAGCCCGAAGGGCGAGCAGGGGTGTGAAGTTGGAATTTTTACCCCCCCCCCCCCACTCCCAGCGAGCCCGAAGGGCGAGCTCCGCGTAGGCGCGTGCGCCGAAGCGTCCACTGGACGCGAAATACTCTCGAGTCACTTGCGAGCCCGGAGGGCGAGCTGCAGTGTTAAGTTGGAATTCATTCTCCCCCTTCCTCCCCCCTCCTAAGGCAGCCCTACTTTCTCTTGGATCTATCTCGGAAACCGAAAATGCTAGACCCCTCGTGTTGGTACTCTTTCGATTCGTCTCGATGCCATCTTTACGATTGTATGTGAAGTTGGGCCCCCAGACCTGAGGGCACGACAGCAAGTTGGAATATCCCCCCCCCCCCCTCCCCCCAGCGAACCCGAAGGGCGAGCTCCGCGTAGGCGCGTGCGCCGTAGCGTCCCTTCTGAGGCAGTTCTCCCGAGTAACTTGCGAGCCCGCAGGGCGAGCTGCAGTGTGAAGTTGGAACTCATCCCCCCCTTTCTCCCCCCTCCTAAGGCAGCCCGATTTTCTCTTGGCTCTATCTCGGAAACCAAAAATGCTAGACCCCTCTTGTTGGTACTCTTTCGATTCGTCTCGATGCCATCTTTACGACTGAATGTGAAGTTGGGCCCCCAGACCTGAGGGCACGACACCCTCCGCGGGCCCCGTGGGGCCCGCGGCCCCCACGCGACATCTAGTTACTATATATAAAGCTTAATTACCACTGACTGACATAGTCATTGACATGCTGTTTTGGAGAGTTGAGAAGGGGTGGGGTAAAACTGGAACTACATCCACGTAGAGGGTGCTCTTATGAGTAGAGGAAAAATACGAAACCGACATGAACGTGGAAACGGACCTGGGGTGGGGGGCGGATCTCGGAAAGTAAGAGCCCTAGAGAAAAGTTCCAAAACCAAAGTCGCAGAGAACTGCCGGCCAATGGGTGAGCCGGTCGAAAATTTTTCAAAATGGCCGAAACAAGATGGCCGCCATACAAACTTTAAACGCGAAAATCTCGAAAACCGTCAGACTTAGTGGGGGGGTGCTCGACCAAATGTCACTCAGGGAGAGGGGGGAAATTTGACAGAGTTGAAAAAAATTCAAGATGGCGGATCCAAAATGGCGGCTGAAATTTTTTTTTGTCCGATCGGGATGAAATTTAGCACCCGGGGGCTCTGGGGACCACCGGTTCCGATTCCGGGAAAAGTTTTTCGATTCCGCCATTTTCCAAGATGGCCGCCATACAAGGGAATTTTGAAAGCGAGCCCGCAGGGCGAGCTCCGCGTAGGCGCTTGCGCCGGAGCGTCCCATCGGTGCTCTCGAGTCGCTTGCGAGCCCGAAGGGCGAGCTGGGATGTGAAGTTGGAATTTTTACCCCCCCCCCCCCTCTAAGCGAGCCCGAAGGGCGAGCTCCGCGTAGGCGCGTGCGCCGAAGCGTCCACTGGACGCGAAATACTCTCGAGTCACTTGCGAGCCCGGAGGGCGAGCTGCAGTGTGAAGTTGAAACTTATCCCCCCTCTTCCTCCCCCCTCCTAAGGCAGCCCTACTTTCTCAGGGCTCTATCTCGGAAACCGAAAATGTTAGACCCCTCGTGTTGGTACTCTTTCGATTCGTCTCGATGCCATCTTTACGACTGTATGTGAAGTTGGGCCCCCAGACCTGAGGGCACGAAAGCAAGTTGGAATACCCCCCCCCCTCCCCCCAGCGAGCCCGAAGGGCGAGCTCCGCGTAGGCGCGTGCGCCGTAGCGTCCCTTCTGAGGCAGTTCTCCCGAGTCACTTGCGAGCCCGCAGGGCGAGCTCCAGTGTGAAGTTGGAACTCAACCCCCCCCCCTTCCTCCCCCCTCCTATGGCAGCCCTACTTTCTCTGGGCTCTATCTCGGAGACCGAAAATGCTAGACCCCTCGTGTTGGTAATCTTTCGATTCGTCTCGATGCCATCCTTACGACTTAATGTGAAGCTTGACAGACAGACCAATAGCACGACACCCTCCGCGGGCCCCGCGGGGCCCGCGGCCCCCACGCGACATCTAGTTACTATATATATAGCTCGATTACCACTGACTGACTCACTTGGTCATTGACATGCTGTTTTGGAGAGTTGAGAAGGGGTGGGGAACAACTGGAAACACTTTTGTATAGAGGGTGCTCCAACGAGTAGAGGAAAAATACGAAACCGACCTGAACGTGGAAAGGGACTCAATGTGAGGTGCGGATCTCGGAAACCGTTATAGGTACGGCCGAGTTCCAAAACAAAAGTCGTAGGGAACTGCCGGCAGATGGGTGAGCCGGTCGAAATTTTTTCAAAATGGCCGAAACAAGATGGCCGCCATACAAACTTTAAACGAGAATATCTCGAAAACCGTACGACTTAGTAGGGGGGTGCTCGACCAAATGTAACTGAGGGGGAGGGGGGAAGTTTGATGGAGTTGGAAAAAATTAAAGATGGCGGATCCAAGATGGCAGCCGAAATTTTTTTTTGTCCGATCGGGATGAAATTTTGCACCCGGGGGCTCTAGGGGCCGCTGGTTCCGATTCCGGGAAATTTTTTTCGATTCTGCCATTTTCCAAGATGGCCGCCATACAAGGGAGTTTTACAAGCATTGACTTGCGTTTTTGGAGAGATGTGAAGGGGTGGGGTAAAACTAGAACTAAATCCAGGTAAAGGGCGTTTCGATGAGCAGAAAAAAAAACAAAACCGACCTGAACGTGGAAATAGACTTGGGATGGGGAGCGGATCTCGGCAAGTATGAGTCCTAGAGAAAAGTTCCAAAACCAAAGTCGCAGAGAACTGCCGGCCAATGGGTGAGCCGGTCGTAGTTTTTCAAAATGGCCGAAACAAGATGGCCGCCATACAAACTTTAAACGGGAATATCTCGAAAACCGTATGACTTGGTGGGGGGGTGCTCGACCAAATGTCACTCAGGGGGAGGGGGGAAATTTGGTAGAGTTGAAAAAAATTCAAGATGGCGGATCCAAAATGGCGGCTGAAATTTTTTTTTGTCCGATCGGGATGAAATTTTGCACCCGGGGGCTCTGGGGGCCGCTGGTTCCGATTCCGGGAAAAGTTTTTCGATTCCGCCATTTTCCAAGATGGCCGCCATACAAGGGAGTTCTGAAAGCGAGCCCGCAGGGCGAGCTCCGCGTAGGCGCTTGCGCCGGAGCGTCCCATCGTTGCTCTCGAGTCGCTTGCGAGCCCGACGGGCGAGCTGGGGTGTGAAGTTGGAATTTTTACCCCCCCCCCCCCCTGCCAGCGAGCCCGAAGGGCGAGCTCCGCGTAGGCGCGTGCGCCGAAGCGTCCACTGGACGCGAAATACTCTCGAGTCACTTGCGAGCCCGGAGGGCGAGCTGCAGTGTGACGTTGGAACTCATCCCCCCCTTCCTCCCCCCTCCTAAAGCAGCCCTACTTTCTCTGGGCTCTATCTCGGAAACCGAAAATGCTAGACCCCTCGTGTTGGTACTCTTTCGATTCGTCTCGATGCCATCCTTACGACTTAATGTGAAGCTTCAAAGTCAAAGTCAAAGTCAAAGTCAAAATATTTTATTCAGATTAGGCTTACAGGTAGCACTTATGAATGTCAAAAAATTTACCACCGGTTCGGAAAAACCTCTGATGAGAAGATACCGGCAAGAAACTCAACGAGGTGTAATTTTTTAAATAAATCAAAATTACAATGTTATTTTACATCTCAAATATTCAAATTTTTTACAATTTAACAATTTAACACAGCAGGTGTACAATCTTTGGAGCCAGGGATCGCCAATACAGATCGGGATCATTTCCAAACATCCTTGTCCAAGATATAGTCATTGATTTTATAATACGCCCGAGAAATTAATGTCATTTTGACAATAGATTTAAATTTTGTATCATTTAGTTCAGTTATGTTTTTTGGAATTTTGTTGTAAAATCTTACACAATTTCCCATGAACGACTTATTGGTTTTAGCCAGTCTGTAAGTTGGAACTTTAAGCTTTCCTGTATTTCTAGTAGCCTTTGGCTTATCGACGTTGGTAGGGAAATTGCATATGTATATATAAAATTCAAAGTCCTGACTGACTGACTGACTGACTGACTGACTGACTGACTGACTGACTGACTGACTGACTGACTGATATATCACGCACAGCCCAAACCACTGGACCTAGAGTCTTGAAATTTTGTACATAGATACCTTATATAGTGTAGGCATCCACTAAGAAAGGATTTTTGGAAATAGCATCTCTAAGGGGGTAAATTAGGGGATGAAAGTTTGTATGAAAGTCCGTCAGTTTTGAAGTTAGGATCTTGAAATTTTGTTGTTAGGCTTATGTAAAAAAAAAATTATACGGGGCTCAGTGTTTTTGATAACTCCACCCCTGCAGGAGTGAAAAGGGGGATAAAGTTGTGTATGAAAAGACCTTCATTTTCACAGCAAAAATCATTACATTTCTTATTTAGGCTTATAACGGGTATATCGGGTTTTATTGGAATTACAACCTTCAAGGGGGTGAAAAGGGGGATGAAATTTTGTATTTGAGTTGTTCGTTCACCATTTTTTTGTATTGAAGTAAAGATAACGTACGTGGTAATGTTTTTATTTTATGAAATCGGAAGGCAAACAAGCAAGTGGGTCACGTGATGGTAAGTGATCACCACCGCCTATAGACACCCGCAACACCCAAGAGATTGCAGATGCGTTGCCAACCCAGAGGGCTAAGATGGAATACTCTACACGCCGGAACACAGCAGTGCAACCACTGCTGCTTAGCGGCAAGATTAGTGAGCAAGACGGTGGTAGCGATCCGGACGGACCTTGCACAAGGTCCTACCACCCGCTGTGTTATTGCTAAGCCTCTATTGCCACCCGTCTATCCGTCTGTCTGTCTGTCTTCCACGCGCAAACGTGTCCTGACTGATTTGCGATCATCGTCCAACCGAAGCTATTGAAACAAGAAAGCTCAATTTTGGAATATAGGTTATTTTATAACGTAGGCATCCGCGAAGAAACAATTTTTGGTATTTTTTACCTTCAGGGGGAAAACGGGGAGCGAGGGTTGAACTTTGTATGAAAGTCCTTGTTGTTTGAAGTTATAAACATGAAAATTTGAATTAGAACTACTGATTATAAATAGATTATAAGTATTATAACGTGTTTCAGGATTTTTGCATTTTTACATTTAAAGTGGGAGAAGGGGGGTGAACGTTTGTAAGGACGTATTGTTTTTTTTTAATAGGAGCTTGTAATTTTGAAATACAGCTACCTATCGTAAATAAATAATGACGTGGCACAGGGTTTTTGAATTTTCAAATTTGTAGGGGGGAAACGGGGAATAAAAGTTTGTATGGAAGTATCGGGTTTTTAATAGGAACTTGAAAATTTGATTTTAGATACTTATCATAAATAAATAATTATGTGTTTCAGTGTTTTACGACTATTGCATTTTAGGATTGGGAAACGGGGGTGAAACTTTGTATGGAGGGGAGGTATCGGTTTATTCAAAAATAGAAACTTCAAAATGTTCGTTTGTTTAAGGCTGTTTGGATTTGGATGCGCGGTGAAAATATGAGAGGGAGTGAGAGCACTTTTAGGTTTTTGATTAAAAAAAAAGAATTGTCATTTGTTTTCTGTAGGCCACGCGTGCGAAGCCGCGGGCAGAAGCTAGTTGCATATATTTTTCCTAACGTACATGATTATTTCAAAAATATATAGCGACGGTAGGGTTAAGATGTCTATTTCCTTGAAAAATTCCCTTAATGACTCACGAGTATCCATATTATAAATTGCTCTAACTGCCCTTTTTTGCAAAATGAAAACTGACTCAATATCTGCAGCAGATCCCCATAAAATAAGGCCGTACGAAATAATGCTATTAAAATAGGCAAAATATACCAACCGTGCCGTCGCTACATTGGTTAGCTGCCGAATTTTTCTTACTGCAAAAGCAGCAGAACTCAACCTACTTGCTATCGCTGTGACGTGGGAACCCCACTGCAGTTTAGAATCGAGTGTTATTCCTAAAAACACAGTTGATTTTATGAATTCAATCGTTTGACCATCTAATTTGATATTTGAGACTGAAACTATATTAGTTGAATTTAACAATGAAAATTTAATACATTTAGTTTTATTAGGATTTAATACTAAGTTGTTGGCAGCAAACCATTCAGATACCTTGGACAGGGTGTCGTTGGGTTCAATGAATTCAGTATCCTTCCTATTAACTTTGAAGAGTAAAGAAGTGTCGTCAGCAAACATGACGATGCCTGATCTTCGGCTCACCATATCGATACCTTGGGGCTCAAAGGGCGTAAACGCCATTTTGGCGAAAATGAGATTTCAATGTCATCTTACTCAGTTTTTTTTTCTCTATCGATCTGTATCTAAAATTCCGATAAAAGTTGTGTTTACGCCCCTTCATGTCGAGGCCTGTAAACACAATATTTTAAGTTTTTTGGTCGTATAAGCAAAGAAACTTCTTGTCAGAAATTTGAAGGGCGTAAAAGTCTTTTCGTTTTTAAAATTAACAACTCAAAGGCGTTTAGGCCCACATATATTTCAGTATTATAAAACAACTTGACTGATACGCCCTATAATCTTTTAATTTTGGTTTTTATGTGGCGTTTAAGCCCAGAGCACTTTTTTGTTTTAAAGTTAGATGCCTTATACGATTACTCAAATACTCATGACCAAAACAGATAATTTATTTTACATCCTGGATGGAATCCTGTAATCAAAACTTTTGAAGTTGTAAGTTTTGAAATTATCGAGTTCAGGGCGTAAACGCCTAAATGCCCATACAATTTTTTGTTTTTTGACAACTTGACTCTTACGCCCCATTTCAATGGGGCGTATGAGTCAAGTTGGGTATAGCAAAAAGAAATTACTAAGACCCATAATTATCCTGAACGACTATATTTAGACCCGACAAGGCTACGAAAAGTCCTTTTAATTACTGTTTATGTCTAAGTTTAAAAAGTTGGTTATAGAAGTTTATTTTAATTATAAATATGGTATTTTTGTCATGCACTTTACTAAATTGCATTGTGGGAGTGGAAATGGTCAGTTAAGTTACATTGCGGAGTTAACATTGGTTCCTAACCTGACATCATGAGAATGGTCAATGACAAACCCGCATAATTTTATGACTTAGGTTTTCCATAAATAAACAAATACATTAATAAACCTGTCAATTTGTTCTAGTAAAATATAAAAATTATTAAACAGAAAGTAAGTTAATAATGAGTTAAGTACCAAAAATTTTACTTTAAGTAGTGCAATAACGTCATTTACATGTTAACGCATACACCATTTCGGACATACCCAAACTTAATGTAACATAATAATTTTGTATAAAATTTAATTATTTGGAGTTTAATATTCTGTTCCGTTAGAACGTTATATTATAGTTTTAAACAATCAATTTTTTTATTATGGTCATTGGAATCAGAGAGGACAGAAACACGAGTGACAAAAATAAGATGGTATAAATTAATATGAAACTTTTATGATGTTATAACAACATATAGTAAGAAAAAAGCTATAAATATTAAGATTTTACATGAGATGTCACGGCTCATGGCGCTCCTAATGCGATCCTTGATTATTTTGTCAATATTAAAGAAATAACAATAAAATCATTTTTTGTAGCTAATGCTAAACAATAAAAACAAAGCATTTTAAGTACTAATTAGTCAGTCAACATCAAATTATACTTTAACTGTAGAAGTAGCTTCTTAAAAGGTGAAAATTTTATTCAACTTCTGCCTCCATTTGTGTTAATAATAGCCGGCTTATTTAATTTCCAAACTAAAAAAGGGTAATTAAAGTCAATTTTTTTTAAATTTACCTTGTATCTCTTTTGATAGTGAAGTCTCTGGTTAACGGGCTAGATTTTGTTTACAAATTCTGGCCGCAATTGTTTGCTGTGTTTCTCAACTAAGAAAAATGAGAGGAAGATGGCTATGTAATTGCGGCTAGAAATTGCCAAAAACAAGCCTGTTGACCAGAAGCTTAAAAAAAGAGTAACTACATATGACTATAAAAATACAAAACGCAAGAAACTGCTATAATTTTCTTGTGAATTGGCGGTTATGCCCAGCGGTTATGTACAGTTCTTTCACAGTGGACATTTTTTGGGGTGTAAATGACATTAAATTGTATTTTTTTAGGGCGTAAAGGGAACTTAACTTTTTAATTATTAAAGTTACGTAAATATTTATAAATTAGGATTATGCAGTAAAGAATTTGAAGTTTTTTGGTCTAAGATACATTTTTCTAGCTTCAAAAACCAAAAAAATATACAAAGAAAAAAATTTTTTTTTTAGTTTTTTGGCTGTACTGAAAAATCGCCTTTTGGCGTTTACGCCCTTTGAGCCCCAAGGTATCGATATATGTAAGGTCATTTACATAAACAAGGTACAGGAATGGAGCAAGAATTGATCCTTGAGGCACTCCCATCTCGACCACAGATCCCGATGATATTGCTCCATTTATCGCTACCTTCTGATTTCTCTGCACTAGGTAAGACTTGACTAGATCTAAAGAGATGCCACGAATGCCATAGAAATTTAATTTACAAATTAAGGTGTCATGGTCTACACAATCAAATGCTTTGGAAAGGTCGCAAAAGACACCTATGGCGTCATGCGACTCTTCCCAAGCTTGCAAAATAAATTCAATCAAACTGTGACCTGCATCTGTAGTAGATCTACCCTTAGTGAATCCAAATTGCTGCGAATGTAAGATTTTATTTGTATTGAAATGATAAATCATTTGCGTTAGCATTATTTTTTCGAATATTTTGCTAAACGCTGGTAGAATGGACACTGGGCGATAATCAGAAGGATTATCCTTATTACCTGACTTAAAGATAGGAACTACTTTACTACATTTCATTAGATTGGGGAATACGCCTACGTCTATACAGTTATTAAAAATGGTAGCCAGAGTTGGCGCAATGACGTCCAAGAAGGCATGTAAAACCTTGACTGATACGCCCCACAAGTCTTCCGTCTTTTTTATTTTTAATGATTTAAAGGATTTAAGAATATCGAAAGGAGAGACTTTTGTAAATTTGAATTGACTAATGTTTTGGATACTAACATTTTGTTCTAGTAGGGCTTCAGCGAATTTTGAAGAGGACGCGAGACACTTTGTCGTTTTGGCGGGAATTTCTGAGAAGTGTGTATTAAATTCGTCAGCTACTTTAACGGCGTCCGTTATTATAGTATTATTTATTTTTAGTGAAATAGATGAGTCTGTGTTTTTTCGTCGGCCTGTTTCGGTATTTATTATTTTCCAAACTGTTTTAACTTTATCATTTGATAATTTTATTTTATTATTTAAGTGTGCTGCTTTTGCTTTATTACATACGATTTTAAATAATTTTGAATAATCCCTAACGTATTGGTGGAAGCGTTCGTCAGTAGTACAGGATTTTCTATCATACAGCTCATATAAGACGTTCCTACTCTTTCTTATTCCAGTCGTAGCCCATTCATTAAATGTTAATTTACTTCCTACCTTAATACGTTTTTTAGCACAGGTTTTATCGAATTCTTTACACACGGTATTTAGGAGTATTTTGAAATGTTTATTGGGTTCGTTTGAGATTACTTCTAGATTGGTAATTTTTTGCGCGATGTTGGTTTTGAGACGATCAAGTCTATGTTTATCTAACGGCCTAACTTCTATGATTCGATCTGTACTGCCCTTCGCCCGAGGCAGCTTCACTAATTGCGCTTTATGGTCCGAGCGAACTCCGCTTATAATAGCTTTCTCTAAGTATCTACAATTTAAACAAATGTTATCTATGCATGTGGCCGAAGTGGGTGTGACTCTGGTTGGTTCGTTAAAAGAGCAATCTAAATTAAATGACTTCAAAAGAGACACAAACTGATCTCTTTCAACTGATTGTGACAAAATATCTATATTAAAGTCTCCGCAGACTACCACTTTTTTATTACCATTTACAGATTTCCTTAGAACATCTTCCATAGCATTAACAAATATGGGAAGATTTGAAGTTGGTGGTCTATAGATGCACAATATTAAGTACTGATCCGTCTCTGCACAAGCGATCTCACACACACGTTCCACAGAGAGGCCAGACAGATCTTTTCGCGCTCTGAACTTTAAATGATCCTTAAACAAGATAATACAGGCGCCTCCTGCCGCGGACTCCCTGCAGAACGCGCTGGCCACTACATAATTATTAACATTAAATTTCATCATATCTTGTTTTAGCCAAGTTTCTGTTAAGCAGATAATATCTAGATCTATAGTTTCAGACAATAATTCTAAATCTAATATTTTGCCAGAAAAGCGATTTATATTTTGATGAAGTAATGTTAAACTACTTAGCTTCTCTATTGTCGTAGTAGGTAGTTTAAAGACAAGGCCTCGGTCGGAGATGTCGTCCTAACAGGGGAGGGGGGAGGAGGATGATTTCCGAATACGGGATTAATAAAACATGCTAAGGATTTAGCAAGCTTATCAGAAGTAAATTGATACTCACTAATAAGATTATTAGTATCAAAAAATAAAACGTCACTATGACGGTCCGTCAACTTAAACAATAATTTGTTTAAACGATATAAGGATTTATTACATTGAGATTGAGAAGCTGAGTAGGGAAACGCACCTATAATAATGTTTTTTGCACCCAGTTTTAGTAGGGAGTCGAACCCAGTTTTGACATCTGAATATCGAATGGTAGCCCCGTCACCTAACATTAACACAATTGTTGATTGTTTGGTCACCTGGGAATGCATAATTGTTTCAATTATTTGTTTAAAAGAGGCGTTCGGCATACAATGATTTATGACACAGCTGTTTGGTACCTTATTATATAATATTTTGCCAAAGCCTTTTCCTATCCTATCAGAAAACACTAGGGTTCTAGTTACATTTTTGCAGAAGATTTTATCCTCTAGAGTTCCGTCACGGGGAGACTTGGCGCTGGGGGCCTCAGGCCGACCGAGCAAACTCTCTGGCGGCGGCTCAGTCTGCTGGAGTCCACAATCACAGTCGCACGCAGTTGGCGTCGCGAGTAATAACTCGATGCGCTGCTCATTCTGTTGACATAGATCCAACAATTCGTCCGCCGCCAGGATGTGTTCACTGATTTGCTTCTGAGATGTTAAATATTTGTTACTTAAGTCCCTTAACGAACATTCAAGCCTATTAATTTCCGCCCTCAGCTCGCAAGTGTCCGTGACGTAACTACACCTACTGTGTTTTAATTTTAAATTACTTGCTTTTAATTTATTTAAAATATTGAGACGACTTTTATGTAACATTTTAGTTTTGTGAACATTAAGATGTTGTTTGTACAGTCTTTTTGATCTTCTTATAAATCTATTTAACTTAAGATATTTTTTTAGTTTGTTATGGCTTTTAAAATAAACTTGTTTACACTCAAAATATGACTCCCTAGTAAGATCAATAACAACCGGAGACAGCGAACGTTTGCTAAGACGTGGTGTACAGGCGTTTGGCGATGGCATTAACTCTTCATAAAGCCGCTGGGTGTTATCGGCTTCCTGACGTTCAATCTGCTCCCGTAGCTGAAGAACTAATTTGTGGGAGTCTGCGAGCTCGTACTCGAGGTCGTCGACCCGTTGCAGAGCCCGCTCATGAACGTCAAAGCATTGCTGGAATTTGCTAACAGAGATCAGCAGTTGGTCGCGCTGTTCTGCTACGTCCGTGTACATCACATCCAAGTCCGCCAGTTCGTATTTAAGTTTCGTGTTTTTTGCTACTATTTTATTGACCTCCTCTTCGCTCTCATCACGTTCCCGCAGTAGCTGTTCACACATAGCTTTAGATTGCTTGAGCTCTTTAAGGGCTGCGTTCAGTTTGAGATCAAGTTCACGTGCCGTGGCCTTGCGGGTCATCACTGAGCTAGACATTTTGAACTCAGGAGACACACAGTCACTCCACAGCACCTGAAACTAACCGCAACGCAACTATACACCAAGCATAGAAAGCAGTGAAGTCGGATTGTTATTAGGAAGACAAGAAAAAGTCGTGAGAAAGGCAAGATAGGTACAGAAAACAGTATTTAGGCGTCTAAGCTGGTAGTAAAGAGTAGCAAGAAGGTATTATGAACAGAAACGCCCTGTGTAAACAGCTGACCGGTTCAATGACATTTATGCATGAGGTTATAAATGTAAGATTCTAGCCTTTGTTCAACAACTATAGACTGTTTGTTACACAATGCTTATTTAATGCGTTTTTAGGTGTCCTATTTTGATTTATTTATGATTTGCGAAGACAATACTTCCCTTTTTTAGACGTAGATTTGAACTTGCTGTCCGTTGGACGCCGCTGGGCTGGCGAGTATACTTGGAATTTAACACTTTAACGTTAATTACAACATAAACTACTTTACTCGAACATGTTCTTGTTTATTAAGAATGATTTTTTGTTGTTTATATTACTTTAAACACTTGAATTATATTTATTTTTAATATTTATAACAGCAGTGTCGTTTTTGACGTTTGAGCTTGGCAGTGTTGCCAGCTAGTAGTGCTTGATAGACAGACCAATAGTACGACACCCTCCGCGGGCCCCGTGGGGCCCGCGGCCCCCACGCGACATCTAGTCTAAATATACAATCGGTTTTCTTTTCTCTAAAGGCATATTTCTATATTCTGTAATTTCTATTATGTCTCGCTGCTATTTGTGTCTCGCCGCAGCAATATAATCTTTTTCCATTAATATGGTCCTCTCTTCAACATTTTTCTTGGAGCAAAATCCCATGTCATGTATAATTTTACGTAGTGTTTCATAACCACCATCAAACTGTATAGTTTGCCGCAACTCATTTAACGGCTTTGCAATTGTGGGGGCTTCATTTGTCACTAAGTAAAATGAATTTATTAGGTTTATTATGGCAACCTTATCAAAATCATCAATATTTTTTTTTGAAGTACGGCATTTGTGTTTCTTGCCAGGAGTTGCCCACATGCCTGAATTTGTGTTACCTTCGTGCTTGATTTGGCGAATTGTCCTTAAGCCAATACCTACCAATAATAAGTTAATGATGTTTAGTCCAGGAAATGGTAACAAAATTAACAAAAGTTAGACGTGTATAAAAATCCTTACGACGTTTTACCAGTCATTGAACTAATTCTTTGAATGTAAGTCGCCTCTGTGGTGACGTTTCATTTTTCCAGTTCTTTGATCTTGCTTACAGAATTTGTGATTGTAATCTTAACAGCTTCAGTTAATTCACCCTAAAAAAACGAATTTACAAGTTAAAATATAATACAATAACTTCATTTCAGCCTAATCTTTACTTTATTATATTTTTTCATTAAAAAATATTTAAAAAAAACAGATAACCGTAATAAAATACCAAGAATATATTACGGACTTATTCGTAGAGGTTAGAATTTCATGTAAACATTGCTCTTTTTGCTCACGGACGGACTCTATTTCTTCTTTCACGTTTTGGAAATGAGTAATCATCTTGAATATAAGTTCTCGAACTCCACTTTTAATAGTTTTACCCATTTTCGAAAGCAGGATTCGCTAAAAACCTCGAATAAAATTTTACGAACTCACAACTCAACGACAATAATGACATTAACAAAATGTTGCCACAGCGTTATTTTTCTGGGTTGCCACGTAATATCTTGTGCAAATTTAGCGTGGGTCTACTTTATCAGTTCACACCAAGAGATATTATGGGTGCTCCAGGGGCGCATCATGATATAACTGAACTTGTATCATCTAACACAGTGTTTCTTAACCTGTGGTCCGCGGACCCCTGGCGGTCCGCGAGCATTTGTATGGGGGGTCCGCAGTCTTCTCTATGGACCATTTAACAATCATAAATAAGTGCCACCAAAAGTCTTGCAATCGCTACGCACGCATATTTTATTGTAATTTGTAGTAAATGGCCCGAAATTTATTGCAATTTTTTTTATTAAGAGGCTCCATAAAATTGTGCTTGATTTCCTAAGGGATCCGTGGACAAAAAAGGTTAACAAACGCTGATTTAGCACATATTATTTACTCATATTAATAAGATAATTCAATAGGTACAACTCACAGGTTTTTCGCGATTTTCTTCGAACTTACAATATTTACCGAAAAACACTAAATGCAAGTTTATAGAATATATTTTTAAATATAAAAAAGTGCTTCGGTGCAAATGCTAGCCCCCTTGGGGCATAAACCAAATTTTTTTAAATCTTATTTTACGCGCTTCCGTAATATGTCGATTTTGCACTGGTATCACTTATCACAAGAGGCACACATTTATTCTGTGCCCACACGTGATACATTGAGCTCCGAGCTCGAAGGGCGACCGGGCTGCAATTTTTTGAATTGAATGGGATTTTAATTGTAAATAAAGAAAAAGAATCTCGACACAATATATTTAGCTGTCAAGTCAGTTTTAAAAAGTAAATATTTTATAAGAGATAATGAACTGGATGTTTTATTTTTATTCAGAATGCACTGGCAGCGGCGTAGAACCAGCCGGGCGTTGCGTTGTAGCAGGTCAGTGTTCTAAAATCTACTTAAACATATTAAATAAATTTTTGCCTTAGGTATTTCAGTTTTTTGTACCTATTAGCAATACAATGCTTACAAATGACCGAGGAATTATTCTACAATAAATAACATACTTGTTATTTTGGAGGGAAATGACAGATAGAAATGAGACGCGGGTATACGTTAGAAGAGCTATAATCAGACTAACAAGAGGCCGGGTGCAACCGGTGAACGTAAATCTAAAACAAGGACTACCCTCTAATCTTAATACTAACATCCCTCCACCACAATTTTGAACAATTAAAATTAAGCTGTGCCTAACGTACACATTAAAATCTACTGCTTCCTGAAGTACTGTCTATAATTGACCGGCTTCCGTGGGCGTTTTGTTTTTTCTGGTGGTGGGTTGCCCTCGGCATTAACATTGCCGCCGTCGGCGTTAGGGGAGGGGCCCGGTGACGTAGTCGTGCTAGGCCTCGCCAAGCTGCTCGCTGCGGGCTCCGTTTGTTCCGGACAATCTTCCCATTCGTCGGTTTCTGCCTCGGCTGGTACGTTGTCTGCCGCTGGAGCCAGTTCAGACTCTGCCCTTGTTGACGACGCGGCTAAGGTGTGTGTGTGACGTTCGTACTGTCAACAGCTTATCTCAGACCTGCGTTGTATAAATTCTTATAAATTGGTAAAAAGTTGACTGATTCCGGTCTACAGTAGCTACGAACCGGCGCCGGTTGCAGCACTTCAATAAAAAATACGGAAAACTCCAAAACAACTGCTCTTCTGGAGAAAATAATCAACATAAAGGTACCATAATTTAAATCGTTCATCTTGAAATTCACTCACACATAGATATCCGAGTAAAAACAAACGTTTTTGGTAATTAAAACCTCCAATCACTTCACTGAATAGAACAGCTGATTTGAAACTACCTACGTGTTGTTGACAGTGACAACTGTCTTGCTGTCAAATGGTTGCGTTTTGATGTTGCTCTGCGTTGATGCGTTTAAGTAGACTGGAATGCGGTAGGCTAAAAACAGCTTGCTTTACTTATCTGCATTATAAAAGTTGCCAAACCAATCCGTTAGAGGTCGATACTGGTACTGACTATTGTAAAGCTGACAAAACTTTTAGTAATAAAATGTCACACAAATCAGAAAAACAACAAAGAATGTTTAAAGTGCTCTAAATGTCATAAAACATACGATATTTTGAACACCAATGTCAGTTTAAAAAGATTTCAATTAATGTCAAAAGAAAGCAAAAAAAATTGGAAATGTTCTACTTGTCACAACATTGCATTACAATTAAAAAACAGTAGTACCAAAAATCTACCAAGCACCTCATATAGACTAAATACGATAAACAAAGTAGTATCACATGAACAACTGCCTCAGCGTGATAACATAACGCTCCGTAAACCTAGACAGATGGTAGAATATCCTTCGTTAAATGAGCTAGCCACCTCTAAATCTGAGACCGAAAACTATAACACAACACTAGATGGCGATACAGATGAAATGCATCGCAGCCTACCAAATTTATCTATAGTTGATAATGTGCTGATGGCAGATTTAAAGTACGAAGTTAGCAGTCTATCTGCTCAGCTAGCCAGTGCGCACGAGGAAATAAACAGATTAAGTTTGGAAGTTTCGGCTCTTAAAAAACTACAAGAGGATCACCAAAAAAAAATGAGCATGTATAAAAGCATAATGACAGGAAATGTATCGTGGGCTGTTACCCCTACGAAAAGGTGTAAAAGCACCCGTAAATCTATCAATTCTGACGGGAGCCCATTGCGGCAATTACCTAATGCAATGACAAATAAAATTGAATGCGGATCAACGCCGATTGTGAGCTCTCGAAATCCTACTGAAATCAAACAGCAAGTACAAGATGCACAATCAGTATCGGATCCACTAACTTTAGAAATTTCTGAAAAATCCGTAATTCCATACCAATCGAAAATTGAAAAGCGTAGAATTTATATATTGGGAGACCAAGAAGCAAGGAATTTGTCTTCATCTCTGTTGAGACTTCGAGAAGAATATAAAAATCCCCAGAAATATGCTGTTATGGGACATTCTTTAAGCAATGCAACATGTGAATGTATACTACGCCACTCTTCAATAACGGAGGAAATTTTCTGTGAGAATGACTGGATTGTTTTGTGTCTGGGATCTAACGAACACAATCCTAAAAAATTTTTCGCAGAATTGACTGTATTATTGACTAAGTTAGCTAAACCGAAAGTTATTGTTACTGGTGTGGTTAAAAACCCACACCTAAATGAGAAAAAAATTTATCATGAACTAGCAACATTGCTACAACTTTTCCCAAACTGTACATACATCAATTTGGACAGTAGTAATGCTGACCACTCCCAGCATCAATTGCACTGGAGACGTCTTGGCTTGATCAATAGAACTATAGATGACCATGACTATAAAAAAATTTACTTGGTGAATGGTAAATTTAATCGACAATCTCGGAATTCGGTAAATTTACTACATAAAAAGATCCCAAAATGCAGTTATTTTAAAGGTCATATACTCAAACAGAAAGCACCTTTATCGGGTATCCAATCTGTTAATACAATTACTAATTATTTCAAAACAATCAACAAAAAAATAAACAGGCTATAACTCTAACTAGGTCTCTATTAGATCATGGCTCTCCTATTGACCAGGCTAGGATCGATCACCAGAAGGATCAACAGAAGGACCAAACACAGAATGATCACTCGGGGAGGGATCTTTTTCGTGACCAATAATAACAATACACTCTGTATATTTCATCAAAATATTGCTGGTGTCCTAAACAAACTTGATAGTATTGCAGTAGCACTGGAGGACCTTCAGAAAAGTCAAAGTAGTATTGATGTAATTTGTCTATGTGAACATTTCTTAAGAAACGAGGATAGCAATAATTTGGTGGTGAAGGGCTATGGAATGGCGTCTTGCTTTTGTCGAAAAAGTGCACGTCGTGGTGGTGTCTGTATCCTTCTACGTCAAGGCCTAAGCTTCAACACCTTGGACTGGATTAATGAATTATGTGTTGAGTCCAGTTTTGAATGTTGTGGAGTTGCTATGGAGGAATCAAATATCATAATTATCTGTATGTACAGAACTCCTAACTCTAATATTAATATATTCTTTGAGAGAATGGACTTATTGTTATCGAGACTGGTTAAAAAGCATAACAAAAAAATTGTTATATGTGGTGATTACAACATCAACCGCTGTAATCAGAATGCGTTGAACACTGTTTTCGAATCTTTGCTTCTGGAGTATAACTTTCGATTGCAACTTGATAGACCTACGAGAATTTCTACTAGATCGAGTACTTGTATTGATAACTTTGCACTTAACTTTGTTAATAAAAATTTAGCTACCATTCATGACCTAAAGCTATCAGATCACACTGCTCAGTCCATATTGATACCGGCTAAATACACAAAAGTGATGAAATTTTGGTATACGTGGAAACGTGACATGTGTCAAAGTAACAAAAGTAAATTCAGGGAATGTATTAATAGTCTAAGCTTTAAAGAGACATTCATGGCTGACAATGCTAATGTGGCATTTTCCGTGTTTCACGGTTTGATTTTATTATTCTTCGAATTATGTTTCCCACGTATAAGAGTAAAAGTGCTAAACACAAAAAAAAAGTAAATGGATCACTCCTGGCATAAAAAAGTCATCAAAAGCTAAGCGTATTTTGTATCAAAGGTATTTACGGTGCCCTAAAGATTGTCATAAGCAAGCTTATAAACGTTATGCAAACTTACTTAAGAAATGCATACTAAGATCTCACAAGCTATCAAATGCTGTGTACGTTAAAAAATGCAGTAACGCTGTTAAGGCAACCTGGAATGTCATTAAGAATAATGTTATGAGTAAGGAAACACCAAAGAGTATAGATAAAATTCACAAAGGTTCTGACATTATTACATCACCCATTGACATTGCTAATGAATTTAACGAAAAATTTATTGATGAGGTGAGTAATGCTAGTAACAGCTGTAGCGTGGGTCTCTCTTTGAATAATCCCTTATTGTCCACTATGTATCTTAAACCAGCTGATCCAAAAGAGATTTTAAAAATAATCAAACAGTTGCGTAATAAAAATTCGGTTGGATATGACAACATCCCGACAAGTTTAATAAAAGAAAATTCAGATTTGCTGGTGTTTCCTCTTTACCATATTATTAACCTGTCATTGAGGGACGGAACATTTCCAACTGATTTAAAACGTACTATTGTAAAACCGATACTCGAAAAAGGTAAAGCTACTGAGATGGATAACTACAGGCCGATCGCTCTGGTCCCAATTATCTCCAAAATATTCAAAAAAAATTGTCTATAATAGGTTAATTGAGTTTCTTGACAAGCACAATGTTATAACAGATGCTCAGTACGGTTTTAGGGCGAACAAATCTACCGCACTAGCTGTTTACGATCTCATCAGTGTTATTGCTAAGTGTAGAGATGACAGGGTCCCGGTAGCGGCTATATTTATGCATATGTCCAAAGCGTTCGACAGGGTATGTCATGAGAAGCTTCTGTGTAAATTGTATTATTATGGAATAAGAGGAAATTGTTACTCATGGCTTAAATCATATCTTGAGAATAGAGAGCAATGCACTGAGGTGGTCGCATATTCTGATAGAACTCTAACTTTCGATACATATAAATCTCACTGTAGACTTGTAAAGACTGGAGTACCCCAAGGTAGTATACTGGGTCCTTTGTTATTTCTCATATACATCAATGATTTACCATTGATCACGAAGCATAAAGTGCTACTATTTGCTGATGACTGCTCAATAGTTGTTCGTGGTGACGAGACTAGACACTATCAAAATGAAATTAATAAAGTATTTAATGATGCTAATGTATGTATGGAGAGAAACAACCTACAGGTTAATTTGTCTAAGACTAAGTGTATGGAGTTTTACTCTCTCCAAGGAAAGCCAGTTCAATTAACAGTGGGCTATAAGGGTTTTGATCTGGAAAATGTTAAATCAATAAAATTTCTCGGCTTATATCTTGACACTTACTTGAACTGGTATTGCCATGTCGAGCATGTTGTGGCAAAACTCAGCAGTTTCACATTTGCTCTAAGGAGACTAAGGGAGGTTTCTTCTGAACAGGTAGCCCTGTTGGCCTTCCACTCCTATGTCATGTCGCAGTTACGGTATGGTTTGATCTTGTGGGGTAATAGAAGTGATAAAGACAAAATATTCAGAATACAGAAAAAATGTCTTCGTTGTGTATATGGTCTTAATAGAACTGAATCATGCAAACGCCTATTTATCGAAAATAGAATACTTACTTTCCCTGCACTATACGTTTATGAGGTCAGTTTGTTTGTCAAAAATAATTTGAGTATGTTTACAGTAAGAAATCCAAGGCAAAGGTTGGTTTCTAAATACGGTTATGACGTGATTTGCCCAAGCTCTAAATCAGCGTTCTTCTCAAAAAGTGTGATGTGCATGAGCGCCAAAATATACAATACTCTGCCAGTAGAATTAAAACAGCTTCCACCTAGGTCTTTCAAAACGAGATTATTTAACTGGTTGACTAAAAAATGTTTTTATAGTGTATCAGACTTTTTATCCGGCTATTGAAATGACATGTTCCTATGTGAATTTTGTATTGTTTTGTTGGTTTTCCTGTGTATCTATTTCTATCATGCTGCTAAAATTAAATGTGTGTAGGTATGGATTTCTGTTTGTTGACGTTTTATTGGACAATTGTAGTAATTAATGATATTTAATCAATTATTTTAATTTTTGACATATTAATATTTGACATACTGTATGATTTGAATATTCTATGACATTAAAGTAAAGCTTATTATTACTATTGTATAATGAATTAGAATTAAGTCTCAATATTGTACGCCTTTTAGAGGCAGGTTATGTAGCACTAATGATGTATTCACAAGCTAATGACATCTGTATGCACACATAACCATGCAATAAATATATTTGAATTTGAATTTGAATAAGGCTGACGGCGTGGCTGCGGCCCCCATTATGACGACCGGGGGCATCGCTTGGCTGGGCTCCACATCTTGAGAGCTGGTGGGCTTCTGGTTCCCTTCCTCTTCCGGACTTCTACTTCCCGCGGCTGACACGTCTTCCTCCCCCATAAATTCATATATTTGGTTTTTATGCCTCTCTATGATGCGGTCCAAATTATCAATTTTAATCAAATACGCCGATCTACCCACTTGTTTAGTTATAACGCCCTTGGTCCATATCACTTTCTGTCCCGTGGTCACTTTAACTAACACTCTGTCGCCTGTACCTAAACTTAATTTTCTATTCCCATGGTAATACCGGACCTGAGAACATTGACTTTTTCTCACAGTCTCGGCCAATGCTGTGTCGGATGGTGGCGTTGGCAAGGGACTCTATAAATCCAATCTACAACGCAGATTTTTACCGAACAATATCTCCGCCGGCGATCGATTAGTGTACGAGTGCCTTGAATTCCGGTATCGAAACAGGAATTCGTTAACTTTTTTTTTTTTATCTTTTTTACTTTCACCCGACAATTAAATTGATCTTAAAGCCTTTTTTATAATCTTTATGTACGATTCCGCCTGGCCATTACTCGCTGGATGATAAGCGGGACTCGTTACATGAGCGATACTATTTATTTCGTAAAAACATTTAAACTCAGTTGACATAAAAGAACTTCCATTGTCCGTACAAATAGTGTGGAACAACCCGAACCTCGCCATTAACTCGCACAAGCAGTCGATTATCACTTTAGATCCGTACCTACCCATTGCTTACGTCAAATACTTCGACCCACTTAGATTAGGCGTCTACAGCAACTAGAAAAATGTCACAGTTCAATGGCTCCAAAAATATGCTATGCCAAGCCTCCGGAGGGTAGGGCCAGGGCATGAGGGGCGCGTGGCGCGGCGCGGGCCGCAGCTGAGCGCACATGGCGCACGCCGCCGCCGCGTGCTCCAGCGCCGCGCCCAACCCGGGACACCAAAAACGAGCGCGCGCTTCCGCTTTCATTTTGGTGATACCTAAATGCCCACGATGTAATTCTTCTATAATGTAACTAACCAGGGCTTCCGGTACGACTAATTTGGTGCCTCGCATTAAGCAACCGTTTTCGACGGCCAGTTCTGTCCTACAATCGAAATATAGCTTAATTGATTTATCCGTTATTCTTTGCGGCCAACCCTCTTGCACAAATTGCATTATTCGCGACAATACCGCGTCCGTATTCGTAGCGCGCTGCAAGTCTTGCAGCAGGGTCGGCTTCGAACCCGGTCCCGCTACGAAGTGAACATACGAGGCGAGCTCTGAGTCATCGGCCGCCGGCGCGCTCGGCTCGCCGCTAGCCTCTGATGACGTAGGCGCCATGGAGCGACTAAGGAAATCGGCCGCGTTGTGCACACTACTAACGTACTCGATAGTATAGTTATAAGCTGCCTGAATTAATGCGTACCTTTGTAATCTGTTGGCTAAAACCTCTGGAATACCTTTAGAAGGTTTAAATATCGATAAAAGCGGCTTATGATCTGTTCGCAAAATAAAAGGCGTTGCTCTGCCGTACAAATAGTGGTGATATTTGCGAACCCCGAAAATAATCGCCGTCGCCTCTTTTTGAATTTGACTATACCGTTTCTCCGCTGACTTTAAACTTCTGGATGTAAATGATATAGGTTGCTCGATACCGTTCTCATTTATTTGGGATAAGATAGCTGACAACCCGTAAGGTGACGCATCCACCGTTAAAATTATTCTTGCATCCGGGTTAAAATGCCCTAGAGTATTATCGGATGCGAGCAGTGACTTGTTATTAAATAGACAGGTTATACCCATACAAAAACTCCAAGAAAAATGATCTGACTGCAGTGGCGAACACACACATGCAAAATGTTTCATTTTTACTTTTACGCACACATTGTGAACTGTGTAAAAGGCACAACGTGATTAGAACCATAGTAACAAAGAAGACAGCTAGTATTTAGCTGTTGCGAATACTTTTTTCCAACGGACCAATCACGGCCTTGCAGGGTTTTGCATGTGTGTATAAGTGTGATCAAAGTGTGATGGTGGCTAGAGACTAATCAAAATTGCAGATAGTACACATTATTATAATTCGATATGAATACGAATTGGTTACATACAAGTACAGTTTTCGTTTGCAATTATCTTAAAACAGATCGAGATGATCATAGCAGCATACTGTAAATTACATACCATACTCGTTTTGTTTGTATTTTTACCCGACTTAAAAAAAGGAAGAAATAAATCACAGAATTTGAGTTACGCAAAATTAACACTGTAACTCAAGAATCGGAAATAAATACATATAAATACAATTCGATTCACAAGTTATACAGTAAACACATAACTAGGAAAACACCATAATAATAGTAGAGTAAGACGAGAGTCGCGGCTCGCAGCGCGACAGCGGCACGCGCATGCTCGATCGGTCGGTAGCCGTGGCTGTTCTGTCAAACGGTTCAAAATTCTTTTCGTTGTCTTGTTTTTACACAATTAGATTCATTTATTTTGAGAATTAAAAGTTTTTCTGGATATTTTTTTTATACCAATACTGAATAATTGATCTACTAAGATTATAATATCGTTATTAGTAGCGAGGTTTATAGATGCACTATTTTGTAATGATTACTTATATTTTGTAATGATTATTAATACACTATTTTGAATTGAATTTTCTAACCATAGATGTGATAATTAAACAACTCTGTCACAACACAATTTATTTTTTTGTATTTTTTTAAAGCAACATTTTACATGATTTAACTGTTTCCCAAACATTTAAGGCTTAAATATGTATTGCACTTAAGATTCAACGGCTTAGTTTCAAAAACAAAAATATTCTGAATTATTAAATATAACTATGTCACAAAACACCACAACACGAATCAAAAGATTGTTTTTTTTGTGATTACGTTTTTATTACATCTTAAAAAGTTATATTCTCAAATCCACTGTGATCAACTTTTACATGTTGTATAATTATTTTTTTCTTGATATATAACATAAACGTATAAAATGAATAATCGTCTTGACGATATAAGGGACAAAATGTGACAGAGTAGTAACAACTTCGTGACAGAGTTGTATTTTCCATAAAACAATCTCAAAATTTTAACATTTCTTAACTATAATCAGTCTTGAATCAGTCATATTGTAATCTTAAATTATGTATTTGTCGGAGAATCGAGTCTGGTTTCTGAACGCAACCGAACGCAAGCGTGACGTCACAATGGGTCAGGCTTGGACCCAGCCGTTGAAGCACAGAGGCATTCTTGTTCGAAAGCTCGTGTCGAGCGGACGTGTCTGTTCGGTCATACCCAATTGAAGTTCGTTATAAAGTTGTTGTAATCAATATAGTGAGCCATGACCAGAATCTTAAGTCTTTTATTGCTGCTTGAGGTTAACCACAATGTCGAATGCTGATAACAAGATACGCCCACTCAGTCCCGCTCGCCATCCTGCTGCGACATCAGAAGTGGGATGGTTACCAGCACGACCCACATGAAGCAATAGTCATCGTGACATATTTTGTTGGAGTAACATAACCAAATTTGGTTTTGGAGATAATCGAAGCCATGAAGGTACCACGACATTATAAAACCTCGTTCATTTACCTGAGATTGGTCCAAGTAAGCAAGGCGCGTGTTTACGTTGGCACATGGCTAATTACAACTAATTGTCACTATCAAAGCACATGTCAACAAAAAGGAAAGAACTGAAGTACCGTCTGCTTGAAAAATAAAATGGGTAGATTGAGACTGGCTGTGTCTTTTATTACGAGGGTAGTTTCATTGTTGGTTGCATAAAAGAACTGACACAAAAGTGATTAAAATGATTTGACTGCACTGGCTCCAGTTAAAAGCTATTTTTGTGCTGTGATTGGACTAAGCACAATAAAATGTAAGCCTTGTGAGTAATCTCGACAGCCGTCGAAGAAGAAAGATATCAACTCTTATTGTGTTGATCATTACGCGAAGCATTTTGATACGTTCGTGTCTCCCGAGTACGCGGACACTCCATACGAAGCTGAACGACGAAGCGACCACGTGGTGGACCCGGTTCTTCATCTACGGATACCCTTGGCCCTAGTCTGCATGGTTGGAGCGCCGCCTTCATAAAGGATTTTGAGACACTCGGTGAGTCGTTTTCATTTTGGAGATTCTCGTTTTGAATGTTGCTATCGAGAAAGAAGGTAGCTAAGAGTAATGTCCGAGAGACAAGTTTTCGTTAAGTCGGTTACTTGTAGCTTTCTGATTACATACGATCTGATAATTGCTTTAACTGATTTAGTATGTTTTACGTGAATAGATATCGTGTGGAGTCACAGTTTTATTTTTCTCATAGAAAGGATCTAACACGTACATGGAACCACGGGGATGGTTGTACGCTGAGTAATCACAGTGACGGTTATTTGGGCTACACAGATAGCCGGACAAAAGAGGTAACCTTTAATGGTTTTATTAATTTTGTTTTTTTATTGGTTGTGTTTAATGAGTACATGAACTCAAACTTATGATTACCTTTGCTGTAGCTACTAGATAGTTCTCTAGCTGTTGTTACACGTGCTGTAGCAAATTGTTTGTGTAAAATGTGCTATAAGTTTCTGAAAATAGCTTACTTCAGAACAGTTCCATAGCTGTAATAAAAGAAAAAAACAGATCGTTTCAAGATTTTAAAAATGGTTAATAATGACGCTCGCTACATGAACATGTGTGCGTAATTTGTATTGAGTTATGACTCGGGTGCCTAGTCTAAACTGTTCACTTCATCGAGATAAAATATTTCACTTTAGTACATTTATGGGCGGTGTGATCAATTCTCATCACGTGACCCGAAAAGGAAACAAAATTGCTAGCGCAATTATACTGTTACGACGACTAAATGACTGGTGTATGCATATGAGTTCTCTTTAGACCATCGATCACGCTATATACTTACTAGACCAGATTGAGTGTTGTATACCATCACTATGTTTCATTCAACTACAGCGCCGGCACTGAGCCTGCTGCACATTCATTTGGGCTCACGCGCAGTAACCAACGGAGCGCGTTTCACTTGTTAAACAATTTAAAACACTTTATTGATAAACCCGTGCGTGCTTTAGTTAGGCAATATTGCCGCGTGTTGTCCTATGGCTATTTACAGCAGGACGGCATGGTAGTTGGCCGTGAACGTCGTATAGTGCTTAACGTGACATTCGGAAACGTAATAAACGTAGAGTTCAACTTGAACTTCAATGTAGAGACCAATGTAGAGCCAAATGTAGAGCCAAATGGAGAGCCAAATGTAGAGCTAAATGTAGAGCTGAATGTAGAGATAAATGTAGAGCTAAATGTAGAGCCAAATGTAGAGCTTAATATAGAGCCAAATATATGGTGTTGAATATGAGGCTAATAGAGTACAGAGTAAGGTTACATCTGAACGTACAATGTTACGTAGCACGAGTTGTGTATTATTTAAGCAGGGTCAGAACGACAATACTTTCACGATCGTTTAAGAAAATTATTTACAGTGGCTATTTACGAGACGAGGACTAAGACAATGACGACGAAAGCTTTAACGATGATCAAAGTAATTTAAACAATGTTGATGTGGTTGGACCTTTTACAAGTTTTAATTAGAATTGTCAAGCAGAACTCATTTTATATTCTGATGTGTTGTTGATTGCCATTCTAGTGTAGGTGTCTTTGGCTGAGACTGCATACACCTTCGGTCATTCATCGGCCACGAAGGTGAATAGCGTGCGTTTAGTTCGGGGGTGTAGGCGGTCACTGAAATCGCTGGATGGATCTTGTGTGAAATGATGGATGCCGAATAGAGGTAGTCCATTTATGCAGGATAAGCAGCAGCTGGCTGCAGGCAACTGGTGGGAAAGTTAAGCATTGCTCAACTAAGTCATTTTTATGTTCGACAATGCTTTGGCTTGCGTTGTTATTTAGAGTTTTGTTTGGCAGTCGATGATTTACTTTATTCACTGAAATCTGACGATGATAATAGAGACACTATCAAGTAGTCTTAACAGAAGTAGAGTTATCCGTGATAATTTGTGTACCTAATTTTAGAGATTGCACAGGGCCCCGTTTATTTACCTGCTGGGGGAGCCCATGGGGTAGCATTAACCTACCGGGCAGATGGAGCCCATGCGTGTAGCAATTACCGACTAGCCGGATGGAGGTTATGGGGTAGCAAGAATATGGTATGGGGTGTGTCAAGAATAGTAACACTCCTTACGCTTTAATTTAGAAAAAACACTAGTTGTTGAAGCCAATTTGTTCTATTTGTTAATACTGACAATGACATGAATTACGTGATTGTATTTTCGTAAAGTAACTTTATTTTGTTGCAAAATGAGAAACGCGACCAATCAAACTTGACTCAAAATACAGAGGACCATAATTAAATGAACTGTTAGACGAGAACCGTTACTTGTTACTGACCTTACGTTTCAAGAGAAGGATGCGCGTAGCTTGAGCGTGATAGGTTGCAAAAGATGCCCGAAGTTCAAATAATTGTAGAAGACTTGGTTAATCACTTACGTAATGAATTGCTAAATTTTGTGACACATTGTGTAATTAATTTGGCAACACTCGAGGGATGGTGGTAACATACTATGCTCGATAGAGTTGTTGTATGTGTGCGAGTATTATTTGTGCCTGATGGAGGCACTTACAGGATACATAATACTGGATGGTGGTGTTATGTGTGTTAGTTTATGTGCTCGAAAGGAGACACTCTACATAAACGCGATATGTGTGAAAGTACAATGTAGTCGATGAGTTTGACTGATTTGATTTGAGGCGTACTGAAATTTTCATTGGTTAGGAGTGACCGAGCGATAGCAAAGGCGTTGTAGCGCCATAACATAGCAACAGGCGTTGTAGCGCCTCAGAACAGCTGCAAAGGCGTTGTTGCGACCTAACAAGTAGGAACAGGCGTTGTAGCGCCTCAGAATAGTTCCAAAGGCGTTGTTGCGACCTAACATATAGGAACAGGCGTTGAAGCGCCTCAGAATAGTCCCAAATGCGTTGGTGCGACCTAACATTTGGGAACAGGCGTCGTAGCGCCTTACAATACGTTTTCGTTATAATTGATTGCTAAGTACTCATAGCCGTAGGTGCAGCGGCATGTCCTCTATATCGTAACGTTGGTGCGTTAACGAGAGACGTCGTTGGTGCGACAGAATGCTTTTAAGGAATTCATTTTCGTTGGTGCGAAAATGAGATGAGCCGTTGGTGCGGTGCTAATAGATGTAAGTCAGACTGATTAAAATGTTATGATTACTGTAGTTATCAAATCATAGCATTGTAATGATGTGTATTGATTTCTTGTGTCGTAATTAAAGTGAAAAAATCCTTAAGTAGAGAGTGTCAATAGGCTATGTCGCGAGTCTTGAGTTGTCATAGTCAGAATAGCCGAACACAAATACTGTGTTAATATTGTCTTTACAGATAACGCACACGAGGACGTGTGAGACATCAGAGATGGCCGTGTCGGAGAATCGAGTCTGGTTTCTGAACGCAACCGAACGCAAGCGTGACGTCACAATCGGTCAGGCTTGGACCCAGCCGTTGAAGCACAGAGGCATTCTTGTTCGAAAGCTCGTGTCGAGCGGACGTGTCTATTCGGTCATACCCAATTGAAGTTCGTTATAAAGTTGTTGTAATCAATATAGTGAGCCATGACCAGAATCTTAAGTCTTTTATTGCTGCTTGAGGTTAACCACAATGTCGAATGCTGATAACAAGATACGCCCACTCAGTCCCGCTCGCCATCCTGCTGCGACATATTTATTTTTACTTTTCAAACTCATCCAGTGGAGTTTTAAACTCATATAATACGACGCGTCTTCCTTTGCTGTTAATAAAATCTATCCAAAATAAATAAATAAATTTATTAATTTATTTATCCAAAAAAATAAAGATTAGTATCCTGTAGCTGACTTTGCAGAGCCTTTGATTTTTCTCGCCTTTTTTTGTTAGCTCTTCGCCACTTCCTTTTAGCTAACCTATGCTCCCGTTCATCCATGTCTTTGACAAATTTTTTTTTCTTGGTATCGCCGCTGCCTTTCGGCAGCAGTCATAGCGATTGTGTTTATGATGTTATCTGTTAACAAATATACATCAGTCGATTCACATAAAATACTTTAATATTGTTAAAATGCGAGTATAATTATAATTTTACAACTCCGTCACGATCAGTGAACACTCCGTCACAATGTGGTGTGACCGAGTTACTGTGACGGAGGTGTAAATTTTAAACGTTCGGCATAGTTAAGACATAATTGTAATGAATATAGTCTATTTCAAAGTCACCGTAGAAACTAACAACAGTGATCTTAAAACCTTTAGAAAATTAGCTACACAAGTAAAAAGGAAATAGGTGAAACTTACGTGACCGAGCAGACAGCCACAAGATACACGCACTCACTCTAAATACTCGCAGCCGACTTAAAGGCGAATTACGGTGTTGGTCGAGCTGATTGGGGCGGGAGGAGGGGTGGAGTTCTTTAGCTCATCACGCACACATGCGAAAGTAGCTTAAACACAACCAAATGCCTTGCCAACATCGTGACAGAGTATAGATACAAATATACGCCGTGATTTGGGACACACGCTTTTAAATTTAACAATAATAAGTAGGAATGAGATAGATTTTTTCAATTCTCATATTAATCTATGAAAGCTATTGTATTTGTTATAAAAAATACAAAATCAAATATCTCCATATAAAAAAAACTAACCACATGTTGTGACATATTCTCAATGGAGGCCTGGGACATAGTTTCGTAGTATGGAAAACAGCTCCGTCACGAAAACTGTACACTTCGTCACGACTTTTTTTCTATAATTCTACACTTTTTACTTGAGGATCCGCTCGACACATACGTTACAATTAAAGATAACATGTCAAGTTACTACTTTTTTCATGTTTTAAGTACTCAAAAGTAAAAATACTGCTATGGGACAAGTTTTAAGACAGCGAAAAGAATTTTGACCCAAACGGCGCTCGCGCGGCTGAGCGTCCGCAGGGCATGCGCGCGGGGGTGAGCAGCGCCTTAAGGTAATGGCGGCGCGGCGTTGCTAGGCAACGGGCTAGGTTGCTAAGCAACCAAGTAGTATGGCCGCGAACTATGCAAACGGCAGGGTACCGTAAGCGGAGTAGTGGGTTCCTCAAATCTTGCCGTTAAGCAGCAATGCTTACACTACTGTGTTCCGGCGACGTGGAGAGCAAGACAGCCAATGCAATTACTGGGACTAGAGTTATTTCGTCTTAGCCCTCTAGGTTGGCAACGCATCTACGATCTTCTTGGTGTTGTTGCGGGTGTCTATAAGCGGTGGTGATCACTAACCATCAGGTGACCCACTTGCTTGTTTGCCTTCCTATTTCATTTAAATTTTGTATTTTAAGTTTTCACATGTATATATTTTTTTTAACTTTGTTTATTCTTTTATTTTCTCTTTTTTTTCTTGCCGCACAATCGATTCACATGCATGTTCTATAGTAGCAAAAAAGCAGGAATAAACTGAAAATCAGCGCTGATCAGGTTTCAAAACTGGAATGCTGGCTAGCATTATGCTGAGTTTATTCCTCTTGCCGAAATTTAAAAAATGTTTAATTTATCTAGGTTTTAAGAAGTTGTACAAGGCAATAAATATTTTTTCTTTCTTCTTTCTTCTTTCTTCTTTCTTCTTAAAAAAAATCGACAAAATATGCTAGCAGATCCAAAAAAAAAAATAGATAGAATAGATAGATAGATAGTATTCAAAAATTAATAAACCTCTCTTCTGGCGGTAGTCGGTTATAAATCTACATTTTTTTTAATTCCCGTCTCAGACCTAGGTCAATACTGACCAGATAGTAATATTACCAAACTGTTCGGTAATTTTACCTTCCTAATACAGCACAGGGAAATGTCACTGTCATTGTCCATGGTTCTATAACAAGACATGGCTGTATGAGCCTCTTATTCCTTTGCCCGACCTGTTGGTACCATATAGAATAGAAAACCTATGAAGGGAGTTACTTTGGTTTAGCGATTGGGGACAGTTCGTGTTCGTATCGCGTGCGCAGAAAAATAGTTATTTGGCCTACGCAACGGCAGTTTCGGTTTCGGTTTTATTACTTATGTTTCGGAGTAGACGTATTCAACGGTGCACACACCCACACACACACGAAACTCGTTACTTAAGTGCCGGTGACGGGAAGAATCCTCCCGAAGCCTCAAGATCCTGGGCCCAGAGAAGAGAAGAGAAGAGATTCCCGTCACACAAGGTACAATTGACTCCACATTTATTAAATTCATTTATATATCTAGCTCCGCCTAGCGCGGACGTAACATTTGGTAGCAGAGCGTGGTTTTATTCGGTTATTTTGGGGATATTTCGTGTTATTTCGGGATAATTCGGGGTTATTTTAAGCTATATTTCAATGTGGGTTCGCTATTTTCTGTAATTTAATTGTTGTGTTTTTTAATGTGTGGGTAAGAAGTGTACCCGTTTTTTCTTCACATTTTTTTTTGCGACCATAGACTAGTGGACGTTGACAGTGACAGTTCTGGGTGCGTTCAAGTCATTTACCGGATGTAGTACGGCTGTCAAGAGATAGGGTTGTCAGCGTAGGAGATTTCCCCACATTTAGAGGGATTTGGCGGAATTACTGCGATTTTAATTTACGGATTGGAATACAATATTTAAATTTAGGTAGCATTGTTTTAGGGAATACGGTCATAATTTTCGGGTATCGATTAACATTATTTCGGTGATTTGGTGAATTTTGGTTTCCTATTGGTTTCGGTTATTTCAAAATGTCGCTGAGATACCATTTTTCGATATTTAGAGTAAAGCTGCAGTGGTTAATAGACAGCGCGGACCTCCTAAACCGCCCCGAACATGCCGGGCGGGTAAAACTTCGGCTCCTGACGGTGACAACGGAGTTCGACTGTTTCGAGGAAGCCTTCCAACATATTATTGAGCTCGCTGACACAGCTGTCAGTGCCCAGGCGGAAATTTTGGAATCGTGTAGATTAGAATACACGCGGGGCTTGGAGGCGTACGTCAAGCTTATGGAAGAGAGCCTCAAGCTGGCAGACGCCCCAGACAGATCGGGAACGGAAACGAAGTCGGATGTCGGTAAGGTGGACTCGGACGCGTTGCTTTCGCGTTTGCCGACGTTGAGGTTGCCTTCGTTCCCTGGGGAGTTGGATCAATGGGTCGGCTTTAACAATTTGTTTGATAGCCTGGTAGATTCACGACTGGACTTGTCGGGGGCGCAAAAGCTGGCCTATTTGATGTCTTGCTTGACCGGTGAGGCACGTGGGTTAGTGCAGCACCTGCGCATCTCGGATGAAAGCTACGTGCTCGCCCGTGAGCTCCTCCTCAAACGGTACCACAACACCAGGCGCCTTGCGGACGTCCACGTGGACCAGATATTAGGATTGCCGACGGTCTCCAACAAACTCATCGGGTTGCGTGCCCAATTCCTGAACCCTTTGATTATGGCTGTGAACTCGTTGGAACGCCTCGGTTTCCCGGTACTGGAATGGTCATTTCTATTACTCCACATATGTTTGACAAAGCTACCCACCGCATTGAAAACCCGGTTTGAGCAAAAATGTGGTGGCGAGATGGATACTATCCCCACTTTCGGGGATTTGCGGGAATTTCTCGAGTCGGAATGTCGGCTTCTAGAAAGTGCTAAGGCAGAGCCAGCGCACGCGTATTCGGAGCCTCATCCGGGGCCTTCGAGGCCTGCGCGTAGGGCACCCTAATACGCGACGGTGGGGATCCTCCAACCATGCGGATTTTGCGGCGAGCGCCAACATACAGGCCTGGCGAACTGTGGCGAGTTTAAGGAGATGACACCGTATGCGCGCAAAGACTACGTTGAGCGCAACCGGATTTGTTTCTTTTGTCTGGGGCCACATGGTTACAGGTATAGTCGCCGGATACCCCAATGCGGATGCGGAAGCAAGAAACATCATCCATTGCTATGTTTTAATCGGTCGGGTTCGCCACAGGGGCAGCCTTCTGCGGTGTCGGCAGTTGCTCGTTCGCCAGCTGGCACGGGCGGGGGTTTCCGATCCACTTATGCGGACCGAGTCCATGCCCAACGGAACTCTCCTCCTCGGGCTTCCGCCAGGGCGAGTCCGTCCCGGGTTGCCCGTCGGTCTCCTACACCGGAATACCACAGCCGGGTCGGAAGTGGACGCGAAGAGTTGGAGAAGGGTGGTGGCCATTCACGTGGTCGCGGCCGTGGGGACCGTCGGCGAGAGGAGACTCGACGCCCAGGTGTCGGCGATAACCAATAGGATGCGGTTCCCGGCTGCCCATCGGATTCGGATTTCCCTATAGTAACAGTTGTATTGCCCACAGCCATGGTGACGGTTTATGGCGCAGCGGATTCGGATACGGGCATTACAGTTAGAGCGTTACTGGACGGAGGCTCTCAGGGCTCTCTGATTACATCGGCTTTAGCAGGCAGTCTGGGATTACGTTTAGAACCCTTTCGAGATCGGGTTTGAGGTATTGGAGAAATGGAGCCGATCGGAACTTACGGAAGGGGTTGGGTGACCTTCTCTCCGGTAGACAAGGAGTTCCCCAGGATTACCACACCCGTGGTTTGCATGGAAACCATTATTGGAAACCAGCCCACCATTGACTTGGGCGATTCGGTTGTTCGGAGCACTAACGGGTTGCATCTAGCAGACCCACAATTTGCCAAACCCAAGCCAATCGACTTATTACTCGGCTCGGATGTTTTTGGATCCCTTGTAGGTAAAATCACACTAAGTCCCTACGGGCTAACGGCCTATCGTTCGGTTTTCGGGTATGTTTTGTTAGGACCGGTACAGGGAGAACCGCATCCTGCTCATCTGGTCGACGATTCGGAGTTTTTCGGTGCTTCAATTTCGGAAACGCTGCAAAAGTTTTGGGAGGTAGAAGAGCCACCTCAAGCTTGTCAACAGGCTCCCTTGGACCAAGAGTGCGAGTTATTCTATCAAAACAACACGTCACGGATGGAGGATGGTCGATTTATGACAAAATTACCGTTCATTGCTTCACGACCTGTTTTAGGGGATTCACGCGGTATCGCTCAAAAACGGTTTTTAGCCCTAGAACGCAGGCTACAGACCAAGCCTATTTTACGGGAAAAATATATAAAGTTCATGCGGGAATATTTAGAATTGGGTCACATGTCGGTTTCGAACTTTAACTTTCATTCGGGTCAGGAGTTCAATATAATTCCTCATCATGCGGTTTGCAAGGATGAACATTCCAAGCTGCGTGTGGTATTCGACGGTAGTTGCGCTACATCTTCGGGGGTTTCATTAAATAACTGCTTACATGCGGGTCCCAAGCTTCATAGGGATATAACGGAGATCCTGATGCATTTTCGGAAACACCAAATTGTTTTTGTGACCGACATAAAAATGATGTTTCCACATTGTTGATCGACCCTTCGGACAGACGATTTCAGTTGATTCTGTGGCGCGAGTCGCCGCACGAACCTCTCCTCGTGTATGAGCTAAACACAAATACGTACGGCCTCAAATCAAGCCCATATGTGGCGATTCGGACTTTGCTCGAACTAGCCGCACGCGAGCGTGATCGGTTCCCTCGGGCTGCGGCAGTGATACAACAACATGTCTATGTCGATGACATTTTGACTGGGGCGGACACAAAGGAAGAGGCCCTCACTCTTCAGCGAGAGTTAATACAATTAATGGGTTCGGCGGGTTACGAATTACGGAAATGGATTTCCAATAGTCCAACACTACTAAAAGATTTTCCCGAGGATCACTTACAGGTGCCACATCTGTTTGACAATCCTGAGGTGGATAACTCGGTTTCGGTACTGGGAGTTCAATATAACCCAATTGTGGATAGCTTTTGCTATCGGACGGCTTTAACGCCTGATAATTTGATAACGAAAAGAACTATTCTTTCAACGGTGGCTCGAATGTATGACCCTACCGGTTGGATTTGCCCTGTTACTTTCTGGGCAAAGTGCCTCTTACAGCGCTTGTGGTTGAAGGATCTTTCTTGGGATGAAGGAATTGACGGAGACCTGAAGAGGGAATGGATTAGGTTTAAAGAGGACTTGCCCAACTCCAGCAGGTCCGAATCCCTCGGTGTATGTTTCCTAGGTCCACAGGTACAGCGTCAGTACATGGATTTTGCGATGCATCGGAGTCCGGTTTTGCAGCAGCTGTGTACCTACGCACCTGCACCATCAACGGCTCCTGTTCGGTACACCTGATTATGGCCAAGAGCAAGGTCGCTCCCATCAGATCTCGGCTCACCATTCCAAAATTGGAACTGTGTGGAGCCGTGCTCTTAACTAAGCTCCTGCATCATGTTTGTCTTTGCTTGCAAAGAACCATGGATGTGTCGGAGGTATATGACTGGACAGATAGCTCTATTGTTCTATCGTGGATCAAAACGCCGCCTCACACGTTACAAGTGTTCGAGGCTAATCGAGTGTCACAAATACAGGATGCGTCGGTTCCAATAAAGTGGATCATGTTCCCGGTCAGGTTAACCCTGCAGATTGCGCGTCACGGGGTTGCGCGGCTTCGGAGTTGGTTGCTCACCCGCTCTGGTGGGGCCCGGAGTGGCTCCGAAACCCGGAGTCGCTTTGGCCTAAATCGGTTGTTCAACCACCTGTGGAATTACCCGGTTTGCGGTGCTTGGCCGTCACAACCACGGACACCCCTCGGATTTCGGATTTTATCCTGTTGGAACGATATAGCTCGTTCGCTAAGCTAATTGGAGTCGTGGGTTGGTTGCGGAGATTCGTTCATAATTGTCGGAATAAGGAGAAGCGGATTACTTCGGATTACCTCCTTCCAGGGGAAAGGAATGATGCCTTACTGGCCTGTGTATCGGTCACCCAGAGGCAAAGCTTCAGCGATGAACTGGCGATGTTACAAAATAAAAAGAGGCTCAAAGGACATTGGAAGCGTCTTAATGTCTTTCTTGATCCCAATGGATTACTGAGAGTAGGGGGTCGACTCCAGAATTCGGACTTACCTTATGATGCACGACATCCACTCGTGCTTCCCAAATCGGGTCAGTTTGTGACGATTTTGATTCGGGATTTGCATTTAAGAAATGCCCACGTAGGACCTAATGGCCTGCTGGGTATTTTGTAACGTAATTATTGGGTGCTGTCGGCTAGACGAGCGGTTAATAAGGTTACGACCAGATGTATTTCGTGTTATAAATTAAAGGGGCCCACAAGTCAACCGTTGATGGGTAATCTACCTCGGGATCGAGTAGTTGCGGCCAGACCTTTTCAAGGTGTGGGAACAGATTTTGCGGGACCAGTTCTTGTAAAATCACATAAACTGCGGAAACCAAAAATCACCAAAGCCTACTTGTGCGTCCTAGTTTGCTTAGCCACAAAGAGTGTTCACTTGGAGACAGTTTCAGAACTGTCCACAGAAGCTTTTATCGCTGCTCTCTCTCGGTTTGTGGCCAGACGTGGATTGCCTTCTACTATTCGATCGGATTGCGGCACTAACTTTAAAAGGGCTAACAATTACCTTCAAGAGGTTCATAGATTTTTAGTTGAGAATCACAATTCTATAGGTCAAGACTTGGCCTGTCGAGGCATCACCTGGATCTGTGATCCCCCAGCTTGTCCATCGTGGGGTGGTTTGTTTGAGGCAGCGGTGAAATCGGCTAAAACCCACCTTAAACGGGTAATCGGAGAAACTATCCTCACCTTTGAGGAGTTGACTACGGTCTTTTGCCAGATAGAGGCCGTCTTAAATTCTCGGCCCTTGTGCCCTCTGTCTTTAGAAACCAATGACCAAGAGGTTCTTACCCCTGGCCACTTTCTTATTGGCCAACCGCTGAACGCGGTTCCGGAATATCCCCTTTGGGACGAGAGGATTCACAAACTTAGTCGGTTTCAACTGCTACAGTAGATTTCCCAAAGAATATGGCACAGATGGCACTTGGAATATTTACATACCCTGCAACAACGAGTTAAATGGACTGATATTTCGGATCCACCTAAAATCGGCGACTTGGTCTTGTTGAAAGAGGATAACGCCCCTCCTTTACACTGGAGGCGTGGACGCATAGTTCAGTTGTATCCTGGCAAAGACGGATTCGTCAGAGTGGCTGACGTGAAATTAGCCCGAGGCACGGTTTTGCAGAGGGCAGTAGCGAAGCTTTCTAGATTACCGGTAGATTAGATTTCGGCTTTCTTTAATTGGTTTTGGTTATCCTTTTGTTCGGCTATTTCGGTTTCTTTCTCCCTTTGTTTCTCCCTGAAGCAATCGGGGATCGCTTGGGCGGGGGAATGTTCGGTAATTTTACCTTCCTAATACAGCACAGGGAAATGTCACTGTCATTGTCCATGGTTCTATAACAAGACATGGCTGTATGAGCCTCTTATTCCTTTGCCCGACCTGTTGGTACCATATAGAATAGAAAACCTATGAAGGGAGTCAATGCAAGCTTTGCCCCTCTGATCTCCGAAACTACTGAGCCAAAAATTTTGAAAAAATACGAAATATTGCTTGTAGATTACAGAAAAACTTATAAGAATTCTATCAATTGAAAATAAAGCGGTAAACTCTATTGAGTTGCGAGTGTATATACGTTCACTTACGGAAAATTGCACGGAACCCTTTCCACGCGAGTTCAAGTCGCAGTTGCCGGTTTTTGTCTATTTATTTACCTACATAAAAACTATCCATACAATATTAATACACCGCTAATATAAATGTACCGCTTAGATCGTGGTAGATTAGTAGTTTTATCATGCTTTTAGTAGAAATGCCAAATCAAAAGTGGTCACCTTGGCTACTTGTCTTGCTTACTCCCATTTCACACACATAGTGTTATCCTTTTCTTGACAAATAAAATGGAGCCCTATTTTATTTACGGCAAAAGATTGAATCTACTAATTATTTCTGCTTACTAGCCTATAATATTATACGTTACACCGTGTGCTTTTTGGTTTTTCTTTGAATGATTACTGCAGGTTTGGCACTACGCACGACGGCATTTTACTAGGATTGACCGCAAACACACAGCTTAGGTTAACATGCGCACCGTTCGCTTGTCGCTTTGCGACTGAGGACACTGGTGCTATTTAACTCCAATTTGGAGCTCGCTACCGGAGCGCTTGTAACCTATCTACCTTTTTTAATATCATTGGATGCGAGTGCATTCTTGATCGCGACGAAGGCGTCCTCCTGCTCGCGCGCCCACCCCCAGTTCTCATTCTTTTGTAACAATTTATGCAAAGGGTATAAAGTTGCGGAAGCATTTTTTATAAAGGATCGGTAATAGTTAACCATGCCTAAGAACGATTTTAATTCCGTAACATTGCTTGGTTCCTTTGCATTTATGATTGCTTTTACCTTATCGGGCGACTTATGTAAGCCATTCCTATCAACAATAAAACCCAAATAAGAAACAGAATCTTCAAAAAAACTGCATTTATCCTTTCTTAACACTAGCCCGGCTGTCTCGAGCCTCTTAAAAACCTCTTGCAATCTAAAAATGTGTTCCTCTCTCGACCTACCCGTTATTAAAATATCATCGAGGAACTGCAAAACCCCGTCTACCCCCGATAGAATTTTCTCTAAAGTTCGTTGAAAAATTGCGGGTGCACTCGACAACCCGAAAACTAGGCGCGTATACTTGAACAGACCTTTGTGTGTGTTTATACACGTCAATAGTTGCGAGTCTTCGTGCAACTTTAATTGATTGTAGGCCCCGGACAAATCGAGTTTTGTAAACTGCAACCCGCCATGAAGCTTAGCGAAGAGTTCGTCTATACGCGGCAGTGGGTACTTCTCAATAACTAGTTGCTTATTTGACATGGCCGAGTAATCGGCGCACAGCCTTATGGACCCGTCCTGCTTTAACACGGGAACAATTGGACTTGCAAAGTCCGAAAAAGTAACCGGCTCAATAATGCCGAGCCCCACCAACCGGTCCAACTCTTGCTCGAGTTTTTGACGCAGTGCAAAGGGCACCGATCTGGCTTTAATAAAAATTGGGGTAATTTCCGGTTTCAATTTTAGTTTAACTTCTACTTGTATACAATATCCTAGTTTATCCGAAAATAAATGCGAGTACTTTTCCAGCAACGTATCCATTCCAATATCGACATTGCACGAGTTGACTGAACAAATTTGTAGATTAAACTTAGAAATAAAATCTCGGCCAAGTAACGGTGGTCCGCCATTTTTTACTAAGTAAACTTCAATAATTTCGGTTTGTCCTTTGTACGAGAACGGCAATTTTATTGTGCCTACGCATTGTATGGTGGCGCCGTTGTACCCTCGGAGTACTTTTGTAGTACTCCGCACCGAATGACCCTTAAAATCATTAGAATAGATGTTTTCCGAAATAGCTGTTACTGCTGATCCGGTATCTAACTCGAAACTCAAAACAATGTCCTCCACTAATATCGATTCTCGCATCGGTTCGTCTAGACACGACCGAATATTAAACAGTAGTCACTTTCCGTCATCGCCATCATCCGAGCAGCATTGCAGGAAATTTTGATTTTGCGAGTACCGTTTCGCATTGCACACCCGCCACAAGTGACCTTTGGCCCCGCACTTCCTACAAGTTGAACTCTTATATTTACACATTTTACTTTCATGGCCGTGGTAACCGCAGACTAAACACTGCACTGTAAACTTGGGGTTGCTAGAGGTGCTGGCTCCCTGCGCCCCAGGTGACCGCGCCGCGACCTTGTGCACGCCGAGCGGCGGAGGCGCGGCGACGGCGGCGGCCTGCTGCGCGCCCTCCTTGGCGCAGCGCACGCCCTCCGCCAGCTGTAGCGCCTTCTCCAGAGTGAGATCCTGCATGGGCTCGCTGAACAGACGGTCCCGCTCCGGGCCGTCCGCCATGCCCAGCACGAACCGTGTTACCCGGTCAGATACAGAAGTTTGCCCTAGGGGATTTTCGAGAGAAACAAGAATAAAATTTTAACAATAGGTTTTTATTTAAATAAAAGCTCCCTAGGACGACTAGAGACTCTAGGTCGTAAGTTCGTAATTCTTGTGCCTAATTCCTAACTTGAGTCAATTAACGTGATCGCTCGCACTCCCCTGGCCGTGACCCGACGTGGAGCAGCGTAGGCTTGAGGTTCGGCAGGTCTTCGTAGGCTGCAGGGCGTAGAAGGCTCGGCAAGGGTACGGTTGTCCAAGTAACCGGCTGGTAGCAGCTCGGTCAGGGTACAGTGTCCAAGTAACCGGCAAGAGGTGCCCTGCAGGTGGCTCGAGGATATGCGAAGCTTGGGGAACGTGAGCCCGTAGGAAGTTTGGTAGCCCGTAGGAAGTTGCCCTGTAAAGATTTAGTGCTTTACAGGCTGGCCACTAGCGGGAACTGATGCCATACTGAAGCTCGAGGAGACGAGAGTCCAACCAGGGAGCTAGAGCTCGCCAAGTTGTGGTGTGGCATCAGTTCGAAAGGTTTACAGGTGGCAAGGTAAGGAAGAAAAAGCTAAGTTACATTGAGAAGGAAAGAAATAGTGAAGTTAAAACTCAGTGACGGTTACGGTTTGAAATTACAAGGTGCGACCGTTGAGCAAGTAGATTTTAAATTAATAATTATAACAAAGACTTAGAAATTTACAGAAAGAAGTTAAAGAAACGGTCGCAGGATTTAAGTTAGAACAAATTAAGATAGAAATAAATTAAATACAATCTGAAAGAAACACATACACGAAAAATACAATTTTATAAGAACAATTTAGAACAGTTATTAGCAGAGAGAGAGCTTACCAGTTGGGCAGAGGTTTCACCGTTTAGAGGTGGTTGTAGTGATGTAGAAAATATGAGCTCTCTGAGAGCTGCAGGGGCTTTTAAAGCCCATTTCCTGAGCTTCCCTTCCAGAGGAAAGGGGTCGTAACTAATTCAAACAAACCCCGCCCCTAACGATTCTAAATGTTGCCAGCGCTTATTTATACCGATTGGTAAAGTAAACGCTGGCTTTAGCAGCGCCCTCTAGTGTGGCTCGAAGTGATATAGCACAGCGTAACAGTTCCCCTTTTCCCCGGTAAAGAAAATTAAAACTCATTTTAATTTTCGCTAAAGGTCTTACGACGTCGCAGCATTCATCAATCGCCTTTCTTACTATCCACATATATACATCATTCTTTCAGAGTAGGTCCGGCTATAGGGCTAGTCTGACCTTCGCGTCTGGTAGCAGAAGGCGCGGGGCGTGCTCGTAATATATTTAATTTGTCGCGAAAGTCCAAGGATTACCATCCGTCCTTGATAGGTTAACATCCAGATAGGATATGGCTTTTATTTAACGGGTTCCAAGACCGCCCGAGACCTGGATGCTAACATTAGGGCGTTTTTAAGAGCAGGCGCGACCCTACTGGTATTTAGGCTTTTAATTTTAACTATTTGCGACTATTTTTAATATGAGCAACGATCTGTGGTACTATGTTTTACTTATGTGTTGTGTTGCAATATTAACGTGCAGCATAGGTTAAACTGGCGGTTTAACGCAGTTTATTATTTTATAATTACGTATTGCGGAGAATGCGCGCGCGCATTTGCTGCATGAATGAATTAACTTAACATGGCGCGCGTGCAACTCGCTCGAACGCGTCGGCCGACTGAACTATTGAGGTCACTGGGTCATCGCAGGAGACGGCCAGCGTGTTACGTAATTAATAAGAATGCAAGCGCTCTAGAATTAATGCGACAGGGTTGTAGAACCTCGCCGTAGAAACTTGAATTTTGATTTGTATTTAATTGAAATCATTTAGGATTGTTTTTACGTTAATTAAAAGTACTCAATTTGCATGACCGTTCTTCATTATGTCGTAGGGTTACTATCCGCCCTACATAAGTTAACAACATTACAAAGTAGTAAGGGCTTATTTTTACGAGTTACTATCCGCTCGGAGTAGGTATGCATGCTGTTAGGGTAGGTGAATTTAGGCTTATTTAACCAGTCTTCAGAACCGCTGGAGTAAAAGGCTTTAGTTTTTAACATAATGGAGTTTTGGTGCATTAATTATTTATTAAATAAACAAATTGAGTGGTAGTAGTTAGTTAGATTTAAAAAAATTCAATTTATTAAAATAGTTAAGAGTGTTTTTAGATTTTATAAAAGTTAAAGTTGATAATACATAGTATTGAAGTTATTTTTAGTTGATGTTTTAATTACTATTATTAAAAATTGAGTGCTAGTTGATAGGGTTAGGAATGTAGATTAATTAAACTAGTCACAAGTATTAAATATTTTCTAAGTTTAAGGAAATATTTCCAAGTATTGAAGTTAGTAATTTTTTTTTTTTTTAGTTATTAGAGTTTTTAGTTGCTGTAGGCAGGGATTGTTTATCTATTAACTTGCATTTTATAGAACAATATTTTTTGCAAGGATAAGTACGAGTATTTAATATTGTTAAGTTCCATGACGAACAGTAGTTAATTTTACCCTCTGTAGTTAAGTTAAACATTTAAGTAGTCTCAGTTATCGGCGCGACTTTAAGATTTACCCGCTTTAAAGAAATACTACCGATAGTGTATAGTGATCCTTAGGCGCGCGCGATAAGGTCTTCGTACAATAGAAGAGTGCCTATGGCCGGAATGCAGGTGGTTGTTGAACACCTATGTGTTCAGTCATAATGTTTAGTGAGACGCGCTCACAAGGAAGGTGATAACTTAGGATGTAGAACTCTCTCTGCTAACACTGGATGCTAGACCGTATGAGTACAATAGAAAGTGAAGTATAATTACAGAGTTACAATGTACTAGATTGGATATCGCAGTAATTTAGTGAAGTGTTATAAAATAAAAGTGAAGTTACGTTAACGAAGTTAAAATTTAAAATAATTAAAAAGTGAAGCTACTAGATGTAATAAAATTTAGTGGTTTTGCCGAATAAGTCCAAACTAATTTTGATGAAATGTCGATATTCAGTGGTTGTTGTTTCTAGATAGAAGAGTAATTTTAAAGCAAATTGTAGTGTTAATTAAAAAATTACCGTCGTTTTTTAAGGATTATTAAATAGGTACACTTCTGTGCGAGTCGTCTTTTTAGAAGAGCGAAGCGAGTTGTACCGAGTGAGATAGCTGTAAGAGAATCGTTGTAGTTAATTTAGTTAACTACAGCTGATTCTTAGGCGCTTAGTGGCAGTTGAGTTTTTTTTTAAATTCGAACCCGCGGTTAATTGTAGTTGACGGTTACTAAGTAAATTTAAATTAACAGTTACGCCGTTAGGATTTAAATTGATCGCGACAGTGCGATAATTTAAATAAAGTATGTACGTTGTGTTGTTAATTTAAATTGTTATATGTAGACTAGTTAAGACAAATTTGGAGTATTAGCGATAAACATTTGGAAAAATAGACGTTAAAATTTGAAAAAAACCGTAAGAATTTGAACAACAACCCTGATTTTCGGCAAAAACGCCGTTCATTCGCCTTTTACGAATACCAGGCCGGTTTTGCGGTATTCTTGGCCCGCCACAAAACGGGTGGACAAGTGAATTTAGAATTACTGCGGTATCCAAGACAAGAAGAAAAATTTTAGAAAAATAACCAACACCAACAACTTTAGCGTAGCTAGCTGACTCAAGCAAGAACTATAGCACAAGAAAACCCGTTGGCGCCACTGTTACCCGGTCAGGTACAGAAGTTCGCCCTAGGGGATTTTCGAGAGAAACAAGAATAAAATTTTAACAATAGGTTTTTATTTAAATAAAAGCTCCCTAGGACGACTAGAGACTCTAGGTCGTAAGTTCGTAATTCTTGTGCCTAATTCCTAACTTGAGTCAATTAACGTGATCGCTCGCACTCCCCTGGCCGTGACCCGACGTGGAGCAGCGTAGGCTTGAGGTTCGGCAGGTCTTCGTAGGCTGCAGGGCGTAGAAGGCTCGGCAAGGGTACGGTTGTCCAAGTAACCGGCTGGTAGCAGCTCGGTCAGGGTACAGTGTCCAAGTAACCGGCAAGAGGTGCCCTGCAGGTGGCTCGAGGATATGCGAAGCTTGGGGAACGTGAGCCCGTAGGAAGTTTGGTAGCCCGTAGGAAGTTGCCCTGTAAAGATTTAGTGCTTTACAGGCTGGCCACTAGCGGGAACTGATGCCATACTGAAGCTCGAGGAGACGAGAGTCCAACCAGGGAGCTAGAGCTCGCCAAGTTGTAGTGTGGCATCAGTTCGAAAGGTTTACAGGTGGCAAGGTAAGGAAGAAAAAGCTAAGTTACATTGAGAAGGAAAGAAATAGTGAAGTTAAAACTCAGTGACGGTTACGGTTTGAAATTACAAGGTGCGACCGTTGAGCAAGTAGATTTTAAATTAATAATTATAACAAAGACTTAGAAATTTACAGAAAGAAGTTAAAGAAACGGTCGCAGGATTTAAGTTAGAACAAATTAAGATAGAAATAAATTAAATACAATCTGAAAGAAACACATACACGAAAAATACAATTTTATAAGAACAATTTAGAACAGTTATTAGCAGAGAGAGAGCTTACCAGTTGGGCAGAGGTTTCACCGTTTAGAGGTGGTTGTAGTGATGTAGAAAATATGAGCTCTCTGAGAGCTGCAGGGGCTTTTAAAGCCCATTTCCTGAGCTTCCCTTCCAGAGGAAAGGGGTCGTAACTAATTCAAACAAACCCCGCCCCTAACGATTCTAAATGTTGCCAGCGCTTATTTATACCGATTGGTAAAGTAAACGCTGGCTTTAGCAGCGCCCTCTAGTGTGGCTCGAAGTGATATAGCACAGTGTAACAACCGGTCACTAAGCGTCTCCTCCAAGCTGCTAGCTACGAAGCTACAATGCAACGACAAGCCACGTACACGCGCCGCCCAGTCCTTTAACGATTCACTTGAGTTAAACGGCGCTGTAAAATTTATGACGTTCCGCAAAACTGCACTTTTTAGTTTTAAAATGTCCGTCTAATAAGTCCGTTACTTGTGAGTACGACTATGTCCCAACATCTTTCGGGTGCGCTAAATTCGTTACGAGTCTGTATGTAGTTTCCGCTAAACTACTTAACAGTATAGCTCGGCGTTTTATACCCGACTTGTCCGTTTCGTCATTAACGTCGTTCGCTAGGAACCACTGATCTAATCGTCCCTTATACAAAAGCCACTCCTGTACTTCGTGTTTAAACACATTTAACAATCCAATAGAAATATTTGCCATTTTGCTAAAACAACAACTATTCTATCACACGCGTGCAGTCTTTATAATTCGTCGCCACTGTTATTTTGGAGGGAAATGACCGATAGAAATGAGACGCGGGTATACGTTAGAAGAGCTATAATCAGACTAACAAGAGGCCGGGTGCAACCGGCAAACGTAAATCTAAAACAAGGACTACCCTCTAATCTTAATACTAACAATACTCTTAAAATTCAAATTGATCCATCGGACGAACTAAAAATGGATACAGATTGTAAGTGTTTCAAATAGATATCATATTATGTTTTATATTTTTGTTGTCATCACTATTACTACATATTCACTACACTCATCGGGACTTTAACGCGATAATACTGTACAAATTGTACTATACTGTACTGTAGATAGATACAAGCTCTATTTGTCATGGAATTCAGTAATCAGCAAGTGCAAGCGTCAGGATGTAACTTCGGACAAATCTTTGGATATGGTGAGCATTCTGTTTCGATATAGTGATATGCTAGTCTTAGGGATAGTAATTACTTTTTATTAAAAAAAAACAATATCAAGCAAACACGAGATAATTATAATTTTCAAATTAACAATCAACAGTAAATAATAAATTACAGAGTACATATATCAAAACGACAAGTTATCGAGCGCGCGTCGACCGGCAGAGTGGGCCACGTCCTGGTCTCCGTCGGCTTATAAAGGCTCGGTGACTCATAGCTCCCTCTAGGTGGTGGTTGCAGCTAACACGGCCTCTCCTGACGGGGCAGCGTCCCCGATGCTCTCCGTGGAAGGGGCTGGGTCAGGCTCGGGGGCTGTCTGTATACTCAAGCCCTCGTCACCTGGGGACCAAACACAAACTTATTACCGTTGTTCCGACAACACATCACAATCTGTGGATAATTTCAAATATAAGTGGGACAAAATCTTACTATGCGCTTTTATAATTTTCATGCTCGTACAAATGGACAGAACTAACGACTGTCGCCACACAAGGCCTTACACTGCCGAAAAGATAACCGTTACGATGCCGCACAAGGCCTTACACGTGATCAGTTTACCTCTAATAAATAGCAATGTACATATTTCAGTGCCGCACGAGGTCTTATCAAAAAGCAAACTGTTCTGAAGCCACACGAGGCCTTACACGAGAACACCACACATCGCAATGCCTTATACCGAAGCCATCCAGGCCTTACATGCCCGCTTGAACACAACAAGTCGTTTATAGTCAACTCTGTGCCACACAAGGACTTATGAGAGTACGAACCTCGTTTTCTATAATAATACCCGCACCAACAATATTTTACAAGTAGGTAGGTATAGATAGAAAATTATAATAGCGCCATAGTAAACATCTTAGGTGGGTAACTAAGAGAAAATGGAAAAGTAATCGTGCAAGAATATTTTAGCTGGAAAAATGTTATCTTACATTCAAAAAAAGCTTCACACGTTTCAGGGGTCCACTCGCCACCTCACGGCAGCTTGCGTAGTTTTGCCGTAAGAGCCCGCCAGAAGCCGTATCTCGTATCGACAATTAGGCAGAGCTTTTATAATGCGGTATGGACCCCGTATGCCACTGTCAAGTTTATTAGTCGTTTGAGAAGATTTCTTAACAAAAACCAGATCGTTCTCAGCGAAGGACCTGGTTTTTGGTCATTACATTATTGATTTTAAGAAGTACGACGAAGAAGACGTAAGACGAAGCACATTGAAAAATTCGCAGGGTAGGGCAGCGGCAGTGTGGCGAAACTGGAAAACGCAAGGCACGGAATGCTGATGTTGCAGGTTCAAGTCCTGCCATTGCCCTAATTTTTCTTTGTGTTGTCATTACAATTTTAATTTAATAATTTGAATGTTGAAAACATTTAAAATAAAAAATTGAAAGAAATTTCGGTTACAAAATTTAATAACGAAACAGCGCCATCTCTCGTCAGCTGACGGTAGCTGTAAAGGTACCCAGTTGAATATGATAACTTGTTAAAAAGTTTGACATAGATGACACCGAGGGTAGTTGTACCCTTAAAATCAATAATGTATTGACCGTAAGACGAAGCACATTGAAAAATTCGCAGGGTAGGGTAGCGGCAGTGTGGCGAAACTGGAAAACGCAAGGCACGGAATGCTGATGTTGCAGGTTCAAGTCCTGCCATTGCCCTAATTTTTCTTTGTGTTGTTATTACAATTTTAATGTACTTGTACCCATTCGATTCGGGTAAAGGACCAAGTGCGTCAGCATGTACAGTATCAAAAGGAGTCGTGGGTTTCGTCCACGAGACTATGGGCTGTAGCGGCGCACGAGGCACCATTTTGTGAGTTAGGCATAAAATACAATGAGCTATGTATTTCTTGACAAATTGGCGCATATTTGGAAACCAAAAATGTTTTAATATTAGATCAAGTACCTTTTCAATATTAATATGCCCATGTTCGTCGTGAAATACACATAACAAACTGAGTCTAAAACCCTTTGGAACATAACACAATAGTCTCGACTGCTCACCGATAGGGTTATACTTATAATACAACAAATTATTTTTCTTTACATAGCGCGAACTATCTAACTGACCCTGATCGAGTTTTTCGAGCAAAGTGACAGTCTCATTGTCCGTGGCCTGTGCTACTTGAGCCCAGTTAAGAGGTATCTGTACCGCACAAAAATTAACTGGATTACGGCTTAGATAGTCGGCGTGTGGCATAAGCTGACCTTTTCGGTACTCTAGAGTGAAGTCGAAGTCCTGTAGGTACATCCACCAGCGTGCCACCCTAGGAAGGAGATCCTTTTTGTGCTGCGTCATTTTTAAGGCGTTGCAATCTGTGACTATTTTAAACTGTTTACCCACAAGGTAATGACGAAAGTGTTGCAAGGCCTTAACCACAGCGAGGGTCTCCAATTCATAGGAGTGGTACCTGGGTTCTGCACCTACTGTGACTTTGCTAAAGTACGCGACCGCGTGTTTACGTCCGTCTTTTCCAGTCTGCATTAAAACACTGCCGTAGCCTAACGCGCTGGCGTCCGTATGTACCTCGGTAGGCAGAGACGGGTCAAAAATTAGCAACGCAGGCTCATTAGTCAAAAATGAAATAACTTCTTGTCTTGCTCGCTCCTGTTCGTCACCCCAATGAAACTTCACATCTTTGCGAGTCAAAGAAGCGATGGGGGCCACTTTAGTAGCGTATCCTGGGATATACCTTCTAAAATAGCCGGCCAGGCCGAGGAACTGCCTCACTTGCTTCACGGTTTGAGGAACCGGAGCTTTAGCTAGCGCGTTTATTTTGTGTACGCTTGGCCGGACCTGACCTCCACTAATCGTCCTCCCAAGATATTCCACTTCAGTAGTAAGGAACGTGCATTTACGTAAATTGATTGAAAATCCCGCTTTCGTTAAAGTGTCTTAGACAGAATCAAGCAAAGACAAGCCGTCCTCTTTCGTATCGCTCAGTAACAAAACGTCATCTATATAGACAAGAACTTGACCTGCATCGATAAAAGGTCTTAGTGTATCGGATATGATCCGCTGGTAAACCACCGGCGCGTTAGCTAAACCATAGGGCATCTTTAGGTACTCAAAATGCCCTTCAGGAGTCACAAACGCGGTACGGTGTATAGAATCTTTGTTGATCTTAATCTGGTGAAAGCCAGTGACCATATATTTATAACATTATCGGGACTTTAGCGCGATAAAAATATATTGTTGATTTACCTCGACGTTTCGGCCATGTTTCAATGGCCGTGGTCACGAGTAGACTGAAGTGGAGGGTATTACTTCTGTTTAGCCGCGCGAGTTTTACGAACTACCCGCACTTTGTCTTGTTTATTTTCCACCGGCATATCACTACACCGACACACAATGCTCACAATGTCCGACGATTTATCCGAAGATATATCTCGACGCTTACACTTGCTGATTACAGGATTCCATGATGAAGAGAGTTTATATCCGTCTTCCCGGTTGAAATTTTTGTACTTTTTAATTTCAATCGCTTCACGTACTATTCTAGAATAATAATGTCGTTCTGTAGAGAGGATTTTAGGGTTATGAAGCTCAACCAGTGACCATATCCAGTACAGTGAAATATTTACACTTCCCGAGTCTATCTACATGATCTTCGATTAAAGGAAGAGGGTATCGATCCTTCACCGTTACGTTGTTCAGGGCCCGATAGTCAACAACCATTCTATCCGATCCGTCTTTCTTTTTTACCAGCAGAATCGGACTAGCATACGGCGATTCTGACTCGCGGATTATACCCTTTTCCTTTAAATCACTAATGATCTCTCGTACGCGCAGTTTTTCATCATACGATAATTTGTACGGTCGATAATTAACGGGTTCCTCACTAGTAAGCCGAATATGCATCTCGCCGGTATTCACGGTAGTGGTTGCCGTTCCACTGAGAAAGTACCCTGAGTACTTGTTTAAAACCAATGCTAAACGCATCTTCTCATCGTTACACAACGGCGTATTTATTAAATCGTGTTGCACAGTCGGTTCTCAACGTGTCACGTTATTTACAAACGAACTGTTCCTAATTATACGCTGCGACTCGCCCGTTTGAATGTAGGCGATGCCCTTTCTATTAAGTACATCTGTACCGATAAGCACTGGTACACTAAGGTAACCGCGGGGCACTACATGCAGATCTACCTCCAAAGTAACGTCACTAAATTCTATCGGCAAAGTAACGAAACAGTCGGACCGCATTTCTACCCCCCCTATGCCGCGCAATATCTGTGCACTCGAATTCGTGCGACACGAAAAATGCTTAACGAGATCATTTGAGATTAAAGAAATGCTAGAAACGCTATCAATCAACACGTCGGTAGGTACACCACTACTAACTGCCGTTACGACTTCACTATTTGTACGATCGCACGCTACTTCACGGCAAAAGTTGACGTTAGCTTTGTTTCGCGATTCGGAACGTTCTTTCGCAAAGCACTTATCATCGGTGTGACCTACCTTCTTACAAAATGTGCACACGACTTTGGGGGTATTCTTATTATTTGATTTGAGGGTAGTCGTAGATTTATTTTTACTTGCATCACTAGATTCGAACTTATTGCGCTTCGAACAAAATTTGCTTTTATGTCCGGTTTGATTACAGCTATAGCAACGTAAACGCGTGTCTGTATTTGTTGCGGGACGTTTACGGTCTCGCTGATCTCGCTCGGTAGATAAAGCGGACAAGTTATTACGTGTCTGGGTATTAGTCGGCGCGCTTGCACTTGAACGATTTGGTTTTACGTTGATTGATAAGAACTCCACAATTGTTTCTGGCGTTAATTTTGCATTCGTAGCAGCAGCACGTATATGCGGATCTTTTATGCCGCGTACAATTATAGCGCACAATAATTCATCACTCAATCCTTTTACAATGCGTAACCGTAATAACAATTTTCGTGCGTAGTCTGCATATGTGGAGTACTTATCGGATTTGTAGGGACACAGGATTGCTTAGCTTGCGTTATGAGTAACATGCGCCCGCTATGCAATCCAGAGCGTCAGTAGTCTCTCGCCGCTCATACCGACAACATGTACAAATTTTAAATAAATGGGTTTACACGGGAAGCAGTCGTTGTTTAATAAAGCACCTTAAAGAAGTGATACCCTAAAGTGGTGACCCCGACGTTTTATTGTAAGTTTTTTTGTTGTAACGCTATTCTTGTGTTTATTTTACTTTTTTATTGTAATATGTGTTTTTTTTGTGTTTTTGTACCTCATTTTTTTTTGTAAGGGGGGGGGGGCTGCTGTAGGGGCACAGGATTGCTTAGCTTGCGTTATGAGTAAGATGCACCCGCTATGCAATCCAGAGCGTCAGTAGTCTCTCGCCGCTCATACCGACAACATGTACAAATTTTAAATAAATGGGTTTACACGGGAAGCAGTCGTTGTTTAATAAAGCACCTTAAAGAAGTGATACCCTAAAGTGGTGACCCCGACGTTTTATTGTAAGTTTTTTTGTTGTAACGCTATTCTTGTGTTTATTTTACTTTTTTATTGTAATATGTGTTTTTTTTGTGTTTTTGTACCTCTTTTTTTTTTGTAAGGGGGGGGGGGCTGCTGTAGGGGCACAGGATTGCTTAGCTTGCGTTATGAGTAAGATGCACCCGCTATGCAATCCAGAGCGTCTGTAGTCTCTCGCCGCTCATACCGACAACATGTACAAATATTAAATAAATGGGTTTACACGGGAAGCAGTCGTTGTTTAATAAAGCACCTTAAAGAAGTGATACCCTAAAGATTCTTTGCACATTACATCAAAAAGTATATTCGCGACGTCAATGCAGCGTGGACAAAGGGATTTAAGTTCTAATTTGAAATTTGACCAAGTACGATCGTTGCTAGTCCACTCGCGCAACCAGAACCGTGCGTCGCCCTTTAAGGATAACCCCACACGGGCTAGGCACTCCTTTTCGTCCCACTGGTTCTGCGAGCACGCACGATCCACTTCGTCACACCATGCATAGGCGTCGTGAATGCTGGGATCGAAATCAGAAACATAATAACGGTTGGATCTCACCGGGTTAACGCATTTAAGTGCGTCAATGAGCCGCTCCGTGATATCCGTTGTTGCCGTCGATGATGCCGCGGAGCTGCTGGCGGCGCCTGGCGTGTTGGCAACGCTGTCGCGTCGTGGTGCGCTTGACGCGAGGGCCGGCACCGGAACAGCAGGGGCTCGCAGCGGCGGCGTGGTCGCGCCATCCGCGACAGCGGCCGCGCCTGCGGCAGGGGCCGGGGGCGGAGCCACGCTGGCGGGGGTGCCGGCGCGCTGCTCCAGCACCAGCAGGCGGTTGAGAAACGCGTCCATCGTAGCCGCTAGGCTATTGGTAGAAGAGGCAGGCGGAGACGCACGCTCTCGCGGTGAGGCACGTTTTTTACTCGACATTACGTTTACGTAGAAAGTTACGACAGAGTCAGAAATGGTATAAAGCGGCTATAAACAGCATCCGTATCCCACTTTTGATCTTAGGGATAGTAATTACTTTTTATTAAAAAAAAAACAATATTAAGCAAACACGAGATAATTATAATTCTCAAATTAACAATCAACAGTAAATAATGGATGATGGGGATGGATAGATGGCGCTGCCGTCATGTTAACATTGACTTCGCGATTATTAATCTTTAAAAATGGTAAATTCAGTTTTTTTTGCATAAAAATAGTGACATACAGTGACTAAATGTGAGACTCAAGTGTGACATTGTTATCTAAGCAAAAAGTATAACAGAAACATAATTACTGAAACTTTAAATTAGAGATCGTGTAAACAAATAACTGTGAAAGACTATTACTTTGCGGTACAATATGATAAAACCAATGACTTATCTACTATAGATTGTTTGTATTAAACCACCACAGTGTGCTTTTAAAATCCAAACTGCAAGAAAAGGAATATTTCCAAGACCGTTGAAATATTTAAAAATTCTAAAACGCGCTTGTACACGCTGCGTTGCGGCCATAGGATAGCGATCGGCCGCTTTGGACTACACTGCCATCTATCGGACAAACGAGGAAAATTTTGCTTACCGCCATCTATTGTGATTTGCTTTAACTAAGTGAAGACGTGGAGTCTTTAACTAAGGTTTTTGCTACTTAGTACTACTTCAAACCGTAGGAGGGCAGTAAATCCTACAGTCAATTTTATTGATGAGTCAAAGATAAATCCAATAAACAATTTGCACAGAGAAGGATCTCCTAACTCTAAATAATGCAGAGAGTTGTACGTGAAGATAGCACTGTCGACTGTAATAATTGAAAAGCAAAGGCTATTCAAATCATACAGTTGAGTTTTTGGCAAAACCGCGCTGCTGTTTACTACTATAAAGATGGACAGCATAATATGCTCAGGTTGCCTGAAAAAAATACCGGATAGATGTTTCTTAACTTGTGCAATCTGCACAAAAAGTTATGATTTAGACTGTAAATGTTTCAATCCAGCGATTTTACAACACGATGTCGCCTGATCGCAAAAAATCCTGGAAATGCCCATCCTGTCGCTGCCGGATGCCAAAAGGAGACAACACAAATACCCCCGTCCGTTCGAGAGACATAGTATCTACTGCTTCATACGAAGGTAATAATATTATTCTCAGGAAAAAACCAAAAGCAACGATTACTGACACGCCTGATTATGATGAAACGAGCTTACTGGGCAACACCATGCACGAGGAAATTCCACCTCCGTCTTCACCGAGCCTTCCAACTCAGCTGGCATCCTCAACATTACACCAAATTGAGAAACTGCTGGACAGAAAATTAGAAGATAATAAGCAAGCTCTTCTGAATGATTTAAAAATATTGCTTATCTCTGAAGTTACCAACGCAGTAGCAGAATTAAGGAATGAAATATTGCAAAATGTAGCAACTTTACATGTAGACCGAGATAAGCAAAAAAAAAGACATCCAACTTATAAACAACAACATACTCAAGCTTGAAACCGAAAACTCAAAACTACAAACTGAAATCAGTAACTTGAAAAAGCAAATATATATGTCAAACAACCCAACTATACCAAATACCCAAGAAAATAAAATCAATAAAAATGAGAACTGTAAAAAAATTGTGCTGCATGGACTTACCGGAGACTACTGGGAAAACCAAGACGAACTTTTTGATCGTGTAGTAAACATATTTCGTGAAATATTAAACGTGAATCTTGTAGAGTATATAGAAGATCTGACCAGAATTGGAAAAAAAGGCTATCGACGACCATTGGTGATAGAACTTCTCAGCAAAAAAGTCACAAAATACTTACTAAATAATAAAGACCACTTCAAAAACACTGACTTGTCTATTTCAGAATTTCTTGATGTAGAATCACTGAAAAACAGGAAAATCTTACGAGAATCTTTGTATAAAGCTAGGCATGAAGGACATCATGCTATTATAAGGGACAATAAATTGATAATTGACGGAAAACCATTCAATGTTTCAAATACTAGCCAAATGCTGCCCATGCTAGCGAAGTCAGCGCCGTTAGCGCCGCCAGCGCCGCCAGCGCCGTTAGCGCCGCCGGCGCCGCCAGCGCCGTCAGCGCCATCAGTGCCGACAGCACCATCGACAAAACCCCTAGAAATTCCGACAATGACAGAAAAATGTCTTAATACTGACGCGAAACACAGTAATAAACAAAAAGCAAAACAGTTTTTTCGTCAACAACCTAAAAATTATGTATCAAAACCTGCAGAGTTTTAGAGGGAAAACTCATTTAGTTGAAGAACTCGCAGAAGAATTAAATCTTCAAGCACTTTGTTTCACAGAAACATGGATTACTACGAGAAAAATAGACTTACTGAAATTAAATGGATTCAATTTGGCTTCTAACTACTACAGAGTAAACTATGAAGGCGGGGGCGTCAGTATATTTCTAAGCGAAAACATTGACTTTATTGAACGAAATGATATAGCGAATATGAGTGTAGAGTATATATTTGAGATTTGTGCCGCTGAAATTGTAAACTTAAATACATTGTTAATTGTTGTGTATTGGCCGAAACGAAATAGAGAATACCAAACTTTTTATGATGCTTTAGAAAAACTCTTGCAACATCTTATACGTCTAGATAATCGGAAAAATATAATAATCGGCGGAGACTTCAATATAAATGCTCTTGATAAAACTAAACTTACTCGCAGTGTAATTAATCTCAAGAAAAGTCACAATTTTCATCAACATATAAAAGAGGCCACGCGAATCACTAAATCCTCAGCCACGTGTATTGATCTGCTATTTACCAATTTCAATGACAATGAAATGACCATTTCGGTAAATGAATACGGCCTCTCAGATCATAAAGGCATTCTTATGAATATACCTACTATAAATACTCAACATGGAGTCTGGTCTGCTAAAAAAAGATTGTTTAATAAAACTAAAATTAACTACTATAAAAAAGAATTACAAGACATTGATTGGAACAAAATTATTTTATCTAAAAATAATGTAAATGAAAACTATAACAATTTTTCGCAACTACTTCTAAACAAATTGAATGAAATCATACCTAAAAAAACTGTAAACATACGAAATAATATAAAAAAGACATGGTTAACAAACGGTTTAAAAATATCCTGTAAACATAAACGGCAACTAAAAATACTAGTTTCACAAACGAGCCACCCTGTATTAAATAACTACTACAAAATGTTTAAAAAGCTACTAAAAAGCGCGGTAAAAAAATCCAAAAAACTACTAAATATTAAAAAAATGGTAACGTCAGATAACTTAGTTAAAGCAATGTGGCAAATAATAAAAACAAACACTAGCAAAATTACAAAAAAAAATCACAAAAATACTTCACTAGTGGTTAATAATACTCTTGTTGAAAACCCTTTTATAGTTGCCAACACATTCAATAATTATTTTGCATCTCTGGGGAATATTGATGGGAACCTTAGGTTACCAAATCACTTGACTGGCCAGTCTGTCATTAACCCTACTGAAAACTCTTTCTATTTAAGTCCTGTAACTGAACGTGAAGTTTATACCATAATAAGAAAACTAAAAAATAAAAAAAGCTGTGGTCATGATGAGCTTCCGCCATTTCTAATAAAACAATGTGCCCAAGAACTAACTATCCCACTTACAGCTTTGATTAATCAATCATTCAGTGAAGGTGTTATGCCCGACTCTCTCAAACTGTCAACGATCAAGCCAATACATAAAAAAGGTGAAAAAACCAATCCTGCCCAATTTCGCCCCATAGCCCTTTTAAGTACTTTTGCTAAATTATTTGAAACCGCCATGTCAAACCGATTACATTGTTTTTGTGAAAAATATAACATATTTAATGATAATCAAAACGGTTTTAGAACAAATAGATCCACAGTACTAGCTCTTTACAAATATATACAAGAAATCTTAAATATAATTAACAATAAGGACTACGCAATAGGGATTTTACTTGATATGAGTAAAGTCATACGACAGAGTATCCTATAAAATCTTGTTAAACAAATTATATGGTATCGGCGTAAGAGGCATAGCATACAAATGGTTTGAGTCATACTTGTCAAGCCGAAAACAATTTGTACAGATAGAATATTATAATCCACAAACCAAAATAATACAAAATATAAAATCTGATGAAAAAGCAATTTTAGGATCTATCCCACAAGGCAGTGTACTTGGCTGTATTTTGTTTCTACTGTATATAAATGACTTACCCAAAGAACTAGATATTCCCTGTATCCTCTTTGCAGATGATATATCAATTGTATTTCCATATTCTAATTCGGATAATAATCTAAACCCCTACTTAAATTCTATAATTCATCAAGTAACACAGTGGCTTAATATTCATAGCCTAAAAGTAAACTTCAGCAAAACAAAAATTATGCAGTTCAAACCATATCAAAAAAGCAGCCTTGCTATAGATTTCTTATACCTAAACACAGCAATTGAAACTGTAAATTCGTGCAACCTTCTTGGCCTTCAAATTGACTCTCACATAAATTGGAAATCGCATATCCAAAAGATAACTAATAAACTGTCCAGATTTACTTATGCCTTACTGGAATTAAAAAAATGTACAGACTTGGAGACCTGTAAATGCGCATATTACGCATATGCTCATGCATGGCTACGCTATGGGATTATTTTGTGGGGCAATAGTACAGATGTCCAAGATTTATTTATACTGCAAAATAAATGTATACGAATCTTAGTAAACATAAGACAAGCAGACAGTTGCAGACTCTATTTTAAAAAACGTAACATTTTAACATTAACTTCATTATATATTATCGAATCATGTAAATTCTTTAGAAAATATAAGTAGTAGGGATTCGCCGGTTCTGGATCACTTTTTTGTTGCTCAAAATGGCGGCTTGGGGGGCAACGATTTCAAAAAAAAAAGGTCAACACCCCATTTAAAGCGATTGGACGGGGTCTCATCACGCTCCGCCCACTCTTTCTGGTATATATGTACTTCCATTGCAACATAATAGCAACACCTAATCACATAGTCATAAAAGGATAGAGACCCTTTCCTTTGTTTCCGACTCACCCTTTGTTACGTTCAACTTCTTACCTGCGACCACTCGGGGGTACCTGATCGCCCGCCACGCTCCGTGCAAAAAATACCATGTGTTTTCGTAATTCCACTTTCTATTCATTGTTCTATCAGCACATAAATATCCTATCGCATTATTCGCAGTACACTTTTATTCGTTACCTAAAACTTTTAGGACTATCATAAATCTAACCTAACCTAACCTACGTTTTGGAGAAATTCAAACCTAACCTAACCTACATTTTGGACAAATTCAAGCCTAACCTAACCTAGGTTTTGGAGAAATTCGTAAGCCATAACTTTCAGGACTATTTTAAATCTAACCTAACCTAACCTACGTTTTAGAGAAATTCGTAAGCCATAACTTTCAGGACTATCTTAAATCTAACCTAACCTACGTTTTGGAGAATATTGTCACGCTATATAGTACTTGGTTTGTACTTTTGATTCGCAACTCGATGTTTCGTGGACATATCTTTTGACAAATTCTTATTTTGCAAACTACTTATTTAATTCTGAATCCATAACTTTCAGGACTATCATAAATCTAACCTAACCTAACCTACGTCTTGGAGAATATTGTTACGCTAAATAGTAAATGGTTTCAGTTAAAAACAAGAATTTTGTTGCTTTATTGCTTTTCACTTCTAATCTCCTTAGAAATACTAGTTTTAACGTGTTTGTTACGCAATTCGATTATTTAAACACTAGTCAAAACTTGTAGGATTGCACTATGCACAAAGGATATTAAGAACGCAGCCTTGTGTTTCGCTTACACAGTAGGTGCTATCCTACATTTTGTGGACATATTATATAGCCAAAGTTTATATTATGAATATACATATAGATAGAGAGTTTACATAATACAGTAAACGGTTTCAGTAGCTTTATTGTTTTCTTTGTATCAAACGCACCACGATCTTTTATTATTCAATTACTTAACATCAACACACTATGCAAAGAGAGCTTTTTGAAAAAACAGCTAGTTTGAACGTGTTCACTAGTCGAACCGTTTATTTACCTGACCGTCGTCAATAAGAGGAGCGTTATGTTTTTTTGAGTGTATGTCTTTGAAGATACTGGTTTAAACCTGTTGAACTGCACTACGCATAAAGGACCTCAAGAACGCGGACGACATAGTATAATTGCTTTATTGTTGTCTTTGTATCAAAAGAACCGCCGCTGTCTTTTGTTCTTCAACAAACCGCGTCTGGAGAATACGAGTTTATACCTGTTCACTAAGCGAAGCCCTTCTTTAAAAAAATACGTGTCCCAACTTGTAGGGATTGCGCTGGGTATAAAAGCCCGCCATCACATCTCGACTTCATTGCGCCCCAAACAATTCTCCGAGCAAGATCTTCGAGTAGAGTCGTGAGTCGTGAAGTGTAAAGAGTTAAGTGCAAGGTTGCTGAAAGCAGTGTTTCGTTACTGAAATGGATGTAAGTATGTAGTCATAATTTAATGTGTGCCCACTTATTTCAGATTTTGATTGATTGTAACATAACCTTCATCTATTTTTGTGTTTACCATGTAAATCTACTTTGAAGGACCGTTTGAATAATGTTTTAATATTGTTACAAGAAAACACATTTAAAAATTATTATTATCCCGACGACGAAGCAAGTGATGAAGAAGGAACGTTGGCCTATAAAGTCAAAAAAGCTATTGCTAACACTAACAAGAGGCCTAATAACAGCATAGATGGCTTCTTTGAAAAACGGAAGAAAAGGAAAGTTGCAGTAAAGTCGTCGAGCGTCAGCCAAGCCAGTGCGGAAGGCGTGGCTTTTATAAAGTCCAATAAAGACGATGCATCATACGCCTCACATCTTATAAAAATTGAGGTGTATGATGCGCGGAAAATAAAAAATGTTCCGCCATCGGAGCATTGGAAACATGCGGAAGTGCGTGTTAAATACTACGCTTACTCCGAAGAGGACGCTCACGTGGAATCCACAAGAGATGTGATTTACCAAATCACCAAACAGTTAGCGGACAAAAGTGATTGTGTCAATTACGTTATAGACAATACAAAATTAGTGTAAAAGTAGTTTTAAGATCTTAATTTGTTCCTTTTATCTTTTTTTACTCGATTGTTTGTTTAATTGCTTTATAACTCGTACCGAACATTTTTCTTTGTATAGCGAACACCTTTTGTATTCTAAGCTTCCTTTCTAGTTATTTTTTTTTTCCGACAAAGAGTCATTGTCTTTCAAATTAGATAAGTAACACAAGTTCCAAGCGCCGATGTTCATAGTATAAATAGACCATAGCCTTGACTTTGAATAAAGTTTTGATGAATACCATGTTTTCATTTTTATGTTTTATTCAAAAATACACTTCCCTTGACAAAAATGTAGACTTAACTTAGAACAATAAAAGAGTTTGTTTTATATTTAATTGTTTATTTCAAAAAAATAGACTTAAACATATTTCTTACAATTAGATCGTTACATAGAGAACTCTCAGTAAACAAATTTACCAAGTCACACATAGTTTTTCCTTTAATCTTAAAATACAGATAGACTAAACAATATTCCCCGCAGACCGAGGTAAAAGGATTTTGAAATGAGTTGTGGTTATAAACCCATCTCCTGGAATTTCTTTTCAAAAATAGCTTATGACTACCTGTAGGTTTTCGACCAAATGAGTCAAAATATTCACCAATGCCATTAATATCAATGTGTGTATAGCTATCCAGTGAGACCCCGGTTTTGAGTCGGGATCTAAATTGCTTATAATAAACAAACTGGAACAAATTACCTTGCTACTCCGCGAAACCAGTGCCGGGCTCGTGCAAAATAGCTGCGTCTGTGCGACACATATATGTTCATGCAAAAACCCACCCTCCTCCGCTTCCACACGAAACAACATATATCACACAGACTCAACTACACACCACCACCACTAAACACTAAAACTACACGATCGACGCGCGTTTCGCCTCTATACGAGGCATCATCAAGATCAAAGAAACAGTACGACCGTTCGCTACTTGAACGAATGGCGTACTGACAAACTAAAACATTTTTCTTTAATCCCGCCTACCGCCAACATTTTTGCACAACTACCCTTATTATTTTTCTCAAAGCCTACCCTCAAAATTTAAAAATAAAACAAAAGTACACCCGTATATTGTCACAAACTACCCACATAATTTATCTCAATCTCAGCTACCCCCATTGTTAAAGACAGAATTTAAGCATACCCGCAATAAAGGAGAAGAAGGAAAATTAACCTGTTCATTGACAATGGATCCCGCGTTGTTGTACCTAACTATTTCCAAATGCTCCAAAACATTCAGACGAAATCCCTTTTTGCAAAAGTGTAATATTTCATAAGAATGAGCATCTGATAATGTATGATCTGTGTCTATCAAATGTTTTGCAAAATTGGACTTCTCTGCGTGCTTATGCCTATAAAATGAAACATGCTCCTTATATCTAATATTAAAACTACGACCGGTTTGTCCTATATAAACGCTACGACAATCGTCACAAGTTGCTTAGTTTGTTGTGTAAAATCTGCATTAAGAATGAAATTTACTTTTACGACAGTTTGTTCTGCTATGGATCGTTCTAGTAATTTAAACACTTTTCCCTTGACATTATGCAAAAATAATTCTGGTGTTTCAAATGCATTGGTAGTAACGGAATCAGGTAAAATTCTGTAAGTAACTATTCTATTCCCGAACGCGCTTTCAATTAACTGAACGTTTGTAAATTCCTTGTCAGAACTTATCACGTTGTTTTTATGAGTATTACTTTTCAAGTGGTTGGAATAATATTTTCTAGATACTGACACGTGACACACAGGACATTCAACTTTGTGATTACTTTCTGTACTCACGTTTTGGTATCCAACTGATACTGTTGACGTTGCCACAGCAGCGTAGCTAGTTGAATTGTTCAAAGGTTTTTTTTTCTTTGTTGGTGGTTCGGCAGTCACAGTTGACATTGCTGATCTTTATTTATTTATTCCTTCTCGGCCAACTTGTAAAGATCTGCAAAAATAAAACAATTATTAATATTACAAGTTATTAACAATTATAACATAAACAAAAACACCTAAAAGTTTAATACTGACTCATTTCTCGTCTACAATTTAAGCAATATGCTTGCATTGGCAGTACACCATCAATTTCATCGGATGTGTCAAATTGATGAGTATGTATGATGTGTCCACTGCATGGTGTGAAATATGGCATAATCTCGGTATCCTCTAACCGCGAAACTGGTAAAACCTTTTTTAAATACCATAATCGTATCAAATTATGGAATTTGGACAAGATCAAAGATTTATCTAGGCTTGTAATTTCACTTTGAGATAGATCCAAATTGAAATACATCTTAAATAGAACTACTCCTATGCCGTCGCGAGAAAAGTAACAAATCATTTGAAGCAACTGGCATTCGGTTTAAATACCTTAAAATCCACCCCTACCAGCTACAACTAGCAAAAAACGAGTTGAAACATGTTTCGGTAGGATGGGTATCCATTACAATGACACAATATAACAAAGGTAACTATTAGCATCAAATGAGTTGAAGCATGATTCAGTAGGATGGATATCTATGACAATAGCACAATTATAACAAAAGCAGAATTATAACAAAGGTAAGTAACCTACGTTTTAAAATATTCTTGTTCCACTTTTTCGCAGAGTTCGTATAGCCTTTCGTCTTCAGTAAGCTGTTCAAGTTGTTGGTCGAAGAAGTTGCAGCTCTGTCCGTCCATTATTACGTCTTCGTTAGAATGTGTTTTTTTAAGCGGGCTATGGTCTATTTATACTATGAACATCGGCGCTTGGAACTTGTGTTACTTATCTAATTTGAAAGACAATGACTCTTTGTCGGAAAAAAAAAAAAACTAGAAAGGAAGCTTAGAATATAAAAGGTGTTCGCTATACAAAGAAAAATGTTCGGTACGAGTTATAAAGCAATCAAACAAACAATCGAGTTAAAAAAGATAAAAGGAACAAATTAAGATCTTAACACTACTTTTACACTAATTTTGTATTGTCTATAACGTAATTATCATTTGGAAAGACAGCGACTACATCCGGGAGAGGTTTGTGAGCTAATAGATTTAACAACTATCTGTATGAAACAAAATTATTTTAGGTTTAATGGACAATATTATTTACAAGGTGATGGGTTGGCTATGGGTTCTCCTCTCAGTCCGCTAATGGCAGATATTTTTATGGATAGTTTTGAGACTCAGTACATAGTGGGAAATACAAATTTGTTATATTATTATAGGTATGTAGATGATTTGATTTTATGCTGGAGGGGTAGTATGAGACAATTGGATTTATTTGTGAGTAGTCTTAATAACAAACATCCGAAAATAAATTTTAAGAAGGAATTAGAACAGAATAATTCACTTAACTTCTTAGACTTGACTATAACTAAGGTAAATAATAAGCATCAGTTCCACATTTATCGTAAGCCTACGCAGACCGATACAGTTATTCCAGCTTCTTCTAATCACCCTTGGCAACATAAACTGGCTGCTTTCCATTGTTACATACATAGATTGTTAACAGTACCTCTTTCTAGGGAAGATTTTGATTTAGAGTTGAAGACCATACACATGATTGCAAATTCAAATGGCTACACTGAGACAATGGTAAATAGTCTGGTTAAAAAGAAACAGAGGCATATAGCTGATAGCATGTTATATAGCGGCCCGTCTACTGAACATACTAACGAATATAAAGCAAGTATTAATTACGTTGGCCCTTTGTCAGATAAAATTTATAATATTTTAAAATCAAAGGAAATAAATGTTGCTTTTAAGACTAATAATTCTTTGTATTCTAGACTATGTAATGGTAAGGATAAAGTAGAAAGAGGGAGTAGATCAGGAGTATATAAGCTCACTTGTGACGATTGTCGTAGCGTTTATATAGGACAAACCGGTCGTAGTTTTAATATTAGATATAAGGAGCATGTTTCATTTTATAGGCATAAGCACGCAGAGAAGTCCAATTTTGCAAAACATTTGATAGACACAGATCATACATTATCAGATGCTCATTCTTATGAAATATTACACTTTTGCAAAAAGGGATTTCGTCTGAATGTTTTGGAGCATTTGGAAATAGTTAGGTACAACAACGCGGGATCCATTGTCAATGAACAGGTTAATTTTCCTTCTTCTCCTTTATTGCGGGTATGCTTAAATTCTGTCTTTAACAATGGGGGTAGCTGAGATTGAGATAAATTATGTGGGTAGTTTGTGACAATATACGGGTGTACTTTTGTTTTATTTTTAAATTTTGAGGGTAGGCTTTGAGAAAAATAATAAGGGTAGTTGTGCAAAAATGTTGGCGGTAGGCGGGATTAAAGAAAAATGTTTTAGTTTGTCAGTACGCCATTCGTTCAAGTAGCGAACGGTCGTACTGTTTCTTTGATCTTGATGATGCCTCGTATAGAGGCGAAACGCGCGTCGATCGTGTAGTTTTAGTGTTTAGTGGTGGTGGTGTGTAGTTGAGTCTGTGTGATATATGTTGTTTCGTGTGGAAGCGGAGGAGGGTGGGTTTTTGCATGAACATATATGTGTCGCACAGACGCAGCTATTTTGCACGAGCCCGGCACTGGTTTCGCGGAGTAGCAAGGTAATTTGTTCCAGTTTGTTTATTATAAGCAATTTAGATCCCGACTCAAAACCGGGGTCTCACTGGATAGCTATACACACATTGATATTAATGGCATTGGTGAATATTTTGACTCATTTGGTCGAAAACCTACAGGTAGTCATAAGCTATTTTTGAAAAGAAATTCCAGGAGATGGGTTTATAACCACAACTCATTTCAAAATCCTTTTACCTCGGTCTGCGGGGAATATTGTTTAGTCTATCTGTATTTTAAGATTAAAGGAAAAACTATGTGTGACTTGGTAAATTTGTTTACTGAGAGTTCTCTATGTAACGATCTAATTGTAAGAAATATGTTTAAGTCTATTTTTTTGAAATAAACAATTAAATATAAAACAAACTCTTTTATTGTTCTAAGTTAAGTCTACATTTTTGTCAAGGGAAGTGTATTTTTGAATAAAACATAAAAATGAAAACATGGTATTCATCAAAACTTTATTCAAAGTCAAGGCTATGGTCTATTTATACTATGAACATCGGCGCTTGGAACTTGTGTTACTTATCTAATTTGAAAGACAATGACTCTTTGTCGGAAAAAAAAAATAACTAGAAAGGAAGCTTAGAATACAAAAGGTGTTCGCTATACAAAGAAAAATGTTCGGTACGAGTTATAAAGCAATTAAACAAACAATCGAGTAAAAAAAGATAAAAGGAACAAATTAAGATCTTAAAACTACTTTTACACTAATTTTGTATTGTCTATAACGTAATTGACACAATCACTTTTGTCCGCTAACTGTTTGGTGATTTGGTAAATCACATCTCTTGTGGATTCCACGTGAGCGTCCTCTTCGGAGTAAGCGTAGTATTTAACACGCACTTCCGCATGTTTCCAATGCTCCGATGGCGGAACATTTTTTATTTTCCGCGCATCATACACCTCAATTTTTATAAGATGTGAGGCGTATGATGCATCGTCTTTATTGGACTTTATAAAAGCCACGCCTTCCGCACTGGCTTGGCTGACGCTCGACGACTTTACTGCAACTTTCCTTTTCTTCCGTTTTTCAAAGAAGCCATCTATGCTGTTATTAGGCCTCTTGTTAGTGTTAGCAATAGCTTTTTTGACTTTATAGGCCAACGTTCCTTCTTCATCACTTGCTTCGTCGTCGGGATAATAATAATTTTTAAATGTGTTTTCTTGTAACAATATTAAAACATTATTCAAACGGTCCTTCAAAGTAGATTTACATGGTAAACACAAAAATAGATGAAGGTTATGTTACAATCAATCAAAATCTGAAATAAGTGGGCACACATTAAATTATGACTACATACTTACATCCATTTCAGTAACGAAACACTGCTTTCAGCAACCTTGCACTTAACTCTTTACACTTCACGACTCACGACTCTACTCGAAGATCTTGCTCGGAGAATTGTTTGGGGCGCAATGAAGTCGAGATGTGATGGCGGGCTTTTATACCCAGCGCAATCCCTACAAGTTGGGACACGTATTTTTTTAAAGAAGGGCTTCGCTTAGTGAACAGGTATAAACTCGTATTCTCCAGACGCGGTTTGTTGAAGAACAAAAGACAGCGGCGGTTCTTTTGATACAAAGACAACAATAAAGCAATTATACTATGTCGTCCGCGTTCTTGAGGTCCTTTATGCGTAGTGCAGTTCAACAGGTTTAAACCAGTATCTTCAAAGACATACACTCAAAAAAACATAACGCTCCTCTTATTGACGACGGTCAGGTAAATAAACGGTTCGACTAGTGAACACGTTCAAACTAGCTGTTTTTTCAAAAAGCTCTCTTTGCATAGTGTGTTGATGTTAAGTAATTGAATAATAAAAGATCGTGGTGCGTTTGATACAAAGAAAACAATAAAGCTACTGAAACCGTTTACTGTATTATGTAAACTCTCTATCTATATGTATATTCATAATATAAACTTTGGCTATATAATATGTCCACAAAATGTAGGATAGTACCTACTGTGTAAGCGAAACACAAGGCTGCGTTCTTAATATCCTTTGTGCATAGTGCAATCCTACAAGTTTTGACTAGTGTTTAAATAATCGAATTGCGTAACAAACACGTTAAAACTAGTATTTCTAAGGAGATTAGAAGTGAAAAGCAATAAAGAAACAAAATTCTTGTTTTTAACTGAAACCATTTACTATTCAGCGTAACAATATTCTCCAAGACGTAGGTTAGGTTAGGTTAGATTTATGATAGTCCTGAAAGTTATGGATTCAGAATTAAATAAGTAGTTTGCAAAATAAGAATTTGTCAAAAGATATGTCCACGAAACATCGAGTTGCGAATCAAAAGTACAAACCAAGTACTATATAGCGTGACAATATTCTCCAAAACGTAGGTTAGGTTAGATTTAAGATAGTCCTGAAAGTTATGGCTTACGAATTTCTCCAAAACCTAGGTTAGGTTAGGCTTGAATTTGTCCAAAATGTAGGTTAGGTTAGGTTTGAATTTCTCCAAAACGTAGGTTAGGTTAGGTTAGATTTATGATAGTCCTAAAAGTTTTAGGTTACGAATAAAAGTGTACTGCGAATAATGCGACAGGATATTTATGTGCTGATAGAACAATGAATAGAAAGTGGAATTACGAAAACACATGGTATTTTTTGCACGGAGCAAGGCGGGCGATCAGGTACCCCCGAGTGGTCGCAGGTAAGAAGTTGAACGTAACAAAGGGTGAGTCGGAAACAAAGGAAAGGGTCTCTATCCTTTTATGACTATGTGATTAGGTGTTGCTATTATGTTGCAATGGAAGTACATATATACCAGAAAGAGTGGGCGGAGCGTGATGAGACCCCGTCCAATCGCTTTAAATGGGGTGTTGACCTTTTTTTTTTGAAATCGTTGCCCCCCAAGCCGCCATTTTGAGCAACAAAAAAGTGATCCAGAACCGGCGAATCCCTACTACTAATATAACCATTTATTCCCAAAACCAAAAGAAAATCATCACTTAAGCCTAAGACCAAGAAACAAAATGCCCATACCTTTCCACAAATAAAAAATGTTTAGCTCTGGTCCTTACATAATGTGCATGATATTTGGTTAGAGGGAACTAATTCATTAAACCAGTTTCTTTTACTATCGTTTTCAGAGGGTAAGTTTGTACATACATGAAAACAGTCATGTTTTTGATGTTTCTGCAAATTTTCATGTGAAGTGAAATAAATTAAACAACCATCACATAAGTGGATTGCATGCTCTGACGTCGTCATTTGTTTTGATACTAATCGCGATAGACTTTTTATGTAACAATAATGACCCTTAGTACCGTGATTCAAATACAGCAAGTTTAAATGGATAGTTTTCCTACTTTTCGTTAAGTGTAACGGACCAATAACTTTATTTTGCTTGCTTTTCGAATCGTACTCCAAGCCAAAAACATTAATGCTTAGATCATTCATTTTCTCGAATTTATGAATATCGTTTATTTTTATTGGGAAGGAAAGATTTTCAAATTTCAATTTATTTCTGTGCAATTTGTACGACGAGACCCTGTTAGAGTTGTTGTTTGGCTCATATAAACCTGACAGTATAGCCCAACGAAAGCATTCATGGTCTTTGTTTTTAACGTTGATAACTCCTTTTTTGTTTTTTATATCCAATGGTAAGTTTATGTAAGATGAACCACGCAAAGGATTGAATTTATTGATATTCATGTCTAAATATTTAATTTTAACTAAACTCCATCCGCTGTCTTTTTTTTCAAAATTGGTTACTTTGTTAACAATTTCAGTTAAAAGTGATGCATAAATATCATCTGTGGCGTCCCCCTTGCAAACGACGTAATTTAACGATTGAAAGTCAAAAATATTATTAAGTTGCTTAGTTTGTTGTGTAAAATCTGCATTAAGAATGAAATTTACTTTTACGATAATTTGTTCTGCTATGGATCGTTCTAGTAATTTAAACACTTTCCCCTTGACATTATGCAAAAATAATTCTGGTGTTTCAAATGCATTGGTAGTAACGGAATCAGGTAAAATTCTGTAAGTAACTATTCTATTCCCGAACGCGCTTTCAATTAACTGAACGTTTGTAAATTCCTTGTCAGAACTTATCACGTTGTTTTTATGAGTATTACTTTTTAAGTGGTTGGAATAATATTTTCTAGATACTGACACGTGACACACAGGACATTCAATTTTGTGATTACTTTCTGTACTCACGTTTTGGTGTCCAACCGATACTGTTGACGTTGCCACAGCAGCGTAGTTAGTTGAATTGTTCAAAGGTTTTTTTTTCTTTGTTGGTGGTTCGGCAGTCACAGTTGACATTGCTGATCTTTATTTATTTATTCCTCCTCGGCCAACTTGTAAAGATCTGCAAAAATAAAACAATTATTAATATTACAAGTTATTGACAATTATAACATAAACAAAAACACCTAAAAGTTTAATACTGACTCATTTCTCGTCTACAATTTAAGCAATATGCTTGCATTGGCAGTACACCATCAATTTCATCGGATGTGTCAGATTGATGAGTATGTATGATGTGTCCACTGCATGGTGTGAAATATGGCATAATCTCGGTATCCTCTAACCACGAAACTGGTAAAACCTTTTTTAAATACCATAATCGTAGCAAATTATGGAATTTGGACAAGATCAAAGATTTATCTAGGCTTGTAATTTCACTTTGAGATAGATCCAAATTGAAATACATCTTAAATAGAACTAGTCCTATGCCGCCGCGAGAAAAGTAACAAATGATTTGAAGCAACTGGCATTCGGTTTAAATACCTTAAAATCCACCCCTACCAGCTACAACTAGCAAAAAACGAGTTGAAACATGTTTCGGTAGGATGGGTATCCATTACAATGACACAATATAACAAAGGTAACTATTAGCATCAAATGAGTTGAAGCATGATTCAGTAGGATGGATATCTATGACAATAGCACAATTATAACAAAAGCAGAATTATAACAAAGGTAAGTAACCTACGTTTTAAAATATTCTTGTTCCGCTTTTTCGCAGAGTTTGTATAGCCTTTCGTCTTCAGTAAGCTGTTCAAGTTGTTGGTCGAAGAAGTTGCAGGTCTGTCCGTCCATTATTACGTCTTCGTTAGAATGTGTTTTTTTTAAGCGGGCTATGGTCTATTTATACTATGAACATCGGCGCTTGGAACTTGTGTTACTTATCTAATATGAAAGACAATGACTCTTTGTCGGAAAAAAATAACTAGAAAGGAAGCTTAGAATATAAAAGGTGTTCGCTATACAAAGAAAAATGTTCGGTACGAGTTATAAAGCAATTAAACAAACAATCGAGTAAAAAAAGATAAAAGGAACAAATTATGATCTTAAAACTACTTTTACACTTATTTTGTATTGTCTATAACGTAATTGACACAATCACTTTTGTCCGCTAACTGTTTGGTGATTTGGTAAATCACATCTCTTGTGGATTCCACGTGAGCGTCCTCTTCGGAGTAAGCGTAGTATTTAACACGCACTTCCGCATGTTTCCAATGCTCCGTTGGCGGCACGGTGTTTTCACTGCCATACAGCCACATACGGCACATTGGATTTAAAAAAGTAAGTGATATTTGGCCGGGAACTGGTAGATGGCGCTGTACGAGCAAAATCAGCGAACAGAATTAGAATGGCAGAAAGGGTCCGAAAATGTTTTGACATTTTACGTTTCGTTTCATGCAGTTTCCTTTAGTTCACTACAACTTTATTGTATCTTGTACTCTCATATGTTAGAACGACAATTGCTTTAACTATGTTATAATAACAATGTTTACAAGATGTTATAATTTTAAATTAATTTGTATTTTTTGACGTCATAAGTCGTTGTCGTCATTGAATACTACACTCGCAGAAAGACACCTGTTTATGCGTGTTTTCTAGATCTTTCCAAGGCCTTCGATCTTGTTAACTATGATCTACTTTGGAATAAGCTTGACGAAGTGCATTTTCCTAAGGAGCTCACGCGCATTTTCAGGTATGCGGGCCAGCGGAGTTGTGTTCGCTGGGGTAGTATAATGTCTGATGAGTACGGTCTGGAATGCGGGGTGCGGCAGGGGGGACTTACCTCACCTAAACTTTTCAATTTGTATATCGATGCCTTGATCGGCGGGCTTAGCAGTGCACGTGTCGGCTGTCATATAGATAGGGTTTGTTTTAATAACATAAGCTACGCCGACGACACGGTACTGCTGAGCCCGTCGGTTGGTGGTCTAAGATTGCTTATTGAGAAGTGTGAGTCATATGCCCTGACGCACAATCTAAAATATAATATTAATAAGAGCGAGTATATGATTTTTAAAGCGGGAAGCAAGTGCCCATCAAACATTCCACCCATTCGTTTGAATGGCGAGCAGCTGAAAAGGGTTTACTCATTCAAATATCTTGGGCACTTGGTAACCGACGATTTGCGCGATGACGCTGACATCGAGAGGGAGCGGAGGGCCTTGGCCGTCAGGTCCAATATGATAGCTCGCAGGTTCAGCCGGTGTACGGCGCAAGTTAAAATTGCGTTGTTTCGAGCGTTCTGTACATCGCTCTACACCTGCAGCTTGTGGACGAGGTACACGCAACGGGCTATAAACGCCATGCGTGTACAGTATAATGACGCGTTCAGGGTACTGTTGCGGCTGCCTCGGTACTGCAGTGCGTCGGGCATGTTCGCGGATGCGCACGTGGACGGCTTCCACGCGACGCTGCGCCGGCGCTGCGCCGCGACGCTCCGCAGAGTGCGCGACAGCCGCCACAGTCTCCTGGCCGTCGTGGCCGATAGATGGGACAGTGGCCTGGTGAGGCACTGGTCCTCTCTACATTTAAGTTTAGTGCCTAAGATAGTTATTTAAGTTTTAACCTTAGTTAAAAGTAATTTTTTGCTTTTGTTTTTTGTTTTCTTTTCTTTCTTTATAACTAACAAATTATGGACAAAATGGTCTGAAATAAATGCATTTATTTTTTATTTATTTTTTTATTTTTTATAAGTTAGAATTTATAAATTGTTAAATTAAACTTTTAGAGTATAATGGAATACAAGTTTCTGACGTTTATTTCTCCATTCCATTATAAATTTGACATCTTCTTGCTTTCGTGGTAACTGATGGTGCATTTCCATGATTAACTCTGCTCTTACTGATTTTTTACGACAATTCGCTCCCCTTTCGGCTCCGAAGACCCTGCTTTCTCTTAATGAAATCTCTTTCTATTAAAATGAGTTGAAAAGAGAATTACGATTGTATAACAAGTTATTATGAACAGTGGCCTGTTTAGTTGACTTATTGGATGCAACATTTTTATTACATTCGTCTGGAATAAGTATATTAAATTCGAATTGAGTTCATAATATACATATTCCAAGACAAATGTAGTAAAAATGTTATATCTAGCAAAAATATTACAGCCGAGTGAGCGTATGACTTATAGGTATAACTATACATATATATGTTGTATTTTATGTTAGTTATGTGTATACATATATATTGAATGATATTACTTGGCCTAGTAACAATAGATTGCGCTTTAATCGAAAATCTTGACTGACAACTCTATTTCTTATAGTTCCATGTACTCTATGGTTGGCGGAACATTTTTTATTTTCCGCGCATCATACACCTCAATTTTTATAAGATGTGAGGCGTATGATGCATCGTCTTTATTGGACTTTATAAAAGCCACGCCTTCCGCAGTGGCTTGGCTGACGCTCGACGACTTTACTGCAACTTTCCTTTTCTTCCGTTTTTCAAAAAAGCCATCTATGCTGTTATTAGGCCTCTTGTTAGTGTTAGCAATAGCTTTTTTGACTTTATAGGCCAACGTTCCTTCTTCATCACTTGCTTCGTCGTCGGGATAATAATAATTTTTAAATGTGTTTTTCTGTAACAATATTAAAACATTATTCAAACGGTCCTTCAAAGTAGATTTACATGGTAAAAACAAAAATAGATGAAGGTTATGTTACAATCAATCAAAATCTGAAATAAGTGGGCAAACATTAAGTTATGAGTATTACATCCATTTCAGCAACGAAACACTGCTTTCAGCAACCTTGCACTTAACTTTTTACACTTCACGACTCACGACTCTACTCGAAGATCTTGCTCGAAGAATTGTTTGGGGCGCAATGAAGTCGAGATGTGATGGCGGGCTTTTATACCCAGCGCAATCCCTACAAGTTGGGACACGTATTTTTTTAAAGAAGGGCTTCGCTTAGTGAACAGGTATAAACTCGTATTCTCCAGACGCGGTTTGTTGAATAACAAAAGACAGCGGCGGTTCTTTTGATACAAAGACAACAATAAAGCAATTATACAATGCCGTCCGCGTTCTTGAGGTCCTTTATGCGTAGTGCAATTTAACAGGTTTAAACCAGTATCTTCAAAGACATACACTCAAAAAAACATAACGCTCCTCTTATTGACGACGGTCAGGTAAATAAACGGTTCGCCTAGTGAATACGTTCAAACTAGCTGTTTTTTCAAAAAGCTCTCTTTGCATAGTGTATTGATGCTAAGTAATTAAATAATAAAAGATCGTGGTGCGTTTGATACAAAGAAAACAATAAAGCTACTGAAACCGTTTACTGTATTATGTAAACTCTCTATCTATATGTATATTCACAATATAAACTTTAGCTATATAATATGTCCACAAAATGTAGGATAGTACCTACTGTGTAAGCGAAACACAAGGCTGCGTTCTTAATATCCTTTGTACATAGTGCAATCCTACAAGTTTTGACTAGTATTTAAATAATCGAATTGCGTAACAAACACGTTAAAACTAGTATTTCTAAGGAGTACTTAATAAGATTAGAAGTGAAAAGCAATAAAGCAACAAAATTCTTGTTTTTAACTGAAACCATTTACTATTTAGCGTAACAATATTCTCCAAGACGTAGGTTAGGTTAGGTTAGATTTATGATAGTCCTGAAAGTTATGGATTCAGAATAAAATAAGTAGTTTGCAAAATAAGAATTTGTCAAAAGATATGTCCACGAAACATCGAGTTGCGAATCAAAAGTACAAACCAAGTACTATATAGCGTGACAATATTCTCCAAAACGTAGGTTAGGTTAGATTTAAGATAGTCCTGAAAGTTATGACTTACGAATTTCTCCAAAACCGAGGTTAGGTTAGACTTGCCTTTCGGCCCAACAGTACGGGTTTCGGGCGGGGCGGTCGACGCTGGATGCGCTGACCGCCCTGCGCGAGTTCTGCGGGCGCGCCGAGGAAAGAGGGGAGGGGGTCATGGCGGTGTCGCTCGACATCGCCAATGCCTTCGGCACCCTCCCCTACGGCGTGATAGAGGAGGCACTCCGATACCACGGAGTGCCCCTCTATCTGAGGAGGCTGATAGGGCACTACCTACAAGGCAGGGTAGTGTCCTATCAGGCGAGAGGGGGTGGGAGGGAGGAGCGGCGGATGGCCTGCGGCGTTCCACAGGGGTCCGTGTTGGGACCCCTGTTGTGGAACGTCGGCTTCGACTGGGTCATCCGCCTCACGCTCCTCCCTCAGATGGCAGTCGTCTGCTATGCAGACGACACCCTCGTAGCTGTCCAGGGGGACAGCTACGAGGTAACGGCCCGGCGTGCGACGGTGGCCACCACTATGGTGGTGGACCGCATTCGCATGCTGGGTCTGAGGGTGGCCCTCCCGAAGACGGAGGCCATCGTCTTCGGGGGGAGGGGCCAGCAGTGGAGGATCCCCGTGGGGGCGGGGATCCGAGTGAGGGGGGAAATCGTCGAGGTGAAGCCTTCACCTCGACAGGCGGTGGAGTTTTGAGGGCCACTTCAGGGCCCTCGCTCCGAGGGTGGTGAAAGCGGCGGCGGCCCTCGGAAGGTTGCTCCCGAACGTGGGGGGCCCTAGCGCGCCATGCAGACGCCTGTTCGCAGGCGTCGCGAGAAGCATGGCGCTATATGGGGCCCCGATATGGGTCGACTCGCTGAAGGAGTCGACCAAGGCCCTGCTGCGGCGACCACAGAGGGTGGTCGCCAACAGAATCTGCAGGGCCTACGTGACGGTCGCGTTCGGGGCGGCGTGCGTCCTCGCAGGGACACCCCCCTGGGAGCTGGAGGCGGGGGTGTGGGCGGAGGCGCACGCCAGGAGGGTCGAGGGCCGGGCGAGAGGAGAACGCCCGGCCCCGGAGGAGGTGGCCCACGAACGTCGTGTGGCCACCGACAGGATGAGGGACCGCTGGAAAGCGAGCCTGGCGGACCCCTCTTATGGAATCCGAACCATAGAGGCTGTCCGCCCGCTCCTTTCCGAGTGGTCCCTGAGACGGCACGGGTCCCTCTCCTTCCGACTCACGCAGATATTGACCGGGCATGGCTGCTTCGGTCATTATCTGCACAGAGTCGCAAGGAGAGAGCCGACCCCGTCGTGCCATGAGTGCGGCGCTGGGGACGATACGGCGCAGCACACCCTCGAGGTGTGCAGCGCCTGGGATTCCCAGCGTCGCACTCTGGTGGCGACGATAGGGGGCGACCTCTCTCTGCCCAGCGTGGTAGCCGCCATGCTGGACAGCGACAGGTCGTGGGAGGGAGTGGCCTCTTTCTGCGAGGACGTCATGTCCCAGAAAGAGGCCGCAGAGCGGGTGCGCGAAGAGGCCGTCGACGCACACCCGCTCCGGCGCAGACGATGGGGGAGGCGGCGGAGACAGTTCGCTGCCCGCCAACTTCCCCAGTGAGACCTGCGGGTATGGGGGTGGAGCACCCCTGCCCGCCGCAGGCTAGGTCTCACGGTCTGGGGGGGAGGTTCGGCGTCCCCGACCTCCCCCTCCTTTGGCGCGGGTTAGCCCCGGCATGTAGGCTGGGGCGCCGGTCAGGCGTCGTTGTGGAGCATGACTCAGGTCCCACGACGCCTGCTAGAAAGCCGGTTTGAGGGAGACGCCCAGGGAGGTTTTAGTTAGGGTATGCCCCCCACTCTGGGGGGAGAGTCCCACATATCCCCCGGCCGCTCCAGACCGGGGTGAAGCTATAAAAGCTTTCCTCCCTGGACAAAAAAAAAAAGGTGAGGTTAGACTTGAATTTGTCCAAAATGTAGGTTAGGTTAGGTTTGAATTTCTCCAAAATGTAGGTTAGGTTAGGTTAGATTTATGATAGTCCTAAAAGTTATAGGTTACGAATAAAAGTGTACTGCGAATAATGCGATAGGATATTTATGTGCTGATAGAATAATGAATTGAAAGTGGACTTACGAAAACACATGGTATTTTTTGCACGGAGCGTGGCGGGCGATCAGGTACCCAGGAAAAAAAGGTAGGCACCGAACCCCGAGTGGTCGCAGGTAAGAAGTTGAACGTAACAAAGGGTGAGTCGGGTGAGTATGTGATTAGGTGTTGCTATTTTGTTGCAATGGAAGTACATATATACCAGAAAAAGTGGGCGGAGCGTGATGAGACCCCGTCCAATCGCTTTAAATGGGGTGTTGACCTTTTTTTTTTATTTTTTAGAAATCGTTGCCCCTTAAGCCGCCATTTTGAGCGACAAAAAAGTGATCCAGAACCGGCGAATCCCTATTACTACCCATTGCTTTACCCCGAAGGCAATCCAGGTTGGTTCCCTAAAAATTTGACAATAATCAACACAAACTATCCCAAGTTAAATATGTCCGATGCTTACTGTTGTCAGAGCCGCGATTTTCATTACTAGGCAGACTTTCTGAGGAGTGGTTAGTAGATCTCTACTGTAGGAGTTGCGAAGAACGTTTACGCTATATTACAAACGTGCAAAAACAAAACTCAAATCATGCACTCAGAACAGCACCACTCGAAGAGATAGAACACAGTGTCCAACAGATTCGTAACGATGAAACAATAAAAGGGGAGGGTGCCATGCCAGGCCGTATATATTTGCCCAATACCTATGCAGGGTCTCCGAGATATATGAAAGCTAAATACATGGATGCTATTGCAATAGTCAACACGTTTGGTACCCCAACATACTTTTTGACTTTTACGTATAATCCAAATTGGCCTGAAATTAAACAATCCCTTGGAACAAGTAAACTGGCGTATCCACTTTTGTGTGCTCGAGTCTTTAATTTAAAATTAGCACAACTATTACGTGATATCAGGTCCGGTAGATACTTTGGTAAATATTTGTACATATTTCACGTAATAGAATTCCAGAAACGCGGTTTACCCCACGCGCATATATGTTTCAAAGTAGAGAACGGCCCCACGCAAAACATTGACATTGACAGAGTGGTAAGAGCGGATATTCCCAGTTCCTCGGAAGCTGGCGGTAGATTGAGAGAGATAGTTTTAAAACACGTGATCCACGGTCCGTGTGGTCCACCAGATCGATCTAATTTACCGTGCTTAGATAGGGAAAAGCAAAAGTGCACGAATTTTTTTCCGAAACGCGAAACCCAAGTCGCATTCGTTGACGATAAGGGCTTGTAAACTTGCGCCGCGACAGTAAAAACGAGGCAACGATAAGTTACAATAGGCGCGAAGTCACTGTCAGTGATTTATGGGTCGTGTCCAATGCAGCCCTCTTATTAAAATATGACGCCCTTATGAACTTGGAGGTTTCCTCACAAAGCGCGGTGACGAAACCTCCAAGTCATATTTTTGAAATACCCATTTTTTTTTTATTCATAATTATGCGAGTGTTACATCAATGTCCTACAAAACTGATGAGTCAGTTTGACTGCAGGATCTTATTTATTAAATCCTATAGAATCTTAATTAAGTAGGTACTTAGATACTATTAAGTAACATTTTTTTTTTATTCTTTTTGAATTTATTCTTGTTAGGCTCCTGACGGATATCTGCGGGCAAACTATTTAGTATATAGGGTAATCGTTTTACCAGTATCCTATCTCCATAATAGTTGTGTATCCGTGGTACGTCGAATTTGCCCGCAGTAACCGACCGCGTGCCGTGGTCGTGGCTCGCCAAGCACAAGTCATCCTCCCGATTGCTATGTCGATTTAATAATAATAAATATTTATGTTTTAAACTGGCCGGAAGGATATTACAAATTTTGAATAGTTTTCGATGGTTATTTTTATACATAAGTTTTGTTTTTTTGCTAACAAAAAGTTTTAGGAATCTAATTTGATTTTTTTCTAATTTATCTAGATTTAATTTTAAAAGTTAATCCATACCAATCAAGAGCATAACCAATACTTGACTCCACTAAACAATTATACAAACATTTTAAGGTACCAGTGGGAACTTTAAAGCTTAGTGAAAATTTGCCTAACAATATTCTGAGTTTATCACTGATATAATCTATGTGGGAAGACCAAGAAAAATGTTCGTCTATTTTACCACCAAGGTATGTCACACACTTAACTCGCTCAATAGGTTTACAACTGCAAGAAATCAAGTTATTATGAAAGCATAAAAAATCGTGGGTGAAAATAGGTGGAGGTATTTCCGTATTGGTCCAATAAGGTGAATGAATAATCAAAAGTTTAGTTTTGTCCGTATTTAATACAATTCCATTATCATGAGACCATTTAACTACTGCATCCACATCCTGCTGAACCAAACGGCAAGTGTCTGCGAGCTCACTGCCAGCGCGCAACGCGCACAGGTCATCGGTGAACATGTGTGCCGAACAGTGTTGTAGCACTCCACACAGACTGTTGACATGCAACAGATAGCACACCGGTCCGCATCCGGAGCCCTGCGGCACCCTGCAGTGGACCCGCTTCTCCTCGCTGTACTCCTCGCCCACTTTCACACGGAATGACCGCGCAGTGAGATAGTCACGGAACCATTGATTCAATGGCTCCCCCACCCCACACTCATTCATGGCATTAAGAAGAGTATTGGTCTCTAATGTATCGAAACCTTTTTGAAAGTCAAAAAATACTGCTACTACAATCTTTTTGCCCGCTAAATACGAGTTGACCTCGTTGGTGAAGTTAGACAGCAAAGTAGTAGTACTTTTCCCCTTCTATGTTGACATTTATTTAATATTTAATTTTTCTGTAAGTATGTTGCTAACTGGTTAACAATACTTTTTTTCTACGATTTTATCTACAGCTAATAGTATAGATTTCGGTCGGTAATTAGAAAATAACTTATGATCGCCTTTTTTATAAATAGGACGAACTACTGAGCTTTTTAAAGGGTCACGAAAATTAAACTTACCTACAGATAAATTAATGAGTTTAGCGAGTACCGGGCTCACCTTTTCCGAAACCGTTTTTAAATCACACATTCATATAAGATCACAACCGGGTGATATTTTGGAATCCATGCTTTTAATTATACGCATAACGCTTCTACTGGAGTGTTATTCTCTAAGGAACATCTTAGTAACATCAATTATTTCAACGATGAAAACACAAATTGGTATTCTCTAAGACCGTCAGAACATCGACAAGGCGAGGTTTATGCGATCTCAGCGCTTCGTCGATGTTGGTGGCGCAAGGCGGAACTATTAATTACGTTTTTGTATGAAAACGGTATTCTGTAAGCTCGAACATCATCTAGTTCATTACATCCAATGTAATGGTTCTTAAACTTTTTTGCGACAGAGTACATTAAGAAATTTAAAAACCCCACGTACCACAAAGATAGTTTTAGGAAAATAATCCAAATTACGGTAAGTAAGGATGTTAAAAATTACTTTTATTGGTTAATATACAAAGGTTACTGAAAAGGGTGCTAACTGTTTTGACTCAGTGAGCACTTTAAACAAAGGAAAAAATTATAAAAGACGTGTTTAGACTTCAGAATTAATTGAGTGACCCATGGCACTGATGGAATAGAAACCATAAAATAGAAACTCTAATCTAGCGACTTGTAGCTTTCCTCGTCTTACCTACACCAAATAAAAATAAACAGTAATCATCGTTTCAAATGATGCTTTACAAAATTTCTATTAAAATGAAGTAAGTGAGTGATTATTCTTGTATTACTACAACAAAGATAGCACAAATTGACAATCAGTGAAAACAGTCGATGATGGTGGCTTAAAGCGGAACTATTGAGGTTATTTGGTGAAAACTGATATTCCGTAAGCTCGAACATCCTGGAGTTTATTACATCATTGATGTTCTACCTCACTTTGAACTGTCAAACAAAACAGCTAGTAATTTGTAGCTTTTTGAACCTTTCATCGGATGTTTGACTTTGATTTTGTAATTTTTTTCAAAATTTAGTTTCGTTCAAAAACTATTTAGTTACAATTTTTTTTTTATGAATTAGGATGGCAAACAAGCAAGTGGGTCACCTGATGGTAAGTGTACACCACCGCCTATAGACACCCGCAACATCGAAGAGATTGCAGATGCGTTGCCAACCCAGAGGGCTTAGATGGAATACCTCTTGTGCCAGTAATTACACCGGCTGTCTTGCTCTCCACGCCGGAACACAACAGTGCATGCACTGCTGCTTAGCGGCAGGATTAACGAGCAAGATGGTGGTAGCGATCCGGACGGACCTTGCACAAGGTCCTACGACCTTGTGCAAGGTCCGTCCGTCCGTCTGTTAATCCTGCCATTAAGCAGCAGTGCATGGAATGGAATTGTCCTGTTTGTTATTTACTTATTCATTTATTTAATGTAATTGCACAAAAATAATATATTTAAATGTAGAAAAGGCGGACGCCTTAAGGCATTCAATTTATGTTCTGGTAAGTTGATACGGAACCCTCGGTGCCCGGTTTTTTTGTTTATAATTTAGTATGATTATTGTGACATGATGTATACAGAAATTTGTAATATCGTTGTATTGTATTGTATGAGATAAATGCGCAATCACTGTATGTTTTGCTCTTAATCGAGGAAGCAAACCGAGAACACGCCATAATTAAGACACGATGAATCCGTAGCATCCTGAGCTCTAGCCTCAGAATAAAGATTGACTTCGTCAAGAGGTTCAGCCTGGGCGCAATTTCATAAACGCGACAGACGACAACGACAGAGACAATTCTTTATACATTGCTTGCCCACTTGTTAAGTCTGCAAGTTTCTAGCGTTACTTGTCGACACAGTAATGTACGGCGACTTGTTACTGTCACCTGTTGCCTATCGTGTTTATGAAATTGGGCCCTGAGCATTGAACTTATAAATACCTAGGTTGAGAAAGACCTCTAACCATTTCTTCCAAACAAAGTAAGACGAGGAGTCCTCTCGCAAACGACGAAGGTAAATCATCATCATTTTGTTGATTTTTGTCGAATATTTGGGGAATAAGCTATTAAAGTACCCTAACACTTGAATAATAGTCAACAGGGGCATAGCGAAAGCGGCCTAAAGAAAATCCTATTTACAATCAAACTACAAAAGCTTGTTAAAAAGTTATTTTAAACAAACATTTTTTACAGGTTACTTTACATCTTGTCAACAAATGTTCATAAGGGGGAGGACACCATGTTATCAAACCCGGCCTGGATGCCCAGAAATATGCTTACTACAACAGTTTAAAAAGCAGCACAAAAATCGTATTGGCTCCCTTATTATTCTCGGTACATATTTAAATGAAAATAATTATTTGCGTCCAATTGGTTCCAATAAAACTGTAAATTGTGTATAAGTTTTTTTTGTAATTTGATATAAATTGTGCATTTATAGCCCAGATGCTCTAAGCTATCATGAGTCTTGTAAGGGCCGCTGGACTGCTTTGTATATTATATTTATTATCAAATGCTCACTATACAGACTTTATTTTAAAGTAAATACAAAAAAATATTAAAATATAAATAATTTAATTATTTTCATGAATTACTGATAAGAGTATAAAAAGCATGCCATTATAAAAGTAGTAAAAAAGTCAATTTCGCATGAAGTGGCAGCTTTAAAGGCTAATTTTTTCAGCACACGAGTTGAAAAGTTGAACAATAGCTTCAGTCAGAGCCCGTATAGCTTTAAGAAGCCTCCAGTGTGCAGGTCTCACGAGGGCTAGCTGTAGTACTTTCTTTTCTTTTATAGTTCTGATTTTTTCAGTCTGTGTATTATTGCTCGCAGCTATCTGCACCTGCAAACAAATTAATTATAGTAGTGGTAGAGTCATACCGTAGCCAGTTGCAATCAGTCACAGAATTTTGGCTTGAAGCAGTAGCTTGGTACTGCGTTTGGTACAGTGACTGAGAGATCCGGAGGCCCAGGTGGGGCCGGCAACATGCCCTGATGGAGTCGTTAATCCGTTCAACTCCGATGTCACAATATTTTATTGCTTACGGGATTCCATAATTTACTGTATGAGACCAAAAATGCTGTAGGAAGCGTACAGTGCACGACCAGCTTTCAAAAAGATAATAAATGTTTGTCTGCTAATACTTATTTCAGTAGGTTCACTAATTTAAATCGCGATACAAGATCAGACTTGATAATATATCGCATAATAAGAAATCTTTCACTCGTAGACGTTTTTAATTCAACGGATTTACTTGAAGTGACAGTTGATACCATCATATATGATATGAAGCACACCATAGACGCACAGAACAACAACTACAGGCGGGGCACACTTAAAACTTCATAAATTTTGATAGTTGGTTCAAAATTCTTTTCGTTGTCTTGTTTTTACACAATTAGATTCATTTATTTTGAAAATTAAAAGTTTTTTTGGATATTTTTTTTATACCAATACTGAATAATTGATCTACTAAGATTATAATATCGTTATTAGCAGCTAGGTTTATAGATGCACTATTTTGTAATTTTGAATTTTCTAACCATAGATGTGATAATTAAACAACTCTGTCACAACACAATTTATTTTTTTGTATTTTTTTAAAGCAACATTTTACATGATTTAACTGTTTCCCAAACATTTAAGGCTTAAATATGTATTGCACTTAAGATTCAACGGCTTAGTTTCAAAAACAAAAATATTCTGAATTATTAAATACCACTATGTCACAAAACACCACAACACGAATCAAAAGATTGTTTTTTTTGTGATTACGTTTTTATTACATCTTAAAAAGTTATATTCTCAAATCCACTGTGATCAACTTTAACATGTTGTATAATTATTTTTTTCTTGTTATATAACATAAACGTATAAAATGAATAATCGTCTTGACGATATAAGTGACAAAATGTGACAGAGTAGTAACATCTTCGTGACAGAGTTGTATTTTCCATAAAACAATCTCAAAATAAATATTAATATTAAACAAAATCAACGAACTTTTACACAAACAGTCATTTTAACATTTCTTAACTATAATCAGTCTTGAATCAGTCATATTGTAATCTTAAATTATGTATTTATTTTTACTTTTCAAACTCATCCAGTGGAGTTTTAAACTCATATAATACGACGCGTCTTCCTTTACTGTTAATAAAATCTATCCAAAATAAATAAATAAATTTATTCATTTATTTATCCAAAAAAATAAAGATTAGTATCCTGTAGCTGACTTTGCAGAACCTTTGATTTTTCTTGCCTTTTTTTGTTAGCTCTTCGCCACTTCCTTTTAGCTAACCTATGCTCCCGTTCATCCATGTCTTTGACAAATTTTTTTTCTTCCTTGGTAACGTTCTAGTCTTTCTTTTTAACTTCAGCTATTTCTGCAGGATAATTTTTTCGTTTTTCTCTGCATCGCCGCTGCCTTTCGGCAGCAGTCATAGCGATTGTGCTTATGATGTTATCTGTTAACAAATATACATCAGTCGATTCACATAAAATACTTTAATATTGTTAAAATGCGAGTATAATTATAATTTTAAAACTCCGTCACGATCAGTGAACACTCCGTCACAATGTGGTGTGACCGAGTTACTGTGACGGAGGTGTAAATTTTAAACGTTCGGCATAGTTAAGACATAATTGTAAGGAATATAGTCTATTTCAAAGTCACCGTAGAAACTAACAACAGTGATCTTAAAACCTTTAGAAAATTAGCTACACAAGTAAAAAGGAAATAGGTGAAACTTACGTGACCGAGCAGACAGCCACAAGATACACGCACTCACTCTGAATACTCGCGGCCGACTTAAAGGCGAATTACGGTGTTGGTCGAGCTGATCGGTGCGGGAGGAGGGGTGGAGTTCTTTAGCTCATCACGCACACATGCGAAAGTAGCTTAAACACAACCAAATGCCTTGCCAACATCGTGACAGAGTATAGATACAAATATACGCCGTGATTTGGGACACACACTTTTAAATTAAACAATAATAAGTAGGAATGAGATAGATTTTTTCAATTCTCATATTAATCTATGAAAGCTATTGTATTTGTTATAAAAAATACAAAATCAAATATCTCCATTTAAAAAAACTAACCACATGTTGTGAACTAGTCTCAATGGAGGCCTGGGACATAGTTTCGTAGTATGGAAAACAGCTCCGTCACGAAAACTGTACACTTCGTCACGACTTTTTTTCTATAATTCTACACTTTTTACTTGAGGATCCGCTCGACACATACGTTACAATTAAAGATAACATGTCAAGTTACTAGTTTTTTCATGTTTTAAGTACTCAACAGTAAAAATAATGCTATGGGACAAGTTTTAACACAGCGAAAAGAATTTTGACCCAGTTAGCAGCGTCTCTTGGCGGTTGGTTACTGAACTACAAAATTTAAAAAACTATCTGTCACTGCTAGTCACTCACTCGTATCCTTGGATGAAGGACTAAAGCATGGATATAGCCTCAGTACTTGTCTAGTGTACATAGCCAAGACTGTCAAAATGATTACCTTTGGGTGCGTCAAGGTAATAAAACCTGCAAATTAGTAAGAAAAACGTAGATTATACTACCTTAATGTAAACATTAACATAACCAAAGGTAACCATTTTGTCTATTGATTGCGTACAGGGTGTCAATTGTAGAGAAGTTTAGAGTATGTAGTCATCTCTTTTTGGCACATTATATTGCCATTTAAAGTAAAGAGATCAGCTAATAAAATATAGCTTTCAATTTTAATACTCTTTTTATGCTATACTATTTCTATGCTCGTGTTGGAGGCGGCCATTGTCAACTCTAACTTTCGTTTGATTGAACGTTGATGCGCTCTTGGTTTGGTTATCTATTTTTGTTTACTCATTAAGGTTTTGTTCTAGCAAATTTTATGAAAACTTATAAGTTCTTAGTTATATAAGTTTTCATAAAATTTGCTAGAACAAAACTTTTATTGAGTACATTTGGTTCTAAAAATAACACGCACACACGCGCAAGTGCGCATACACACGTACATGAATTTATGCCTATCTATAGCTATACGAGTTCACTGCATTAGTTCAGTTCCTTGACACTAACAGCAGCACTTTCCATACATGCAAGCACAGCATGCAAGTTAAAACCCAGAGTTGCCACTATTCTCATTCTACATTACAATACTCTTTGAAGAACTAGCACTGTAGTACCTAGATGGGACTCTAATTTCATAATATATTTTATCAATTTCAATAGTTTTAATTTAATTTCATATTTTAAAAGAAATCTTTCAAAGTTGTATTGCCTTTACAGTTAATTACTTGATCTAGGATACGTTAATAACGGTCCAATTCCTTAGTCGAGTGTTTTTTCGATTGTGCCTGCGTGAAACTAGCACGCACCTACGATGTCACTGAAAACATAGTTTGTTTCATCTGATTTCATTCATCGACAATTACCGCTGACATGTTTTTTCTTAGAGAATATCGATTTTTCTTGGATTTTTCCAACCATGTCAGCATTGATGTGGCTGTCAAATGTTTCATCCAAGATGTACGATCTAGTGAAAGATGTTTTGCTATCGTATTATGTTGGATAAGTTCGTATGTATCTTGCTTGCTCAATTAGCGTCAGTACTCTTCATAATTATATGAAGTAGATGTTACCCAATTCTTAATATTCGCCGTAGTTTAGATTGTTTTTGTATTTTAATTGTAAAACGATTGAATTGTCATGCCAAAAGCTCTAAAAAGAGTAAAACGCTAACATCAACAAGCCCGTGAAATTATATATAACATTGCATCATAATTCATAAAATACAATTATAATTACATTCCATAAAAATAATCCTGCTTCCTTGTTTTTCAGCACAGTGCAATAACGAACTTCAAAATTTCGGATACGATAACAGAAAAAATATATTACTAGCCCAAAAATTATAAAGCTAGGCAGACCACACATAACAGTCTGCTTATATTTTAATGATTTTGATTATAACATAATCTAATATTATCGTTAGGAATTATCATTAGGAAGGTTTCATTTACTAATTACAGTTATTGAATTTGTTATTTTCTCATGGTGGTTGTAGCATCTCCGTATTGTATACCTTCAATCTTCACTTTGACAAGAGACATTATTTAATAAAGTATCGTATTAATAAACCTAAACACTAGGAACACATCAATCATGAAATACGATAATTTATTGAAACTTCGGGACTAGTCGTAGTTTCCAAGTTTTCCCGATGGCAAAACATTTTTTACCCAACTTCTTAGATCGATTGTTATCATTATTAGTAAGGTTGAAACTGTGCAACATTTTTTACGTCAACTTGCAGCAAAAAGCTACGAATAATAATTCTCTAGAAACATAACTAAGCCCAAAAAATGGTTCCACGAAATAGAAGTCGCGGTAGGCCGAACGTAAAATTATTATTCGTAGTAAATAGTACAATTCCGAGGGTGCAAAGCGGGTGGGTTTGTTCCCGTCGAGTCACACCCTCAACTGTCACACTGTGACTCGTTGGGAATATTTTTACTAAAAAAATCCCAACCAGTTACACTGCTACTAGATGGGACAGTATTTAATATTTATTCCCAACCGTTCACACCCACTGTGACTCGTTGGGAATACTTTTTCCTACAAAAAATCCCAACTAGTCACACTGTTACTGTCGCGACGTCTCGCGAAATGTAAATATTTGTAAATAGCAACACTGACCATTCCAGTTTCCCGCCAAATAGGACTATAGTCTATGGTAAGCAGTCTCACATTTCCTCAGTCTTCTTTTGAATCAGTTAACGTTAACTAGTGTCTCAATATATACATACATACAGTTCCGTTCGTATCTCAATACAAGTAGTGCAATGTGCTCCATCTTCACGCCGCATCTGATGACTGCTCTTCAAGCTGTATACTAAAGCTAAGTTGTTGACCTAAGTTGTAGATAACATCACATCCTAAGTATTGAGTAGGGAGTTGCCCATGCCGTGGGCAATGATCCTGATTACCAGGGAGATCGGTTAAAGCCCGATTGATCCCGTCACTAAGGAAGTTGGCTGAGGTTAACCGATCCCTACCAGCAAGGGAGTTGTCCTCAGTCGATGGATTCCTACCAGTCACGTGCCCTGAAAGGAGGTTGGTTCTGCTCCAATTGATCCTGACGAACAGGTGGGGTCGGGTACGGCAGTACCTGATTGACCCACCTCACTAGATTCTTAGCCTGATGATTGACCGGTACCAGAGGGACGCCTTGGTATCGGGTCTCAGGCCACCGCGCGGTGATCACCAAACTGAAGGCTGGATTTATTGCTATATTGACTGACTTGTATGTGTGTGATGGGGTCTAGTGGCTCTCTGCATAGAGAGTCATGTATATATTATTATAACAGGTGGTGAAAGCCAGCAGCATCCAGGACAGACGAGCTTAATGTGCGAAGCGGATAGAGTATCGATGGTAAGCGGCTGAATGGTGCAGGCAGGGCGGCACGCATGTAGTCAAGGTACCTATGAGCTCACATTACTAAAGTTATAATATTGCCACACTTGATTCCCAATGCTTTGTTGTTAACATGATCTTTATTCGTCATCGCCTTGCAAATCAATCGCGCGTAAAGACAGGTCGCGACATGGTGGATATGCTGATTGGGATAGCTGCAGAGAGAGAGTGCAGAATCCATTGGGAAAAAAATTTACTTAGAAAAGTCTAGAAGGCAATATGTGACTCATAGCGACACCTATTATCGAAAAGCTGAACTTAACGTTTATTACGTATATGCCTTTAATTGCAGTATTTTGCCCTGGTACCAGATTTAAGCAAATTATGCACGATTAAATAATTAATACAAAGATTTATAATTATTTCATTATAGTATTGTGTGTGAGACAGCTACCATGACTTAAAAGAGTATAAAAATTTAAAAATTACTGTGTTCTCGACATTTGAATTGAACATTTAACTCCAAGTTACTGTTCGGTTTAAATGCCGGGAACTATCTTCTCTAAATGTCAAACTTCATGCAACAGAGCTGAACAACGCTGGATGTATGCATCAAAGCCCTTTGCCTTTTTAAAATAAAAATAAAAAAAGGGGGGAAACTTCAAACAACCATAGAAATAGTACAGCATAGAAGGAGCGTTAAAATTAAAAGCGATATTTTATTATCTGATCTCTTTACTTTAAATGGCAATACAATGTGTCAAAAAGAGATGACTACATTCTTTAAACTCCTCTTCAATTGACACCCTGTACACGACCAATAGACAAAATGGTCACCTTTGGCTAATGTATACATTAAGGTAGTATACTCTACGTTTTTCTTATTAATTTGCAGGTTTTACTACCTTGACGTACACAATGGTGACCATTTTGACAGCTTTGGCTATGTACACTTGACAAGTACTGAGGCTATATCCATGCTTTAGTCCTTCATCCAAGCTAACAACACTAAACGTACAGATTAAATAAAGTTACCTAGTGCAAATATTTTTTGTTTCTAAGTTGGCAGTCTGATACTTAGAATCTCTTAGTAGTCTGTGAAATAATACTATTCAAAAGTGGAAATGCCAGAATGGCCATTGTGACAAGAAATACATTAAATATCATTTGGGTTTTATTTCAATGATATTTTATTTATATTTCAATATGTTCTACTAGTCACAGTGTGACATTTGCGGGTGTGACTCGTTGGGAACAAATATAAAAAAATGTCCCATCTAGTAACAGTGTGACTGGTTGGGATTTTTTGCAGCAAAAAATCCCAAAAAATTAAGTCACCTAACCTCTAAAATTTTACTTAAAGTACGTAATCATTTGAAACAAGTATTAAATTGAAAATTTACGGTACTATGTTACAGACACGATGGATCCCTGTGGCAGGTGGCAGCCAAAGCCAGATGACAGAATTTGTAGTGCACACTTCGCTGGAAGTAGAAAAGCCTATGAGGAAGCCAGTCCTAGTACTCCCAATTATGTTCCAAAGTTATTTCCTCCTGTGTACAAATCAAAACGGATTGACGAAAATGCGGAAATATCGAGGTTTCAACGTTATATGAAACGAAGGCGCACAAGAACAGTAGAAGCAGAAGCAGTCCATCCTAATAATTCAAGTGAATTGGAATTGCTGGAAAATAGTGTGAATTTAAAAGTTGATACTGAATGTCAAGTGGACCTATACTGTAACACTTTAGGGTTACATTACTTACATTTTAACAGTTTCCATCCGCACATCACATACTCAGCTGTTCATACATAATTTCCACTTTCTTTTACACCATTTACTTTGCCATTTCATCTGTAAAAACTTACTTATTAACGATAAAAACACATCTTCAATTACTTTATTTTGGTCAAGGCGCAAGCGCTTGACAGTTGTGGCGTTTTGTTTCACTCTCGATGATAATCCCAAACGTCACTTCGTTTGTCGTACGAGGTCTATTTAATTTTTACTTGCTTCAGTCTTTCCGGGGTGTAACAAATATGGTTTCAGGTTCTAATCTACCTAATGGACTGTTTGTCACTACGTTTCTTAAAAAGTTTTAATATCAAAATTCATAATTTCGTGATGCACCGTGACTGCTTACTGCAGAAACGAAACGTCGCGAGCCGTTCTGGAAGTTTTACAAATTCTGAGGGATTGTTGTTGTAATTTTGTTGATTTCTTTAAAAACAGATATTATTAGGGAGGGATTCAGCGTATTTTCAGCAAACGACATGTAACTTTTGTTCTGCTTTCTTTATTAAGAAGAAATTAAAATATTTCTTCAACTCTCATCTTCTCGAGTTATAAAATGTACCTAGGGTGAAGCAGGCGTTGAAACGTACATGATGTGCAGTTTCGATAGTTTTTTTTACAATCGAGAAGCTTCTTTCTTTCCCGGACACCGACTGGACTGTCCGACTATTTTTACTTTCCCTCGGGACAAAAAACCTGAGCTGATGGCGTGATGGCGCTGCCTGTATTTTAATCCTTAAAAAAGGATGATTGGGAGTGTGTATTTGTTTCTTTTCTTCGCGTTTAACGTGGTAAGTGAGTTTTATATTGGTTGTAAAGGCCGGTGATAAAAACTGCTTATGTTGTAACTCTTTCTTATTTCTGTTATTACTTTTGTTACAGTTTTCTGTTCATTTCCGTCCATTCCGTGTACTCTCCGGTGCGCGAGGATGCGGCGAGGAGATTCGTAGGCGTGTGTACCACTGATATTACCCACTTAATGTGGTAAGTAATGATTATTTTCTTAACCTCAGTCAAGACGCATGGTAGGAGCGCTCTGTTATAATGTAGTATCTTTTACTGATACTGTGAATATCTATTGTTCACAGGGTGTCAGGATCTGGTACAACTTCGGATGTCAGGATCGGGTGCAAGGTGCATGTGTCAGGATCTGATGCAACTTTGGATGTCAGGATCTGATACAACTTTGGAGGTCAGGATCGGACGTCTAGTTCGAGCTGATTCCTGACTGTTTTTCTTTTGATGACGATGATGATTTGCTGAGAGTGGAGCTTAGCTTAGCGTGAGCGGACTGGGCACTTCGCAGGATGTGTCGGGTTTTTTTTTACAGACTGAAGCAGGATTGACCGTGAAGGCAATCTTAATATCGTACACGGTTACTTACCGTTGGTCATACTATTTATTAACTTTCCACGTTCCGTACCTAAGAAGGGACGCTGTGTAATTTCATGTACCCCAAGGGGACTAATATCTTTTTATAGAACGTTTTATTGACTGTTAAAGCTGGTAGTATGCCCTCTTGTATTTACTTTCAAGTAACGGGTAATACAGGGTAATTTTAAGTTACTTTGTAAGTCGCGTGTCCATTTGGACATTCGGGTTATTCACCGGTTACAATAAGTTAACGTGCATCCATCAAGGATATTGATCTGTGTAACGATTAATTGTAAGTAGTTACTATGCTGCTTATGAAATAAAGTGTTAAAACTGTACCTACTGCCTTTTTACTTAGACCACATCACAGTTTTGTGTCACGGACATTCTGGCGTCCACTAATTTAAATTCGATTGTTCGTGCACTCTGGGCCGTCGCATCCAACCCACACCCTCTCGTTGCTCACCGAAGTAGTCCGGTATGTTACAGTGGCGCCCAACGTGGGGCTCAGAAAGTGATGTGTTCTAAGTATTACTTTAAACTTTTAACTTTTTATGTTACTGCTCCACTGAGTGGTAAATTACCTTTGAATTTTAAACTTTATTCGTTCATGCTACTGCACTACTGAGTAGTAACTAGCTTTAAACTTTAAACTGATACTTTTATACGCTGTTCCTGCTGCTCAACTGAGTGGTAAATTAGCTCTTAACTTTGAATTTTAATATTTTTTTTCGCGCATGCTATTGCTCTGCTGAGTGGTAATTTAGCATTGAACTTCCTTTTACTCTAATGACGTTTTACGCTTAGGTTAATGCTGTACTGAATAGTAAATTAGCATTTAACTTTTTTTTTTAATTCAAAACTTTATACGCTCACGCTATAGCTCTACTGAATGCTTAACTAGCATTCACTACAAAATACACTGACTGTATTTTAACTGTATTTTACTTACATATATCTAGGTTTGTTTGTTTAAACCAAGGTTAATTTATACCATGGACTTTCTAAAGGCGGGATGCAAGATCTGCCACTTGCATAAAGATGAAATTACGCATGAACTTACCATTCGTAGACTAACCGTTAATCCGGCTTCTAGGCGACATAGTTTGAGTAGGGTTCTTAAGCAGACTGCGGACTTAGCTCGTAGAGGTAGTCTGAAGTTCGAAACTTTAGAAACTTGTGACTCTGCCACGGAACTTGCTTTGTGTCAGCGGAAGGCTGAAGATATTGAGAAGGAGGTTGGTGAGAACCTTTCTGAAGCAGCGGTTGATCGTCTGGCTTCTCGTTGCAGATATTTGCTATGCCGTTTATCTAGGTTGACTGGAGATACTGCTGAAGTGCAACTACTGAAGGCAGTGTTAACTGAAATGAAGGATCGTTTGCGGCCTGTAACACTTGCTGACTCTGACTCTGACTCTGACTCTCTTTCTGCTAGTAGCGACAACCAATCTGAGGCTGTCCCTCCATTGGTTTCCAAAACGATTATTTATAAGACTAAAAAAATGTTCAACATTAATTCTCTTAACTTGAAGTACAGGGGAGATTCCTGTGCTCGTACTTTTCTTACTCGTCTTGAGGAACTCCTTGTAGCGCGAAAAATTCCGGAAGAGGTCGTTTACGGAGGTTTCCCTGAAATCTTCGATGGACCGGCACTGTCTTGGTTCCGCTCCAATCGCTTTGAATTGACTTCTTATGCTGAGGTGGTGAAGGCTCTTCGGGATGACTTTGACATACCTGACCTTGACCACAAACTTATGAATGAGATACGTACTAGGACTCAGGCGAAGAACGAAACTATTGTTTGCTTTGTTGCTAGTGTTCTAGGAATGTTTCAACATCTTAGTAAAGCTGTTCCTGAAGACAAAAAGGTGGATATTTTAATACGTAATATACGACCAGAATATAGTAGGGAGTTGGCTCTTTATGACATAACCTCCATTAAACAGCTTAAGTCTTACTGTAAGCGTATCGAACTAGCTAAGGTAAAAGCGGATCAATTCCGCGAACCGTCTACTTCTTCTTTCACTCGTCGTGCTACCGTCGTGGAGAACCAGCACGTCGACAATACTCGACGCGTCTATAAGCCGTCCCAGACTCACGTGGCTGCGGTGAATCAACCTTCATTCGCACGGGCGTGCTTTCGTTGTGGTCTACGCACACACTTAACTAGAACTTGTCCAACCTTTAGGGACATTGTTTGTTTCAGGTGTGGGGAGAAAGGTATACGTACTCCGGATTGCAATAACTGCAATAATAATATTACGCTTTCAAAAAACTAGATAACTTTGTCTTTTCTAATGCTTCCTTTGCAAATGATATGACTTCTCCCTCACTTGGAGAAAAGACAATTTACTTTGAACCTTCTAAGAGGGATACTCGTTTATACATGGCTGTCGATGTTTTTGGTTTAACAGTTAAAGGTTTACTTGATTGTGGAGCTTCTTGCTCAATTCTTGGTAACGATAGCCACAAGTTGTTTGCGGAAATCGGCATACCTACTTATAAGCACACTTCACCTTTGAGACTTGGCGTTGCCAATGGCCAAGAACTTATTTGTACTGAATACATGTCACTACCTATTAATTTTAGAGATGATGTTCAAGTGATAGATTTCAACATTCAACCTGACATTAACACTTCTATGATTTTTGGCCTTAACTTTTGGAGAGCTTTTAAACTCGTCCCCGAAATCATTTCTAGTTTAACGACTCAAATTAATATTGCTGGTATGACTGATGTAACAGCTGATTCAGGCTTACACGACTTTGACTCTTTAACTTCTCGTCAGAAATCTGAAATTGACGCTATTAAACTTCTTTTCGACCAGGTAAATACCGACAAGGTTGGTCTTGGTAAAACACACTTACTCGAACATGAAATAAATACTGGTAATTGTCCTCCTATAAAGCAAAAGTATTATCGGTTAAGCCCCGATAAACAAGCCGCTTTAGAAAAGGAAGTTGACCGCATGTTGGAGATTGGAATTGTAGAACCTCTCCGTGGATTTCTCCAGTGGTTATGGTGGAAAAAGCTAACGGCGATCTTAGACTCTGTTTAGATAGTAGGAAGGTTAATTCTGTTTCTAAATCTGATGCTTATCCTTTACCGTATGTGAACTACATTCTAGATAATTTGCGAGATGCCAAATTTCTGACGTCCCTTGATTTGAGTGCGGCCTATTATCAAATTCCTCTAAGCGCTACTTCTAAGAAAAAAACTGCATTTACCGTACCCGGACGGGGTTTGTACCACTACAACCGCATGTGTTTCGGTTTAGTTGGAGCCTCTGCTACTATGCAACGTCTGATGGATTGTTTATTTACTGCCGAATTCGACAATAAAGTTTTCTGTTATATTGATGACATTATAATTTGCACTTCTGATTTTGATGAACATGTCCGTTTATTAAAAGCCGTTCTAGAAAAACTAAAGGCTGCCAATCTTACTATAAATATGAAGAAATCGTTATTTTGTAGGAACGAACTTAAATATTTAGGCTACGTAGTAGATCGTTATGGTTTACGTACCGATCCCTCTAAAGTAGATGTTATTGTTAACTTTCCTGTTCCTCATGATGTTAAAAGCATTAAACGTTTCCTTGGTATGGCGGGATGGTACCGTCGCTTCATTAGAAACTTTTCTCAAATTGCTCGTCCTTTAACGCGTTTGACTAGCAAAAAAGTAGATTTTATTTGGTCTAACGAAGCTAATGAATCTTTTAACTTGCTTAAAACTGCTTTGGTATCGGCACCTATCTTAAAGTGCCCTAACTTTAAAGAACCTTTTTATATCCACACTGACGCTTCTTCTTTTGCTGTCGGTGCGGTTCTGGTTCAAAAGATTGACGAGTGCGACCACCCTATAGCTTACTGTAGCCGTACTCTTACCTCTCCGGAATCTAACTACTCTGCTACCGAGAAAGAATTACTTGCAGTAATATACGCATTAGAACAGTATCGAGCTTATGTGGAAGGCAGGAAGTGTTATATCGTCACTGATCACGCTTCTCGTAAATGGTTTTCAAGTCTAAAGAATCCAACTGGACGTTTAAACAGATGGGCTTGCCGTTTAAGCCAATTTGACTTTGAAATCATACACCGTAAAGGTAAAGAACATGTAATTCCTGATGCCTTATCTCGTATAAAAATAGATTCTATTGTGGACGTGTTATCTAGGCAGGACCCTTGGTATTTAGAACTCTTTAAAAATGTTTCTGATAACCCTACGCTTTATCCTAACTTCAAGATTGAAAACAACCGTTTGTATCGTCTCTCCAAGAATAAATATCGCCTAACAGCTCAATTTGACTGGAAGTTGGTAATTCCTTATGAAGATAGACATTCTATTTTACAGAAGTGTCATGATGATCCTACGGCAGGCCACTTTGGCGTAGCTAAGACTCACCTTAGGGTTGCCAATCTTTATTTTTGGCCTACTCTTTTTCAAGACGTAAAAACTTATGTAGACTCCTGCGAAATTTGTAAGACTTATAAACCTGTAAATCTAGCTCCTGCTGGTATGATGGGTAATCCCCGTCGCATCACTATGCCTGGTGAAGCGGTTTCCTGTGATATTTTGGGACCGTTTCCACCATCTTATAGTCGTAACCAATACTTATTCGTCTGTTCTGATTACTTCAGTAAATACGTTACACCCTTTCCACCTCGGAACGTAACTACTAAAGCTATTGCTAAGTGTTTGGAGAAAGGGATATTTCTTGTCCACGGTGTTCCCAAGTTCGTTTATGTAGATAACGGCCCTCAATTCATTTCCAAAGAATTTAGAGAGTTGATGACTAAATTTAACGTGCCACATGTGTTCTATAACCCTAGATATCATCCCCAAACGAATCAGACAGAAAGAGTTAACAGAGAACTGGTGCGCACTATTGCTTCGTACGTGCGTACAGATCATCGTAACTGGGACAGGCATTTGTCAGAGATATAATGTGCCCTAAATACTGTTGTGCACGAAGGTACTAAATTTACACCATATTTTCTAACTCATGGTCGTAATATGATCATTGATGGTACTTTTTATAACTCTGATTTCCCTTTAGATCAAAATCTCATTTCAGTAGACAACGAGGTTACTTTTTCTGACAACCTTAGAGAGCTGGAGTCTATATTTCACAAAGTACGTCACACGTTACGTGCGTCTCATGCACGAGTTAAGGTGGAGCAACCACTACAATTGTCATTTGTCAGCACTACTCCAAACTAGGTCATGACGTCAATGCTTACCCCTCAATATTTTATTATAAATAGAAATAATAAATTAGAATAAGTCAATATTGTATTAGCCATTATCTTAGACGTTACTCTGTTCGTTTAAATAAATTATTTTTATTAATAAATCCAGTCTTCCCATCTTAATTGGCGCTGAGGACAGGATTCCCGTCGTTTTTCTGGCACATGCAGACTGATAATCTTGCGGTCGCGCTGTACCGGACTACGTACGTTTCTACGTTTTAACGGGAATTCGAACAAATAAATTTATTAAGTGGAAACCGAGTCAAGTTCCTGTGAAGCCGAGCAGCAACAGACCAGGACTGGACCTGAGGCAGAGTACACTACGAGACTAGCAATATTCCGGAAAGATATGGGAGCTACGGGACTGTGAGTACACCTTTTTCACCATTCCTTTACTCTTTATCTCCGTTACCTTCCAATCATATCTATAGGACCGTGTTTTTAGGGATTAGACAACGCCCTGAGAGTATCGTGTAGATAGTAACATTATTCAAGAATAAATTTCTTCTCGAATAACGCTTCGTAGTATTAGAATTATCAGCAATTTTTTTTCTCTCTCCCATAAAAATGGAAGGAATTAATAGAGTGCCCATGGAAATTGTTAAAATAATTCCAGAGTTCGATGGGGAAACCAGAGCACTGCCACTATTTATTAAGAAATGTGAATACATTTTGCATACTTTTCAAGGTGGGAACGCACAAAATGAATATTTATTTCATATAATAACTAGTCGACTTTCGGGGGACGCTGCTAATTTAGTAGGAGAAAGAGAATTAATTCATACATGGGCAGAATTAAAACAACTCTTAAGCCAACACTTCGGTGATCCAAGGTCCGAAGAATGTTTGGCAATGGAATTAGAATCCTTAAGACGTAGCAGAAGTGAAAGTTACGTGGATTTTTGTCACAGGATTCAACAATTAAGGAGTAGTTTATTTTCAAAAATAAGTGAAACGATTAATGACGCGAATTTACGGGCAGCTAAACACCATATCTATGATAACGCATCACTGAATGTTTTCCTCTATAATTTGCCAGCTTATTTAGTTAGGTTAGTGCGTTTGCGAAATGTCACAGTCTTGGAGGATGCCTTAAAAATTGTGTTGGAGGAACAAAACTTTCAAACAGTGTACGATGTTAAAAATCCGAGAATGAATATAAAACATAACTATAATTATAATCCTCAAAGATTTGACAATACGCAAAGGCTATCAAGTGCACTTGCACCTAACAGGGCATTTAGTCCGAGGCCGAATATATCGAACGGACAAAGTAATTCATTCCAGTTTAGAAATAATCGGCAACAATTATCATATTCTAATAATAGATTTAGCGATAATAATGCACAAAACGTGCCGCGTGTAAATAGGTCACCGCCAGTGCCGGTGCAAGCGCAAGCGCATCGTCAGCACATTGCAGCGGACAATAGGTACCGCACGGGCTATGACGCACAACAGCATGTAGCATCGGGTTCGAATACCGATGTAACAATGCGAACAGCTAGTTCTAGGCGTGTTAATTATACAGAAAATAATCACGACCCTCGACCGTATAACTCACAAGAAGATGACGGTCAAAATTTTGTCACTTACTATGAGCCAGCGGAAAATTTTTACGTAGAAGCCTCGATACTGGAGAAAAAATAAAACTAAATTGTAATAAGCGTTTGAATTTGCCACATATTCGTATACCGGAACTGGACGCCGTTTTCATGATAGATACGGGCAGTACTCGGTCATTTATTAGTCCAAAAGTTGCTAACGAATATTACGCAAGTTCAAAACAAATAGAACCTTTTCAAGTTATCAGCACACATGCCACAAGTAAACACAATGAAGTAGCTTATATTAAATTGCCCAAAATTTTTAACACTAACCAGAAACATAAGTTTTATATTTATTCTGTGGATGAAAGGTATGATGGTCTATTAGGTAGTGATTTGTTAAAACAACTGAACGCGAAAATTGATATGAAGTCTCAAACTCTATTCACAGACTATACGAAAATTCCAATCATTTATACACCGCCCATGAGAGAGATGTATAACCTACCTCCTCGATCCGAGATGAGAGTTAAATTACCAGTTAACCTGCTACACGGAGAAGGTAATCTAAAATTTACTCAATTTACCGATGGAGTTAGAATGCCAGCCGCTATAGTAAAATGCACTAACGGCCAAGCTACGACTGTAATTCAAAATACAACTGACCTGCTCCAGAAGTTAACGGTGACATCTCCATTCCCTGTAGAGTTATTTCATGAACAATCACTAAACGTAAATTCAACTAAGTCAAATCAATCAGAAATTCAACAAAATAGTGACAAACTATTAGAGGACAACTTAAAGAAACTTAGACTAGACCATATGAATGAGGAAGAAAGAATGACGATAGGTAATTTATGTAGAGAATATAAAGATATATTCTATTGTGAGGATATTCCACTATCCTTTAGTAACCAAGTTAAGCATAAGATTAGAACTAAAAACGAAGACCCTATAAATTTAAAAGCTCATAGGTTGCCTCCTGTTCAGACCCAGGAAATTAAAAAACAAGTAGGTAAAATGTTACGTGATAATATTATCCAGGAATCACACTCACCGTGGAGTGCCCCAGTTCACCTCGTGCCAAAAAAATTGGATGCTTCGGGTGAACAAAAATGGAGAATGGTCGTTGATTACAGACGACTAAATGATATAACTACTGATGACAAATACCCTTTGCCAAATATTAATGACCTTTTTGATATGCTAGGCAAGAGTATGTACTTCACTACGCTCGACCTCGCTAGTGGGTATCATCAAATTGAGGTAGAATCAGATGACAAACCAAAAACAGCTTTTAGCACTCCGTTTGGACATTTTGAATTTCACCGTATGCCTTTCGGTTTAAAAACAGCACCGGCGACTTTCCAAAGAGCAATGGATAATGTGCTCAGGGGGTTGCAAGGAATACACTGTCTTGTTTATCTTGATGACGTCATCATCTTTTCGAAAAGCTTAACTAAACATGTAGAAAAATTAACAGCTGTATTCGAGAGATTTCGACAAACTAACCTAAAAATTCAGTTAGATAAATCACATTTCCTTAGAAAGGAAGTCCTGTACTTAGGACATACAATAACCAGCGAGGGCCTTAAGCCAAATAACGACAAGATAGACGCCGTATTAAAGTATCCAATCCCTCAGACAACAACTGACATTAAGAGCTTCCTTGGTCTGATAGGATATTATAGAAAATTTGTCAAAGATTTTGCAAAAATCACGAGACCCCTTACTGCTTGTCTAAAAAAAGGGAAAAAGATAGTTTTGAATGAGGAATATGTCAACAGTTTTGAAACTTGTAAGAAGCTGCTAACCAATGCACCACTTCTTCAATTTCCCGACTTCGATAAACCATTTGTGTTAACCACCGATGCATCCAATTTTGCAATAGGTGCTGTACTATCACAGGGTCCAATCGGTTCGGATAAACCGATAGCCTATGCCAGTAGAACTTTAAGCGATACTGAGAGTAGATATAGCACAATTGAAAAGGAGCTTTTAGCCGTAATATGGGCTGTAAAGCACTTTAGGCCGTACCTCTATGGTAAAAAGTTTATAATTTATACGGACCACAGACCATTGGCGTGGCTGTATTCATTAAAAGAGCCGAATAGTAAGCTCACGCGTTGGCGTTTAAGACTAGAAGAGTATGATTTCGAGATTAAGTATAAGAAAGGACAGCAAAACACGAATGCTGACGCCCTTTCTAGAGTTAGGATTAATGCCGTAGATAATGATTTAGATTCTATAATAGCGAACATAGACGAAAACGAAGACCGCGTGATCGAAATTAGGCAAGAATTAGATCAATTAGTCGAAAACGTGCAACAAAATCATAGGCCACAACCGGAGATGATGGATATCTCAGACTCCGAATGCGAGCAGCCGTTGGATGTGATAGAAATTTCAGACTCCGAAGGCGAACAGTCATCCGAACCAATAAAAAAGTCAAATTCAGATGATGGTGCCACAGCAAATTCTATTTCAAATAGGGAACATGAGGGTATACCTATTCTGAAAGAGGCAATAGACTGTAAACCAAAACAAATTTTAGTTCACACATGGTTTAAAGATAAATTGTGCGTAAACGATAAATCTAATAAGAAACAACGTATCATTGAAGTATTTATGCCCGTCCATAGTGAAAAATTAACAAAAGATTTCCTAAAAGAATATGTAGATACAAAGTATAAATATTTCATTTATTTTGAAAATCCAGAATTCAGGAAAACTTTTTCAAAAGTTATAACAGGACTCTATAAGAAAGGAACATTAAAATTAATAGAATGTACGGAACGCATAGTTAATTTAGAAGACTCCGAGGTGGACCAACGAGAGACCATTTTAAAATACCACGAAGGCAAAACGTGCCATAGGGGAATTAATGAAACACTAATGAAATTGAAACGTCATTACTGGTGGCAGAATATGAAAGATACTGTTACTGCCATTATAAATACGTGTGAACAATGTAAAAGAATAAAGTATGAAAGGAAACCTATAAAACCATGCATACAATTAACTCAGAGTCAGAGCTCACCCTTCCAAGAGGTTTTCATGGATTTACTTTACATCGATAGTAAATACTATCTAACAGTAGTCGATGCGTTTAGTAAGTTAGGACAGGCAATTAACATACCAAATCGTAGTACACCAGAAGTAGTACAAGCTCTAATCAAATACTTTAGCATGTACGGACTAGCCAAGAAAATTAATTGTGACTCAGGTACCGAATTCAATAACGAATTAATTAAAGAACTGTTAAATTTGTATAAAATCGAGCTGCACATAGGTACTCCGAATAGCCCCAGCTCAATGGCAATTGTTGAACGATTTCATTCGACGATTATCGAAATCTATCGTCTAGCCAAATACGAGAAAAGTGAAATGGATGCAGCCTCCGTAATGACTTACGCAATCATGGCATACAACAATTCCATCCATTCCGCTACTAGTTTTACACCTTTTGAGATGGTTTTTGGCAACACAGATTCTAACAATGTCTTTGATATCGATAGGGAACGAAATCTCATGCAAAAATTGTTACAAGATCATAGAAAACGATTGAAAGTTTTATATGAATATGTCACAGAAAAGCTTCATAAAGATAAGGTTAAAGTTAGGGAAAAGAGAGGGGGCGAAGAACCACCCGAAATCAAAGAAGGTGACGACATTTTCATGAAAAATACTAGGACAAGGAAAGCGAAAGATTTACCTCGTTTTGAAAAGGCTAAAGTAATAGGCAAACCGAGTAGAAATATTCTCCCAGTAGAATTAAAGAACAGAAAAACTAAAGTAGCTATTAAGAATGTGAAACGTCCTCCACAGGTTAAGCCTCACACTTCTGGGACTGATCGGCTCGAGCCACAGCCTGGAACTTCAAAGCCTGGAAACAAATCCGGGAATAGCACCGATCAAACTTGGGACGGCAGTGATGAGGATTAATTCATGGACTATTTTTAAGACATTAGACTTAGAAGTACTAATAAGTCAAGTAGAAGCTAATTTTCAGCAGTATAATAACCTAAATATAACAATTTCAAACGACATTAAATATAAAAATGAATTAGGTAGTTTATGTAAACAAATAGAATCATTTGAGTCCAAGGTTAGAGATAGAATTAATCAGATTTTACCCTCTTCTAGACCTAAACGAGCATTATTTGACCCCTTAGGGTCATTAATTAAGGCAATTTCAGGAAACTTAGATGAAACAGATGCGGTACGGTATGATCTTGAGATAAGACAACTTAAAAATGCAGAACATTCAGTAGAGCGTAAAGTATCCGTAATGGTAAATGCCTTAGATAAATTCGCTAATCTATCGGAAAATATGAATTTGAACATAAACATTCTGGATAATAAAACTGTAGAAATAGAGTCATTTTTAGAAAGAGAATCTAAAAGAGACAACGTTTTATCGCTTATGAATAACCTGTTTCAAATTTCTAATAACTTTCACACTATTTACGACTTTATACAGGAAACAGAGACAGCAATAGCTTTCAGTAAGCTGCATGTCTTACATCAATCCATAATTAACTCAACAGAACTTATTCACATTCTTTTAGAAGTAGAGAAACATGCTCATTTGATTTATCCAATAAATAAGGCAAACTTAGTTAAAATAGAACGTAACATTATTCTTAAATCTTATATTATTAATAATAAATTAGTTTTTGTTTTAGAAGTCCCATTGATAGAACCAAATACGTATACATATTACAAGGTAATCCCTATCCCTGTCTACAATCCGAAAACCTTAAAAACCACAACCATTATTCCCGAACACCCCTACCTCATGGTGAATAGGTTGAAATACAAGCCCGTAGTAAACTTATGCGAGGAGATCGAGGACAACAAGTTTCTGTGCTCAAGCGATGATTTCGTACCATACTCGTCTGAGACCTGCATAGAACAGATCATGATGCTGAAGGAGAACTGTACCAAGTGTCACCAACACGTCATACACTTAGAAAAGGAGAAAATCCAGAAGATCGCCGAAAACTACTGGCTGATATACTCTGAAAATGGATTAATAATAACAGAACACTGCTACGAAGAAGTAAACAAACACACTATACAAGGAACATTCTTTATACAACCGAAGAAACAATGTAAAACAGAAATCGGAGATATATTCATCCCAATGCCTGCAAACACCTCAATCAACAATCTACAACTACCGTTCGTTCAATTACCAGAGCTACGACATCCCATCAGACAAGAAGAAAAGCAGCTAGACTTACAAAACGTGGACTTCAGTGACATCAAAGACGTTATCAATAGTGCCAGGTTCAGCGTAAACGAAAACAGCCCGGACGACTTCATCTATGTAGTAAAAAATATTAGTATTTGGACTATTTTATTGTATGTTTTAATCAGTTTAATTGTTATTTTTGTATTTTATAAATTCAGGCCTTATACAGATTGTATAGGACGAAATTCTTTGAAACCAACTCTGTCGGCTTCAGATAATTTCTCTCTTAAGGGGGGAGGAGTTAAGGTGGAGCAACCACTACAATTGTCATTTGTCAGCACTACTCCAAACTAGGTCATGACGTCAATGCTTACCCCTCAATATTTTATTATAAATAGAAATAATAAATTAGAATAAGTCAATATTGTATTAGCCATTATCTTAGACGTTACTCTGTTCGTTTAAATAAATTATTTTTATTAATAAATCCAGTCTTCCCATCTTAATTCACGCAACGCTAAATACTATAACTTGAGGAAACGCCCTGTACAGTTTGTCGAAGGACAGATAGTGTATAATAAGTGCTTTCCCCTTTCTAAAGCTTCTAAATACTTCTCTGCCAAACTCTCACCTAGATATGAAAAATGTGTAATTCACAAAAAACTAGGACCTTTAGTCTATACTCTTAAATCCATGAATGGGAAGCATTTAGGTGATTTCCATATAAAGGATTTAGTTCGCCCTGGCGAAACTGGACCGCCTGTTTAAGGGCTACTTATCTGAATTTTCTCGTGTGAACCACGAGCTACTTTTTCTGTGTTGCTCTAAGAGTACATGTCCTGTATAACGACATGCTCATTGTTTATAGTAACATGCTTTTTCTACTTTCATTTATTATTCACACTGTGCTTGATGTTGGATGTTCCACTTACAGTGTGATTACTCTTTCCTTGTTAGGCTGATATTCGCTTAACTTCATTTTCTAGCGTGTCCTTGCTAGCTTAACCGTTTGTGACTGACTCACATCGACGGATTAGGATCTAGGTTCGTTGGGTTCCTATGGTCATTCTATTTGTTCCTGCTAATAAACTGAGCTCAACATTCTGCATTAGTTTCTAGCTGCCGTGTTGGTTTTTCCCCGGATCAGTTAGTTGTCTTATTCGCGGATATAGGAACTTACGATACATTTTCTTTTCTTGCTACGAAAAGTTGGAAATAAACAAACTGGGTTTCTCCAGCTCCAATCTTTAACGTCAGCTCTGTACAGTAATAGTTTGTAGTAAGGAAGACGTTCCGTTTACTTTAAGAACCGGTGTGGTTCGCTGTAGTGGATTTCATTTCTAAGGCATCCATTATAGAGTTCCATTCACCATTAGTTTAAATAGACCATAGTTAGATAATTCCATTTCTAGGATTCACTAGATTGTTTTCAAGTTTTCGTGTAGTTTTTTTTCTTTCCTTAGCATTATAACCGATCGGCCGATCAATAAGGTAAACCTAAAGTAAGATAGGAGTAGTAGGATCCAATCGATAAGTTAAACCTAGAATAAAATAGGAGTAGGAGGATTAGGTAATCCTAGGTATCAGTTGAGTACCTAGTCTCGATGTATTTAGCGTAAGTTAGGAAGTAGCAAGATTGCAGGTTTATGTTACTACGGTAGTTTTAACGCCGGTGGTAGGGCCAGGTAAGTGGTCCGTCCGGATAGCTACCACCATCTTGTTCGTTAATCCAGCCGTCAAGCAGTAGCTCGCAATGCTGTTTTCCGGTATGGAGAGCAAGACAGCCGGGGTGATTACTGGCACCAGAGGTATTCCATCCTAATCCTCAAGATTTAGTAACGCATCTGCATCCTCTTGGTTTTGTCGATGTCGTTGAGCGGGTGGGTTCACTTTCTACCAGGTGATCCACGTGCTCCGTTGCCTTCCTATTTAGTAGGTAGTTTAATTAGACTTGGTATTACCTTATATAAGTTGTTGTAGTTGGTGTGGTATTGAGTTGGTACGGATCGTCTATCAACTGAATCCCAGACTAATGATTTCATCATACTCCTTCCCTACGGGCAAAGGAGACCTTTCCATATATTCATATTTCTTCCGTTATTCTTAAATAGATGTACGGGAAAACCGTCTGGCATCATTTGTTTTTGACAGTGGCCGTGTAGTTGCTAAGTTGTAGTATTTTGAGGATTAAGTCCGTACGCGTTTGCTAGGGTCTTAATTCTTGATTTATGATTTCAGCGTCTTCCCCTGCGGGCGAAGGCGAACCTGTCCCTTGACTATTATACTTCACAATTAACAATAATTTTATTTTAGAATTTAAGATTCTAAAATAAAATTATTTTCCCAACTGAGGCGATACTGTAACACTTTAGGGTTACATTACTTACATTTTAACAGTTTCCATCCGCACATCACATACTCAGCTGTTCATACATAATTTCCACTTTCTTTTACACCATTTACTTTGCCATTTCATCTGTAAAAACTTACTTATTAACGATAAAAACACATCTTCAATTACTTTATTTTGGTCAAGGCGCAAGCGCTTGACAGTTGTGGCGTTTTGTTTCACTCTCGATGATAATCCCAAACGTCACTCCGTTTGTCGTACGAGGTCTATTTAATTTTTACTTGCTTCAGTCTTTCCGGGGTGTAACAAATATGGTTTCAGGTTCTAATCTACCTAATGGACTGTTTGTCACTACGTTTCTTAAAAAGTTTTAATATCAAAATTCATAATTTCGTGATGCACCGTGACTGCTTACTGCAGAAACGAAACGTCGCGAGCCGTTCTGGAAGTTTTACAAATTCTGAGGGATTGTTGTTGTAATTTTGTTGATTTCTTTAAAAACAGATATTATTAGGGAGGGATTCAGCGTATTTTCAGCAAACGACATGTAACTTTTGTTCTGCTTTCTTTATTAAGAAGAAATTAAAATATTTCTTCAACTCTCATCTTCTCGAGTTATAAAATGTACCTAGGGTGAAGCAGGCGTTGAAACGTACATGATGTGCAGTTTCGATAGTTTTTTTTACAATCGAGAAGCTTCTTTCTTTCCCGGACACCGACTGGACTGTCCGACTATTTTTACTTTCCCTCGGGACAAAAAACCTGAGCTGATGGCGTGATGGCGCTGCCTGTATTTTAATCCTTAAAAAAGGATGATTGGGAGTGTGTATTTGTTTCTTTTCTTCGCGTTTAACGTGGTAAGTGAGTTTTATATTGGTTGTAAAGGCCGGTGATAAAAACTGCTTATGTTGTAACTCTTTCTTATTTCTGTTATTACTTTTGTTACAGTTTTCTGTTCATTTCCGTCCATTCCGTGTACTCTCCGGTGCGCGAGGATGCGGCGAGGAGATTCGTAGGCGTGTGTACCACTGATATTACCCACTTAATGTGGTAAGTAATGATTATTTTCTTAACCTCAGTCAAGACGCATGGTAGGAGCGCTCTGTTATAATGTAGTATCTTTTACTGATACTGTGAATATCTATTGTTCACAGGGTGTCAGGATCTGGTACAACTTCGGATGTCAGGATCGGGTGCAAGGTGCATGTGTCAGGATCTGATGCAACTTTGGATGTCAGGATCTGATACAACTTTGGAGGTCAGGATCGGACGTCTAGTTCGAGCTGATTCCTGACTGTTTTTCTTTTGATGACGATGATGATTTGCTGAGAGTGGAGCTTAGCTTAGCGTGAGCGGACTGGGCACTTCGCAGGATGTGTCGGGTTTTTTTTTACAGACTGAAGCAGGATTGACCGTGAAGGCAATCTTAATATCGTACACGGTTACTTACCGTTGGTCATACTATTTATTAACTTTCCACGTTCCGTACCTAAGAAGGGACGCTGTGTAATTTCATGTACCCCAAGGGGACTAATATCTTTTTATAGAACGTTTTATTGACTGTTAAAGCTGGTAGTATGCCCTCTTGTATTTACTTTCAAGTAACGGGTAATACAGGGTAATTTTAAGTTACTTTGTAAGTCGCGTGTCCATTTGGACATTCGGGTTATTCACCGGTTACAATAAGTTAACGTGCATCCATCAAGGATATTGATCTGTGTAACGATTAATTGTAAGTAGTTACTATGCTGCTTATGAAATAAAGTGTTAAAACTGTACCTACTGCCTTTTTACTTAGACCACATCACAGTTTTGTGTCACGGACATTCTGGCGTCCACTAATTTAAATTCGATTGTTCGTGCACTCTGGGCCGTCGCATCCAACCCACACCCTCTCGTTGCTCACCGAAGTAGTCCGGTATGTTACAGTGGCGCCCAACGTGGGGCTCAGAAAGTGATGTGTTCTAAGTATTACTTTAAACTTTTAACTTTTTATGTTACTGCTCCACTGAGTGGTAAATTACCTTTGAATTTTAAACTTTATTCGTTCATGCTACTGCACTACTGAGTAGTAACTAGCTTTAAACTTTAAACTGATACTTTTATACGCTGTTCCTGCTGCTCAACTGAGTGGTAAATTAGCTCTTAACTTTGAATTTTAATATTTTTTTTCGCGCATGCTATTGCTCTGCTGAGTGGTAATTTAGCATTGAACTTCCTTTTACTCTAATGACGTTTTACGCTTAGGTTAATGCTGTACTGAATAGTAAATTAGCATTTAACTTTTTTTTTTAATTCAAAACTTTATACGCTCACGCTATAGCTCTACTGAATGCTTAACTAGCATTCACTACAAAATACACTGACTGTATTTTAACTGTATTTTACTTACATATATCTAGGTTTGTTTGTTTAAACCAAGGTTAATTTATACCATGGACTTTCTAAAGGCGGGATGCAAGATCTGCCACTTGCATAAAGATGAAATTACGCATGAACTTACCATTCGTAGACTAACCGTTAATCCGGCTTCTAGGCGACATAGTTTGAGTAGGGTTCTTAAGCAGACTGCGGACTTAGCTCGTAGAGGTAGTCTGAAGTTCGAAACTTTAGAAACTTGTGACTCTGCCACGGAACTTGCTTTGTGTCAGCGGAAGGCTGAAGATATTGAGAAGGAGGTTGGTGAGAACCTTTCTGAAGCAGCGGTTGATCGTCTGGCTTCTCGTTGCAGATATTTGCTATGCCGTTTATCTAGGTTGACTGGAGATACTGCTGAAGTGCAACTACTGAAGGCAGTGTTAACTGAAATGAAGGATCGTTTGCGGCCTGTAACACTTGCTGACTCTGACTCTGACTCTGACTCTCTTTCTGCTAGTAGCGACAACCAATCTGAGGCTGTCCCTCCATTGGTTTCCAAAACGATTATTTATAAGACTAAAAAAATGTTCAACATTAATTCTCTTAACTTGAAGTACAGGGGAGATTCCTGTGCTCGTACTTTTCTTACTCGTCTTGAGGAACTCCTTGTAGCGCGAAAAATTCCGGAAGAGGTCGTTTACGGAGGTTTCCCTGAAATCTTCGATGGACCGGCACTGTCTTGGTTCCGCTCCAATCGCTTTGAATTGACTTCTTATGCTGAGGTGGTGAAGGCTCTTCGGGATGACTTTGACATACCTGACCTTGACCACAAACTTATGAATGAGATACGTACTAGGACTCAGGCGAAGAACGAAACTATTGTTTGCTTTGTTGCTAGTGTTCTAGGAATGTTTCAACATCTTAGTAAAGCTGTTCCTGAAGACAAAAAGGTGGATATTTTAATACGTAATATACGACCAGAATATAGTAGGGAGTTGGCTCTTTATGACATAACCTCCATTAAACAGCTTAAGTCTTACTGTAAGCGTATCGAACTAGCTAAGGTAAAAGCGGATCAATTCCGCGAACCGTCTACTTCTTCTTTCACTCGTCGTGCTACCGTCGTGGAGAACCAGCACGTCGACAATACTCGACGCGTCTATAAGCCGTCCCAGACTCACGTGGCTGCGGTGAATCAACCTTCATTCGCACGGGCGTGCTTTCGTTGTGGTCTACGCACACACTTAACTAGAACTTGTCCAACCTTTAGGGACATTGTTTGTTTCAGGTGTGGGGAGAAAGGTATACGTACTCCGGATTGCAATAACTGCAATAATAATATTACGCTTTCAAAAAACTAGATAACTTTGTCTTTTCTAATGCTTCCTTTGCAAATGATATGACTTCTCCCTCACTTGGAGAAAAGACAATTTACTTTGAACCTTCTAAGAGGGATACTCGTTTATACATGGCTGTCGATGTTTTTGGTTTAACAGTTAAAGGTTTACTTGATTGTGGAGCTTCTTGCTCAATTCTTGGTAACGATAGCCACAAGTTGTTTGCGGAAATCGGCATACCTACTTATAAGCACACTTCACCTTTGAGACTTGGCGTTGCCAATGGCCAAGAACTTATTTGTACTGAATACATGTCACTACCTATTAATTTTAGAGATGATGTTCAAGTGATAGATTTCAACATTCAACCTGACATTAACACTTCTATGATTTTTGGCCTTAACTTTTGGAGAGCTTTTAAACTCGTCCCCGAAATCATTTCTAGTTTAACGACTCAAATTAATATTGCTGGTATGACTGATGTAACAGCTGATTCAGGCTTACACGACTTTGACTCTTTAACTTCTCGTCAGAAATCTGAAATTGACGCTATTAAACTTCTTTTCGACCAGGTAAATACCGACAAGGTTGGTCTTGGTAAAACACACTTACTCGAACATGAAATAAATACTGGTAATTGTCCTCCTATAAAGCAAAAGTATTATCGGTTAAGCCCCGATAAACAAGCCGCTTTAGAAAAGGAAGTTGACCGCATGTTGGAGATTGGAATTGTAGAACCTCTCCGTGGATTTCTCCAGTGGTTATGGTGGAAAAAGCTAACGGCGATCTTAGACTCTGTTTAGATAGTAGGAAGGTTAATTCTGTTTCTAAATCTGATGCTTATCCTTTACCGTATGTGAACTACATTCTAGATAATTTGCGAGATGCCAAATTTCTGACGTCCCTTGATTTGAGTGCGGCCTATTATCAAATTCCTCTAAGCGCTACTTCTAAGAAAAAAACTGCATTTACCGTACCCGGACGGGGTTTGTACCACTACAACCGCATGTGTTTCGGTTTAGTTGGAGCCTCTGCTACTATGCAACGTCTGATGGATTGTTTATTTACTGCCGAATTCGACAATAAAGTTTTCTGTTATATTGATGACATTATAATTTGCACTTCTGATTTTGATGAACATGTCCGTTTATTAAAAGCCGTTCTAGAAAAACTAAAGGCTGCCAATCTTACTATAAATATGAAGAAATCGTTATTTTGTAGGAACGAACTTAAATATTTAGGCTACGTAGTAGATCGTTATGGTTTACGTACCGATCCCTCTAAAGTAGATGTTATTGTTAACTTTCCTGTTCCTCATGATGTTAAAAGCATTAAACGTTTCCTTGGTATGGCGGGATGGTACCGTCGCTTCATTAGAAACTTTTCTCAAATTGCTCGTCCTTTAACGCGTTTGACTAGCAAAAAAGTAGATTTTATTTGGTCTAACGAAGCTAATGAATCTTTTAACTTGCTTAAAACTGCTTTGGTATCGGCACCTATCTTAAAGTGCCCTAACTTTAAAGAACCTTTTTATATCCACACTGACGCTTCTTCTTTTGCTGTCGGTGCGGTTCTGGTTCAAAAGATTGACGAGTGCGACCACCCTATAGCTTACTGTAGCCGTACTCTTACCTCTCCGGAATCTAACTACTCTGCTACCGAGAAAGAATTACTTGCAGTAATATACGCATTAGAACAGTATCGAGCTTATGTGGAAGGCAGGAAGTGTTATATCGTCACTGATCACGCTTCTCGTAAATGGTTTTCAAGTCTAAAGAATCCAACTGGACGTTTAAACAGATGGGCTTGCCGTTTAAGCCAATTTGACTTTGAAATCATACACCGTAAAGGTAAAGAACATGTAATTCCTGATGCCTTATCTCGTATAAAAATAGATTCTATTGTGGACGTGTTATCTAGGCAGGACCCTTGGTATTTAGAACTCTTTAAAAATGTTTCTGATAACCCTACGCTTTATCCTAACTTCAAGATTGAAAACAACCGTTTGTATCGTCTCTCCAAGAATAAATATCGCCTAACAGCTCAATTTGACTGGAAGTTGGTAATTCCTTATGAAGATAGACATTCTATTTTACAGAAGTGTCATGATGATCCTACGGCAGGCCACTTTGGCGTAGCTAAGACTCACCTTAGGGTTGCCAATCTTTATTTTTGGCCTACTCTTTTTCAAGACGTAAAAACTTATGTAGACTCCTGCGAAATTTGTAAGACTTATAAACCTGTAAATCTAGCTCCTGCTGGTATGATGGGTAATCCCCGTCGCATCACTATGCCTGGTGAAGCGGTTTCCTGTGATATTTTGGGACCGTTTCCACCATCTTATAGTCGTAACCAATACTTATTCGTCTGTTCTGATTACTTCAGTAAATACGTTACACCCTTTCCACCTCGGAACGTAACTACTAAAGCTATTGCTAAGTGTTTGGAGAAAGGGATATTTCTTGTCCACGGTGTTCCCAAGTTCGTTTATGTAGATAACGGCCCTCAATTCATTTCCAAAGAATTTAGAGAGTTGATGACTAAATTTAACGTGCCACATGTGTTCTATAACCCTAGATATCATCCCCAAACGAATCAGACAGAAAGAGTTAACAGAGAACTGGTGCGCACTATTGCTTCGTACGTGCGTACAGATCATCGTAACTGGGACAGGCATTTGTCAGAGATATAATGTGCCCTAAATACTGTTGTGCACGAAGGTACTAAATTTACACCATATTTTCTAACTCATGGTCGTAATATGATCATTGATGGTACTTTTTATAACTCTGATTTCCCTTTAGATCAAAATCTCATTTCAGTAGACAACGAGGTTACTTTTTCTGACAACCTTAGAGAGCTGGAGTCTATATTTCACAAAGTACGTCACACGTTACGTGCGTCTCATGCACGAGTTAAGGTGGAGCAACCACTACAATTGTCATTTGTCAGCACTACTCCAAACTAGGTCATGACGTCAATGCTTACCCCTCAATATTTTATTATAAATAGAAATAATAAATTAGAATAAGTCAATATTGTATTAGCCATTATCTTAGACGTTACTCTGTTCGTTTAAATAAATTATTTTTATTAATAAATCCAGTCTTCCCATCTTAATTGGCGCTGAGGACAGGATTCCCGTCGTTTTTCTGGCACATGCAGACTGATAATCTTGCGGTCGCGCTGTACCGGACTACGTACGTTTCTACGTTTTAACGGGAATTCGAACAAATAAATTTATTAAGTGGAAACCGAGTCAAGTTCCTGTGAAGCCGAGCAGCAACAGACCAGGACTGGACCTGAGGCAGAGTACACTACGAGACTAGCAATATTCCGGAAAGATATGGGAGCTACGGGACTGTGAGTACACCTTTTTCACCATTCCTTTACTCTTTATCTCCGTTACCTTCCAATCATATCTATAGGACCGTGTTTTTAGGGATTAGACAACGCCCTGAGAGTATCGTGTAGATAGTAACATTATTCAAGAATAAATTTCTTCTCGAATAACGCTTCGTAGTATTAGAATTATCAGCAATTTTTTTTCTCTCTCCCATAAAAATGGAAGGAATTAATAGAGTGCCCATGGAAATTGTTAAAATAATTCCAGAGTTCGATGGGGAAACCAGAGCACTGCCACTATTTATTAAGAAATGTGAATACATTTTGCATACTTTTCAAGGTGGGAACGCACAAAATGAATATTTATTTCATATAATAACTAGTCGACTTTCGGGGGACGCTGCTAATTTAGTAGGAGAAAGAGAATTAATTCATACATGGGCAGAATTAAAACAACTCTTAAGCCAACACTTCGGTGATCCAAGGTCCGAAGAATGTTTGGCAATGGAATTAGAATCCTTAAGACGTAGCAGAAGTGAAAGTTACGTGGATTTTTGTCACAGGATTCAACAATTAAGGAGTAGTTTATTTTCAAAAATAAGTGAAACGATTAATGACGCGAATTTACGGGCAGCTAAACACCATATCTATGATAACGCATCACTGAATGTTTTCCTCTATAATTTGCCAGCTTATTTAGTTAGGTTAGTGCGTTTGCGAAATGTCACAGTCTTGGAGGATGCCTTAAAAATTGTGTTGGAGGAACAAAACTTTCAAACAGTGTACGATGTTAAAAATCCGAGAATGAATATAAAACATAACTATAATTATAATCCTCAAAGATTTGACAATACGCAAAGGCTATCAAGTGCACTTGCACCTAACAGGGCATTTAGTCCGAGGCCGAATATATCGAACGGACAAAGTAATTCATTCCAGTTTAGAAATAATCGGCAACAATTATCATATTCTAATAATAGATTTAGCGATAATAATGCACAAAACGTGCCGCGTGTAAATAGGTCACCGCCAGTGCCGGTGCAAGCGCAAGCGCATCGTCAGCACATTGCAGCGGACAATAGGTACCGCACGGGCTATGACGCACAACAGCATGTAGCATCGGGTTCGAATACCGATGTAACAATGCGAACAGCTAGTTCTAGGCGTGTTAATTATACAGAAAATAATCACGACCCTCGACCGTATAACTCACAAGAAGATGACGGTCAAAATTTTGTCACTTACTATGAGCCAGCGGAAAATTTTTACGTAGAAGCCTCGATACTGGAGAAAAAATAAAACTAAATTGTAATAAGCGTTTGAATTTGCCACATATTCGTATACCGGAACTGGACGCCGTTTTCATGATAGATACGGGCAGTACTCGGTCATTTATTAGTCCAAAAGTTGCTAACGAATATTACGCAAGTTCAAAACAAATAGAACCTTTTCAAGTTATCAGCACACATGCCACAAGTAAACACAATGAAGTAGCTTATATTAAATTGCCCAAAATTTTTAACACTAACCAGAAACATAAGTTTTATATTTATTCTGTGGATGAAAGGTATGATGGTCTATTAGGTAGTGATTTGTTAAAACAACTGAACGCGAAAATTGATATGAAGTCTCAAACTCTATTCACAGACTATACGAAAATTCCAATCATTTATACACCGCCCATGAGAGAGATGTATAACCTACCTCCTCGATCCGAGATGAGAGTTAAATTACCAGTTAACCTGCTACACGGAGAAGGTAATCTAAAATTTACTCAATTTACCGATGGAGTTAGAATGCCAGCCGCTATAGTAAAATGCACTAACGGCCAAGCTACGACTGTAATTCAAAATACAACTGACCTGCTCCAGAAGTTAACGGTGACATCTCCATTCCCTGTAGAGTTATTTCATGAACAATCACTAAACGTAAATTCAACTAAGTCAAATCAATCAGAAATTCAACAAAATAGTGACAAACTATTAGAGGACAACTTAAAGAAACTTAGACTAGACCATATGAATGAGGAAGAAAGAATGACGATAGGTAATTTATGTAGAGAATATAAAGATATATTCTATTGTGAGGATATTCCACTATCCTTTAGTAACCAAGTTAAGCATAAGATTAGAACTAAAAACGAAGACCCTATAAATTTAAAAGCTCATAGGTTGCCTCCTGTTCAGACCCAGGAAATTAAAAAACAAGTAGGTAAAATGTTACGTGATAATATTATCCAGGAATCACACTCACCGTGGAGTGCCCCAGTTCACCTCGTGCCAAAAAAATTGGATGCTTCGGGTGAACAAAAATGGAGAATGGTCGTTGATTACAGACGACTAAATGATATAACTACTGATGACAAATACCCTTTGCCAAATATTAATGACCTTTTTGATATGCTAGGCAAGAGTATGTACTTCACTACGCTCGACCTCGCTAGTGGGTATCATCAAATTGAGGTAGAATCAGATGACAAACCAAAAACAGCTTTTAGCACTCCGTTTGGACATTTTGAATTTCACCGTATGCCTTTCGGTTTAAAAACAGCACCGGCGACTTTCCAAAGAGCAATGGATAATGTGCTCAGGGGGTTGCAAGGAATACACTGTCTTGTTTATCTTGATGACGTCATCATCTTTTCGAAAAGCTTAACTAAACATGTAGAAAAATTAACAGCTGTATTCGAGAGATTTCGACAAACTAACCTAAAAATTCAGTTAGATAAATCACATTTCCTTAGAAAGGAAGTCCTGTACTTAGGACATACAATAACCAGCGAGGGCCTTAAGCCAAATAACGACAAGATAGACGCCGTATTAAAGTATCCAATCCCTCAGACAACAACTGACATTAAGAGCTTCCTTGGTCTGATAGGATATTATAGAAAATTTGTCAAAGATTTTGCAAAAATCACGAGACCCCTTACTGCTTGTCTAAAAAAAGGGAAAAAGATAGTTTTGAATGAGGAATATGTCAACAGTTTTGAAACTTGTAAGAAGCTGCTAACCAATGCACCACTTCTTCAATTTCCCGACTTCGATAAACCATTTGTGTTAACCACCGATGCATCCAATTTTGCAATAGGTGCTGTACTATCACAGGGTCCAATCGGTTCGGATAAACCGATAGCCTATGCCAGTAGAACTTTAAGCGATACTGAGAGTAGATATAGCACAATTGAAAAGGAGCTTTTAGCCGTAATATGGGCTGTAAAGCACTTTAGGCCGTACCTCTATGGTAAAAAGTTTATAATTTATACGGACCACAGACCATTGGCGTGGCTGTATTCATTAAAAGAGCCGAATAGTAAGCTCACGCGTTGGCGTTTAAGACTAGAAGAGTATGATTTCGAGATTAAGTATAAGAAAGGACAGCAAAACACGAATGCTGACGCCCTTTCTAGAGTTAGGATTAATGCCGTAGATAATGATTTAGATTCTATAATAGCGAACATAGACGAAAACGAAGACCGCGTGATCGAAATTAGGCAAGAATTAGATCAATTAGTCGAAAACGTGCAACAAAATCATAGGCCACAACCGGAGATGATGGATATCTCAGACTCCGAATGCGAGCAGCCGTTGGATGTGATAGAAATTTCAGACTCCGAAGGCGAACAGTCATCCGAACCAATAAAAAAGTCAAATTCAGATGATGGTGCCACAGCAAATTCTATTTCAAATAGGGAACATGAGGGTATACCTATTCTGAAAGAGGCAATAGACTGTAAACCAAAACAAATTTTAGTTCACACATGGTTTAAAGATAAATTGTGCGTAAACGATAAATCTAATAAGAAACAACGTATCATTGAAGTATTTATGCCCGTCCATAGTGAAAAATTAACAAAAGATTTCCTAAAAGAATATGTAGATACAAAGTATAAATATTTCATTTATTTTGAAAATCCAGAATTCAGGAAAACTTTTTCAAAAGTTATAACAGGACTCTATAAGAAAGGAACATTAAAATTAATAGAATGTACGGAACGCATAGTTAATTTAGAAGACTCCGAGGTGGACCAACGAGAGACCATTTTAAAATACCACGAAGGCAAAACGTGCCATAGGGGAATTAATGAAACACTAATGAAATTGAAACGTCATTACTGGTGGCAGAATATGAAAGATACTGTTACTGCCATTATAAATACGTGTGAACAATGTAAAAGAATAAAGTATGAAAGGAAACCTATAAAACCATGCATACAATTAACTCAGAGTCAGAGCTCACCCTTCCAAGAGGTTTTCATGGATTTACTTTACATCGATAGTAAATACTATCTAACAGTAGTCGATGCGTTTAGTAAGTTAGGACAGGCAATTAACATACCAAATCGTAGTACACCAGAAGTAGTACAAGCTCTAATCAAATACTTTAGCATGTACGGACTAGCCAAGAAAATTAATTGTGACTCAGGTACCGAATTCAATAACGAATTAATTAAAGAACTGTTAAATTTGTATAAAATCGAGCTGCACATAGGTACTCCGAATAGCCCCAGCTCAATGGCAATTGTTGAACGATTTCATTCGACGATTATCGAAATCTATCGTCTAGCCAAATACGAGAAAAGTGAAATGGATGCAGCCTCCGTAATGACTTACGCAATCATGGCATACAACAATTCCATCCATTCCGCTACTAGTTTTACACCTTTTGAGATGGTTTTTGGCAACACAGATTCTAACAATGTCTTTGATATCGATAGGGAACGAAATCTCATGCAAAAATTGTTACAAGATCATAGAAAACGATTGAAAGTTTTATATGAATATGTCACAGAAAAGCTTCATAAAGATAAGGTTAAAGTTAGGGAAAAGAGAGGGGGCGAAGAACCACCCGAAATCAAAGAAGGTGACGACATTTTCATGAAAAATACTAGGACAAGGAAAGCGAAAGATTTACCTCGTTTTGAAAAGGCTAAAGTAATAGGCAAACCGAGTAGAAATATTCTCCCAGTAGAATTAAAGAACAGAAAAACTAAAGTAGCTATTAAGAATGTGAAACGTCCTCCACAGGTTAAGCCTCACACTTCTGGGACTGATCGGCTCGAGCCACAGCCTGGAACTTCAAAGCCTGGAAACAAATCCGGGAATAGCACCGATCAAACTTGGGACGGCAGTGATGAGGATTAATTCATGGACTATTTTTAAGACATTAGACTTAGAAGTACTAATAAGTCAAGTAGAAGCTAATTTTCAGCAGTATAATAACCTAAATATAACAATTTCAAACGACATTAAATATAAAAATGAATTAGGTAGTTTATGTAAACAAATAGAATCATTTGAGTCCAAGGTTAGAGATAGAATTAATCAGATTTTACCCTCTTCTAGACCTAAACGAGCATTATTTGACCCCTTAGGGTCATTAATTAAGGCAATTTCAGGAAACTTAGATGAAACAGATGCGGTACGGTATGATCTTGAGATAAGACAACTTAAAAATGCAGAACATTCAGTAGAGCGTAAAGTATCCGTAATGGTAAATGCCTTAGATAAATTCGCTAATCTATCGGAAAATATGAATTTGAACATAAACATTCTGGATAATAAAACTGTAGAAATAGAGTCATTTTTAGAAAGAGAATCTAAAAGAGACAACGTTTTATCGCTTATGAATAACCTGTTTCAAATTTCTAATAACTTTCACACTATTTACGACTTTATACAGGAAACAGAGACAGCAATAGCTTTCAGTAAGCTGCATGTCTTACATCAATCCATAATTAACTCAACAGAACTTATTCACATTCTTTTAGAAGTAGAGAAACATGCTCATTTGATTTATCCAATAAATAAGGCAAACTTAGTTAAAATAGAACGTAACATTATTCTTAAATCTTATATTATTAATAATAAATTAGTTTTTGTTTTAGAAGTCCCATTGATAGAACCAAATACGTATACATATTACAAGGTAATCCCTATCCCTGTCTACAATCCGAAAACCTTAAAAACCACAACCATTATTCCCGAACACCCCTACCTCATGGTGAATAGGTTGAAATACAAGCCCGTAGTAAACTTATGCGAGGAGATCGAGGACAACAAGTTTCTGTGCTCAAGCGATGATTTCGTACCATACTCGTCTGAGACCTGCATAGAACAGATCATGATGCTGAAGGAGAACTGTACCAAGTGTCACCAACACGTCATACACTTAGAAAAGGAGAAAATCCAGAAGATCGCCGAAAACTACTGGCTGATATACTCTGAAAATGGATTAATAATAACAGAACACTGCTACGAAGAAGTAAACAAACACACTATACAAGGAACATTCTTTATACAACCGAAGAAACAATGTAAAACAGAAATCGGAGATATATTCATCCCAATGCCTGCAAACACCTCAATCAACAATCTACAACTACCGTTCGTTCAATTACCAGAGCTACGACATCCCATCAGACAAGAAGAAAAGCAGCTAGACTTACAAAACGTGGACTTCAGTGACATCAAAGACGTTATCAATAGTGCCAGGTTCAGCGTAAACGAAAACAGCCCGGACGACTTCATCTATGTAGTAAAAAATATTAGTATTTGGACTATTTTATTGTATGTTTTAATCAGTTTAATTGTTATTTTTGTATTTTATAAATTCAGGCCTTATACAGATTGTATAGGACGAAATTCTTTGAAACCAACTCTGTCGGCTTCAGATAATTTCTCTCTTAAGGGGGGAGGAGTTAAGGTGGAGCAACCACTACAATTGTCATTTGTCAGCACTACTCCAAACTAGGTCATGACGTCAATGCTTACCCCTCAATATTTTATTATAAATAGAAATAATAAATTAGAATAAGTCAATATTGTATTAGCCATTATCTTAGACGTTACTCTGTTCGTTTAAATAAATTATTTTTATTAATAAATCCAGTCTTCCCATCTTAATTCACGCAACGCTAAATACTATAACTTGAGGAAACGCCCTGTACAGTTTGTCGAAGGACAGATAGTGTATAATAAGTGCTTTCCCCTTTCTAAAGCTTCTAAATACTTCTCTGCCAAACTCTCACCTAGATATGAAAAATGTGTAATTCACAAAAAACTAGGACCTTTAGTCTATACTCTTAAATCCATGAATGGGAAGCATTTAGGTGATTTCCATATAAAGGATTTAGTTCGCCCTGGCGAAACTGGACCGCCTGTTTAAGGGCTACTTATCTGAATTTTCTCGTGTGAACCACGAGCTACTTTTTCTGTGTTGCTCTAAGAGTACATGTCCTGTATAACGACATGCTCATTGTTTATAGTAACATGCTTTTTCTACTTTCATTTATTATTCACACTGTGCTTGATGTTGGATGTTCCACTTACAGTGTGATTACTCTTTCCTTGTTAGGCTGATATTCGCTTAACTTCATTTTCTAGCGTGTCCTTGCTAGCTTAACCGTTTGTGACTGACTCACATCGACGGATTAGGATCTAGGTTCGTTGGGTTCCTATGGTCATTCTATTTGTTCCTGCTAATAAACTGAGCTCAACATTCTGCATTAGTTTCTAGCTGCCGTGTTGGTTTTTCCCCGGATCAGTTAGTTGTCTTATTCGCGGATATAGGAACTTACGATACATTTTCTTTTCTTGCTACGAAAAGTTGGAAATAAACAAACTGGGTTTCTCCAGCTCCAATCTTTAACGTCAGCTCTGTACAGTAATAGTTTGTAGTAAGGAAGACGTTCCGTTTACTTTAAGAACCGGTGTGGTTCGCTGTAGTGGATTTCATTTCTAAGGCATCCATTATAGAGTTCCATTCACCATTAGTTTAAATAGACCATAGTTAGATAATTCCATTTCTAGGATTCACTAGATTGTTTTCAAGTTTTCGTGTAGTTTTTTTTCTTTCCTTAGCATTATAACCGATCGGCCGATCAATAAGGTAAACCTAAAGTAAGATAGGAGTAGTAGGATCCAATCGATAAGTTAAACCTAGAATAAAATAGGAGTAGGAGGATTAGGTAATCCTAGGTATCAGTTGAGTACCTAGTCTCGATGTATTTAGCGTAAGTTAGGAAGTAGCAAGATTGCAGGTTTATGTTACTACGGTAGTTTTAACGCCGGTGGTAGGGCCAGGTAAGTGGTCCGTCCGGATAGCTACCACCATCTTGTTCGTTAATCCAGCCGTCAAGCAGTAGCTCGCAATGCTGTTTTCCGGTATGGAGAGCAAGACAGCCGGGGTGATTACTGGCACCAGAGGTATTCCATCCTAATCCTCAAGATTTAGTAACGCATCTGCATCCTCTTGGTTTTGTCGATGTCGTTGAGCGGGTGGGTTCACTTTCTACCAGGTGATCCACGTGCTCCGTTGCCTTCCTATTTAGTAGGTAGTTTAATTAGACTTGGTATTACCTTATATAAGTTGTTGTAGTTGGTGTGGTATTGAGTTGGTACGGATCGTCTATCAACTGAATCCCAGACTAATGATTTCATCATACTCCTTCCCTACGGGCAAAGGAGACCTTTCCATATATTCATATTTCTTCCGTTATTCTTAAATAGATGTACGGGAAAACCGTCTGGCATCATTTGTTTTTGACAGTGGCCGTGTAGTTGCTAAGTTGTAGTATTTTGAGGATTAAGTCCGTACGCGTTTGCTAGGGTCTTAATTCTTGATTTATGATTTCAGCGTCTTCCCCTGCGGGCGAAGGCGAACCTGTCCCTTGACTATTATACTTCACAATTAACAATAATTTTATTTTAGAATTTAAGATTCTAAAATAAAATTATTTTCCCAACTGAGGCGATACTGTAACACTTTAGGGTTACATTACTTACATTTTAACAGTTTCCATCCGCACATCACATACTCAGCTGTTCATACATAATTTCCACTTTCTTTTACACCATTTACTTTGCCATTTCATCTGTAAAAACTTACTTATTAACGATAAAAACACATCTTCAATTACTTTATTTTGGTCAAGGCGCAAGCGCTTGACAGTTGTGGCGTTTTGTTTCACTCTCGATGATAATCCCAAACGTCACTCCGTTTGTCGTACGAGGTCTATTTAATTTTTACTTGCTTCAGTCTTTCCGGGGTGTAACAAATATGGTTTCAGGTTCTAATCTACCTAATGGACTGTTTGTCACTACGTTTCTTAAAAAGTTTTAATATCAAAATTCATAATTTCGTGATGCACCGTGACTGCTTACTGCAGAAACGAAACGTCGCGAGCCGTTCTGGAAGTTTTACAAATTCTGAGGGATTGTTGTTGTAATTTTGTTGATTTCTTTAAAAACAGATATTATTAGGGAGGGATTCAGCGTATTTTCAGCAAACGACATGTAACTTTTGTTCTGCTTTCTTTATTAAGAAGAAATTAAAATATTTCTTCAACTCTCATCTTCTCGAGTTATAAAATGTACCTAGGGTGAAGCAGGCGTTGAAACGTACATGATGTGCAGTTTCGATAGTTTTTTTTACAATCGAGAAGCTTCTTTCTTTCCCGGACACCGACTGGACTGTCCGACTATTTTTACTTTCCCTCGGGACAAAAAACCTGAGCTGATGGCGTGATGGCGCTGCCTGTATTTTAATCCTTAAAAAAGGATGATTGGGAGTGTGTATTTGTTTCTTTTCTTCGCGTTTAACGTGGTAAGTGAGTTTTATATTGGTTGTAAAGGCCGGTGATAAAAACTGCTTATGTTGTAACTCTTTCTTATTTCTGTTATTACTTTTGTTACAGTTTTCTGTTCATTTCCGTCCATTCCGTGTACTCTCCGGTGCGCGAGGATGCGGCGAGGAGATTCGTAGGCGTGTGTACCACTGATATTACCCACTTAATGTGGTAAGTAATGATTATTTTCTTAACCTCAGTCAAGACGCATGGTAGGAGCGCTCTGTTATAATGTAGTATCTTTTACTGATACTGTGAATATCTATTGTTCACAGGGTGTCAGGATCTGGTACAACTTCGGATGTCAGGATCGGGTGCAAGGTGCATGTGTCAGGATCTGATGCAACTTTGGATGTCAGGATCTGATACAACTTTGGAGGTCAGGATCGGACGTCTAGTTCGAGCTGATTCCTGACTGTTTTTCTTTTGATGACGATGATGATTTGCTGAGAGTGGAGCTTAGCTTAGCGTGAGCGGACTGGGCACTTCGCAGGATGTGTCGGGTTTTTTTTTACAGACTGAAGCAGGATTGACCGTGAAGGCAATCTTAATATCGTACACGGTTACTTACCGTTGGTCATACTATTTATTAACTTTCCACGTTCCGTACCTAAGAAGGGACGCTGTGTAATTTCATGTACCCCAAGGGGACTAATATCTTTTTATAGAACGTTTTATTGACTGTTAAAGCTGGTAGTATGCCCTCTTGTATTTACTTTCAAGTAACGGGTAATACAGGGTAATTTTAAGTTACTTTGTAAGTCGCGTGTCCATTTGGACATTCGGGTTATTCACCGGTTACAATAAGTTAACGTGCATCCATCAAGGATATTGATCTGTGTAACGATTAATTGTAAGTAGTTACTATGCTGCTTATGAAATAAAGTGTTAAAACTGTACCTACTGCCTTTTTACTTAGACCACATCACAGTTTTGTGTCACGGACATTCTGGCGTCCACTAATTTAAATTCGATTGTTCGTGCACTCTGGGCCGTCGCATCCAACCCACACCCTCTCGTTGCTCACCGAAGTAGTCCGGTATGTTACAATATTTTTCTAAAAATATACGAAATGCAGGACAGACGTTTACCTGTAACAGGTACATATTCTATGGCAAAGAAACATGTGATGCTGAAGTTCAAACGGAAATAGACATCAATACAAATACTATTAAGGCTTTAAAAATGATGAGACACCAAGGCTGTAATACTGCTAAAAGTATTTCTATGGACCAAGCCACAATGACCGTTAACAAGTATTTTGCTGGATTTCAATCTTTCGATACCGATGAACAGCTTGTAGATCCTGCAGGTGTTGCTCTTAACAGCTTTAACTTTTTATTAAAATTTACTTAAAAGAACCACAAATATTTGGTGAGTGAGAAAGATAGACTACTTCTTTTCTTGATGAAAATGAAACTTGGCTTAACATTTTCCGCACTGAGTGTTCTGTTTGCTATTCATAGAACAACAGTGTCAAGAATATTTAACTCATATGTTGAAGAATTAGCAGCTGCTATGTCAAATTTGGTTTTTTGGTCAGACAAAAATGTTGTGCAGAAGACAATGCCAGAATGTTTCCACCCTGATTATAGTAACACTCGAGTAATTATTGACTGTACTGAGATTCCTATAGAAGTACCATCCAAGTGTTAATAATCGTGTGTTCTGCTACTCACACTACAAAAATGGGTTCACTGCTAAAGTGCTTATTGGTATAACTCCTGCAGGCTTCATTTCATTCGAGTCAAAAGTAAGTGGTGGAAGAAAAAGTGATTAGTAGACCACTTAGAAAATGGAGACATTGTTTTGGCTGATAAAGGATTTCCAGCAATAAAACAAGTCATTGATGAAAGTGGAAGAAGCATCACTCTTTTCATGCCACCATTTCTTTAGCATAAAGGAGAATTTACAAGCGAAGAAACAGGTGCCATATACAAAATAGCTAGAGTCAGAATCCATGTTGAGCGAATAATGCAGCGACTGAGGGTTTATTGCATTTTAAATTAAACTTCTGAGAACTTATTTCATCACGTTGATGATATATTACTGTTCAGAACCGTTTAAAAATTAGTTTAATTTTTAATCTTTAGTTCTCTAATTAATTATTTAAATAAAACCACAAAATCAACACAATTAAAACTACTTAAAACTAGTAAATAAAATAAAGTACATTTATTTATTTTGAGTAAATAAATCTAATCTATGTCAACATTTTACTTAACTGCGTTAAATGGAGTGATTGTGTTGATATTTTTATTGTATAGCAACATCGTATTAAAATCAACAAAAATTCATTCGTCATTCTGTTATTGACCTCTATTCAACTTTTGAACTGTTTTTCGAACTTCTTAACGACTGTAACGCTCTTGCAATTGGATTCCGAATTATACCAGCTAAAGTTACAGTCCACTTTTAATTCAAGACCCATATTCCCCAAGAAACCGAAGACAGGTTTACGGAATTTACATGGTCCATAACGAACCTCTATTTGGAAGAACATTGTAAGGTCGAAGAAGGTCAAGCTACTCCACAAAAGGCTTACCTCCATTAAGCCGTGATCCAGATCAGCGCCGGCGCATCCAGATTTGTGCAAGTCAAGAGCTGACACTCATCGTATCCCACTAGTCAGGATATATCCAACGACAAGTGAACAACGCCTTTAAGCACAAAGGTCCTGTTCATCAGGAACAGTCAACGACGTGACCAGCAGTCAGTTACGTCACTCATCCAAGCTAAGTGTCTGATCAAGGAGTGAGCTATTCAAGAAAGTCTCGAGAAACACAAGTATTCAAACCGAAGCACTAATAACAAAGGAAAGAAGCAGTTATTTTGAGGACACAGGACACAAAACAGTGAGACCGTTCCTATTTAATTCCTTCTATTCATTTCAATCTTTGATTAGTTGCTTTGCTTTCCATTCACATATCCATTAATCCTTAATTCATTTCCATTCGCATTCATTACCTATTTAGGCATTATATGACAGCCTAAAATCCATTGCACATCCATTAAAAATCATAATTAAGCTACTTCATTGCAATCATCCAATCAGTAGCTAGATATTCATTCGTATTGTTTTCCTTTGTGCCATAATTCATAGTTTTAATTAGCATAACCTCACTAATTAATCATCTTTTCGTCACTAGTATCAAAAAGGCAATAACACATTCCATAAGTATTATTGTTCAATGCACTTAATCCACGCTATTACTTAAGTATTCATATTAGTAAAGATAATCATATATAATAATTTCACTAGCCAACTTAAAATTATCAATAACCACTAGTTCATTGCACAAACATCAATAACTAAACCAGATTTATAACTACTGTGTTGTTATTCTCGCAGATCGCTAAATAGCTGAGCTTGCAAAACTTGCATTCCTAGCGAGCGGCCGTCAATACCTACGACTGCACGGCTTACGGCGCCTGGGAAAATTTAATAGCAATACCACTTAACGTTGTAATTTAATATTTTTTAGGAGACACTTATTCATAAGCTTTGTATAGCCTGAACTTGTTTGCTTTAACATGACAGAACAGGACTTAAAAAAGTTAAAATATAAACGCGGTGCTATAAAGGGCAAACTTACAGCCTTCCAAAGCTTTCTAGAACGCTCTGTAGCAGAGCCTCGGCTTAGCGAACTACAAATTGCCGAACTTCAGTTACGCTATGATAAGATTGTTCCTATATTCGACGAATTTGATGCATTACAGACTGAGATCGAGATGTTGTCAGAGACTGCCAGCGGCGGGGATATCGTAGAAGAGCGCAAGCTTTTCGAAGATGCCTACTACGCCAGCATGTCTTCAGCGCAAGTTTTAATTCATAAACATACGAGGCGTAACTCTGGCGATAATGTAACTGAGGTAAGCTCTGTATCAACAGTTGTCAAGGCACACAATACAAATTTTGTCAATTTGCCCAAGATTGATTTACCTCGTTTTGAGGGTGGTTATCATAACTGGCTAACATTTCGAGACACTTATCTCTCGCTCATTCATAACAACGATTCAATTAACACGATAAATAAATTTCATTACTTACGAGCGTCACTTAAAGGTAGCGCCGCACTCGTCATACAAAGTTTGGATCTGACAAATGACAATTATCCAATCGCGTGGCAGTTACTTTCTGACAGATTTGATGACGAAAAGTTGTTAGTGGCTTATCATGTCAACGCTTTATTCAATGTTGAACAAATACAAAAGGAGTCAAGTCACGCCTTACGAAACATTCTTGATGTCACTAACAAAAACTTGCGTGCTCTTCATTCCTTAGGTCAGCCAGTGGACAACTGGGATACTCTTATCATCCACATGATGTCAAGTAAGCTAGATTCAGTGACCAGTAGAGAGTGGGAGGAGCGCAGGAATTCTGAATCCTCTGTCGCTACTCTGGAACTATTTAAGTCATTTCTATTAAAGAGAGCGGGCTTTCTGGAGAGCATTGAAAATATTAAGCATAATAAAGCTAGTAGTCAGCAGTCTTCATCGTGCTTTGGTCAGTCTAGGTCTAAAAGCTTCGTGATTACTAGTTCTACTGATAATAAAGCTAAAAAGTTTTACTCACATCAATGCCCATTATGCAGAAAGGATCATCACTTGTATAATTGCTTTAGCTTTAGAAAACTTCCGGTAGAGACACGGCTTCACAAAGCCAAATTATTCAAAGTTTGTCTGAACTGTCTTTGTCACGGTCATACAGAAAATCAATGTCGTCTGTCTCATTGCAAGTATTGTGACAAAAAACACAATACCCTTATTCACACTGAGACCACGCAAGAGAATAAAACAAATAATGAGGTCCCTCTCAACCTTGCCATGGTAACAAAGGAGTCGGTTGACACTGCTAATCCAAATTACGTACTGCTGTCTACAGCTTTGGTGAAAGTTGCGGACAACAAAGGGAAGCTGCAGACTGCACGCATTCTCCTGGACAACGGGAGCACTACAAATTTTATCACACAGGATCTGTGTGGCAAACTACAGTTGCGCACTCGGTCGATCAACTCCAAGGTAACTGGTATCAATAGTCACGTTTCAAACAGTTCTCAAGCGTGCTCTATACCAATTTGTTCATTTGATGGACGCTTTAAGACGGACATAGACTGTTACGTTCTACCGAACATCACTACAGCTATACCACCGACATACATACATACACACAATATTCAATTACCCACAGGAGTCCAATTAGCGGATCCTGCATTCAATACACCTGCACGTATAGACATATTAGTGGGCGCTGAAATATTTTGGCAGGTGTTGGGCTCAAATAGTATTCAACTAGGCAAAAATCAGACTTCTTTATTTGAGACCAAGCTAGGATGGCTTGTTTCGGGAGCCATAAGTCAAGTAAAATCAAAGACAGCCATTTGTATGTTTGCTCAGAGTACGCCATCAGACTCTCAAGTAGATATTTCTCGCTTCTGGGAATTAGATACAGTTGCTTCTGAACATAAAATGACCCCAGAAGAACGAGCATGCGAAGATCACTTCGTCAAAACTACTACTCGTAACGCTGACGGCCGCTTTGTCGTGTCTCTGCCGTTGAAGGACTCGCCTGTTTTGGGAGACTCTTATCAGCGCGCTTTGGCAACCTTCTTGTCAGTAGAGCGGCGGTTAGAAAGAAATCCTATTTTAAAGGAGCTTTACTTACAGTTTCTTAGAGAGTATGAAGAGTTAGGTCATATGAGCAAAAGTAGAGCAAGTACAGAATCCATTGCATGCTTTCTGCCCCATCATGGGGTGCTCAGAGAGTCAAGCACGACAACTAAACTGCGAGTTGTATTCAACGGGTCCTCTACCACCACATCAGGCAAATCCTTCAATGACATTCAAATGGTAGGGCCCACTATTCAAGATGACTTACTCTCAATACTATTACGTTTTCGGCAACATAATTTTGTCGTTACGGCGGACATTGAGAAAATGTACCGCCAAATTCAAATCGTAGGGTCACAAACTTCTCTCCAAAAAATTCTTTGGAGAGCGCACCCTTCTCATCCTATAAGCCAATAGACGCTTAATACGGTTACTTACGGAACAGCCTCAGCTCCGTATTTAGCCACGAGGTGTCTCACTCAGTTGGGATATGATGCAGACGATGTCAATGTCAAACATGCAATATGTCACGATTTTTATGTCGACGATTTTTTATCAGGTACGGATACAGTAGACGAAACCATTTCACTCTGTAAAAAAGTCATAAAGAGCCTGGAGTCTGCCAAATTTAACCTCAGAAAGTGGCACTCAAATAATCGAGACATATTGAATGCTATATGTAATGACGAAAGCCAATCGGACTCTGTCAACCTTAGTGCTGATGAGTCATCCAAGACATTGGGACTGAATTGGCAATGCTACTCCGATACATTAACATTTTCGATTCATGTTAATGCGCAAACTAAAATTACCAAGCGCACAATACTTTCCACAATAGCTCAAGTTTTCGATCCACTTGGCCTTGTCTCGCCGTGCATAGTAGAGGCTAAAATAATTATGCAACGATTGTGGATAAGTAAATGCTCATGGGACGAGGAAGTTCCACATTCAATCAAAGAATTATGGCTCCATTTCGCTCATACTCTACCACACCTAAATCATTTAGCTGTACCCAGGTGTATCAAAATACACGAACCTATTGACGTCACATTACACACATTTACAGATGCTAGTGAGAGAATGTATGGTACATGCATTTACATACGCAGTGTAGGCAGCGACGGATCAGTCAGTGTCCGCCTTTTAGCTTCCAAAAGTAAAGTTGCTCCAATCAAACCACAAACAACCATTCCACGCTTGGAATTGAGTGGAGCGTTACTAGGAGCAAAACTGTATTCTAAGGTAATGTCATCACTTACCTTGGAGTTCCTCGACTGCGTATTTTGGGCAGATTCAACGATTACTTTGGGTTGGATTGCTACTTCACCTCTCCGTCTCAAAACGTTTGTGCGTCATAGGGTCAGTGAAATTCAGGAACTTACTCCTGACCATGCATGGCGCTACGTTCCTTCTAAGGACAATCCAGCCGACTTAGTATCCCGTGGTCTCAGTGCTGATCAATTGCGTCATTTTTCTCTGTGGTGGTCAGGTCCAGAATTCCTGCAGCCAGATTCATCACGATGGCCTAGAAATCCTAACAAGGAATCCAATCAAAATCTGCCGGAAATGGTAGAGCTATCGTTTGTAGCCACGGATAAACAAAATGATACAAATTTATTCACTGAACTCATTCAAAATTCATCGAGTTACACAAAACTCAACCGAGTAATGGCATTCATATTCAGGTTCATTAATAACTGCATAAAAAATAAAATTAAACACAAAGGCATTCTTTCTCATCAAGAGCTGGAGTTCTCTAGTAATTTTCTTTTGCATAGAGCTCAGCTAGATTCATTCGCAGAAGAATTCACTCTACTTTCAAAAAACAAACCATTGCCTCGGAGCTCCACTCTACTTTCCTTGTCACCATTCATTGATAATGAGTCTCTCATTCGTGTAGGGGGAAGACTGAGCAACTCTAGCTATGATTTCAACGTAAAGCACTCAATATTGCTCAGTGCCAAACATCATTTATGTAAACTATTATTTCAAATGTATCACATAACATTTATGCATTGTGGTCCACAGCTTCTCTTAGCCACTATTCGACACAAGTACTGGGCTACTGGCGGAAGAAACTTGGCCAAAACCACAGTACATAAATGCGTCAAATGCTGTAGATTCAAGGGTAGGACGATCCAACCAATAATGGGAAATTTACCTAAAGAACGAGTTCACCTAGAATTTCCTTTTCTTAATACAGGGGTCGATTATGCCGGGCCAGTTATGATATCCAACCGAAAAGGTAGAGGCAGTACTTTAACCAAATCATATATCTGTGCATTTGTGTGTCTAGCAACCAAAGCAGTGCACCTTGAGCTTGTTACAGATTTAACAAAGGAGGCTTACATTGCTGCCTTAAACAGGTTCATTGCTCGCCGGGGTAAACCTCAAACAATCTTTTCAGATAACGGTACAACTTTTCAAGGTACATTCAATGAGTTATCTAGATTTTTAGACCAATCTGTGTCATCAGACGTTTCTGAACTAGGCATTCAGTTTTCATTCATCCCTGTCTATACGCCACATTACGGTGGTTTGTGGGAGAGCCTAATTAAATCAATAAAACACCATCTCAGGCGTGTTCTGGATTAAACTCACATGACATACGAAGAAATGTCTACGCTGCTGATTCAGATTGAGGCAATCCTCAATTCGAGGCCTCTAACTCCGATTTCAGATGACCCTGATGACCTCTATCCATTAACCCCTGCCCATTTTCTTATAGGACGGTCTATTCACTTCGTGCCTCATCCACAGATCACAACTGCCGACGTCACATCTCTTCAACGTTGGAAACGGATTGAGCTACTAAAGCAACAATTTTGGTACCGGTTTTCTAATGAGTATGTTCTCTGGCTCCAACAGAAAACTAAATGGCACACTTCAACGGGAGAACTCAAAGAAGGCACTCTAGTGGTAGTCAAAGACCAAGCTCTACCGCCTCTCCTGTGGCAGCTTGGTCGAATCACGCATGTTATCCCTGGAGCCGACGGCGTCGCGCGGGTCGCAGACATCAAGACGAAGAAAGGCGTCATCCGTCGGGCTTTCAACAACATCTGTCCACTCCCTATTTCTTCGATTGAAAATCTATAGATTTCAAGGGCGGCAGCATGTTCAGAACCGTTTAAAAATTAGTTTAATTTTTAATCTTTAGTTCTCTAATTAATTATTCAAATAAAATCACAAAATCAACACAATTAAAACTACTTAAAACTAGTAAATAAAATAAAGTACATTTATTTATTTTGAGTAAATAAATCTAATCTATGTCAACATTTTACTTAACTGCGTTAAATGGAGTGATTGTGTTGATATTTTTATTGTATAGCAACATCGTATTAAAATCAACAAAAATTCATTCGTCATTCTGTTATTGACCTCTATTCAACTTTTGAACTGTTTTTCGAACTTCTTAACGACTGTAACGCTCTTGCAATTGGATTCCGAATTATACCAGCTAAAGTTTACAGTCCACTTTTAATTCAAGACCCATATTCCCCAAGAAACCGAAGACAGGTTTACGGAATTTACAATTACATATTTGCTGTGTTTTGGTAAATCTTCAACCTCCAATATTTTCAAGTAAATGAAACAAGTTTTTGTAATGTATGTTGTATATTATTAAAAGTTATTACAATTTAAGATTTCTGTTTGGTTTTGAACCTATTATAATAACATAGCAGCGAACTGATCAACAGTTTCATAAGCCCATTGTACATGTATATATATTTATGTTCTTACATTTTTCTAGTACTTATGTATGTTAGGATAATACAATGAATGACCACTTTACATATCATTTAACTATGATGTGCAGCTATAATGAAACAGTTATAAGGCAAATTTAAACTTAAGCATGACACTAAAATATTTAGATACTTATGAGCTGCTTGACTATACATATTAACTAAACATACAAAGACTGCGAAGCTTTCTCTTGGCTTTGCAGCAGTCGGGTAAAAATAATAAATATTTTTATTTACTTACAACTAAAAAAATCCGACTTTTAATTAAATAAGTATTAGCAATCATCAACAACATAAACATGTGATATTTATTTAAAAAAAATTATGATATTTATTTAATCACAAAAACATAACACCTAATTCTTGGAAGAGGAAACCTAGTCTAAAAGTTAACTTTATCACTGGAATTTTTTTATACTTTTGTTATCCTTACATTTGAGCTACTTGACTATACATATTAATTAAATATATGTACTAGGACTGCTAAGCATAAGCCTTCCTCTTGGCTTGGCCACGCAGTTGGGTAAAATAAATAAATGTTTTTATTTACTTACAACTAAAAAATCTGACTTTTAATTAAATCAGTATTAAGCAACATTATCAACATAAACATAATATTATGATATTTATTTTAACACACACATATTTAAACACAACACTTAATTTTTGAAGGAGGATAACAGTCTAAAAGTTGACTATTGTCATTTTGTAATACTTTCGTTACCCATACTTATGTCAATAATCTCTTCAAGCTATAATATATATAATAATCTTAATCTGTACTAACGACATATTTCAAATATAACTTTCCTACTATTACATTAACAATATTTTTACCTGTAAAAGTATGCTTTAGTTGCTTGTCATTTTCACTTAAAGTTTGGTTTATTCTTGTAGAATTATTATAATCGAAATTATTTATTTTTAAATTTTTTTCGATTTTTCATTTTGTATTTTTTTTTACATTCAAATTAAATTTAAAATGCTATATAATGAATGACAACACAAAGAAAAATTAGGGTAATTAGGGTAAAAAATATCAATAATGTAATGACCGTAAAGACGAAACACATTGAAAAATTCGCGGGGTATGGCAGCGGTAATGTGGCGGAAACTGGAATACGCAAGGCACGGAATGCTGATGTTGCAGGTTCGAACCCTGCCATTACCCTATTTTTTCTTTGTGTTGTCATTCATTATATAGCATTTTAAATTTAATTTGAATGTAAAAAAAATACAAAAAGAAAAATCGAAAAAAAAATTAAAAATAAATAATTTCGATTATAATAATTTAACAACAAATGGCGTCATCTCTCGTCAGCTAACGGGCATTCATAAATGACCAAATGAATGAGATAACTTGATTAAGTTTCTCGTAGATGCCACCGAGGGTAGTTTACCCAAAGAAAAAAATATCAATACTGTAATGACCGTAAAGACAAAACACATTGAAAAATTCGCAGGGTATGGCAGCGGTAATGTGGCGGAAACTGGAATACGCAAGACACGGAATGCTGATGTTGCAGGTTCAAACCCTGCCATTACCCTAATTTTTCTTTGTGTTGTCGTTCATTATATAGCATTTTTTATTCTTGTAGAATAAAGGGTGGTAAATAATTTTTAAAGTAGAATTCTTCACTTTTTAAAATTACAGTTTTTATAAAATCTTCATCGCACGATACACTCTCAACATGACAATTGGTGTTTAGCTGTAAGTAAATTGATTTGTTAGACACAGAATAAACTTTTGTTGAACAGCGTCGAAACATAAAAATCTGCTCACAAATAAAGTTGTCTTGTACGTCGTTGCCGTGCCAGAAGTTTAGCGAACCACTCGGGCTTTAATAATACGAGTCATGTCTCTCTGGCGAATATCTTCAACCTCAAGGACATGCCCAGCTAGCACCAATTTCTTGCCTTTATTCATCGTCTTTGGTTGGAAAATGATTTCGTGGGTGATGGCACGAAACCCCGTTTTAGTCACCAGTAGGCTCATTTCTCACTGAAAACAACAATTTTAATGTTATTAGCAATAATGTTACTCACTACCATCGTCCAAAATTGTCTAATATAGTAAAACTAGCTTCTGCCCGCGGCTTCGCACGCGTGGCCTACAGAAAACAAATGACAATTCTTTTTTTTTAATCAAAAACCTAAAAGTGCTCTCACTCCCTCTCATATTTTCACCGCGCATCCAAATCCAAACAGCCTTAAACAAACGAACATTTTGAAGTTTCTATTTTTGAATAAACCGATACCTCCCCTCCATACAAAGTTTCACCCCCGTTTCCCAATCCTAAAATGCAATAGTCGTAAAACACTGAAACACATAATTATTTATTTATGATAAGTATCTAAAATCAAATTTTCAAGTTCCTATTAAAAACCCGATACTTCCATACAAACTTTTATTCCCCGTTTCCCCCCTACAAATTTGAAAATTCAAAAACCCTGTGCCACGTCATTATTTATTTACGATAGGTAGCTGTATTTCAAAATTACAAGCTCCTATTAAAAAAAAACAATACGTCCTTACAAACGTTCACCCCCCTTCTCCCACTTTAAATGTAAAAATGCAAAAATCCTGAAACACGTTATAATACTTATAATCTATTTATAATCAGTAGTTCTAATTCAAATTTTCATGTTTATAACTTCAAACAACGAAGACTTTCATACAAAGTTCAACCCTTACTCCCCGTTTTCCCCCTGAAGGTAAAAAATACCAAAAATTGTTTCTTCGCGGATGCCTACGTTATAAAATAACCTATATTCCAAAATTGAGCTTTCTTGTTTCAATAGCTTCGGTTGGACGATGATCGCAAATCAGTCAGGACACGTTTGCGCGTGGAAGACAGACAGACAGACGGATAGACGGGTGGCAATAGAGGCTTAGCAATAACACAGCGGGTGGTAGGACCTTGTGCAAGGTCCGTCCGGATCGCTACCACCGTCTTGCTCACTAATCTTGCCGCTAAGCAGCAGTGGTTGCACTGCTGTGTTCCGGCGTGTAGAGTATTCCATCTTAGCCCTCTGGGTTGGCAACGCATCTGCAATCTCTTGGATGTTGCGGGTGTCTATAGGCGGTGGTGATCACTTACCATCACGTGACCCACTTGCTTGTTTGCCTTCCGATTTCATAAAATAAAAACATTACCACGTACGTTATCTTTACTTCAATACAAAAAAATGGTGAACGAACAACACAAATACAAAATTTCATCCCCCTTTTCACCCCCTTGAAGGTTGTAATTCCAATAAAACCCGATATACCCGTTATAAGCCTAAATAAGAAATGTAGTGATTTTTGCTGTGAAAATGAAGGTCTTTTCATACACAACTTTATCCCCCTTTTCACTCCTGCAGGGGTGGAGTTATCAAAAACACTGAGCCCCGTATAATTTTTTTTTTACATAAGCCTAACAACAAAATTTCAAGATCCTAACTTCAAAACTGACGGACTTTCATACAAACTTTCATCCCCTAATTTACCCCCTTAGAGATGCTATTTCCAAAAATCCTTTCTTAGTGGATGCCTACACTATATAAGGTATCTATGTACAAAATTTCAAGACTCTAGGTCCAGTGGTTTGGGCTGTGCGTGATATATCAGTCAGTCAGTCAGTCAGTCAGAACTTGAAATGTTATATGTATAGATATCTTCTTCTTCTTCGTCGCTACACTCTTGGCAGAGTGGTCGTGGCCGTCGTATCTTGAGTGGCGAGCTTTACGACCCGGCGCCATTCTTCTCTCACGGCTGCGCGTCTAGTGTTCTCGTGCACGGGCTGGTTTGTGGCGGATTTGATCAGGTCGGTCCACCTCATGGGGGACCGACCGCGTGGTCTGGTGCCCTCAACCCTGCCCTGAACCACCAGCCGCTCGATGGAAAACTCTCCGCGTCTCGCTATATGCCCGAAGAAAGAGAGGATTCTGGACTTAACCACGGAAGACAGGCGCTGTTTAATGTTTAGCTCCTGAAGAATAGAGTTATTGGAGCGAAACTCCGTCCAGGATATTCGGAGCATTTTTCTCCAGCACCACATTTCAAGCGCATCGATCTTTCGCCTCTCACTCTCTCTTAGTGTCCAAGTCTCCGCGGCATATAGGAAAACAGGAAAAACCAAGGATCTGACTAGTCGAGTCTTTGTTGCCTTTGTGATGTTTCGGTTTCGCCAGACTTTTTTAAGCTTATCCATAGCTGATCTCGTGATTGCCATTCGTCTTTTTATTTCGTCCACGCAACCCCCATTGTTGGATATTAGGGAACCAAGGTATACGTATGATTGTACGACGTTGCAGTTTGCGATGCAAGTGACCTCCGGCGAATTGTTATGGGCTCGGTCGACAATCATCATTTTGGTCTTGCTGCGGTTGACTCTTAACCCAAAGTGAAGACTTACTTCTTCCATTCTTCCCAAGAGCTGCTCCATATGGCCCATACTAGAGGCGAACAATGTAGTATCGTCCGCGTACCGTAAGTTAGAAATCGTGGCCCCACCAATAGCAACACCATCGCTCCAGTTCTCAAGGGTGATTCTCATAATAATTTCTGTATATATATTGAAAAGAAGCGGTGAGATAATACAACCCTGACGAACGCCGGCGCTGGGATGAAAATGGCTGGATAAGACATTGTCCGCTCTGACTGACGCAGTTCCGCTCTCATATAGGCGTCTAAGGAGATGTACCAGATGTTTAGGGGTTCCCATTTCCAGTAAGGTTCTCCAGAGAGTTGGCCACTTCACTGAATCGAAAGCTTTGGAGAAATCAACGAAGCATATGTAGACCGGCTTGCCGAACTCTCTTGCCTTCTCAACGATTTGACGTACTATTAAAATTGGAATTATCAAAAACACTGAGACCCGTATAAATTAATTTTTTTACGTAAGCCTAACAACAAAATTTCAAGATCCTAACTTCAAAACTGACGAACTTTCATACAAACTTTCATCCCCTAATTTACCCCCTTAGGGGTGAAATTTCTAAAAATCCTTTCTTAGTGGATGCCTACACTATATAAGGTATCTATGTACAAAATTTCAAGTCTCTAGGTCCAGCGGTTTGGGCTGTGCGCTGATATATCAGTCAGTCAGTCAGTCAGTCAGTCAGTCAGTCAGTCAGTCAGTCAGTCAGTCAGTCAGTCAGTCAGTCAGTCAGTCAGTCAGGACTTTGAATTTTATATGTATAGATAACACAAGATTTCATTAATTTCTTTCACAATATTTACTTCGTAGAAAGAGAAAGCTATAGAATAATGGACGTCTTCCTTTTCATTTGCACAAGAATAAGCTATAAATATGAATATGCTTGTGAAAAAAAGAGACAGAGCTTGATATGTTTTGTCCCTCATCGCATGTTTAATTTTTTCAAGGTCAAGTTTGCTAGGCATACTTCTATGCTAAACAGACTTTGACGTTTTGTGACAAGCTCAATCCATGTCACCGGAAAAATTACAAAAAATGTCCGATTTATTTAAAATTACGTGGACTATTGTTTATACAGGCGTTAAGAACAATATAACGAGTCTGCAGAATGGTGCGATGTTCTGTTTTAGGCTGCAAAAGTGACAGTGAATCGAAAATTGATGAACTATCTTTTCACTCTGAAGTTTTTAAAAAATTGATCTTATTTGACTTATTAGAACAGATGTTTTATATTGTGTGGTTTCTTCCCGCTTTACATACACATCCTAACGTGTTTCAAGATCAAATAAAAGCTGTTTTATGCATTTTTAGTTGGTGCTTTTTACATAACCTTAAAACTCAGTGTTGTCACTTTTTCCCACGAACATTACCCCACGTTAAGGGGTAAATAGTACGTTGATGAAATATTGGTATAGAAAAAACTTATACAGGACCCTATTTCGTAAAGCATGTTAGTCTAGTATTTTGATTCATTTAATCGTTTATTTTACGAGATAAAACACTAGTACACAGATAAAATATGCACTCGTGTAACTCGGAGGTCGACTCAAATGCTGTATGAAATGAAGCCCCGTGAAGTGTATTCTGGATTTAACTTCCAGATTCCCCCACGAACCACATACAGCATGTAACAAAAACCCTGTACGTCCGATTAAGGGGATTTATATTAAAATGTGGAGATACCATTTAAATTGTTTAAAAATAAATATGTCCAATAAATAAAAAGTTACAAAAGGAAAACCATTCAACACTTAATGCTTAAGAAAATGTTTACAACACCTGACGTAGTATTACTACACGCGCAAAGCTAGGTCAAAGGTCAAAGCGACCGCGCGCGGCGGGTGGGGGGGTTCTCTTTCCTTTGACAAATGCCGACCGCCGCGCGCGCCTATCCTTTTTTGGTAATACTTTTTAGTTCAGTCACCCGCAAACTTTGCTTCCGGTCGGATGTGCTAAATTTGCACACGCGTCACTTTACGTGTGTTATTTTATTTTGTGTTGGTGAAAATGTTGTATTCCAATCAAGAGTATTTAACATGCTAATGTGCTTGGGAAGGAACGACTGTAATTATGCTGACGCTTGTAGGGAGTACGATGTTGTTTAGTCAGTAGGTTTTTAGCAAAGTCGAGCGAAACGCGGAGTTTTTTTAAATGTGTTCTGTTCTGTGTTTAACTACGAGTGTTTGTTTCATCGGACGGGGGTTTTCAATTTTAACTGCCACAATGAGCACGTATGGTCAATTGAAAACTCATACGCTAACAAACCAAGTCACTTTCAATACCGTTGGCGAACACGTGTGAACCGGAATCGTAAATGACCAAGTAATTGGTCCTAATGCGTTACAACAAACCACGAACGGTCCAAATTACTTGCGATTCCTACAAGAAGAGTTGAGCGAGCAGTTGGCCTCGCCTCGCCACGCAGTTGTGAGGTCGATGTGGTTCCTGCACGCCGGGGGCGTCGCTCGGACGCCGCGGTGTCCGGACCTCACGCCACTCGACTTTTATTTGTGGGGTCACGTAAAGGAATACGTATTTCGTAAAAGTTGCGAGAGTGAGGCCGAGATGCGAGCCCGGATAATCACAGCATTTGTGATTTCACGACATTAAATCCGACGCAGTGGTATTGCAGTGTATCCATTCTGACTTGTTCAAACGCTGTCGACGGTGTGTGGAAGTCGCTGGCGGTCACGTTGAGCAAGATTTTCTTCGCGGTCGTAGTGAACAAGACGTGTACGTAATAATAAGTTAAGGTGTTAGCATCGACACATTTTTAAAAGCTCTTTTAAGTGCTATAAAATAGCTCTTATCAGAGCTGAAACATTTCATTGTTTCACAAGATGTCAATCAAACATACTTGTAAAACAGCTGATCGGTCGATCGCTGTTTTAATGTTGCGCGGACGTCGGATGCTCCGCCCCAAGCCCCACCCCCCCCTCCCGCAGGCTGAGTGAATGAAAAGTCAGCAGGGCAGTTGCCAGGGCTGCAAAACATTTTCTAAACCGTTATGCTTATAATTTTTTTTGATGATCATTTTTTGATGTTCTTATTTAATTGAAATAAGTATTTATTCGGTATCACGACTTGATACTGATATACGCCTTTAATGGACGTACAGGGTTTTTGTTACATGCTGTATACGGGAATCATGGATTGCACCTACTGGAATCTTCCAGAATGTGTTGTCAACACTTTGACCGAAATCTATTGTTACAGTCTGGGTTTACTACATAATTATTTCCAACTTTTTTCGCTTTAATTAGGTACCATTGTTATTATTAAGAGTGATTTTATAAATTCCTGTTAATTATCAAAAACATTTTCCAAAAGTAATTCTTTTTTTCAATTTAAAAATATTGTTTTATATTGACATCGTAAATGACCCCAGGGAAAAGTGCCTTACAGATGGTAACCCTAAATATTCATGTGTGTGTATTTGCTGTCCCTTTCGGAGACACGCACGACCTCAGTCTTCCCATAATAAGTCTATGATTTTCTTACTTCTTGTTTGACAGCGGTGACAATACTGTCCATAATGGCTACCTGTCACGTGGCGCTGTCGTCGCGCTCGGTCCGACTAGTAAGTGACCCCAAAGTAATGATATTGAATACGTTTAGTGGCTGAATAAAGTAAAAAGAGGTTATATTTTTTTAGCGGTTACTGGCTAGTGAATAAAAAAAATGTTTATCTGTCAGTGAGTTCAATGTATTCTCTATTATTGTATTTATTCGTGAGTTGTCGGAATAAATATAAACTCATCAAAAACATAAATGTGAAATGAGAGCCAAGTTCGATACTGTATATGCTGTGAATCTTCGATACTGTGAATGATATATGCCTTGGTTGTTGACTTCAACGACAAAAGAAGTAGGTACATCTTTTAAAATAAACCGCTTTAAACTCGAGTGTAGTGCGATAAATGCGTTTGTCAAGAAAAATGTCATTGTCACTGTCAGTTGAAAGCAGGGGGGTTCCACTCCGCAATGTAGGTGCGCTCGCCGCATGACCTAGGTTAATCGCAGTAGGTTGCCGGCTTGCCGCGCGCGCGCCCGCTTACTCTATGTCGCGCGTTGATAGTATTACAGTAAGCAGCCCAACCCTAGCGGTGCGCCAATACATTGCGGGTGGAAGGCGGGCGCGGGCGGCACCTTTCTTTTGACACATGGCGAATGTTTATGAAGTAATACGAACTTTTTGTCCCTGATTATAAAGTTGGAATTCGTTTAATGATGGTCGAAAAAGAGAAGTTTCTGTACGTTAATACTATTATTTATTCTGTGGTTAAAAGTTCAGTGTAGCTATAAGAAACACAATTTAAGCGTTCTTCTTGGCAGGTTGGCTCAGATTCTGGTACCTGTCTAGGAGGAAACTTCTCGTCCTAAACTATCTGTACGCGCTAAAAACACAGTATGTACACAACTAAACTTAAGAGTAGTGTGAACCCAGCGCTCTCCATACAAACGGCGATAACGTTTTCCACCCTCTAAACGTTAACCTATAGCCATGATTTTGTATGTTATCATTATGCCCTAGAACTAGATTTGTATGTTTTGATTTTTTTTATATTCTTAATAGTTTCAAAAATATTTACACTTTTGTGTTTTGTATGAAACTCCTAAAATGCAAATATTTACAAATCTAAGCAGAATATGAAAAAAATCAAAACATACAAACCTAGTTCTAAGGCATAATGACAACATACCAAAAAATCATTGCCATAGGTTAAGGTTTAGAGGGTGGAAAACGTTATCGCCGTTTGTATGGGGAGCGCATTTTGGGGCTGGGTTCACTCTCCTCTTAACAACTAAAAACTAAAATAAAACTTACAAATAAAACAGTTGTTATAAAAAGAAGTGTGATTTAAATGGGTGCCAAATTCAATGGACAGTCCTGAAATTTATTTATAAGAACATAAAACATCATTTCTTCTTATAACTTAGAATACTATATTGTAGTGTAAGGTCTGACTTGGCCAGTTCTCATATACGAATTATATTATAGCCTTCGCAAGCTGTTACTTGTCGGTTCTTATTTTATTATTCCGAAAATTTGGCTTGCTGGTAGAAACTAGCCATTGAACATAATAATTCGTATATGAGAATTAGCCAAGTCAGACCTTAGGCTGCAATATATTATCCTAAGTTATAAGAAGAAATTATATTTTATGTTGTTCTAAATAAATTTCAGGACTGACCATTGAACTTGGCACCCATTTAGATCTCACTTCTTTTGTCGTTGAAATCAACAACCAAGTATTGAACTTGGCTCTCATTTCACATTTATGTTTTTGATGGGATATCATTATCTACTTTTTGTACATAATAGTATTTTATGCAACTGTTGCATAAAGAGGGATCTTAAAATACGAGTGTGGTTTTATGAAACGAGCGTCAGCGAGTTTCATAATAGGATCACACGAGTGGTTTAAGACCTAATTATGTACAGTTGCATACATTACTTTATCTACACACATATCATAAGTACTCTATAATGGGTTCAGAAGCCATAGGCCAATGACCTGCATTGCTACTAGCTACTAGTGCTAGGTACCTATTAAATATCTATAGACTGTACACATTAAAATAATGTAATAAAAAAAATTTGAACTAATATAGAAACAAATTAGAAAAATTCTCAAAATAATATTGGTTGTTATAATGCTAGTCATTGCCTACGGTTTCTGAACGCATTATAGAGCATTTATGATATATGTGTAGATAAATTATTATTATGTACCGAAATGCCTATTATTTAATAATGATTTATAAGTAATGATCTTACACTATTGATGTGCGCTAAATATTGAAACAATAATTATTAATACTAAATCCCAGTTAATAACGTAATAAACGCGAAAGTTGACTATACTCTTAGTTATAATACTAGAACGGAAATATTTGGATTAATAAAAATTAAGGGTGGTATTGAACTCGTTATATATATTTACGTGAAGACCTTAAAATCCATATAAAGACCGGCTGTCATAAGTGTTCCTAATAAGTAGAATCAACTAAGTGAAAAATTATAATAAAGTGATAAAAAATTACCAGTTTCAGATTTATTATTTCAGACTAGGTCATCTGAAACTGGATTATAGTTTTGATCTATAGGTCAGTCAGTGATAAAAATGACGATTTTTGGACATTAATATCTAAATAACCGTTTGAGATGTGTTTATGAAATTTAGAGCACGTATGTATCTTGCCAGTTTCATTATATGAGCCAAATTTGACACGTTTATGTGAAATAGTTTTTGAGTTATGAGGGGGGGCCAAAAGTGGCTCCAAATGGTTCGTGTAATATTACACACGGTGCTGCTCGCCAGTTCAGCGGCTCTAACATGACGTCCCAGGTTTAGTTTACTACCGCTAGTTTAGGCTACCGCGTGTCTAGAGACTGGAAAATAATTCGCGGAGCTGGCTCAACGTTGCTAATACTGTCATTATTAGATGGCGCTTAAATAAAAAATAAATTAAAATAACAATTTAATGGTTTATAATTTTATGTATTACTTTAAAGTGAACCTTGGGATCATTTCTTACCATTATAGTTAATTTCTCGATTTAGTATACGCAAGTAAAGCAAAAATTCCTTAGTCGAAAATAAATGAATCAATCGAGATAAAATGGGTACGTCCCTATAACATTGACGAAAACATCGTTTCGTTCAATACGTCGAAGAAAAATCCGGCGAACATCGGTTCTTAGAGAATACCAAGCATGACAATGTCAATAGCATCGATGATGTGAGATGCTGCATCCACAAATCAACCGATGTTAGTAACGTTGAAATGGCGCTTAGAGAATCACATAGCTGTTCACCGGTTGCCATCTCATACACATATCCGCTTCTTTTACATAACTACTTCTATTTAACCATTTATCATTGCATACGTGTTTAATGCGATCAATTTCACTAGAAAAAGTTTCTGCAAATCCATTACATATATATTTAATGCTACCTTGGTGTTTCATATTATTCAGTATGACAGTGTCTAATGCTTTCTTATCATTCCCTAACATACTATTTTTTTTTTTCCATATTTTCTTTATATTTCTATTGCAGTTAATAATACTTTGCTTATCATAATCACTCTTACTTTTAGCTATAGCTTTAAAGCATTTGTTCCTATATTTTGTATAATTAAATCTCTTTATCATATTCTTTGGCTCATTACTCCAAGCATCGTATAACTTATCTCTTTCATTAATCATTAATTTTAAATGTCCATTAATCCACTGTTTATTATTTCTTTTTACATTACTAATCGATACGATCTTGTAACAGTCCTTATAAATATTCTCAAATATTTTACAAAAAGCTTCATACAACTCGACCGGGCATTCGAAAGATAATCATTGTGTGAAGTCAAAAGCAAGTAGTTTTTCCTGTACCATTCTGTTATTTAAAACTCGCTTGGTGGCGGACGCGCGCGCCGGCCCGCGCCCGCGCCGCGCTCGCTCGCTAAGTGGCGCTGAACCAACGAACCCACCCGCCGAAGCAGGAGCACGTTTCCATTCTACCGCTGCCGAAATATAATAGTGGTCGGATATTTTATGTTTTATAACAGCAGAGTTAATTATATTTGAATGACCCCTTTATATGATCCAAACAGGACTCCACCAATACGCTGTTAACAATTTCCCTACGTGTCACGTCATTAATACATTTAGTGAACCCATGTTCTGACAATATATTTTCATATGAGATGACGTGATTATCCAAGCTATTTAGAATATTAATGTTTAAATCACCACAAAATACTACATTCGAGTTTGGGGGCAAATTGCGTAATAATGCATGTAACTCATCTAGAAATTGCGATATTTGATTATGTTTATGAATTTTAGGTGGTCTGTATACTGAAATAACATGTATTGGATTTCCGTAGTAATCTAATGTAATGGAAACGCACTCCGCCGTGCGCATCAAGGTCACAGTATATAAATATAGCAGTACCGAAACTAGGCCTGTTTGTGGAGTTAGATACCTACGCTCCAATAGAGCGTTAGGGTTGTCCCCTTATTTTTTATAAAATTGTTTTTTTTGTTTATCTCAACTAGTAAGGCCTTTTATGCGAAAACTAGATACCCTTCATAAGTAGGTACATTAGGGGTGTCGCTCTTAACTTTTGTAAAATTGAAAAGTTTTTTAAATTAAAACGTTTATTTGGGTTTTACCTAGGTATAATGATTAACAAGATTACAAATAGAATTGGGTAATTAAAAAAAAAAACAAAATTATAGAAAAATCAAAATTAGAAGATTTTAAGATGGCGGCTATATTTTCTCATTCTGTTAACAGATTTGTTGTCGGAGACCACAAAGTTCCTTAGACATCGATTTTGAAAGCAATCGGTCGAATAACTAAAAAATTCAAGATGGCGGCTATATTTTCTCATTCTGTTAACAGATTTGTTGTCGGAGACCAAAAAGTTCCTTAGATATCGATTTTGAAAGCAATCGGTTGAATAACTAAAAATTTCAAGATGTTGGCTACTTTTATTTATTTTCTTAACGGATTTGTTGTTAGAGACGACAAAGTTCCATAGATATCGATTTTCAAAGCAATCGGTCGAGTAACTAAAAATTTCAAGATGGCGGCTATATTTTCTCATTCTGTTAACAGATTTGCTGTCGGAGACCACAAAGTATGTATGTATGTATGTAAATTCTTTATTGTACAAAAAACATAAATTAAAAAAAAGAGATACAGTGATGTACAAAGGCGAACTTATCCCTTTAAGGGATCTCTTCCAGTTAACCTTTGAGTGTGTGAAAGGAGTATCATAGTAGGGACAAGCAAAGAGCAAGAGCTAAAAAAACATTTAAAATTAACATATAATAAACTAATAAATATAATACATATACCTAATAGATAAAATATCAATATAATAAATACAATACATATATACCAATTATAAATAAATACTGAAAAGTCAAAGGAGTAGAAGGAAATGAATTTAAGGATACGGTGTGAGCCACATCTTCTTCAAGTTCTCTTTAAGAGAAACCACGGATGGCGACTGTCTGAGGGAAGTTGGTAACCGATTCCACAACCTGGCAGAGTACACCGAGAAGGATTTAGAGTAAGATTTGGAAGAGTTAGAAGGACATGCTAAGAGGAGATTAGCACTCGACCGCAAGCGATGCTGGCTGCCGGCAGCCAGGTAACTAAAACGATCAGACAGATATAGAGGAGCGGAAGGATTGAAAAGGACGTTGAAAAGTAATGACAGAATGTGGATGTTCCTACGTGTTTAGAATTAAAAAATAAAACTTTTCTAAAACATAGAAGAAATTTATTTTGCACACGATTTTACGAGGGTACGTACGTTCACGTCATAACATGTTATAATTGTGATCCAGTGAAATATAACTCCGAAAATTAGTAAAGCAGGGATAAAACTTACGTGGAAGCAGAAAACCATTGGCACTAAAACCTGGACAACGGCGAAAAAAGAAAAATCACTCTGCTCCAAAATGGCTCCGGAGTTAAAGAATAAGAAAAAAACACATACATTCAGGAAAATAAACGAACTTCCATGTGGATCAACAGAATCACAAACAAAAACTTTAGTAAATAACACTAATGAACAGGACTCAGGAAATATTACTAAACGAAAACCTAGGAAACTATGTCTTTCAGACAATAACATCTCAAATATTTCGGTTGATGATGCATTAAATAGTACAATTTGGGGATGTGATGGGGATAGCCCTCAACCATCCAATAGCCTCCCAAATTTATCTACTTTGAACCGTTCGGATGTACTATATTTAAAAAACGAGATAAATCAATGAAAGGTCGAACTTTCAAGTGCACATGAAGAAATAATTAAATTAAATACAGAGATTTGCGACCTGAAAGAAACACTTAATGATTGTCATACTAGTATTAACTCCTACAAAAGAATATTAACTGATGGTACTCCTACAAAAGCTACGCTGATGGAATCAAATAGGAAACGGAATAAGGGGAAAAATAACGTAAGGGGTAAATCAAGAGAATGTCTTTCAAGCACACCTGAACGGAGCGACGAATTGGTGACACGCAGTACCCCCCTCTTAGCTCCAAACCTAGAACCCGAGGATCAAGCTAATTCTGGCAAAAATCAATCTCATACGGACTTGCGAACAAAAGAGAATAGCAAACAGCACAAGTTACCTAATACTGCTGATTCCGGTACACTCAAGAACTCAATCAAATCTAAAAAGAGCAAGATATTTATTTTAAGCAGTAATAATAGGAACCAAATACTTCACACCGCCAATAACTCTATAACGGGAGATCTCCAAATATATCATCATATTGCGCCGAACTCTGGAATTGAAGAACTACTGAAGGACATACATTTGAAGACCAAAGATTTGACAACCGCTGACTACTGCGTGATTTTTATAGGCGAGGAAGACTTCAAAACATCAAAAAACTATTTTAATATAATACTTTTTATCAGAGAATCGCTCCTCACCCTACTACACACTAACTTTATAATTTGTGCACCAACCTATAAGTGCAGGGAGATGAGTGGATTATACAATTGGAGAATAGAAACATTCAATCACCTACTTCATTTAGACATTAATAATCATTATCATGCCTATCTTATAGACTCAAATAAAACCCTCACGTATGACTACAATATGTTTAACAAATGGTCAGGTGTTATAAATGACCAGGGCATGAGTAATATTTTCATGCAAATAAATGAAACGATAACTTCTATTGAACAATACAATGCTGTCAACGCTGGCGATCATAGTGTAGACAGTTATCCGGGGCAGTCGGTTTATTGTGGTGGTGACCCACTCGACGCAGTACCAGATGCACAGCAGTTTTTTCTTTCTTAACTACATGCATGTTTTGCATCAAAACATCGCCGGGCTTATAAACAAAACTGACATTCTTACAATCCATCTTAATGATCTAGCAGCAAGACAAATGGATATTGATGTTGTGTGTATCACTGAACACTTTATAATGAGCAGCCACGAGGAGCTTTTGACACTGCCGAATTATAAATTGGCAGCTTGTTATTCGCGTAAAAATAAACGGGGTGGGGCATGTATACTAGTGAAATCAGGCTATGAATACAAGGTATTATCAGATTTTGAGAAATGTTCAATTCCGGGCATTGTTGAGTGCTGTGCCATAGAGATGACTAATCAGAAAACTATAATTGTGTGTGTATATAGAACTCCAAGATATAACAATTTGAGTGTTTTTTATGAAAAGTTTGATGACATCCTAAAAAGGACATGTAATAACCTATCCAAAAAAGTAATTATCTGTGGTGACTTTAACATTGACATTATGAAAAAAAATAATATATCCTTAGAATTTGAATACTTTCTTTACACTCACAATTTAAAACTAGAAATAAAACAGCCTACAAGGTTAATTAGTAACACATGCATAGATAACTTTGCTCACAATCTAAAACGTGGTTATCATAGTAAAGTTTTGGACCTTGGTCTATCGGATCATACAGCTCAAGTTTTAACATTCCCAATAAACAAAACATGCAAAATCAATTCTTGGCGGGTAGCAAAACGTGATTATTCACAAGAAAATTTAATTAAATTCAAAGGACATCTGGAAAGTTTATCTTTTAATGACATCTACAACACTGATGATGTAAATTCCGCATACAACTCCTTTCTTGATGATTTTCGAATGTTGTATGACTTGTGTTTCCCAACTAAATTAGTGACCATAAAATCTAATAAAAAAGTAAAATGGGTATCGCGCGGTATAAAGGCTTGCAGCAAAAGGCAGAGACAACTGCTTTGGAAATATAGGCGCTCACCTACAGTGGAAAATAAAATAATGTTTATTAATTACTCTAAGAGATACAAAAGGATTATAAAACTAACTCAGAAAGCGCAAAACAACTATACAATTAATGTTGCTGAAAATAAAACCAAAGCCGCTTGGCAAATCATAAATAATGCAAAAAAGAATTGCCTAATAGACCCCATACTCAAATTGCAAACAGGTGATGGTTGCATCACAAATCCTAACTCTATAGCGGACAATTTTAATGACCACTTCATAGGACTATCCAAAGGTTTGACTCATAATAAGAAAATAATTTTCAAAGCTGACAGTACCATGCATTCAATGTTCATGGCACCAACTAGTCCGAAAGAAATTGAAAATATAATTGGTTCTTTGCGTAACACGAATAGCGTGGGTTATGACACTATTGCAACAAAGGTAGTAAAATTTGTAAGTGGTACCATAGCCAAACATCTGAGCCACATAATCAATATTTCAATTAAGACAGCAGTATTTCCAGATAGTCTTAAAATAACAATAATTAAACCTCTTTTTAAAAAGGATGACAAAGAAAATCCGCATAATTATCGACCTATTGCTCTTGTTCCTATTTTTTCAAAAGTGTTCGAGAAAGTTCTCTACAAAAATATTTACAACTACTTCGAAAAGTATCAATTATTTTGTAAAGAGCAAAAGGGTTTCAGAAAAAATATTGGTATTAATCTGGCAATATTTGATTTTATTAGCATCGTGTTGGACAGTGTTGATAAAAGAATACCTGTATGTGCTTTATTTGCTGACATGACTAAGGCATTTGATCACGTGGACCATGGGACTCTACTTTACAAACTTAATCATTATGGTATCAGGGGCCAGGTTCTAAAACTAATTCAATCTTATCTCACCAACCGACAACAATATACTGAAATATCTAGGGTATGCTTAAAGACTAAGAGAGATATAACGTACAGATCTAATCTCAAATTTGTGCAATATGGTGTTCCACAGGGTAGTGTACTCGGTCCTCTGTTATTCTTGATATATATCAATGATTTATCTGAGGCAGTGCAGCACCCAATGATTTTGTTTGCTGATGACAGCACAACTATTATAAAAGGCAATAATTTGGCACAATATGAATATGACATAAATAATGTAATGAGCGAAATGATAATGTGGCTTAATTGTAATAATTTAATAATTAATTTGACCAAAACTAATTTAATGCATTTTTATCAAAGAACACAAGTGAGTGACATGAATATTAACTACGCTGGACAAACCATACAAAGGGTTGAAAGTACTAAGTTTTTGGGATTAGTAATCGATAGCAAACTCACTTGGAAATCTCAAGTAGACCAAGTATGTCAAAAGCTGAGTAAATCAGCTTTTGCATTAAGTAAACTTGCAAAGGTCGTAAACAATCATGCACTTCTAACTGCCTATTATGGACTTGTAGCGTCAACATTGAGATACGGAATAATTTTTTGGGGAAATTCAGTTAATAGAGAGGCCGCGTTCAAAGCTCAAAAAAGGTGCATGAGAGCCATGTATCGCCTTAAAAGGACTGACAGTTGCGCTCCTTTTTTTTAAAATCATAAAATATTAACTTTTCCATCGCTGTACATTTTAGAGGTAGCTGTCTTTGTCCAAGCTCATCCTACTTTGTTCACCAAACTGACACAGACACGCAAGCTTCCTGTCCGTGCGCAATACCAAAATACATTACGAAGTACAACATGTAAAACAGCATTAATGCGCAAAAGTATTTTGGGAATGGCTCCTCAGATATACAATAAAATTCCTAATAATATTAAGGAAATGAAATTGCCTCAATTTAAAAAAAAGTTTACATCTCTGCTGTGTGAAAAATGTTACTATAGTGTCAATGACTACCTAAATGATAAAGATCTATAATTATTTTATGTTTTAGTTTTTCTTTATAATTTATTTTTTAATTTTGACATTGACATAATTATTGTACCTACGGACATATCTTTTTTATTTTTTATTGTTTAACCTGTTAATTTTTGATTGTATTTTGTTATTATTTATTTTGACCGTTACTTAATTGTTTAATTTAATCCAATTTTAAAATAATTTGAATACCGATATATATTTTATTGACATGTATAAATTTAGAGATGGATTAAGTTTTTAATTTTAATTTTTATTAAAAAAAAAAATATATATTTGTACGCCATCTGGCAAAACATACAAGGTTCTAGAACAATTATTTATAAGATCTTTTTTGTACCTATGTTTTACAAAATAAAGTTATTCTTATTCTTATTCTTATTCTTATTCACACACGATAGCTGGTACAAATTCAAAATTAGAAGGGGTAGTAAAACAGGTGTTGCCATATCACATAAATAAAAAAATACGTTCCTATGTACGTATTGTACATAAACTGCCAGCGCAGAAACTGAATTATGTAATGGACAACAACTAGAACAAAAAAAAACTAAATAACAGAAAAATAAAGTACAATGGTTAAAGATATTCAATCGTTTACAGGCAGGACTGACACCTTAGTAACACTAGTACGCATTATGTGCCCAGTAGGCGTTTTAACGTCCATAGCACGTACTTTACCGTCGCGTGCGGGGTAAACATTTACAACTCTGGCCATAGGCCATTTTAAAGGGGATGCATTAGCATCTCTTAAAATAACAAGTGTTCCTACGGTTAAATTCGGTTGATCGCATTTCCATTTTGGTCGGCTTTGAAGCATATTTAAATACTGTTTAGACCACTGTTTAAAGAAACTTTGTTGAATCTGAGTGCACTGATTCCAAAATGATAAGCGGTTAACCGGTACATCAGTCAGATCTTTCTCGGGAAAACATGTTAATGGAGCTCCTGTCAAAAAGTGACCGGGAGTTAAATATGACATATCATTCGGGTCAGTTGACATGCTTGTAAGAGGGCGAGAGTTCAAAATACCTTCTATCTGAATCAAAATTGTATTAAACTGTTCATACGTTAGAACGTTATTACCTACAACCCGTTTTATGTGATATTTAAAACTCTTAACTCCTGCCTCCCATAAACCTGCGAAAACAGGACTATATGCAGGAATGAATTTGAAATCAATTCCCTGATCTGATGTGTATCTATTTATAGAATTTCGATGGCAATCAGATGACTGCAATTTATACAGCTCTTGTAATTGAGTACTGGCACATCTAAAGGTGCTGGCGTTATCACAAAATATTTGACATGGTTTATTACGACGTGAAATGAACCTCTTTAGGCAGTTTAGAAAGTTTTCAGAAGTCATATCAGAAGCAAGTTCTATGTGAACTGCCTTTGTTACAAAGCAAACGAAAATCAGTATATATCCTTTTAAAATTACTGGTTTTCTGACTCTAGCAAGCTTAATATTAAATGGACCAGCATAATCAATTCCAACTTTTTCGAAAGGGCGTGCAAATCGCACTCTCTGTTGAGGTAAAGATCCCATAAGTTGCGTTACATTTTTTGACCTAAGTTTAAAACAAATTATACATTTGTGAATTACACCTTTTACTTCTCTAAGGCCATTAATAAGCCAATATTCTGCATTTAAACGGCACAAAATTAACTTTTGGCTAGCATGCATAAGCTCTTTGTGAGCTTTTATAATTAACAATTTCGTTACAGTTGATCCTTGAACTAATATAATCGGATGCTTTTGCGAGTATGGCAGTGTAGAATTTTGCAACCTACCACCCACACGCAAAATATCGTTGCCATCTAAGAATGGATTTAAAGAACTTAATTTGCCTTTAATAGGAATATTTAATTTTAATGAGTTAATCTCTGATAAGTAATTTAATTGCTGATCAATTTTTATTACTGCTTTTAAGCCATTATCTATTTCTATGGGTGAGAGATTATCAAAATATCTATCTTCTTTCTGTAATCTGCAATTTTTACAAAATCGAATGACATATGCCATTATTCTTGAAATAGTATTGATGCTAGAATATTTCTGTATGAAGTTAAATTCCTCCATGGGGCTAGCAACATTACATAGTTTCGGTAATTTTAGTTTTAATTCTGGCAATATTAAATGTTCATTTACATTTGTTTTTACATGCTTAAAAGAGTTATCTTTAAGAACATGTGGTCCATGCCACCATAATACATTCTCCTGTAACAAATGCGGCTGAACACCACGTGATATACAATCCGCGGGATTTTGACTTGTAGGCACATAGAGCCAATGAAACTCTGAAGCCAATTGGTTAATTCTGTTAATTCTATTTGCTACATAAGCCTGCAATTTTATTGGTTCTATGTTAAGCCATCCAAGAACAATCATAGAGTCCACATATAAATACACTTCAAGGCTGTACCTAGTTTTTAAAATACTATACAGTTTGTTAGCGAGCATCGCCAATAATAAAGCACTATTTAATTCGAGACGAGGGATAGTTAACTCTTTGTTCATAGGACATATTCTTGACTTGGAACAAAGCAAGTCTACGGTTACTGTGTCGTCAAAATTAATTACTCTCAAATATAACGAGCAACCGTAGGCCTTCCTTGAAGCATCTGAATATCCCAATAATTCAAGCCTTTTGGATTTTTTTACATTTATGTGTCGGTTAATTTTAATCCGAGACATATCGATTAAACTCTGTGCAAAATCTTTCCATTCTTTGTTCAAATCACATGGGAGTTGATCATCCCACGACAAATGTAATGAGCATATTTTCTGTAATATAATTTTAGAAAACACAAACAATGGACCTACTAGACCCAAAGGGTCATAAAATTTGCTAATAAATGATAGCACTTGCCTCCTAGTGTACGTTTCCTGAATTTGAGCTTCTGGACAATTAATAAAGAAATCGTCCGACTTCACGTTATATCTTAATCCCAGAGTTTTCACATACACGTCATCTTTATTTAAATCGATATCTTCGTTAAGACTTAATTTATTTCGGGGTATATCTTTTAATAATTGCATGCTATTAGCACACCATTTATGCAGCTCGAAACCGCCTAATTTTAGTAATTTAATTAATTGTTCTTTTACTTGAATTAAAACGTTAATATCATCATGACCAGTGTGAACGTCATCCACGTACGTTTGATAACGCAAAACGTCCGTGGCTAAAGGAAACTGACTCTGAAACCTTTGAGCTAACTCTAATAAGCATCGTGTTGCTAAAAATGAGCTACTTTTTAAGCCATAAGTAACTGTTTTCAATTGAAAACATGAAATTGGTGCATTTGCATCACTTCTCCAGAGAATATTTTGTAGCGGCCGATATCTTGGATCAACGAGAATCATTCTGAACATTTGTTTAATGTCAGCTATTAGAATATATTTAGGAAACCTGAACAATATGAGAATATCAAATAATTCGTTTTGAACAGTTGGGCCGTTTAGCAAAACATCATTTAACGATATTTTTTTCTTAGTTAGCATACTGCCATCAAAAACTGTCCTCATTTTTGTAGTCTTACTGTTCTCGTTAAACACAGGGTGATGTGGTAAAAAATAAACTGCATCGGAATCTAGGTTATACTTAGAGATGTCGTGTTCCTCAGCATGACCGAGTTCTACGTAATCTTTTATAAATTCTCTATATTTTTCATAAAGTGACCGATCTTTTAAAAGTCTTTTTTCTAAATTTAAAAAACGTTGCAAGGCGCAAGAAAACGAATCTCCTAAATTAAGTTCTGCTAAAGGTTGCTTTAAAGGCAATGCAACTTGAAATTTGTTATTATGTAAGGTCACAGAGTCTCTGAAACTAATCTCAGCAAGTTCGTGTTCGGTACATGCTTCAGAAAAAATCTCGGGAACCCTTTCAGTTTCCCAAAGCCTTTTTAAGTTGTTATTAATCTCCGCAGACTCGAACTCAGAAAATGAATCAGATTGACTAACCTTGAGAGTAAACAAACTTGTTTTATTTAGCGACACCTGCTGAGTCGGCAGTGCTCCCGCGACCCACGTGACCAAAGCGAGTGCTAACGAGGTATGGCCCATTTAAACTAAGCGGCCTCACATGGTGCAGCAGCGCCTGGAAAAATACGTCACACCCTAATAAAATAGTGATCGGACCTCTTTGATTAAAATCTTGGTCTGCTAACTGTATATTCTCTGGAATTTTTAATTTATGCCTTGGGATATAAAATTGCGGCATATCCTCCGTTATTTTATTAACAATACAGCACGTTGTGTTTAATTTAAAATCATTCAAACATGAATTTATTGTAAAATCTGCCACTTCTTTAATCTGGTTGCTACGGCTACAAATACCAAAAATATTATTATTCTCCAACCGCCTAACGCATTGAATGTCGTCTACTAATGACGAAGTTACGAAGGATACTTGGCTTCCAGAATCTAAAAGGGCACGTGTTTTTATGTATTCATTACGTTTAGTTTTTATTTTTACCAATATAGTAGGTAGAATTACATCTTTAGAATCGTTACACAATAGACCTACCTTGTGGTCTTTTTTGGATATATCCAGGTCCTCATTGGAGACTTGGGAAGTACTTGGGGTATTTTCTTGATGTAGGAGAGTATTGTGGGCACCCCTACAAATACTACATTTAAAATTAAATCTACATTTCCCCCCATGTTCATTCAAACATGTTGTGCAATAACTTTTATTGTTATTAACAAAATTAATACGCTCTCCGGCATTTGCCAACTTGAATTTTGGACATACGTATAATCTATGAATTTGAGACCTGCAGTACTTACACTTTATCTTCTTTTTCTCATCAGATCCCGCTTCCAAAGTGGAGGCAAGCGAAGATCTCCTTGATCTCTCGATATAATTCGAGGAAGGAGTCTGCGCCAGCGTCTCTAAAGCCGTCGCTTTTTTTTCTATAAACGTAAAAAGGGACTCTAATGTAGGCATAGTATTTACAGATTCTCTTTCTAAATAGAACGAACGCACAGTAAATGGATCCAACTTTTTTTGTAAAATACAGACTAATAAACTATCCCATTGTTGGGTTGGTTGCTCCAAATTTTTTAACGCACCCATATGCTGCTTTATCACATTAATAAGATTACGCAATAAAGAATTTGAGCATTTAGATATACATGGAATGTCTAAAATTTGATTGACGTGGTACGTGATCAACCTTGCTTTATTGTCGTAACGTTTCTATAATAAATCCAAAGCCAATGCATAGTTATCGTTCGTAAGAGGCAAATGTTTCACAATGTCGAGAGCTTCACCCTCTAAAAAGGAAGTTAAATAATACAGTTTATCACATGGTGACAATTTAGGGTTTGGGTGGACCACAGAATTAAACATATTTATAAAATGTTCGTACTCACCCATGTTTCCGTTAAAAGGTCTAATACCAATCCTCGGCAAGTTTTGGAAGTGAGGCTCAGAGTCACTTAAATTGCGTAATTGGGCTTTCTCATTACCGTTGGTAGCCAACAAAGTATTTATTTTAGCCAGCAAAATGCAAAACTTGTCGTCAATTTTATCAAATTCTTCCTTATCCATCGGATCCAATATTTGAACCTCGACGTTAACTTCACAAAATTGGTTAAATACGGCTTGTAACCTTTGTTTTTTAATTTTTAACAATTCTAAATCACGATTGCTCGGATCCATGTTGAATAAAAAGGTTTCAGTTTTAGTGATAGTAGATTTACATTGACCACGGGTCGCAATTAACCTTTTTAACTCCTCCGACATTATAACGAGTTAGTAAAAACGTTACTTATAAGTTTTAAACTATTTAAATATACAATTTTGGTAAATACTAATTTAAATTAGCACTTTAAAAGTCCAGTAATGCACTTTCGTAGAAGACTATTTACACATCTACCGGCCGACTCGAAGAAAAAATGCAATGCACATAAAGAGTTTCGATGCACGACACACAGGCGGCACAGTCAAGCACGGTGTCTAATATGGTAGGGCGACTTACGTACTCGATGCGGTGAAATGCGACGCAGTGTCACACAATGCTGTAGATGGAAACGTTGATGCTCACCAGACGTAGGTAGTTACTTTCAATACTTTAATCGATGATATTTTCTAATAATTCACCCAAGTTCGGGATATCTTCTGGCTTCGTAATCAGGAAGCGCAGTAATTGATGTGTTGTCCACCGAAGAATTTTGTGGCGCGCCTTATAGCTTTGGTGCTAATAGCCACCAACTTGGCCGCCGCTTCAGCAAACTCCAAAAATACGAACTTTTGCAGAAAACTGCTATTTATTATGGTCACTGACCTCAATTGAAGGACCAAATTCTATGTTTAGAATTAAAAAATAAAACTTCTCTAAAACATAGAAGAAATTTATTTTGCACACACGATAGCTGGTACAAATTCAAAATTAGAAGGGGTAGTAAAACAGGTGTTGCCATATCACATAAATAAAAAAATACGTTCCTATGTACGTATTGTACACTACGATCTCTGATAGGTAACCATTTGAGCTGCGCACGGAAGGCAGATACATGGTCATACTTACGGAGTCCGAAAATGTACCGAATGCACACATTCTGTAGGCGATCCAACTTGTCAAGCAGTCCCTCAGTGAGATCCAGATAAGCGATATCACCATAATCGAGAAGTGGAAGTAAGAGAGATTGAGCTAGGGTGACCTTAGTTTGAAGAGGAAGGAAATTCTGCAAGCGCCTGAGTGAGTGCAGTGAGGCAAAGAGTTTCCGGCTGACTTCAGTCACATGGGCTGACCAGGAAAGAGTCTGGTCCATGATAATTCCCAAATTCTTAACAGTAGGAGAGAAAGGAATGACTGTCCTATCAAAATATAAATTAGGGACTACCGTATCAGAAAGCTGGGATATGAAATATGGACCGCCAACAATAATCGCTTGCGCCTTCTTAGCATTAACCTTAAGTCCGTAATTTCCTGCCCAATCGTGTATGGAGGCAAGGTCAGCATTAACGCGATTAATCAGTTGAGGCAAATCATCAAAGCTAGCGGCAGAGTAAATTTGCAGGTCGTCGGCGTAGAGGTGGTATGATGAGGTTATAGAAGCTGTAATACCGTTAATAAAAATAGAGAAAAGGAGAGGAGACAGTACACCCCCTTGAGGGACTCCAGCTGAAAGATCACACCAACTTGAAAAGGTGTCATCAACTCTAACCCGCTGTCGTCTCTCGAAGAGGTAAGAATGGAACCAAGATAGTGCAGTTGAAGATACATTAAGCGTGTTGAGGATACCAAGAAGAATATCGAAATCGACGGTATTAAATGCACTACTGAAGTCCAGTAGGACAAGGACAGTCAGCTTTCTGTTCTGAATATTAAGACGAATGTCGTCAGTAACCTTAACAAGAGCAGTGACAGTGCTATGCCCGGGGCGAAAACCAGATTGAAAAGGATTGAGGAGATTATGTCGGTTAAGGTGAGAGGAGAGACGCCGGTTAACAAAGTGTTCAAAGACTTTGGACAAGAGTGGGAGAATTGATATGGGACGAAATTCAGAGAAGGAGGTGGGATTCGAAGTTTTAGGAAGAGGGATGACATGGGCATGTTTCCATAATGAAGGAAAACAGCCTGATGAGAATGAGAAATTAATAATGTTTGATAGAATAGGTGCAATACATTCCGCCGCGAGCATAAGCATGTCCAAACTCAAGGCATCCTCACCAACGGCTTTCGTCTTGATAGATTTAAGGATATTATGAATATCTCTCGGAGCTATGCTACCGAGATCAAAAGTAGGAATGTCAGGGTGTTCATTGCCGGCAAGAAGAGACAAAGTATGCTGCTTGACTAAAGGATCCAATGTAACTGGCGAAGTGCTGAAATGACTATTGATGCCGTTGACATCAATCAACGACGAAGAATTTTGTTGAGTTTTGCCCACCCCCAAAGACTTCAGAAACTTCCATAGTTTGGAAAGGGGACAGTTCTCAATAGACTGGTAAATGTAACGTCGCTTGGCATCTCTACACACCTTGTTACACCTATTCCTCCACCTCAGAAGGATCGTGGCGCAGTTTAACGCGAGCCCTATTCCTCCTCGCCATGATCCCCCTGATTATCGGCGTGAGCCACGGCGCAGGGTAGTGCTTGACACGAGTGGGCCTAAGGGGAGCGTGTTTGTCGAAGATCGCAAGGAGAGCACTGTTAAAAGCTTCCAATTTGAGGTCAATATTGTTGAGGATCTCAATCGCATGCCAGTCGACCTTGTTCAGGTCAGTGTACAGGGTTTGCAGGTCTATATCACGGAGGTTTCGTCGAAGAATAATTTTGTGTTTGCGTTTAGGAGGACGAATTTTGAAAGAAGAATAAATCAATTCATGATTAGAGAAAGCGGCAGCATTAAATTGGCCATGAAAAGCAACACAATCTGGTGAGGAGGTAATCATAAGATCAAGAAGTGAGGGGGGGCCGTTATGAGGAAAATGTGTTGGGCTAAGAGGTAAAACAGAAAGATTAAAGGAATTAACAAGAGTCTGAAGCTTCTGGGTACGGTGATCATTCTTTAACAAGCACGTGTTAAAGTCACCCATAAGAATCACGTGTTCATATTGTGGACTAAGGTCAGCCAAAGTTCTTTCGAAGGTGTCAAAGTAATTTAAATTTGATGAAGGGCTGTAGTACACTCCGAGAAGAGCTTTGGTATGATGGAGAGAAACGTCAAGAAATAAAAATTCTGGTGATATATTGTAAGAAGTAAGTGAGGGTGACTGTGTGACTACCTGACAAGCAATCTCACTCCGCAAATAAATGGCGACACCACCACCACGCACAGTGCCGGAACCGTCATCCCGACACCCAACCCTGTCATTACGAATCAAGTGATATCCTGGTAACTGGTACATGGAAGAAGGAAGAGATGGTTTCAGCCATGTCTCTGAAATTAAAATGGCATGAATATTCTTTCCAGTAAAAGTCGTGAGTAGATCATTGAAATGCGCAGGTATACTCTGCGCATTAATGTGGGCGACGTTAAAGTTTTTTGTGGAAGACGGAAAGGTGCTATGCAATCGGTCACCAAGATCAGGCATATCTGACAAGTCACTCAGAGAGTTATACAGACTTGAGGAAGATAATGAAAAAAATTCACTTTCGTGGCTAACATTAAGAACGTCGGACATATAAGTGCTGTGATAAAATAAATATGTTAAATAAATATAAAACAAATAACTAAACCTAACTAATAAAAATTACTCGCGAATAACTCCTTTCATCGTTCGCCAGCAGCTGGTAACAAAAAGTTACATTTTGAGCAGATTAAATAAAATAAAACAAAGCACGGAAACAGTAAACTTAAACCAACTACACACTTTCAATTTGCAGGAACCAAACGCAAACACAGTATGCGTGGCTGTATGTACTAGTATTTCTTTGCCCGCTTCTGATAAAATAAAACATGTAATGTCAGTAAGTGACACTTCGAGTTTCGACACTTGAAATATCTTACAATACAAAGCGTAAAACACTACCTCACATGCTCCACCCAGTCTAATAACATGAAAATAACCAAAATTGACAGAGAAAAGAAAAGTGAAAATATGTTAAACGGGAAAAGAATAGCCAGCATGAAGAAAAGTCAATAAGAGCCGTCAAGAGGGCGCAGCACTATCTCCGAGACTTGCCCGGACTCTTCTTGTGAGCACGTGGACGCAGCGCGGGCGCCGCGCCACTCCCGGCCCGCGTCGCAGGCACCGCTGGAGTCACGCTAGGTGCCGCAAGTGTCGCCGGCGACACCGGAGCCGCACTGGGCGCCGCCACAGTCGCAGGCATCACCGAAGCTGCGGCGGGAGCCTCAAGAGAAGTAGCCACCGCTGGAGCCGCGCCGGGCGCCGCACACGCCACAGACACCACCGGAACCGCGTCCGGCGTCCCAGGCGTAGACTGCAGCTCGCTGTCGGCTGTCTCTGCAGATATACTGCGAAGCTCCTCCAGCGAGGTGACTTTGTGCCTCGACCCATCACGCCCCAGCACTATGACACGGCCATCACTGGTCCAGCTCCTCTTCACCCCAAAGACACGACGAGCTTCCACAAATACGGCATGGCGGGTATTGGTCAGAAATTCTGATAAGGTGTATCCAGAGCCCTTAAGCCGCTTCTTAACCGACCATACTGAATCCCGTGTCTTCTGAGACGTGAACGATTAGATATCGATTTTGAAAGCAATTGGTTGAATACCTAAAAATTTCAAGATGGCGGCTACTTTTATTTATTTTCTTTACGGATTTGTTGTTAGAGACGACAAAGTTCCATAGATATCGATTTTCAAAGCAATCAGTCGAGTAACTAAAAATTTCAAGATGGCGGCTGGTGGCGACAATGCCGGCGCATGAGAGTCAGCTGAGCCGATAGCGCGCTGCAGCGAGTCCCGTTAGCCGGGACGGGTGACGCGCCGGCCGTCGGTCCGGCAGATACGACTTCGCGAGCGAGCTGGTCGACAGACATCGTGCCCAACGCGCCAAGGAAGTTCAATTTGAGGCAGGTTCGAATGATTGCCAAACAGCCGTGTCTCATAGACAACACAACGTAAGGTTGCCAAAAATCAATTTACCTCATTTTAGCGGTGGCTATCAGAATTGGTTAGAGTTTAAAGATATTTATGTTTCGTTAATTCATTCGGAAGCCAGTATAGACAACATAAATAAGTTTCACTACTTGCGCGCCTCTCTTCACGGAAGCGCTGCTTTAGTCATTCGAAGCTTAGATTTTAGGGGCGATAATTACGATGCAGCTTGGAAGCTTCTTTGTAACAGGTATGATAACAAGCAGTTACTTGTTAAAAATCATGTCCAGGCACTGTTTAACGTAGACCCGGTAAGTAAAGAGTCTAGCTTGGGGCTGCGACAAATTGTTGACAATACAAATAAACATTTGAGAGCCTTGACGACACTTGATCAACCAACCCAGCACTGGGATACCCTAGTTATACACATAATGTCTTCAAAATTAGACGCCATTACAAGCAGGCACTGGGAGGAACACAGGAACTCGTTGAGAGACCCTCCCAACCTAGATGATTTTACGACATTTTTGAGCAACCGGTGTAATCTCCTAGAAACTTTAGAGGAGGCTAAAAACAATACAGTCAAGGTAGACACGTCGATTACCAAGTCTAAGAATTTCCTTGTTTCTTCTAATACCGACGGTCAAAAGGACAAAACATATAACGTATCTTGCCCCTTATGTCATAAGGCTCATTATGTTTTCAATTGTGAGGCTTTTCGGTCCTTGCCGCAAGAACAACGCTTAATCAAGGCTAAGGATTTCAAGGTGTGTCTAAATTGCTTACGGCCTGGTCACAATGACAGTAAATGCAGGCTCAGCCATTGCAAATACTGCAAGATCAAGCATAACACCCTACTTCATAAGCATAAAGAGCCCACTAACATTCCTGAGCACGTAGCACTCTCCGCAACTAGCAATGAGGTAAAAACCTTATCACAACATGTCTTGCTTTCCACTGCCGTGGTCAAAGTACGAGATGGTGAGGGGCAGTTGCATAGTGCTAGGGTCTTATTAGATAACGGTAGTACAGCCAATTTTATAACGCAGGACTTATGGGGTAGGCTGCAATTGCCTACTCGACCTGTCAGTTCAAAGGTTACCGGAATCAACAACCAACAGTCCTGTAGCACACAATCTTGCTCTCTTAAAATGTAGTCTTCTGATGGTACTTACAGGACTGAAATTAATTGTTTTATATTACCCACAATCACATCTACAATACCCAACAAATACATATGTGTGGAAAACATACCCATCCCGTCAGGAATTTGCCTAGCTGATCCTTCTTATTACGAACCTTCTTCAATCGACATTCTTGTTGGTGCACAGGTGTTTTGGAGCGTTATCGGTACAAACCGCATCAATTTAGGCAAACATAATCCGACTCTTTTTGAGACAAGGTTAGGTTGGCTCCTATCAGGCGTCATATAACAACCATGCCTTGACAAACCAGTTTGCTTCTTCCTAAATGACAAACAAACTGATACAAATCTTACGCGCTTTTGGGAGTTGGATTCCATATCTCTAAAGCATAATTTTACGGCAGACGAAAGGGCATGTGAAGAAAACTTCACGAATACCACAAAGAGAGATGATGACGGGCGGTTTGTGGTCACTGTGCCTTTGAAAGAGTCGCCTAAATCGTTAGGAAATTCATTTGATATGGCCAAACAAAGGTTCCTATCACTCGAACGTAGATTAGAGAGGAACCCTCCACTTAAAGAACGTTACGTTCAATTCATGGAGGAATATGAAGCGTTGGGTCACATGACTGAAACTGTTTCATGCCCTTCGTTGTCGTCTTATTACCTTCCGCATCACGGCGTCTTGAGAGAATCAAGTTCTACTACAAAGCTCCGCGTGGTGTTTGATGCGTCAGCTGTTACTACGTCCGGAAAATCCTTTAATGATATCCAGCTAATAGGACCCAGGATACAAGACGATTTATTCTCTATCCTAATCCGCTTTCGGCAGCACAGGTACGTAGTATCAGCTGACATTGAGAAAATGTACCGTCAAATCCTGGTAGATGAGAAGCAACATTTTCTTCAACAAATAGTATGGAGATCAGATCCATCAAAGCCTCTTAAAATATATTCCCTTCGAACAGTCATATGTTCGCGTCTAGTGCCCTTTACTAATTAGAGGGATATCTAAACTATAAATAAAACTGATGTGGACTGTAATTAACTATAATAATAAACAATAACAATATCGAGTCGCGGCGCGTACAGGGTTCGTGTCTATCGCGTGTCGCGAGCGTAAGCGAAGTCGTATCTGCCGGACCGACGGCCGGCGCATCACCCGTCCCGGCTAACGGGACTCGCTGCAGCGCGCTATCGGCTCAGCTGACTCTCATGCGCCGGCATTGTCGCCACCAGCGGCTATATTTTCTCATTCTGTTAACGAATTTGTTGTCGGAGACCACAAAGTTCCTTAGATATCGATTTTGAAAGCAATCGGTTGAATAACTAAATATTTCAAGATGGCGGATATATTTTCTCATTCTGTCAACGGATTTGTTGTCGGGGACCACAAAGTTTCTTAGATATCGACTTTGATAGCAATCGGTCGAATAACTAAAAATTTCAAGATGGCGGCCATATTTTCTCATTCTGTAAACGGATTTTTTGTCAGAAACCACAAAGTTCCTTAGATATCGATTTTGAAAGCAATCGGTGCGTCATTTGATAATAATACAATACATCCTACTCAATAATAGTAGGTACATTATTGATACAAGCTTCATAACGATGAAAGTTCCGTATAATTTTTATATCATTTTTCACCATTAAAACGCTCGCAAAAAAAAATTACGGCGATTAAGTACCTCACCAAAAGAGTCAAAGGTTTTATTAACAATAAATAGTAAAAAAAACACCTAAAAACACGCTTTACCAATTGTACCTATAACGGACCAATAGGACTCGGAAATTCAAACCAAGTGAACCCAAACTCGATGTGTTTCCTAGTAGGTATCCCAGGGTTCCGTCAGCCACCTTCCAGTTCCATCATTAGGTACTCATCGTCAGGTTAAATAAGGTCTCGTTACGCTAAATCTAATAAACACAAATTTTCTCCATATGTTCACAATAGTATTCTCCCACCTTCGAGTTCCGTTACCAGAACAGGTCGATGGTACCATATTATTGTATCGTCATTTAACATCATACATATACATGACAAGTTTCGTGATATTACAAGAATTACAAGTGGGCGAAATTCGGCTTCTTAGATTTTATAAATATTACATCTCGATCTAATAAAAACGTGTTAAGAAAATACCTACCTGTTATTTAATAATTATAAATCCTTGTTACCGTTTAACATCACCAGGGAGTCTAAAAAATGAAAGCTCTGGCTTTGAAAAAGTCGAGTTTAAACAGCCATGTACAACGCAATACTTTCCTGGCATCTTTAATAAGCTCGCGGACTGTCTGGGGCGCAGGCGCACGCGACGCGATAAACAAACACATACCGCGTCTACCCGTCTCGACGCGGCAGCCGCGACTGACGGCCGCCTTAGCAGCCTTAGCGGCCGTGTTGAGCGTACGTCTGTGTGCGTGCGTCGGTTCCGAGCGTTTGTACGTAGATTCCTTACTGGTTATATCTATACTGTGTCAAGGTCACGATCGCAGCGCCATCGCCGGCCGGCGCGAGCGCGGCGCGGGCGTACACCAGCAACCCCCCCCCCCCCCCCGCTACGCCCCGCACGAGTTAAATGATGCAAATCCCTTGAATATTATAAAATGACAGCACAGAATAGTTAATATTTGATTCTGTAATTACTATGACATCCAACTTATCTAAATAACCAGTTAAAGTTACCAAAAATTCGTTGAAATGTTTTTAATCGAGCGTATATTGACATGGAGCAAGCATAAATCTTTATTTCCACTAAATGAGTCTATAAAGCCTTTTAAGCTATCGACACATACACAGCTAACTGAACTCTCAGCTATGTAATCGATATTATCTAAGGCTGTGAATTTTATTTTATCGTTAACACAATAAACAAGAATAATGGTAGGTTCACTTCCCTTTGAGTAGTCCACTTATTTCATTCTCAGATTTCACCCATATGGCGTTGTCTCCGTCAGATTTCTTCACCAAGATTTTTCCATTTGACACCCAGATATACTCGTAAACACCTTGCAGTTGTTTTTTAATATTACATAATAGAGCTCTGGCCGCTTTAGGTAAATCCTCATTTATATAAATTCTGCCGGTCATCGATCCGCCTGCTACATTAATACTCGCCACATCCATTAAATTACGCCGTTGAGCCAGCCACTTATCACGCATTTAAGTACCTGTATTCTTGAACCTGCCTATTATAGGGGCTGGCGTTCCACCAGGTTTCATTGGCTGAGTTCTCCTTGCCGATTCGATATCATCGCAGCTGACATCCATTTTGCTGGCAATTATGCCTACAATATTCATGACATTTTCACCTTATAACTGCTCAACACCCCTAATCTCTATATTGTGTTTGAGATTTATGTAATCCAATTCTTGTAGTTTTTGTTAAAAGGCTATGTTGCACTTTTCCACATTTGTTATTGGTACTCTCTGCCATCTTTTCGAGCTTGGTAATTTTCTCCTTAGATTGCTGATTTTCCGCCAACAGAGTGTCATATTTATCAGAGAGGACACTCATACTTTACTTAATAGCTGTCATCTGTTTTTCCAGTCCTGGAAGAATACTGACTCTTTTTAAGATGTTCTGTAAGATCTTGTCAGTGCTTTGTACTTCTTCCGGCTCACCCTCCTCATCCGACTCGATATCATCGCAATTATCACAACAAATTTGGTTTCTGCTCGCCTTCATATCTGCTGCTAATCCCTTGACGCAGCGCTTCCATGAAATGTTCACTGACAAGAACCCTGACATATAAAGTGCGATCCTTTTTTAGATAACACTTTTTTACATTTTTGACACTCCATAATCACAATTATTTTAATCACTCACGATTCGTAAATGATATAATTTACGCGCTTATTTAAAACGGTTAGCCAAGCGAGCGCAACAATCACACGACATGCGTACGCACCAATCGGCGCTCCGAGCCAGACCGACTGACCTGTTCAAATATATGACCAAAGGTCCGGATGAGTCCCGAATAACCATCGTACCCGAAGAACATTTGAATGACGAAGTAGAGCAGTATGTCACGAAAAGGTATATAGGCTCGGGCGAAGCGGCGTGGAGGGTGTTTGACGTTACGGACCGCGAACCTAACGTCAAACAATTGACCGTGCATCTTGAAGACCGTCACAATGTTTTCTTTAGGCCAGGCACTGAGGCAGAATCCGCGCAACGATCCACGTCTGACCCCATAACTTATTTCAATCATCCCACCGGTGAGGAGTTCGACCGTTTAACATATTGCCAGTTCTATGAACAGAATATTGCACACGCGTCACGGCCAAAGACTAAAAACACTCAAATCTATGAGACGATAAATAATAAGTTTGTAACGAGACGACAATGCGGTGAACTCGTAGCGCGTCTGTTTTGGGTCGCGCCTAATAGAGGTGAATAATTCTACCTAAGGATTCTATTAAAATCTTATCCGGCTCGAAGTTTCGCGGAACTTTTTAGTCTTGGTGGCCCTCATTGTGAAACTTACTAGGAATCTGCAAAGGCTGTTGGCCTAGCCGACGACGAAGTGGAGTACGAAAATGCTATGTCTGAAGCGCAAACTTTCTATACAGAGCGACGCTTGCATGTTTTTTTTTGTGCTCTTGGCTTGTAACGGTGCCCCGGTAGCGTTACTGTGGGACACATTTAAAAATCAACTCGGCGAAGATTTCCTCCACAGACATCCAGACAACGTCGACGCGGCACACAACTTGTCACTGATAGATATCAATAGGATGCTTCGTAAGCACGGAAGTTCTCTCGCACAACACGGTTTGCCGCAATTTCTTGATCAAACAACCGAGTTGGGTCGCGTACGCGTCGAATACGGTACGAACCGTCTCTAAGCGTACGTCAACGAGTGGCTACCGCAGTTATCGCCCGACCAACGCGTTGTTTTAGATTACGTCAATAGTCTTGATGTCGTCGTCGATGAGTATGGCGTGATGGCGCGATGTAGAGAATTCCACAATATTCATTGATGGTCCCGCGGGCACCGGAAAATCCCAACTGCTAAACGTTATCGCAGCACATATACGAGGTGTCTTGAAGGGTGTAGTATTATGTACCGCGAGTTCTGCTATCGCCGCTCAGAACTACGAAGGGGGGACTACTGCGCATAGTATGTTAGTAGTAGGGATTCGCTGGTTCTGGATCACTTTTTTGTAGCTCAAAATGGCGGCTTAGGGGCAACGAATTCAAAAAAAAAAAAAAGGTCAACACCCCATTTAAATCGGTTGGACGGGGTCTCATCACGCTCCGCCCACTTTTTCTGGTATATATATACTTCCCTTGCAACATAATACCAACACCTAATCACATACTCATAAAAGGATAGACCCTTTCCTTTGTTATCGACTCACCCTTTGTTACGTTCAACTTCTTACCTGTGACCACTCGGGGTTCGGTGCCTACCTTTTTTTTCCTGGGTACCTGATCGCCCGCCACGCTCCGTACAAATAATACCATGTCTTTTCGTAAGTCCACTTTCAATTAATTATTCTATCAGCACATAAATATCCTATCGCATTATTCGCAGTACACTTTTATTTAACCTAACCTACCCTACGTTTTGGAGAAATTCGTAAGCCCTAACTTTCAGGACTATCTTAAATCTAACCTAACCTACGTTTTGGAGAATATTGTCCCGCTAAATGGTACTTGGTTTGTACTTTTGATTCGCAACTCGATGTTTCGTAGACATACCTTTTGACAAATTCTTATTTTGCAAACTACTTATTTTATTCTGAAGCCATAATTTTCAGGACTATCATAAATCTAACCTAACCTAACCGACGTTTTGGAGAATATTGTTACGCTAAATAGTAAATGGTTTCAGTTAAAAACAAGAATTTTGTTGCTTTATTGCTTTTTACTTCTAATCTTATTAAGTACTCCTTAGAAATACTAGTTTTAACGTGTTTGTTACGCAATTCGATTATTTAAATACTAGTCAAAACTTGTAGGATTGCACTATGTATAAAGGATATTAAGAACGCAGCCTTGTGTTTCGCTTATACAGTAGGCACTATCCTACATTTTGTGGACATATTATATAGCTAAAGTTTATATTATGAATATATATACATAGATAGAGAGTTTACATAATACAGTAAACGGTTTCAGTAGCTTTATTGTTTTCTTTGTATCAAACGCACCACGATCTTTTATTATTCAATTACTTAACATCAATACACTATGCAAAGAGAGCTTTTTGAGAAAACTGCTAGTTTGAACGTGTTCACTAAGCGAAGCCCTTCTTTCAAAAAATACGTGTCCCAACTTGTAGGGATTGCGCTGGGTATAAAAGCGCGCCATCACATCTCGGCTTCATTGCGCCCCAAACAATTCTCCGAGCAAGGTCTTCGAGTGAGAGAGTCGTGAGTTGTGAAGTGTAAAAAGTTTAGTGCAAGGTTGATGAAAGCAGTGTTTCGTTGCTGAAATGGATGTAAGTATGTAGTCATAATTTTATGTGTGCCTACTTATTTCAGATTTTGATTGATTGTAACATAACCTTCATCTATTTTTGTGTTTACCGTGTAAATCTACTTTGAAGGACCATTTGAATAATGTTTTTATATTGTTACAGGAATACACATTTAAAAATTATTATTATCCCGACGACGAAGCAAGTGATGAAGAAGGAACGTTGGCCTATAAAGTCAAAAAAGCTATTGCTAACACTAACAAGAGGCCTAATAACAGCATAGATGGCTTCTTTGAAAAACGGAAGAAAAGGAAAGTTGCAGTAAAGTCGTCGAGCGTCAGCCAAGCCACTGCGGAAGGCGTGGCTTTTATAAAGTCCAATAAAGACGATGCATCATACGCCTCACATCTTATAAAAATTGAGGTGTATGATGCGCGGAAAATAAAAAATGTTCCGCCAATGGAGCGTTGGAAACATGCGGAAGTGCGTGTTAAATACTACGCTTACTCCGAAGAGGACGCTGACGTGGAATCCACAAGAGATGTCATTTACCAAATCACCAAGCAGTTAGCGGACAAAAGTGATAGTGTAAATTACGTTATAGACAATACAAAATAAGTGTATAAGTAGTTTAAGATCTTAATTTGTTCCTTTTATCTTTTTTTACTCGATTGTTTGCGTTTTGTTTGTTTAATTGCTTTATAACTCGTACCGAACATTTTTCTTTGTATAGCGAACACCTTTTGTATTCTAAGCTTCCTTTCTAGTTATTTTTTTTTTTATTCAATAACTAAAATCGTAAATTGAGGGTCCCATTTGTTATATATGCCGATTTCGAAGCATTTTTAAAACCCATTGAAACTTGTATGAACGACCCGAATAAATCCTCAACAACCAATGTTCAGGAACATGTAATGTACAGTTTTGGATACTATATTAAATGTTCATATGATGACAGTTTATCTGTATATAGAACATACACAGGTCAAAATTGTGCCGAATCATTTATGAAATTGTTAAAAAAAGATTTAGAGAACATTTGCAAAAAGAACACTTTTGTAAAATGTCCTTTACCCTTAACGGAACAAGATAAAGTTACCATTGCACAAAGTGATACCTGTTTCAGTTGTGAAAAAAAATTAAATGAAGAATTCATGGTGTCTCATAACCAACATACAGGTGCTTTTGAAGGAGTCGCTCATCCATCCTGTTCTGAGAAATATCGAACCTCTAATTTTTTTCCTGTGTTTTTACACAATTTGAGTAGCTATGATGCTCATTTTATTGTACACGGGCTTGGATTTGAAGAGGGGGACATAGAAATTATCCCACAAAACAAAGAAAAATATATTTCTTTCTCCAAGCAATTTCACATTAATAACCATTTAATGAAATTAAGATTTCTTGATTCCTTAAAATTTATGAGTAGCAGTCTTGATAAGTTAGCCAAAAATTTACTGCCCGATCAGTTTCATGAACTTCGGTTAAATTTTCCATCTGAAGAAGACTTCAAACGCTTAATACGAAAAGGAATATATCCATATGAACATATGACATCTTTTGAATCATTAAAATTGGTTAGTCTTCCCAATCACGATGATTTTACAGCTCATTAAATGATAACCACATATCAGAAAATGATTATAAACATGCACGTGACGTATGGAATCACTTTAAATGTAAAAACATGGGGGATTATTCAAATGTTTCCTTAAAATCTGATGTTTTGTTGTTAGCAGATGTGTTTGAAAATTTTAGAAATGTTTGTAAAGAAACATATGGATTGGATCCTGCACAATATTACACGGCACCTGGATTAAGTTGGGATGCTATGTTAATGTCTACTAAAATTAATCTAGAACTTCTAACGGACATTGACAAAATTTCTTTTATCGCAAATAACATAAGAGGTGGTATTTCTCAATGTAGTAACAGACATGGGAAAGCTAATAATAAATTTATGACTGAATATGATCCTACGTTACCATCTTCATTTTTGATGTATCTAGATGCAAAAAATCTTTACGGTTGGGCAATGTCACAATGCCTTCCCATTGGCAAGTTTGAATGGGTGAATAATAATACTGATTTTAATGTTTCTGATGATGCTAAACACGGATACATTTTAGAAGTTTATTTGGAATACCCAAATAACTTACACGATGTTCATTCTGATTTACCATTCTCTCCAAAAAACGTTTGTTTAGGTGATACCAAAGAAAAAAAGCTGATTCCTAATTTAAATAATAAAGCGAACTATGTGATTCACTATCGAAATCTAAAACAATTTTTAAAATCTGGTTTACGTTTGCTAAAAATTCACAGAATTTTAAAGTTTGAACAAAAGGCATGGTTAAAGACTTACATCGATTTAAATACACACATGCGTTCGTTGGCCAGATCAGAATTTGAAAAAGACTTCTTTAAACTCATGAACAATTCCGTTTTCGGTAAAACTATGGAAAATATAAATAAAAGAGTGAATGTTAAATTGCTTAACCACTGGCCAACCACGGAAAAACTCAAGGAGTTCAATATTTAATAGCAAGACCTGAATTTCACAGCCTTTCTATATTTTCGGAGAATTTGGTTGCAGTACAGTTGAAAAAAAACAAAAGTCTTGTACAACAAACCTATTTATTTAGGATTTTGTATATTAGATTTGTCAAAAACTTTAATGTATGAATTTCACTATGACTTCATGAAAACCAAATATCCAGATAAACTGAAATTGCTTTACACGGACACGGACAGTTTGGTATATCAAATATTTACGGATAACTTTTACGCTGATATACTAATAGATCTAGAATCTTACTTTGATACTTCTTATTACCCTCCTGACAATCAATACGGTTTGCCATTAGTAAATAAAAAGCAATTGGGTTTTTTTAAAGATGAAAATAATGGTAAAATTTTTAAAGAGTTTATTGGCCTCCGATCAAAAATGTATGCAATGGATGTACAAAACGAATTTATAGCAAAAGCATAAGGAGTTAATAAATGTATTACTAAAAAAATTTACATTGACAATTACAAAACATGTTTGTTCAAAAAAGATAATTTGTTGTGTGAAATGATGCGGTTCAGGTCTATAAAACATGTTATATTTAAACAAAAAATAAACAAAATATCTTTATCACACAGTGATACAAAACGATATTTACTAGAAAATTCCACTGACACGCTTGCTTGGGGCCATTACAGAATAAAGGACATTCAGTGTTAATATTACTTTTCTGTACTTGCGATTGTTCCTAAATTCGTAACAATTTTTTTTGTAATTATTGAGTATGGACTGGTAATAAGATAATAGACAGTTGTAATTTATGTATAATTTAAAAATTTCAGAATGTTTTTAGACATTTTTTTTAAATTTAAGTTTTTTCTTTGTAGTATTATGCATGGACTAGTTATAAGATTACAGAAAGATGTAATTTACTCTTTTTTTTTAATTAAATAAAGTGTTTAGATAATTTTCATGTGTTTTTATTTAAAAAATATTCAGGTGTGACAAAACTATATAAATAAAATAAATAAAATAAAATAAAATAAAAATCATTTATTTCGGACAGAATCCATAGAGTGAGTGACAAAAATATGCACTTATAAGCTAGGGTTAGAATTTAACAAATAATTTTGCTGTGTTAAGCTCCATCCAATGCTGGAGCAGAGGGGAATCCCAACGATCACACAGCACCGACAGGATGCTGTTGGCGCTGCCGCGCCATCTACTCAACAAGGAGGCGCAACGTTTTCTGATGAAGGCCGCGAAACCGTCGACCTGTGCCTCGGCAAACATGCCTGAGGTACTACAGTGACGCGGCAGCCCCATCAGCACCCTGAAGGCGTTATTATACTGGACTCGTAGATCGCTGTACGCCCGCCGCGTAAAATCTACCCACAGACTGCACGTGTACAAGGACTGGCAGTAGGCTTTAAAAAGCGTCATCTTGACCTGTTTGGTACAGCGTACAAACCTGCGGGCGAGCATATTGCAGCGGACAGCCAGCGATCTACGCTCCCTCTCAATATCGCAATTGTCCTTTAAATCCTCAGTAAGCCAGTGCCCTAAATATTTAAACCTGACCACCCTACGAAGCGGAGTGCCATAGAGTGAGACTTCAGGTGCATTGGGATAGCTCTTCGACTTCGATTTAAATACCATTACCTCGCTTTTTTTAACATTATATTTCAGTCCATGCGCCTCAGCATAAGTCTGACAAATAGACAAAAGTCTCCTTAGAGCTCCGACTGAGGGACTCAGCAGCACCATATCATCAGCGTAACTTAAGTTGTTCACACACACCCCATCCATATGACAACCAATTCTGGTACCGCTGAGCTCCCCAATCAGCACATTTATGTAAAGGTTAAAGAGTCTGGGCGAGGTCAAACCTCCCTGCCTCACCCCGCACTCCAACCCATACTCTTCTGACACGGCTCCCCCCCATCTTACTCTATTTTTCTGGTGGTTATACCAATAAGTCAGCAAAGATGTTATTTCTGATGGTAGGGATGTTTTCCGTCTTATTTTATTCCACAGTATATTATAAGAAACCAGATCAAAGGCCTTCGACAGGTCTAGGAAGGCAGCGAATACAGGAGTTTTTCTTTTTGTGTAATACTGTACGGTCTCCTTGAGGCAAAGGATGGCGGTCTCAGTTGACAGACCAGGCCGAAACCCAAATTGTGTATCGTTGAGTTTAATATGCTCATCCATTTGCCGATCAAGCAGACCGTCCAGCAGCTTGGCAATCGCAGAAGCCAGTGATATAGGTCGATAGTTAGACAAGTCAGAGTAATCACCCGTTTTATCCTTAACTATGGGCACCACGATTGTACGCATAAGATTTTTCGGTAAGTATGAATGACCCAGGCAGAGTGTGAAGAACATAGCGAGAACTCTGGGCAGGTGCACACCCGCGTGCCTCAAATGCTCCAAGCTGAGACCGTCATGCCCTGGCGATTTTCCTCTAGCCATACCGTTGATGACGGCAGCCACTTCTTTCGCGGTAAAAGAGACGCTACGTTTTAGGGGAACGGAATCAGGCTCGGGCTGTTGAGGCGCCAAGCCCAGCGGTGACTTAACCTTAAAATGCTGCTGAAACATATTTGCAATCGCACTAGGGTCGTGAACCCCCGCCACACTCACCGGAAGACCCGACCTGTGATTCAACCTGTTTGTGTTTTTCCAAAATTTACCAAAATTTTTATTGGAATGGTCTTGTGCAATTATATCCATTTTAATTTGTAATTGATTGTTTTGGCACCATTTCAGTTTGGACTTAAAATTTTTCCTAGAAACACACATACGATCATACAACACACCGGATCTCGACTTGCCATACAATTGCCACATCTGAAGGCACAAGCGCGCCTCCCAATGAGCGTCCCGCACGTATTTATTCCATCCCGCCACTTGTTTACCCCTGCCACAATATTTATCAACATGCGTGTTTTCGGTACCCGCAGTAAGGACACTGATAATTTCATCATACATGTTATCCAATAAAAATCTATGGCTTACATCAGAACACATTATATCTCCGCATGCCGAGAATCTTAAATCGAAATCAAGTTTTCCTAACTTAGTATGACAATAGTTCCGATACATATTAATCTGATTTAAATCACGCTCACCCCAACTTACTTTGTTATAGGTAACATTGGCTGCTAAAATTTTAGGCGTTAATAATTGAAAGTTACACTCCAGTAAGACAGGGTAGTGATCAGACCAATAGGCATCGTGTAAAACCGAAACACACATAACTGAAAGTTTTGCCGCAGTAGTCACTACACAGTGGTCCAGCCAGCGCCGGGAGCCATGCGCCTCGCTAATGAATGTAAAAGTATTCGGTGGCAAAACGTGCATGTCCATACACGTCCACGACTGCTCCGCACAGAAAGTAAGTAGTTCATTAGAAAATCACTCACCGGGATGCGCGTTAAAATCCCCGAGCATATACACACAATCAACATTTTGACTGTCAATGACAGCATTCAATTCACTGAGGCACTCTGTAAACTCGAGTAAATTTTCACTGGCGTCCGTTGGCATGTATATGGAAAAAACAAGTATCGTTCGGTTATCTAACACAACCGTAATTGCCGACAAACGGACACTACTGCACGGCACAACCGACACCATGGGAAATAGCGCCTTCCTCCAGAGTACGGCGACACCACCGTGTGGCCTCCCCCGCAATATGCCTGCCGACGTGTCCACTGCAGATTTTCCGGTAAACGCGAACTGGTCTTCAATACTTCCTAAAAACGGCACATCGTCGACACAGTTTTCTTATACAGTCAACCGACCTCTGAACATTCTTACAGTTAAAAGTAACTAATTTTGCTGTACCATTCATTATTTTATTTATAAGTTTTTCTGCGTCTATTGCCTGGTGTCTAAAGTTAATGAAACGGCGGAAAGGTATGCCTTCGGGCCAAAAATAATTCTGCATAAATAACTCAAATTTATGCCTCGGCACAAAAACCTTAAAGGAATTGTACGATTTTTGAATTTTCATGTTCATTTTTTCTAAAGTTACCTTAAGGTTTGTGTTACTTTCTATGTAGCTAGAAATGTCACACACAGACACTTCCTTCGCCACACCGTAAATATTAATAGGTATATTCGATTCTGCGGCTTTAAAATTAATTTTAGGATCCTTTGTTGCCAACAAAATGATGATTCCTATTATCATTTGTCTGTTTAGTAGACTTTTTCACCTTCTTAGTGATAGTTTTCCACTCACCCTCCCGCGCGATATCGGCAAATGATATCTTATTAGCCGTTACGCCCACTCCTTCATTCGCGTCGACGGTGTGTATTGCAAGGTTTGCAGTCAGCAGCAAAGGCAGATCAATGGAGTCAGTCACTGCGCACCGCTCGTTATGCAACAACAACGACTTGTTTACAATGTCGGCGGGCTTGCTAGCCGTGGGAGATTCATTCGCATTTGAAAAGTTTTGTTCAAATTCGTACCGTGCCTCACAATTAGATCTACCCACATTTGATTCAGGCAATTGTTGAATGTCGCGAAAATCCGACTGAATAGCTGATGATGATGCAAGGGTGGCCAGATCTGCCATCTCCTCATGACACATATGAGGTAGTCCAACTGGACCACTTTCACAGTCAAAACTGTTTAATAAATAAGCACCCCTCCTTTTGTTGACATTTAAATTGCTCTCATAATTATTAACCAACGAGGCTTTTTTCAACAAATCAAGTTCTGCTGTTAACAATCCCAACTGCTCGGCAGTAGCATATGTCGCTTTAACCTCCTGTATCTCTTGCTTAATATTGACTAAATCTTTAAGAAGCTTCGTCACGTCGGTATGGTCGAATAAAACGGAGGGTATTTTCTGTAAGTCCCGCGCGACAAAAATATATATTTTTTCCGGATCAGAATTCTTTAAAAGAACGATAATATCGTCAATATCTCGCAGAGTTTTTCCTTCACGTTTCCTGGCTATAAAACGTTTTGTATTTGGCACAGAATCAAACAAAAGTTTCTTTGCCGACACTATCTCCGAATCCGTGAAAGCACTTAAACAAAGTCTACTTATGCTCGTCTCGTCCATCACATCAATCTTGTATTAACGAAGGCAAGCACTTTATTAATCACTATGTTGCATGTAGCACATTTTACCACTTTCGACGACATTGTCTACGACTCGAGTCTCGATAGTGACGCACGACAACGCAGATCGGCTGCGCGCACGCGACTGACCGCACATATAACCTTGTTTGGACTTAAAAAAAATCATTAGTGTTTTAAAACTTTTAGATTCAACACGTATAACAGATCTATATAATAATTCACTTTTGTCACCCTTTTACGGCCATTGTTGCTGGTCCCAGTGGGTGTGGAAAATCAAAATTTGTCACAAACTTTTTAAATGATTGCAAAGTATTATGCGATGTACATTTTTCGGAAGTTATTTGGTGTTATGACGAAATGCAACCTTTGTACAATCTGGAAAATGTTAATTATAGTCAAGGAATACCTGATATTAACATGTTGGATGGGAAGCAACCTAAACTTCTTATTATCGATGATTTGATGAGGGAGTCAGATGGACGGATCGTTGACATTTTACGAAGGGTAGTCACCACAGAAACTTAAGCGTGTTTTATATAACACAAAATATTATATTTCACCAGGGACGAGGTCAACGTGACATCTCGCTAAACACAAGTTACATTGTATATTTTAAAAATCCTAGAGATAAAACTCAAATACGATACTTGTCGCGACAAGTTTATCCTGAAAATTCAAAATTCGTGGATGAGGCCTAGAAAGATGCTACTAAAGATGCCCATGGATATCTCATGATTGATCTGAAACAAAATACAGATGACTTATGTTTTTTCAAAACTAAAATATTTCCGTTCGATAAATATTGCACAGTTTACATTCCTAAAAAAGGATTTAAATATAACAGGAATCAACAAGTTTTAGTCAGTTCTAAATGATGCACTCGAGTGTGAGCACATATAAACACTTACTTGAAGCGTTGCAAGTACTTAAACCAAAATATCACACGGCTTTACTCAAAGCTTGTGATGATGATTAAATCAATATTATTTGCGAGTGTATTTATAACGTGCTAAAAGGAAAAATTCCATTAGAAAAAAAAGAAAAATCTAAATTAAATAGCTGCTTTTTGGCGATGCAGTTGTGCGCTGTACATTTACGTATTCCATGTAAATTTAAATTTTTATGTATATATTTATATTTGTATGTATGTTTATTATTTATTTATTATTATCTATGTAAACTCTTATGTATGCTTATTGTGAGTGTGTTTGATTCTTTTTTTTATTTGCACTGCCCGTTGTACTCTGACTATATCTCACCGTATCTCTTTCCAAAGGTTATCTGGAAGAGATCGCTGCTTAGCGATAAGACCGCCTGTTGAATCCCATGTAAAATTTCCCTGTGTGTGTTCTTTTATTTTGTTTACTTGTGTGAATCAATAAAGAGTATTTGTTGTTGTTGTTGTTGTTGTTGTAAATAAACACAAGAACATATTACGCAAGCTAGTTTCAAAGGGAAAAGAAAAACTATCATCATTCAAAAGGGTGGTGCATTTCTACCTGTTATTTTAGGTGCAGTTTTAAGTGCTTTAATAAACTTTTTATAACCAAAATGGAGAACACAAAAAAATGCTTTTGGTAGAACAAGATTTTATTGAAAGACTAAAAAATAATGAGCTATCAGAGAACTCATCGTCTCGTCTGGATGGAGAGATGAAAAAAATATTGAAAAGTAAAATGGATGATCGTGAAAAATGGGCATTATATTCCCAAGCACTGCAGCGATTTTTACATTTTGCCGAAGCAGATCAAAAGCCTTTCAAAATACCAATAGTAATGGATGGAGTTGATCACTTAAACAACCTCAACAGTGGCTTAGATTCAAAGTTAAAAAAGCAGGAAAATGCAAATAATGACTTAGTCGCAAGCCCAACTTTGCTGGAAGATGATGTTCCTGCTACACCACCACTTGATAAAACGAATCAATACTATCCTGTGAAATTAACTCCATCTCATATCGTACAAGGAATACCGAAATCTTATCGATCGAAAACCCAAAATCTAATGGACATTATTATCCTTAATAAAAAAAAATTGGTGGAAGACAGGAGGGAAAGTTTTGTTAAACGATCGAGTGATCCCAAATAGCAATATTGTCGATCTGATAAACGATGTAATAAGACCTCTAAAACGCGCAAAACCAATAGGTTGGGAAGAATTTGCATTGGTTTTAAAAGATATAAGAGTTCCTACATTTTGTATTGGTAATCCTGCTAACTTGGAGTATATGAAGAGAGATTACGCCAACGAGTTTCGCGCATCATTATCATCTTCTAAAAATACAAGGGATTCATCATTTAAAGCAAAAAACGCATCTACACCTATTTCTGCTAAAACAATTGAGTCGACCAAAAAGAAATTAGATTGGGAAAAATGGACCCCCTATTAGATATAAATAAGATTTACTACGATGTGTCCAACCCAGCTGGTTACAGTAGTATAGATAAGTTAGCGAAGGAAATGAAAGGTAATATGAGCAAGGAGGAAGTAAAAAAATGGTTACAGTCTCAGGAAACGTATACTTTACATAAAATTCCTTCCAAAAATCAACTCCGAGAATAATGTTTGACACTATGGTCGGTATGACGTGAAATTTGATCAGTCTAGTAACACCTTTAAAAGACAAGGGGAGTGTAATAAACCCTATCGTGTTGCAGATCGATCCGTCTGACAGATTCTCTGGTTTCTACCACAGGATAGCCTAAACTGATAAAAGTAACGCTCGTGTGCACCAATCTCTATAATCGAAACTGCTGCTCCAGAATCCAACAATCCACAAACTGTCAAGTCCAAAATGTTTACATTTAAATAAGGCCGAACATCATTATCGTCGGGTTTAAAGAGAACTGTGGTGACGGAGATGTGTTTAAAATATTGAGCTACCATCTGTAACCATGTACTATCAGTAGGTTCGGCTCTTCCCACTGAAGTAACGCCACGACCCTCGTCACCTAGTTTTTGTCTTATTTAAATTTTGTTTACACTTCGGGCAAGATCGTGCAGTGTAACCGAGCTCACCGCACTTAAAACACATAACCCGCTTGTCGGTACACGCCTTTGTAGAATGAGAGTCTACTTTACACCGATAACAGTATACCTTGTCTGTATGTAACGGCTTTTGAGTTTGAAACCGAGGTGGCCTGTCAAAATGTCTCTGGTAGCCAGTGCATTGTGAAGATTTGTACTGGCCTTGGTGTTGTGGCGGTAAATACGGTTGTTTGTTATAAGACGGCGCAGACTGCCTTTGATTCGAAGACGGCGGAAAAGGCGTCCGCTGTTGAACCGACATAGACGCAACTGCAGTACTATCCTGCTTAGTGTGCTTGCCTTTATAGGCGAAATCAGGATTCAACGACGACTGCTTAAGCGGCTCCGCACTTCCCTTTTTGGCGGGCAGCCTCAATTGTCCTACAACAACGCCTCAAATCCTCAACCGTGTTGATGACCTGCAATGCCAGCTGTTCCGAAAACGACGACCTAATATTGTGAAGCAGAACTTCTAACTGTTCCTTATCACTTAACGGTTTCAAAAGTCGTGAAAACATGCCACTCATGACCGCAAAATAAATATGAGTCGGCTCATCCTGACCCTGAGTGCGGGCATGAATCACCTGCAACAAGCGGTAATCAAAATTTACGGGTGCAAATTCCTCCAGTAACAAAGTGGTCAACTTACTCCAGGTATGAAATCTGTGTTTATTACCTCTATACCATTAAAGACTTTGATCAGTGAACAAACAGCAAGCCGCGTTGTAAAGTTGCTCATCTGTGATACCAAATGCTTGAGCACGCTCGTTTACGGATTCTAAAAACGCTTGTTA